>JAIFGZ020000374.1:0-1353036 GCA_019925245.2 Oryza australiensis | reverse complement strand
CCAGCCCATCTGCACAAACAAGAAACCCAGGAGAGCCCACAGCACAGCCCACCGCTCTCGTTCTCTTCGCCGCCGCGAGCAAATCCCTCCCCACCCACCCACTAACTAGCCGCCGCCGCCGCCGCCTCCTCGGCCGCTCGCCGCCGCCGCCTCCTCGGCCGCTCGCCGCCACCTCCTCGGCCGCTCGCCGCGTCCACGCGTATCGCGCTCTTGTCTCCTTACCCCAAGTGATCCGCGTCGCCTCCTCCCAATCCTCCCGCCATGCATCTAACCCTCGAATTCGGGTGACTCTCTCTCTCTCTCTCTCTCTCTCTCTCTCTCTCTCTCTCTCTCTCTCGATTCCTTTCATCGTTGTTGCTGTTGTATATTTTTTGGTTGTTGATGAGCTGGTGGGGGTTGCAGGGGCGGGCTGGAGCTGCTCCTGGAGAAGTCCACCAAGGTGCACAAGGTGGACGTCCAGCCCAACGACGGCGAGGGGAAGGTGACGCCCGCGGCACCTACAGCTTGGCTAATCGCGGACTAGAATTCTGAACTGTTGTGTGTGAACATTTTCTTGGTGTTGTTTCGTTTGCAGGTCGTGATGAAAGGGTTGCTCTCTTGGGTGAAGTGCAATTTGATCAAGGAGAGGCCGGAGATGTTCGTCAAGGGCGATTCAGTGTATGATTTCCGTTCCCGTCCCATGGTTTATGTGCATTATATGATTTGATTTGATGCGCTTCAATGATCAATGGTGTGTGCCAAGCATTATATTTGTTTTCTGTCCACTTCGGTATGGATATTGCTAGGTGATAAGTGGTGTGGCTTCTTTGGTGATGCTGGCTGTTATTTCTTGTACTAAATTTCAGCTGAACCATACAAACTTACTCCGTGGAGTAAGTGATAGGAGTAATGCTGAAATATTTTATTTCTGTGATTTCATTAGAAATGTTGGCCATGTTTCTGGAGCTAAACGTTAAATATGCAACTTCAATCTTGATTGCACAATGAACTTGGGTTATTGGCCCAGTGAGTGTTCATGAATAAGGAAACCTTCTTAATGCCAGTTTTAGTTGCTATGTGCTTATGAATGTTTCAGCCTTTCAGGTTGGTTATACAGGATTACAGGTTATATTTGCTGTTTGCTTTGCAGAGAAGTGAATGCTTTGTTGGTACAATAAGCTGGGATAACATTTAACTTTTGCAATCTCTAACTTGAAGGAGATTTAGATTTTTTTTTGTGGACAAAGTTAAGTTCATTAGTTTTCATAAGGTGCTTCTTTTTGTGCTTGCAGAAGGCCTGGTGTTCTCGTACTTATAAATGATTGCGACTGGGAGCTATGTGGTGGCCTTGACGCGGAGTTGGAAGAGAAGGATGTTGTTGTTTTCATCTCCACATTACACGGTGGTTAGTACAACTATTAGGATTAGCGAAATCACCACTGATATCATGTTGCTAAATGCATCTTGTACCATCAGAAACAGAGGTCACCATATGTGTGTCATAAATTTCTGGAGATAATGGATTGTGGAGAAGAATCTGCTGAAGTTGATATGCTCAATTTCTGTACTGAAAAGACAGTTGTCAGTTATGAATATTGAATATCACAGATTTGCAGTATACTGATCCTGTATTTTCCAATGCTGCTGTGCTTTTCTGCATCCATCACTATGATAGGCGTTATCTGAAGTCTGAAATGTCGATGGCTAGAGATTTTCAGGCAAAGCATCCACGACTTTGCTTTTACCCTGCTCTGTGGATCAGTTATTAAAACCGCATATGTGGTGTTTGGGGGGGGGGGGGTTTGGCGCCGCTGGGAGGGGCCTGGCACCCCACAACCTTCTCATAATCCATTTAACTTATTAATTAACTATTTTTCATTAACTTCTCATAATCCATTTACATTAATACTTATTAATTAACTATTTTTCATTAACTTCTCATAATCCATTTACATTAATACTTATTAATTAACTATTATTCATTAACTATATTTAAGTTAGTGCTTTGTTAACTAATTAATTTAATTAGTGCTTATTAATGAGTGTATGGTAGACTGATTGTTAATTGGTAAGATTAGTATTAACTTTTTCAGTATCAATTGTAATCATCGAAAGATGTTTTTCATCCGCTATGAAATTTATAAAGACATGTCTTAGACGTACGATGGAAAATAGATTTTTGCGAGATTGTTTGGTAAGGAATTGGATGCATCAATTAGTACTGATGAAATTATTAAAAGCCTATAATCTTGCTGTTAATTATAGACCTAAATTTAAGTTGATAGAAATGTATTTTTTGTTAAAACTTATGAAACATGATACTATTATATATGACGAAAACCATATGGTATGACTATCGGTTCTACTTTGCTGTGTTCATTGCCTCTCTGTTCTCAAATCCTGGCTTCGCCCCTGTTCTCAAATCGTGGCTCCGCCCCTGTTGTCATGAAATCTTATTTTACTGAGTGCACATATGTAGCATGGAAAGCATGGCAGTTTTGTTCACATCATGTGATCGACGTTCATTAATATCAGATTATCAGTTACAGCCAGCCAGTACCATGGTTACAAACTTGAGAAATCTGGTGTGAGCAAATTCTGTTAACTCTGCTCACCAGTCATTACAATAGTATCACTGAGAGTGCAAAACATGAGTTCTTTCAATGCCTTGTCAATTCTGCAATATGATAAGTAGCTTTTAAGTTTTATTGACTATCGTTCAGATCATTTTCACATCGTTTCTGTGGATTAAACAATATACAATTTATCTTTCTTTTTTTTCTATCTCAAATGGTATTATGTAGAGATACCATTTAATCCACTATCGTGCAGGAAGGAAGGAAAGAAGGAAGAAAGGGATGCCTGCCGTGACAACCTGTATAAGTACAGGGATCTTGGTGGAAAATACTTCAATCAGTAACTGGTCGGTTGTACTTTACAACCAATCCATGCATCCATTATCATTGCCCTGAATGAAATTAAGAAACTATGCATGTCCCATTAGGAATCAATAACAGTAACATGTTTTTGGTTAGTAGAATTGCAACTGCTAAAAAAAGATAGCAAAATGGGCAACCAAAGTGAGAAAAGAAAATACCAGGCTATAAAATTCAAGGAGTGCATGCAAAATGATCAGAACCATGTTTAAAATACAGGTTCACGAAAAAGTACAAAACAAGAATGAAATAAAAATATGTTAGACAAAGCAAGTAAATACTCGAACGTTTGAGATGACTAGTCTGATTGGCCATAGTGTGTCGTACCTGTTTGGGTGGTTCCCTCACTTCACCAAACTTTTGTGCCAAAAGTGTAGCATTGCCGTAGTTTTTGTGGTGCCAAAATAGTTGGCTGTCGCGGCACATTTGGGCTAGTTGATGAGCCTATGATACATGGGGGCACAGACGTAGCAAAGTTTGGCATGACGCAACTGTGGCACGGAATCAAACAACTGCCACAGAGGACAAATTTACCCAACTTAAGCGTGCCAAAGTTTGGCGATGAACCAAACATCCCCCTCACAGAATTCCGATGTACTCCATTCATCCCAATATGAATACATCTAGTACAGAATTGGACATATCTTAGTAGTACAAATCTGGACATATTTTAGTCTATCGATATTCGTAGTAATATATCACATTTTGTATTATGTGTCTACCATATTTGTATTAGGATATGTCATATCCTGTACTAGGTACATCTATATTTCTACTAGGTACATTTATATTGGGACGGAACGAGTAATGTTTAACACTTGCAGTGGAATTCCACATAAGAATACAACTGTCCCTTTTCAGGCTGGAACTAACAATGGAAAATTAATCAAGTGTCCGCGACGGTCTTAAATCATAAGTTCTGTTACTCTGTGGACATTCTCAGAGGAACCAATAATTGGGTATACATGTTTCATTTTGCCCTGCAACAAAGAAGCCTAATTAGATGATTGACCCTGTTTGAGATGGTCAGAAGGATTATTTGCTCTATAGCTCCTCTGATTTGTCGTAGAAGAACACACAACATATGGTACAATGAAAGCTTTTCCAATTGAAGCACACTACAGTTGAAGCATTGCATTGACTGCACTGGTGATTTGGGCGGCAACTTGTGTATCTGCCGCTGTCAAATCAAGGCCTAATCATATTCATACCCCCAATAACAGGAAGCATAGTGACAAGATCTAATCAGGAGTAGACAGACACACCAAATCAAGTTAGGGCAGGATTGTTTTACCTGCCGATGCCACAGGGCACTTCCCAAATTAACACTTTAGCACATACCAGATCTGCATAGTCTGGTTAGTTACCTGCGGGGCGGAGAAGGGAAAGGCAGCGATCGAGGCAACGCAACGCAAAGCAGGGCAGCGACATGCATGGCCGCCGCCTGCAGGCCTCCCACTCGTCACCGCCGCCATTGCCGCAAGCCTAGCTCCGGATGGCGGGGAGAGCGAGAAGGGGGAGGACCAGTTGGCGGTACTGGCGCAACTACGCCGCAAGAGCGCCGGTCATTTCGTCGGCTATAAGATTCGTTGGCCTGAACGTCTCTGCTTTCATCGGGGCCATTTGCGCCGCATTTTATTGCGCAAGTTTCGCTTTCAACCACCTGATTTCCTTTTTCTTTTTAACTTTGGAAGATATATTTTTACGTTCGATGTACATTCATCCTACAATGCTTTTGTTTACCTACATGTAACCTTTTCTTCAGCAAAATGTAAGCTGCACACGTAAACGGGGGAGATCATCCGCATGAGTGTGCTTGATGTGGAGGTTGTCAAGGTGCTCACGATGGGAGTTTGTGGCAAAAATATATACTCTAAAGTGAAGATAGGTAAAGAGTAGTTCAAAATAAACTAATTGTTGAAGGCAAGCTAACGTTTGAAGCAACAATCGAGCCTGACGAAACGGCACTAGACAAAGGTCATACGGCACAAAGCTAGGCTAAACAACCAAATGAGCCTGGTGAAGCGGCGCAGGGAGAAGGGCGGGCGACGTGAGGCTAGGCGAAACAACGGAGCAAAGCACTGGGTGGCGAAAGCCTAGTAATGCAAGGCGAAGTAGGCTAGCATAGTCTGTTGGTGAAGCGGAACAAAAGGACAGCGAAGCGTGATCGACCTCAACATGCCAAAACAAGAGGAGGCCCAGTAAGCGACCTGGTGGTGGCCAAGCGAGGCCCATGGACCAGCCAGATAGGCCAAAAGACGATAGTTACCCTTATAGATGTCCTTATCAGATGGATCAGCCAGATGTTCACTAGCACACCGAATCTTAGGTTGCAAACCTGGGATGTAAACTTAAGTAGACCACCAAAATCAATATACAATTACTGCTTTCCATTCCATTCCACTCTGAATGAAGCCTGCCTTTTGGTAGAAGTGTGTTGATGAGATAATTTCCCATGCACTGGCCTGAGAGATTTGTTTTACTCTAGTGTAGATCCAAAGTTTTGATTCGAGGTTCGTAGGCGTGCCAGTTGGTTTGTTCCTGCAACCAACAAGAAACTAAAAAAAGAAAACAAAGTTGGGTTAATAACCGATCGGCTGGTGGCCGACGATGTATCCCTTTAGTGTGTGCTGATGCAACTTGCACTGAATCGGTAGCAACTAGATTCGTCCGATCAACTGTAGATATTAACATAATACAATCCAAATCTTAAAACATATTTAAATCAAGTGACTGGGATAGATCGATAGTATACCGAGACAGCATAAATCACTTAAATCTAAAAATATCATAAGGCAAGGATTATACATATTTTCATCATATCCGAAGAGATTAATCTAACATGTATCGGCTAGTACTCCGATACTGATGTATACAAAGATATCATTACAGATTAAATATATTAAACAAAAAGCAATCAAATATTAAGATGTCTTAACAAATCGATAACAAGCTTAATATATTTAATATAATGAGATCTTGATATACAGGGCAGATTTAACATATCAAGCAAAACTAAGACCTGCAAGACAGTTAAATCAGCTAAGATCGACTGAAACCCCGATACAATCTCTAATAGCAATCATGAAGCAAATTAGATCTTTATGATTCTAAGGATGACTTAATAGATCGAACCTAACCGATGCAACATTAAATGCCAAAAGAAGCACAAGATTTAAAATAGCTTAATGACAACCTTTCAAGATGATATATACTATATAATCTAGATTAACATCGAGATCTAACCCTGTCGGCTATCACCTAGCAATTGATACTAGCCGATTGAGGATTAGATCGTGATGTCCATCTAAATTATATAGCATATATGATAACTTTGCAGATTACGATAACGAGATTAGAGTATCATGATGATGGAAGCACTAATCCCGAGAGCGCAAGACGCTTCTAACAAGAATTACCTCTCGTCGGAGATCGAAACCCGATGCAGCCCAACCCGAAGCAAGAACTTGTCGAGATTAAACTAAAAGAAAAAGTCGGCGATGCGCCGAAATTGTATTGATCGTGTGTTGATTCATTTGATTACATGGTCTCGGGCCATATTTATACCCAATTACAAATACAGTCCTTGTAGGACACGACTCTTATCCTAACACTATTTAAAATACGACAATTATCTGGGACAAAGTCCCCCCGACGTAATCTACAAGGAAACCATACAAAATATCCTAATTAATAGATACAATTATCTTTTCAGGACTTTATTCGTAGATGGCAATATCTCTGAAGTACTAGAAACCGAATCCAATAATGATCTCTATGCTTTCCTACTGGGATCGGTCACATTTAATTACCCCAATCGGAATCAGCTATGTCAGATATCTTTGTCCGACTCGGTTTCAGCCGATTGACCCGTTAGCTGATTCGGACTCAGCCGATATGCACTCTGTCTCTGAGAATCGCACGTTTCTTCAATTCTGCTTCAATTGTAGCTTCAAACCAGGAGATTAGCTTGCCAAATTTGGTCGTCAACACATGCCCCCCAAGTCCGCGATATTGTTAATGTTGCGGATTTTGTGTGATCCTACCCTCCGAGAAAACCTAGAGCATTTCCGTTTCGGCCGTTACCACACCTCTTTAAATAACGCCTTGGCGCACCGAAAGAGTTCACGCCGTCACTTGCGTGCTCACTGCTTTAGCCAAAACATCCCAAAAACCTCTCCGGCGATTTCCTCGGCGCTTCCCGCGAACTTGCGGCAACCTCCTCCGACGACGACGACCTTGTTCCTGAAAATGGCATCCTCTTCTGCTCCCTCCGACGCCCCATCGGCCGAGTTCGCCGAGGTAAGTTCTATCGGCTGAATCTTCTTTCTTTTCTGTTTGCCGCCATAGATTTGCATTCTTGGCCTCTAAGATTCGCCTTTTCCTTTTCCATTGTAGCACCTTGCTCATCTGATTGTTGTTCCTAGATTAACTCATGATGATCGATATTTCTTGGGCCTAATCGACAATATGGATCCAACTGAGATTATCAATGCTGAAACCAATAGGATGCCCTATAGGATTACGAACCCTAGTGTAATACATTGGAACGACACATTCAAATCTTGGCCTTCAACTGATAAATCTTGGCCAGCCTGGTACAAAAGGATGGTAGCTAGAAAACAGACCCATTGGGACGAAGTGGGCATAGCCTAGTGCTTGGCTCTTACAATAGCCGATCAGCCCAAGGATGAGCCCCTCATGTCGGCTGCAACCTATTTTTTGAACAACATCTTTAATGCCTTTTTCTTTCAACAAGGACCCATGACCCCTACCCTGCTTGATGTGGTCATGATAACTGGCTTGGACATAATGTCATCGACTAACCCTAACTGATTTGATGCCAAATGCCAATACTCCTTCAAGACTAGATCCATCGAAGGTTGGAACGGTTTTATAAGCCAGAACATGGGCACTGGATCAATAAACCCCAGAGAGCATGCTGCCTTCTTAATGATGTGGCTTGAGAAATTCGTCTTCTGTGGTTCTAGCTACGGCCCCACAGCCAACTGGCAGCATATAGCCGAAGCCCTTGTATCAAAGGAAAACGTTTCCTTAGGAAAATATTTACTGGGTTATTTGTACCAAACCCTCAACATAGCATCGGCTAAGACCGCAACCGATTCAGTCATAGGAACCGGGGGTCCCTGGTGGTTCTTGCAGCTGTGGCTGGTCCTTCTAACACAAAAAATTACCGACAGACCCAATCTGGCCGATGTTGAATTTCCAAGGTAGAGACGATTGTGGACGATGATGGTGAAAAAGTGACCACACGCAGGTGTATGTCTTTTGGAGAAGCTGCCTCTGTCCATTCGTGCTCCAAGCTATCAAGCCAACTCCTAGCCGATTGGTTCACTGGTTTCTACGATGGTTTCTCAAAGCACAATCGGACTTGGTTCTTTTACTCTGGCTGCCCAGAGTTTGAACTCCCTTCAGATTTTAACTTTGATGAGATCAACTCTTAGGAATTTGAAAAACCAAGGGAAATCTTCACCACTACCATCACCCCATGCATCCTACCAATCAACATCCATCAAGGCAGGAATGTCTCCAAATCTTATGAGTTCTATCACCCGATGTCGGCTGTCAGACAAATTGGGCTAGGACAACTGCTGATTGGTCCATATTTTACTGATAAGATCCAAACAAGGGGCGAGATCACCTCAGGAATAATGATTGATCAGTTGATGAACATAGAGGGCGCCACTCTTGGCAGCATAGGCACTTTGGAATTGGCCTTAAAGAGGAGCTCAACTTTTGACAGATGGTGGGTTGAGTTGAAAAGGCATATTTTCCATTAGCCATCTTCTATGTACCTCACCACGCTCCTTCCAGAATCAATCCCTGATGTGAGTACTTCTTCTGTTTGTCAATTTTTTAAAGCTATTGGCTGACACTTGTATAATACTTAACCAATGTCCTCCTCTTTTTTGCAGTAAACCGATTCTTCTCCCCCTCATGAGAGCAACTCAGGGGTTGAGATCCACTATGCCTCAGGGCGTCTTCCAAGTGGAGGACTCGCCCCCTCAATCATTGGCTTTAATGCGCCGAAAGTATCAACCCTGCTGCATGGCCAAACTCGTGAGGTGTTATCAAGGAAAAAGTGGCCCAAACCATCGGCCGCCCATCTACGTACGGAGAAGAAGTCAAAGAAGCGTAAAACAGCCCCACGACACCTACCATCCTTGAACCCCGACTTGGAGAAGGCCCTCAATCAAGAAGTTATGGACGAAGAAATTGACCAATTTGTCAACGAGGCTGCAGCTGAATCAAGCCATTCAAGCAAGTATGCACAAACGCCATCAAACGATGACCAAGCTCAAAAAACACCATCTCCTCCAAGGCGTCCTCCTCGCCCTCAACCAGTATGCATCCCTCTTTTCTTGAAATTTTGGTAACTTAATTTTTTCTTGAAGTTTCTTTGTTCTTAACCAAACCCCTCTGCTTGCAGCGCAAAAAACTGGCCAATCGGCAACCACACCTAGCTTCACCAGTAATTTCAGAACTCAATCTCTTATCTTTCCGTTAGCCTGCCGATTTCAACTAACACTTGTCTTTTTCGTGTAGCCTCCTCGTTCTCCATCAACTGCCCCCCATGTATCAAGCGAGGACACCCTATCGGCTAGGGATAGCCACCATATTGAAGAGGAGGAACCGACACCAGCTCCAACTGTTAAGGTAAGAAACTTTCTCAAGAGCAAAATCGGCCACTTAAATTCCTTTACACCTCAACAAACTTGACTTGTATCTTGCAGGCTTTAGCCGATATGTTCTCTTTTGACATAAGGGAGTTCATTGGTGAAGAAGAAGAGATTACTAGCTAGGCCTAGGCTCCTATAGCTGATGAATTAAAAGAGAAGCTCTTGGATATTGCTCGTCGGCTGGATTGCTCACTGGATTACCTAGTTACCAATTGCGGGCCAATCAAAGCTAGATTCAAAGAGATTGAGAGCTAGCTCCCAGATTACGTAGCCGATATTATCTCCCAAGCCGCCCATCTTGATCTGCATCGACATAAGCTGGAAAGGGCATGGCAAAGGATCGCCGATAGGAAGGCGAAGGCTGACCTCGAAGCCATGATCGAGGCCAATCGACAGTGCGTCATTGCCGAAAAAGCCAAGCTAGATGATCTGATTGCCGGGCCATCTACCACTAAATCCAACATTGATCAGCTAAAGAAACGACAAGCCGAACTCACTGCCGAGTTGGAAAAATGCAAAGCTGAGCTGGCTTCCGAAGAGCAAAAGCTAGCCGATCTCCCAAGGGCCACGGAAGAGCAAAGGGCCAGGTTGACATCCTCCATACAATACTTAGGAGACCTGAGGAGATCGCTGAAGACGGTTCCAGGAACTGATGCAGCCGACGCCGAAAAAATAGACAAGATTGAGCAAATCAAGCAAAATACGATATCGGCTATCAACAATCTAACCGGCAACTGAGCCGATTGTTGTATAGGGCTAGCCCTTTTGTGACGTCAAAAACACTTGTAATATATTCTTTTGCATCGGCAAACTTCAGCTTCACATTGTATAATATAACTTTTGCTGATTTTACTTCTGCCGATTTTCGAAGACTACATTGTCTTGAAAAATTTTAAAGTCCGCAAAAATTTTGAAGTTCACTTGATTCTGACTTCGCGTATGTATATATGCCCCCTAATTTTACAATGTCAGTCGATCATTGATAAAATTATAGCTCGAGAACAACACATGAAATCGGCCATCATGTATACATTAAATCATAACCGATTATGATAAGAATGAAATGACTAAGGGTGATATAAATTATATCGGCCATCACCACATCGGTAGAACACAACCGATTATGATAATAAAAAGAAGACTAAGGGCGATATGGGTCATATCGGCCATCTAAAGGCGATGTAAACACACCGGCTACCATGTATCGACTCAATATAGCCGAATCATGAGTTGATTCATATACTGGGATAATATTTCTTCAAATATTTTCCATTTAAAGCCCTTCCAAACACTTCTCCATCCAATCCTTCTAGCATGTAGGCTCCCTTGGAAACGCATTTGTGGATCTTAAAGGGCCCTTCCCAGTTAGGTGACCACTTGCCGAATTTATTATCTCTTCTACCAATCAGCAAGATTAACTTCCAAACTAGCTCACCTTCTGAAAATGATTTAGGGACAAGTTTCTTGTTATAATGATGAGCAACTGTCACACCCTGGGTTTTTCCTAAATTATTTAAATAATTTACCCTGAAATAATTGGAATTTCTGAAATTAACCTGGAGCCAACTAGTAATTTTAAAATGCAATTAATAAATGAAAATGATATGGTAAGATTTTTCTTGAATTCTGCATGTCAAAATGCACTAACAGAATTTTTACTGGAATTTTTAGAGCACTCTAAGTATTTTTAATCAATTAAATAAGAAATCAGGAATTAATTAAACCCCCAAAATCCTTTTTCCTCTTTTTCTTTTTCTTTTCCGTACGGCTGCTCAGTGTTCCCGCTCTTCCCTCTTGGGCCGTCGGCCTGTCTCCCCTCCCCGGCCCGAGTCCGCCCGCGCGCGCTCCTTCTGGTCGTGGCCGAAGCCCGCGACGCCACCCGCGCCGCGCAAGTCCGCGGCCTCCCTCGCCCGCGAGTCACCGGCAGTGGGCCCCGCCCGTCAGTCCCCGTCCTCGCGCCCGCTGGCCCAGCCCGCCGCCCGCCATGCGCGCGCCGCTCCGCTCCTTTCCGCTTGAGCCCGAGCCACGTCGGATCCATGCCGGGCCCGATCCCGCGACGCCGCATCCATCTCCGCGCCCCTCGCGTCCGATGGAAACCTTATCCGCGAGGAATTCGTTGCCGTTGTTTCCCTCTCTCTCTCCGAATCCGTAACAACATGATAATCCGCGCCGATCCCGTGCCTGCTCCTGGTCTTGTTGTGCCCCTATTTAATTCCCTCTTCGCCGCCGCGAGTTTCCCTTTGCTTCCCCTAGCGCTAGCCCTAAAACCGCCGTCACCATCGTCGTCTTCTCCAACGGCGGTGAGCGCGTCGCCGTTCCCTTTTCTCTTCGGTTTTCCGTGTTGCCTCTCGGGTCGTTCCCCGCGCGTTCGTTTTCGCTCTCCGCCGTGGTCTCCCGCACCCGCAGCACCCTCCGCCGCCGTCGCCGGTGCCGCCGGAGATCGGCCGGCCGCCGCGCGGCCATGGCCGGCGGGCGAGCTCGAGCCGCCGCCGCCCAAAACCCTAACCCTAGCGCTGCTCCCCAGACCATCCGATCGGTCGGATCGGGAGAATCCGCACCGTCCGAACCCGCCCAATCCGTCGCCGTTCGATCCGGTCGCCGCACGCCGGATGGCTGCCGCGTGTCCGCCCTCGGCCGCCGCCGAACCCTAACTCTATCCGCGATCTACACCGTCCGATCCTTCGGATCGGGCGGATCTGGAACGGTCAATTCCACCCACTCCGTCGCCCGATTGCCGCCGCTCCTCACCGATGCGCGCCACGTGTCCCCGCTCTTCTCGTCGCCGTGGACTCGGTCCACCGTGGACCGTGCCCGCGCCGCTTGCGTTAGCCGCTTGCGCCACCGACGCCGCCCTACCGCTTGCGCCATGCTTACGTCACCCGGGGGCTTAATTGCGCAATAAGTATTTTAATCTTTTCTGTTTAGTTTAAAAATCACAATTAAACTTCTAAAATTCATATCTTTTTGAATCCGAGCTCCGTTTCAGCCCATTCAAATTTCATTAAATCCAGAAAAATGTCAAGAATCCATTAAAATACTTTTCAAGGTCAGTTTCGAGACTTTTTAGGGTGTTTGTTGAGTGCTTTGTTTGTCGTGTAGATCCCGAGTTTTCCGGCGAGCCCGTTCTCTTCAAGTAGTCGCCGAGATTCCTCAGTCTTCAGAGCAAGGCAAGTCATACCTTACATTGACCATATTGTACCTATTTTATGTAAATATCTCTTTTCTTTCAAATACTGCATATGTTTTAGAATGTCATTTCATGGGATGATTATACATATTGTACTCAACCATAGGATTGTTTACCTTATACCATTGATAACTTGGGGTTCAATGTGACTAGATGATAGCTTAAGGTTTGCTTAGTTTTGCTTAGCGCAACTAGCTCACTTAAGGGAATCACACTAATCAAGTATATTACTAGAAGTTAACTCTCGGATGATGTTAAGTTGTGACCCTATTTCTAATAATATTGAATTATGAAAAAGGTGGGTCGTGAGCACATGGTTGGACTTTGGTTAGCGTGCTCATGATGATTAAGGACCGGTTCTCAAGAAACCCTGGAAGAAATGTCGTGCATACCACAAGCCGCATGGGTAATGGTGGGTCTCAGTAGCGTAGCCGTCTCTAGTCAACGTATCCCAGAGGGTGGGCGTGATGGAGTTGGGTCGGCCCCTTTTAAGGATTGATCGCTTTCGGATTCACCGCGGCACTAGAGGGGGCTGCCCATTGCCCGATGGGAATGGGGGCGAAACCTTGGTGTGGTACGATTGGTTAGAGGGGTTATGTGAAGGGTCCCGTCACGCTTCCTTTCCTGGTACCATGGTGGTGCACGGCGCACGGTAACATGTTGTGGGATTGTGTCTTGTGGGTACAGCTTGTACACCTCGATCGAGTAAAAACTATTCGAATAGCCGTGCCCGCGGTTACGGGCGATCGACCGATTCACCTTGATTAGTCTCACTTATTTATTTGAATAAAATGTTGAAGTATGACTAGTGCGGGTGGATGGATGGGCCTGTTGCGCGTGGTTTGAGTGTTGGACAGTGTTTATTTAATACCGCTTAAATATTACTACTGCTTTTACTGTCTTCAAATATTGTTATTATATTCTCGCAAATGCTGTTTATGCAAATTGAGCCTCTTAACCTTTCCTTGTTATTTATCTTGCATCATGTCCCCTTTTCCTGTGACTTGTTGAGTACGGTGGTTGTACTCACCTTGCTTCTTTTCCCCCTTCGAGGTTGAGATCGAGGTCTCCGAGGAGGTGTAGGCTTGTTCTCGTCAAGGGTTAGCCGTGGTGTTGCGTTCGCTTCGCTCGTGTCAAGTTTAGCTTAAGTCGCTTTATTTTCCTTTCCGCTGCATTTGGGTAACTCTTTTATATTGTTTCTAAGACGAGGATTCTCGTATTATCAATAACGTCGATTTGTGTACCTCGGCTGATGCCTGGACGAGGGTGTAATGCACAAATTAGCTGCAGAAACGGGGCACGTGGCGCGCATCGGGAAGGGGTGGCGGCGATCGGACGGCGACGGCCTTGCGCGCGAGGGGACGGTCCAGATCCGCCCGATCCGAAGGATCGGACCGTGCGGATCGCGGCTAGGGTTAGGGTTCGGGCGGCGGCCGAGGGCGGACACGCGGCAACCATCGGGCGCGCGGCGACCGGATCGAACGGCGACGGATCGATCGCGATCGGACGGTGCGGATCCGCCCGATCCGAAAGATAGGACGGCGCAGAGAGAGCGGCGCTAGGGTTAGGGTTTGGGCGGCGACGGCTCGAGCTCGCCCACCGGCCATGGCCGCGCGGCGGTCGGCCGGCCTCCGGCGACACCGGCGACGGCGGCGGAGGGCCGCGCGGTGCGGGAAAACACGACGGAAGGCGGAATGATGCGCGCGGGAGCGGTTCGGGAGAGACCGAAAACCGAAAAGGAAGAGGGCGGCGGCGCACTCACCGGCGACGGAGACGACGACGATGGCAACGGCGGGTTTTGGGCTAGCGCACGGGGAACCAAAGGGAAAGCGCGGCGGCGAAGGGGGAGTTTTATAGGGGTACAACGGGGCCGAAACAAACACGGAAACGGCGCGGATTCCTCGCCGTTGTTCACGGAATCGGAGAGAGAGGGAAAACAATCGGCGACGGATTCCGCGTGGATAGGGTTTCCATCGGGCGCGGGGTTTGCGGGGATGGAAATGGCGCCGCGAGATTGAGCCCGCACGGGGCCGACGTGGCTCGGATTCAAACGGAAAGGAGCGGAAAGGCGGCGCGCATGGCGGGCGGCCGGACCCGACCGGGCGTGGGGACGGGAAACCCGACAGCGGGACCCACTGGCCGGTGCCTCGCGGCGAGGGATGCTCCGCGGACTTGCGCGACGCGGCGGCGTCGCGGGCCTCGGCCCACGCCAAGGCGGGCGCGCGCGCAGGCGGCTTTGGCCGGGAGGGACCGGCCGGCGCCCAAGGGGAGAGCGGGAACACCGTGCGACCTGTACGGAAAAGAAAAGAAAAAAAGGGAAAAGGATTTTTGGGGGCTTAATTAATTCCGATTTCTTATTTAATTGATTAAAAATACTTAGAGTGCTCTAAAAATTCCAAGAAAATCGTTAGCGTATTTTGACATGCGAGAATTCAAGAAAAATCCTACCATGTCGTTTCCATTTATTAATTGCATTTTAAAATTATAGGTTGACTCCGTGTTAATTTCGAAATTCCGATTATTTCGGGTAAATTATTTAAATGAATTAGAGAAAAACCCGTGGTGTGACAACCTACCCCTTAAACGGAATCTCGACCCCAAGATTCGGAGGTACCGCGAAAAGGTGCGGGTGTGCGGCCTTTAGCTCATCTTCTCGTTCCCAAGTAGCTTCCTCTTCTGAGTGATGAGTCCATTGAACCTTGCAAAACCTGATAACCTTGTTCCGAGTCCTTCTCTCACTGACCTCAAGGATACGTGCTGGTCTCTCCACATAGGTTAAGTCCTCTTGGATTTCGATCTGGTCCGGACTTGCCTGTTCTTCTGGTACCCTTAAACACTTCTTTAACTGGGACACATGAAACACGTCGTGAATACCAGTCATGTTGGAGGGAAGCTCAAGCTGATAGGCCACTTCTCCTCGACGTTCCCGAATCCTGTATGGTCCCACGAAACATGGTGCCAACTTACCTTTGGTTTGGAAACAGTGTACTCCCCGGAGTGGTGTAACGCGAAGATACACAAAATCCCCTGCTTCAAAAGCGAGATCTCTTCGACGATTATCTGCATAGCTCTTCTGTCGGGACTGCTCAATCTTCAACCTTTCCCGAATCGCTCGGACCTTTTCCTCTACTTCACTTATTACTTCTGTGCCAAACAACTGGCGCTCACCCGTCTGATCCCAGAATAGGGGTGTGCGGCATTTCCGTCCATACAAGCCTCATACGGTGCCATTTGAATGCGGCTCGATAACCGTTGTTGTAAGAGAATTCGCATAGGGCAAGCTTTTGTCCCACGCTTTTCCAAAATCGAGCGCGCATGCTCTCGGCATGTGTTCCAAAATCTGATTCACTCTCTCGCTTTGACCGTCTGCTTGCGGATGATAGGCCGTGCTAAAATTCAAACGGTACCGAGCTCTTCTTGCAACTTCTTCCGTAACTTGGAAGTAACCGACTTCCCTATCGGACATGATCTTCTTAGGCACGCCATGCAAACACATGATCCTTGCGAGATAAAGCTCGCTAGCTTCTTCCCCGAGTAGGTAGTATGTACTGGTATGAAGTGGGCCACCTTGGTGAGTCGGTCCACCACGACCCAAATTGAGTCATATCCCGACGTTGTGCGGGGTAAACCCGTGATGAAATCCATTCCAATTTCTTCCCATTTTCATTCTCGAATCAAGTGGTTGCAACACCCGGGTCGTTGATGTTCGCCTTCACCGCCGACAAACATCACAAAGTGCAACAAACTTAGCTATCTCCCTCCTCATGCCGACCCACCAAAACTTTTCTTTAAGATCTTGATACATCTTTGTACTGCCCGGGTGAATTGAGTATTGGGTTTGGTGAACTTCCGTAAGGATCATTTTTTTCAAATCCTTGTCTTCTGGCACACACAATCTCTTTCCCATCCAGATTGTGCCATGTTCGTCCTTCGTAAAACCACGAGCTTTTCCGACTCTCATGTTCTTCTTGAGTTCAGCCATCTCGGGATCTGATGCCTGAGCAGCCCGAATTTGATCAATGAGAGTGGGTTGGGCTTCCAGAGCAGCCACAAAACCGAAATCCACCACTCGTAGATTTAGACTCTCGAATTCCTGCTGCAACTGGTCACACATTCCTTCGACACTGAGGGTGGTGCAGTAACTCTTTCGGCTTAGTGCATCCGCAACCACATTAGCTTTGCCGGGATGGTAATGTATCCCTAAATCATAATCTTTGATCAGTTCCAACCATCTTCTCTGTCGGAGGTATAAATCCGGTTGGGTGAAAATGTACTTAAGACTTTTGTGATCCGTATACACTTCACAACGATTACCAATTAGGTAGTGTCGCGGATCTTCGATGCATGAACCACTGCGGATAACTCCGCATCATGAGTGGGGTAGTTGTTTTCGTGTGGGCACAATTGACGAGATGCATATGCGACCACTTTGCCTTCTTGCATCAACACACACCCCAACCCTTGGCGAGATGCATCGCAATAAACTTGGAAGTCCTTTGCTGGATCCGGCAAGATCAACACCGGTGCGACACCAACTTCCTCTTAAGCTCTTCAAAACTCTTGTTGCATTCTCGCCGACCACTTAAATTTCTCATCTTTCTTCAACAGCTTGAGTCATCGGCTTGGCGATTTTGGAGAAGTTCTCAATGAAGCGGCGATAGTAACCTGCAAGTCCAAGGAAACTTCGGATCTGCGTAACCGTTTTAGGCGGGGTCCACTTGGTAACTGATTCCACATTTGCTGGATCCACGGCTACTCCTTGGGCATTCACAATGTGGCCGAGGAACTGTACCTCCTTTAACCAGAAAGCGCACTTGCTAAACTTGGCGTAGAGTTGATGATCTCTCTACTTCTCGAGTACTATCCGAAGATGTTGCTCATGATCTCCTTCCGACTTAGAGTAGACCAAAATGTCGTCAATGAACACCACCACAAATTTATCAAAGAACTCCATAAACACCTTGTTCATCAGATTCATAAAGAAGGCCGGTGCGTTGGTTAACCCAAACGACATGACCGTACACTCGTACAGGCCATACCTGGTGGTGAAGGCGGTCTTGGGAATGTCCTCTTCCCGAATTCTCAACCGGTGATAGCCCGATCGCAGTCTATCTTAGAAAATACCTTGGCCCCTTTGAGTTGATCGAATAAATCATCAATCCGTGGTAGGGGATACTTGTTCTTGATAGTAACCTCATTGAGTGCGCAATAGTCGACACACATCCTCTTGGTCTTGTCTTTCTTTTCCACGAAAATCACCGGAGCACCCCAAGGCGACGTGCTCGGCCGAATATACCCTTTTTACAACTGTTCATCCACTTGCTTCTTTACTTCGGCCAACTCGTTGGCTCCCATCCTATACGGCCTCTTGTGTATTGGGGCTGTCCCGGGTACTAGATCAATCCAGAATTCAATTTTCCTTTTTGGCGGCATTTGAGTTAAGTCTTCGGGAAAAACTTCAGGGTATTCTCTGACGATGGGGATATCCTCAAACTTCACAGGGGTCTTGGCCGCCATTTCGGACGATTCCCCGGTGGAAACATGATTCAAACTTGCTACGGGCTTGACTTGCATGGGAGAGCGAAAAACAATTCTTTCTCCTTTCATATTGATTAAAGTAATGGTGCGACTAGCGCAGTCAATTACTCCCTTATGTCTGGACAACCAATCCATCCCAAGGATGACATCTATGCCTTTGGACTGAAGGAGGATGAGGTTGGCTAGAAACATAGATCCTTGGATTTCTATGGTCACTGAGGGACAATACTGAGTGGTCTCCAAGTGGTTTCCAGGGGTTTGAACCCGCATAGGTATCTTAAGTCCCACTACTGACAACCCATGTGCCCCAACAAATTGCTTTGAGATAAAAGAATGTGTAGCGCCAGAATCAAATAATACTATGGCAGGAGTATAGTTTACAGGAAACATACCCAGTATAACTTCAGGAGCGGTCTGTGCTTCCTCGACGGACGCATGGTTGACTCGAGCCTGGATGAACCTTGGCCCAGCGCGTCTTGGCTTTGGACACTTGTCTGCAAAATGCCCGGGATCACCACAGTTGAAACAGACTCCTGGCTTTCCTCCAGAGTCCTTCCTTGGAGGTGGTGGCTGTGACTGTTGCTGGGATGGCGCCGTTGGAGGGCGCGGGGCTGGAGTACGCTGTTGCTGACCACTACCACTACTGCCAGTTTGGAAATTCCCTGGGTGATAAGGTCGATGCCGACGAACAATCATGGTGGTAGGTCCACTCGACTTCCGTGCATGAAACGCGGCCTCTGCTGATTTCCCTGCCGTTGAGGGGTCGTGACTGGAATACTTTTCTCTTCTTGATCATCTAGTTGCGCCGATCTTCCGTCGAATGGCCTTGTCAACCAACTTCTCAAAGTTAGCATATTCTCCGGAGATAAGCTTGTCCGTGAGTTCATCATCCAAACCAGCCAAAAACTTTTCCTGCCTCTCTGCATCAGTGCGCACATCTTCTGGGGCATAACGGGCAAGACGATTGAACTCGTGCAGATACTCGGTAACTGATCTGTTACCCTGCTCCAGAGAACGGAACTCACGCTTTTTCTGTGCAACTATTCCCGCAGGAATGTGTGCGGTCCTGAAACTACGAAACTCTTCCCACGTAATCAGCTCCCGCCGGCGAGTAACCAAGTAGTTGTCCCACCAAGCGAAGCAGGACCACATCGATGAGTGGCAAACGAGACTTTCTCCTGATCCGTGCACTACAGCAGATCTAGCTTCTTCTCTATGGCATGAAGCCAATCATTAGCTTCCATGGGATTAGTGGTGCTGGAGAAGGTCGGCGGTCGGACACGAAGGAACTCTGGCAGCTTGGACTGGGGTGGTGGGGCGGCAACCGGTTGTTCTGTCGCCTTTGCATTTGTTGCAAGAATCGCCGTTGCATCCGATGGTGTTGTTGTTGCATTTGCTGCATCATTGCAGCCATCATCTCGTGTCGTGAAGCGAGCACTTGAGCAATGGTGGGGTTCTCGGGTGGCGGTGGAGGAGCATTGCCATTGGCGTCGTGAGCCTCGTTGTTGTTGGCACCGACGCCCATTGTTGCCGTTCGCCCGCCGGTCCCGGTGTTCACCATCCGAAGGAGACGACCGACCGAAGAGAGAGAAAAGAAGAAAAACAGACCGACTTAGAACTAATCTTTATTATTTGAATTCAAATGCATTGTTCGATCTTGACTAAAAACAAAGAAAAGCACCAAACATCCTTAATTGGTCGGTCATATCACACTTGATATCGATCGCGCCTATCCCCCACACAAACAGCCTAACACACAAAGAACTACCAAGAAGACAAACTAAGTTAAACGGTAAAACTAAGGAGGGCAACTAGAACGATCCACGAGACGAGGAGTCGAAACTGCTTCCTTCAGAAGATCCCCACTCTTCCGAACGGCTCCTAGAGTCCTCGGGCGTCACCTCCGACTTGGACTCTTCTGAATCGGTTGCCGTAGCCCAACCGATCCTGCCTCTTCCCTCCGAGGAATCTCGAGTCTCTTCGGAGTCCATGTCTTCGGCCGAATTCTCTGAGCTCGAGTTACTGGAGACGGAGATCCAACCGTTACTGCCACCTCCGCCTTGATTCGCCGAAGCCGGAGCAAAGGTGAGAGCAGAGCCTGCAGCGGGAGGAACTGGAACCGGCGCTGAAACTGGAGCGGGTGGAGCTAGAGAAGGCGGTGGAATCCGAGGTGCCAGCTGGATACGGACCGGCGCTGTGGTGGTCTTCCGAGGCGTAGTGCGGAGTCTAACCCCAACCGGTGGCGGGAGTCCCTTCAACTCGCTACCTCCTTCTTCGACGAACCACTTCGTCCCGCAGCGCGCGATCCTCGCATCTTCTTGTCGTTCGCTCCTTGGTCGCCTTGTGTAGGTCGAGTCCATCCGATCCAGTCCTTTGAGCACGGTGCACATGTGACCGAAGGTAGAGTCATTCTCCTCTCGCTGTAGACTTGAATGCACTAACCTCTGAGGAACTACCTCGACGGGGATGGTAGCGGTAGGAGGAGGTGCGAAGGTCAGCATCATGCAGCTCCGTCATCCTGGCTAACATCAGGTAGGCGGCTTCTTGACAAGCGTGATCGACGTGCCTCCGGAAGCCGTGACCTCCATGTTGGGAAGACACGTCCCCACGAACCCGTGTACCTCCAACCGAACACGGTAGGGCAACTCGCCACCGAGAGGCGCAACGTTGTATACTCCGGTGCTTCAGGATATCCAATTGCAAGGGCCATATGCGCCAGCTCTGCAATGAAGCCTGTCATCCCTTTTCCACAGTGCGTCGCTGGGGAATCTGCCATCTATAGAAACAAAGGAGTGGGAAAATCAAAACATGCTCAAAACCCACGACCAACATCCCATTTTCGCAATTCCTAATCCCTAGACTCGACTCCACTTTTCAAAACACCCCCTTTTTTTCAAAACATATGCACATGAAAAGAATTAGAGGGCTCTTAAGGTTTCCAGCTTGGCTTGTCCTACGCCACGGGAAGGCTCGATACCAACTTGTCACGCCCGAAATTCACACCGAATTTCGCAGCCTAATTTGTGCATTACATCCTCGTCCGGCATCGCCGAGGTACACAAATCGACGTTATTGATAACATAGAATCCTCGTCTTAGAAAAATATAAAAGAGTTACACAAATGCAGCGGGAAAGGAAAAAACTGACTTAAACTAAACTTGACACGAGCGAAGCGGAACACCAACTCCACGGCTAAACCTTGACGAGAACAAGCCTACACCTCCTCGGAGACCTCGAGCTCAACCTCTGGCACTGAAGGGGGAAAATGAAGCAAGGCTGAGTACAACCACAGTACTCAACAAATCACACCGGAAAAAGGGGACATGATGCAAGATAGATAACAAGGAAGGGTTAAGGGCTCAATTTGCATAAACAAGATTTGCGTAATATATTAACAATATTTGAAGACAAGAAAAAAAGTAATATTTAAGCAAGATTAAATAAACATTGTCCAACGCTCAAACCACGTTGCAACAGCCCATCCATCCACCTGCACTAGTCATACTTCAACATTTCATTCAAAGAAATAAATGAGACTAATCAAGGTGAATCTGGTCGATCGCCCGTAACCGTGGGCATGGCTATTCGAATAGTTTTTACTCCGATCGAGGTGTACAATCGTACCCACAAGACACAATCCCACAACACGTTAGCCGTGCGCCGGTGCACCACCATGGTGCCCCGGAAAGGAACTGTGACAGGACCCTTCACATAACCCCCTCTAGTCAATCGTACCACACCAAGGTTTCGCCCCCATTCCCATCGGGCAATGGGCAGCCCCCTCTAGTGCCACGGTGAATCCGGAAGCTGATCAACCCTTAAAACCGGGCTGACCCAACCCCATCACGCCCACCCTCTCTCGGGATACGTCGACTAGAGACAGCTACGCTACAGACCCAGCCATTACCCATGCTGGCTTGTGGTATGCACGGCATTTCTTCTAGGGTTTCCCGAGAACCGGTCCTTAATCGTCATGAGCACGCTAACCAAAGTCCAACCATGTGCTCACGACCCACCTTTTTCATAAATCAATATTATTAGAGACATGCTCACAACTTAACATCATCTGAGGTTTAACTTTCGGTAATGAAACTTGATTAGTGTGATTCCCTTAAGTGAGCTAGTTGTGCTAAGCATAGTTAAGCAAACCTTAATCTAACATCTAGTCATATTGGACCCCAAGTTATCAATGGTATAAGGTAAACAATCCTATGGTTGAGTACAATAGGTATAAACATCCCATAAAATGACATTCTTAAAACATATGCAGCATTTGAAGGAAAAAAAGATATTTACATAAAATAGGTAAAATATGGTCAATGTAAGGTATGACTTGCCTTGCTCTGGAGACTGAGGAACCTCGGCGACTACTTCGAAGAGAACGGGCTCGCCGGAAAACTCGGGATCTACACGACAAACAAATCACTCAACAAACACCCTTGAAAGTCTACTGAAATAGCCCTGAAAAGTATTTTTAATGGATTCTTGACATTTTTCTGGATTTAATGAAATTTGAATGGGCTAAAACGGAGCTCGGATTCAAAAGATATGAATTTTAGAAGGTTAATTGCGATTTTTAACTAAACGAAAAGATTAAAACGATTTATTGCGCAATTAAGCCCCCGGGTGACGCAAGCATGGCGCAAGCGTAGGGCTGACGCGCGGGTGCAAGCGGCCGACGCAAGCAGCGCGGCGCGGTCCACGGTGGACCGAGTCCACGGCGGCGGAGAGGGGCATGTGGCGCGCATCGGGAAGGGGTGGCGGCGATCGGACGGCGACGGCCTTGCGCGCGAGGGGACGGTCCGGATCCGCCCGATCCGAAGGATCGGACGGTGCGGATCGCGGCTAGGTTAGGGTTCGGCGGCGGCCGAGGCGGACACGCGGCAACCATCGGGCGCGCGACCGGATCGAACGGCGACGGATCGATCGCGATCGGACGTGCGGATCCTCCCGATCGAAAGATCGGACGGCGCAGAGAGCGGCGCTAGGGTTAGGGTTTGGGCGGCGGCGGCTCGAGCTCGCCGCCGGCCATGGCCGCGCGGCGCCGGCCGGCCCGGCGACACCGGCGACGGCGGCGGAGGGTGCGCGGCGTGCGGAAAACACGGCGGAAGGCGGAATGATGCGCGTGGGAGCGGTTCGGGAGGAGACCGAAAACCGAAAAGGAAGAGGGCGGCGGCGCACTCACCGCGACGGAGACGACGACGATGGCGACGGCGGGTTTTGGGGCTAGCGCACGGGGAACCAAAGGGAAACGCGCGCGCAAGGGGGAGTTTTATAGGGGTACAACGGGGCCAAAACAAACATGGAAACGGCGCGGATTCCTCGCCGTTGTTCACGGAATCGGAGAGAGGGGAAACAATCGGCGACAGATTTCGCATGGATAGGGTTTCCATCGGGCGCGGGGTTTGCGGGGATGGAAACGGCGCGCGAGATTGAGCCCGCACGGGCCGACGTGGCTCGGATTCAAACGGAAAGGAGCGGAAAGGCGGCGCGCATGGCGGGCGGCGCGGACCGACCGGGCGCGGGACGGGAAACCCGACAGCGGGACCCACTGCGGTGCCTCGCGGCGAGGGATGCTCCGCGGACTTGCGCGACGTGGCGGGCGTCGCGGGCCTCGCCCACGACCGGCGGGCGCGCGCGCGAGGCGGCTTGGGCCGGGAGGGACCGGGCCGGCGGCCAAGGGGAGAGCGGGAACACCGTGCGGCCTGTACGGAAAAGAAAAGAAAAAAGGAAAAAGGATTTTTGGGGGTTAATTAATTCGATTTCTTATTTAATTGATTAAAAATACTTAGAGTGCTCTAAAAATTCCAAGAAAAATCCGTTAGCGTATTTTGACATGCGAAATTCAAGAAAAATTCTACCATGTCGTTTCCATTTATTAATTGCATTTTAAAATTATAGGTTGACTCCGTGTTAATTTCAAAATTTCGATTATTTCGGGGTAAATTATTTAAATGAATTAGAGAAAAACCTGTGGTGTGACACCGGTTACTCGCCAATGGGAGCATCGCTTACACGGAAGAGTTTCGTCGCAGCCAGACCGCACACATTCCTCGGAAATAGTTGCACGTAAAAAGCGTGAGTTCCGTTCTCTTGAGCAGGGTAACAAATCGCATTCGAGTATCTGCACGAGTTTAATCGTCTTGCCCGTTATGCCCCGAAGATGTGCGCACCGATGCGAAAGGCAGAAAAGTTTTTGGTGGTTTGGATGATGAACTCACGGACAAGCTTATCTCCGGAGAGTATGCTAACTTTGAGAAGCGGTTGACAAGGCCATTAGACAGAAGATCAGCGCAACAAGATGATCAAGAAGAGAAAAGTATTCCACCCCGACCTCCTCAACAACAGGGAATTCAGCAGAGGCCGCGTTTCATGCCCGGGAGTCGAGTGGACCTACCACCATGATTGTTCATCGATCGACCTTATCACCCAGGAATTTCCAACCGGCGAGTGGCGTGGTCAACAATAGTGTACCCCACCCCGCGCCTCCAACGGCATCATCCCAAAACAGTCACGCCACCACCTCCAAGGAAGGACTCGGGGCAAGCCAGAGTCTGCTTCAACCGTGGTGACCCGGGCATTTTGCGGACAAGTGTCCAAAGCCAAGACGCACGGGCCAAGGTTCATCCAGCTCGAGTCAACCATGCGTCCGCCGAGGAAGCACAGACCGCTCCCGAAGTTATACTGGGTATGTTTCCGTAAACTTTACTCCCGCCACAGTATTATTTGATTCGGGGCTACACATTCATTTATCTCAAAGCAATTTGTTGGGGCACATGGGTTGTCGTAGGGACTTAAGATACCTATGCGGGTTCAAACCCCGGAAACCACTTGGAGACTACTCGATTGTCCCTCGTGACCATAGAAATCCAAGGATCTACGTTCCTAGCCAACCTCATCCTCCTTCAGTCCAAAGGCATAGATGTCATTCTTGGGATGGACTGGTTGTCCAGACATAAGGGAGTAATTGACTGCGTTAGTCGCACCATTACTTTAATCAATACGAAAGGAGAAAGAATTGTTTTTCGCTCTCCCATGCAAGTCAAGCCCGTAGCAAGTTTGAATCATGTTTCCACCGGGAATCGTCCGAAATGGCGGCAAAGACCCCCGTGAAGTTAGAGGATATCCCCATCGTCGAGAATACCCAAGTTTTCCCCGAAGACTTAACTCGATGCCGCCGAAAGGGAAATTGAATTCTGCATTGATCTAGTACTCGGACCGCCCCAATACACAAGAGGCCGTATAGGATGGGAGCCAACGAGTTGGCCAAGTAAAGAAGCAAGTGGATGAACAGTTGCAAAAAGGGTATATTCGCCGAGCACGTCGCCTTGGGGTGCTCCGATGATTTTCGTGGAAAAGAAAGACAAGACCAAGAGGATGTGTGTCGATTATCGCGCACTCAATGAGGTTACTATCAAGAACAAGTATCCCCTACCACGGATTAATGATTTATTCGATCAACTCAAAGGGGCCAAGGTGTTTTCCAAGATAGACCTGCGATCGGGCTATCACCGCTTGAGTATTTGGGAAGAGGACATTCCCAAGACCGCTTTCACCACCGTGTATGGCTCGTATGAGTGTACGGTCATGTCTTTTGGGTTAACCAACGCACCGGCCTTCTTTATGAATCTGATGAACAAGGTGTTTATGGAGTTCTTGGATAAATTTGTGGTGGTGTTCATTGACGACATTTTGGTCTACTCTAAGTCGGAAGGAGATCATGAGCAACATCTTCGGATAGTACTCGAGAAGTTGAGAGATCATCAACTCTACGCCAAGTTTAGCAAGTGCGCTTTCTGGTTAAAGGAGGTACAGTTCCTCAGCCACATTGTGAATGCCCAAGGAGTAGCCGTGGATCCAGCAAATGTGGAATCAGTTACCAAGTGGACCCCGCCTAAAACGGTTACGCAGATTCGAAGTTTCCTTGGACTTGCAGGTTACTACCGCCGCTTCATTGAGAACTTCTCCAAAATCGCCAAGCCGATGACTCAACTGTTGAAGAAAGATGAGAAATTTAAGTGGTCGGCAGAATGCAACAAGAGTTTTGAAGAGCTTAAGAGGAAGTTGGTGTCTGCACCAGTGTTGATACTGCCAGATCCAGCAAAGGACTTCCAAGTTTATTGCGATGCATCTCGCCAAGGGTTGGGGTGTGTGTTGATGCAAGAAGGCAAAGTGGTCGCATATGCATCCCGTCAACTGCGCCCACACGAAAACAACTATCCCACTCATGATATGGAGTTATCCGCAGTGGTTCATGCCCTGAAGATCTGGCGACACTACCTAATTGGTAACCGTTGTGAAGTGTATACGGATCATAAAAGTCTCAAGTATATTTTCACCCAACCGGATTTAAACCTCCGACGCGAAGATGGTTGGAACCGATCAAAGATTATGATTTAGGGATACATTACCACCCCGGCAAAGCTAATGTGGTTGCGGATGCACTAAGCCGAAAGAGTTACTACACCACCCTCCGTGTCGAAGGAATGTGCGACCAGTTGCAGCAGGAATTCGAGTATCTAAATCTACGAGTGGTGGATTTTGGTTTTGTGGCTGCTCTGGAAGCCCAACCCACTCTCATTGATCAAATTCGGGCTGCTCGCATCGAATCCCGAGATGGCCGAACTCAAGAAGAACATGAGAGTCGAAAAGCTCGTGGTTTTACGGAGACGAACACGGCACAACTGGATGGGAAAGAGATTGTGTGTGCCGAAGACAAGGATTTGAAAAAATGATCCTTACGGAAGTTCACCAAACTCAATACTCAATTCACCCGGGCAGTACAAAGATGTATCAAGATCTTAAAGAAAAGTTTTGGTGGGTCAGTATGAGGAGGGAGATAGCTGAGTTTGGTGCACTTTGTGATGTTTGTCGGCGGGTTAAGGCGTAACATCAACGGCTGCCGGCTGTTGCAACCACTCCGCATTCCGAGTGGAAGTGGGAAGAAATTGGAATGGATTTCATCACGGGTTTACCCCGCACAACGTCAGGATATGACTCAATTTGGGTCGTTGTGGACCGACTCACCAAGGTGGCCCACTTCATACCAGTGCATACTACCTACTCAGGGAAGAAGTTAGCAGAGCTCTATCTCGCAAGGATCATGTGTTTGCATGGCGTGCCTAAAAAGATCGTGTCTGATAGGGGAAGTCAGTTTACTTCCAAGTTCTGGAAGAAGTTGCAAGAAGAGCTCGGTACCCGTTTGAACTTTAGTACGGCCTATCATCCGCAAACAGACGGTCAAACTGAGAGAGTGAATCAGATTTTGGAAGACATGCTGAGAGCATGCGCGCTTGATTTTGGAATAGCGTGGGACAAAAGCTTGCCCTATGCAGAATTCTCTTATAACAACAGCTATCAGGCCAGCATTCAAATGGCACCGTATGAAGCACTGTATGGACGAAAATGCCGACACACCCCTTTTCCGGGATCGACGGGTGAACGCCGCTGTTTGGCACGTAAGTCATAAGTGAAGCAGAGGCAAAGGTCCGAACGATTCGGGAAAGGTTGAAGATTGCGTAGTCCCGACGTAAGAGCTACGCGATAATCGTCGAAGAGACCTCGCTTTTGAAGCAGGGATTTTGTGTATCTTCGCGTTACACCACTCCGGGAGTACACCGTTTCCAAACCAAAGGCAAGTTGGCACCACGTTTCGTGGGACCATACAGATTTGGGAACGTCGAGGAGAAGTGGCTTATCGCCTTGAGCTTCCTCCCGCATGACCGGTATTCACGACGTGTTTCATGTGTCCCAGCTTAAAGAAGTGTTTAAGGGTACCGAAGAGCAAGCGAGTCCGGACTGGATCGAAATCCAAGAGGACTTAACCTACATAGACCAGCCGCGCACCCGCATCTTTTCGCCAGTACCTCCGAATCTCGGTGTCGAGACTCCGTTTAAGGGGGGTAGGTTGTCACACTCTTGGTTTTTCCTAAATTATTTAAATAATTTACCCTGAAATAATCAGAATTTCTGAAATTAACCTGGAGCCAACCAGTAATTTTAAAATGCAATTAATAAATGGAAACGACATGGTAGGATTTTTCTTGAATTCTGCATGTCAAAATGCACTAACAGGATTTTTACTGGAATTTTTAGAGCACTCTAAGTATTTTTAATCAATTAAATAAGAAATCAGGAATTAATTAAGCCCCCCAAATCCTTTTTCCTCTTTTTCTTTTTCTTTTCCGTACGGCTGCTCAGTGTTCCCGCTCTTCCCTCTTGGGCCGTCGGCCTGTCTCCCCTCCCCGGCCCGAGTCGCCCCGCGCGCGCGCTCCTTCGGTCGTGGGCCGAAGCCCGCGACGCGCCGCGCCGCGCAAGTCCGCGAAGCCTCCTCGCCCGCGAGTCACCGACAGTGGGCCCCGCCCGTCAGTCCCCATCCTCGCGCCCGGTCGGCCCAGCCGCCGCCCCGCCATGCGCGCCGCCGCTCCGCTCCTTTCCGCTTGAGCCCGAGCCACGTCGGACCCATGCCGGGCCCGATCCCGCGACGCCGCATCCATCTCCGCGCCCCTCGCGTCCGATGGAAACCTTATCCGCGAGGAATTCGTTGCCGTTGTTTCCTCTCTCTCTCCGAATCCGTAACCAACGACGACGAATCCGCGCCGATCCCGTGCGCGTTTCGGTCTCGTTGTGCCCCTATTTAATTCCCTCTTCGCCGCCGCGCGTTTCCCCTTTGCTTCCCCCTAGCGCTAGCCCTAAAAACCGCCGTCGCCATCGTCGTCTTCTCCAACGCCGGTGAGCGCGCCGCCGTTCCCTTTTCTCTTCGGTTTTTCGTGTTGCCTCTCGGGTCGTTCCCCGCGCGTTCATTTTCGCTCTCCGCCGTGGTTTCCCGCACCCGCAGCACTCCGCCGCCGTCGCCGGTGCCGCCGGAGATCGGCCGCCGCCCGCGCGGCCATGGCCGACGGCGAGCTCGAGCCACCGCCGCCCAAAACCCTAACCCTAGCGCCGCTCCCTAGGGCCGTCCGATCGATCGGATCGGAGAATCCGCACCGTCCGATCCCGCCCAATCCGTCGCCGTTCGATCCGGCCGCCGCACGCCGGATGGCTGCCGCGTGTCCGCCCTCGGCCGCCGCCCGAACCCTAACTCTATCCGCGATCTACACCGTCCGATCCTGTGGATCGGGCGGATCTGGACCGGTCGATTCCACCCACTCCGTCGCCGTCCGATCGTCGCCGCTCCTCACCGATGCGCGCCACGTGTCCCCGCTCTCTCCGCCGCCGCCGTGGACTCGGTCCACCGTGGACCGTGCCCGCGCCGCTTGCGTTAGCCGCTTGCGCCAGCTGACGTCAGCCCTACCGCTTGCGCCATGCTTGCGTCACCCGGGGGCTTAATTGCGCAATAAATATTTTAATCTTTTCTGTTTAGTTTAAAAATCGTAATTAAACTTCTAAAATTCATATCTTTTGAATCCGAGCTCCGTTTTAGCCCATTCAAATTTCATTAAATCCAGAAAAATGTCAAGAATCCATTAAAAATACTTTTCAGTGCTGTTTCAGTAGACTTTTTAGGGTGTTTGTTGAGTGCTTTGTTTGTCGTGTAGATCCCGAGTTTTGCGGCGAGCCCGTTCTCTTCGAAGTAGTCGCCGAGATTCCTCAGTCTCCAGAGCAAGGCAAGTCATACCTTACATTGACCATATTGTACCTATTTTATGTAGATATCTCTTTTCTTTCAAATACTGCATATTTTTTAGAATGTCATTTCATGGGATGATTATACCTATTGTACTCAACCATAGGATTGTTTACCTTATACCATTGATAACTTGGGGTTCAATGTGACTAGATGATAGCTTAAGGTTTGCTTAGTTTTGCTTAGCACAACTAGCTCACTTAAGGGAATCACACTAATCAAGTATATTACTAGAAGTTAACTCTCAGATGATGTCAAGTTATGACCCTATTTCTAATAATATTGAATTATGAAAAAGGTGGGTCGTGAGCACATGGTTGGACTTTGGTTAGCGTGCTCATGATGATTAAGGACCGGTTCTCGGGAAACCCTTGAAGAAATGTCGTGCATACCACAAGCCAGCATGGGTAATGACTGGGTCTGTAGTGTAGCTGTCTCTAGTCAACGTATCCCAGAGAGGGTGGGCGTGATGGAGTTGGGTCGGCCCCGGTTTTAAGGGTTGATCAGCTTCCGGATTCAGCGCGGCACTAGAGGGGGCTGCCCATTGCCCGATGGGAATGGGGGCGAAACCTTGGTGTGGTACGATTGGTTAGAGGGGGTTATGTGAAGGGTCCAGTCACAGTTCCTTTCCGGGGTACCATGGTGGTGCACCGGCGCACGGTAACGTGTTGTGGGATTGTGTCTTGTGGGTACAGCTTGTACACCTCGATCGAGTAAAAACTATTCGAATAGCCGTGCCCGCGGTTACGGGCGATCGACCAGATTCACCTTGATTAGTCTCACTTATTTATTTGAATAAAATGTTGAAGTATGACTAGTGCAGGTGGATGGATGGGCCTGTTGCAGCGTGGTTTGAGCGTTGGACAGTGTTTATTTAATACTTGCTTAAATATTACTACTGTTTTACTTGTCTTCAAATATTGTTATTATATTCTCGCAAATGCTCGTTTATGCAAATTGAGCCTCTTAACCTTTCCTTGTTATTTATCTTGCATCATGTCCCCTTTTCCTGTGACTTGTTGAGTACGGTGGTTGTACTCAGCCTTGCTTCTTTTTCCCCCTTCAGTGCCAGAGGTTGAGATTGAGGTCTCCGAGGAGGTGTAGGCTTGTTCTCGTCAAGGGTTAGCTATGGTGTTGGCGTTCTGCTTCGCTCGTGTCAAGTTTAGCTTAAGTCAGTTTTATTTTCCTTTCCGCTGCATTTGTGTAACTCTTTTATATTGTTTCTAAGACGAGGATTCTGTATTATCAATAACGTCGATTTGTGTACCTCGGCCGATGCCCGGACGAGGGTGTAATGCACAAATTAGCCGCGAAATTCTGTGTGAATTTCGGGCGTGACAAGTTGGTATCGAGCCTTCCCGTGACTATAGGACAAGCCAACTGGAAACCTTAAGAGCCCTCTAATTCTTTTCATTTGCATTTGTTTAAAAAAAAGGGGTGTTTTGAAAAGTGGAGTCAGTCTAGGGTTTAGGAATTGCGAAAATGGGATGTTGGTTGTGGGTTTTTGAGCATGTTTTGATTTTCCCACTCCTTTGTTTCTATAGATAGCAGGTTCCCCAGCGATATACCAATTTGTAAGGGGGCACTTGGATTGATCCATGATAAGCCATCCGATAGGACCACAGCGCTTCGTCCAATGGGCTATGCCACTGCTTTGGATATTCAGAGATCTTCCTCTTTATCAGTTTGATCAAATTTTTGTTGGATGCTTCTGCCTATCCATTAACCTGTGCATAATATGGTGAAGAATTCAGCAATTTAATCCCCATGCTTTCTGCAAATTGGACGAATTCATCCGAGACAAAGATAGACCCCTGATTGGTTGTAATCGTTTGAGAGACACCGAATCAGTAAATGATGTGTTCTTTGACAAACTCGATTGCATCCCCAGAATCGACTTTTTTCAAAGGAATTGCCTCCAGCCACTTTGTAAAATGATTGGTTGCCACCAATATGAAATTGTGTCCTTTACTCGAGGGTGGATTAATCTGGCCGATCATATCAATTCCCCATCCTCTGAACGGCCAAGGCTTGATAATAGGGTTCATAGACGACGCTGGTGCTCTTTGAATCGCCCCAAATCTCTAACAGTCCTGCTGTAGACCCCTGTTTTTGTAACAGGAATCAATCATGTTCATAGTACCATTTCCCTGGATCGAGTAGTTTGGTACCCACAAATACATTGCTGAATCATCAGGTGCACGATACATCCATCGACTTACACAGAATATTACAATATAGGACCCGAAGGCAATGTCTAGAACATAGGACCAAACGGTCCGGAATACAACCAAAAGTAGAAAATAGATAAGGCAGCGGAGATAAGGTAGCGGCACGTCATTGCCACAGGTAACGACCGGAGTCTAAGACCTACTGAACACCATCATCCTCCACACCCTCCTGGTAGTACGCATACGGGTCTTCAGCGTCTTCATCGCCCACATCTGAATGTTTGTGCGTATAGCAAGGGTGAGTACCAACCGTACTCAGCAAGCCACCATAACAACGATGCATATGATAGGGGATAATCAAGGAGTGGTTGTGGTTCTTTTGAATAAAGCCAAATTTTGCAATTCTTTTCACAAGCCTAAGACCTAAGACTGATCAATTTTTAATTCCATAGTTCATTTAATCAGCGACGGTTCTGTCCACCATCCATTGTGATCCCAAGGATAGCTTCCCGCCACTGGCTCGTCATGATTTTTTGGGGTCTACCCCTTCTCGTCTTTCGAGAAGTTGATCCACCAGCACATAAAAATCATCATGCATGCCCATTCCATCATATTAAAATTTAGAGTCTAGCCAAGCGAAAAACTTGTCCCGCTGCTCCATATCCGCGAGCATAACTATTCAAATAGATTGTTTTACTCACACTGCAGTGGATGCACACTTTACCCGTACTCCATGACTTGCCCAACACATGAGCCGAAGTCCCAACACATGAGACGTGTCACGGCAAAGCCTTTCAATAACCTCACTTTGGCAGTACCCGCTCCATGAACTTGAGCCCTCATGCACTATAGCCGTACACAGTTTCTAGCAGTGAGAGGAGTTCTGGCGCTCCCGGGAAGGGAAAGTCTCACTTATTCTTTAAGTTGTAATTAAATCAAATTTCAGTCCAATGTTCCACCTGTAGGCTTCCCGCCTATTCTCACATTTGAACCACTATGCAGGGGTACCGTCTCCGTTCGGCTATTTACTCCGCTAGGTCTATACCCATTCGAGAAGTACGGTTGGTATTGGCTCGTTTCATGTTTATCTCATGGCTCGGTCCTTAATTGACCAGGGACGACACTTGACTTTACCGGAATTCACCCAAAATCATCCAGCCGCCCCAGTCTAAAACATGTGTTTGGTTTATAGTTTTCATCCAAAAACATTTCATCATTGTCATGGCAGTGTGGCGCTCATGTATCCACATGCCGTATGTCAACCACCTATTCCAAGGTAGTTGCCCAAGCATATAGCATTTGATAAATATAAACATGCATGAATATAAATTAGCAAGGCTAAGCATTGTCAAAACATGACTTCGAACGCAAAATACTGTAGGGTACAAAGAATAAATGAGTATTCAATATCAAGGCAGCGTATATAACAAGCATGGGAGTTCATATGTGTATAGCACTCATATTTGATTTTAAACAAACATAAGTTCGCAAATGGGTTCAACATGTTCAAAGGTAGTGATGACTTGCCTTGCTCACAACCTTGTAGACCTAGGTCTTCAACGCACTCAGGTGCTCCCTCGGACTCTATAATAACGTGCGATCAAACAGATTGAATTCGATTAGAATTTAAATAAAATCACCAAAATACCAAATAAAATCATAAAAGCGACTCCTAAAACTAGTCTATGATTTTATACGAATTTAGGTTCGAGTTTCGATAAAATCCGAGCTAAAACGGGCGAGTTATAATAATTTGAAGTTTCACTATTTTACCGATTTAATTAATTATGAGGTGACACTTTCAAATTTATTCATTTTAAATTGTAGAAATATTATGATCGATGATTCAAAAATATAATACAGGGAAAAGAAATGGTTAATTCGAATTTTATCTCCAAATTTTGTCGGTCCGGCAAACCCTAGGATTAAAATAATCGAATCCAAAAATAATTAACCCTAAAGCTTGACATTATTTAGAATTTTAAACTTTATAAAATTCATATGCTAAACTTAATATTTAATAAAAAATAAATTATAATTAAATTCCTAAAGTGATAATTAAATAAATCAATTTACATGATAATTAATACTTTAGATTTTAATTAATTCCAAAATTAAAAGTTTTATCTCAAGAAAAAGAATATAAATTTTTACTCAAATTCCCCAAATATTTTCCCCAAAATTACTTTCTTATTTTATTTTATTTTTCTTTCTCCTTTCTTTTTCCCCTTCTCTTGTTTTTTCTTTTCCCCTTTCTTTCTTCTTCCTCCTCCTCTTCCTTCCTCCTCCTCCTCGCCTCTCTCTCTGCTCTCTTCCCTCCTTCTCTTCTTCTTTCCTTCCTCTCTCTCTCTCTGTTTATTTCGCCTCGGTTTGGCCGAGCCGAGGCAAGGCATGGGCGCGGTGGCGGCGGTCAACTACACGGAGGAGAGAGGAGGGGGTACTCACCGCGCGCGAGGCGGGGGAAGGCGGCGCCTCGGCGGCTTGGCGCGCGACGGTGTGGCGGCGAGGACGCGGTGGCGGCGATCGGCTATGGGGAGGAGAGGAGGGTAAGAGGCACGGTGAGGATGCGAGGGGCGCAGACGCTATTTATAGGCGGCCGACGACGAAGGGAAGGGGGCCTGGGTGGGGAAGAGGTGCGGGCGGTCGACGCGCAGCGAGCGCAGGGGCCACCGTGGCGTGGGCGCGGGACACAGTGCGTGGCACGAGGCGGCACGGCAGTGCGCGCGCGGCGCGGCGGGCGGTGGGCGGCGTGCGCGCGCGGGTGGGGTCCGCACGGCGTCGAATACCTAGCGCCGATGAATAGTGACTTTTCTATTTTTCCAATTTTCTTCTTTTTCTTTTTTTATTTTTTTATTCATACCTTTGCATAACACCAATTAAATTAAAATACAATTTGGCCCCAAAATAAATTTAATTTACTTTTTCATTTTTTTAATCCTTCCCAACTTTACTATTATTTATATTTTTAATATCCTTTTTACTTATAATTTAATATATATATTTTGTATTTTTCAAAAATAAAGTTTTGATCCAAAAATAAATTTTTATCAACCTTAGCTTTTCCAATTGTATATTTTTATAACTTTTATTTCTAATATTCATTTTGCAATTTCTTTTCCTTTTTGGGTTCCTAAAACCTTCTCGGCTTTTCTGTCTTTTAAATAAATAATCTTTTATTTATAACACGCAACCAAAACTCGCAAATAAGAGGCAAATAAATACGACAAGATGCAACAATCCAAAAGTTTTTGTAAGCTCCGAATTTTATATTTCGAATTTTATGTCTTCGATTTTTAGGGTGTTACAATCCTACCCCTCTTAAATAAATCTCGTCCCCGAGATTTCTTACCGGTTGTTGAGTAGGTGTGGGTATTCGGTCCTTCAAAAATCTTCGGTCTACCAGGTGGCCTCTTCTTCGGTGTGATTGCTCCATTGCACTTTGTACATGCGCCATGACTTGGTTCGTGTTCTCTTTTCTGCCTCGTCCAATATCTTTACCGGATGTTCCGGATATGTGAGATCACTGTTGATATGGATGGCTTCCAAATGAGTTTGCTCTTCCGGCACTCGCAGACACTTCTTCAATTGGGACACATGAAATACGGGGTGCACATCGGAGATGTTTTTTGGTAGCTCTAGCTGGTAGGCCACTTCACCTCTTCTGGCGTTTATCAGGAATGGTCCCACGTATCTTGGTGCAAGTTTTCCTTTGACCTTGAACCTCTGGGTTCCTCGTAGTGATGAGACCTTTAGGTACACACAGTCGCCTACACTAAACTCCAAGTCTCTTTGGCGAGTATACGCGTAGCTCTTCTGTCGAGACTGGGCTACCTTTAATCGGTCTCGGATAAGACGAACCTTTTCCTCGGCCTCTTTGATTATGTCAGGTCCAAACATGGCTCGTTCACCAGTTTCTAACCACATCAACGGGGTTCAGCATCGCCGACCAAACAAGGCTTCATTTGGTGACATCTTCAGACTTGCTTGGTCGCTGTTATTGTAGGAGAATTCAGCGTAGGGTAGGCATCCTTCCCAATCCTTCGTAAAGTCCAATGCACAAGCTCTCAGCATGTCCTCAAGAACTTGATTTGTCCTTTCGGTCTACCCGTCGGTCTGCGAGTGATATGCGGTACTAAAGGCAAGGTGACTTCCAAGTGCCTCATGAACCTTGCTCCAGAAATGGGACGTGAATTGAGTACCGCAATCCGATATAATCCTTTTTGGTACTCTGTGAAGGCACACGATCCTAGACATGTATAATTCTACCAACTTAGCAGTATTATAATTGGTCTTAACTGGGATGAATCAGTCAGTCTTGGTAAGTCGATCTACGATCACCCAAATAGAGTCATATCCCGCGGCAGTCTTGGGTAGTCCAATGCCTATCTCATCCCATTTCCATTCGGGAATCTTGAGTGGCTGCAACAGGCCTGCCGGTCATTCATGCTCAGCTTTTACCCTTTGGCATACATCACATACGACCACGTATTCAGCTATGTCCCTCTTCATATTGGGCCACCAGTATTCCTCCTTCAGATCCTGGTACATCTTCGTGCTGCCAGGGTGTAGCGAATATGATGATTCGTGTGCTTCCTTCAGGATCAATTCTCTCAAACCACCTTGCTCCGGCTTGTAGATCCTTTTCTTATACCATAGGGTTCCGTTGTCATCTGCCGAGAATTCCTTCACATGCCCAGCGGCCATGCGCTCTTTGATCATTTGGATTTCTCCATTATCCTTTCGAGCTTTTATTTGAGTCCTCAGAAGAGGTTGGATTTCCAGCGAGTTTAATTCTCCATGAGGAATCAGGTGCAAGTTAAGTCGAGCCATTTCTTCTTGGAGCTCACTGGCCATGCCTTCTAGTCTCATATAGTTGCATTGGGCTTTGCGGCTTAAAGTGTGGGCCACTACATTCGCCTTGCCGGGGTGGTAATGGATTCCTAGATCGTAATCCTTGATTAATTCCAACCACCATCTCTGTCGTAGGTTGAGATTAGACTGAGTAAAGAAGTATTTCAGGCTCTTGTGGTCAGTGTATATATCACAGTGATTCCCGATCAGATAGTGTCTCCAGATTTTTAACGCATGAACAACTGCTGCCAATTCCAAGTCATGTGTGGGGTAGTTTTCCTCGTGGGGTCGCAGTTGTCTCGAGGCATACGCCACGACCTTTCCATCCTGCATCAATACGCCTCCCAGTCCTTGTCGCGACGCATCATAGTATATCACAAAGTACTTACGGTTGTCAGGTAGGGTTAAGATTGGGGCAGTGGTTAACTTTTCTTTTAGTTAGTCAAAGGCTTGCTGACATTGCTCGGTCCAGGCGAATTTCTTTTCTTTCTTCAAAAGTTGAGTCATGGGTCGGGCTATTGTGGAAAACCCTTCGATGAATCTCCGGTAATATCCGACCAATCCCAAGAAACTCCGGACCGCTGTTACCGACTTGGGTGTTTTCCATTCCGTAACAACTTCGACCTTGGCAGAGTCTACCGCTACTCCTCCGACTGAAATTATATGGCCAAGAAAAGTGACTTCCTTAAGCCAGAACTCACATTTACTAAACTTTGCATAAACCGATGCTCTCGTAGCTTCTCTAGTACCAATCGTAGGTGCTCTGCATGTTCCTCATCGTCCTTGGAATAGATAAGAATATCATCGATAAACACCACCACGAACTTATCTAAATATTCCATGAATACTTTGTTCATTAGGTTCATGAAATACCCCGGAGCATTAGTCAATCCAAAAGACATTACTGTGAACTCATACAAGCCATAGCGCGTAGAGAACACTGTCTTGGGAATATCTCCGGCCCTAATCTTCAACTGATGGTATCCTGACCGAAGATCAATCTTTGAGAACACTTGGGCACCTTTGAGTTGATCAAATAAGTCGTCGATTTGAGGTAATGGGTACTTGTTCTTGATGGTCACTTCATTCAACGATCGGTAATCTACACACATCCTCATACTTCCGCCCTTCTTCTTGACAAACAATACCGGGGCTCCCCAGGGAGAAGAACTACGGTGTACAAATCCCTTTTCTTGTAGTTCTCGGATTTGCTTCTTGAGTTCTAGTTCTTTAGCCGGCATTCGGTAGGGTCTCTTGGATATGGGGGCAGTACCAGGCAATAGGTCAATGATAAATTCTATGTCATGGTCAGGGGGCATTCCAGGCAATTCCTTAGGAAATACGTCTGGGTAATCCTGCACTACTGGCATCCCACACATAGGTAGCATGGTAAATACTCCCGTAGCTCACTCACATAGCATCGGGTCTCGATCCATGGCTATGTTCATTGGTGATCCCCATGGGGTGGATACAGTAACTTCCCTTCGGCCACAGTCTATGACTCCCTTGTTCTTAGTCAACCAATCCATTCCCAGTATGATATCAAGAATTTGTTGCGGTAGTACCATAAGGTTCGAAAGAAATACCACGTCTCTAATCCGGATGGGCACATTGATGCAAGCATGGGGTGTGGTTATATCTTCCCTGGGTGAGTGTACTAACATGGGTCTCTTAAGTTCTACCCAGTGTAGGTTGTGTTGTTTGCTTATTCGTGATGATATGAATGAATGCGATGCTCCGGAATCGAATAAGACTTTAACTGGGGCAAAGTTGATAGAGAACATACTCCTTAGCATGCTTTGATCTTCCTTGCCTCTTGAGCATGCACATGGTTCACTTGTCCGCGACAGAATCCGATAGCAGACTCATTGGGTTGCAATGTCCTGAACAGACCGCGTCCAGCATCAGGGGTAGTAGTTCCTCATACATCCGTTGTATTGGCACCAGTGCGAATAGGGGTGCTGCGTGGCTTGAGACAGGTGTTGGAGTAGTGCCCAAACTCTCCACAGTTGAAGCAGTTCACGTTTCTCCTTCCAGGAGCGACCATGGTCGGTGTCGGAGTACGGAACTGAGTTGCAGTCAGCCTGCTGACATTGCCGGGTGCAGTAGGACGACTGGTTGCCACGATGGTTGGTTTCCATCCAGATGGGGTGGCTCCCTTGGGACGCTGAGATGCTCCCTGAAGTGGGCGAGTCATAGCGAGTCTCCTCTTACGGTTGTTCTCCACCATCTTCTGGTCATGCTCCAGCCTCACAACCTTGTTGATCAAACTCTGGAAGTTGGTATGATCCTGTCCAATCATAGGTCCTCGCAACTCATCATTTAGCCCCTGGAAGTTGGTATGATCTTCTCTTCTTCATCCACTAAGTCACTAGTTGCGTAGCGGGCAAGCTGGGTGAACCAGTTCAGGTATTCTTGCACAGTGGTGTTTCCTTGATGCAATCTCCTGAACTCATTCTTCTTCATGTGCATCACTGCCGCAAGTACGAAGTTCTCGCGAAAGGCGGCGGTGAATTCTTCCCATGTGGGCTCCGCAGCATCCTTTTCTCGAGTTTCCTTATAGGTATCCCACCAGTCACTAGCGGGTCCTTCCAGTTGATTTGCGGTGAAAATTACTTTGTCGGCTTCGCACACTCGCACAAGAGTTAGCTTCTTTTCTATGATGCACAGCCAATCCTCCGCATCCATAGGTTCCTCTGCTGTAGCGAAGGTGGGTGGCTTGGCTCTAATAAACTCGCCAAGACTTGAGCTTCCACGGCCTCCTTGATTGTTGGCGATGGCCTGCAACAACTGGGTTTGTACAACCATGACCTCAGCCAAAGTGGTGGGGTTGGGCTCTGGTGGGTTCTCGTTGGCGGCCGATGCTCGACGTCGGTGAACCATCTGTAGAGCGTAGACGAGTAAGAGAATTGACCTACTACGGTCTCGATCCTATTTTTTTATTTTGGGTTGGTTAAGGTGATCTTTTATGGGGCAAGCATGGTGGAATAAACTCATTCATAACATACCATAGAACATTACATAGGTCCTAAGTCAACACATCAACAAAAGATACATCAGACTGCACATATGCAGTCCCACACAACACAACGCAAAAGCTAACATCGAACTGCTGCCATTAACTACTAAGGGGGAGGGTGTGGTCCTTGCTGTCAAAAACCATCGAAAGCAAGACCAACGCCGGTGCAGACCTCTCATCTAGTCGTCCAGCCAACCGCAGGAACCAGGTGCAGGAAGTGGGTGGTCCATGGCGGATGCGAACCAAAGTCCCCATGGCTCGGAAGTGGTCGCCTCGGAGTCAGTCTTGGGCTTCTTGTGTTAGTGATATGCCCTAGATACAACATGGAGATGTTGGATATCATGGTCAATGTTTATGTATAAATGAATAAAATGTTATTCAGTTCCATGAAATAGATATCTTGTATTGATCAATAAGTACGTGACTTATTTATGAGACTCTTTATGTATGAATCTATTTCTAAACAATCCCTGATCACATGTCATATTGTTGGAACAAATATGATTCTAAGATCGGCATATTTATTGATTGATGATCATGTCTCATAGATCATGGTATGGAGATACCAAATCAATATACGTGGACATGTGTTAGAGAACACATTGTTGGATAGACCCACCATGAGACACTACAGGAATTAATGTGCCATTAGTTGGTCTCAAATAGTGTTGGTGCAAAGTCCTTAGACCTAAGATCATCATGGATTCCAACATGTGTAGTAGCCTACTTTGGAACTGCCAAATGCTATTCCGTAACTGGGTAGTCATAAAAGTAGTCTTCGGGTTTGCTATGAAACATGGAGTGGGATGTGAGTGGTAAAGATGGAATTTGCCCCTCCTTGGAGAGATATCTCTGGGCCCCTCGAGGTAATGGATTATGGAAGTGCATGGCCATGTCGAGTTGATTGAGGAGTCAATCAACAGACAGATAATCCAATACGGTTCGAGTGAATGGTTAAGCTATTAAAGGGATGGCACACATCTTGCCTATAGCTTAATTGGTGTCATGAGGCAAAGGGATTTATGTACACATTAGAGGTTCAGAGCCGATATTATATTCTTGTATACTATGGTGTCAATATGTGCTGCTAGGTGCCGTTATTAACGATCGACTGAGTTAGACTCGAGCCGAAGCCAAGTATACCTGAACCTACAGGGTCACACGCTTAAGGGAATAAGAACAAGCATTCGAGTTGGGCTCGGATACAGCTTGATCGAATAGGTATCCGATCGGATAGAGTCCCGATGGGCCTATAGGCCCAGTCGACAACTCTATATAAAGGGGCGAGGGGTGGAGAGCTGCAGCAATTGCGCTTGAACCAAATCAATCTAATCGCGTGGCTTTAGAAGTCGGCGAGTTCGAGATCTCCACGGAAACCCTCCCACTCCCGAGCCAAACCCTAGCCTTTCATCTTGTGCTAGCACACGGGTTTTAGGCATTCTATCCCTGGACATGTGGATACCGGTAGAGGCACTGCTACATTGTGGTGCTGTTTGTTGGCTGCGAATCGGCTGCGATCGGCTAGATCGGTTGTGGTCGGGCGCATCGGAGCGAGGCGCGCGAGCACGATTTGGCGAATTGGAAAATCGGCTGCCGCAGATCAATCGGCAAATCGGTTGCGATGGATCGTGGAATCGGCAAATCGGCTATACTCGGGAATCGGCTGTGGTCAGCAAATCGGTTGTGATCGGTCAGTGCTGTTCCGAATCGGATAGCTCCTTATTGGCTATATCCGCTGCACTCCACTCCAATCGGTAACGATCTATTGACCCTTTCTTGCAAGGTTCCTAGTTTGCGCCGTAGATTTTTTTGTTATTAGCTATCGTAGCCTCCGCGTAACCCTTCATCTTGCCCCTGGGTCGGGTGCTCTTGCGGGCAGTCCTACGAGTGATGTGTCCTCCCGCAAAGGTGATGCGGTAAGTAGGAGCCTCTTCCTCCGACAGATCTGTGATGCTGGGCTCTCTCTCGACCTCCTCTGGATCTTACTCAGTCTCTGGGTCGGTGTCGATCTGGATTGGGATCTCCATTTCGGAACCAGGCTCGGATGGAACAACTATGGCTATTGGTGTATCCGTTGTACTCCACTCCAATCGGTAACGATCTATTGACCCTTTCTTGCAAGGTTCCTAGTTTGCGCGGTAGATTTCTTTTTGTTATTAGCTATCGTAGCCTTCGCGTAACCCTTCAGTGGTATCAGAGCTAAACTTGCTTAGTTCAGGTTTTAGATTGGATTTGGAACAAGTTTTGCACACGGGTTGATTAGATCAATCGGTTTTATGGGATCTGTTGAGTAGAATAGATGGTAATTGTGTTCCTTGATAGTGTATTGGAACGACGTAATGTGATTACATCAAAGCAATATCCCTAGAACTTGGTTTGAGTCGGATTCAAGATGGCGTTCCTTGATAGTGTATTGAAACGGTATAATGTGATTATGCCAAAGCTGTCTCGTAGTCTGACCTTGATTGTCGCCTCACGCCTACGCAAACCATCTCCCTTGATAGTGTATCGGGACGACATAATGTGATTATGTTGATATGGTTTCTATAAGCGATTTCATAGATTGGACCGTTGTGTGCGTACCCCCTTTTTACGTCGTCTCGATACCGTATCTCTGTGTTAGGTAGAAAACATTATACGCCTAACTTGTTTTTGCAGAGAATGCTTTGAGATGGTATGGCCCTATTGTATGTATGAGATGCATGTGATGCGTGTAATATTCTTTCATATGTGCAATCCCTGTAATATTCTTTCATACGTGCAATGCTTGTAATATTCTTTCACGACCTACGAGTCCATGTAATCTTCAATTATAGCTTATATAGTAGTAACTTAGTTTGAAGAAATCAAGCATTCGACACTTGGAAGAACGGTGATGAAGATGGAGATCCTCTACACCGGCATGGAGATGGAGATCACCATGTCAAGGGGGCCATACTATTTCATTAATTGCTATTCTACCTGCTTTCACATATTGATATGTTTGTTTGATAGGATAGTATCCCTCACAAAATTAAGTAGAAATGATGCCTTCCAAATGTTGCACCCGTACCGTTATGCTCGTCAATGGTGGGTCTGCCAAAGCATAGTGTCATTCTCTATCATAACATGATGGGGTATATGTCAGACATATACATGCGAGAGCATTTGGTTTACTTAACAAGGCTATCAAAACAGTTTTGGGTCTTAGGGCATAGGTTGGTGCCGGGGCATGGAGATGCCACACCAACAACAAGAGTCACATAGAGATGTGATTAGCAAGGAGTTGCTTACCGATGTTATTAATTTTCTAGCAGTGATGCCAAAGCTCACTAGAAATTAACTAACATGTGGATCTTGACCCAATACGTAACCTAGAGGGAAGGTGGAAAATACGTAATGGGAGTCTAATGTTAAATTGTTTAACAATAGACATAGCATAAACATTGTGCTAAACTTTGCTTTTTCTATTGTAGAATAAATGGCAGCTAATACTACACCCAGTACCTTTAATTTGCGATCTATTCTCGAGAAAGAAAAATTAAACGGAACAAACTTTATGGATTGGTATCGCAACTTGAGAATTGTTCTCAAGCAAGAGCGTAAGGAGTACGTTCTTGAAGTACCCTATCCTGAGGATTTGCCTAATAATGCCACTGCAACTGCACGGAGGGCTTACGAGAAGCACACTAATGATGCCCTAGATATAAGCTGTCTCATGCTTGCTACAATGTCCCCTGAGCTTCAGAAGCAATATGAGAGCAACGATGCTCATACTATTATTCAGGGACTGCGTGGCATGTTTGAGAACCAAGGTAGGGCCGAGAGTCTGGAAAAACTAGGTTTTCCCCTTAGCCAAGAGTTGGCTACTGATGTGATTCTCCAGTCGCTCCCTCCGAGCTTCGAGCCATTCATATTAAATTATCACATGAACAATATGGATAAGACCTTGGCTGAATTGCATGGGATGCTTAAGACGGGTGAGGAGAGTATCTAGAAAAACGTTCATCATGTGATGATGATGCGAAAGCTAAGCACAAACCACTGTCAAGAAACTTTGCACCAAGAGAAAACTTACTCCCGATGAGATCGCGAGTGCCTCCAACGCAAAGAAGGGCAAGAAGGGGTCGGCGGCATCGATGCCGTTTGCTTCTATTGCAAGGAGACATGTCACTGGAAAAGGAACTGCAAGAAGTACATGGAGGATCTCAAAAAGAAGCAAAGTGCGACTTCGCTCGTCAGGTATTAATGTTATAGACATTAATCTTGCTACTTCACCTACTCGACTCTTGGGTATTTGATACCGGATCGTAGCTCATATTTGCAAATCGCTGGGGAATGAGAAGAAGTAGAGGCTTGAGAAGGGGCGAGGTGAACTGCGCGTTGGCAATGGAGCAAGTGTTGCTACAATTGTTATCGGGACTACATCACTTCATTTACCTTCAGGATTAGTTTTGGAATTAAATAATTGTTATTGTGTTCCAACTCTATGTCAAACGTTATTTCCGCTTCATGTTTGCAAGCGGAAGGATATGATTTTCGATCAATGGACAATGGTTGTTTAGTTTATCTCGAGATATGTTCTATTTTCATACACCATTGGTGAATGGATTATACGTTTTGAATCTTGAAGCGTCTCCCATCTATAACATTAATACGAGAGGCAACTCCCAAATGATACAAACCCCACGTTTATCCGGCATTGTCGCTTAGGCCATATAAATCGAAACGCATGGAGAAGCTCCATAAGGATGGATTGCTTCACTCTTTTGATTTTGAATCATTTGAGACATGTGAGTCTTGTTTACTTGGTAAAGATGACATAGGAACCTTTCACGGTACACAGTGAGAGAGCAAGTGACTTGTTGGCACTCGTACATACCGATGTATATGGACCAATGAGCTCAACGACCAAAGGTGGTTATCGGTACTTCATTACCTTTACCGATGACTTTAGTAGATATGGTTATATCTACTTAATGAGGCATAAGTCCGAATCCTTTGAAAAGTTCAAGGAATTCCAGAATGAAGTACATAATCATTTAGGGAAAACAATCAAGTTTCTACGATCGATCATGGAGGGGAATACTTGAGCCAAGAGTTTGGTAATCATCTAAAGATTATGGAATTGTTCCACGCTGACTCGCGTGGAACTCCACAATGGAATGGGGTGTCCGAACGGAGAAATCGCACCTTGTTGGACATGGTGCGGTCGATGATGAGCCAAAGTGATCTTCGTTATCCTTCGGGGATATGCTCTTGAAATAGCTGCGTTCACACTAAATAGAGTTCCGTCTAAGTCGGTTGAAAAGACACCATATGAGATATGGATAGGGTAACCCCTAGTTTGTCTTTTCTCAAAATTTGAGGATATGAGGCTTATGTAAAACGTTTACGTCCGACAAGCTCACATCCAAATCGAGAAGTGCTTCTTTGTGTGATATCCTAAGGAAACTAAGAGATATTACTTTTATAATAGGGAACAATGCAAAGTGTTTGTCGTCCGACACGGTGTCTTCTTGGAGAAAAGTTTCTTTCAAGAAGGGTTAGTGGGAGCAGGTGCATCTTGAAGAAGATCAAGAAACACCGTAAAATGTTTCAGCTACCACGGAACCACAACAGAGGAACAAGATGTTGCACCACCTATTGTAGATACACCACCCCACGGAGGTCCGAAAGATCACGTCATGCGCCCGACAGTACACAAAGCGGAACAACATGATATATTGTTATTAGACAACGATGAGCCTAAGAACTATGAGGAAGCGATGGTGGGATGATTCCAACAAGTGGCTTGGAGCCATGAAATCGAAATAGAATCCATGTATGATAATCAAGTTTGGAACTTGGTTGATCCACTGATGGTGTCAAAACCATTGAGTGCAAATGGGTTTTTAAGAAAAGGCCGACATGGATGGAAATGTTCACATCTATCGGCGCGATTGGTGGTGAAAGGTTTTAAGCGATTCAAGGTGTTGATTATGATGAAACCTTCTCGCCTATCGCAATGCTTAAGTCTATTCGGATTATTCTAGCGATTGCTGCATATTTCGATTATGAGATATGGCAGATGGATGTCAAAATGGCTTTCCTAAATGGAAACCTAAGCGAGGATGTATACATGATACAACCGAGGGTTTTGTCGATCCACATACTGGAAAGATATGCAAGCTACGAAATCCTTTTATGGATTGAAACAAGCATCTCGGAGTTGGAATATTCATTTTGATGAAGTAATCAAAGGGTTTGGTTTCACCAAAAATGAAGAGGAGGCTTACAAAAGGTCGTGGGAGGTGTTTACAAAAAGGTTAGTGGGAGCGCAATTATATTTCTAATCTTATATGTGGATGACATATTACTGATTGGAAATGATATCTCTATGCTAGAATCCGTCAAGTCTTCGTTGAAAAATAGTTTTTCCATGAAAGACTTGGGGAGGCAGCATACATATTGGGCATTCAGATCTATAGAGATAGATCCAAGAGGCTAATTAGATTAAGCCAAAGTACGTATATTGACAAGGTGTTGAAAAGGTTCAACATGCATGAATCCAAGAAAGGTTTCTTGCTTATGTCACATGACATTAATCTTAGCAAGAATCGGTGTCCTCGGACACATGATGAGCGGAATAAGATGGGTATGGTTCCATATGCTTCGGCAATTGGATCCATCATGTATGCCATGCTTTGTACACGTCTAGATGTCTCGTACGCTTTGAGTGCTACGAGCAGATACCGCCGATCCAGTGAAGGTCACTGGACTACCATAAAGAGTATCCTTAAGTACTTGAGAAGAATTAAGGATATGTTCCCAGTCTATGGAGGTGAAGAAGAGCTCGTTGTAAGTGGTTACACCGATTCTAGCTTCCAAACGGACAAGGATGATTATAGATCGCAATGGGGTTCGTGTTCTCGCCCGAACAGAGGCGCGTCAGTGGAAGAGTTCCAAGCAGGATACTGTTGCTGATTCTACAACGGAGGCCGAGTACATCGCTGCTTCAGAAGCTGCAAAGGAGGCTATTTGGATCAAGAAATTTGTTTCTGAGCTGGGTGTGATGACCAGTGCAACTGGTCCAATGTCTCTCTATTGTGATAATAGTGGAGCCATTGCGCAAGCCAAGGAGCCGAGGTCACATCAGAAGTCCAAACACATACTTCGGCGATATCATCTCATCCGCGAGATAATGGATAGAGGTGATGTTAAGATATGCAAAGTGCACACGGATCTCAACATTGCCGATCCGTTGACAAAACCTCTCCCTCAGCCAAAACATGAGGCGCACATAAGAGCAATGGGTATTAGATACTTACATGATTGACTCTAGTGCAAGTGGGAGACTGTTAGTGATATGCCCTAGAGGCAACATGGAGATGTTGGATATCATGGTCAATGTTTATGTATAAATGAATAAAGTGTTATTCAGGCCATGAAATAGACATCTTGTATTGATCAATAAGTACATGACTTATTTATGAGACTCTTTATGTATGAATATATTTCTAAACGATCCTCGATCACATGTCATATTGTTGGAACAAATATGATTCTAAGATCGGCATGTTCATTGATTGATGATCATGTCTCATAGATCATGGTATGGAGATACCAAATCAATATACGTGGATATGTGTTAGAGAACACATTGTTGGATAGACCAACCATGAGACACTACAGGAATTAATGTGCCATTAGTTGGTCTCAAGTAGTGTTGGTACAAAGTCCTTAGACCTGAGATCATCATGGATTCCAACATGTGTAGTAGCCTACTTTGGGACTACCAAACGCTATTCCATAACTGGGTAGTTATAAAAGTAGTCTTCGGGTTTGCTATGAAACATGAAGTGGGATGTGAGTGATCAAGATGGAATTTGCCCCTCCTTTGGAGAGATATCTCTAGGCCCCTCGAGGTAATGGATTACGGAAGTACATGGGCATGCCGAGTTGATTGAGGAGCCAATCAACAGACAGATAATTCAATACGGTTCGAGTGAATGGTTAAGCTATTGAAGGGATGGCACACATCTTGCCTATAGCTTAATTGGTATCATGAGGCAAAGGGATTTGTGTACACATTACAGGTTCATGGTCGATATTATATTCTTGTATACTATGGTGTCAATATGTGCTGCTAGCCGCTGCTATTGACGATCGACTGAGTTAGATTCGAGCCGGAGCCGAGTATACCTGAACCTACAGGGTCGCACACTTAAGGGGATAAGAACAAGCATTCGAGTTGGACTCGGATACGGTTCGATCGGATAGGGATCCGATCGGATAGAGTCCCGATGGGCCTATTGGCCCAGTCGGCAACTCTATATAAAGGGGCGAGGGGTGGAGAGCTGTGACAATTGCGCTTGAACCAAATCAATCTAATCGCGCGGCTTTAGAAGTCGGCGAGTTCGAGATCTCCACGGAAACCCTCCCACTCCTGAGCCAAACCCTAGCCTTGCATCTTGTGCTAGCACACGGGTGTTAGGCGTTCTATCCCTGGACATGTGGATACCGGTAGAGGCACTGCTACATTGTGGTGCTGTTCGGCGGCTGCGAATCGGCTGCGATCGGCTAGATCGGTTGTGGTCGGGCGCATCGGAGCGAGGCACGCGAGCACGATTTGGCGAATCGGCAAATCGGCTGCCGCAGATCAATCGACAAATCGGCTGTGGTCAGCAAATCGGCTGTGATCGCCAGTACTGTTCCGGATCAGATAGCTCTCGATTGGCTATATCCGCTGCACTCCACTCCAATCAGTAACGATCTATTGACCCTTTCTTGCAAGGTTCCTGGTTTGCGCGGTAGATTTTTTTGTTATTAGCTATCGTAGCCTCCACGTAACCCTTCATCTTGCCCCTGGGTCGGGTGCTCTTGCGGGCAGTCCTGCGAGTGATGGGTCGTCCCGCAAAGGTGATGCGGTAAGCAGGAGCCTCTTCCTCCGATGGATCTGTGATGCTGGGCTCTCTCTTGACCTCCTCTGGATCTGACTCAGTCTCTTGGTCGGTGTCGATCTGGATTGAGATCTCCATTCCGGAACCGGGCTCGGATGGAACAGCTGTGGCTATCGGTGTGGGCTCTGACTGTGCAGCAACAGGCTGTGTCGCAGCAGGATCCACCAGGTAGGGTCCAGTGCTCAGCATGTCCACCTCCTCCAGTAATGCGTGGAAAGTCGCCAGGCACGACGTAGCGAGGAAGTAGTAGTGGTCGCGTGCCAATGCAAGGAGTGGTGGCGATACGGTGGAAGTAGAGGCAGCTGCAGTGGTAATCGAGACTGTACGAAGCTGCTCCTCCAGCTGACTGACTTGCCTCTGGCTCATCCTCACCTGTTCCTCAAGGGTGACCATGGCCTCACCACGGGCGACATACCGGTCCGAGAGCTGATCGTACTGTGCGCTGGTAGACTGGAGCTGGGCCTTCAACAAGTTGACCTTGCTGCCACAGGCGTGGTGCTCCTCCTTGAGCTCGCTCATGCGTCTTTGCTGCTCGTCAATCTCCAGTAGTGCCTCCTCATAGCAGTCGTCTGCGGCCTCAGCCCACCGGGACAGACGGGTCACCATGGGGTTGTAGCAGCCTGGGGTAGCCTCCACAGTGCAGACGGAGTTGCCGTCCTCCCGATACGGGTGATGTGCAAACTCGGTCCTCGTCAACTCAGCCCTGTGGATGGCGTTAAGACGTAGGAATGCCTCACGGGTAGCGTCCTAAAGTGCGGCCTCCACCAAGTCACGCTGGTAGCGCGTCCTGAAGCAGAACTGCGGTTCGCTATCAACGCGGGACTCGATCGATATGGTTGCCTCCCACTCGGGATGGTCTTCGGTACCGAACCTCCTACTCCTGTAAGTGGGTAACTCCGGGTATCTTAGGCACCACATCAGTTGCCAAATCTGCGAAACGTATCCATCCTCTCGTGGAACCTCAAGCTCCCATGCTCCGATCTGACCTTGTCCCAACATATGCTTTTAGAACAACCAGAGTTAGATAGAAGTGGGAGTAAAATAAGTTTTGTAGAGAGACAAGGGGACAAGAGTATAAGGGAATACACATTTTGTTTTGTAGACATAATGTTTTTATTTTCAAAATAATCCTAGATGGGGATTTCTCCTTTTTGCCAGCTAAAAAGGGGGTTGGGTGCCATTGGTCTTATCCTACAGTCGCTTGCTCTGATACTAGCTCAATAGACCCCCTTTTTTTGTAACAGGAACCAATCGTGTTCATAGTACCTTTTCCCTAGATCGAGTAGTTTGGTACCCACGAATACATTGTTGAATCATCAGGTGCACGATACATCCATCGACTTACACAAAATATTAAAATATAGGGCCCGAAGGCAATGTCTAGAACATAGGACCAAACGGTCCGAAATACAACCAAAAGCAGAAAATAGATAATGCAGCGGAGATAAGGCAGCGACACGCCATTGCCACAAGCAATGACCGGAGTCTAAGACCTACTGAACACCGTCATCCTCCACACCCTCCTGGTAGTACGCGTACTGGTCTTCAGGGTCTTCATCGCCCACATCTGAATGTTTATGTGTATAGCAAAGGTGAGTACCAACTGTACTCAGCAAGCCACCATAACAACGATGCATATGATAGGGGATAATCAAGGAGTGGCTGTGGTTCTTTTGCATAAAGCCAATTTTGCAATTCTTTTCACAAGCCTAAGACCTAAGACTGATCAAGTTTTAATTTCATAGTTCATTTAATCAGCGACGGTTCTGTCTATCATCCATTGTGATCCCAAGGATAGCTTCCTGCCACTGGCTCGTCATGATTTTCTGGGGTCTACCCCTTCTCGTCTTTTGAGAAGTTGATCCACCAGCACATAAAAATCATCATGCATGCCCATCCCATCATTTTAAAATTTAGAGTCTAGCCAAGAGAAAACTTGTCCCACCACTCCATATCCGCGAGCACGGCTATTCGAATAGATTGTTTTACTCACACTGTAGTGGATGTACACTTTACCCGTACTCCGTGACTTGCCCAACACATGAGCCGAAGTCCCAACACATGAGATGTGTCACAATAAAGCCTTTCAATAACCTCACTTTGGCAGTTACCCGCTCCATGAACTTGAGCCCTCATGCACTCTAGCCGTACACAGTTTCTAGCAGTGAGAGGAGTTCTGGTGCTCCCGTGAGAGGAGCCCTCATTCTTTAAGTTGTAATTAAATCAAATTTCAGTCCAATGTTCCACCTATAGGTTCCTGCCTATTCTCACATTTGAACCACTATGCAGGGATACTGCCTCCGCTCGGCTATCTACTCTGCTATGTCTATACCCATTCGAGAAGTATGGTTGTACTGGCTCGTTTCATGTTTATCTCATGGCTTGGTCCTTAATTGACCAGGGACGACATTTGCCTTTTCCAAAAATCCACCCAAATCATCTAGCCGCCCTAGTCTAAAACATTTGTTTGTTTTAGTTTTTCATCGAAGAATCATTTCATCATTGTCATGGCAATGTGGCGCTCATGTCTCCACATGCCGTACATCAACCACCTTCCCTAAGGTAGTTGCCCAAGCATATAGCATTTGATAAATATGATTGTGCATGAATCTAAAATAGCAGGGGCTAAGCATTGTCGAAGAACGACTTTGAACACACAATACTGTAGGGTACAAAGAATAAACGAGTATTCAATATCAAGGCAAGGCATATAACAAGCATGGGAGTTCATATGTGTATAGCATGCATGTTTGATTTTAAACAAACATAAGTTCGCAAATGGGTTCAACATGTTCAAAGGTAGTGATGACTTGCCTTGCTCGCAACCTTGTTGACCGGGATCCTCGGCGCACTCAACAGCTCCCTCGGACTCTATATATACGTGCGAACGATCCGATTGAATTCGATTAGAATTCAAATAAAATCCTAGAAATGCCAAATAAATCACAAAAGCGGCTCCTAAAACTAGACTACTATTTTAGACGAATTTAGGTTCGAGTTTCGACAAAATTCGAGCTAAAACGAGCGAGTTATAATAATCTAAAGTTTTGCAATTTTACCGATTTAATTAATTATGAGGTGACATTATTTCAACTTTATTCGTTTTAAATTGTAGAAATATTATGATCGATGATTCGAAAATATAATACAGGAAAAATAAATGGTTAATTCAAATTTTATCTCCAAATTTATCGGGCCGACAAACCCTAGGACTAAAATAATCGAATCCAAAAATAATTAACCCTAAAGCTTGACACTATTTAGAATTTTAAACCTAGATTGAAATTTGGAAAGAAATTTGTATGATAAAATCAGTATTTATTAACAACTTAGATTATAATTAATTTCTAAATTAAATTTATGCGACAATTAAACTCTTAGTATTATTCAATTTTTAGCCTATAAATATCCTAAAATTTTATTCCACAAAAATATATTTTTACCCTAAAACATCCTAAATATTTTCCCAAAATATTTTTCCTATTTTCTTATTTTTTTTCTTTTTTTCTTCTTTTCCTTTCTCCTCTTCTTCTCTTTTTTTTCTCTTCTCTCCCCCTTTTTTCCTTCTTGTCTCTGCGTGCTTCCTTCTTTTCTTCTCCCTTCTTTCCTTCCTTTCTTCCTCTGTTTTCTCCCTTTCTTCTTCCTGGCTCCTCCTTCCTTATTTTCTCTCTCCTTATCTTCCCTTCCTTTCTCTCGGCTCAGCATGGGCGCACGGTGGCGGCATGGGCGAAGGGGAAAAGGTGCCAATAGGAGGGTGCTTACCGGCACGGCGCGACAAGTTGGCGGCTTGCGGCGTGGCTCCGGCGCTTAGTGCGGTAGCAAAGGGAGAAGGGAGAGGGGAGGAAAGGGGGAAAATGGTGTGGGGAGGAAGAGAGGGGCGTGGGGCTCCATTTATAGGCGGCCGGTGGCAAGGGAGGGGGTCGAGGAGGGCTGCGCGAGTGGCGATGCTCGGCGAGCTCGGAGGGCGGCGGGTGCGGACGACGTGGGCGGCGCGGCGTGCGGCACGGGTCGGTGCGGCGCGGCGCGCGCGTCGCGTGCGGCGAGAGGGGGCCCGGTTCAAACAGCTCGTGCCCAATAACAATGAATTTTTTTTTTTTTGTTTTTAATTATTTTTTCTTTTGTGTTCCACCTATATTAAAAATATAATTTGGCCCCAAATTTGAGTTTAATTTAATTTTAAATCTTTGCTCAACTTTATTATTATTATTTGTGTATATATATTTATATATTTTTATTTCTTTATTTATAATTAAATAATTGTTTTATATTTTCCCGAAATAAAATTTTGATCCAAAAATAAATTTCTATCAACCTTAGCTCTTCCCAATTATATATTTTTATAAATTTTATTTCTAATATTCATTTTGCAATTTCTTTTTCTTTTAGGGTTTTCGAAACCTTTTCGACTTTTTTGCCTCTAAAATAATCTATTATTTATAACACGCAACAAAAACTCACGAATAAGAGGCAAATAATTACGACAAGATGCAATAATACAAAAGTTTTTGTAAGTTTTAAATTTTAAATTTTTGATTTTTAAGTCTTCGATTTTTAGGGTGTTACACCTTCTTAAAGGCTTTCTTGGCTTGTTGATGAGAAAATTTTCTCACGTGCTGGCCTAGGAGATCTGCTTAGCTCCAGTGCAGTTCCGTCCTTATCTACATGTGATGATGTAGGCGTGCCAATTGGTTTGATATGCTAACCAATAAGAAATAATAAATAGATACATGCATTAAGGTTAAAGTTAAATCCTACCGGATCGGCTCAGGAGACCAACTTGCATATAATTGCCTTCTCGAAACATATTTAAACTAAGTGACTGGGATAGATTGGCTATGTCGAGACAGTATGAATCACTTAACCTAAATATACAAGATAATAAATATATGCGTTCATAACCTAGCCGTTGCTGCAGATCTAACATGAATCGGCTAATACTCCGATACATCTTATAAAAAGATATCGATCTAACCTAAATGCGTTAAACCTAGATCAATTGGTTGTTGGCTGGTGCCGACGGACTGGGGATATAATTACCAAGCCGATACCGCATCCACTCGTGCAAACCGAGCCGTCAAACGTCAAGGTCCAAGGCATAATTCCACTAAGCCGATCGAATCATTTCTAGGTTCGACTATAAAATCAGCTATGGCCTGTCCTTTAACTGTCCTGGGTGCCTGGTATCTCAAATCAAACTCTGTCAAGGCAAAAATCCATTTTTCAACTTGTCCTTTTAACACCGGAGCCGATAGCATATATTTGACTACATCGGCTTTGCATATTATTGTGCACTCATTGGACAACAGATAATGTCTTAGCTTGGTACATAAAAAATACAGACGAAAGCATAATTTCTCCACTGGTGAATACCTTGTTTCTGCATCCAATAGCCGTCGGCTAAGATAAAAGATGGCCTTTTCCTTCCCTTCGACTTCTTGGATCAAGACTGAGTCGATTGACATATCGTTGGCTAACAGATATAATTTGAATGGTATCCCCTTTTGTGGAGAAATCAGAACTAGAGGCGAGCTTAAATAATTCTTTATATGGTCCAATGCTTTCTGCTGCTTTGCCCCCCAAGTGAATGCTTGATCGGCCTTAAGCCGAAGCAAAGGTGTGAACGACTCCATCTTTTCTGAAAGATTGGCTATGAATCGCCTGATGAAGTTGATTTTGCCGATCAGAGATTGCAGTTGTCTCTTGCCTTTCGGAGGTTGTATTGTCCTAATAGCGTTGATGCTCCTTGGTGTAACTTCGATCCCCCTCTCATGAACAAGAAACCCTAAAAATTGCCCGGCTGACACGCCGAACACGCATTTCAGTGGGTTCATCTTGAGGCCATACTTCCTTGTTCGCTCCAAAACCTGTCTAAGATCGGCTATGTGATTTTCTCCTTCCTTGGACTTGACCACAACATCATCAATATAAATCTCTACCAGGGAGCCGATCATATCATGAAAGATGTAATTCATGGCCCTTTGATAAGTTTCTCTAGCATTTTTCAAACCAAATATCATGACAACCAATTCATACAAGTCGATCGCTCGTGGGCATCTGAAAGCAGTCTTGTGAATGTCTTCTTCGGCCATAAAGATTTGGTTGTAACCTGCATTACCATCCATGAAACTTATTATTTTGTGGCCGGAAGCAGCATCCCCTAGTAAGTCGGCTATGGGCATTGGGTATTCGTCCTTAGGGGTAGCCTTGTTTAAGTCCCTAAAATTGATGCACACCCTAAGTTTACCATTCTTTTTTATCACTGTAACAATGTTCAAGACCTATTCGGCATATTGGCAGGGCTGAATGAATCCAGCGTCATATAGCCGAGTGATTTTGGCTTTAATTGCATCAAACATATCGGCCTTAAATCTCCTAGGAGACTGTTTGAATGGCCGATAACCCGGCTTGATAGGCAGCCGATGCACAACAATAGATGGGCTAAGACCAGGCATCTCGAAGTACTCCCAAGCAAAACAATCTTTATATTCCTTTAATAAATCAATAAGCTGGGATCTACAATGAGAAGACAAATTTTTTTACTAATATATGTTGGCCTAGGCCTATCTCCAGAGCCGATATCTATTTCTTCTAGCTCGTCGGCCAACATAAATCCTTGCCCAAGCTTGCCATCGTCGTCGTCCGCAGTGTCCTTGCCGTAGACGCTCAAGCCCTCCACAACGCCTTCAAAGCAACAGCTGCGGCTCCACATCTTCGATTGGTTGTATGGCAGAATCGGACACTTTAAGAAAATCGGCTTGCCAGATTTTCCCGGACAAACAATCGATGTCATCGATTTCCCATAATGGCAAATCGGCATTAGCGACGCTTACTAACCCATCGGCTGGTACAATTTCGATCTTGTCACCGTCCCATTGTATCCGACTTTGGTGCATGGTGGAAGGGACGTAGCAATTTGCGTGGATCCAGTCTCTCCCAAGCAGCAGGCTGTAAGACCCCTTCCCATCGATGACAAAGAAGGTTGTGGGCACGGTTTTGCTGCTGACGGTCAGCTCTAAGTTGAGTACACCCTTGGCCTCTGATGGGTTGCCGCCGAAGTCTTTAAGTACCATATTTGTTTTGATCAAGTCTTCGGCTCCCTTGCCCAATTTTCTGAAAGTTGCATAGGGCATCAGATTTACCGCAACCCCTCTATTGACCAGCATCTTGGACATCGGCTTGCCATTGACAAATCCCTTTACGTAGAGTGGTTTGAGATGCCGATTTTTAGTTCCCTCTGGTTTGTCAAAGATGGCTTGATCTGGGGATAAGGCTAGCTTAGCCAGGGTATCCTCAATGCTATCTGCATCGGCCTCGGTGACGCCGAATTCGGCTGGCAATATGAAAACCATATTGACCGATGCAGTAGCTTTTCCTTTACCTTTGGCTGCCCTCTTGGCTTGATTGGCTGGGCTTTCTTCGGCTTGGCTTTCGTTGGTTGGTGCGGTTTCCTTCTTGGGCCTCCACTGTTTCTTGCCCAGCCGACGATGCTGATCCCGAATCATCTGTCAAACTTCTCCTTCCTGTCTCTCACGTTTCAACCTCTGGATTCTTCTCTTCTGAGTTTTAGTGAACAGGTCAGAAGGGCACCATTGGGGGTTAGCCGATTGATCATGATCGGCTGCTTCTTCGTCGTAGTATTCGTCATGCTCATCTTCCTCGAAGAAGTCTTGACGGATCGGCCCAAGACGATCATGAACGGACTGCCGCCTCTGGTTCAGTTGTACGGCCCTAGGGATGAAACGAGTTGGGCTTCGAATCGGTGGGTCTCTGTATTCGTCCTCGCGATACTCACTGCAGGCCGGGCAGTTTTCGATCGTTGGCAGCCTCATCCCCGATTCCCAACAGAATCAGAAAAACTCGCATTGCCAGTGCGGATCGCAGCCGCTGTGATGCCTAATGAAGTGGAAGCCTGTAACCTTGGGCTCCCTCACATAAGGCCTGTTGTGCCGGGCTTCTTCTTCCCGCCAAAACCGCCGTTCAAAGCGGCATCGGCTGTCCATGCAGATTGGTCGTTGATCAGCCGATCGGCCGGCGGGACGCACCATGTTGATTGGCGTGGCTTGGTCTCCAGTTGGCTTCTTCTCTGCCTTGACCACTTTGAGAGTTTTGGCTAAGCTGTTCATCACCTGGGGCCGGCTTGAACCATGTTGACCGGGAAGGGGTTTCCATCTACTTTCATCGGCCGAGGTGAATCGGCAAAGTTGAGCTTCCTGGCCTCGATTGCCGACTGGATTTGCTGCCTGAAAACTTTACAATCATTAGTGCTATGAGAGGTGGAATTATTCCACTTGCAGTACTTCTTCTTTTTAAGTTCTTCAGCCGACGGGATCGTGTGGTTGAGAGGAAGCTGAATCTGCTTCTCCTTCAGCAATAAATCAAAGATCCTATCGGCCTTGGTGATGTCAAAGTCGTACTTCTCTTAGTCGTTTTCAGCAGCCATTGGCAGACGATGACCTTTTTGTTTTTGGTCCATTCGGCTGCAGCAACTTCTGCGTCATCGTCACTTGTTTCTGAATCAGATTCGACGATGACGTGGGCAACTTTCTTGACGGACTTCCTTGATTCTTGAAATCGTTGCTTGTGGGCCGTCACCTTTTGCACCAAGTGGGCTGGGCTGTCAAAATCTTGAGCCGAAAACCTTTCACGGATCGGCGGCAGCAATCCATGGAAAGCTAAGTCGGCTAACTTGGAATCGGACAACACCAGGCTGTAGCATCGGTTCCTCATCTCCCTAAACCTTTGGATGTAGTCCTAAACCAATTCTTCGTGCTTAAGCCTGATGCTTGTCAGGTCTGACAATTTCATCTCGTGATTGCCGGTGTAGAAATAGCTGTGAAATTGCTTCTCGAGATCGGCCCAGCTCTGGATAGAGTTATAAGGCAATGAATAAAACGAAGTGAAAGCCGATCCCGACAGCAAGAGTGGGAATAGACGAACTCTCAGGGCGTCTATATCCGATGCCTCTCCACACTGGGCTAAGAATCGGTTGACGTGCTCATATGTTGAAGTGTTGTCCTGCCCCGAGAATTTGGAGAAGTCTGAGACCTTGTACCGGTTGGGCAATGGCACCCTCTCAAAGTGCTCTGGGTATGGATACCGATACATATTCCCAGAATCTTTTGGCTTAAGGCCGAATTGATCGCGCATAACGTCGGCGATCAATTCGGCCCAAGTTTTGTTGTCTTGAACCTGTTGTATTGGCTCGTATTGATCATACTGCATGTGTGCTTGCCGATACTGAGGCGGCGTTTGAGGCCGATAATGCCAATCTTGATGGCCTCCCTGGTACTAATACTGAAGTGGATTGTTAGCGGGAGGCAGCCGATTTGCCGGGGGTGTCTATGGTTCTGGAAATAGCTGTCGGCCACCGACATTGTATTGTGCTCCTGGAATGAGATTGGCAACCTTCTCTTGTGGCCAATTGAAATTGAACATGCCGGCTAGCTGCTCCTGGGGAGGATGTTGTTGTCGGTTCAGAATAACGGGCGAGTGCCTTGAAGCCGATGCAGATGCAGTCAGCTGATTGAGGACTCTTCCTGGCAGCCCTGGCTGTATCGGAGGCGGGATCGGCCGGTTCTGGGTCGCCAAGACCCTGTAATTGTGGAATTGGCCGTGTGTGAAGTAGGTTGGCCCCCGCTGTAGCTGATCGGCAATCTTAGAATCGACCACAGTGGCAATCATGTTATTCAGAGTATTGACAAAGATGCCACTTTGATTGACGAGTGCATGATGTACAGTCGAATCGATCCGGTCCTGCAAGGTGTGCAGCTCCGAATCGTCTTGTTCTTGTTTCGGCTCCTCCATGTTGCATTTTCCTTTTGTATCGTCTGAGGAGGATGCCTTGAGGTCGTCAATGCTGAACTTGTTCTTCTGGTGGACGGCCCCTGACCTAGTCTGGGCGAAAGATTGCAGATAGTTGGCTTGCACTTCCTCCACCATCTTCTTGTAGTCGGCCAATTGCTCGGCCGACAGTTGTTCCATCTTGATAGGAATTGTGTTTTCTTCACTGATTTCAGGGCTCTTGATGTTAACCATCGCGTCGGCTTTATGGAAGTGCTTTAACCGAGTCGATGGTCCCACCGGGCGTGCCAAGAAGCGTGTTGATGAGAAAATTCTCTACGCGCTGGCCTGGGAGATCTGCTTAGCTCCAGTGCAGGTCCGTCCTTGGCTACCTGTGATGATTTAGGCATGCCAATTGGTCTGATCTACTAACCAATAAGAAATAATAAACAGATACATGCGTTAAGGTTAAAGTTAGATCCTACCGGATCGGCTCAGGAGACCAACTTGCATATAATTGTCTTCTCGAAGCATATTTAAACTAAGTGACTGGGATAGATCGGCTGTGCCAAGACAGTATGAATCACTTAACCTAAATATACATCAAGATAATAAATATATGTGTTCATAACCTAGCCGATGTTGCAGATCTAACGTGAATCAGCTAATACTCCGATACATCTTATAAAAAGATATCGATCTAACCTTAATGCGTTAAACCTAGATCAATCCGCTGTTGGCTAGTGCCGACGGACTGGTACTGGCTTACGGCATTTAACTAGATTGAGATCTTAATATAAGAGGCATATCTAATAAATCTAATAGCAAATAATACTAAAAGAAATATTAAAACAGGTAAGGCCGACTGAAACCCCGACACTGTCTCTACAAATTTACATCTAGCCGAATAGATCATAGTACATCTAAAAGCGACTTAACAGATCATAGATGATGCAGCATTAAGTACAAAAAGATAGCATCAGATCTAGATAGACCGATGTAAACCCTTCAAGACGGTGGATACAGCATATAATCCAGACCAATATCTAGATCTAGCTCTATCGGCTGTTGCTTCCTTAGAAGAACAAGCTGATGGCAAGATAGATCTAGACATTGTTCTAGATTATATGCCGTATATGATAACTTACATAGTCTAAAGCATCAAACCTAGAGTATCATGACGATGGAAGCACTAGATTCGACAAAATAAACCACTAATGACAAGCATTTACCTTAATCAAGGGTCGAAACGATGCAGCCCAAAGCCGGATCAGGAACTCGTCTAAAAGAAAATAGGAGGCGATGCGCCGAAGTTGTATTGATGTGTGATTGTTATTTACAAGAGATCTTGGGTCCTATTTATACCCAAGAACAACACTATCCGTGTAAGACATGGTTTCTATCTAATCTACTATTCAAAATACGACAATATCTCGGGATACAGTCCCATCTCGTGTTACAAAAGGAATATCTAAACAAACCCCTAATTTACAGACATAATTGTCGTTATAGGACTCTATCCATAGATGGGAACCGAACCCAACTCCTTATCTCCACGCTTTACATCAGGATTGGTCCCACTTCAACCCTGATTCAAAATCGACTATCGGCTACCCTAGTCCGATTCACTCTGAGCCGACTGGCTCCGTAGCCGATTCGGACACAGCCGATTCTGTTTCCGTCTCTCCTCGGATCGCACACCTTCCCTGATTCCGCTTCAATCTCTGCTTCAAACCCAGGGATTAGGTTACCAAATTTGGTCGTTAACACTTCCTGAAAACGTTGCTCATGGGCCGTGATTTTTTGGGCCAAGTGCGCCAAGCTTTCAAAATCTTGAGCCAAAAATCTCTTCCTGATGGGTGTGAACAAACCCTGGAAGGCAAGATCGGCTAGCTGGGAATTGGATAGCACTAAGCTTTAGCACCGATTTCTCATGTCTCTGAATCTTTGGATATAATCTTGGACTGATTCGTCGTGCTTCTGCCTGATGGCCGTTAGGTCGGACAACTTCATCTCGTGGATGCGGTGTAGAAGTAGCGATGGAACTGTTTTTCCAAATCGGCCCAACTCTAAACAAGATTGTATGGAAGTGAATAAAACCAAGTAAATGCCAATCTAGAAAGGGAGAGGGGAAAAAGCCTAACCCTCAGGGCGTTTGTAGCCGATGCCTCTCTGCACTGGGCTGAGAATCGACTAACGTGCTCATAGGTAGAAACATTGTCCTGCCCTGAGAATTTGGAGAAATCTGGTACTTTGTATCGGTTGGGCAATGAAACCCTCTCAAAATATTCAGGATATGGGTACCGATATATGTTGCCAGTGTCCTTAGGCTTGAGACTGAACTGCTCTCTCTTCACAACGGCAATCAGGTCCACCCAGGGCTTGCTTTGTTGAGGTGCTTCTTGCGCTTGCTGCTGTATCGACTCATATTGGTCAAACTGGAGCAGTCCCTGCAGATACGACATCTGAGGCGAGTGAGGCTGATAATGCTGGTTGAAGTTGCCTCCTGCGCGCTACTGAGGAGATTCATGCATAATGTGAAGCTGCTGATCATGCAGAGGCTGAGAGCCAACAGGATGTTGAGGGAAACTTGATGGGTAGGATCCTATCGGCACCTTAGGCAGAACAGGTGGCTGATCTATGTTGAACACGGCCTCAATCCGTTCTGGAGAAATCTGAGGAATCTCATAGCCCGTATGTGAGGTTGTTGCCTCATCAGGACCCTGGGTTGAAACTTTGGCGGCTTTGATGCTGATGGTGGCACAAATGGCTTAAGAGGGACCGATCCTGGCGCGATCGGCTGTTCTGGAGGAACGCCTGAAGCAGTCAGCAGCCCATCGTTGCCAAGGCCCTGTATTGAGGAAATTTGCCCTCAGGGAGTAATACTGGTCCCCTGGCTTGATGTTCAGCTATCCTGGAGTCGACAACTGTACTAATCATGTTGTTGAGGGTATTGACTAATATTCCAGACTGATTGATCAAAACATGATGGACAACATAATCGATCCTGTCTTGCAGATTGTTTAGCTTTGGCCCTTCCTCCTGTTTGATTTCTTGTTCTTTGCCCTTTCTAGAGCTTGCTCCAGATTCATCTTGACCTGGGGATCTTGACCTTGTATTTTTGGGCGATTGTCCCTAATCTAGTCAGAGCGAAAGATTGCAGATAATGACTCTGCAACCAGTCTATCATCTCCTTGTACTCAGCCTGCTGTTCAGAAGTCAACTTATCCATGGTGATCGGAATAATGTTGTCTTGGTCAACCTCGGAAGTCTTGATGTCAACCATTGCGTCTGGCTTGTGTCTTGATGTCCCATCGGGCGTATACAGAATACAATCCAAATCTTAAAACATGTTTAAATCAAGTGACTGGGAGAGATGGATAGTAACCTGAGACAACATAAATCACTTAAATCTAAAAATATCATAAGGCAAGGATCATACATATTTCCATCATATCCGAAGAGATTAATCTAACATGTATCAGCTAGTACTCTGATACTGCTGTATACAAAGATATCATAACAGATTAAATATATTAAACAAAGAGCAATCAAATATTAAGATGCCTTAACAGATTGATAACAAGCTTAACATATTTAATACAATGTGATCTTGACATACATGGCAGATTTAACATATCAAGCAAAACTAAGACCTGCAAGACGGTTAAATCAGGTAAGATCGGCTGAAATCCCGATACTATCTCTAATAGCAATCATGAAGCAAATTAGATCTTTATGATCCTAAGGGTGACTTAATAGATTGAACCTAACCGATGCAGCATTAAGTACCAAAAGAAGCACATGATCTAAAATAGCTTAATGACAGCCTTTCAAGATGGTAGATATACTATATAATCTAGATTAACATCAAGATCTAACCCTGTCGGCTATCACCTAACAACTGATACTAGCCGATTAAGGATTAGGTCATGATGTTGATCTAAATTATATAGCATATATGATAACTTTGCAGATTACGATAACGAGATTAGAGTATCATGACGATGGAAGCAGTAATCCCAAGAGCGCAAGCCGCTTGTAACAAGAATTACCTCTCGTCAGAGATCGAAACCCGATGTAGCCCAACCCGAAGCAAGAACTTGTCGAGATTAAACTAAAAGGAAAAGATGGCGATGTGCCGAAATTGTATTGATCATGTGTTGACTCATTTGATTACATGGTGTCGGGTCATATTTATACCCAATTACAAACATAGTCCTTGTAGGACACGACTCTTATCCTAACACTATTTAAAATAAGACAATTATCTGGGACAAAGTCCCCTCGACGTAATCTACAAGGAAACCATACAAAATATCCTAATTAATAGATACAATTGCCTTTTCAGGACTTTATCCGTAGATGGCAATATCTCTGAAGCACTGGAAACCAAATCCAATAATGATGTCCATGCTTTCCTACCTGGATCGGTCACATTTAATTACCCCAATCGGAATCGGCTATGTTAGATATCCCTGTCCGACTCTGTCTCAGCCGATTGACCCCTCAGCCGATTCGGACTCAGCCGATATGTGCTCTGTCTCTGAGAATCGCACGTTCCTTCAATTCCGCTTCAATTGTAGCTTCAAACCCGGAGATTAGCTTGCCAAATTTGGTCGTCAACAAAGTGTTGTCTTTTGACAATAGTTGGCGCCGCCCCCATGCCATCCTCCCTCTCTCTCCGTGGTGCCGGCCACATCCAGCCGCCTTCAACTACCTCGCTCGTGCACTGGCCGACTTCGTCGTCTCCTCCCTTGGCACCATAGTGACAATATCTCCCTTAGGTACGCCTCCTCTTCTCTTGAAGCCACTGGAATTCCACCGCCTGACAGCAAATCAAAGCATCTCCGGTAGCACCTACCGTCTCGTCGAAGAGCTACCTGACGTTGCTGTCTTCTTCCCCGGCATAGTGGTGTCATCCTCTCCCCAGGCCACCACTCGGTTTTGCCTGAACCTCATCGAAACCTGGCCACCCGTGTTGTCTTTCCATCTGCCTTGCCGACACCCTCTTTGGTCGGTTGTTCCTCCTCATCAGCATGCCGCCTTGCTACGCTGCCACCATCGTCGGCATCGCAGCAGGGTGTTTCATGCCGATCTCGCCTTCATGTGGCCAGCAAGTGGATGCATCTCCACCTCATCCTGTTGACGAGAAATTTGTCATGACACACGAAGACTTGGGAGATTTGCTTAGCTCCAGTGCAAGTTCTATCAATCAGGTTCAGGGCATGCCAGTTAGTTTGATCTTGCAACTAATAAGATGAATTGATATATCGTATAAGATCAAGGAGCCGATCAGCCAATATGCTAATGTGATGTAGCGAGGCCAGCCGATGTCGATAGGGTTTTGATTAATTGGCTATAGGCTCGATGCAGATTCAAATAATCAGATAAACAATGAGATTAATACTATCATCGGCTAGAACCAAATTATGTATAATCATCAATAAACCATTCTTTATAAAAGACAATCTTGATAGATCGGATTGAACCGAGACAATATAAGATTGAAGTTGATAAAAATAGATTTATCAACCTGATTAGAATAGCAGACTTAACCGAGAAAGTTCTAGCCACGCCGATACAAACGAATTTGACGAAACTTACTTTCTCGCTGGAGATCAAAACCGATGCAACCCAACTCGAAACTAAGAACTCGTTGGAATAAAAAAGTACCTGCGTTGAAAGTAATTGTATTGATATGTGGAGATGATTTACAAATACCCAAGTTATATATACTTATACCCTCGGGTTGATACATGTCCTGGTCGGACACGACACATGTTTTCTAAAGATAAAAGGAAAAATACAAGTCCTGATCGGACACTAGAAAAACTTTCTAATGATAAAAGGAAAGTTACTAAATCCTATCTAATTAATAGATAGAATTAAATTACCATGCCGTGCTCTTCATGATTCATTCTTGAACTCAGTCTCTTCTGGATAAACTTTCATTGATTGATCAACTTGTTTCCTTGGTCGAATCCACTAAAGGAACATACTAAATTATGGTGTTAACACGTCCATAGATCAGCATACGCCTCCCTCCATCTAGCAGTTCCCGGTCATTGTTCTCGTCATCATCTTCGTCCTCGGTACCGCATCGTCAAGCTCGTCCTCGCCTTCGTCCTAGTGTCGTCGTGGAAGTCGTCTCCTCGTCATCGATCGGTGCCACCGTTCCTTGTCTCGTCACTCTGTGATGAGGACCCCTCCCCTCGCTACCCTCTCCTCATCTTCCTGGTGTCACTGTCATGCCCTACCGTGCCCATCGTGCCATTATCGACACCGGTCCCTGTGTACTAGTGTCGGTAGTTATTCGTGCGGTCTTCGCGTGCACGTGTGGTGGTCGTGTTCGCGTGCCCGTGTGGCCGCCTTGTCGTTGTCCAGGTATGTAGCTTGTGTGATTTCTAGTGGGGCCCAATTGTCAGCCACTTGGCTCGGTTGACACGTGGGGTCCGTTTCCGTTGGCCCGTGGACCGTCTCTCTGCAATCGGTCCACTATGGTCCTTTGGGTTGACATGTGGGGTCCGCATTTCAACTGCACAACCCTTTCCCTCTTTTCTAGACTAGCGCTTTAAACATTCTTTATAGTTTCAAAAATAATACAATAATCCGTAAATCTCCGTTAAACAACATACACACTTTGGATGACCATATCTTGGTCATACGAACTCCGAATCAACTCGTTCAAGTCTCTGAATTCTTGTTATAACCTAAAGAACCATGTGCTTTGCTTTTTATGTAACCACTCTGTTAGGATTTAGAGTCCAACGCGCAAAGCTAAAGAGGATTTCGAGTCCTCTGCTCTAACCAGCCAGAACCTAGAATACAGGGATTGTGATCCCCCAGCATACCGAAACTCTTATCCGATCCGTTGTAAGGATTGATACATAGGACTTTTATTTGATTGATATTGCCGTAAAGTTGAAACTTTTTTAGGCTTTTTTATTAAACTGTAATTTCTTTACCTGTCCAATTTCTAAGGAATCAAGATATCCTCTTGTAACATCTTGAAAATCGAAGAAACTGAAATCGGAAACATAAAAATCGGAACTTTCAAAAACCTTCGCTTGTTGCTTCTTCCTCGGGTTTGTTGCTTCTTATTTGCCAGCTCGGTTGCATAAATCTAGTTGTGATCAATTCCCTTCCGTGTTTTTTGATGATTTGGAGTTTGTCGGAGAGAAAATGCGAAATTCAGTATTAGGGATTTTTAAAATAAATCGGAGAATGAAGTGCGGATTTCTGAAAATGCGAATTGGAAGAAATAGAATAGTAATTGTGGTTGGGGGAAGATAAATTAGGACACAAAATAAACAATAAAATATTTGGGAGACTTACTCGGAATCGGGAAATTTTTGGAAAATAAATGGGTGAAGTATGAAAATTAGGAAAAAGGGATTTAAATAAATAAATATGAAAAATATTGTGGGAAAATAAAAGTGGGGAAAAAGTTGAAAATATAATATTAAAAATTATTTTTGAATATAGGAATTTACTTTGGAATTTTTAGAGGGAGGAAAATTGAAATAGGAATTAAAAATCAAAAATCGGGAAAATTACAAAATCGCACTGTTCACGTTGCGCCAAGTGTTCGACGCCATACCGCGCCGTCGGCGCCGCCGCGCGCGCGACACGCGGCGCGGCGCGCCGCGCCGCGCCCCTCCCTCGCACCGCGCGCGCCCGCGCCGACCCCGCCGCGCCTCGCGTCCCGTGCTCGCCCGCGCCCGTACCGGCCCCGCCCGCACCTCGCGCCATCGTCGCCGGCGCCGCGTCCGACCGCGCCGGACCCGCCGCGCTCGCGCGCGCGCACGACGCCGTCGCGCCGCGCGCGCGCGCCCTTCCGCCACGTCGCACGCGCCGAGCCGCCCAAGCCCTTGCGCCGCCGCGTGGCATCCGAGCTGCGCCGCCCCTTTCCTCCATCTTCTCTCCCGGCCGCGCCTATAAAAGGGCCGGCGACCCCGCCCTTTGCCGCACCGTCGCCGCCCCTCCCTTCTCCTTTCCCGAGCCCAACACCACCCAAAACGCCGTCGCCGCCGTGCGCCGAGGTTCCCGTGCCTCACCGCACCTCCCGAGGGCCGCCGTTGCGGTAAGCCCCACCGCCGCCCTGTTTCCTTGCGCACTAGCACCGCCGTCGCCTCTGTTTTGCCGCGCCACGGCCGAGCACCTACGGGCAATGAACAGTGGCGCCGGGAAAAAAATAAAATAAAATGGGAAAAATTTGGAAAAACTTTAGGAAATTGGGAAAAATATTTTGGAAAGATTTGAGTAAAATTTTGGGCAAAATTAAATTATTCTCTGGTATGTTTTATCGGTGCGAGAATTTTAAAATCAAATCCGGAGCTTTTTCGAAATTTCGTTTTGCGTCGTTTTTGAATCCGAATTTCGTTTAGATCTTTCTCGCCATTTAAATATGTTTCTCTTTTGTGCTCGGACCTTCAAAACCTCAAGCACCAATCCCTCCGCGGATATTTTCAAATCCATTTTCTCGAACAAATCGCGATCGTCGTTTTGCGAAAACCCTAAGTCGTCGACCCGATGTCAAAACTTGGAGTTTTCTGGGGCGATCTTAGTACAAACTTAAGTAGGAATTTGGGCTTAGCGCTTGGAATCGTTTCTGAGTCTTTTTCGGATCTTTTCGACCTTTTGGTGTTATATGGGATTCTAATCAGGAGTCGATTGATTTTTCGCACGTACGGGTAGCACATGAAGAGACCGGCATCGACCCCGTTGAAGACACCACTCCACAAGCATGCGAGCAAGGCAAGTCATCACACTCTTTGAACATATTGATCCTACTTTACGAAATGATGTTGATTTTAATTGCAAATTGCATGCTATACACAGATATGTACCTATGCTTGATATACCCTGCTTTGATGTTTGATCACCATTAGAATTATTCTTTGTAACCTTCGATGTGATATGACCGGAGGCTAACTTCGGTGAAAATGCTTAGCCCTGCTTATACTAGATCCCTGCATACTCATGATTTTATAAAGAAGCTTTGTGCTTGGGCAACTACCTTAGGGAAGGTAGTTGAAATGCGGCCTGTGGAGACATGAGCGCCACATGGCCATGAGAATGATGAACTAAGTTTGATAAAAATTGAAAATGCTATACAAATGTTTTAGACTGGAGCGGCCGGATGATTTGGGTGGATTCCGGAAAAGGCAAGTGCCGACCCTGGTCAATTAAGGATCGAGCCATGAGATAGCCGGGAAACGAGCCAGTACAACCGTACTTCTCGAATGGGTATAGACCTAGCTGACTAGATAGCCGAGCGGAGGCAGTATCCTTGCATAGATGGTTCTTTATGATGTGGTTTATGTGATGAGGATGAGGCTGCGGCCTATGTTGTGGATGGTGGAATTAAATCGATATTAATTGAACTTAAAGATTGAGGAAGTTTTCCCTTACCCCGGGTGCGCCAGAACTCCTCTCACCGCTAGAAAATGACGGCTAGAGTGCATGAGGGCTTAAGTTCATGGAGCGGGTACGCCAAAGTGAGGTTATCGAAAGGCTTTGCCGTGACCGTCTCATGTGTTGGGACGTAGGCTCATTCGTTGGGCTGTCGCGGAGTACGGGTAAAGTGTACATCCATTGCAGTGTGAATGAATCAAACTATTCGAATAGCCGTGCTCGTGGATATCGAGCATCGTGACAAGACTTTCGCTTGGCTAGACATTAAACTTAAAACTGCTAGGATGGGTTTGCATGAGGATTTCATTCGCTGGTGGATCAACTTCTCGAGATGCGAGAAGGGGTGGATTCCCCAGAAAACCATGACGAATCGGAGGCGGGAAGCCATCCTTGGAATCACGATGGATGGTAGACAGAACCGTCTCCGAATTAATGAACTATGGAACTAAAACTTGACTTGGCTAGTTGTTAGGCTTGTGAAAAGATTTGTAAAAAAATTGGCTTTATGCAAAAGAGGTCCAGCCATTCCTTGAATAACCCTATCATATGCATCACTTCCGTGTTGGCTTGCTTAGTACGGTTGGTACTCACCCTTACTATACGCACAAACCTTCAGATGGTGGGAATGAAGAATCGGAGGATCCTTACGCTTACTACCAGGAGGGCAAAGAAGCTGATGGCGCTTACTAGGTCTTAGCCCCGGTCGTTGCCTGTGGCAACTGACATGCCGCTGCCTCTATTCCGCTACCGTATCTAATTTCTGCTTTTGTGTTGTATCCGGACCATGAGGTCCTGGGTGGTGAACATTGCCTTCGGGCCTATCGTTGTAATAATTTCGTTGTAAGACTATTCGTGCATGTGCACTGATTATTCGATATTGTATTTCGTGGCTACCAACTACTCGATCCGGGGAAATGGTACTAAGAACACGAAAGATTCCCGTTCCAAAAACGGGGGTCCACAGAGATGGTATCAGAGCCATGCGACCATAGGATAAGACCAATTGGCATCCTACCCCTGACTAGTTGGCTAAAGGGAAGTATCCCTACGTAGGACCATTTCGCAAACTATTATTCCTGAAAATACAAATATACTTTTTCTTTATCTTCATTTCCCTTTCTTTACCAAATGGTTTTGATGATATCTCTCTCCCTCTAACCCTAGGTTGCTTTCAAAAACAGATGTCGGACCATGTCGGAGCCTGGGAAATCACCATCCCACGAGATGAGGGGTTCGTGGCACAGCTTCAGTCATTACTGTGGTGTTTAAGATACCCAGAGCAACCCACTTACCAGATCAAGAGGCATGGCTCCGAGGGATACCCAGTATGGGAAGCAGCAGTTTCCGTGGAAGCCCGCATGGGGAGTGAAACACCTTTTTGCTTTCACACCCGCTACCACCGAGATTTAGTGGAAGCAGCCATTCAAGACGCGGCCCGCGAAGCATTTCTTCGCCTTAATGCGATACACCGTGCTGAACTTACAGTGACAGAGTTTGTGCACCATCCCTATCGTGAGGAAGGCAACCCAGTTTGCACCGTGGAAGCCACCCCCTGCTGCTACAACCCTATGGTCACCCGTCTGTCACGCTGGGCAGAGACGGGAGATGACTGCTACGAAGAAGCTTTGCTCGAGATCAACGACCAGCAGCAACACCTCAATGATCTGGTCGAGAGCCACCAGGGCTGTGGGGATCAGATCAACGTGCTGCAGACTCAGCTGCAGGCCAACGGTGCCCAATATGAGCAGCTCTCGGACCGTTACATGGCCCGTGGGGAAGCCCTGGTAGAGCTAGAGGAGCAGCTCAGGAAGAGCAAGCAACAAGTCAACCAGTGGAGGAACACCGCGCTCTCGCCCGTCCATGCCGCAGTACTTCCACCGAGTTGTACCAACACCTCCCGCTCCCGTGCCCGACCACTACTACCTTATGACTCCAGCATGCTTGGACACCTTTCAAGCCATGATGGAGCAAGCTTTATGTTGGGCACGAGCCGGCGCCGTACTGATAGACCCCACCGCCGCCACTTCCATGGGACCCACCTCGAACTCCGTAGAAGTGCCATCCGAGCCTGGATCGGGAGAGGAGAACCCCATCAAGATCCACACCGACTCTGAGTCTGAGACGGAACCTATGGAGATCAAATGGGAGTCCAGCGACACCGATCCAATGGAGGAGGAAGCTCCCACTCGTCGCCTGACTCACACCGGAGGTCCCCTCACCCGCAAGACCGCTCGCAAGAGTACACGGCCACCGAGCAGGAAGATCCAGCATGACTCCGAGGCCACAACCTCGAGCCATGGGGACTCCGATTTGCTTCAGCAGAGGATCACCCCTTCCCGCACTGGGCTCTTGCGGATGGTTGGATGATTAGGCGAGAGGACCACCCCAGCTTGATCTCGCTTTGGACGGTTCGGCAGCAAGGATCACACCCTTTCCCCCCCCTTAATAGCTAAGGCAGTAGGACGATGTAGTTGTTGTATCATGGCATGTGGGACTGTGCATGTACAGTCCATTGTACCCCTTTGATGTAATATTATGGACCTAAGTATCGCTTTGTGGTATCCTATTAATGAGCTTATTCTACCATGCTTGTTCGGTTAAAGATCATTTAAAAACAACTTGAAGAGAAATCACCTAGGAACCATGACCTTAATGGGTCCAGTCTCTTAATTCATCTATCTCCTTCAGATGGCGCATCGTCGCAGAACTGCAGCAACCAACGAGAACCCACCGGAACCTAACCCCTCCACTGGGCGGAGGTTATGGCTTTACAAACCCAGCTACTCCAAGCAATCGCCAAACTGTGGGAGTCGAGGAGGATCAAGTTTAGGAGGGTTCATGCGAGCTAAGCCACCAACCTTCTCCACGGCCGAAGAACCCATGGATGCTGAAGATTGGTTGAGAGTGATAGAGAAAAAGCTAACCCTCGTCCGAGTTCGAGAAGCAGATAGAGTTATCTTCGCCACTAGCCAGCTAGAGGGTCCCGCAAGTGACTGGTGGGACACCTACAAGGAGACTCGAGCTGAAGATGCCGGAGAACCGACATGGGAAGAATTCACGGCCGCTTTCCATGAAAATTTCGTACCAGCTGCAGTTATGAGGATGAAGAAAAATGAGTTCCGCAGGCTGCGCCAAGGAAACACCTCAGTACAAGAGTACCTGAACAAGTTTACCCAGCTTGCCCGTTACGCCACAAGTGACCTGGCAGACGAAGAAGAGAAGATGGATAAATTTATCGAGGGACTAAACGATGATCTGAGATGACCAATGATCGGACAAGACCACACCAGCTTCTAACGCCTCATCAACAAGGTCGTACGGCTTGAACATGACCAAAAGATGGTAGAAAATAACCGTAAAAGGAGGCTTGCTATGGCCCGCCCATTTCAGGGAGCGCCTCAACATCCCAAGGGAGCCACCCCGTCTGGATGGAAGCCAAACGTTCCGGCAGCCGGTCGCTCCCCCGCACCCGACCATGTCAACAGGCCAGCTACACCTCAGTTCCGTACACCGACGCCAACCCTTGCCGCTCCAGGAAGAAGGAATGTGAACTGCTTCAATTGTGGAGAATTCGGGCACTATTCCAACAGCTGCCCCAAACCACGCAACACTCCCGTGCGCACCGGCGCTAATGCAACAGCCGTCCGAGGAACCCCCACCCCTGCTGCGGGACGCGGTCTGTTCAGGACCCCACAACCCAATGAGGCTGCCACCGGGTTTCGACATGGCCAGGTGAATCATGTGCGTGCTGAAGAAGCGCAGGAGGATCAGAACGTGCTGATGGGTATGTTCTCTATCAACTCTACCCCAGTTAAAGTCTTATTTGATTCTGGAGCCTCGCATTCATCCATATCTTCCCAAGTAAGCAAACAACACCACCTACACCAAGTAGAACTTAAGAGACCTATGTTGGTACACTCACCTGGGGGAAACATAACCGTACCCCATGCTTGCATCAATGTGCCCATACGGATTAGGGACGTGGTGTTTCTTTCAAACCTTATGGTGCTATCACCCCAAACCATTGATATCATACTCGGGATGGATTGGTTGACCAAGAATAATGGAATCATAGACTGCAGTCGAAGGGAAGTCATGGTATCCACCCCATGGGGATCACCTATGAGCATAACTATGGACCAAAACCCGAAGCTATGTGAGCAAGCTGCGGGAGTATTCACCATGCTACCTCTAAGCGGGATGCCAGTAGTACAAGAATACCCGGACGTATTCCCCGAGGAATTGCCCGGAATGCCCCCGGATCGCGACATAGAATTAATCATTGACCTAATGCCTGGTACTGCCCCCATATCCAAGCGACCTTACCGAATGCCGGCCAACGAGTTAGAAGAACTCAAGAAGAAAATCCGAGAACTACAAGAGAAAGGATTTGTACGCCCCAGTTCTTCTCCCTGGGGAGCTCCAGTACTCTTTGTCAAGAAGAAGGATGGGAGTATGAGGATGTGTGTGGACTACCGATCGTTGAATGAAGTGACTATCAAAAACAAGTACACACTACCTCGAATTGATGACCTATTCGATCAACTTAAGGGTGCGCAAGTGTTCTCAAAGATTGATCTTCGGTCGGGATATCATCAGTTGAAGATTAGAGCCGGAGATATTCCCAAAACAGCGTTCTCTACACGTTACGGCTTATACGAGTTCACAGTAATGTCCTTTGGATTGACCAATGCCCTGGCATATTTTATGAATCTGATGAACAAGGTATTCATGGAATACCTGGATAAATTCGTAGTGGTATTTATCGACGATATACTTATCTACTCCAAGAACGATGAGGAGCATGCGGAGCATCTACGACTGGTACTGGAAAAACTACGAGGGGCACCAGCTGTATGCAAAATTTAGCAAATGCGAGTTCTGGCTCAAGGAAGTCGCTTTTCTTGGCCACGTGGTCTCAGCCGGAGGAGTAGCGGTAGACCCCGCCAAGGTCGAAGCTGTCACGGAATGGAAGGCACCCAAGTCAGTAACGGAAGTTCGGAGTTTCTTGGGCTTGGCCGGGTATTACCGAAGGTTCATCGAAGGGTTTTCCACCGTAGCCCGACCTATGACTCAACTTCTGAAGAAGGAAAAGAAGCTTGAATGGAACGAGAAGTGTCAAGAAGCCTTTGACCAACTAAAAGAAAAGTTAACCACCGTCCCAATCTTAACTTTACCTGACAACCGGAAGGATTTCGTGATGTACTGTGATGCATCTCGGCAAGGACTAGGAGGCGTGTTAATGCAGGATGGGAAGGTCGTAGCATATGCCTCGCGACAGTTATGACCCCACGAGGAGAACTATCCCACACACGACCTGGAATTAGCCGCGGTTGTTCACGCATTAAAGATCTGGAGACACTACCTGATCGGGAACCACTGTGATGTATATACTGATCACAAGAGCTTGAAATACTTCTTTACTCAGTCCGATCTCAACCTACGACAGAGACGATGGTTGGAATTGATCAAAGATTACGATCTAGGAATCCATTACCATCCCGGCAAGGCAAATGTAGTGGCCGATGCGTTAAGCCGCAAAGCCCAATGCAACCATATGGGATTGGAAGGTATGGCCAGTGAGCTCCAAGAAGAAATGGCTCGACTTAATCTGCACCTGATTCCTCACGGAGAAGTAAACTCACTGGAAATCCAACCCTTCTGAGGACTCAAATAGAAGAGGCCCAAAAGGGAAATGAGGAAACTCAGGAAATCAAAGAACGCATGGCCGCTGGACGCGCTAAGGAATTTTCGGTAGACGACAAGGGAACCCTGTGGTATGAGAAAAGAATCTGCGTGCCTGAACAAGGTGGTTTGAGAGGGTTGATCTTAAAAGAAGCCCACGAATCAGCATATTCGTTACACCCGGAAGCACGAAAATGTACCAGGATTTGAAGGGAGAATACTGGTGGCCCAATATGAAGAGAGATGTAGCCGAATACGTAGCCGTATGCGATGTATGCCAAAGGGTGAAAGCTGAGCATCAACGACCGGCAGGCTTACTGCAGCCGCTCAAGATTCCCGAATGAAAATGGGACGAGATAGGCATGGATTTCATAGTTGGACTACCCAAAACTGCAGCTGGTTACGATTCCATTTGGGTAATAGTAGATCGGCTCACCAAGACCGCCAGATTTATTCCCGTAAAGACTAACTACAACAGTGCCAAGCTAGCAGAACTATACATGAGTAGGATTGTATGTCTCCATGGTGTACCAAAAAGGATTATATCGGATCGTGGTACCCAATTCATGTCTCATTTCTGGAGCAAAGTTCACGAGGCACTCGGAAGTCACCTTGCCTTCAGTACCGCTTACCACCCGCAGACCGACGAGCAGACTGAAAGGACAAATCAAGTGCTAGAAGATATGCTGAGAGCCTGTGCGTTGGATTTCACCAAGGATTGGGAGAAATGTTTACCGTACGCCGAGTTCTCCTACAACAACAGCTACCAAGCCAGTCTGAAGATGTCACCAAACGAAGCCCTATTTGGTCGCCGATGCCGAACCCCATTGATGTGGTCAGAAACCGGTGAACGAGCCGTATTCGGGCCTGACATAATCAAAGAGGCCGAGGAAAAGGTTCGCCTGATCTGGGACCGATTACAAGCTGCCCAATCACGGCAAAAGAGCTACGCGGATACCCGTCGAAGGGAGTTAGAATTCAAAGAGGGTGACTATGTGTATCTAAAGGTCTCACCACTACGGGGAACTCAGCGGTTCAAGGTCAAAGGGAAACTCGCACCAAGATACGTGGGCCCATTCTTGATAAACGCTAGAAGAGGTGAAGTGGCCTACCAGCTGGAGCTGCTCGAGAACATCTCCGATGTCCACCCAGTATTCCACGTGTCGCAGTTGAAGAAATGCCTGCGGGTGCCAGAAGAGCAAGCTCCTTTGAAAACCATCCATATCAACAGTGATCTTACCTACCTAGAGCATCCAATAAAGATACTGGACGAGGCAGAAAAGAAGACACGGACCAAGTCATGGCGCATGTACAAAGTACAATGGAGCAACCACGCTGAAGAGGAGGCTACCTGGGAGAGTGAGGATTTCCTGAAGACGGAATACCCACACCTACTCAGCAACCGGTAAGAAATCTCGGGGACGAGATTTACTGTTAGGGGGGTAGGTTTGTAACATCCTGAAAATCGAAGAAACTAAAATCGGAAACATAAAATCGGAACTTTCAAAAACCTTCGCTTGTTGCTTCTTCCTTAGGTTTGTTGCTTCTTATTTGCCAGCTCAGTTGCATAAATCCAGTTGTGATCAATTCCCTTTCAGTGTTTTTGGATGATTTGGAGTTTGTCGGAGAGAAAAATGCGAAATTCAGTATTAGGGATTTTTAAAAGAAATCGGAGAATGAAGTGCGGATTTATGAAAATGCGAATTGGAAGAAATAGAATAGTAATTGTGGTTGGGGGAAGATAAATTAGGACACAAAATAAACAATAAAATATTTGGAAGTCTTACTCGAATCTGGGAAATTTTTGGAAAATAAATGGGTGAAGTATGAAAATTAGGAAAAAGGGATTTAAATAAATAAATATGAAAATATTGTGGGAAAATAAAAGTGGGGAAAAAGTTGAAAATATAGTATTAAAAATTATTTTTGAATATAGGAATTTACTTTGGAATTTTTAGAGGGGAGGAAAAATTGAAATAGGAATTAAAAAAAATCAAAAATCGGGAAAATTACAAAATCACACCGTTCACGCTGCGCCAAGTGTTCGACGCCGTAAACGCCGTACCGCGCCCACCCACGCGCGCGACACGCGCCGCCGCGCCGCCGCCCCGGCCCCGCCCTCGCACGCGCGCGCGCCGGCCCCTACCCCTCGCGCGCCACGCGCGCGCACACGCGCACCCACGTCGGACCCCGCCGCGCCTCGTGCCCCGCACTCGCCCGCGCCCGTACCGGCCCTGCCCGCGCCTCGCGCCATCGTCGCCGCGTGTCGCCGACCCGCGCCGGACCCCGCCCGCGCTCGCGCCGCGCGCACGACGCCATACGTGGCCCCGTGCCCGCGCCGCGCCCTTCCGCCACGTCGCACGCGCCCGAGCCGCCCGAGCCCCTGCGCCGCCGCGTGGCATCCAAGCTGCGCCGCCCCCTTTCCTCCATCTTCTCTCCCGACCGCGCCTATAAAAGGGCCGGCGACCACGGGCACGGTCGAGCACCTAGCGGGCAATGAACAGTGGCACTGGGGAAAAAAATAAAATAAAATAAAATAAAATGGGAAAATTTTGGAAAAATTTTAGGAAATTGGGAAAAATATTATGGAAAGATTTGAGTAAAATTTTGGGCAAAATTAAATTATTCTCTGGTATGTTTTCTCGGTGCGAAAATTTGAAAATCAAATCCGAACTTTTCCGAAATTTCGTTTTGCGTCGTTTTTGAATCCGAATTTCGTTTAGATCTTTCTCGCCATTTAAATATGTTTCTCTTTTGTGCTCGGACCTTCAAAACCTCAAGCACCAATCCCTCCGCGGATATTTTCAAATCCATTTTCTCGAACAAATCGCGATCGTCGTTTTGCGAAAACCCTAAGTCGTCGACCCGATGTCAAAACTTGGAGTTTTCCGGGGCGATCTTAGTACAAACTTAAGTAGGAATTTGGGCTTAGCGCTTGGAATCGTCTCTGAGGCTTTTTCGGATCTTTTTGACCTTTTGGTGTTATATGGGATTCTAATCAGGAGTCGATTGATTTTTCGCACGTACGGGTAGCACCTGAAGAGACCGGCATCGACCCCGTTGAAGACACCACTCCACAAGCGTGCGAGCAAGGCAAGTCATCACACTCTTTGAACATATTGATCCTACTTTGCGAAATGATGTTGATTTTAATTGCAAATTGCATGCTATACACAGATATGTACCTATGCTTGATATACCCTGCTTTGATGTTGATCACCATTAGAATTATTCTTTGTAACCTTCGATGTGATATGACCGGAGGCTAACTTCGGTGAAAATGCTTAGCCCTGCTTATACTAGATCCCTGCATACTCATGATTTTACAAAGAAGCTTTGTGCTTGGGCAACTACCTTAGGGAAGGTAGTTGAAATGCGGCCTGTGGAGACATGAGCGCCACATGGCCATGAGAATGATGAACTAAGTTTGATGAAAATTGAAAATGCTATACAAATGTTTTAGACTGGGGCGGCCGGATGATTTGGGTGGATTCCGGAAAAGGCAAGTGCCGACCCTGGTCAATTAAGGATCGAGCCATGAGATAGCCGGGAAACGAGCCAGTACAACCGTACTTCTCGAATGGGTATAGACCTAGCTGACTAGATAGCCGAGCGGAGGCAGTATCCTTGCATAGATGGTTCTTTATGATGTGGTTTATGTGATGAGGATGAGGCTGCGACCTATGTTGTGGATGGTGGAATTAAATCGATATTAATTGAACTTAAAAATTGAGGAAGTTTTCCCTTACCCCGGGTGCGCCAGAACTCCTCTCACTGCTAGAAAATGACGGCTAGAGTGCATGAGGGCTTAAGTTCATGGAGCGGGTACTGCCAAAGTAAGGTTATCGAAAGGCTTTGCCGTGACCGTCTCATGCGTTGGGACGTAGGCTCATTCGTTGGGCTGTCGCGGAGTACGGGTAAAGTGTACATCCACTGCAGTGTGAATGAATCAAACTATTCGAATAGCCGTGCTCGCGGATATCGAGCATCGTGACAAGACTTTCGCTTGGCTAGACTTTAAACTTAAAACTGCTGGGATGGGTTTGCATGAGGATTTCATTCGCTGGTGGATCAACTTCTCGAGATGCGAGAAGGGGTGGATTCCCCAGAAAACCATGACGAATCGGAGGCGGGAAGCCATCCTTGGAATCACGATGGATGGTAGACAGAACCGTCGCCGAATTAATGAACTATGGAACTAAAACTTGACTTGGCTAGTTGTTAGGTTTGTGAAAAGATTTGTGAAAATTGGCTTTATGCAAAAGAGCTCCAGCCATTCCTTGAATAACCCTATCATATGCATCACTTCCGTGTTGGCTTGCTTAGTACGGTTGGTACTCACCCTTGCTATACGTCAAACCTTCAGATGGTGGGAATGAAGAATCGGAGGATCCTTACGCTTACTACCAGGAGGGCGAAGAAGCTGATGGCGCTTACTAGGTCTTAGCCCCGGTCGTTGCCTGTGGCAACTGACATGCCGCTGCCTCTATTCCGCTGCCGTATCTAATTTCTGCTTTTGTGTTGTATCCGGACCATGAGGTCCTGTGTGGTGAACATTGCCTTCGGGCCTATCGTTGTAATAATTTCGTTGTAAGACTATTCGTGCATGTGCACCTGATTATTCTGTACTGTATTTCGTGGCTACCAACTACTCGATCCAGGAAAATGGTACTAAGAACACGAAAGATTCCCGTTCCAAAAACGGGGGTCCACACCTCTTGTTCCGGTATAAATAGTAGCTATCTGCTCTTCCACTGGAAGAGGATTTGCTTCGGATTGTTTAAGCAATTCTCGTAATCGTCGGCCCCTTGCCAATTGATTCTGACTTGTTTTACCGAGAGCAGAGGCGAATTGTGCAAAGGCTTGTAACTCTCCTTCCAAAAGGTAAATGAAAGGTTGAGAAACTGCCATCCGATTTGGAAAACGAGGGGTATAGTGGAGATGAATGGGAAGATAGAAAAAGACGAATAAGAAAAGTTTTTTTGATTAGACGCATGCAATTGGTGAAACATTTTATTCAAACAAATGTAGAACCAGAATGGAGAAGAATATGGTCCCTGGGTCCCCTTTATTGGAACTATGTTCCTTTTTATTTTTGTTTCGAACTGGTCGGGTGCTCTTTTACCTTGGAAAATTATATAATTACCCCATGGAGAATTAGCAGCGCCCACGTATTTGGCTCTCAAACCTAACTTTCATATTCCCCGAAAGGCGGGTCTGGGTTAATGAGGGAAGAAGAGGAACTCAGGCAAAAGTACTGCCTCCTTGATTGGATCGCATGTCAACTGGCTTTTTAGAGACCTAAAAAGACGAAGCCCCTCTCCTCTCTCTATAACTAGAGAGGTAGGCAAACCTGAGTTCAGAGCCACCTCGATTCGTTATTTCTTCTTGAATAGAGTTCTAGCTTTGTTTATGTGCTTCATGTAGTTCCTATCATTTCGAAGGTTCCTGTTGGTATTTCTTATGGTCATAGATAAATCCGCAAGCTCACGGAATACCATTGTAGCACTTCACCCGGGAGTATTCCAAGGTATTGAATTCAAAGGGAACGTGTGTGGATTATCAAAGGGTTAAGTTTATCCAAGGACGCCAAGAATATATAAGCGAGGATATAGAAAGGATTTCTATGGTTGAGGCTCTAGATAGATGGTAATCGCTTTACTCTACTTACTTCGGGCGCCGGCTTACACTCGGTCTGCCGAGTGACTCCGGCCTAAAGCTCTACAACGTACTCGAACATGGAGGATTACAATGGACGAATGAGGCTGTCACCATCTACCGCGTACCTATACAACACGTAGAGTTCGTGGAAAACAGAGGTAGACTTTAGCCTAGACACTATGTCTATGCTAATGATTACTACTCTAATCTTGGCCAAGAACACCTATCTTCATCAGGGGTCTTAGACTAGAGCACCCACGGAGATGATCTGAAAAGTAAATGAAGTAAAGTAATTACTCAACGGGAAGGAATGCAACCATAGGAAATCATGAATACTTACTCAATTGAACAAGTATCCGTAGAGGTACAAGGTCCGAGGTCGATGCTGAGATACTCGACACTCCTTCGGACTACCCCTCACTCTCTTCCCTACTTTCTAAGCACTAGAGAACTAGGGCTACGCCTTTTGAATGGAGCTTTGATCTTCTTGTGTTGTGTGTTGAAGTGAAGAGAGTGAGCTCCTTTTATAGTGTGCCAATGACGGTTGTAGGTCGGTGGAAAGGTCGATAAACACCCTTAACTGTCATTGAGGACCAATGGGGAGTTGCCATGTGCAATGTGGCGGTTAGGGCCTCCAGGAGTGGTTCGGCCGAACCACCTCCACCACCTCTAGCCACCAACTTTCTTCAGTTTCTGATAGGAGGGCACCTATGGCGGCTGAGGTTGGTTTGGCCCTACTTTAAGTCCGTTTTGACTGTCATGTGGGCCCTCCAATCCTTGTGCTCGCACGTGATTGGTCAGAGGTGTATCTTGTCGCATGGCGGGTGTGTTTTCTCCCAGAAATCACCTGCATATAAATATTCACCAATACTTGTGGAATGGATTAGTAAATAACCCTACCGCTATGTTGATATTTATCATTTATCCATTGCAGGGATTGACGGTCGGATATTAGTATTTAAGGACCGTGAAAAACACCCCCACACTTATCCTTTACTAGTCCCTAGTAAATCTCATGGATATTGAATAGAGTATGGACTTCTGTATAATGCAAACATACAATGTATTCCAAGCTATACCGTACCGTCAACTTTTGATGTGTCTACTATGTCATCTTGGGTGATTGAAAATGGAACGGCCTTGATTCGAATCACCTCTACTGCTTATGATAAATCACCTTATTTTCTCTTTATTCTCATAAAAACATAACTTTGATTTTACTCCTCAATTGATTCTCTCATATCGCCCAATGTGTTTGATTTCTCAGCAAGGCTTTGGTTTTACCCATTCTTATCCTACCTTTCTAATAAGGCTTATGTGGAGCTCAGGGTAGGGAAATAAGAATGACATACTTGCATCAAATGTTTTGTAAAGTCAAAGAGTAGATCGAAGAAGAATACTATACATGCAACCATGATCAAGTTTGTCCATAAATATGGAAGGGGATATGTGAGTGGAAAAATGGAAGAAGAAAAATAAATAAGTTGGTGACTCCTTTTTGTATGATCCTCCTCCCTATTTTTTATTTAGAGAATATGTCTTAGAACATTTTTTCATCATGCTTAAGAGTATTTTGTTTTTTCTCTTGTGAGCATTATGATTTTCTACCATCACCTTTATATATATATATTCTTTTAGCTCATGTCTCATTTGGCATGGATAGTAAGATAGAGAATCATAATCATTTGGAGTCTTTATTTGGTGGAGGGATGATGGTGGATGCCGACTTTCAGAGTAGAAGTTTGCATATGGTGGTGAATAGGATATTTTTGCTAAACCTCTAGTGTAGAGGGAGAGCAATTTAAATGGTGGGTATGCACAAGAATTTGATCATGAAAGCATGAAAAGAATCTAACAAGGGTCTAACCATTTGACCAAACTCAAAATGACAACAAGCAGCATATGTATAAGTTCTATCATGAAGATCGACATATGGCTTTGGTGGGGATAAAACATCAATGAGGAGTATGCAAAGTTATAGTATTTTATTTCTATAAAATTCCCAAGGATTTAATAGAAGAAGGCAAGGATGATCTCATCAGGCAATCTCTCATTCATCAATTACTTAGATGGCATATGTTCCTAATGATATATGTTCACAAGCACAAGGTAACATGCGAGGAATAAAGAGTATGCACGATATTTGCAGGCAATTCATATACTCTAGTTTGAATTATCCATGCTCAAGTTAAAAGTTGAGTTTAGTTTTTTTCTACATATATTCCATGATGATAATTTGTCAAACTCAAAATTTAAGGGGATGAGAGGATAAACCTGTAAACTAGTGTGCAGCGAGTGTAGAGGCGAGCAACCGGTGTGCAATGGATGTTTTGTATCATCTTATGAATGTGCAAGCATCATGGTGAAGCATGAACATGGATAATCTTGATATGTGAGTGTACAATATGAACACAAGATCACCCCCACACTAGTTCTTGTAACTGGGTTGCTTATTCAAAAACAAGAAAGTGAGAACAAAAAGGAACTCCACCGGTTTGAAATACAGAGAGTCAAAACCTTTATTTTATTTAATTAAAATAAAACTTACCTTGAATCCGTATGGGGACTTTGTCCGTGAAGGCTAGGACATTTACAAACAAACAAAAAGAACAAGAGAAAAACAAATTCTTACCTTTTCCTTTTTTATTTTTAATTATTATTATTATTTTATATTATTTTAAAAAAAAATATTTTCACAAACTTTGTTATACTCAAACAAGGCTAAATTAAAATTGACTTAACATAAACACCAGAAGCTTTTACGCCTCCTTTATATGTTATGCATCTGTGTCGTATATCTAATGCCTAAAGATGTCGTATATCTAATGCCTAAAGACTTACCTGCTCAATTTGAAGATTTTTCTGTGTGGGTTAGTCCATATTTATACAACAAAGATCTATACAAGCATTAACTCTTAAGGTTCATCAATCAAACTCGACACTATGTCTAATTTGATTAAAGAAGACTTTTAACTCAAGCACTATGCTTAATTTAAAGAGCCTATGAATGGACTTTGCATACTTATTCAATCCAGAGCATGCGAGAATAGATAAAGGAAGCATATGATCAAGTAATATTCACGTGAAGATATATATGAGTATATGAATGGTGAACTTCGGGTACCTCCCCGTAGGGCTTTCTTTAACGTCAAAAGCAGGACATTTCAAACTTTTCTTTCATTTTTTTCAGCAAGGCAAGATACAAGAACTAACATCATCTCTAAACCAAAGAGGAATTTTGACATGAATGGAATTTGTTATGAGATACGTACCAACCTCTCTCACACTTGGATTTATGTGTCGCGGGACACCAAAATCAAGTGTGTGTTGTTCAAACCTCCTTTAGAACTTGTCCCATCACCAAAAGCACCAAGGTGCTACAGCTGATGTAGCTCCCATGTTCTCAGGCATCGCATGACCATTGTTATTTTTAATCTTAACCTGCAATAGTTAGTGACCAAAAGTACCCAAGGGCAAACTTATCCTAAAAACATGTTCTTGCTTTTTATTGATGCAGAGAAATGATAATCCGGGCTACCTCCCGGCAGTGTTTATGGTCAAAATCTCGTCCATGGGTACTTTTTACATTGCAGCCACCATTGACGATGTAGTCCCCAGCTTCACCACCAATTGTTGATTTATCGTTGAAATTGTAGCTGCAAAGTTAGTGCCAAAGGAGCAACCACGATATTTGTAATGTTTATGATAAACAAATGCATCTACAACCAACCTTGTAAACATTTTTTAGCGAGGACCTTAAGGTGGTTGAATGTGCTCGTAGCACGATGTGGCAGACTCTAAAGATACTTTAAGAGAGCAAGGTTCCTTATGTTCAAGAAAAAAACTTTCATGCTTGTCTAAATGGTCCTTCCTGTTGGACTCCAAACTCGACTCCTCTAGCTCTTCCATGGCCCAGGAGTTCTCCCTCCCAAGAGATTTATCATGAAAGATCAACGTCGATTCTTGACTGTCATCAAGAACACCATACCATGCGCCAAAGGGGAGAAGCTTAAACTCAATCAAGGGTGATGATGATCATTCGGTCTCGTTCCTCGAATCATCCTTTTCTTGGGCAAAAAGCTTTTTGTCCTCAAACTGAACAACATCAGGTGACACGAACGAGGATACAAACATCACTTTCTCAATCGGGTTATGCTTGGGATGGGGCTTTGTCATTGGATTTTCGAAGCAAGAGATAGGGCTGGACAATGCCTCTCTTCCGAGTTTAATGTCGATGTTTCCTAGTGTCGGTGCATGTAAGGAAAGTTTTTCAAACGGATGCCCGATTAGAATGTCAAAGTCTAGGGCTTCAACCACATGAAAATTATGATGGCCTCGAGGTTTCCGTGCCTTATGGTCAAATTTTGTAGAATCCCATAACTTTCTAAAAGATTTCTAGATGGAGTTTTGAATGTTTTGTTGACCGAGGTCAAAGGTTAGTCACCCAGAAGTGCGAACGCAGAGGAATCGGATATGATATTTGCCTCGACGATGGGATTGTAAAGGACCTCAACTAGAATTCCCCTTATGCTGCAAGAAATGGTTGACGAAGGTGAGCTAATCTGAATTGCTTCGGATGAAAGCTCACACTCTTTCAACCTCTCATGGCTCATGATGAACGTTAACCCCTCCACGGTCTCCCTAAGGAATTTATCCTCAAGAGGCACAGGAGGAGCAACCGGAACTGGTGGTCTCATTTTGCGAAAGAAATTCTAGGTATTTCCATAATCTTCAAATAGATCGTCCTCGAATATGAAAGGAAACTCCAAAGGTTGAATTTCTTCATCCTTCGATGTTTGTGGTTCGGGCGAGGATTTTCAACAGCCGGATTTTGAGATGTATAGGACAAAGGATCAGATTTGGCTTGTGATGCTTCCTCGTTGCTCGCCTTGACTTCTTCGGATGGAGGTTCATGCTATTCTTCGACGAAGGAAGTGCTTTCTAAGATATGGTTTAGGATCTCCCTTCCTTCTGTCAGAGTTTTATGTGAGAAAGAACTGCCGGCTGAGATGTCAAGGTATAGGGGATTTCTTGCTACGACCTGACAAAAAATGTTGTAACATCACATGGTTAGGTAAAGACAAGTCAGGACTGAATTGGATTAGCGTTAAGAACCTAGCCTAGGCTGCACCTATGGTTTTCTTCTCATTCTGCTGAAAGCTAAGAACTTCTATTAGTAGAGACGTAATGCAGGATAGCGGAAAAAAGCGATACATAATCTATCTCTAAGTTTCAATCATTGTTTGTATTCCCCACGATAAGAGTGACCATTGCTTCACCTGTCGAAAAAAGAAAAGGGAAACAATTTCCACTTTAAAGTTTCTTGCGTCATGCCTGGAATCATCAAGCATGAACACAGTTGCTCGAACTCTCGTAGATGATGGTATGGATTTTCATTGTCGCGTGCAGAGAAAGATTGCTACTGAACCATGGCTATAAAGTCAGGGCGGAGTTCATAGCCAGATGAAAGAATTGTCTTAGAAGATGGTGGTGGCTCATAGAACTCGCCCTTCAGAGCAGATAGGTTGTGGATAGATTGCTCCATAATCTAAAAAGAAAATGAAAAGATACAAGGATACCCAGGCTCTAAGATAAAACAACAACCGTTCCCCAGCAACAGCGTCAAAAATGCTTGTTGTTATTTCTTACGGTCACAGATAAATCCGCAAGCGCACGAAATACCGTTGTAGTACCTCACCAGGAGTATTCCAAGGTATCAAATTCACAGGGAACGTGTGTGGATTATCTAAGGGTCAGGTTCATCCAAGGACACCAAGAATATATAGGCGAGGGTATAGAGAGCATTTCTATGGTTAAAGCTCTAGATAGATGGTAATCGCTTTACTCTACTTACTTACTTCGGGTACCGGCTTACACTCGGGTGTCCGAGTGACTTCGGCCTAAAGCTCTACGACGTACCTAAACATGGAGGATTACAAAGGACAGATAGGGCTATCACCACCTACCGCGTACCTCCCGTGAACCCTAGCGCGCCGCCACCAATTCAATCCGCCTCCCCATCGATTGCCCTCCCGTTTAAGTGCAAAAATTGGTTCCTCTCCTATTCGTCATCGTTTCCCCCATGATTTCCCACTCAATCCCACATTAATTTTTGGTGTATTTTGATTTCGCACTTTGTTGTTGAAGTGACCCATAGCCGGCTGACCTCTTCTCTCCCCAGCCGACCTCCTCCTCTCCCCGGCATCCCTCTCTCTCCCCCGACCTATAAAAGGATGCCCCAACCCCCTCCTCTCTTCCCCCCACACCGCCCTCTCTCCCTCTTCTCTCCCGGCTATAGTGCCATTTATTTTTCTTGCACCAACAATGACGGTTCGAGCAATCCTCTGTTTCCTCGCCACCAAACTCGTCGTCGTCGTCTCCTTGTTGTTCCCACTGCTCCGGTGAGCTTGCCGCCACCCTCTGCCATATCTCTCTGTCTCACACAAGCAGCAGCAGAGTAACTGTTCAATTGCGAAAGTAATTCATGAAATCGCAAATTGCCATTCAAACGACACCTAAAATTCAAATGGTCATATCTTGACCGTTTGAACTCGGAATCAATCCATTCAAAATGCTAAATTTTCCTTAAACAGTATATAACCCATTTTTGTATTTTGTTTCTGCGTCCTATATGGTTTATATTTATCTTTTGGCCTCTTTCTTTTGCATTCGTCGTGTCGGTGTTGCTGATCCGGAAGAGCCGCTCTATCTCGCGCTCAACCTTGAAGATTTTGGTAGTGAGCAAGGCAAGTCGTGTCATCTTGATCATGTTGTATCCGCAATTTAATAAATTATTTTTATTTAAATTATTGCATTTCGCTTTATTAAATTCACGTGCTTATCACTATTTTATTTAGCCGTACCGATTCTCCTTGTTATAGCCTTATTAATTGTATTATTATTAACCTTGGTAACCCTAGGAAAAATAAAACTAGTGAGTAATTTATATATGTGGTACTTACTAGCAAATTTAGGAATATGCTTAGCTCTGCTAAAATAGAAACAATTAGATGTTTTCAATAATTAGACTATGGATTAACCTGTAAATAATGGAAATTTTGGTTATTTAGCTATGACAATAAATGTCCCCTTCAAAATTTCCCCAACCATGTTTTCGGCTGGGCACGAGTTGCTTGGTTTTGCTAGTCGCACCTCGGCCGTCGTAAGGACCGGTCTTCGGGCCTCTGTTGCAAAGCATATTCCATACTAGCACATGTCTAATAGGTAAGGCTTAACACATCGTCTAGTGAGGTCATAAACAAAAAAAAGACACGGATAGGGATGGATGAAACCCTAGGAAGGGTTGAAGCCATAGGAACGGCTAACGTCTCTGGCAAGTGAAGGCTTAGAACGAGTCAAGATGCATGGGGGCATAGACTATCTGCTCGACCCAGGGCATCTGGCGGGGGAAATCTATGTCGGTCTTCTTTGTTTAGGGCAATACTAAATGATGAGTTATGTCATGGCTTCGTCCGTATGCCGTGGGGGCATGTGGCATGTTGCAACACGTGAGAAAAACATGTCTGGTGGGTAAAGATGTACACCTCTGATCAGAGTTTAATCTATTCGAATAGCCGTGCTCTTGGTTATGGGCAAGCCGAGAAATGTACCCAAGTTAGAATTTAACTCTTTTAAAACTGAAATAATTGGAGTTAGCACTTGTTGGCTATTAGTGATATGCCCTAGAGGCAACATGGAGATGTTGGATATCATGATCAATGTTTATGTATAAATGAATAAAGTGTTATTCAGTTTCATGAAATAGACATCTTGTATTGATCAATAAGTACGTGACTTATTTATGAGACTCTTTATGCATGAATCTATTTCTAAATGATCCCTGATCACATGTCATATTATTGGAACAAATATGACTCTAAGATTAGCATGTTTATTGATTGATGATCATGTCTCATAGATCATGGGTATGGAGATACCAAATCAATAAACATGGACACATGTGTTAGAGAACACATTGTTGGATAGACCCACCATGAGACACTACAGGAATTAATATGCCATTAGTTTGTCTCAAGTAGTGTTGGTGCAAAGTCCTTAGACATGAGATCATCATAGATTCCAACATGTGCAGTAGCCTACTTTGGGACTACCAAACGCTATTCCGTAACTGGGTAGTTATAAAAGTAGTTTTTGGGGTTGCTATGAAACATGGAGTGGGATGTGAGTGATCAAGATGGAATTTGCCCCTCCTTTGGAGAGATATCTCTGGGCCCCTCGAGGTAATGGATTATGGAAATGCATGGCCATGCTAAGTTGATTGAGGAGCCAATCAACAGACAGATAATCCAATACGGTTCGAGTGAATGGTTAAGCTATTGAAGGGATGGCACACATCTTGCCTATAGCTTAATTGGTATCGTGAGGCAAAGGGATTTGTATACACATTACAGATTCAGAGCCGATATTATATTCTTGTATGCTATGGTGTCAATATGTGCTGCTAGGCGCCGCTGTTGACAAATCGGCTGAGTTAGACTCGAACCGAAACCAAGTATACCTGAACCTACAGGGTTGCACGCTTAAGGGGATATGAACATGCATTCGAGTTGGACTCGGATACGGCTCGATCGGATAGGGATCCGATCGGATAGAGTCCTATGGCCTTACGACTTATGGGCGGCCAACTCTATGAGATTCGGATGGGATCCGATTCAAAATAGAGTCCTGATCGGCCACTAGTCCCAGTCGGCCAACTCTATATAAAGGGGCGAGGGGTGGAGAGCTGTGACACGTCAATTGAATTGCATTGCGCCGAGATCAATCTCCACGAAAACCCTCCCCACTTTCGAGCCAAACCCTAGCCTTGCATCGCGTGCTAGCACACGGGTGTTCGGCGTTCTGTCCCCAAACGTGTGGATACCGGTAGAGGCGTTGCTACGTTGCGGTGCTGTTCGTCGGCTACGAATCGGCTGTGGTGGAATCGGCTACGGTCGAGAGCATCGGAGCGAGGCGCGAGAACACTGTCGAATGACTCGAATCAGCTGTGGCATCGGCGAATCGGCTGATTGGTGAATCGGCTGTCCCCGGGAATCGGCTGTCATCGGCCAGCACTGTTCCAGATCGGATAGATCCTGATTGGCTATTTCCGTTGCATACTCCAATCGGTAACGATCTATCGACCCTTACTTGCAAGTGTTTCTGGTTTGCGCGGTAGAAAAGTTTTGTTTTTGGCTAGCGTAGCCTCCGCGTAACCCTTCATTGGCTTGGTTTAAGGCAAGATCGCGTCGGTGCGCAGCTTGATAATAATATGATTAAAGATAGGCTCATGATTTATTTAAATGTCTTTAAATATTTAAATGCTTGAAATGTTGTTTTTTTTGCAAAATAGCCTTATATGTGAATTCCTTGTACTCCCTTGCATTATATTTGCATTCTTCTGGCATGGCTTGCTGAGTACGGTGGTTGTACTCAGCCTTGCTCCTTTTTCCTCTTTCAGCAAAGGAGTGTTTCGAAGTTGAAGGCTTTGGTGTCTAGCTCATGCTTGCCGTCAAAGCGCCTGTGATGGCCCGTTGTAGCTGTCGTCTTTTATTTGTTTATCTTTTAGTGTTGGGTTGTTGGTCGCTCATGTAATAAAGTACTCTATCTATACTTCCGCTTGTTTACTCTGTTAATTACTGACTTTGTAATGTGTACCTTGCCACCTAGGACAAGGAATTATGCACTCACAAACGGAATATAGTGTTCTATTTTCCGGGCATGACAACCAGTTGCTCACAATGACCAGAATTCCATACAATAGCTTCTGCACCTACGGATAACACATCTTGGAATCAGCCAGAACTTCACTAACAAAGTAAATTGGCCTCTAAACTTTTTGAATATGTCCTTCTTCCTCTCTCTCAACGACCAACACCGTGCTAACCACTTGAGAAGTTACTGACACGTAAATCAGCAAAGGCTCTTATGGATGTGGCGAGGCCAACACGGGTGGTATGGTGAGAAAAATCTCGAAGTCTTCAAAAGCTTTCTGGGCTTCAGGGGTCCATTGGAAATCTCCATCTTCTTGAGCAACTTAAAGAACGGCATACCATGCAACCATGCAACTTAAAGAACGGCATACCATGAAACGGCTGAGGGCCGCCATGCAACCAGTGAGTTTCTAAACATCTTTCTGGGAACTCGGCGGCACCATATTGATTATAGCTTTGATCTTCTTCGGGCTGGCTTCGATATGGAATACCTTGAAACCAAGTAGCTTCCCTGACGGTACTCCGAAGGTGCACTTCTCCGGGTTCAACTTCATCCTAAAGGCCCAGATATTCTAGAATGTTTCTTCAAGATTAGTAATCAAGTCGTCCTTTCGCTTGGTCTTGATAACAACATTGTCAACATAAGCCTCCACATTATGTCCAAGCTGAGACTACAAACACCTCCAGATCATACGCTGATAAGTCACACCAGCATTCTTCAAGCCAAAAGGTATGGTGATGTAACAGTAAGCGTCGAACGGAGTAATGAACAAGGTCTTCAAGCAATCGGATTCCTTTAAGCTGATTTGATGATATCCCAGATAACAGTCGAGAAAGCTAAGAAGCTTGCAACCAGCTATCGAATCTACGACCTAGTCAATGTGATGCAATCCAAAAGGATATTTAGCACAAGACTTGTTGAGATCAGTATAATCAATGCACATGTGCCATTATCATGTCTTCTTTTGAACTAAAACTGGGTTAGCCAACCACTCGAGGTGATAGACTTTTTTGATAAATCCAATCGCCAAGAGTTTAGTCAATTCTTCTTTGATTGCATCCTTACAATCTTAAGCGAATCGGGCGGAGTTGTTGCTTGATAGGTTAAGCATCAAGCTTCACATTTAAGAAGTGCTCGATCACCTCTGCAGGAATACCAGGCATATTAGAAGTTTCCATTCAAACATTACTTTATTAGTTTGAAGAAAGGTGACGAGCATGCTTTCCTATTTACGATCTAACTTGGCACCAATAATGGTTGTCTTAGAAGGATCAGTCGAATCTAGCGGAATCTTCTAAGTCTTGGCGTCGCCTTCTGTTGACTTTGGAATTTTCTTGGCTGGGACTTCTTCTTCCTATGATGTCGATGCGGCCAGTCAGATCTGCCGTGGACGAGTGCTCACTCACAAGATTGGGCCATCTCACAACTCTCCTTATCACAAGTAAAGGCTTGTTTGATGTCGCTGCGCAGAGAAATTACTCCTTGTGGACCTGACATCTTCATTATCAGATAAGTATAATGAGGAACAACCATGAACTTTGCAAGAGCCGACAGTCCTAATATGGCGTGGTAAGCTGCCTCGAAGTCAGCAACCTCAAAGCAAATTTTTCAGTCCAAAAATTATCTCGGGTACCAAAGGTGACTGGAAGAGTGATCTGCCCAAATGGTGTTGAAGATAACCCAGGGATTACCCCTTGAAATGGAGCAGAACTCGACTTCAACTCGGATCTTGGAATCTTCATCTCATCCAGCATTTTAGCGAAAAGAATATTGAGCACATTTTCAAAATCAAAGGGGACACGCTTTAGTTTGATGTTGCGAACCACTAGGTCTAGCACCAGTGGGTACCGCCCCGGGTGAGCCACTCGGTCAGGATGATTTGAGCGATCGAACATAATTGCCTCCTCAGACCATCGTAAATATTGGGGTACTTCTGGTTGAATCGGATTGATCTCCTGGTTGGTAAGCTTTTGTTTTATCTTGGACTCATAGCCAGCGGGCCTCCAAAGATGTAGCTTAACTCGGCTTGATGGTCCTAAAAAGAACCTGCACCAGTATCACCATCATCCTTTTTCTACCCTGAAGTCCCTTCTATTGCAGTAGTCTTGAGCTGGGCTGCATATTCTTCAGCAAACTTCCTATAGATGAAGCAATCCTTGGCCACATGTTTGGAGTTTGGATGGTACTAGCAAGGGCCGTTCATGATATTGTCTTTGGTGCTAACACGTGGACATTATTGTTGATGTTTTGAAGTTGTGGCCACCAGATCATCGGGCTTACGCTTGCGATCCTTTTGGTTGTTATTCTCGTCGTCTTTCTTGAGGCACCAGCTACTTCCCGACTACTTCTCTTGGCATGATGCTTTGATGGCATCATCAGATTTGGCATAAGAGTTCGCTGTCTCGAATAACTTCCTTACTGTCCTTGGGGGCTTACGCCCAAACTTCCCAATCAATAGCTCATTGTGAATCCCCTTATGAAAAGCGGAAATGATGACATCATCGGTAACATCTGGGATCTTGTCACGAGCTTCAGAAAAATGCTGAATATAGTCATTTAAGTGTTCATCAAGTCTCTGAATCACGTGGTATAAGTTGAAGTTGGTGCTCGGCCTCTCAAAAGTGCCTTGGAAGTTAGCAATGAAGTGGTCTCAAAGTTTTGTCGTCATATTTTTCAATCCTTGTTGGTTTAAAACCAGTCGGCCAATCCACTCGATGCAGTTTGTGAGTAAAGGCTGGAACTCCATCATTGCCGGTGTTAGGAGAGTATTGTTGGTCTTCGTAGCGATATCGGTGGTCCCATTCCCGGTGGCGTTGATTGAGCTCATGCCTCAAGTCATCGAGTGCTGGTGCATGCTGTCGGTAGCCACCATTGTAGTTTGGGTCACCATGATGATTCTTACTGTGAAAAGGCGGAGCACGATGTCGATCGTGTGAATCGTCCGACTAGTTTGGATATCATCTTTCATTGTCGCGGTGATGCAAACTTGATCCTATGCGTCCTTTGTTGCACTCGGGTGCTCGATAATCTCTGGGTTGTAGAGGTGGAAGACGGCTGCCCATAGGTGTCTCTGCAGTAGATTCTTCAGCTCGACGATTGCCTCCAGCTTCTTGCGGTACAGTGGTTGCAATCATAGTCTTAACTTTGTTTAATATTGGTGTCACGTTAGGTGGTGCCACCTCAATAACTGTGTCAAGCAAGGTGACTGCTGTGATCACATTCTGTTGAGGTGTGCCGAAGACGTTGGTGTCGTCAACACGAGTCTGAAGAATAGCATGACGAGCTGTGCTCCCAGCCAAAGTCAACTCTCGCCTTCTTCGGTCCTCCTCTTCCTTGCACTTGTGCTCCTCTTCAAGCCTTGCATGTTCCTCCTCTGCCTCCCTATCTAGTCGAGCCTGCGCCTCTTCAAAGAGAAGTGGAGTATAGTCGTCATCAAATTCTAAACTATCCACACTCTCAGTGTCAATTTTATTGTAGGTAGTTGGCAATCTTGGTGCGGAGCAAGATCCGAGTGGTTGGAGCATGACGCCCACCTCCCTAAAGCCCAATCCAAGTGAAGCCGAAGCTTGTTCAGATCGGGGCCTAAGGAGGGAGATGGATTTGGATCCAAATGTGGCAGTAAGCAGTGGAGCGAGCCGCATGGCAATGTGAAGGTACGTCTTTACGTTGTTGGGAGGCCATGAAGGTAAGTTTATGTCGATGATTCCCCTGAGTGGTTTGAAGCCAACTTGGAGGAAAGAACCTTGCAGTAGATCTCAGCGGCATTTGGCAAACCAAACGAGGCCGAGTGGATGCACTCCCTCCCAGACTGGTTTGAATCTGAGTCAAGGAGAGAGATCTTATCGAAATTGTCAGTGATGAAGTCGAGGCTGCCGAAATGGTAGGCCTTCCCTGGTGGGAAGGCGAAGTTGTCGGCTCCTAAAGGTGATCCAATCATACTTGTCGGCGAAAAACTCAACACGACCCCTACCTGGCACGCCAACTATCGATTGTAGGAACTGGCAATGGGAAAAGGGGGTGGCACACGAGAGCTAAAGTAGATGGGTTATGGATAAATGTTTAGATAAGTTGAAGACCCCTTGATAAGAGGTAATACCCTACTCCTATTTTGGGGATTGGAGCCGCCGGATGTTGTATTAATCTAGAAATTAAGTTATCGTTATGGATAAATGTTTAGATAAGTTGAAGACCTCTTGATAAGAGGTAATACCCTACTCCTATTTTGGGGATTGGAGCCGCCAGATGTTGTATTAATCTAGAAATTAAGTTATCGTTATGCCCTTGGAGGGCCTCCTGCCCCCCTTATATAGGTTGAGGGGCAGGATTACAAGAATAGGAATCTAATCAAACTCGGTACCAGTCTCCTAAATCTAGTCTACAATATTATAAAACCAAGTCTTTAGGTCGTTTTCTTAATACACAAGGAAACGTAATACCCAAGTCATGATCCATTACATATTCCATATACATAATCTATCCCCTACATCCAGTCGGATAACTCAGCTGTGTGGGTATATGGTACCCATAATATCCACAACTAGACTTTGGGAATTATTTCACCTCACTCATGGTAACTTTGGACTGTTGACGGTATATCCGAGACATGATAATCTTCCCCTCTTTCAAAGCTCCCAAAATGGTTTTTGGCTAGGCTTGGGTTCCATGGTTTTGCTAGTCGCACCTTGGCCGACATAAGGACCTATCTTTGAACCTCTGTTGCAAAACATTTACCGTACGAACCACATGTCTAGTGGGTAAGGCTTAACAGGTGCTCAGTCTAGTCATGAACAAAAAAGGACATGGATAGAGATAGACGAAGTCCGGCTTGATGGATGTCTCTGAGGCAAAAGAAGGATACTCTAGAGGGACACCTAGATAATCGAGATGTCATGCCATAGGACAAGCATCCAGGTGGCCACTTCCGAAGGATTTTCTGATGCCGTGGGGCATAACCATAAGTTACATGTCCCGAGAAAACTGACCGTAGGATGGGGTTGGGTCGTTCTCTTGTTCATGGCTAGGATGGGTGAAGGGTTATGTCACATTTTTATTATGGGTTCCATGGCTGTGAAACCTATCGTAAAGGCGTGTCTTATGAGTAAAGTTATATACATATGGTCAGGATATAAAATATTCGAATAGACGCATCCTCCGTTATGGGCAAGCCTAGCAGTGTACCCGAGATAGATGTTTCCTCCTAAAATATGGGTATCTTGCTAATAAACTAAAACCTGGAATGGTTGGCCTGACATGGCTTTGGATGAGCTAGGGTCTGGCTATAGGACTACCAGTTCAGTCTAATCTATTTCTGGCTTTGGATTAAGGTAGGTTCATAAGGGCTCACGGCCTTGATTAATAATCTGTTTTAGACTTAGGCTCGTGTTTATAAAATTGCCTTGATTAACTAAAATAATTTGAAATGCTTGTTTGTTGCAAAACTCAACCCTAAATTTCTACTCCTTGTACTCATTGCATTAATCATGCATCTCCTGATGTGACTTGCTGAATACGGTGGTTGTACTCATTCTCGCTCAATCTTTTTCCCTTTAGTAAGATAAGCTTTGGAGAAGAAGTCCTAGGTGGAGTCTTGTTTTATATCCCAGTTGAGTGCCTATGAAGTTGGAGCCGCAGACCCGCTAGTCCACTGTGGTTTATTTTCTTTTTTTGGCCCGAAGTGTAACATCCTGGCCCAGAGCTTAATAGGATTAATAGAATAATCATATCAACAAGTTGCAACTTATTTTCTGGAAGCTCATCTCCAAAGAACTCTGAGGGTAAGCGTGCTTGGTCTAGGGCAATTTGGGGATGGGTGACCGACCAGTTGTGCATGAGTGAGGACAAAGTGCGCAGAAAAGACTTGTGTTGGGTTGTGAGGGCAGTCTAAGGTTCTAGAGAGCTTTCAGATGTAGGCGGGCCCAGCCCAGGGAAAAGTGGGACGTTACAAGTGGTATTAGAGCCGACCCTCACGTGGTTAAGCGTGCTTGGCCTGGGGCAATTTGGGGATGGGTGACCGACCGGTTATGTATGAGTGAGGACAAAGTGCGCAGAAAAGACTTGTGTTGGGCTGTGAGGATAGTCTAAGGTCCTAGAGAGCTTCCAGATGTAGGCAGGCCTAGCCCAGCCCAGGGAAGGGTGGGACGTTACAAGTGGTATCAGAGCCGACCCTCACGTGGTTAAGCGTGCTTGGCCTAGGGCAATTTGGGGATGGGTGACCGACCAGTTATGCATGAGTGAGGACAAAGTGCGCAAAAAAGAATTGTGTTGGGCTGTGAGGATAGTCTAAGGTCCTAGAGAGCTTACAGACGTAGGCGGGCTTAGCCAAGGGAAGGGTGGGATGTTACAAGTGGTATCAGAGCCGACCCTCACGGTTTCACGGGCGCGTGGCGGGTCAGTTGTGCGGGCATGGTGCGCATGGCGCATGGGCCCTGAGGGGACATCGCATGGCACATGCGTCGACATTGGACGCACGGAGTGCGTAGAAAAGACTTGTATTGGATTTTGAGGGCGGTCTAAGGTCCTGGAGAGCTTCCAGATGTAGGCATGCCCGACCCAGGAAAAGGTGGGACGTTACAAGTGGTATCAGAGCCGACCCTCATGGTTTCATGGGCGCGTGGCGGGTCAGTTGCGCGAGCATGGTGCGCATGACGCGTGGGCCCTAAGGGGACATGGCATGGCACATGCGCCGGCACTGGACGCACGGACGTGGCCAAGACGGGAGGTTCCTGGCCTGGGATTAACCGACGCGGACGTCGGTCTTTTAAGGGGGTGTGGATGTAACATCCTAGCCCAGGGCTTAATAGGATTAATAGAATACTCATACCAACAAGTTGCAACTTCTTTTTTGGAAGCTCATCTCCAAAGAACTCTGAGGTTCGTGCTTGGCCTGTAGCAATTTGGGGATGGGTGATCGATCGAGAAGTTCTTCCTGGTTGCGTATGAATGAGGACATAGTGTGCAGAAAACGATGCTTTGATATTTGTATTCCAACACAGAATTTTCTTTCAGGGATTGGATCATTTAAATTGTATCCTTCAATGTAAAGGATTATAGCGTATTACTTCTCTCATCAATTATCATCAATTATCGTCCATTTATTTTTTTTCCTCCTTAGAACGAGTACAATAGGCTATTCTTGTCGGTGATAATACGACCATGTTAGATTTGTCAATGAGCTGGGTTGGAAAGAGCGTGAACGACGACTAAATTGTGGCCGACTACACACGCACTCCAATGCATGTGCAGCAACACAGCAACACCAGGCTAAGGCCTGTTTGGTTCAGCTTTTCAAAAGCCAGAAGGTGGCTTTTGGCTTTTGAAAAGCTAAAACTCTAAAATTCAAAAGCTGACTTTTAGCTTTTCAAAAGCTGAAACTCCGTAAGCCAAAAGCTGAAGGCGGTTTGGAAGCTAACTTTTGAGTTGGATTATTTAGAACTGAATCATTTTGTGTGTGACGATGGCAGACAAATAATTACTTTCAACTTTCTCCTCAGAAGCCAGAAAAGCTACCTAAAATAAGCTTCTGATTTCTGGGCTTTTTTAGTTCAATTATAATTTTTGGCTTTTTATAAGCCAGATAAAAAAGACAGTTATTTAGTTTAGCTTCAGACTTCCTAAAAGGCTAACTCTAACTGGGCTATGCGGTGGTGGGGCCCACGCGAACTGAGGCGATGAAGAAATGGCAGGACGAAGCAACGACAACCACCCGAGAGTGCATAGGCAGTGACACGACAATCACTGTCGCGAGCTTGAGTGTGAAATACTGGACGACGATGCGACACGGAAATTATTCGTCACCGGCAGGACAACGAGGACTATAGCAGAGAGCTTGTTGATGTCAATGGAAGCTGAGCTCGAGGACGGCGATGTCGGCGTTGGTGGTGATGGAAACTGCAAGCTCGAGGACGATGACGACGCCGTTGGTGGTAAAGGAAGCATTGAACTGTCGTCACTCTAGTATATAGTTCTCATGGAGCGACGGCTGCTCGGAGTTGCCCGTGCTCAGCACAGCTACACGTCGTCCCACTCCGCCCTTGCTCCACTCATCCGCTGGCTTTGCCCTCCGGCAATTTGCTAGCAACTGGCGTCTCCTCTGTGTCATGCTCGTAGCTTGTGGTCACCTATCCTTGCTAGGTTGCTTGCATACGTCCATGGCAGCAACCCAATCAAGCAGGTGGGGAAAATAGGTATAGTAGTAACAAGAAGATGAGTTGGATGGGGAAAGCTGAAGATTAAAAAAGTATAACCGTTGGCGGAAACCTGCTTATTGTATGCATTAGCTTAGGCTGATGTGGATCTTTTGTAGCCACTAGCTAGCTGCACTATTGAACTTGCTCTTAACCCAACCACTTTTAACTCCTTAGAGCAACTCCAACATATTAGCAATATCCATATGTAAATTTACCTAGTATGGAGATCTGTAAAAAGGTGGAAAGGTTTGTAAACAGGTGGATAATCCAACAGCCTATCCAAAATCAGGACTCTGTATATTTGAATCTATTCCACATCATCACTTGTGGCCCCATGGTGATTAGCAATAACAGAATTCAACCACCGTGATCGTTGATCTGCTAGTTGTGCGCATGGTCCCATGGCTTGATCTGCTATCGCTCTTGATCTGCAAGTCGATTGGCAGCGTCTTGATGCGTGATCTGCAAATTTGCTGCCGCCGCGAGAGTTCGGAAATCCAGCGTCGCTGCTGTCGCGAGAGTTCGGCGTGGTAGCAGCCGTGCCATCCCCGCCGTCGACGATTTAGTGCCGCCGACACAAGTAATTGAACTCACGAAGTCACGATGCCCTCGTTGGATTTCCTGCTGCTGGCCACTGCTAGTTGCTAATTTGTTGTGTCATTGTTCTCTCTTGGAGGAAGATTCATCAAATAATTTTGAAGTATCGATTAGGTGCAGGTGATAGGGTCAGATGGACTCGGATGAAGAATTTAATCAGTTTGTCATCAATGAAGTCATTGATCCCTCCTCTTCGGATGATGACGATGACGAATTTTATGGTGCCGCACAAATGATCATAGAGGATTCCGTCAATAATCCGGGTCGAATTGGATCCATTCATGGACATAAGGTCATCCATCGTGAAAGATTGTCGGGCCACAATCTTCTTTTCAAAGATTATTTCTCAGATAACCCTACGTACGGAGCAGACATCTTTAGGCGTAGGTTCGCATGTTCTGTATTGTTGATCTGTTTTTTATGTGACAAGTATTATAGTATTGCTTATTTAATTAAATTGCACCATGATTTAGGTTTCGGATGGAGCTAGAAGTATTTCTTTGCATAAAGACAACTGTTGAGGAACATGACAAATATTTTTAGCAGAAGAGGAATGCAGCCGGTGTGCTTGGACTTTCATGTCTGCAGAAAGTAATTGCGGCTTTCCGTATGTTGGCTTATGGAGTACCAGCTGATGCTTTGGACGAGTACATTCGCATTGGTGAGAGCACGGCTCTAGAAGCTTTGAGACATTTCGTAGCAGCAGTCGTTGAGATTTTTGGACCGGAGTACTTGAGGAGGCCTAATGAACATGATATTGCTAGGTTACTTGCAATTGGAGCAAGGAGAGGATTTTTTGGTATGCTTGGGTCCATAGATTGTATGCATTGGATCTGGAAAATTTGTCCTACCGCATGGCACGGGATGTACAGGGGCTATAAAAAGGAGCCTACAATTATATTTGAAGCTGTTGCATCACAAGATCTATGGATATGGCATGCATTCTTTGGCATGACAGGTTCACATTAATGTGCTTTGGATATAACAATGACATTAATGTGCTTCATCGATCGGGTATCTTTGCAAGGCTTGCTGAGGGGGAAGATCCACCCGTTAATTTCAACATCAATGGTCATGATTATTCAGTGGGTTATTATCTAGCAGATGGAATATATCCGTCGTGGGCTACTTTCGTGAAAACCATTCCAGAGTCGCAAGGTAACAAGAAAAAAATATTTTGCAAAGGCACAAGAAGCTTGTCGAAAGGATGTTGAAAGGGCATTTGGGGTTCTACAAGCTCGTTTTGCTATTTTTCGTGGGCTGGCTCCTTTGTGGGATGAAGACACTCTCCATAATATTATGATGGCTTGCATCGTAATGCATAACATGGTTGTAGAAGACGAACGAGACAACCAACAATACAACTTCGACGACATGGGCCAATTTGTTTGCAACTATGATGACATGGGAGAAAGGGTGAGAGTTTCCCATGATACACCTGAACTAGATGCTTTCATTGAGAATTACAGAAAAATCAAACAAAAGGAAACCCACACCCAGCTGCAGGCAGACCTCATCGAGCACTTGTAGCAAAATCATGGAGATTTATATCATTTTGATTAATGTTGCTTCATTGTGTGTACTCCATTTAATAATTACCATACATACTTCTTAGCTCCATTTAATAATTATTTTCTCTCTTTTTGTTTGGAGAGTTAGCAGCATCTTGTCAATATTTTACACATATTAGCACCAGCATGTTAGCAGTAGCATCATATAGGATTTACTTCCTTTATTTCAATGATTCCAGCAATTCAACAGCTAATTCAACATACTGAACTAAATAGCTTGATAACTGAACCCGGTAGCAAATAAGACATGAACTACAATAGTAAGTAGACACATCTAGATATTGCAACGTCGAGCAAGAATCTCCTTCTGCTGCCATTCATAATATTGCTGCTGATGGTAGTTCAATGTGTTCAAATCCAAACCAAGAATTCTCTCCTCTTCCTCCTTCTCGGCCTTCTCAGCTTCTTTCTTCTTGAACTCAAACTTTTCTCTCTCTAATTTGATCCGTTCTTCCTACAGAGTAAAGGCTTTCTGGCACCTCTATTCTTTCTTCAACTCCCTCTCAATATTAGCTTCTTTCTTCTTTTCCATTAGATAGTCCACCGCGTCGATGGTTCTACCATGCCTTAGCTTCGTTTTTCCTTCTTCTTTCTTGGTCTTCCTGATGGTTGAGCATCACAAACACCATCACCGGGGCAGCGGGTTGAAGTGATGCAGACTTGAATTTGCCAGTCTTCTGTTTCTTGTTGCTTGTTTTTTGGCAAGCAATTTCCTTTTGCTTGTCCATCCACTTGGGCTTGTCCTTCAAGATATTCCAGCAATGCATCACAGAAACTTCCTATGTTTTTTGTCTTCGCCTTGAACAATGCACATGCCTCTGCCATCTGCATGTTAGACAACAGAAATAACAATAAGTGGACAATGTGTGAAATGAATAGACCACTAAAATAATGTAAGTACCTTATCAGTTTCTCTGGTTCCACTCCTCTGCCTACATTCTATCCTAGACAGACATCCACAGAATGTATTCACATCATGTTGTATAGCCGATTGTCGAAACTCGGTTTCGGCAATAGAAAATTGGGGGTGCAGTCAAGATCGCCAAGCACAATGGGTTAGGTGGAAAACAAGTTTTAGACAGGTTCAGGCCCTCTCGTGAGGTAATACCCTACTCCTATTTCGGGGATTCTCTCCGCCGAGTGTATATTGATCTCAAGATCTAAGGCTGAAAGCTAATAGCTCATGAATCTGATATCCCTCAATGGACGCCCCTCACCCCCCTTATATAGTCTTGGGAGGCGGGCTTACAGATCGAAAACCCTATCTTACTCTAAGTCGGTTTCCTCAATCTTACCAAACCGTGACTATAGGTCGTTGCCTTATCTCAATCGGCAACGCAACACCCAAGTCATATTTGGTTTACATATTTGGTAGGTGCAATCTATCCCTATCTCCAGTCGGATAAGCTTGCCATGTGGATACCCGATTGCCATAATCTCCACAGTAGCCCCAGAGTCCTTTGTAGTCGACGAGATAGCTCAGCTCGAACCAAATTAGTACACAGCCAAACAACTTTTTGGCCGAGTGCTTCTAGCGCCGAGTGATTCCATCATCTCTGCCTGAATCTCCCGAGTGGCTCCAAAGACTGTGAAGGGCTGGAAAATATCCAAAAAATTCTCAAAAATAAATATCTAGGTGCATCTCTTGATGTACCTAATCAGGTGTAGCCCCCGACTGTGTGATTAGCCAAAAACAGACCAAACATACAATCAAGAACTATAAAGAATCACACTCATACAAATGCTTAGCTCATGCTAAAGCAATCATAAAAAATTTTATCACTTTGCAAGCTCGTGCTTATCCGAGTGAATTTGTCCGAGTCATCTCAGAACAAATAACTCAATCAACCCTCGTGGGTAAAAAAAGCACTCGGTAAGCCCACGCTTATCCGAGTGAAGCTACCCGAGTCATCTTGGATCAAATATTTTAATCATCCCTCATGGGTAAATGAGTTTTTCAGTTGTCTGAAAATATGACCAAATTATTAAATAGCTCTTGCCATAATATTGGTCTCAATCTAAAAAAGATCTTCACCAAGGTGGAAAGATAGCATTGACATAATCATTCAATCAAATGCTAAAAAACCAAACAGCCCCTGTCATCAAGGCAGCTATGAAAGCTTCATTGTTTGTCACCTTTCAAATTGTATCGTGCTAACTCCTCATGAAGTTAAGCAAACCATGGTATGAAAGGATTTCCAAAGGTACAGGGCACTCAGACACGTGCATATTGCCAAGGCAAATCTGCTTAAGTTCATCGACTTAAGTCCCTAAGGACACGCGTCAGGCCACACCTTAGCTGGGCCACCGGTCTCTCATGGGCTCGGCCCAATTGCGAGAAAACCTAGCGCAACCCTCAAATCTTTATACAAAGCCTCAAGGTCATCCCCGCCACTTCGTCTTCCCAAAGAAATTCCCCAATCGCAACACTGTTCATCAGCTTGCAGCGGAGAACCCTAAGCCCTTGCGCGCGCCCAATCCACCGATCCAGAAGCCTGCACTTCGCTCACAACTAGCCTCCACATCCATCTTCTCAGACCCCCATCTCAAATCCCCATCCTTTAAGCCAGATCTGCTCCCACACAAACCACATTCATGGCGATGAGAGGAAAATCCCTTTCGAGCAAGGGCCACTTCGGATGTGAGGGAATCCACCCTCAAAGAGATGGTGAATCACGGAGTGCTTCCTCCCAAGGAGATCGTGGGCTGGTGCTCGGCGGCGGGTGAGGAGTTCCCCACTCAGAACACCGGTGATCTCGTCGTTTTTACATCTTTCTTTTACTGTGGCTTCAGCCTCTCCACTTTCGAGTTCTTTAGGGGACTTCTTGATTATTACGGCCTTCGGCTCTATCATTTGAACCCCAACTCCATGCTTCACATCCCTCTTTTCATCCACGTGTGTGAAGCCTTCCTTGGCATTCTTCCCCACTTCCAGCTCTTTCGTCGCATGTTTTACCTTAAACCGCATCCGAATAAGGACCAACCCTGCGTCGTCGGTGGGGCAGGTTTCCAACTCCGTGGATCTCTCCGCAAGGAGTATTTCTCTCTTCCTTTGAAATCTTCTAACAAGGGCTGGCACGTGAGCTGGTTCTACATTAACAATCTTGAACCCAGCCTGCAAAATTTCGTTGGTCTTCCCCCCGTGCCCAGGCCTACCTGGAGCACTGTACCAGTAGCCCAAGACTAGGATGAAGCCAACAAGTTGCTAGCGAAGATCTTGGAGATGAAACAGAAAGGTCTTCGTGGTGAGCAAATCACTCGGCACTTCATCAGGAGCCGACTAGCACCAATTAAGGAGCGATCGAAGCCAGCCTTCGAGTATGAGGGTGAGAGGGTGTTAGTGATATGCCCTAGAGGCAACATGGAGATGTTGGATATCACGTCAATGTTTACGTATAAATGAATAAAGTATTATTCAGTTCCATGAAATAGACATCTTGTATTGATCAATAAGTACGTGACTTATTTATGAGACTCTTTATGTATGAATCTATTTCTAAACGATCCTCGATCATATATCATATTTTGGAACAAATATGATTCTAAGATCGGCATGTTTATTGATTGATGATCATGTCTCATAGATCATGGGTATGGAGATACCAAATCAATAAACATGGACACATGTGTTGGAGAACACATTGTTGGATAGACCCACCATGAGACAATACAGGAATTAATGTGCCATTAGTTGGTCTCGGTAGTGTTGGTACAAAGTCCTTAGACCCGAGATCACCATGGATTCCAACATGTGTAGTAGCCTACTTTGGGACTACCAAACGCTATTCCGTAATCGGGTAGTTATAAAGGTAGTTTTCGGGTTTGCTATAAAACATGGAGTGGGATGTGAGTGATCAAGATGGAATTTGCCCCTCCTTTGGAGAGATATCTCTGGGCCCTCGAGGTAATGGATTATGGAAATGCATGGCCATGCTAAGTTGATTGAGGAGTCAATCAAGCACGGATAATCCAATACGGTTCGAGTGAATGGTTAAGCTATTGAAGGGATGGCACACATCTTGCCTATAGCTTAACCGGTATCGTGAGGCAAAGGGATTTGTGTACACATTACAGGTTCGAGCCGATATTATTCTTGTATACTATGGTGTCAATATGTGCTGCTAGGCGCCGTCGTGCTGTCGGGAGTTAGACTCGAGCCGACGATCGGCTAAGTTAGACTATAGCCGAAACCGAGTATACCTGAACCTACGGGTCGCACGCTTAAGGGGATAAGAACAGGCATTCGAGTTGGACTCGGATACGGCTCGATCGGATAGGGATCCGATCGGATAGAGTCCTATAGGCTTACGACGTATGGGCGGCCAACTCTATGATATACGGATGAGATCCGGTTCAAAAATAGAGTCCCGATCGGCCACTAGTCCTAGTCGGCCAACTCTATATAAAGGAGGGAGGGGTGGAGAGCTGCGACACGTCAATTGTATCGTGTGCAACGTAAGTCGTCGAGATCAATCTCCACGAAAACCCTCCCCACTTTCGAGCCAAACCCTAGCCTTCCATCGTGTGCTAGCACACGGGTGTATGGCGTTTTGTCCCCGGACGTGTGGATACCGGTAGAGGCGCTGCTACGTTGCGCGCTATTGATCGGCTTCGGATCGGCTACGGCATCTGCGAATCGGCTGATTGGCGAATCGGCTGTCCCCGTATCGGCTGTCGGCTTGCGAGAATCGGCTACACCGTTCGGATCGGATTGCCCCGATTGGCTATTCCGCCGCACTCCACTCCAATCGGTAAAGATCTATCGGCCCTTACTTGCAAGTGTTCCTGGTTTGCGCGGTAGAAATTTTTTGTTTTCGGCTAGCATAGCTTCCGCGTAACCCTTCAGGGGTATCGAGCTAATCTTGCTTAGTTTGGGTTTTAGATTGGATCCGGAACAAGTTTTGTGCACGGGTTGATTAGATCAATCGGTTTTACGGGATTTGTTGAGGAGAGTTGATGGTAATTGCGTTCCTTGATAGTGTATCGGAACGGCGTAATGTGATTACGTCGAAGCAATTTCCATATAACTCGGTTTGAGTCGGCTTCGAGATAGCGTTCCTTGATAGTGTATCGGAACGGTATAATGTGATTATGCCGAAGCTATCTCGTAGTCCGATCTTGTTAGCTGCCTCACGCCAACGCAAACCATCTATGATTACGCCGATATGGTTTCCGTAAGCGAATTCATAGATTGGATCTATGAATTTCGTGTGGTGTTCCGGGCGCTGCCCGGAAGCCCGCGAGGGGGCGGCTTCCCCCTCGACCCCCCGCCGTGTGCGTACCCCCTTATAGGTCGTCTCGATGCCGTAGCTCTGCGATAAGTAGAAAACGTTTCTACGCCTAACTTGTTTTTGCAGAGAATGCTTTGAGATGGTATGGCCTTATTGTGCGTATGAGATGCATGTGATGCATGTAATATTCTTTCATATGTGCAATCCTCGTAATATTCTTTCATACGTGCAATGCTTGTAATATTCTTTCACGACCTACGAGTCGATGTAATCTTCAATTAGAGCTTCTATAGTAGTAGCTTAGTTTGAAGAAATCAAGCATTATGCACATTGAAAGATGGTGCCAAAGATGGAGATCCTCGGCGCCGACATGGAGATGGAGATCACCATGTGAAGGGGGCCATACTATTTCATTATATGCTATTCTACCGTTTTCATATGTGATATGTTTGTTTGATAGGATAGCATCCCTCACAAAATTAAGTAGTAATGATGCCCTTCCAAATGTTGCACCCGTCACCGTTATGCTCGTCAATGGTGGGTCGCCAAAGCGAGTGCCATTCTCTATCATAACACGAGGGGTATATGTCGGACATATACAGCGAGCATTTGGTTTACTTAACAAGGCTATCAAAACAGTTTTGGGCCTTGGGGCATAGGTTGGGGCCGGGGCATGGAGATGCCACACCAACAACAAGAGTCACATAGAGATGTGATTAGCAAGGAGTTGCTTACCGATGTTATTAATCTTCTAGCAGTGATGCCAAAGCTCACTAGAAAATTAGTTAACATGTGGATCTTGACCCAATACGTAACCTAGAGGGAAGGTGGAAAATACGTAATGGGAGTCTAATGTTAAATTGTTTAACAATAGACATAGCATAAACATTGTGCTAAACTTTGCTTTTTCTGTTGTAGAATAAATGGCGGCTAATACTACACCCAGTACCTTTAATTTGCGATCTATTCTCGAAAAGGAAAAATTAAATGGAACAAACCGCACGGAGAGCTTACGAGAAGCACACTAATGATGCCCTATCCCGAGGATTTGCCAAATAATGCCACCGCAACCGCACGGAGAGCTTACGAGAAGCACACTAATGATGCCCTAGATATAAGCCGTCTCATGCTTGCTACAATGTCCCCCGAGCTTCGAAGCAATATGAGAGCAACGATGCTCACACTATTATTCGGGGATGCGTGGCATGTTTGAGAACCAAGCTCGGGCCGAGAGGTTCAACACCTCAAAGTCCTTGTTTGCGTGCGAGCTTGTTGAGGGAATCCCGTCGATCCGCATGTGATAAAGATGATTGGCTATATCGAGTGTCGGAAAAACTAAGTTTTCCCCTTAGCCAAGAGTTGGCTACGATGTGATTCTCCGCCGCTCCCTCCGAGCTTCGAGCCATTCATATTAAACTATCACATGAACAATATGGATAGAACCTTGGCTGAATTGCATGGGATGCTAAAGACAGTGAGGAGAGTATCCAAAAAACGGTCATCATGTGATGATGATGTAGAAGGCTAAGCGCAAACCACCTCAAGAAGCTTTGCACCAAGAGGAAGTTAACTCCCGATGAGATCGCGAGTGCCTCCAATGCAAAGAAGGGCAAGAAGGGGTCAGCGGCATCGATGCCGTTTGCTTTTATTGCAAGGAGACAGCCATTGGAAGAGGAACTGCAAGAAGTACATGGAGGATCTCAAAAAGAAGCAAAGTACGACTTTCGCTTTAGGTATTAATGTTATAGACATTAATCTTGCTACTTCACCGACCGACTCGGGTATTTGATACCGGATCGTAGCTCATATTTGCAAGTCGTTGCGGGGAATGAGAAGAAGTAGAGGATTGAGAAGGGGCGAGGTGAACTTGCGCATCGGCAATGGAGCAAGCGTTGCTACGCTTCTTGTCGGCACGCACCACTTCATCTACCTTCAGGATTAGTTTTGGAATTAAATAATTGTTATTGTGTTCCAACACTATGTCAAAACGTTATTTCCGCTTCATGTTTGCAAGCGGAAGGATATGATTTTAGATCAATGAACAATGGTTGTTCAATATATCTCAAAGATATGTTCTATTTTCATGCTCCATTGGTGAATGGATTATACGTTTTGAATCTTGAAGCGTCTCCCATCTATAACATTAATAAAGAAAGGCAACTCTCTAATGATATAAACCCCACGTTTATCCGGCATTGTCGCTTAGGCCATATAAATAAGAAACGCATGCGAAGCTCCATAAGGATGGATTGCTTCACTCTTTTGATTTTGAATCATTTGAGACATGTGAGTCTTGTTTACTTGGTAAGATGACAAAGGCACCTTTCACGGGGCATAGTGAGAGAACAAGTGACTTGTTGGCACTCGTACATACCGATGTATGTGGACCAATGAGCTCAACGGCCGAGGTGGTTATCGCACTTCATTACCTTTACCGATGACTTTAGTAGATATGGCTATATCTACTTAATGAGGCATAAGTCCGAATCCTTTGAAAAGTTCAAAGAATTCCGAATGAAGTACAGAATCATTTAGGGAGAACAATCAAGTTTCTACGATCGATCGTGGAGGAGAATACTTGAGCCAAGAGTTTGGTAATCATTGGAAAGATTGTGGAATTGTTCCACGCTTGACTCCGCCAGAACTCCACAATGGAACGGAGTGTCCGAACGGAGAAATCGCACCTTGTTGGACATGGTGCGGTCGATGATGAGCCAAAGTGATCTTCCATTATCCTTCGGGGATATGCTCTTGAAACACTGCGCTCACACTAAATAGAGTTCCATCTAAGTCGGTTGAAAAGACACCATATGAGATATGGACAGGGCAACCCCTAGTTTGTCTTTTCTCAAAATTTGGGGATGTGAGGCTTATGTAAAACGTTTACAATCGACAAGCTCACACCCAAATCGACAAGTGCTTCTTTGTGGGATATCCTAAGGAAACTAAGGGATATTACTTTTATAATCGGGAACAAGGCAAAGTGTTTGTCGCCCGACATGGTGTCTTCTTGGAGAAAGAGTTTCTTTCAAGAAGGGTTAGTGGGAGCAGGGTGCATCTTGAAGAAGTTCAAGAAACACCAAAAACGTTTCAGCGACCACGGAACCACAACAGAGGAGCAAAGTGTTGCGCCACCGTTGTAGATACACCACCCACGAGGTCGAAAGATCACGTCGTGCACCCGAGTACACAGAACAACGTGATATATTGTTGTTAGACAACGATGAGCCTAAGTCCTATGAGGAAGCGATGGTGGGACCCGATTCCAACAAGTGGCTTGGAGCCATGAAATCCGAAATAGAATCCATGTACGACAATCAAGTTTGGAACTTGGTTGATCCACTGATGGTGTCAAAACCATTGACTGTAAATGGGTTTTTAAGAAAAGGCCGATATGGATGGAAATGTTCACATCTATAAGGCGCGATTGGTGGCGAAAGGTTTTAAACAGATTCAAGGAGTTGATTATGATGAAACCTTCTCGCCCGTCGCAATGCTTAAATCTATTCGGATTATCCTAGCGATTGCTGCATATTTCGATTATGAGATATGGCGGATGGATGTCAAAACGGCTTTCCTAAATGGAAACCTAAGCGAGGATGTATACATGATACAACCTCGGGGTTTTGTCGATCCGAATCACCTGGAAAGATATGCAAGCTACGAAATCTATTTATGGATTGAAGCAAGCATCTCGGAGTTGGAATATTCGTTTTGATGAAGTAATCAAAGGGTTTGGTTTCATTAAAAACGAAGAAGAGGCTTGTGTTTACAAAAAGGTCGGTGGGAGCGCAATTGTATTTCTAATCTTATATGTGGATGACATATTATTGATTGGAAATGATATCCCTATGCTAGAATCCGTCAAATCTTCATTGAAAAATAATTTTTCCATGAAAGACTTAGGGAGGCAGCATACATATTGGGCATTCGGATCTATAGAGATAGATCCAAGAGGCTAATTGGATTAAGCCAAAGTACATACATTGACAAGGTGTTGAAAAGGTTCAACATGCATGATTCCAAGAAAGGTTTCTTGCCCATGTCACATGGCATTAATCTTAGCAAGAATCGGTGTCCTCGGACACATGATGAGCGGAATAAGATGGGTATGGTTCCATATGCTTCGGCAATTGGATCCATCATGTATGCCATGCTTTGTACACGCCCGATGTCTCGTACGCTTTGAGTGCTACGAGCGATACCGCCGATCCAGTGAAGGTTACTGGATCGCCGTAAAGAATATCCTTAAGTACTTGAGAAGAACTAAGGATATGTTCCTATTCTATGGAGGTGAAGAAGAGCTCGTTGTAAGTGGTTACACCGATGCTAGCTTCCAAACAGACAAGGATGATTATAGATCGCAACTGGGTTCGTGTTCGCCCGAACGAAGGCGCATCACTGGAAGAGTTCCAAGCGGATACGTTGCTGATTCTACAACGGAGGTCGAGTACATTGCGCTTCGGAAGCCGCAAAGGAGGCCGTTTGGATCAAGAAATTCGTTTCGAGCTTGGTGTGATGACTAGTACGACGGTCCAATGTCTCTCTATTGTGATAATAGTGGAGCCATTGCGCAAGCCAAGGAGCCGAGGTCACATCGAAGTCCAAACACATACTTCGGCGATATCATCTCATCCGCGAGATAGTGGACGAGGTGATGTCAAGATATGCAAAGTGCACACGGATCTCAACATAGCCGATCCGCCGACAAAACCTCTCCCTCGCCGAAGCATGAGGCACACACAAGAGCAATGGGTATTAGATACTTACATGATTGACTCTAGTGCAAGTGGGAGATTGTTAGTGATATGCCCTAGAGGCAACATGGAGATGTTGGATATCACGTCAAAGTTTATGTATAAATGAATAAAGTGTTATTCGGTTCCATGAAATAGACATCTTCTATTGATCAATAAGTACGTGACTTATTTATGAGACTCTTTATGTATGAATCTATTTCTAAACGATCCTCGATCATATATCATATTGTTGGAACAAATATGATTCTAAGATCGGCATGTTTATTGATTGATGATCATGTCTCATAGATCATGGGTATGGAGATACCAAATCAATAAACATGGACACATGTGTTGGAGAACACATTGTTGGATAGACCCACCATGAGACACTACAGGAATTAATGTGCCATTAGTTGGTCTCGGGTAGTGTTGGTACAAAGTCCTTAGACCCGAGATCACCATGGATTCCAACATGTGTAGTAGCCTACTTTGGGACTACCAAACGCTATTCCGTAATCGGGTAGTTATAAAGGTAGTTTTCGGGTTTGCTATGAAACATGGAGTGGGATGTGAGTGATCAAGATGGAATTTGCCCCTCCTTTGGAGAGATATCTCTGGGCCCTCGAGGTAATGGATTATGGAAATGCATGGCCATGCTAAGTTGATTGAGGAGTCAATCAACGATGATAATAATCAATACGGTTCGAGTGAATGGTTAAGCTATTGAAGGGATGGCACACATCTTGCCTATAGCTTAACGGTATCGTGAGGCAAAGGGATTTGTGTACACATTACAGGTTCGAGCCGATATTATTCTTGTATACTATGGTGTCAATATGTGCTGCTAGGCGCCGCGTGTTGAGTCGGCCGTGTTAGACTCGAGCCGACGATCGGCTAAGTTAGACTATAGCCGAAACCGAGTATACCTGAACCTACGGGTCGCACGCTTAAGGGGATAAGAATAGGCATTCGAGTTGGACTCGGATACGGCTCGATCGGATAGGGATCCGATCGGATAGAGTCCTATAGGCTTACGACGTATGGGCGGCCAACTCTATGATATACGGATGAGATCCGGTTCAAAAATAGTCCCGATCGGCCACTAGTCCTAGTCGGCCAACTCTATATAAAGGAGGGAGGGGTGGAGAGCTGCGACACATCAATTGTATCGTGTGCAACAGAAGTCGTCGAGATCAATCTCCACGGAAACCCTCCCCACTTTCGAGCCAAACCCTAGCCTTGCATCGCGTGCTAGCACATGGGTGTACGGCGTTTTGTCCCCGGACGTGTGGATACCGGTAGAGGCGCTGCTACGTTGCGCGGCTGTTGATCGGCTTCGGATCGGCTACGGCATCGCGAATCGGCTGATTGGCGAATCGGCTGTCCCGGGTATCGGTGTCGGCTTGCGAGAATCGGCTACACCGTTCGGATCGGATTGCCCGATTGGCTATTCCGCTTCACTCCACTCCAATCGGTAACGATCTATCGGCCCTTACTTGTCAGTGTTCCTGGTTTGCGCGGTAGAAAATTTTTGTTTTCGGCTAGCGTAGCTTCCGCGTAACCCTTCAGAGGGACCCCAATAGGGAAGACCGTGACTCCCTCAGCTTCGAGATCTTGAAGATCCGAATGTACAAGGTCTTCTCGACTGGAATTGTGGTCGAACGCAGCCTCATGCTGCCAGTCCTTCCCTTCAGTCTCTATCGACCTCCTCCTCCGGTAAGCCGACTTGACTCTTTCATTACCTCGCAATCTCGATGTCGCACTTCTCAGTGTTATAAGAATCTATCTTGCAGGAAAATGCCTCCATCATTTCGAAGCCATACAAAATCCCTCACGATGACGTGTCGACCCGACCTACCAAAAAGCCAGCCGGCGGCGTGAAGATCCAGAGTGATCTAGCCGGGAAAAGGGCGGCTCCGAGTGAAGATATCAGCAAACGGGCGAGCAAGAGGAGGCTCATTATCGATGACTCGGACGATGACGTCCCAGCCCCTCCAGCCGAAGCAACCCCTCCAAGGACGTCACCTAAAGCGGCGCCTAAGATCTGCCGATCATCCAGGTACGCCTTATGACTGAAGTTAAGCTCTTCGAAAATTTCTTTGTCTTCATTTTGACTGCGCTCGTCGTTCGTTTGGCAGAAGGCCCCAAGATATAGACCTTGCCGGGAAGAGTGAAGGGCCAACGCTAGCTGTCGCGTCCGAGGCATCCAAGCCCGCGGAACCAAAACCCCGGAGCCCTCTCCCGAGCGAGAGCGCTCCGGTGGAAGGGCCTCGCCTCCCGCGAAGATATCCCAAGGAGGGAGCCCCGACCGCCGCCGGACACCCCGATCGGAAACCGCCGGCCGTGGAGAAGCCCCCCGCAGCCCAAAAAGGCCCCGACCGAAGACCGGCGGTCAAAAGTCGAAGGAAAAGACCAGCCGGGTAGCACCGCTTAAGGATTCGGCCACCAAAACCGGTAAGTCTTGAATCGACATTTCATCTTCAATCTTCAGTTTAACTCTTTCGTATCTTCATCTGTTCCTCCTGATCTATCAGCCATAGTAGAAGAGATCCCCAGGTTGCAGTCTTCTGAAACCTGGGTTCCTCCGATTAAGATCGAGTGGCGAGATTCAGAAGGCCAGAGGCAAGGCATCATCTTAGATAAGCAAGCGGAAAGCGAAGAAAGAGATGCGCTTGTGAACAGCTTGAATGAAGCGACTCGGCTACTCAACGTAAGTCTTGATCCTTTTCTTGTTGTTGCATCATCATTTCTTTTCAGTCGGCCAACTTCAGATCTTGCGTGCAGAAGGAGTATTGCTGATCAATGGCTAAGTCCGACGCGCTCGAGAAGTTGGTCCCGCATCTAAACTGAAGACGTCCAGCAAAAATTGAAGACCACTCAAGAAGAGGCCGCGTCGAGGGAGGCAGCCCTGAGGAGGGAAATAGCCAAACTCCGGGAAGAAAACCTCGACCTCCGGGGTTCAGTCGGGAGTAAGCTTAACCCTCTCAGTCTCTTTATGGCTTCTGCGTTGATTTCGGTTGCTGATAACCTCTCTTGTTGTAGAAAATTCATCGGAGGTCTACTCGCTTCAAGTCCAGCTGGAGGCAGTCAGCCTCAGCAAGGCCGAGCTGGAGACCGAGTTTGAAGGTGAGCTTCTTCATAACAATGTTCTTTGTACTGCTTTGTCTTCGAACGCTCTGTGTGACCATATGTCTTTGGCAGCTTACAAGGTCAAGACCCGAGCTCAATATGATGTTTTGCTTGAAAGGGTCAAACAAGCTGGAAAGGTCCGAAAAGATGTTGCTAACGCGGCGACGCCGATCCTGCTGTCCCTGTTCCATCATGGCGTCGGGACCAGCTCACTAGAACCAGTCGAGATCTTTGATAAACTTAGGCGAGCCCCTGACCAGTATTTGACCAACATTTCCGAGGCGGCTATCATGGGAGCGGGCTTCGCCCTTGCACAAACGAAGTCACTCTACCCTCAAGTGGACATTGATTCAGTCGGCGAGGGCTTCGCTGATGGTACCTCAGATGAGCAGGCCCTCGACTTGATTAGTGAGGCACAGGAATCGGCCAAAAAGGTGGCCGCCGATGTAGTGAACCACTTCTGGCCTTGATTATCTTGTAAACATTGTATAATTGTGACGTTCTGATGCATCCTGTGAATATTCAGTCTATTTATGTTAACGCCTTGATCCGAGTTTTCATGTACAATTTCTTAAGTAATTTCCGTCCGGCTGTCACCAAGCCTAAGCCTGATTAGGTCATCGAAAAATTCTCAGTCCTTATGCATTGAACTCGAATCAAGGTACATTAAACAATGATAAATCAAATATGCACAGATTGCCGAAAAAACCATGCTTTATTGTCATATGTACAGCCCCCGACTGCTAACTCAAGAAGTCATCTTGCTTGAGTTTAGCAGTCAGAAAGAGCATGAAACTTAAGAAAATTTAAGCGTAGTATCGTCGAAGATGCTCGATGTTCCAAGAGTTCTCCACCATGGATCCGTCTTCACGCTTTAATCGGGATGTGCCTGGCCGAGTCACCTCAGCAATTATATACGGTCCTTCCCATAAGAGGGATAACTTGTGATGGTCCTTGGTGGTTTGAATCTTGCGCAGAACCAGATCGCCAATGATAAAAGCTCGTGCTCGAACGTTGCGACTGTGGTATCGTCTGAGCCCTTGAAGATATTTTGTCGACTGGATGAGGGCTGCCTCACGGGCCTCTTCCAATCGGGTGAGTTCATCCACTCGGTCTGGGTCATAGCGTTCATCGTTGAAGCTGCGGACTCGGAGGGATTCGTACTCCATCTCGTTTGGCAACATGGCTTCTGCGCCATAAACCAAAAAGAAAGGAGTTTGGCCGGTAGCCCAATTGGGTGTGGTCCGTAGAGACCATAAAACCGAGGGGAGCTCTTGAACCCACTTGCCTGCATAAGGGTTTAGGCGATCGAACACGCGGGCCTTAATGCCTTGAAGGACCATGCCGTTAGCACGCTCGACTTGTCCATTGCTTTTGGGATGTGCAACTGATGCGTAGTAGATTTTGATTCTGAAGTCTTCGCAGAATTCTTTGAAGACGCCTCCAGTGAATCGAGTCCCATTGTCGGTTATAATTCTGTTTGGGACGCCGAACCGGTGCACGATGTTGAGGATGAAGTCCCGCGCCTTGTCAGCAGTAATTGTGACAACCGGCTTAGCTTCGATCCACTTGGAGAACTTGTCGATTGCGACAAATAGGTGCGTGAATCCTCCTGGAGCCTTCTTGAAAGGGCCGACCATGTCTAAGCCCCATAAGCAAATGGCCAGGATAATGGAATTGTTTGTAGCTCTTGGGCTGGGACATGGCTCTGTCCGGCGAAGAATTGGCAGCCTTCACAGGTTCGTACCACTTTGTCCGCGTCGAAGACCGCGGTAAGCCAGAAAAAACCTTGTCTGTAGGCTTTGCCCACCAAGGTGCGTGCTGCCGTGTGGCTTCCGCATATGTCCGAGTGGATGTCTTGGAGTAGCTGTCGTCCTTCCTCTGGTGTGATGCATCTCATCAGGACTCCGGAGGGACTTCTCTTGTATAAATCGGAGTCAACCATGACGTAAGCTTTGCAACGTCGTCGGACACGTTCTGCCTCTCGGTCTTCCGGCAGCTCTTGCTGTGTTAAAAATTTGATGAGTGGTGTCCTCCAGTCGGCGTCAATCATGGCGACTTCGTTTGCAGCTTGTTCGTTAGGAGTTGGTTTTGCCGCAATTGTTGGCTCATAGAGGTGCTCGACAAAAACGTCTGTTGGGGCGGCTTCACGTTTGGACCCAAACTACGCCAACTCGTCAGCTGCTTTGTTGTTGTGTTTTAGGACGTGTGATAGCTCGAGTCCGTCAAACTTGTCTTCAAGTTTGCGAACCTCCCGTCGGTAGGCCTCCATGGTGTCGTTTAGACAGACCGCCTTTCATTACTTGGTTCACAACCAGCTGGGAATCCCCTTTCACGACGAGCCGACGTATCCCGAGTGAAACTGCGAGCCGCAGTCCATGTAGCAGGGCTTCGTACTCAGCGACGTTATGTGAGGCGAAGAAGTGGAGGTGGAGGACGTATCTTAGCCTTTCCCCAGTCGGGGAGATCAGCACAACTCCTGCTCCCAAGCCGGTGATCCTCTTGGATCCGTCGAAGTGCATGGTCCAATATTGAAGGTCTTCCCGAGGTACATCCTCTTGCTGTTCGGTCCACTCGGCCAAGAAGTCCGCCAGGGCCTGTGACTTTACAGACGTCCTCACCTTAAAAGTCAAGTCCAGCGGCATCAGCTCCAGGGCCCACTTCACGATGCGCCCAGTTGCCTCCCGGTTGTGGATGACATCTCCGAGTGGAAAGGAAGTGACGACGGTGACCGAGTGACCCTAAAAATAGTGCGCTAATTTCCTCGCGGTTATCAGAACACAATATAGCAATTTTTGTACCTGAGGGTAGCGAATTTTGGCTCCTGCCAATACTTTGCTAACAAAGTAGATCAGCCTCTGAATCATCTGGGCCCGCCCTTCTTCTTCGCGCTCGACCACGAGGACCATACTAACCACTTGGTGAGTGGCTGAAACGTACAGTAGCAAGGGCTCCTAGGGCTGAGGTGAGGCTAGGACGGGCGGCGTCGTGAGAAATTCTTTAAAATCATCGAAGGCCTTGTGGGCTTTCGTGGTCCATTGGAAGTCGTCCGTTTTCTTTAGCAAACTGAAGAAGGGCTTGCCTCGTTCGCTGACTCGAGAGATGAATTGGCTTAGTGCCGCCATGCAACCAGTGAGCTTCTAGACATTCTTCTGGTTACTCGGGGGCTTCATGTTCAAGATAGCGTTGATCTTTTCTGGATTGGCTTCAATGCCACGATGTGACACCATGAAGCCGAGCAGTTTGCCTGATAGAATGCGGAAAGTGCACTTCTCCGGGTTTAACTTCATTCTGAAGGCCCGAATATTTGTGAAGGTTTCTTCTAGGTCGGCAATCAGGTCTTCTTTCTGCTTGGTCTTGATGACGACATCGTCGACACAAGCTTCTACGTTCTTCCCAATCTGCGTCTGAAAACACCTCTGGATCATGCGTTGGTATGTGGCCCCGGCGTTCTTCAGCCGAAGGGCATGGTGATGTAGCAGTAGGCTCCAAACGGCATGATGAACGATGTCTTCAGGCAGTCGGATTCTTTCAAGCTGATCTGGTGGTAGCCAGAGTAACAGTCCAAAAAGCTCAAGAGTTGGCAGCCGGCTGTTGAATCTACGACTTGGTCGATGCGAGGCAGCCCGAATGGATCTTTGGGGCAGGCTTTGTTGAGGTCGGTGTAGTCAACGCACATGCGCCATTGCCCCGTCTTTTTACGGACCAGAACCGGGTTGGCCAACCAGTCGGGATGCATAACTTCTTTGATAAATCCAGCGGCTAAGAGCTTTGCGAGCTCTTCTTTGATGACATCTTTTCGATCCTGCGCGAACCTGCGTAATCGTTGTTTGATTGGTTTTGCGTCATCTTTGACATGTAAAGAGTGCTCGATTACCTCCCTAGGAATTCTGGGCATATCAGATGGTTTCCAAGCAAAAACATCTTTATTATTTTGGAGGAAGGTGATGAGCGCGCTTTCCTATTTAGGATCTAGTTCAGCGCCGATTACAGCAGTTTTTGAGGGATCCGATGGATCAAGGGAGATCTTCTTGGTCTTGGCTATCTTTTTCGCGGGGATTTCACCCTCTGCCGAAGTCGACGCGGCCAATCGGATTTCTTGCTGGCCACGTGATCTCTCGCGAGATTGGGCCTTGTCGCAGGTGAAGGCTTGCTTCACGTCACTGCGAAGAGTGATGACGCCGTTGGGACCTGACATCTTCATGCAGAGGTAGGTGTAATAGGGTATCGCCATGAACTTGGCGAGTGCAGGCCTTCCGATGATGGCGTGGTAGGCCGTTTCGAAGTCGGCCACCTCGAAAGTAACGTTCTCCATCCGGAAATTCTCTCGAACTCCGAAGGTGACCGGAAGGGCGATGTGCCCGAGTGGTGTAGATGACAGCCCGGGATAACTCCATGGAAGGGGCTGAGCTTGCCTTCGCCCGGCCCTCGGGATCTGCATCTTGTCCAAGGTCTTGGCGAACAAAATGTTGAGGGCGCTGCCCCCATCGATGAGAACGCGCTTGAGCTTGATGTTGCGGACCACCGGGTCCAAGACGAGTGGATAGCGCCCCGGGTGAACCACTCGGTCGGGATGATTCGAGCGATCAAAAGTGATGGCCACCTCCAACCATCGTAGGTACTGTGGGACCTCAGGTTGCGCCGCGTTGACCTCTTGGTCAGTTAGCTTCTGTTTCCTCTTGGATTCATAGGCTAGCGGCCCCCCGAAGATGTGACGCCCACAGGGTCTTGAAAAGGCTCAGCATTCTCAGCCGTGTTGTTCTTCTTGGCGCTCGATGGGCCGGCTTCCTCAGTCGGCTTCTTGTTGAGCTGTGCCGCATATTGCTCGGCGAACTGTTTATAAATAAAACAGTCCTTAGCCGCGTGCTTGTGATTGGGATGATGCGTGCACTGAGCGTTCATGATGGCGTCGTAGGCCGGGACTCGGGGGCAGCGTTGGGAGTTGGAAGTTGCGGCAACTAGATCTTCGGATCGGCGCTTGCGGTCCTTTTGGGCCTGGTTGTTGTTGCCGTTATCCTTCTTAGGATTCCGGCTTCCTCCCGCCTGCTTGTCGTCCCTTCTGTCGGGCCGGTCTTGGCGTGCCGCTTTGATGGCATCGTTGGATTTGGCGTAGGAATTTGCCGTCTCAAACATCTGCTTCACCGTCTTCGGTGGTTTGCGCCCGAACTTTCCGATCAACAGCTCATCACGGACTCCCTTTTGGAAGGCGGCGATGATGATGTCGTTGGTGATGTTTGGGATTTTGTTGCACTTTTCGGAGAAGCGCCGGATGTAGTCCTTCAGAGGTTCGTCCGGCTTCTGGATGACGTTGTATAGATCGAAGTGGGTTCCAGGCCTCTCGAAGGTGCCCTGGAAGTTGGCGATGAAGTGGTCCCTTAGCTCGCTCCATGAGTCGATCGAGCCTCTTGGCAAGCTCGTGAGCCAGTTTCTGGCTTAGTTGGAGAGGGCCACAGGCAGGTAATTGGCCATGGCCTTGTTATCGCCTCCTGCTGCACGGATGGCGAGAGTGTACACGGTCAGCCACGACTCGGGGTCGGTCTTGTCGTCGTACTTCTCGATTCTAGTCGGCTTGAACCCATTCGGCCAATGCACTTGGCGAAGCTCCCGAGTGAAAGCTGGTACTCCGTCGTCATTACTGTCGGGTGATCCCCTTCGATCTTCCCGGGTGCGTTGATCCTGTTCTTGGTAGCGACGGTCGAGGACTTCCTGCAGATCACTCGGCGGGGTCCTTGGTAGGCTGCTTCGGTAGCTGGAGCTGTTGTTGCGGCGGACGCGGTGGTGGACGGGTGGACCTCCATGTTGCTTCTCGCAGGAGTCGGGCGTTTGCTCCTGATGCTTGTGCGTGGAATCGTGGCGTGGGCCTCTTGGCCTGGTTGTCGACCGGTCTGGCTCGGGCCTCTTGTAATCCCTTGACTTTAGTTGCGGGAGTCGGCTTCTGTCGGGCGTTTCTGCCACGGATTCAGTCGGCCTTCGTGCTGAGGTGGAGGGATGACAGTTGGCCGTAGCCGCAATGATGGTCTTGATCTTGTCTAGGATTGGGATTACATCGGGGGGCGCCGTCTCGATAACGGTATCCAGGAGAGTGAGGGCAGCGATGGCGTTCTGCTGTGGCGTCTGAAAGATAATGGTGTTGCGGACCCGCGTTTGAAGTATAGCCTCTTGGGCGGATCGTCCGGCTGCCCTTAGATCCTGCTTCCTTCTGTCGGCTTCCTCTTTGCGTTTCTTCTCCTCTTCGGCCAGCTTGCGCTCTTGCTAAATTCTGGCTCGTTCTTCTTCCGCAAGCCTGCGGGCCATGGCTGAGTCGGTCTCGGCCACCTCAGCCATGAGGACGTCAAAGCACTTCGGCTCATAGTCCTTGTCGCAGTCGGAGTCATCGGCTTCGTCCGAGGGGATGTCATAAAGATCGTCAAAGCCTGAAGAGCTGAGATATTCGTTGAGCTCTGAGGATGAGCATGAGCCGAATGATTGGAGGATGACGGCGATCTCCCTTGAGCCCGGGTAGTTCGGATCTGGATTGTTCCAGTCCGAGTCGGAGCTTGAGGACGTGGATCTCTCCGAGTGGATCAATCTTGATTCGGTGTGAAGGAGCTTGCAGTAGATCTCAGCAGTGTTTGGTAATCCAAACGGTGCCGAGAGGTCTTCTTCCGAGTGGATTGGCTCTGACGGGGAGATGAGAAGATCGCTGCAGATCTCAGCGGCGTTCGGTAGTCCGAACGGTGCTGAGTGAGTTCTTTCGTCAGAGTGGATGGTCTGCATCTTGGACTCCAAGATTTCATCGTAGATCTTGGTATTGTTTGGGAGCCGAACGGCGCCGAGTGGGTTTCTCCTCCCGACTGGTTCGAATCCGAGTTGTAGGAGGAGAACTTGTCGAAGTCGTTGGCGGCGAAGTCGCCGAATCCTGAAGAAGATCCCATCGCGCTTGTCGGCGAGATTGTCGATGTCTTGACGCGCGGTCCCCTACCTGACACGCCAACTGTCGAAACTCGGTTTCGGCAATAGAAAATTGGGGGCGCAGTCAAGATCGCCAAGCACAATGGGATAGGTGGAAAACAAGGTTTAGACAGGTTCAGGCCCTCTCGTGAGGTAATACCCTACTCCTGTTTCGGGGATTCACTCCGCCGAGTGTATATTGATCTCAAGATCTAAGGCTGAAAGCTAATAGCTCATGAATCTGATATCCCTCAAGGGACGCCCCTCACCCCCCTTATATAGTCTTGGGAGGCGGGCTTACAGATCGAAAACCCTATCTTACTCTAAGTCGGTTTCCTCAATCTTACCAAACCGTGACTATGGGCCGTTGCCTTATCTCAATCGGCAACATAACACCCAAGTCATATTTGGTTTACATATTTGGTAGGTGCAATCTATCCCTACCTCCAGTCGGATAAGCTTGCCATGTGGATACCCGATTGCCATAATCTCCACACTGACCAACGATTCAGTAATGAGCTTTCAGTACGCGTTGACTCAATCTCTTTGTTTGCATGGAAATATTCATGAATTCGTGCCCACATTGTGCCCTGTGATTGATCAACTCCGATAATAGGATCCATGCCCACATTCAGCCAAGCTGACACAAGAAGGATGTCCTCCTCTGTACTGAATGCAGGTCCTCTACCCTGAGAACTCTTCCCTATTGCAGGAACTTCATTGGTGGTTGCATCGATAGCATTGGCAATTTGAGATTGCTCAACACCATTCGCTAGGAGGTCAGTAAAATACCTTGGTGATGTACCACATATAACAGAAATCAAATGTGGAACATTATTTTGGATATAGATAACAAATTGCATGAGATAGAAATTGTCTCTGTTTTCACACTGCAATCACAAAATTGATTGGCTATAGATCACAAACACACTGAACTAAACCATGGCACATACAAACTCTGAAATAAATAAATTTTAGAGAAATGCATCGAGGATTTACCCTGTGCAGCGCTGCGATTCCTCCAACTCGTCGGTGACCGGGAAATTGCTAGATCCAGACCACACGCCGGTATCCCCATCTGCCGTTGACCTGGCACGGGGTGGCCTAAACATTCTATACCTCGACGGCAGAGGGGCGTGGGGGCCGGTAGGGTTCAATGTCGTCGGCGGCTGCGGGACTGCTTGGCGTTGGCGGCGGCGGGGGGAGTTCTTGGCGGCGGAATCTCGCAGGGGAGGGGAGGGTCGACTGGGGAAGGTTTCATAGGAGCTTGCGTATATAGGGGTGCGGGAGGAAGGTGGAGAGCGGGAGAGGGGCGCGGGAGGGAGGTGGAGCGCGGGGGAGTGGCGTGGGAGGGAGGTGGAGCGCAGGAGGGGCGCGGGAGGCAGGTGGATTCGCGGGAGGGGGTGGAGCGAGGAAGGGGCGCGGAGCGCGCGCGCGGAGGGGCGGGAAGGAGCTGCCGCATGCGGGAGGGGCGAAAAGCGAGCGCCTCTCGCTCTGGATAGATGCCGAACGGTGAAAGACCGAGCCAGATACCGAGGGAGGCAAAATAACTAGTCTGTTGGATGCATGTTTTGGATCTTTTTTATAAAATTACCTATCCAAATGCTTTTACATAATCTGTTGGAGTTGCTCTTATATTAGTAAGGGGTATTTGATGCAGAATCACTTATATTTGGGATGGATGAAGATAGTAGCATATTTACATAAATTTGCAATTAAGAGTATTATAATGAAAATAAATATTTTACCAACATTTAATGCCAGCTCTTCTCTCAACAAAATGGTGAGTGCTTGCTAGGGTTAAGATTTCTACTCATCTTTACGATAGTATTTGCCCTACATATCTATATGCGACCATAACTTCCCACTTTATCCCACTTTATCGCTGCTTGAGCCACCGCCTTGCTCCATTTCGCTGCTGCATGGCCCCATCCTTCTCTTATACATATCATTTATACTTTGATTTTAGAAAATTTAATTTAATTTTACATACTTGAATAGGTGTTTGGAGCACGTATTTGATAGGAAGCCTACATGTCCGACACAAAGATTTTGATATATGATAAATAAATGTTATTATGACAGTAAATTGTTTACCCCAACACTGCTGGGAAAACTCTTTCTATTCTCAGTTTGTAATCCATTTTAGTCCCGGATTGTAAACCGGAACAACGAAAGTGAGACTAAAAATGTCTATTTTTAGTTCCGGTTATTTCAATCGGGAATAAAAATTCATCTGTAGTTTTGGTGGCTGGCGCCGTCATCTTTAGTCTCGATTAATGTTATCAACCGAGACTATAGTTATTTTTTTAAATTTTGCTCCTGCTGCTTGTTTATATATTATGCATATATATGTGTAAATACATATATATATGCATAATATATATAATATGTATATATATGTAATATATGCATATATATATGTATAAATATATATTTTACACACACACATATATATATATACTTAAGTAAATATATACATATTTTATCAAAATATATACACACATATAAAATATACACATATATTACAATCCTTCTTAATTTCTATTCTAATTTCCTATATTGTATATTACAAAATCTAATCCTTGGATGGGGTTGGATAACTGTATTTCTATCGTAGTGGAACTCTCTCGCGGATCAATAATCGCTCATTGATAAATCCTATCATTGATTCTTGAACAACCTTTATAAAGCCGTCGTCGGAGAGCTTGTCCCTCATGTATTGTATTTATCATTTAGAGAAATAAGAAATAAATATATAAAATTAATAAGAAATCGAGACATAATTTATGAATGATTTTTAGGTACATTCATTTCCTTGTCAGATTTGATTTGGTGAATTAGGAGGTGAGTATAGTCGCAGACATAGTAGCCGTACAAGTTCATCCCTCGCTCCTGTTTTGCACACTAAAGGAGAAACAATTGTTTTGCACACTAAATGAGAAACAATAAGAGATTTAATATATATATATATTTCTATTTTGAAAAAATTAATGATTCAATATAATTTTGGAGCATGTACTCACTAAAAATTTTATCCTCACATCAAGTTTTTCTTTCCAAGCCAATGCACCTATGATTAATTATTCGAGATCCACATAGTAGCAATAGCAACATTCATAATGACAGTGGAATAGATGACATTATCTGTCTATCACTTCAAAAATCTTTGCAAAAGTAGACTCTGGTTTATCCATTGAGTCAAAGACATGAATTTTGGATGATAAAAGGTCAAAAAGAAAAAGGACCCAATGAAATCTATAAATTGTGTGAGATGATATATATGAAACTGTATATGTATGAGAAGGAAATTGGTACGAAAGGCAGTAAAAAAACTCACACTGTGTTGTACGGCAAGAGTATCCAAGTCTTGTAATGCCGCTGCAGCAGCATATGTACGATATTATCCTCTGTTTCTTTCTCAAAATCACGTCTCATGTCCATGTTTGTTTTGTGAAGGTCCATGAATCCAATGTTGAAACACCCCTCCTTACGACACTATCGAATTAAAAGAAATTTTAATGGATAACGGATAAAGGAAATTTTAAAAGAAATTTTAACGGATAATGGATTACTATCTATAACGGATAAAAGAAATTTTCATCAGCTACATACAAGAAGCTAAGGAACGAAGTAAATTAAACCGAACGATACTTACAAAACCCAACAACTAATAAGAGACACATCGAGGGTGTCTAGCTAGTACAGGTCGAATACATCCTCAAAGCGGATCCACATGATATCATCTCCTTGGAAGAAATCTGTGTTTTTTATCCACATGTCGAACATCTCTCTACCTTTTCCTGAATTTTGCATGTACCGTTGATGGAATCGGTACATCTATGTAGAGAGAGTTTTCACCTGAGAAGGCTTGACAAGAGGTTCACCAAGGGTAAACTTGTATTTTAGATCCTCTTTTGTCGCCTTTTAAATTGTTGCGCCTCCAAAAAGTTGCTCCCTTGTTAGTCCCGTCTCTGCCATTAATTGTCTTAACTCATTTTCATCATCTGGCAGCAACGACTCAAGCAATTTTTCTGCTTGCTTCCCAATCTGAGAGACAACTTTCGACTTTCCTTTCGCCTTCTAAAAAGTCTTTCTAATTGATCGATCGTAGTCGGATGGGAAGGTTGGTTTAATCGGTACGCTCATCTTCTTAAGGAAGGCCTTAGCCGCCGGGTCGATAGGAATCTTCTTTTTAGGACTCCGAGGCTTGAAATGCGCCTTCACTTCCACAGTGACGATCACGGCATTCTCCTCGGTAGTGCAGTCATATGCCCTTTTCTTTAGAGCAGGGAGCCTTGGCGCGTCTAGTCTTGGCTTCTTTGTTTGTTTTGTTGACCTTGATGGTGTGGAACGAGTTGGGCGCGAAGGAGTCGGTGACAGTTTAGGAGTCGATTCTCGCCTTCACGAGAGGTTATTAATTAGTAATCAACCTATTCACCAACTTTCACAATGTACAAGTTATATATCATAAAACTACGAGTATACCTTGATTGACAAGTTCTTGAAGGGAATATGCAGCTCACAAGATGTCCACCACGTGATCTCCTCAACGGGGCATGGGGGTTCGTCTTCAGCTTCAATGGCCTGTTCTGGTACTTGGCCTATAGATGCGCAGCTGCTGCGCTTGCCTGAGGGGCTCACCATGACGGGTGGAATTTCTGGTTGGCTTTGCTGGCTCCGTTGTTCGGCCAGTCGTTGGTCCACCTGTCTCGACACCTCTTCTTGCATCCTGAGCTTGTGGGTCGCAAGCCTATACTCGAGATCTGTTAGCTTCGTCTTCGTATCTCGCTTGCTCCTCATGTGACTCCTGTATGTTTTGATGTCCTCTTGGAATCCATATTTCCAGGGAATGACGCCTTCTCCTCGTGTTCATCCTAGATGCTCGGGATTCTGTAGTACGAGCGTAAGCTCATCCTTCTCTTTGTCGAGCTGGAATGTGCCCGAAGCAGAGGACTCTGCTACATCCTTCAGTCAGCTGGTGGCTTCGCGAATCTCATGGCTGAATATCAGGGAGCCATTGCCAGGATTGAGCGCTCCACCGTGAGCGTAGTACCAATGCTTTTATCATTTCGGCAATCAGTTGTGGCCGGAACAATACCTCTTGCTATCGGTTGGCTTCCATTCGCTTCTATCTCAGCACTACCTTGTTATAGCCGCCTGACCCTAGCCTGTGATGGTACTGCTTCTTAACGGCATTCGATTTATTTTTCTCTATCAGGGCTTGCGCTTGCTCTCCTATCTTGTATTGGACAAACGCATCCCAATGATCCCTCAACTTGAGAAATTTGTCGAAATCTGGTGTCTGGCTCTTCATGATGTATCTCTTGTGCAATTCCTTCTTGTAGTTCTTGAACAGTTTGGTCATCTTTTTTAGTGTCTATTCCTTCACTTTGGCATGTTCTACTTCAGGGATTTGAAGGTCTCGAGCATTATGGTCCACAACATCTCTTTCTTCGTTTCTAGGAGATAGCTTTGGTCATCCCCGCCTGTCCTTATTCAGTGCCATTACACCGTGCTGATGGGCATGTAATCCCTCACTACCCAACCGTTGTGTGCTACAAACTTTCTTGTGGTGTTGGCTAGGGCACATGGTCGACCATCCTATGTCACTTCAGTTATAATATGCCGACCCTCAATCTTTTTGGTGACACCACGTTGTTCGTGAGCTCTCTTCTCTCCAATGGCCGGTGTGCTATCAATGTATGTCTCATTCCCCTCATCGTTGCCCTCCTCGTTAAGGTATTGGTTCGGATCCTCGTTCCCCTGCTCATCATTCCAGTACTGCTTCCCTGTGTGATCTCGTCGTAGAGGATCTGTTCGTCGATGCGATCTGCCAAGCTTGAGCAGCGGTGGCGGTTAGAAACTTTACCAAGCAATTCTGACAAGGAAAAAAATATTTAGTTAAAACATGTACAATGGTACTAAGTCTAAATTCTCAATGCATATATACATCGTTATGTGAGAGATAGTGACTCAGGATATTGAATGAAAACAACCGAACAAATTTTGTCTTGATTCCCAATGCATAGGAGCAAGACAAAATTTGTTTTGGGATTTTGTTTTCAGCCAATATCTTAAACCATTACCTCCTTGTAACGAGCGAAGTGAACGACCAAACGAATAAACTCGTTCAGTCGTTCCGTCATTCACGTTCGTTCGGTCATGAAAGTCGTTTTATCGTTCGTTCACATTCATTCTATCATTCGTTCTATCGTTCTCATTCGTTTGTAAATAAAAATATCATATATATATATATACAGTTCGGTCGTGAAAGTCGTTTTATCGTTCGTTCACATTCATTCTATCATTCGTTCTATCGTTCTCATTCGTTTGTAAATAAAAACATCGTATATATATACACAAAATCAGTCTAATTACTGATTTTTGGGAAACAATAAAAAAATTTAGGAAACAATAATGTGTCTAATTATTGATTTCTAATTTAAAACCTTTTCCTTTCTAATCTAAAATAAAAGTAAAACGTAATGTGTGTTTCCATTCACATAAATATCATACTTGACTTTAAATTATCACTTTAAGTTCCTCCTTAACATAACACAACAATATATACATAAATATACAAATCCCATTATTAATTACCAACCTCTCTATGAAAAAACAGATGGAAAAAACATAGCAGTGTGTATATATATTTTCATTTTTTTGAGAATTTTTAACAACAATTTAGATGATCAAATTTGCTCCCCTTCATCCACACGTTAAAACATTAAAATATCCATACATTAAAACATAGCAAACCATACATATCTCACAACAATTTGAATGAGACTTGTTTAATTTGAAAAACTAAGAGATCGATATCGGCGGTTGTGGGGTGCGGCGTCGGCGTTGACCGTTGCAGCGTGTGACGACGATGACGAGGATGGCGATGGCGTCGCCGGTTGCAACGTCGTAGCAATGACGATAACGAGGACGACGAGAAGACAGATCAGCGGCAGCGGAGACAAAGATTCGGTTGGATTCAATCTTACGTTCAAGAATGCAGCGAGGCGACGATGGCGAGATGACGAGGCGAGACGATGGTGTGAGACGACAGTGGCGGCGGTGGTTAGGGCAAAACCAAGAGCTCGGCGCAAGAAGAACAAGAAACGGCTAAGTGTTTGGATCTCGGTGGAGAAGACGATGCACCCTAGGATATATATATATATATATACCTCTTGATCTTTAGTCCTAGTTGGCGACATCAACCAGGACTAAAGATATCTTTAGTCTCGGTTGGAGACACCAGATATCTTCGTCTCGGCTAGGTGGCACCAACCGGGAGGCACCAGATATCTTCGTCTCGGCTAGGTGGCACCAACCGGGACTAAAGATACAATCTTTAGTCCTGGTTGGAGCCACCAACTAGGCCTAAAGATAATTTTCTACTATTTCCAATCTATCTGTAGTCCCGGTTTTTCAATCTATCTTTAGTCCTGTTTGTTGCTACCAATCGAGACTAAAAATAATTTTTCTCTATTTTAATTTATTTTCGTGGCTATGGTTAACAAGAGAGACTAGAAATTAAATAATCCATTAAACCGGGCCAAATCAATTTCATTGAATATAGGTTTAAAATAATATTAAGTTTAATGCATTAACTTAATAAAATTTAATAAATAATCTATTAAACCGAGCCAAATTAATTTTAATGCATTAAAATTTAATAAAATCATAAAATTAATGAGAAAACATTTAAAATAGTTTAATACTGTTTTTAAATTATAATAATCATAAATAATTCACATATGCATGATTAAAAATTGTAATAGTCCTATATAATTAACATGTGATCGATTTAAAATTGTTTAAAATTATAATAATTATATATAATTAACATATGCTCGATTTAAAATTATTTTAAATTGTAATAATCATATGTAATTAACATATGCCTAGTAAAATAGTTTAAAATTACAATAATCATATATAATTAACAGACGGATCTTTAATACATTCAAAATAATTTACATCATCCAGACAATATCATAGGTGAGTACATTAAACATAATTTACAGCGCGATGGTTGACCTCACGTACTTTCTTCTCACTAATGTTCATTCACTATGATTGTTGCATGAGTAAGGGGTGTCCTCATTTGATAGGAGGATGCTTGGGTCAACCATCACTGCGAACGGAGGTTGCCCATCGAACTGATCATAATCTTTGTTAGTCTTATCCTCAACTCCGACGAATTTCCTTTTGCCTGGGAGAATCATGTGGTGCTTTGGCTCATCAGGCTCTTTCCCCTTCTTTGCTTTGTTAGACATGTCCTTCACGTAGAAAATTTGCGTTACATCAGTGGCTAGGACGAATGGTTCGTCTGAGTATCCAACCTTGTTAAGGTCAATCTTTGTCATCCCACTGTTTTCTATAGTTACGCCTCCACCAGTCAGCCTAACCCATTGGCATCGAAATAGAGAGACCTTTAGGTCCATAGTCAAGTTCCCATATGTCGTCGATGCCACCATAATACATGCTAGTTGTACCATCATATCTCATGACATCAATATGAACAACACTGTTCTAGTTCGTGCTCTTTCTGTCTTGGGCTCTTGTGTAAAATGTATACCCATTGATTTCATATCCTTGGAATGTCGTGATCGAACAAGATGGTCCCCTCGCCAAGAAGGCTAGTTATTGGTCAACCATCTCGTTACCTATGAGATGTTGTCGTAGCCAAGCGGGGGAAAGTATCACTTTGATGGCATGTAATCCAGGCATCAGACTTACTGATTTTTTTTGGAGCAAACAATCACCAAGTGCTCCTTGATGTAAGAAGCCACCAATGAAGATTGTTGCAAAACCGTGAAATGTGCTTTACGGAATAAATCATTATCTATAGTCATTATTGCTTTCCTTCCAAGAGTTCCCTTTCCCCGTAGTCTCCTTTTATGGGCTTGATTCAGGCACCCCGATTGGATGAAGGTCTTCAATAAATTCTACGTAAAACTCGATGACCTCCTCTGTTTCACACCCCTTGGTGATGTTTGCCTCCGGATGAGAACGGTTACGAACGTACTTCTTTAGAACGCTCATGTACCTCTCGAAAGAGAACATATTGTGTAGGTATACGGGACTGAGAATACACATCTCTTTGACAAGGTGACATTAGAAGATGCGTCATTATATTGAAGAAGGTGGAAAGATCATCTCAAAGCTGACAAGACATTGCACCATATTGTTTTGAAGGGCTTCTAATCTGTCCGGATCGATAATCTTCTGTGAAATTGCGTTCATGAAAGCACATAGCTTTATTATTGTTGCCCGGAGATTATGTTGACGCCAAATCCGTGCTGCCACTATCGTGCCAAAAGATGTGTTGACATAAAATCACACGCGGGCCTGGAAGATCTGCTTAGCTCCAGTGCAGGTCCTAGAATTGATGAAGCGCAGGCATGCCAGTCAGTTTGATCCTGCTACTGACAAGATATGCAAAACAGTAGGGCATAAATTATATCGGCCGATAGGCCGATAATCAAAATAGCCAATATGTTGACAGCCAATTGTGTGATTCCATCCGATGCCGATGTCCAGATAACTCGTCGGTTGAAACCCCGACGAAACCCTTATTCGTAGCCAACAGGCAGGCTAGAGATTACGGTTCTAATCACGACTTAGTAGGTCAAACTGAACTGATGCAGCACTAAGTATGAAAAGAAATGCAATATCTAGACAATCAAGCCCTTGACTAATTTTCAGAGTGGTAGATGTCTAAACTAATCTAATCTAGTAAACAGTTTAGCCGGTATCGACAGAGACACTAAGGAGAGAGACAACTGATAGAGCTAAATTGAGATACTAGGACTAGATTAACAGAGACATATGATAAGACCACCTAATCCTCCGGTGAAACATTAGCATAAACCTATCAGCTTAACAAGACTTAGATTATCGATAACAATCTAGTAGGTCGGACCTAACCGATGCAGCACGAGATTGTATATGATAATCTAATACTCGATGAGCCTATAGATCTGTCTAATGTGATGGATATAACAAATCGACCTAAAGCAACATTACATTTACAAAAACATCGACTTGATCAGGATATCGGAGCTAACCGAGAAAGTCTTAACTAAGCCGATGTATCTATGAACGATAATGAAACTAAAGATAGATACGATATACCTGGGTCGATGGGACTTTGGACTTACCCCTTCGTTAGAGATCGAAGCCGATGCAGCCCCGCGTTGGGTGCCAAATCCCGCCGGATGATGAACAAAGTAGCCAAAAGTAAAGAGGTGGCGATGTGCCGTGTTGTATTGATCATGAGGATCTTTTTACATGGACCCCGGCCTTACATATAGATTACACTTCAAACTTTTCTAAAGATAAAAGGAAACAAACTGAATCCTTACCGGATACTAACACACTTTCCTAAAGATAAAAATAGAAAGTTAACAAACTTATCCTAATTAATAGATACAAGCCGTATCCTTCTTGAACTCGGTGTCTTCTGGATAAGATCTTCCCAAACCAAATCTGATAAGAATCCGACTGCTGGAGATACTGATAAGGAAAAATCCCCATCGGCTGACAAAAACTCTAAGTCGATACTGGCTCTGAGCGGATTTGAACCTTGAGCCGATGAGGGCTTCGGGGCTTACCAAATTTTGGCGTTAACACATGCCCCCTAGTTTTGGAGTATGAGAAGTCATGCTTCAAAATTATCCTTTTCTTGATCCCTCCAAAACTGATTCTTATCTTCTTCTTGACATCGGCTCTCGTAAGCCGATACCTGTTAGTGATATGCCCTAGAGGCAACATGGAGATGTTGGATATAATGGTCAATGTTTATATATAAATGAATAAAGTGTTATTCAGTTCCATAAAATAGACAACTTGTATTGATAAATAAGTACGTGACTTATTTATGAGATTCTTTATGTATGAATCTATTTCTAAATGATCCCTGATCACATGTCATATTGTTGGAACAATTATGATTCAAAGATCGACATGTTTATTGATTGATGATCATGTCTTATAGATCATGGTCTGGAGATACCAAATCAATATACGTGGACATGTGTTAGAGAACACATTGTTGGATAGACCCACCATGAGACACTACAGGAATTAATGTGCCATTAGTTGGTCTCAAGTAGTGTTGGTGCAAAGTCCTTAGACCTGAGATCATCATGAATTCCAACATGTGTAGTAGCCTACTTCGGGACTACCAAACGCTATACCGTAACTGGGTAGTTATAAAAGTAGTCTTCGGGTTTGCTATGAAACATGGAGTGGGATGTGAGTGATCAAGATGGAATTTGCCCCTCCTTTGGAGAGATATCTCTGGGCCCCTCGAGGTAATGGATTATGGAAGTGCATGGAAATGCCGAGTTGATTGAGAAGTCAATCAACAGATAGATAATCCAATACGGTTCGAGTGAATTGTTAAGCTATTGAAGGGATGGCACACATCTTGCCTATAGCTTAATTGGTATCGTGAGGCAAAGGGATTTGTGTACACATTACAGGTTCAGAGCCGATATTATATTCTTGTATACTATGGTGTCAATATGTGCTGCTAGGCGCCGCTATTGACAGTCGGCTGAGTTGGACTCGAGCCAAAACCGAGTAGACCTGAACCTATAGGGTCGCACGCTTAACGGGATAAGAACAGGCATTCGAGTTGGACTCGGATATGACTCGATCGGATAGGGATCCGATCGGATAGAGTCCCGATGGGCTTATAGGCCCAGTCGGCAACTCTATATAAAGGGGCGAGTGGTGGAGAGCTGAGGCATTAAATTGAACCGAATCAATCTAATCGCGACTTCAAAAGTCGGCGAGTTCAAGATCTCGACGGAAACCCTCCCCACTCCCGAGCCAAAACCCTAGCCTTGCATCTCGTGCTAACACACGGGTGTTAAGCGTTCTATCCCTGGACATGTGGATACCGGTAGAGGCATTGCTACATTGCGGTGCAATTCGGTAGCTGCAAATCGGCTGCGATCGGGCACATCAGAGCGAGGCACGCGAGCACGATTTGGTGAAACGGCAAATCAGCTACGGCGGATCGGCAATCCAATCGGTAACGATCTATCGACCCTTACTTGCAAGGTTCCTGGTTTGAGCGGTAGTTTATTTTTGTTATTAGCTATCGTAGTCTCTGCGTAACCCTTCAGTGGTATCAGAGCTAAACTTGCTTAGTTCGGGTTTTAGATTAGATTTGGAACAAGTTTTGCACACGGGTTGATTAGATCAATCGGTTTTATGGGATCTATTGAGGAGAGTAGATGGTAATTGCTTTCCTTGATAGTGTATCGGAATGGCGTAATGTGATTACGTCGAAGCAATATCCATAGAACTCGGTTTGAGTCGGTTTCGAGATAGCGTTCCTTGATAGTATATCGGAACGGTATAATGTGGTTATGCCGAAGCTATCTTATAGTCCGACCTTGATTGTCGCCTCGCGCCTACGCAAACCATCTCCCTTGATAGTGTATCGGAACGGCATAATGTGATTATGTCGATATGGTTTCTGTAAGAGATTTCATCGATTGGACCGCCATGTGCATACCCCCCTTTTTACGTCGTCTCGATACCGTATCTATGCGATAGGTAGAAAACATTCTACGCCTAACTTGTTTTTGCAGAGAATGCTTTGAGATGGTATGACCCTATTGTATGTATGAGATACATGTGATGCGTGAAATATTCTTTCATATGTGTAATCCCTGTAATATTCTTTCATACGTGCAATGCTTGTAATATCCTTTCATGACCTACGAGTCGATGTAATCTTCAATTATAGCTTCTATAGTAGTAGCTTAGTTTGAAGAAATCAAGCATTCGGCACTTGGAAGAACGGTGATGAAGATGGAGATCCTCTACACCAGCATGGAGATGGAGATCACCATGTGAAGGGGGCATACTATTTCATTATTGCTATTCTACCTGCTTTCATATATTGATATGTTTGTTTGATAGGATAATATTCCTCACAAAATTAAGTAGCAATGATGCCCTTCCAAATGTTGCACCCGTCACCGTTATGCTCATCAATGGTGGGTCTGCCAAAGCAGAGTGTCATTCTCTATCATAACACGATGGGGTATATGTCGGACATATACATGCGGGAGCCTTTGGTTTACTTAACAAAGCTATCAAAACAGTTTTGGGCCTTGGGGCATAGGTTGGCGCCGGGGCATGAAGATGCCACACCAACAACAAGAGTCACATAGAGATATGATTAGCAAGTTGTTGCTTACCCATGTTACTAGTATTCTAGCAATGATGCCAAAGCTCACTAGAAATTAACTAACATGTGGATCTTGACCCAATACGTAACCTAGAGGAAAGGTGTAAAATATGTAATGGGAGTCTTATGTTAAATTGTTTAACAATAGACGTATCATAAACATTGTGCTAAACTTTACTTTTTCTATTGTAGAATAATGGCAGCTAATACTACACCCAGTACCTTTAATTTGCGATCTATTCTCGAGAAAGAAAAATTGAACGGAACAAACTTTATGGATTGGTATCACAACTTGAGAATTGTTCTCAAGCAAGAGCGCAAGGAGTACGTTCTTGAAGTACCCTATCCTGATGAGTTGCCTAATAATGCTACTGCTACTACACAGAGGGCTTATGAGAAGCACACTAATGATTCCCTAGACATAAGTTGTCTCATGCTTGCACAATGTCCTCTGAGCTTCAGAAGCAATATGAGAGCAGCGATGCTCATACTATTATTCAGGGACTGCGTGGCATGTTTGAGAACCAAGCTAGGGCCGAGAGGTTCAACACCTCAAAGACCTTGTTTGCGTGCAGGCTTGTTGAGGGGAGTCCCGTCAGTCCGCATGTGATAAAAATGATTGGCAAAATCGAGAGTCTGGAAAAACTAGGTTTTCCCCTTAGCCAAGAGTTGGCTACTGATGTGATTCTCCAGTCACTCCCTCTGAGCTTCGAGCCATTCATATTGAATTATCACATGAACAGTATGGATAAGACCTTGGCCGAATTGTATGTGATGCTAAAGACGGCTGAGGAGAGTATCCGAGAAAATGGTCATCATGTGATGATGATGCGAAAGCTAAGCACAAATCATCGGTCAAGAAACTTTGCACCAAGAGGAAACTAACTCCCGATGAGATCACGAGTGTCTCCAACGCAAAGAAGGGCAAGAAAGGGTCGGCGGCATCAGATGCCGTTTGCTTCTATTGCAAGGAGACAGTCCTGAAAAGAAACCGCAAGAAGTACATGGAGGATTTCAAAAAGAAGCAAAGTGTGACTTCGCTTCAGTGTATTAATGTTATAGACATTAATCTTGCTACTTCACCTACTCGTCTCTTGGGTATTTGATACCGGATCAGTAGCTCATATTTGCAAATTGTTGCGGGAATGAGAAGAAGTAGAAGCTTCGAAGGGGCGAGGTGAACTGCGCGTCGGCAATAGAGCAAGTGTTGCTAGAATTGCTGTCGGGACTACATCACTTCATTTACCTTCAAGATTAGTTTGGAATTAAATAATTGTTATTGTGTTCCAACTCTATGTCAAAACGTTATTTCCGCTTCATGTTTGCAAGCGGAAGGATATGATTTTAGATCAGTGGACAATGGTTGTTCAATATATCTCAGAGATATGTTCTATTTTCGTACTCCATTGGTGAATGGATTATACGTTTTGAATCTTGAAGCGTCTCCCATTTATAACATTATTACAGAGAGGCAACTCCCAAATGATACAAACCCCACGTTTATCTGGCATTGTCGCTTAGGCCATATAAATCAGAAACACCTGGAGAAGCTTCATAAGGATGGATTGCTTCACTCTTTTGATTTTGAATCATTTGAGACAAGCTCCATAAGGATGGATTGCTTCACTCTTTTGATTTTGAATCATTTAAGACATGTGAGTCTTGTTTACTTGGAAAGATGACAAAGGCACCTTTCACGGGACACAGTGAGAGAGAAAATGACTTGTTGCCACTCATACATACTGATGTATATGGACCAATGAGCTCAACGGCCAAAGGTAGTTATCAGTACTTCATTACCTTCACCGATGACTTTAGTAGATATGATTATATCTACTTAATGAGGCAAAAGTCCGAATCCTTTGAAAGGTTCAAAGAATTCCAGAATGAAGTACAGAATCATTTGGGGACAACAATTAAGTTTCTACGATCAGATCATGGAGGGGAATACTTGAGCCAAAAGTTTGGTAATCATCTGAAAGATTATGGAATTGTTCCACAATTGACTTCGTCAGGAACTCCACAATGGAATGGGGTGTCCGAACGGAGAAATCGCACCTTGATGGACATGGTGCGGTCCATGATGAGCCAAAGTGATCTTCCACTATCCTTCGGGGATATGCTCTTTAAACACTGCGTTCACACTAAATAGAGTTCCATCTAAGTCGCTTGAAAAGACATCATATGAGATGTGGACAGGGCAACCCCTAGTTTGTCTTTTCTCAAAATTTGGGGATGTGAGGCTTATGTAAAATGTTTACATCCGACAAGCTCACACCCAAACCCGACAAGTGCTTCTTTGTGGGATATCCTAAGGAAACTAAGGGATATTACTTTTATAATCGGGAACAAGGCAAAGTGTTTGTCACCCGACACGGTGTCTTCTTGGAGAAAGAGTTTCTTTCAAGAAGGTTTAGTGGGAGCAGGGTGTATCTTGAAGAAGTTCAAGAAACACCAGAAAATGTTTCAGCTACCACGGAACCACAATAGGAGGAACAAGATGTTGCGCCACCTGTTGTAGATACACCAGCCCCACGAAGGTCTGAAAGATCACGTCATGCGCCTGACAGGTACACAGGTGCGACACAACGTGATATATTATTGTTGGACAATGATTGTAGACCCCCGTTTTTGAGGACGGGAATCATTCATGTTCATAGTACAATTTCCCTGGATCGAGTAGTTTGGTACCCATGAAATACAGTACTGAATTATCAGGTGCAAAGTGCACGAATAGTCTTACACCAAAAGTATTACAATAGTAGGCCCGAAGGCAATATCCAATACATGCAGGACCTACTAGTCCGGATACAACCAAAAGCAGAAATTAGATAAGATAGCAGACGAAAGGAAGCGGCATGTCGATCGCCTACAGGCAACGACTGGGGACTAAGACCTATTGCGCTTCATTGTCTTCATTCATCCTGGTAGTATGCATACGGGTCCTCCAGGTCTTCCATGCCTACATCTGTAGGTTTGTGCGTATAGCCAGGATGAGTACCCAACGTACTCAGCAAGCCGACACGGAATGATGCACATGATAGGGTCATTGGGTGGCGTGGTTTGTTTGCACAAAGCCAATTTTCGCAAATCATTTCACAAACCTAACATCTAGCCAGTCAAGTTTTAGTTTCAGAGTATATTAAATCGGTGACGGTTCTGTCTGCCATCCATCGTGATACCAAGGATGGTTTCCCGTCTCCGAATCGTCATGGTTTTCTAGGGAGTCTACCCCTTCTTGCAGGTCGAGAAGTTGAGTCCACCAGCACACAAAATCATTATGCAAACCAACCCATCATTTTAAAATTTATGAGTCTAGCCACGGGAGAAACTTGTCATGTCACTCATTAACCGCGAGCATGGCTATTCGAATAGATTGATTTACTCACACTGCAGTGGATGTACACTTTACCCGTACTCTGCAACTGCCCATTGAATGAGCCTACATCCCTCTATATGGGACGGTCACGGTAAAGCTTTTCGATAACCTCACTTTGGTAGTACCCGTTCCATGAACTTAAGTCCTCATGCACTCTAGCTGTCGTTTCCTAGCAGTGAGAGGAGTTCTGGCGTTCCCGGGGTAAGGGGGAAAACTCACTTAATCTTTAAGTCATCGTTAAGTTCAGTTTATTATTCACATAAAGGTCTTTTGTCTTATCACAATCACGGGCACTCTATCATTGGTAGGCCCAGGACACTCTACCTATTGGTAGGTCCTTAACTCAACACCTACACCTGAACCACTATGCAGGGATACTGCCTCCGCTCAGCTATCTACTCCGCTAGGTCTATACCCATTCGAGAAGTACGGTTGTACTGGCTCGTTCTAAGTTGTAAGTCCTATGGCTCGGTCCTTAATTGACCAGGGACGGTACTAGCCTTTGCCGAAATCCACCCAAATCCATCCATCCGCCCCAGTCTAAAACGTTGGTTTTCATTTTTTGGTTTTCATAAAAACTCATTTCATCATGTTCTAGGCAATGTGGCGCTCATGTCTCCACATGCCGTATTCCAACTACCTTTCCTAAGGTAGCTGCCCAAGCATATAGCTCTTTATGGATTGATGAGTATGCAAGGTTCTAGTATAAGCATGGCTAAGCATTTTACCGAAGATATCCTTCGGTTATATCACATCGAGGGTTACAAAGATTATATCTAAAGGTAAGCAATATCAAGGCATGGTATATCAATCATAGGTATTTTGTGTATAGCATGCATGTTTGAAGTTTAAATCAACATCATTTCACAAAATAGGATCAATATGTTCAAAGGGGAGTGTTGACTTGCCTTGCTCGCGATCTTGTTGGCTTGAGTCTTCGACGTTCTCAATGGTTCCCTTGGACTCTATCGTACGTGCGAGAAATCCAATTTGAATTCGATTAGAATTCAAATAAAATCCAATAAGATCCGATAAAAGCCAAATAAATCGCAAAAGCGGCTCCTAACACTAGGCTACGATTTTACGTAGATTTAGATTCGAGTTTTGATAAAATCCGGGTTAGAATGAACGAGTTATGATAAATTAAAGTTTTGCAATTTTCGATTTAGTTTATCTTAGTGGGGCATCATTACGAGTTAGTTCAATTCAATCTAGGAAATATATGATGATCGATAATTTTGGAAATATTACTCCGGAAAGGAAAAGTGAAATCCAAGTTCTATCAAATTTACTCGGACCGATAAGTCCTTGATTTGAATTAAATGGGATTCTAAAATAATCAACCCTAGAGCCCGATATTATTTTAAATAATTTTAAGTTTAGCTTGTAGAAAGGAATTCATAAAAATCAATTTTGTTTTTGATGGATATCTTATAATTAATTTCTAAATTAATTTATGTGACAACGAAACTTTTAATATATATATATATTTAATATTTAGCCTATAATTATCCCTAAAAATTTTCATTTCAGAAAACTATATTTTCCCCCAAAATTCCTAAATATTTTTCCCAAAAATGTTTTCCTATTTTTTCTAATCTTCTCTTTTTTCTTCTTCTTCTTTTTTTTCTTCTTCTTTTTTTCTTTTCTTTTTCTTTTCTTTCCCTCTTTTTTTCTTTTTATTTTCTTTTCCTCCCCCTCCTGTTCATCTTCTTCCCGGCGCCCTCTCTCTCCTCTATGCCTCTCCTCGCTCTTTCTCTCTTCTCTCCTTCCTCTCTTTCTCTCTCTCTGTGCCGACGCGGCACATGGGGACAACGCGGTGACACGGGGGACAAGGAGGGGCTTACCCAACATGGCGGCGGGTGCAACTTAGCGGCGATGACGGCGGCCGACGAAAAATGAGCGGCGACGGCGTGGGACAGTTTGGGAGATGGATAGAGTGGATACGGACGAGGAATGGGACGGTGAGGTGGTGGTGAAGCTCGGGCTCCTTGCCCTTTTTATAGAGGTGGCCGGAGAGGGAAAAGAAGAGGGAAAAAGGGGAGGGCCCCGGACGCGGGCGCGTGGCTCGAGGGCGGCGGCGACCGAGTGCGGCACGGCGACGCAACGGCGCGCGTGGGCGGCGGCAAGGCGGCACGGAAGCGGGAGCGGCATGGGCGGGTCGCCGGGGGCGGGCAGCGAGGAAGACGCGTCGTGGCGCTGGGGGGGCCGGGTGACACGGCGACGTGCGCTGGCGGCGCGAGACGTGCGGGACACGGGTGGGCGGCGATGTGCGGCGCAGAGCATGAGGTGACGGGCAGCGCAGCAACGCGCGCTGCGGCAGCGGCTTTGCACGCACAGGGCGCGCGAGGTGGCACGGCGTGCGGGGACACGCGCGCGGGCGGCGATGTGCGCTGGGCGGTGCGACGTGGCGTGGGCGGCGCGAGCGGCCCGCGAGTGGGGGACGGCGTGGCGCGACCGTGCGCGCGACGCGCGGCGCGCGATGGCGAGGGAGGGCCCGGTATGGCGCGGCTCCGGATCGAACACTTGGCACCCAATGAACAGTAGCTTTTCCGATTTTTCCGATTTAAATCTGATTCTTCTCCTTTCCTTTTTGCCTTCATTCTCAAATTTAAAATATGATTTGGCCCAGCCAAAAATTAAATTTTAACTTATATTTCGTACTCTTTAGCCCATTTTTATATTGTATATTATTTATATATATTTTATTTATTTTGTTTCCCCTTTTTCCAAAATATGATTTTTGATTCAAAATGAATTATCAACCATATAATTCCCATTATATTTTTTATAATTTCTTTTATTAATATTATTTATTTATTTACTTATTATTATTACTTTTTCTCAAAAATAGGGTTTTGGCCCAAAGATCAAGTGGCTTGGAGCCATGAAATCCGAAATAGAATCCATGTATGATAATCAAGTTTGGAACTTGGTTGATCTACCTGATGGTGTCAAAACCATTGAGTGTAAATGGATTTTTAAGAAAAGGCTGACATGGATATAAATGTTCACATCTATAAGGCATGATTGGTGGCGAAAGGTTTTAAACAGATTCAAGGTGTTGATTATGATGAAACCTTCTTGCCCGTCGCAATGCTTAAGTCTATTCGGATTATTCTAGCGATTGTTGCTTATTTTGATTATGAGATATGGCAGATGGATGTCAAAACAGCTTTCCTAAATGAAAACCTAAGCGAGGATATATACATGATACAACCTGAGGGTTTTGTCGATCCACAGTCGCCTGGAAAGATATGCAAGCTACAGAAATCCATTTATGGATTAAAGCAAGCATCTCTAAGTTGGAATATTCGTTTTGATGAAGTAATCAAAGGGTTTGATTTCATCAAAAATGAAGAGGAGGCCTGTGTTTACAAAAAGGCAAGTGGGAGCGCAATTATATTTCTAATCTTATATGTGGATGACATATTACTGATTGGAAATGATATCCCTATGCTAGAATCTGTCAAGTCTTCGTTGAAAAATAGTTTTTTCATGAAAGACTTAGGGGAGGCAGCATACATATTGGGCACTCGGATCTATAGAGATAGATCCAAGAGGCTAATTGGATTAAGCCATAGTACATATATTGACAAGGTGTTGACAAGGTTCAACATGCATGAATCCAAGAAAGGTTTCTTGCTCATGTCACATGGCATTAATCTTAGCAAGAATCAGTGTCCTCAGACGCATGATGAGCGAAATAAGATGGGTATGGTTCCATATGCTTCGGCAATTGGATCCATCATGTATGTCATGCTTTGTACACGTCCAGATGTCTTGTACGCTTTGAGTGCTACGAGCAGATACCAGTCAGATCCAGGTGAGGGTCACTGGACTACCATAAAGAGTATCCTTAAGTACTTGAGAAGAACTAAGGATATGTTCATAGTCTATGGAGGTGAAAAAAAGCTCGGTTACACAGACACTAGCTTCCAAACGGACAAGGATGATTATAGATCACAATTTGGGTTCGTGTTCTGCCTGAACAGAGGCGCAGTCAGCTAGAAGAGTTTCAAGCAGGATACTGTTGCTGATTCTACAATGGAGGCCAAGTATATTGCTGTTTCAAAAGCTGCAAAGGAGGCTGTTTGGATCAAGAAATTTGTTTCTAAGCTAGGTGTGATGACCAGTGCAACTGGTCCAATGTTTCTCTATTGTGATAATAGTGGAGCCATTGTGCAAGCCAAGGAGCCGAGGTCACATCAGAAGTCCAAACATATACAAAGTGCACAGGGGAGATGTCAAGATATGCAAAGTGCACATGGATCTCAACATTGCCGATCCGTTGACAAAACCTCTCCCTCAGCCAAAACATAGGGGCACACAAGAGCAATAGGTATTAGATACTTACATGATTGACTCTAGTGCAAGTGAGAGACTGTTAGTGATATGCCCTAGAGGCGACATGGAGATATTGGATATCATGGTCAATGTTTATATATAAATGAATAAAATGTTATTCAGTTCCATGAAATAGACAGCTTGTATTGATCAATAAGTACATGACTTATTTATGAGATTCTTTATGTATGAATCTATTTCTTAAATGATCCCTGATCACTTGTCATATTGTTGGAACAAATATGGTTCAAAGATCGACATGTTTATTTATTGATGATCATGTCTCATAGATCATGGTATGGAGATACCAAATCAATATACGTGGACATGTGTTAGAGAACACATTGTTGGATAGACCCACCATTAGACATTACAGGAATTAATGTGCCATTAGTTGGTCTCAAGTAGTGTTGGTGCAAAGTCCTTAGACCTGAGATAATCATGGATTTCAACATGTGTAGTAGCCTACTTTGGGACTACAAAACGCTATACCGTAACTGGGTTGTTATAAGTAGTCTTCGGGTTTGCTATGAAACATGGAGTGGGATGTGATGATCAAGATGGAATTTGCCCCTCCTTTGGAGAGATATCTCTGGGCTCCTTGAGGTAATGGATTATGGAAGTGCATGGTTTTGCCGATTTGATTGAGGAGTCAATCAACAGATAGATAATCCAATACGGTTCGAGTGAATGGTTAAGCTATTGAAGGGATGTCACGAATCTTGCTTATAACTTAATTGGTATCATGAGGCAATGGGATTTGTGTAGACATTAGAGGTTCAGAGCCAATATTATATTCTTGTATACTATGATGTCAATATGTGCTGCTAGGCGCCGCTATTGACGGCCGGCTGAGTTGCACTCGAGCCGAAACCGAGTATACCTGAACCTACATTGTCGCACGCTTAAGGAGATAAGAACATGCATTCGAGTTGGACTTGGATACGGCTCGATCGGATAGGGATCCAATCGGATAGAGTCCCGATGGGCCTATAGGACCAGTCGGCAACTCTATATAAAGGGGCGAGTGGTGAAGAGTTGAGGCATTGCATTGAACCGAATCAATCTAATCGCGGCTTTAGAAGTCGGCGAGTTCGAGATCTCCACAGAAACCCTCTCCACTCCCAAGCCAAAACCCTGGCCTTGCATCTTGTGCTAGCACACGAGTGTTAGGAGTTCTATCCCTGGACGTGTGGATACCGGTAGAGGCATTGCTACATTGCGGTGCTATTCGGCGGCTGCAAATCGGCTGCGGTCCGGCACATCCGAGCGAGGTGCGCGAGCACGATTTGGCAAAATGGCTAATCGGCTATGGCGGATCGGTCGTGGAATCGGCAAATCGACTATACTCGGGAATCGGCTGTGGTCAGCAAATCGGCTGTGATTGGACAGTACCGTTTCAGATCAGATAGCTCCTGATTGGCTATATCCGCTGCACTCCACTTCAATCGGCAACGATCTATCGACCCTTACTTGCAAGGTTCCTAGTTTGCGTGGTAGTTTTTTTTGTTATTAGCTATCGTAGCCTCCGCGTAACACCCTTCAATACCTTCTGTATTAGATGAGCCAGGCTGTCAAACTCATGGAAGAAAAATTTATTTAACTCTGATCGGCATTGATAAACCTTGGAATGTGAGCTCTTCCAGCTGCTCATCACTTAAATTCAAATTATAACATCAACTACTGATATTACGAAACCTTTGAATATATTCCTTAGCTGATTCTCCTTCTTGCTGCTTAACTGATAATAAATCTGCAAGCTTCAACTCATCAATCTCAGCAAAGAAGTACAGGTGAAATTGCTTCTCAAGATCGGCCCAACCTCTGATAGAGTTCAGTGGCAGTGATGAAAACCATGTGAAGGCCGATCCAGTCAAAGACAATGGAAATAGTCTAATTTTTAGAGCTTCTTCAGCCGATGCCTCCCCATATTGAGCTAAGAATCGGCAAATATATTCCATTGTAGAAACACCATCCTGCCCTCAAAACATAGAGAAATCTGAAACCTTGTATCGGCTTGGAAGTGGAACCCTATCAAACCACTCAGGATATGGCAGTCGATACAAAGAAATTTGATCTTTGCGTTTAATTCCAAAATGCTCCTCCATTACCTTCACAATTATATCGACCCAATCCTCTTTGGACAGATACCTTTCAATTTCATATAAGTACCTTCTTAAAATCCTTGGTCTTTTAACTTCGTCTTCGACTCAAAAGCACTATACTTCTGAAAAGGGAAAAACAGCAAGGATGAGTACAACCACCGTACTCAACAAGCCACACTAACAATGCAAACGTGCAAGGGAAGACAAAGAGGGGCTTGTGGAAATTTGCATAAAGACGATTGTAAACGTTTATAGATTAAGACAGGAAAACTATTAATTAATTAAGTCAAGATTAGCTCTCCATTGAACAACTGTCAGGCTCGGAAATTTATCCTAAATTTTCAAACTATTTTGTGTATTAAATCCCTGTCCAGGAATCAACCAGGGTACACAAAATGACAAATCAATACACAGATCGAAACATAAAATAAAACATATAAATAAATACTTACAAAAGAGGCACTTGGTCCTCGCACTCGAAGAAAGCAGCAGCGAAAAAGAAGGACGATCCTAGCAGGGCTTCAGCTCCACTCCACAGGCAAACTCAACTGGGGTCTGAGCCTTGGTCCTCTAACACCGTTTTTAACTCAGAAGCACTACACTTCTGAAAGGGAGAGGGAATTGCAAGGCTGAGTACAATCAACAAACTCAACAAGCCATGTCGGGAAAAATGCAAATAATGCAAGGGGGTACAAGGAATGCATATATAACGCTATTTTGCAGAAAACCAGCATTTTAAGTATTTAAATATTTTAAGGCATTTCAATAAAATGCGAGCCTATCTCTAGTCAAATTATTATCAAGCCGTGTTTCAACACGATCTTGCTTTAACTCAGGCCAACATGTGCTAACTCCACTTCTTTCAATCTTCAACAGAATTAAACTCTAACTTGGGTACATTGCTCGGCTTGCCCATAACTAAAGGCGCGGCTATTCAAATAGATTAAACTCTGATCAGATATGTACATCTTTACCCACCAGACATGTCTTCCTCACGTGTTGCGATGTGTCACATACCACCATGACATATGGATGGAAGCAATGACATAACTCATTGCTTAGTACTGCCCTAAACAAAGAAGACCAAGATAGATTTCCCCCACCAGGTGCCCTGGGTCAAGCAGACAGTCTATGCCGCCAGCATCTCGAACTCGTTCTGAGCCTTCATTTGCCAGAGACGTCAACTCTAGCTAGGACCTGATCCGCCCCTATCTACGCCTTTTTTGTTTCTGAGCGCACTAGTCGACGTGTTAAGCCTTACCCATTAAATAGGTGGTAGTACGAAATATGCTTTGAAATAGAGGCCCGAAGACCGGTCCTTATGACGGCCGAGGTGCGACTAACAAATCCAAGCACCCCAAGCCCAGCCGAAAACATGTTTTGGAAATTTTGAAGGGGACATCATGTTATGGCTAAACAGCCATTAAACCAAAATTACCACCATTTACAAGTTAATCCATAGTTTAATTTTTCAAAACATCTAATTGTTTCTATTTAAGCAGAGCTAAGCATATTCCTATGTTTGTTAGTAAGAACCACACATATAACGAGCCTACTAGTTTTATTTCTCCTAGGGTTAACAAGGATCATAATAATACAAGTAATAGAGCTAAAACAAGGAAAATCGATAAGGCTAAATAAAACAGTGATACGCGTGGGAATTTAATAAAACAAAATGCAATAATTCAAATAAACATAATTTTGTAAAGTGAGACAGCAATATGATCAAAATGACATGACTTGCCTTGCTCCTTCAAACAAATCTTCTTTTCCTTGCGAGCGCGAACCTCCGAAACGATGAAGCCTACACGCTGGCACACAAAACGAAGAAAACCCTAATAAAAACAAAATAAGCAGTACATGGAAAGTAAAAAAAGCATGCAGAGCTAATTTTTAGATGAATTTTGCAATTTGAATGGCCCGGTTTGGAGTTCGTATGAATTAGATATGAATTTTAGAGTTTCAGACCATTTGAATGAATTCTGAAAATTAAATTGATTTATTGAACAATTATCAATTATTTTTACCATGAAAAGGGTAGGATGACGACAACGGGCAAGGATGGTAGAGGGTGGAGAGGGAGAAAGGAGCTCACCGTGCGCACGACGGTGAGAAAAGGCGGCACGGACGCACGGCGACGAGCGGAGGAAAGGCCGGTGCATGAGTGCCGACTTGGGCGACGAGGACGACAATAACCGGGAATGGTGAGAGAACGACAACAGCAGCTGGCGGCGGCTGCACGGGGGTGAGGACGGCGTGGAACATGTTGCTGTGTTGCCCACAACGGAGACAAGGAGGCCACGGGCGACGTGTCGGCAAGGAGGAATGGCTAGCCGAAGATTGCATCAGCGAGGACGATCACGGGATGTTGGCGACAATCAGCAAACCAAGCAGAGGCCGGCAAACGAGACGACGCCGTGATGTCGGGAAAGGAGGCAGCGAAGTCGGATGGAACACTGGTGAGGTGACAGTGGCTGCTGGTGGAGGAGAATGACGACGTTCTTCACCAGTTGCCGACTGGGGCACGCTACCGGTGGACTTCTACCAAAAAACGGAGGGGTGGCCAAGGAAAGTAGACGATGCCGTGATGCCGGTAAAGAATATGACGACGTCGGGTAGCACTCCGGCAAGGCGGCGGGGGCTGCCGGAGTGGCGCTGGCGAGGCCGAGGGAGAGGCACCACGGACAGCAAGGTTTCGACAAGTTCGGGCAAAAATGGGGCTTAGCCTGGGAAGAGGAGGTGGCTGTGATGGCGACGACTGTGTTGCCGAGGTTTTGTGTGGTTTCGGCCGACTATAAGGGGCGGCCGAAGTTGGAAAAACGGCGACGGCACGTGAGTGGAGCGGCTCGACTAGCGTGGAGAGGAGGAGAGGGAGGGCGGCGTGGGGGAGTGAGGAGGGACTGGGACATCCTTTTATTTGCTGGAGGAGAGGGGAACGGCCGGAGAGCTCGCCGGCCGACCATCCATGCTGGCCAATCAAGGGGAATTAAATCCGGCGTATAAAGGTCAAATTAAGAGGGGAAAACTTGGAGGAAATGATGAGGTAGAGGAGAGGAACCGATTTTTTTGGTTAATTTGGAGGGAAATCAAATGGGGAGGGAGATCAAGAGGGACGGCGCTAGGGTTCGGCCGGGAGGAGAGAGACGCGCACGTTCTGGAGGTTGAAGACGACTCCTGCGGCGTGCGCCCTTGCTGCTGCTCAGCATGGGCCAAGGGGCTGCTAGGCCAAGCGCAAGGGGGAGGGGAAGGAGATGGGCTGGCAGCTAGGCCAAGGGGAGGGGGAGGAAAGGCTGGGCTAAGAAAGAAAGGGGCTACTGGGCCAAGGAAGAGAAGGAGAGATGGGCCGGCTGCCCAGAGGAGGGAGAGAGGGATTTTAATTGTTTTTGTTTTATTTTAATTGCATAGATGATCTTTGTATTATTTTTTTTGGAGCTCTCAAATTTCACGAAAAATTTTAGAGAATACTTTAGCGCATGGAGAATATTTCAAAAATATTTCCAGCCGTGACTTTTAAAGGAAATTTTTATTTTCTTATTGATTTCACTTGATTAATTTGCTTTAAATTTTATTTAATGTTTAGAAAATGAATTATTTAATAATTTTTAATCCCGAACGAAAATCGGGGCGTGACAACAACGCTACACCACGTTGAATAGGCCCAACCATTCCACCTGAACTAGACTAGTTTATTAAACCAAGTTAATTAATAGGGTGGGACTAATCACAGCGAAGCTGGTCAATCGCCCATAACCGTGGGCGTGGCTATTCGAATAGTTTTACTTTGATCAGAAGTGTACAACTGTACCCACAAGACACAATCCACCATATGTCACCGTGTTTGTCCAGACACCTCACCATATGAGTGATTGTGACAAGACCCTTCGCATAATTCCTCCTAACCAAGTGATACCACACTTTAGGTTTCGCCCCTACCCCTAAATCCAAGGTACGCAGCCCTCTTGTGTCACGGTGAATCCAGAATCCGCACAGGCCGTCGCAAGGTCCATCCGAACTCGTTCACGCCACCCTTTCCCGGGTACATCAGAAAGGAAAGAGCTATACTACAAGTCCAACAGTAGTTCATTACTTGTGGAAAGTACGGTAAGTCTCCCAGGGTTTCCCACGAACTGGTCCTTACTTGGCACGGGTGCAACAAACGAAACCATACACCCACAACCCACCATTAAGCCATATTTTAATTGGGTAATTACGACCAATAAAACATGGCCAGGAGTCTCAAGCTCACAGCTCATCAAATACTAAAGTGAATAATGTGATTATCCTATTAAGTGAGCTAGTTGCAATTAAGCATGGATAAGCGTATATAATTCTAGCAAGGTCAACATAAGTGACGCAAGCTAATCAAGTTATCACCAGGTTGACAAAGGATGGATGTCAAGTAAACATGGCACAAGCAAGCGGATAGGTAATCCCAATTCCCATGTAATTAGCAAAACATGCAATTTATTTGCAAATGGTTAAACATTTTATAAAGTAGGCTAAATATGCTTCAACAGGAATGTGTGTGTTGCCTTGCTCCTTCAAACAATCTTCCAAACTATTTCCTAGCGAGCATGAATTTTTGAAATGATGGAGTCTACATGCTAGCACACAAAACAAGGGAAAACCCTAATAAAAATCAAATAAACAGTACATAAAAAGTAAAAAAACATGTAGACCTCAATTTTAGATGAATTTTGCAAGTTGAATGGCCCAATTGGGAGTTCGTATGAATTAGATATGAATTTTAGAAGTTTCAAGCCATTTAAATGAATTTCTAGAAATTAAACCGATTTATTGCGCAATTATTAATTATTTTCTCAAAGGAACAGGGGATTTATTGTGTCAGCAATAGGAGCTAGCACTGACACGCGGACCCCATGCGTCAGCAAGTCAAAGAGGGCGGTCCATGATGGACCAAGTCCACGTGTGGCGCGGGTGGGTGCACCACAAGGATCACACATGGCGCTGACGAGGCACCAATGTGGCGGTCAAGTGGGCGGCCACATGGACGGCCCCGATCTGCCCGATGGCAAATCGGATGGTCACGGGGAAACGGGGCACACAAGAGGGCGGAGAGGAAGGATGCTCACCAAGCACACAACGACGATGTGCGGCGACGCGGAAGAGAGGACGGCGATGGAGGGCATGGCGGCGCTCCTCGGGAAGGCGGCGTGGACGGCGGTCCGGTGGCTTTCAGTGAAGGCGGAGGGACAGACGAGGTGTGGCACAGCGTCGCGGAACTAGAGGAGGGTTCGGCGATGCCTGGAGACTGGTCAGCAGCCAACGACAGGCGGCTGGAGACAAGGGAGATGGCGACGGCCTTGAGCACACGGTGGAAACGACACTCTAGCGATGGGCGACGCTCGAGAAAGCGGCGGACGGGGTGTGGCGTAGCGTGGCGAAGGAAAAGGCAGGGGTGACGCAGCTGGGCGAGGTTCAACTCGTCGGCAAGGAGGAGCTGAAGGCGGCGAAAGAGGCGGTGGCTTCGGGTCCGTGGCGAAGATGGCGCTCTGGCGGTGGTTTGGACAATTGAAGTGGCGGATGGAGTGGCTCTTGGCACCGCGATGCCAGTGGCACAAGCGGCACGGGGCGGTGGTGGCTAGAACGGCGGTGGCGCGTGGCCGGGACGCGACGGTGGTAGTGGAGATCGGATTCATGAAGGGTGGCGGCGTCTCGGTGGCGATTGGGGGAAATGGATTGGTGACCAGGGTTGCTCTCGGCACGACAGTGCCGATGGTGCAAGCGGCACGGAGCGGTGGAGGCTAGGGCGGCGACAAAGGTTCACCGGAGCATCACGGCAAGCGGAGGTGCGAGGGAGCGACGTGTGGAGAGCGGGAAAGGGTGCAACAAGCTCGGGGAAAATGGTTAAATGAGATAGAGGCAGCCGGGGAGGAGCCTTATAGCTTCGGGGAAGAGAGATCATGGCCGGGAAAGGCGGGAGGCGGCGGCAACGGCCGTCGGGGGCGAGGAGAGAGGGAGCCGCCAGAGGCGGCAACATGGCCAAATTTGGGGGGGAAAGTAGGGGAGTGCGCGTCGGAGAGAGGAGGCGGTCGGTCCACGCACGTGCGGGGAGGCGGGAAGGTGCGAGGACCGCGGTGACGTGGGTGGGCTCAGCGGCGATTCTCCTGGCCGGAGGCGGGAAACGAGGCTGACAGGTGCGCCCCACCTGTTTTCGGAACATGAGGAAGGAGGGACACGAAATAGACTTCGTGAAGGAAAGGAGGCAAGCGGGGCAGACGACTGGGCAGTGCTGAGGAGAGAGGATGGGGCTGCTTTGGCGAGCTGGGCCGCGAGGGAGGAGAGAGAAGGAAGGCAAAGTAGACTTCTGGAGGAACCAGTCAAAAATGACCCAAGAACAGTGAAGGGGTTTTTACTTTGTTTTTCAATTTATTTAATTGATTAAATAAACTTTGTATTATTTAAATTACTTCTTGAGCTCGAATATTCACGTAAAATTTCACAGAGTACTTAGGGCATGGAGACTATTACAAAAATATTCCCACCATGAGTTTTAAAGGAAATTTCGATGTTCTCATTAATTTCACTTGATAATTTATTTTAAATTTTAATATGATTTTCTAGAAATGTATTATTAAATTATTTTTAATCCCGAAAGAAAATTGGGGCGTGATAATGCGACCATGCTATAGCGTATTCGTTCCAAGTTTCTTGTAGTCGATACGAAGTGTGACCATCAGACAACTCTTTCACTCTGCTCTGTCATGAAACCTCTTCTTATATGCGCTGAGACTTGAGGTTACTAATCCGGCATTCATCTTGTAGGAAATAAATTCCGACTACTGTGTGCCTTAGGACCATCATATGTCTTTTAGTTCAATACTAGAATTATCGGTTTGAGTTTTATTTAGTCAATACAAGATGTCGACTATTATAAAGCCTCCAACTAGTCTCTTTTACTCAAGAAGACCAATTGCTCTTATATATGATTTTCCTAAAATTAATTCTTAGAACAAATTGTTAGACAAAACGCCCCCAAGCAAACGCTTAAGAGTAACTTCATATGAATTGAAAATATTAAAAATAAATTATATCTATGTGTGACAATAAACGAGTGCTGTCACCAGAGCTGTCCTCAGCTAAATGGACTTATGGACTCTCCCTAGCCCCCATCTAGATTTGTGGGAAGTTTCCCTCAAAAACAGGTGGAATCTCATAACAAACTAAGGTGAAGAAGCGAATCCCTAGCCCCTAGCCGTGAAGTTGGGAAAACGAATTTCGAATTACACAGCTAGTTAATACGTTAGGTACTTTGACATGACCAATTCTGATATGGTCGTTCGACCCTCAGTACCTAACTAATCCAATAGTACCAAGTGTCCCTGGCCAAGTTTCTGAGACCCGGAGATTAGTCAGGCTTCACGTAATAGGACGATAATAAATGACTTCATCCAGTAATGATATGAGAAAAGAGGATCAACGAGCAAATATTGCACATTTGATATTATAAAAATTTACATAGATTCGTAGAAGTGGAGGGAGGATTACTACCACGCTGGTCGAGGACCTGGTGTAGCCGTACCTCAACCACTCGTAGAGGTGGTGGGATCACTACCATGCTGGTCGAGGACCAGGTGTAGTTGTACCTTGATCACTCGTAGAGGTGGTGGGATCGCTACCATACTTGTCGAGGATCAGGTGTAGTCATACCTTGACCACTCATAGAGGTGGTGGGATCACTACCGTACTGGTTGAGGACCAGGTGTAGTCGTACCTTAACAACTCATAGAGATGGTGAGATCGTTACCACACTGGTCAAGGACTAGGTGTGTAGTTGTATCTCGACCACTCGTAGAGGACTCATAGAGTTGGTGGGCTGATCGCTACCATGCTGGTCGAGGACCAGGTGTAGTTGTACCTCAACCACTCGTAGAGGTGGGATCATTACCATGCTGGTCGTGGACCAGGTCTTCCTTCGTACCCCAACCACTCGTAGAAGATTCGTAGAAGTGGTAGGAGGATCGCTACCATGCTAGTGGAGGACCAGGTGTAGTCGTACCTCAACCACTCTTAGATGTGGTGGGATGTCTACCACACTCGTAGAGGCGCTTGAGTCGGTTATTACATGTTCATCTCTTGTGGCCAGCATGACTTCACATACCCAACTAGCAAGCATATCAGACATTCGTTTGCAATCATGCCAGGTGATCAAGCTGACAACGTTCGCGAGGATATTGTACATAGCAATCGTTTCACAAATAGACTAGACGTGACCGGTACTAGATGTGAGATAGGCCATCAGTCTTTGTTTGTAGGTTTGGTCTGACAACTCCACATTTGTTTGAGAACGTTCTCGACAATGGGACGAACTCGATCGCCACCTACCAGAGTGCTCGATTATTCCTGAAAATTATTTTCTAGAAGGCAATATATATAGCAAAGAATACTAAATGTGTACTCGAAAAATTACATAAACCTTCTAATATTGTCAGGATATAATGAGTAGATTTAGATTAAATATCGGGTGCTATGTATACCATAAACAAGCATGACTTATATAGAAAGAATAGAGCAAGCCCCAAGTATTTGACCGTTGTCGGTCTAATATAGGAAATACTTGCATAATAGATATTGTATAAAAACATGCTCTAGGTGTCAGTGTAAACGATAAGGCATACCAGCTATACACAGGTTAATACAGTATCATTTTTGAGACGGGAATCTTTCATGTTCATAGTACCATTTCCCTGGATCGAGTAGTTTGCTACCCACGAAATACAGTACTGAATAATCAGGTACAAATGCACGAATAGTCTTACAGCAAAAGTATTACAATATAGGCCCGAAGGCAATATCCGACATATAGGACCTCATGGTCCAGATACAATCAAAAGTAGAAGTTAGGTAAGGCAGCGGAATGAAGGCAGCGGCTTGTCAATTGCCACAGGCAACGACCGGAGACTAAGACCTAGCAGGCGCCATCGGCTTCTTCGCCCTCCTGGTAGTAGGCATATGGATCCTCCAAGTCGTCATTACCACCATCTGAAGGATTGTGCGTATAGCAAGGATGAGTACCAACCGTACTCAGCAAGCCAACACGGAAGTGATGCACATGATAGGGTTATTCAAGGAATGGCTGGGGTTCTTTTGCATAAAGCCAATTTTCACAAATCTTTTCACAAGCCTAACAACTAGCCAAGTCAAGTTTTAGTTTCACAGTTCATTCAGTCGGCGACGGTTCTGTCTACCATCCATCGTGATTCCAAGGATGGCTTCCCGCCTCCGGTTCGTCATGGTTTTCTGGGGAGTCCATCCCTTCTCGCATTTCGAGAAGTTGATCCACCAGTGAATAAGAATCATCATGCAAACCCATCCCAGTATTTTAAAGTTTAGAGTCTAGCCAAGCGAAAGTCTTGTCACAATGCTCAATATCCGTGAGCACGGCTATTCGAATAGATTGATTCATTCACACTGCAGTGGATGTACACTTTACCCGTACTCCGCGACTACCCAACAAATGAGCCTACGTCCCAACACATGAGACGGTCACGGCAAACCCTTTCGATAACCTCACTTTGGCAGTACCCGCTCCATGAACTTAAGCCCTCATGCACTCTAGCCGTCATTTTCTAGCAGTGTGAGGAGTTCTGGCACACCCGGTATAAGGGAAGACTTCATTCATCAAGTTATATTAATTTCAATTTTCAATCATCCTTTCTCAATCTCATCTCATACATAAGAACCACTATGCAAGGGTACCGCCTCCGCTCGGCTATCTACTCCGCTAGGTCTATACCCATTCGAGAAGTACGGTTGTACTGGCTCGTTTCCCGGCTACCTCATGGCTCAGTCCTTAATTGACCAGGGTCGGCACTTGCCTTTTTCCGGAATCCACCCAAATCATCCAGCCGCCCCAGTCTAAAACATTTGTTTAATACTTTCAATTTTCATCAAAACTCATTTCATCATTCTCGTGGCCATGTGGCGCTCATGTCTCCACATGCCGTATCTCAACTACCTTCCCTAAGGTAGCTGCCCAAGCATAAAGCTCTTCATAAAATCTTGAGTATGCATGAATCTAAATATAACATGGCTAAGCATTTTTACCGAAGATATCCTCCGGTTGTATGTATCACATCGAGGGTTACAAGGAATAATTCTAAAGGTAATCAATAACAAGGTATGACATAACAATTATAGGTAATTCTTTATGTATAGCATGCATGTTTAAAGTTTAAAATAACATCATTTCGTAATTGGGATCATTATGTTCAAAGAGTGTGATGACTTGCCTTGCTCGCACGCTTGTTGAGCGGGGTCTTCAACGGAGTCGATGCCTGCTTCTTCAGGTGCTATCCGTACGTGTGAAAGATCAATTGAATTGAATTAGAATTCAATAAAATACTGAGAGATCGAAAAGAACCATAAAAACCACGAAAACGACTCCAAATGTTTGGCCTAGAATTCTACTTGAGTTCGGGCGACTATTGCTAGGGAAAACTCCGAGTTCGAACTCGAGTCGATGCCCTAGGGTTTTCACAAAACGACGATTGTAATTATTTGAGAAAACAGATTTGGAAATATCAGCAGAGGGATTTGTACTTGGGGTTTTGAAGGTTCGACCACAAAAGAGAAACATATTTAAATGGCGAGGAAGAATTAAACGAAATACGGATTTAAAAATGACGCGAAATGAAATCTCGGAAAAAGTCCGATTTCGATTTTTCAAATTTTGCTCCGAGAAAATATACAAGAAAATAATTTATTTTTGCCCAAAAATTCACTCAAGTCCTTTCAAAATATTTTCCCAAATTTTCCATAATTTTTCCTATTTTTTTCTCTATTTTTCCTTTTCCTTTTCCTTTTTCTTCTCTTTTCTTTTTCTTTTTCTTTTCTTTTCCTCTGCACACTGTTCATTGGCCCACAAGGTGTTCGACCGAACACCTCTCTCTCTGCTTTCTCTGTTACGGCCGACGGCCGGTGCAAACGCAATGGGGTGGCGGCTCGGGGCTTACCGGTGACGGAGACGGCAAGGGAAGGGTGGCGGAGCTCCGACGATGGCGGCGCACGGTGGCTAGGGCGCTCGGTGGCTCGCAGTGGTTTGCGGTGGCGGCGCCTCGGAGAAGGAAGGGGACTGGCGAGAGAGGGGAGGCTAGAGGCGGCGAGGTGGGGAGGAATGGGGGTTTTGCCCCTCCTTTATAGGCGCAACCGAGCGAGACAATGGGGAGAAAGGGGAGGGCCGGTGCGGCGGTCTGGCGTTGGACACGCGACGCGTGGGTTGGCGGGGCCGGCGTGGCGAGTGTGGGCGACGCGCGGGGCGTCAACACTCGGTGTGAGCGCGGGCGGGGTCCGGGCATGGCGGCGACGCGCGGCGCGGGTGAGCGAGGTCCGGCGCAGGGGCGACGCGCGGCGCGCGCGCGAGCGCGAGCGGGCTATGGCGGCGAGCGCGTGGCGGCGAGGCGCGGGCGCGGGTGCGTAGGTAGCCGGGCCGACGCGGCGCGGGCACGTGCATGGTACGGCCGGCGACGCGCGGCGAGCGCGGCCGGGGCGGTGACGGCGTCGAGCGAGATGGTGATCAATGAACAAGGCCACTTTTTAATTTTCCCGATTTTTTTCACTCCATTTTCCATTTCTCATTTTTCCTTCACTCCATAAATCCCAAATAAATATATAGTATTCCCAAAATCAGTTAGAAATATATTTTCAACTTTTCACCATCATTATTTATTTTTAAATATACATTTCCCATATTTAATTTTATTCTTTTTCCTAAATCCATAAATCACCACTTTTATTTCCAAATAAATTTCCTAGATTTCATATAAATCCCTTAAAATAGTTTATTGTCTATTTTACTCCCTAATTAATTTTCCATAATCACCAATTATTATTTTATGTCTCAAATATATATATCTTCATAAATCCGCCTCCCTTTTTCGATTTTATTTTAAAAATTCCTAGCCTTATATTTCGAGATTTTCCTTCCCGACGAAAATCCAAATCGTTTGGTTTTCACAAACACCAAGAGGAATTGTTCACAACTAAATTCGTGCAACTGAGCTAGCAAATAAGAAGCACAAACATGGGAAAAAGGCAACAGGCAAAAGTTTTTGCAAGTTCCGATTTTTACGTTCCGATTTTAATTTCTTCGATTTTCAGGATGTTACAAACCTACCCCCCTAACAATAAATCTCGTCCTCGAGATTTCTTACTGGTTGTTGAGTAGGTGTGGGTATTTAGTCTTTAGAAAATCCTCTCTTTCCCAGGTGGCCTCTTCTTCGGTGTGATTGCTCCATTGCACTTTGTACATGCGCCATGACTTGGTTCGTGTCCTCTTTTCTGCCTCGTCCAGTATCTTTGTTGGATGTTCCGGATATGTGAGATCACTGTTGATATGGATGGTTTCCAAAGGAGCTTGCTCTTCTGGCACTCGCAGGCACTTCTTCAACTGTGACACATGGAACACTGGGTGGACATCGGAGATGTTCTCGGGTAACTCTAGCTGGTAGGCCACTTCACCTCTTTTAGAGCTTATCAGGAATGGGCCCACATATCTTGGCGCAAGTTTCCCTTTGACCTTGAACCTTTGAGTCCCTCGTAGTGGTGAGACCTTTAGGTACACATAGTCGCCTATATTGAACTCTAAGTCCCTTCGACGAGTCTCCGTGTAGCTCTTCTGTCGAGATTGGGCCGCTTTCAGTCGGTCCTGGATCAGGCGGACCTTTTCCTTTGCCTCTTTGATTATGTCTAGTCCAAACACGGCTCGTTCACCGGTTTCTGACCACATCAATGGGGTTCGGCATCGTCGACCAAATAGGGCTTCATTTGGTGACATCTTCAGACTAGCTTGGTAGCTGTTGTTGTAGGAGAACTCGGCGTACGGTAAGCATTTTTCCCAATCCTTGGTAAAATCCAACGCACAGGCTCTTAACATATCCTCAAGAACTTGATTTGTCCTTTCGGTCTGCCCATCGGTCTGTGGGTGGTAAGCGGTACTGAAGGCAAGGTGACTTCCGAGTGCCTCATGAACTTTACTCCAAAAATGGGACGTGAATTGAGTACCGCGATCCGATATAATTCTTTTTGGCACACCGTGAAGACACACAATCCTACTCATGTATAGCTCTACCAGCTTGGCACTATTGTAGTTAGTCTTTACGGGAATAAATCGCGGTCTTGGTGAGCCGATCTACTATTACCCAAATGGAATCATATCCTGCGCAGCTTTGGGTAGTCCAACGATGAAATCCATGCCTATCTCATCCCATTTCCACTCGGGAATCTTGAGTGGCTGCAACAACCCTGCCGGTCGTTGATGCTCGGCTTTTACCCTTTGGCATACATCGCATACAGCCACGTATTCGGCTACGTCTCTCTTCATGTTGGGCCACTAGTATTCCTCCTTCAAATCCTGGTACATCTTCGTGCTTCTCGGATGTAACGAATAGGCTGATCCATGTGCTTCTTTTGGGATCAATCCTCTCAAACCACCTTGTTCAGGCACGTAGATTCTTTTCTTATACCAGAGGGTTCCCTTGTCATCTACCGAGAATTCCTTCGCGTGCCCAGCGGCCATGCGCTCTTTGATCGCTTGTTTTTCTTCATTACCCTTCTGAGCTTCTTCTCTTTGAGTCCTCAGAAGAGGTTGGATTTCTAGTGAGTTCACTTCTCCGTGAGGAATCAGGTGTAAGTTGAGTCGAGCCATCTCTTCTTGAAGCTCACTGGCCATGCCTTCCAGTCTCATATGGTTGCATTGGGCTTTGCGGCTTAACGCGTCGGCCACTACATTCGCCTTGCCGGGGTGGTAATGGATTCCTAGATCGTAGTCCTTGATTAATTCCAACCACCGTCTCTGACGTAGATTGAGATCGGACTGAGTAAAGAAGTATTTCAGGCTCTTGTGGTCAGTGTATACATCACAGTGATTCCCGATCAGATAGTGCCTCCAGATTTTTAATGCATGGACAACTGCTGCTAATTCCAAGTCATGTGTGGGGTAGTTTTCCTCGTGGGGCCGTAATTGTCTCGAGGCATATGCTACGACCTTTCCATCCTGCTTCAATACGCCTCCCAGTCCTTGTCGAGACGCATCACAGTATATCATGAAATCCTTCCGGTTGTCAGGTAGGGTTAAGATTGGGGCAGTGGTTAACTTTCTTTTAGTTGGTCAAAGGCTTCCTGACACTTCTCGTTCCATACGAATTTCTTCTCCTTCTTCATAAGTTGAGTCATGGGTCGGGCTATCGTGGAAAACCCTTCAATGAACCTCCGGTAGTATCCGGCCAATCCCAAGAAACTTCGAACCTCTGTCACTGACTTGGGTGCCTTCCATTCTGTAACCGCTTCGACTTTGGCAGGGTCTACTGCTACTCCTCCGGCTGAGACTACATGGCCAAGAAAAGCGACTTCCTTAAGCCAGAACTCGCATTTACTAAATTTTGCATACAACTGGTGCTCTCGTAGCTTCTCTAGTACCAGTAGTAGGTGTTCTGCATGTTCCTCATCGTCTTTGGAGTAGATAAGTATATCGTCGATAAACACCACCACGAATTTATCCACATACTCCATGAATACTTTGTTCATTAGATTCATGAAATACGCCGGGGCACTGGTCAACCCAAAAGACATTACGGTGAACTCATACAAGCCATAACGCGTAGAGAATGCCGTTTTGGGAATATCTCCGGCTCTAATCTTTAGCTGATGGTATCGTGACCGAAGATCAATCTTCAAGAACACTTGTGCACCCTTGAGTTGATCGAATAAGTCATCGATTCGAGGTAGTGGATACTTGTTTTTGATGGTCACTTCATTCAACGATCGGTAATCTACACACATTCTCATACTTCCATCCTTCTTTTTGACGAAGAGTACTGGGGCTCCCCAGGGAGAAGAACTAGGGCGTACAAATCCTTTTTCTTGTAGTTCTCTGATTTGCTTCTTGAGTTCTTCTAGTTCGTTAGCCGGCATTCGGTAGGGTCTCTTGGATATGGGGGCAGTACCAGGCATTAGGTCGATGATAAATTCTATGTCACGATCAGGGGGCATTCCGGGCAATTCCTCAGGGAATACGTCCGGGTATTCTTGCACTACTGGTATCCCGCTCAAAGGTAGCATGGTGAATACTCCCGCAGCTTGCTCACATAACATCGGTTTTTGGTCCATGGTTATGTTCGTTGGTGATCCCCATGGGGTGGATACTGTGACTTCCCTTCGGCTACAGTCTATGACTCCATTGTTCTTAGTCAACCAATCCATTCCAAGTACGATATCAATAGTTTGTGGTGATAGTACCATAAGGTTTGAAAGGAATACCACGTCTCTAATCCGTATGGGCACATTGATGCAAGCATGGGGTACAGTTATGTTTCCCCAGCGAGTGTACCAACATGGGTCTCTTAAGTTCTACCTGGTGTAGGTGGTGTTGTTTGCTTACTTGTGAGGATATGAATGAATGCGATGCTCCGGAATCAAATAAGACTTTAACTGGGGTAGAGTTGATAGAGAACATACCCATCAGCACATTCTGATCCTCCTGCGCTTCTTCGGCACGCACATGATTCACTTGTCCGCGTCGAAATCCGGTAGCAGTCTCATTGGGTTGCGGCGTCCTAAACAGACCGCGTCCCGCAGCAGGAGTAGTAGTTCCTCATACACCGTTGCATTGGCGCCGTATGCACGGGACTGTTACGTGGCTTGGGGCAGCTGTTGGAGTAGTGCCCAAACTCTCCACGCTTGAAGCAATTCACATTTCTTCTTCCTGAGCGGCTAGAGTTGGTGTCGGGGTACGGAACTGGGGTTCAGTCGGCCTGCTGACGTGGTCGGGTGCAGGGGGACGACTGGTTGCCATGACGGTTGGCTTCCATCCGGACGGGGTAGCTCCCTTGGAACGCTGAGGCGCTCCCTGAAGTGGGAGGGCCATAGCAAGCCTCCTCTTGCGGTTGTTTTCCACCATATTCTGGTCATGCTCCAATCGTACCACCTTGTTGATAAGACTTTGGAAGCTGATGTGATCTTGACCGATCATTGGCCCTCTCAGCTCATCGCTTAATCCTTCGATAAATTTATCGATTTTCTCTTCTTCGTTTGCCAGGTCACCGGTGGCATATCGAGCGAGTTGCGTGAACTTGTTCAGGTATTCCTGTACTGTGGTGTTGCCTTGGCGCAACCTTCGGAATTCGTTCTTCTTCATTCTCATGACTGCGGCGGGTACAAAATTTTCACGAAAGGCGGCTGTGAACTCCTCCCAGGTTGATTCTCCGGCGTCTTCTGCCCATGTCTCTTTGTAGGTGTCCCACCAACCACTTGCGGGGCCTTCCAATTGATTGGTGGCAAAAATGACTCTGTCGGCTTCTCGTACCCTGACGAGGGTCAATTTCTTCTCTATTACTCTTAACCAGTCTTCGGCATCCATTGGTTCATCGGCCGTGGAAAATGTAGGCGGCTTAGCTCGCATAAATTCTCCCAAGCTTGATCCTCCGCGATTCCCTTGGTTGTTGGCGATAGCTTGAAGCAACTAGGTTTGTAAGGCCATGACCTCCGCTAGGGTAGAGGGATTAGGCTCTGGTGGGTTCTCGTTGGATGTCGAAGCTCTGCGACGATGCGCCATCTGAAGGAGGTAGATGAGTTAAGAGATTGGAATCACTAAGGTCATGGTCTCTAGGTGATTTCTCTTCAAGTTGTTTTTAAGTGATCTTTGAACAGAGCAAGCATGGTGGAATAAACTCATTAATAACATACCATAAAACATTACATAGGTCCATAGCGATTACATTAATGGGGATACAATGGACTGCACATACACAGTCCCACAAGACACAATGCGAAAGCTAACATCGTACTACTACCTTCGTCTACTAGGGGGAAGGGTGTGATCCTTGCTGCCAAAAACCATCCAAAGCAAGGTCGAAGTTGGGGCGGTCCTCTCGCCTAGTCATCCATCCAACCGCAGGAACCAGGTGCAGGAAGGGGGTGATCCTTAGCAGAAGCAAATCGAAGTCCCCATGGCTCAGAGGTAGTGGCCTCAGAGTCATGCTTGATCTTCCTGCTTGGTGGTCGGGTACTCTTCCGGGCAGTCCTGAGGGTGAGGGGACCTCCGGTGTGAGTCAGGCGACGAGTAGGAGCTGCCTCCTTCGCTGGATTAGTATCGCTGGACTCCCACTTGATCTCCATAGGCTCTGTCTTAGACTCGGAATCAACGTTGATCTGGATGGGGTTCTCCTCTCCCGAACCAGGCTTAGATGGTACAACCATGGAGTTCGAGGTAGGTTCCATTGAGGTAGCAGCAGTGGGGTCTATCAGGTATGGTGCCGACTCTGTGCTCAACATAAAGGCCTGCTCCATCATGGCTTGAAAAGTGTTCAGGCATGCTGGAGTCATGAGGTAGTAGTGGTCGGGCACAGGGGCAGGGGGTGTTGGTGCAACTTCGGTGGAAGTACCTGCAGTAGGGACAGGGTGGGAGCGAAGTTGTTCTTCCAGCTGGTTGACCTGTTGTTTGCTCTTCCTGAGCTGTTCTTCCAGCTCCACCAAGGCTTCTCCATGGGCCATGTAATGGTCAGAGAGCTGCTCGTACTGGGCACCGTTGGCCTGTAGCTGGGTTTGCAGCAAGTTGATCTGATCCCCGCAGCTCTAGTGTTCCTCGACCAGATCATTGAGGCGTCGCTGCTGGTTGTCGATTTCGAGCAAAGCCTCTTCATAGCAGTCATTCGTTGTTTTTGCCCAGCGGGATAGACGGGTGACCATAGGATTATAGCAGCAGGGGGTGGCTTCCACGGTGCAGACCGGATTGCCTTCCTCGCGGTAGGGATGGTGTACAAACTCGGTCACGGTGAGCTCAGCACGGTGAATAGCGTTGAGGCGGAGGAACGCTTCACGGGCCGCGTCCTAGAGAGCTGCTTCTACCAGATCTCGGTGGTAACGGGTGTGGAAGCAATAAGGTGTCTCATTCCCCATGCGAGCCTCAACTGAAACTGCTGCCTCTCATACCGGGTAGCCTTCGGTGCCATGCCTCCTAATCTGGTAGGTGGGTGCCTCTGGGTACCTTAGGCACCACAGCAATAACTGGAGTTGTGCCACGAATCCTTCATCCCGTGGAACGGTGATCTCCCAAACTCCGACATGGTCCGACATCTGGTTTTGAAGGCAACTAGGGTCAGAGGGAGATAATATCAAAGCAATTTGAGTAAAAGAAATGGGGATGGAGGTATAGGAAAAAGTATGTTTGTCTTTCAAAAATAATAGTTTGTGAAATGATCCTAAGTAGGGATATTTCCCTTTAGCCAGCTAGTCAGGGGTAGGGCGCCAGTTGGTCTTATCCGACAGTCGCATTGCTCTGATACCAGCTCTGTTGACCCCCGTTTTTGAGACAGGAATCTTTCGTGTTCATAGTACCATTTCCCTGGATCGAGTAGTTTGGTACCCACGAAATACAGTACTGAATAATCAGGTACAAATGCACGAATAGTCTTATAGCAAAAGTATTACAATATAGGCCCGAAGGCAATATCCTTCATATAGGACCTCATGGTCCAGATACAATCAAAAGTATAAGTTAGGTAAGGCAGCGGAATGAAGGCAGCGGCTTGTCAATTGCCACAGGCAACGACCGGAGACTAAGACCTAGCAGGCGCCATCGGCTTCTTCGCCCTCCTGGTAGTAGGCATATGGATCCTCCAAGTCGTCATTACCACCATCTGAAGGTTTGTGCGTATAGCAAGGATGAGTACCAACCATACTCAGCAAGCCAACACGGAAGTGATGCACATGATAGGGTTATTCAAGGAATGGCTGGGTTCTTTTGCATAAAGCCAATTTTCACAAATCTTTTCACAAGCCTAACAACTAGCCAAGTCAAGTTTTAGTTTCACAGTTCATTAAGTCGGCGACGATTCTGTCTACCATCCATCGTGATTCCAAGGATGGCTTCCCGCCTCCGGTTCGTCATGGTTTTCTGGGGAGTCCATCCCTTCTCGCATTTCGAGAAGTTGATCCACCAGTGAATAAGAATCATCATGCAAACCCATCCCAGTATTTTAAAGTTTAGAGTCTAGCCAAGAGAAAGTCTTGTCACGATGCTCAATATCCGTGAGCACGGCTATTCGAATAGATTGATTCATTCACACTGCAGTGGATGTACACTTTACCCGTACTCCGCGACTACCCAACAAATGAGCCTACGTCCCAACACATGAGACGGTCACGGCAAAGCCTTTCGATAACCTCACTTTGGCAGTACCCGCTCCATGAACTTAAGCCCTCATGCACTCTAGCCGTCATTTTCTAGCAGTGAGAGGAGTTCTGGCGCACCCGGGATAAGAGAAGACTTCATTCATCAAGTTATATTAATTTCAATTTTCAATCATCCTTTCTTAATCTCATCTCATACATAAGAACCACTATGCAAGGGTACCGCCTCCGCTCGGCTATCTACTCCGCTAGGTCTATACCCATTCGAGAAGTACGGTTGTACTGGCTCGTTTCCCGGCTATCTCATGGCTCGGTCTTTAATTGACCAGGGTCGGCACTTGCCTTTTTCCGAAATCCACCCAAATCATCTAGCCGTCCCAGTCTAAAACATTTGTTTAATACTTTCAATTTTCATCAAAACTCATTTCATCATTCTTGTGGCCATGTGGCGCTCATGTCTCCACATGCCGTATCTCCACTACCTTCCCTAAGGTAGCTGCCCAAGCATAAAGCTCTTCATAAAATCATGAGTATGCATGAATCTAAATATAGCATGGCTAAGCATTTTTACCGAAGATATCCTCCGGTTGTATGTATCACATCGACGGTTACAAGGAATAATTCTAAAGGTAATCAATAATGAGGTATGACATAACAAGTATAGGTAATTCTCTATGTATAGCATGCATGTTTAAAGTTTAAAATAACATCATTTCGTAATTGGGATCAATATGTTCAAAGAGTGTGATGACTTGCCTTGCTCGCACGCTTGTTGAGCGGGGTCTTCAACGGAGTCAATGCCTGCTTCTTCAGGTGCTATCCGTACGTGCGAAAGATCAATTGAATTCCAATTAGAATTCAATAAAATACCGAGAGATCGAAAATAACCATAAAAACCACGAAAACGACTCCAAATGTTTGGCTTAGAATTCTACATGAGTTCGGGCGAGTATTGCTAGGGAAAATCCGAGTTCGAACTCGAGTCAATGCCCTAGGGTTTTCGCAAAATGACGATTGTAATTATTTGAGAAAACAGATTTGGAAATATCGTGGAGGGATTTGTACTCACGGTTTTGAAGGTTCGAGCACAAAACAGAAACATATTTAAATGGCGAGGAAGAATTAAACGAAATACGGATTTAAAAATGACGCGAAATGAAATCTCGGAAAAAGTCCGATTTTGATTTTTCAAATTTTGCTCCAAGAAAATATACAAGAAAATAATTTTTTTGCCCAAAAATTCACTCAAATCCTTTCAAAATATTTTCCCAAATTTTCCATAATTTTTCCTATTTTTCTCTATTTTTCCTTTTTCCTTTTTCTTCTCTTTTCTTTTTCTTTTTCTTTCTTTTCTTCCTCTACACACTGTTCATTGGCCCACAAGGTGTTCGACCGAACGCCTCTCTCTCATTCTCACTTACGGACGACGGTCGGCGCAAACGCAAGGGGGTGGCGGCTCGGGGCTTCGACGGAGACGGGAAGGAAGGGTGGCGGAGCTCCGGCGATGGCGGCGCACGGTGGCTCGCAGCGGTATGCGGCGGCGGCAGCGCGCCGGGAGAGGAAGGGGGACCAGCGAGAGAGGGGAGGCTAGAGGCGGCGAGGTGGGGGAGGAATGGGGGTTTTGCCCTCCTTTATAGGCGCAACCGAGCGAGACAACGGGTAGAAAGCGGGGGCGCGCGGCGGTCCGGCGTCGGACACGCGGCGCGTGGGTTGGCGGGGTCGGCGCGGCGAGTGCGGGCGACGCGCCGGCCGGGCGCGGGCGTCGACACGCGGCGTGAGCGCGGGCGGGGTCCGGGCATGGCGGCGACGAGGCGGCGCGGCAAGCGGGGTCCAGCAGCGGAGCGGGCGCGCGCGCGCGCGAGCGGGGCGGCCGGTGCGGCGGCGAGCGCGTGGCGGCGAGGGCGCGGGCGCGGGCGGGGCCGAGGCATAGGGTGCGCGGGTAGCCGGGCCGCGCGAGCGCGGGCGCGTGCGCGCTGGCGCGTGGCGCGCGCGGCGCGGCATGGTACGGCCGGGCGACGCCAAGGCATGCGGCGGGGCCGGTATCGTTAGTGATATGCCCTAGAGGCAACATGGAGATGTTGGATATCACGTCAATGTTTATGTATAAATGAATAAAGTGTTATTCAGTTCCATGAAATAGACATCTTGTATTGATCAATAAGTACGTGACTTATTTATGAGACTCTTTACGTATGAATCTATTTCTAAACGATCCCTGATCATATGTCATATTGTTGGAACAAATATGATTCTAAGATCGGCATGTTTATTGATTGATGATCATGTCTCATAGATCATGGGTATGGAGATACCAAATCAATAAACATGGACATATGTGTTGGAGAACACATTGTTGGATAGACCCACCATGAGACACTACAGAATTAATGTGCCATTAGTTGGTCTCGGTAGTGTTGGTACAAAGTCCTTAGACCTGAGATCACCATGGATTCCAACATGTGTAGTAGCCTACTTTGGGACTAGCAAACGCTATTCCGTAACTAGGTAGTTATAAAGCTAGTTTTCGGGTTTGCTATGAAACATGGAGTGGGATGTGAGTGATCAAGATGGAATTTGCCCCTCCTTTGGAGATATATCTCTGGGCCCCTCGAGGTAATGGATTATGGAAATGCATGGCCATGCTAAGTTGATTGAGGAGTCAATCAACGACATGATAATCCAATACGGTTCGAGTGAATGGTTAAGCTATTGAAGGGATGGCACACATCTTGCCTATAGCTTAACCGGTATCGTGAGGCAAAGGGATTTGTGTACACATTACAGGTTCGAGCCGATATTATTCTTGTATACTATGGTGTCAATATGTGCTGCTAGGCGCCGCTATTGACAGGTCGGCTGAGTTAGACTCGAGCCGACGATCGGCTAAGTTAGACTATAGCCGAAACCGAGTATACCTGAACCTACGGGTCGCACGCTTGGGGATAGAATAGATATTCGAGTTGGACTCGATTACGGCTCGATCGGATAGGGATCCGATCGGATAGAGTCCTATGGGCTTACGACGTGTGGGGCGGCCAACTCTATGAGATACGGATGAGATCCGATTCAAAATAGAGTCCTAATCGGCCACTAGTCCCAGCTCGGCCAACTCTATATAAAGGAGGGAGGGGTGGAGAGCGTGACACGTCAATTGCATCGCGTGCAACGAAGTCGCCGAGATCAATCTCCACGGAAACCCTCCCCACTTTCGAGCCAAACCCTAGACTTGCATCGCGTGCTAGCACACGGGTGTACGGCGTTTCTGTCCCCGGACGTGTGGATACCGGTAGAGGCGCTGCTACGTTGCGCGCTCTTGATCGGCTGCGGTCGGGCGCATTGGAGCGAAGCGTGAGAACGCGGCCGGACGACTCGAATCGGCTGATTGGCGAATCGGCTGTCTCCGGGAATCGGCTACACTGTTCCAGATCGGATTGCCCCGATTGGCTATTCCGCCGCACTCTACTCCAATCGGTAACGATCTATCGGCCCTTACTTGCAAGTGTTCCTGGTTTGCGCGGTAGAAATTTTTTTTTCGGCTAGCATAGCTTCCGCGTAACCCTTCAGGTACGGCGTCGAGCAGATGGTGATCAATGAACAAGTGCCACTTTTTAATTTTTCCCGATTTTTTTCACTCCATTTTCCATTTCTCATTTTTCCTTCACTCCATAAATCCCAAATAAATATATAGTATTCTCAAAATCAGTTAGAAATATATTTTCAATTTTTCACCACCATTATTTATTTTTAAATATACATTTCCCATATTTAATTTTATTCCTTTTTCTTAAATCCATAAATCACCACTTTTAATTCCAAATAAATTTCCTAGATTTCATATAAATCCCTTGAAATAGTTTATTGTCCATTTTACTCCCTAATTAATTTTCCATAATCACCAATTATTATTTTATGTCTCAAATATATATATCTTCATAAATCTGCCTCCATTTTCTGATTTTATTTTAAAAATTCCTAACCTTATATTTCGAGATTTTCCTTCCCGACGAAAATCCAAATCGTTTGGTTTTCACAAACATCGAGAGGAATTGTTCGCAACTAAATTCTTGCAACTGAGCTGGCAAATAAGAAGCACAAACACGGGAAAAAGGAACAAGCAAAAGTTTTTGCAAGTTCCGATTTTTACGTTCTGATTTTAATTTCTTTGATTTTCAGGATGTTACAAATAAGACCATATACCCGATAGTATACGAGAAGGTATCCTCTAATTAAGGAGATATGGCTAATAAAGAAGGAAATTATCTTCCCGGAATAGAAGGTGTCAGAGTTCTAGTCAAGGAAGATAAGGTTTCCTTAGACCAATATTCTATTCTATCTCTCCGAGTTCTACTTGGAGATGAAGACAATCTCTGTAATATATACAAGGTCCCCGTGTTCAGGGAGGGGATCAAGTTACAAGCCATAGCCATAGCCATGCCCAAAAGCGATCAGGAGGAAGTTAGCATCTTATTCGCCGTATAGATCTTGTTAGGTTGTTTCCGACAATCCATATCGGCGGATTCATCTAGTTGTTCTATTCCCCATTTTACTCTGAGAAATATTCCCATCCATAATACATATAAACCGGAGTAGGGTTGTTACTCTTTCTGAGGGCCCGAACCAGTATAATTCCTTGTCCCCTATTTGCTTGATCTATTCTCGCGTATACTCTGGTTCCAACGATCCCCAAACTATACAAATACTATGGTCAACATATAGCCCATCGACAGTGGCATGCCAGGTAGGGGGCATGGTGCTAAAAGGTTTTGATGAAATAACATGAAGAGTGTGATTTTCCAATGAGGGCTTCTATGACTAGCCTGGCCTGGGAGATCCAACCCATCCTGCCTTCACTATGGTCCTAGTCGGTCCCATCATCCTTCCCATCTTCGCCGTCATTTCGATCTCGTCCCCCTTAACACGTGCTGACGACGAGGCCATCATGACGGCACGAGCGAATACATCTCTTCAAACGGCCACATCTTCGGTTTGTACTGAGAACGAGGTGTCGAGATCTATCTCTGTTGACAGAAAGCCTAAAGCAGCCCAACCTTTGACTCTAGCTGACAAGCGTGTGCTAACAAGGAAATCTGCCGACAAAGATAGCGCATGGTGTCTGTCAATTCTAGCGACCGGTAATATAATTTATAGGGTGTACTAGATTAAGGAGAGATGGTGACACAGATGTTTATACTGGTCACGCCCTCGACAGAGCTAATACCCTACTCGAGTTGTGTGTAGATTGGATCTGTGTCCGTGATTGATTAAACCAGTCGAGATTACCCCATTAGGGTTTCTCGGCCCTCCTTATATAGTCACGGAGACGGCTGGCTAGATATGGTAAGGTATCCCTTATAATCCAGGTACCTACCATCTATTTTCATGGATAGGATTACTTACCTTATCTTCATTTCTTTCTTCAAATACAAGTAAGCCGGATGGTCCCAAAGGACTCTACCCACCCCATGCTTTACGGCCCAAAGGCCATGCTGTGGGTATCAAGGTACCGTGTACCCCACAGTAACCCCCGAGTATTAAGCTTGATGAAGACTCGGAAGTCATCTGGACGAGGCGAAACAAACTAAGTACTCTCCCTAGTATTGCCGGGTAATTTATGTTATAGCTGAATAATTATCCGAGTAATCAAGTAACTGACTGGCCGAGTAATTATCCTTTCAAGGGGGTACTATAGACTATATCAAGGAATCCTTTTGTGGGCCGGCCCATGAGGCGTTCCAAGCATTACAAATAAGTCGAGCAGGAGGGCCGTTGCCCTAAACTCCAAACTGAATAGTTCCGGCCCCTTTGTCTTCCTCGCCGTGCCAAATCCTCCTTCTTTCTCCGCTAGGGTTCCAATAAATCGGAGCTCGACAAAGTTGATTCTTCTCCAGTCCATGCCTCAAATCTATCCCATCGCAAAACTTTTCATCTTTCTTCTCCACCATGTCTCAATCCATGGACAAATCAATCCCAATCCCAGATCAGACTCAATTTTAGGTGAAATCCACTATGATAGAGAAAGGTCTTCTAGCGGTGGTGGAAGATGGCATGCTTCCACCGCAATAAATCGTCGGCTGGCAGGCCGCCGCTGGTGAAGAGTTTCCCACCCCCAACACCAACGAGATTGTGATTTTCTCAACTTTTTTCTACTTTGGGCTAGGGCTCCTTGCTGGCGATTTCTTCCTTCGGCTTCTTCATTACTACAGTATTAACATCCACCACTCAATCCGAAATCGATCATCCAAATCTCCCTCTTCATTCATCTGTGCGAGGCATACTACAGGATCTAGCCGCACTTCGGGCTGTTTTGGCACTTGTACCAACTCAAGGCCCAGCCGAGGAAGAAGAATCTATGGGTTGTTGGTGGTAACGGGTTTCAGATCTGCCAAGATAGGAAGAAAGAGTTCTTCGATCTCCCTCCTATGCTCCACCAACAAGGTATGGTGCACAAAGTGGTTTTATTGTTCGAACCTGCTACCTAGCTTGCCTCCCTTCACACGCCATGCTCCAGTGGTGAGGGACTATTGGTCCTCCCTCCCGGAGAGCAGCGAGATGGACCAGGTGAGGGGGTTGATGAAGGGGATCTGGATGTTGCGTGATGCCATAGCCTGTAACTTCGTAATGTGCAAGGTGCAACCCCTGAAGAGCCAAAGTCACCTAGCGTGGGAGTACAGAAGCCAGAAGGATTTCACTCGGGAGTCTCCTGGGCTATGCGACAAGGATAAAGCTGTCACTTGGTTATCGAGCTTCTTCGAGCCGGGTACCTCAATAAGACAGGGGGCTTCCCCAAGCCGTTGAAGCACAAGTCAAATCGTCTTGAGGTAACTTCACTTACAATCCGTCTTCTTCTTGGGTGTCAGGAGTATTAACCTGTCGATTGTAGGAATCGGTAATGAGAAAAGGGGCTGGCGTACAAGAGCTACAGTAGATGGGTTATGAGATAAAGGTTTAGACAAGTTCAAGCCCTCTTGACAAGAGGTAATACTGTACTCTTGTTTCGGGGATTGGAACCATTGGGTGTTGTATTGATCTAGAGATTGAGTTGTCTTTGTATTGATCTAGAGATTGAGTTGTCGATATGCCCTTGGGGGGCCTCCTGCCCTCCTTATATAGGTTGGGGCGGAATTCCAAGAATAGGAACAACCCAACTTAGTATTGGTTACCTAAATCTAGTCTACAATTGTTAATGGCTAAGTTTGGTAACCAAATCCCTAAGTCCCTGCCGAGATGGAAGCGGAATTAGATCGGAAGAACAAAGGTCGAGTCGGCTGCGATACAATCGGCTACAAGGCCAATCGGCTGAGGATGAGTCGAACAAAGACAGCCGATAGCCGATGCTGAGTCAGAGAAGAAGATGGGACCGTCTCCGATGAAGGTGCTTAAAGATAAATAGAAGATTCGGTTCCCAAATTGCGCGTTAAAAGATATTATCATCTATGGATAGGGTCCTGTAACGGTAATTGTATCTGTAAATTAGAAATTTGTTTAGATTTCCTATTGTAATGCGGCATGGGACTATGTCCCGGGATATTATCGTACCATGTATAGTAGATTAGATAGAAACCGTGTCTTGCACGGGTATTTTTATTTTTGGGTATAAATAGGACCCGAGATCCCTGTAAATAACACATACAATCAACACAACTTTGGCACATCGCCTCTTTTTTCTTCAGACGAACACTTGATCCGGCTTCGGGCTGCATCGTTTCGATCCCTGATTAAGGTAAATGTTTGTCATTAGTGGTGTATCTCGTCGAATTTAGTGCTTCCATCGCTATGATACTCTATATTCAATGATTTATGCTATGCTAGTTATCATATATCACATATAATCTAGAACGACGTTTAGATCTGTCTTGATACCGGCCTGTTTCTGTCAAGAACCAACGGCCGATAGAGCTAGATCTAAGGATTGGCCTAGATTATATGCAATATCTACCGTCTCGATGGGTTTACATCAGCTATAATAGATCTAATTGTTCTTTTTATACTTAGTGCTGCATCTTTTTGACCTATTAAGTCATTTTTAGAGCTCTTATGATTTATTCGGCTAGATGTATATGCTTAGAGACAGTGCCGGAGTTTCAGCCGGCCTTATCCATTTTAATATTCTTTTGGTATATTTACTATTAGATTTATTAAAGCCGCCTCTTATATTAAGATCTTTGGTCTAGTTAAATGCCCTAAGCCGAGTCACTGTCACCACAATGAACTGATCGATCTAGGTTTAGCGCATTTAACCAAGATCAATATATTTTTATAAGATAAGTCAGAGTACTAGTCGATTTACAGTTAGCCTTATGGTATCGGATAGGCTGTTAATACATATATTTATTATCCCATTGTATATTTGGATTAAGTGGTTAATACTGTCTCGGCGTAGCCGATCTATCCTAGTCACTTAGTTTAAATGCACTTTGGGATAGCATATATATGTAAATTGATTTCCTCAGTCGATCCAGTAGGATCTAACTTAACCCTTAACGCATATGTCTTTATTTTTCTTGTTGGTTAACCAACTAGCATGCCCTTAACCAACTAGCACGCCCTGTATTGCACAGGCAGCCGAGAAGGACCTGCGCTGGAGCTAAGTAGATCTCCCAGGCCAGTGCGTGAGAGAAATTTCTCATCAACACGCTTCTTGGCATGCCCGGTGGGACTATCTCTGTCAACTCGGCTAGGACGCATCAACGCAGCTGACAAGATGGTTGACATCAAGAGCCCCAGCGTTTCTCAGGAAAACAACGTGCCTGTGAAGATGGAACAACTGTCGGTTGAACAACAAGCCGACTACAAAAGGATGGTAGAAGAGCTCCAAGCCAACTACCTACAGTCGTTCACCCAGACAAGGTCTGGGGCTATGCACCAGAAGTACAGATTCAGCATGGATTAACTCAGAGTGTCCTCCTCCAGCGGATCAAAGGACAAACAGAAGGCGGAGGAGCCAACTCAAGAGCAAGATGATTCAGGTTTGCATACTTTGCAAGACCGAATTGATTCGGCCGTGCACCATACACTGGTCGACCAGAGTGGCATTATTGTCAACACCCTCAACAATATGATTGTCACCGTGGTCGACGCCAAGATAGCCGACCGACTGCAGCGGGGGCCGACTTACTTCACAGACGGTCAGTTTCCTGGTTAGAGGACATTGGCCACCTAGAATCGGCCGATCCCACCACCAGCACAACCAGGGCCGCCAGGAGGGGTCCTCAACCAGCCGAATCCGTCTGGATCAGCTGCGAGACCGATGGTCACCATGCTGAACCGACAACAACCACTTCCCCAGGACCAGATCGCCAACATGTTCAACAACAATCGGCAATTAGAGCCGGTTGCCCAGATTGGCCTGGAAGGACAGTACAACGCCAGTGGCCGACAGCTGTTCCCGGATCCACCAACGCCGCCACCGACAAATGGGTCGCCTCCCGCTGGCCATCCGCTCTAGTACTAGTATCAAGGAGGCCATCAAGATCATCACTACAGGCCCCAGACACCGCCACCGATGTATCGGCAAGCACCCGCGCCGTATGACCAATATGAGCCGATACAGCAGGACAACCGAACATGGGCCGATTTGATTGCGGACGTCATGCACGATCAATTTGGCCTCAAGCCAAAGGACTCGGGAAACATGTATCGGTACCCCTATCCGGAGCACTTCGAGCGGGTTCCATTGCCCAACCGATACAAAGTCCCAGACTTTTTGAAATTCTCAGGGCAGGACAACGTGTCAACCTACGAGCATGTCAGCCGGTTCTTGGCGTAGTGCGGCGAAGCATCGGCTGTAGATGCCTTGAGGGTTCAATTGTTCCCCTCGTCTCTTTCGGCATCGGCCTTCACCCGGTTCTCTTCATTGCCCTACAACTCAATTCGGAGCTGGGCTGATCTCGAAAAGCAATTCCATAACTACTACACCGGCAACCATGAGATGAAGTTATCGGACCTCACCAGCATCAGGCAGAAGCACAACGAATCGATTCAGGACTACATTCAACGCTTCAGAGAAATGAGGAATCGGTGCTACAACCTGGTGTTGTCGGACGCCCAGCTAGCCGATCTGGCCTTCCACGGCCTGATCGCGCCGATCCGCGAGCGCTTCTCCTCTCAAGACTTCGACAGCTTGGCGCATCTTGCGCAGAAGGTGACGGCTCATGAGCAGAGGTTTCAAGACACCAGGAAGGCCATCAAGAACATAACTCAAGTCATTGTCGAATCCGACTCCAATTCCAGCGACGATGACGCAGAGGTGGCGGCAGCCGAATGGGCCAAGAATAAAAAGGTCATCGTCTGTCAATGGCTGCTGAAGACGGCTAAGGAGGAGAAATACGATTTCGACATCACCAAGGCCGATCGGATCTTCGATTTATTACTCAATGAGAAGCAGATCCAGCTTCCCGAGAACCATGTGATCCCATTGGCTGATGAACTAAAGAAGAAAAAGTACTACAAGTGGCACAACTCTACATCCCATGCCACTAACGATTGTAAAGTCTTCAGGCAGCAGATCCAGTCGGCAATAGAGGCCGGGAAACTCAAGTTTGTCGATTCCACTCGGCCGAAGGCAGCCCCTTCCCGGTCAATATGGTTCAAGCCGGCCCCAGGCAAGCTGATCAGCAGCACAGAATGACGTACAGCTTAGCCGAGACATTAAAAGGGGTCAAGGAAGAGGGCAAGCCGACTGGAGATCAAGCCGTGCCAATCAACATGGTGCGCTCCATTGCCCGATCGGCTGATCAACGACCGATCAACACGAACAGCCGACACCGCTTCCAACAGCAATCTTGGCGAGAAGAAGAGGCTCGATTTGAAAGATTTCATCGGCAAGAGCCAGAGACGCGAGGCCACCGGTACGATGAGAATCACAGCGGTGCCGACCCTCATTGGCATTGTGAATTTTCACGCACCGCCGGGAAACCGGGATGAGGCCGCGACGCTATAGAATTGCTCGGCCTGCAGCGATTACCACGAGGACGAACACAGAAGCCCGCCAATCACCAGCCCAACTCAGTTCGTCCTGAGGGCCATACAGCTCAACCAGCACCGGTAGTCCGTTAATGATTGGCTAGGGCCGATCGATCAAAACTTCTTCGATGAAGAGGACGAAAACGATGACTACTACGACGAAGAACAAGCCGATGATGAAGAATCGGCCAACCCCCAATGGTGCCCTCCGACCTCTTCACCAAAACGCGAAACGAAGAATTCAAAGGCTAAAGCGTGAAAGAAGGGAAGAAGAAGTTTGGAAGATGATCCAAGAGCAACATCGTCGGCTAGGAAAAAGCAAAAGGCAATGGAAGCCCAAAAAGAAAACTATGCCAGCCGACGAGGAACAAGCCAAGGAGAGCTCAGCCGATCAAGCCAGGAGGGCAGCCAAAGGGAAAGGAAAAGTTTCTGCATCGGTCAATATGGTATTCATATTGCCCGCCAAATTTGGCGCTCCTGAGGCCGATGCAGACAACATCGAAGACGCCTTGGCCAAACTAGCACTGTCTCCGGATCAAGCAATTTTTGACAAAGTAGAGGGGATCGAAAATCGGCATCTCAAGCCGCTGTACGTAAAGGGCTTCGTCAACGGCAAGCCGATGTCAAAGATGCTAGTGGATGGGGGAGCTGCAGTAAACCTTATGCCCTATGCAACATTCAAAAAATTGGGAAAGGGAGCCGAAGACCTGATCAAGACTAACATGGTACTAAAGGACTTCGGCGGCAACCCATCAGAGACCAAGGGCATGTTAAATGTCGAGCTGACCGTCGGCAACAAGACCGTGCCCACAACCTTTTTTGTCATCGACGGGAAGGGCTTACAGCCTGCTGCTCGGGAGGGACTGGATACATGCCAACTGTTGTGTCCCTTCCACCATGCACCAGTATGTGCTTCAATGGGACGACAACAAGATAGAGATTGTACCAGCCAACAGGTCAGTAAGCGTCGCCAATGCCGATTTTCCACTTTAGGGAATCGATGGCATTGATTGTTTGTCTGAGAAAATCTAGCAAGCCAATTTTCTAAAAGTGTCTGATCCTGCCATACAGCCGATTGGAGACGACGAGCCACAGCAACTGCTTTGAGCAAGATGTCGTGGAGGGCTCGAACGTCTACGGCATGGACACCACGGACGAAGACGATGGCAAGCTTGGGCAAGGTTTTACGTCGGCTGATGAATTAGAGGAAATAGACATAGGCTCTGGAGACAGGCCTAGGCCGACATATATCAACAAAAGTTTATCTTCTCATTGTAGATCCCAGCTTATTAATTTGTTAAAATAATATAAAGATTGTTTTGCTTTGGAGTACTTCGAGATGCCTGGTCTTAGACAATCTATCGTTGTTCATCAACTGCCAATCAAGACAGGCTATCGACTGTTCAAACAGCCTCCCAGGAGGTTCAAAGCCGATATGTATGATGCGATCAAAGCCGAAATAACTTACCTATACGATGTTGGATTCATTCGGCCTTGCCGATACGCCAAGTGGGTCTCAAACATTGTCCCAGTATTGAAAAAGAATGGTAAACTTAGGGTGTGCATCGATTTCAGAGACTTAAATAAGGCTACCCCCAAAGATGAATACTCGATGCCTATAGCCGATTTGCTCGTAGACGCTGCATCAGGCCACAAAATCATCAGTTTTATGGATGGCAATGCAGGTTACAATCAAATCTTCATGGCCGAAGAAGACATTCACAAAACTGCTTTTCGATGTCCTAGAGCAATCGGCTTATATGAATGGGTCGTTATGACATTTGGGCTGAAAAATGCTGGGGGAACATATCAACGGGCCATGAATTATATCTTCCACGACATGATCGGCTCTCTGGTAGAGATCTATATTGACGATGTTGTTGTCAAATCCAGGGAGGTAAAGAACCACATAGTCGATCTGAAGCAGGTTTTGGAGCGGACAAGAAAATATGGCCTGAAAATGAATCCGTTGAAGTGCGCGTTCGACGTATCGGCCGGGCAATTTCTGGGGTTTCTCGTTCATGAAAGAGGAATTGAGGTCACACCAAGGAGCATCAACACTATCAAGACGATACAGCCTCCGAAGGACAAGAAGCAGCTTCAATCGTTGATCGGTAAAATCAACTTCATCAGGCGGTTCATAGCTAATCTTTCAGAGAAGATGAAGCCGTTCACACCACTGCTTCGGCTTAAAGCCGATCAAGCATTCACATGGGGGGCAGAGCAGCAGAAGGCCTTGGACAATATCAAGAATTACTTAAGCTCGCCTCCAGTTTTAATGTCTCCACAAAAAGGAATACCGTTCAAACTATACCTATCAGCCAACGACAAATCAATCGGCTCAGTCCTAATCCAAGAGATTGAGGGCAAAGAAAAAGCTATCTTCTATCTCAGCCGACGGTTGTTGGACGTAGAAACAAGATATTTACCAGTGGAGAAGCTATGTTTGTGCCTATATTTTTTATGTACGAAGTTAAGGCATTATCTGCTATCCAATGAATGCACAATAATATGTAAAGCCGATGTAGTAAAATACATGCTATCGGCTCCAGTGTTAAAAGGGCGGATTGGAAAGTGGATTTTTGCCTTGTCAGAATTTGATCTGAGGTATCAGGCACCCAGGGCAGTTAAAGGACAAGCTATAGCCGATTTTATCGTGGAACACAGAGATGACTCAATCGGCTCAATCGAAATTATGCCTTGGACATTGACATTTGATGGCTCGGTGTGCACCAACGGCTGCGGTATCGGATTGGTCATTATTTTCCCTAGGGGGCAAGCTTTCAATTTGCTTTTTCTTTCAACCCTCATGCTACAAACAACCAAGACGAGCATGAGGCCATGCTTAAAGGGTTACATCTGCTCAAAGAAGTTGAAGCTGACGCCATTGAAATAATGAGAGATTCATTGTTGGTCATCAGCCAGTTGTCAGGAGAATACGAATGCAAAAATGATGCGCTGATGGTCTACTATCAACAATGCCGAGAATTGACAGATGGTTTTCGGCTAGTTACTCTAAAACGTATCCCCAGGGAGCAGAATACAGAAGCCAATGATTTAGCTCAACGGGCATCGGGCTACAGGCCAATGACAAGAAACATTGAAGTGGAAGTTGCTGTCATCACAGCCGATGATTGGAGGTTTGATGTCTATAGCTATCTACAGAATCCTTCTCAATCGGCCTCAAGGAAATTGTGATATAAGGCTTTAAGATATGTTTTGCTCGACAAAGATCTTTATTATTGGACGATCGATGGAGTGCTGCTAAAATGCCTTGGGGCCGATCAAGCCAAAGTGACTATCGGAGAAGTTCATGAAGGGATTTGCGGCACGCATCAATCAGCTCATAAGATGAAGTGGCTACTTCAGAGAGCAGAGTATTTCTGGCCGACAATGCTGGAGGACTGTTTTAAATATTATAAGGGTTGCCAGGATTGTCAGAAATTCGGCGTCGTGCAAAGAGCACCAGCATCGGCTATGAACCCAATCATAAAGCCTTGGCCGTTCAGAGGATGGGGCATCGACATGATCAGCCAGATCAATCCACCCTCAAGCAAAGGGCATAAATTCATTCTGGTAGCGACAGACTATTTTACAAAGTGGGTGGAGGCGATTCCTTTGAAGAAAGTCGACTCAAAGGATGCAATCGAGTTTGTTAAAGAGCATACCATCTACCGATATGGCGTCCCACAAACAATTACAACAGACCAGGGATCTATCTTCATATCGGACGAGTTTGTTCAGTATGCCGACGGCATGGGGATCAAGTTACTTAATTCTTCACCATACTATGCACAGGCCAACGGGCAAGCAGAGGCTTCAAACAAAAGTCTGATCAAACTGATTAAGAGGAAGATTTCTGAGTACCCAAAGCAATGGCACAGCCGATTAGCCGAATCACTTTGGGCATATCGGATGGCATGCCACGGATCTATCCAAGTCCCTCCGTACAAGTTGGTCTATGGACACGAAGCAGTACTGCCATGGGAAAATATCATCGGCTCAAGATGGATTCAGCTGCAAGATTAACTCACAGCCGATGATTATTATCACCTGATGGTGGATGAGTCAGAAGACCTCGTTTTATCACGGATGAGGGCTTTGGAGAAAGTAACAAGGGATAAGGAGCGAGTAGCCCGCCACTAAATCTTTTGAGGAGGGCGAACTTGTTTGGAAGTTAATACTGCCGATTGGAACAAGAGACAATAAATTTGGCAAGTGGTCACCAAATTGGGAAGGGCCTTTCAAGATCCACAAATGCGTCTCTAAAAGAGCTTACATGTTAGAAAGTTTGGACGGAGAGGTATTTGGAAGGGCTCTAAACGACAAATACTTAAAAAAATAGTACCCAAGCGTTTGGATCAACTCATGATTCGGCTCTGTTTGTTCAGCCGATTCGTGTTAGCCGATGTTCTATATTAAGCGAGCATCGCCTTTAGGTTATTTTTACGCAAAGTTTTTCCCTAGTTTTCTGCAATCGGCCAGTGTTAGCCGACCGTGACGACAACAATGCGCAATTTTGCTAAGTTCATAATTTTGTCAACGTTGAAGACATCAATAAAATTAGGGGGGCATATACATACACAAAACCTAAGCCGATTACAGAAAGGTGGTACAGAAAGGTGGAAATCAATTTTTTTTCAGAATCATAACATCGGACAAGATTTTTAAGTTTCAGGATCAGCGATCATGATGTTGAATGCAAGTATAAGCCAATCATGGGATAGTTACTTACAGAAGGCCGAAGTCGATTACAAAAGTTTAAATCTCTAAGCTATTACCGTCGGCTCACTGCTTTAAAAAGTCAGCTATGGCCGACAACGCCTTGCGCCTGATTTGATCCACTTCTTTGATGGCCCTAGCGTCGTCGGCATCGGACCTAGTCACCGGCCTCACCGCCTTGGTCAGATCCTTTAGATGAGACACGACCACCTAGATGCTTGATCACTTGTCTTTGATCTCTTTAGGCAGGACGGCCATGTATTCTTCTTGCATTTGGATCTCCGTAGTGATTTGGACGAAGTCGGCTATTATTTTATCCCTTCGCGTCCGAAGCTGTTCAAGTATGGCGGCCGGCTCCGTCTTCAAGGCGTCGAAATTGGCTTTCTTGGCCTTGATATCTTCCTGACTTGATTTGATTGCTGCCACCAGTGACTGGTTCTCTCGACAATCGGCAAGCGTTGTTGGGCTCGCTCACACTTTACTTGGTGTGCCTCTAGAAAGGTGGCCGGGATGATCGCGTCGACCACGGCGTCTGGCAGCTGGCTCTAGATTTCCTTGAACCGAGCACGGATTGGGCCGCAGTCGGCTACCAGCGCGTCTAGAGGGCTCTCTAGCCGATTGCCGATATCGGCTAGAGCCACTTTGAGGTCTGCATTGAGCGGCACCAGCGCCCTCTCGCCTCCTTTGTCAGGATCTTCAAACTCCGACAGGTCGAAGCCCAAGAGATCAGCTATATTCTGCAAAAAGAAAGTGAGAGTTAGAGAAGTAATGAACTTATCAAGTCGGCTGATGAGGTTAAGCGAGGCTTACTGTGGGCATCGGAGCCGGAGTGGGTTCCGCGTCGGCTTGGTCACCACCTGCAGCCGAAGTGACTTCCTCGTCAACTTGGCTACTGCCTGCAGCCAACTAGGTACGCTCACTTGACTCCTGGGGGCAGGCGTAGGCGCACGCGGTGGCTGCGGAGAGAGTTAGTTGAGAATCGGCTAAACAATAAAACAAGTGTGATGATAGGAAATTACTAATCGCAGGGGAGCCGATTTCTTCTTGGTCACGCGCTTTGTTCTCTGCTGATTCAAAGAGACAATGAAGGCATGAATAAATGCAGATGAATGGTTTAAAAGGGAGAGAAGTGTGAAGTCACTTACCGTTATCGGCCGAGCAGGGTGCCTCGAAGGACTTGGAGTTTTCTGGACGCTGCTCTCGTCGGCTGATGGAGTTGCGATGTATTTCTCCGAGCTGGAATCGGCTGCAGCGCCATCGATAGCATCTGCAGCTTCTTCGTCCTCCACTTCTTGAGTCAAAAAGGCATCCACGGCCGGATCAACTAGGGACAAGTCGTCATCGGCTGGGGCTCACTTTGCCTTCTTGGCCGCCCTCTTTCTGGCTTCAGCAGCCGGAGTAGCAGCAGCCGACGGCTGGGCCTTCTTTGTCCGACGGAGCGGCTCGCGGGTTTGGCCGTGAAGTAGCGTGCCCACCTTCGGCGCGTTGAAGCTGATTGGAGATGGCGCCAGCCCGCACCCGTTCGACAGGACGCCGTGCACGTAGGTTATCACCACCCTGCTTCGGCTCACCGGGGAAGGGGAATCATTGATCGTCTACAACGGGAGAGAGTTATGGTTAGCCGACGATATGAGTAATAGCCGATGAATAATCAAGAGCTGGGAGATGTGCTTACCGATGGAACTCTGTCGAGGTCGACGATGGTCAGATAAATCGTGGCCGATTGGTGGAACAAGTATTGTTTCCACTCGCCCCACCACTGGTTGAAGATCGGCGATCTGGTTATCGCCAAGTTGATTCTGTTCATGCTGCCGAGAGGAGGAGTTGGGAGTTGAAGTAGCCAAAGCATCATTATATTGCCTTCGATTCTTCCCCTCGGCTGGATCTTATCGGCAAACCATAAGCCGATAGGTAGCTGGCTCATTCCAAACTGTCTCGCCGCCACCATTGGGTGATAAAACTCATAAGTTTTGGTGATGTTGCGGCCTCGATGAATGCCAACGGGGAGGATGCAAGGGGTGATAGCAGTGACAAAGATTTCCCTCGGCGCCGTGTATTCTTCTGAATCGAGCTCATCTAGCCAAAAATTGTCTGGTTATTCAAGTTCTATGAAGTCTTCATATGCAAACTAGATCTTGGAGGCGTTTGGAAAGCCGCTGTACAGCCGATCAAACCATTCTGTGAAATCTTCGGCTGTCAGTTTTGAGCCTGGATAGGTCGAAGCGGCTTCACCATACGACGTCGGCCGCCGAGTGGTTCTCTCCTCATCATCCACAATCCTCGGTTCTATCAACGGGAACTCGGCTTGAAGGGGAGCAGGTTGTTCGGCTATTTTGTACAAGTGCAGGTTGAGCTAGAGTTGCAATAACCACCATGGACCTCCGGTGCCGACGGACTGCTTGGAGGCCAGCCGAGCCGAAGCCGAACCCAGGACTTGGTATAGATAGCCCAATAGGTACTTGCCTAAGGGGATGTTCTTTTTCTCCACTAGAGCTTCGGCTACATACTGCCAGTTGCTGGTTGGACCGCATCTAGATCCACAGAACACGAATTTCTCTAACCACATGAGGAGGAAGGCGGTGTGCTCTCTGGCCGACACAAGGAATCATGAAAAGGCAGAAACTAAATCGCGGAAAGGAAAAGGGAATGAAGCCGATGAACTTACCTCAGGGTACGATAGCTGTTGTGACGCGTCGGTGGGGGTGCTTGAGGAAGCCATTGCTGGTGATTGTCGCCTCTTAGGGTTCACCGGAGAAGATGAGGGCTTCGAGGTCGCCGAGGTCGTCGGGGAGGTCGCCAGAGAGTTCGAGGGTTGCTGAGGTGGTTGTTTGTTTGTGGCAATGTGACACGTGCGGTGGCCGCGGGGGCGGTATTGAAATAGTATTTTTTGGTAGCCGAAACGGTTTAGGTCAAAAAGGGCAGGAATTTGGAAAAGCAGCAAATCCACGATATTATCTTATCACGGACTTGGGGGCATGTGTTAACGACTAAGTTTGGTAACCAAATCCCTAAGTCCCTGCCGAGATGGAAGCGGAATTGGATTGAAAGAACAAAGGTCGAGTCGGCTGCGATACAATCGGCTACAAGGCCAATCGACTAAGGATGAGTCGGACAAAGTCAGCCGATAGCTGATGTTGAGTGAGAGAAGAAGATGGGACCATTTCCGATGAAGGTGCTTAAAGATAAATAGAAGATTCGGTTCCCAAATTCTGCGTTAAAAGATATTGCAATCTATGGATAGGGTCCTGTAACGGCAATTGTATCTATAAATTAGGAATTTGTTTAGATTTCCTATTGTAATGCGGCATGGGACTATGTCCCGGGATATTGTCGTACCATGTATAGTAGATTAGATAGAAACCGTGTCTTGCACGGGTAGTTTTATTTTTGGGTATAAATAGGACCCAAGATCCCTGTAAATAACACACACAATCAATACAACTTCGGTGCATCGCCTCTTTTTTCTTCAGACGAACATCTGATCCGGCTTCGGGCTGCATCGTTTCGATCCCCGATTAAGGTAAATGTTTATCATTAGTGGTGTATCTCATCGAATTTAGTGCTTCCATCGCTATGATACTCTAGATTCAATGATTTATGCTGCGCTAGTTATCATATCTCACATATAATCTAGAACGATGTTTAGATCTGTCTTGATACCGGCCTATTTCTGCCAAGAACCAACGGCCGATAGAGCTAGATCTAAGGACTGGCCTAGATTATATGCGATATCTACTGCCTCGATGGGTTTACATCAGCTATAATAGATCTAATTGTTCTTTTTATACTTAGTGATACATCTTTTTGATCTATTAAGTCGTTTTTAGAGCTCTTATGATCTATTCGGCTAGATTTATATGCTTAGAGACAGTGCCGGGGTTTCAGCTGGCCTTATCTGTTTTAATATTCTTTTGGTATATTTACTATTAGATTTATTAAAGCTGCCTCTTATATTAATATCTTGCTCTAGTTAAATGCCCTAAGCCAGAGTGAGCCTGTGAGCTACAGCCGACAACCGACTGATCTAGGTTTAGCGCATTTAACCAAGATCAATATCTTTTCATAAGATAAGTCAGAGTACTAGCCAATTTACAGTTAGCCTTACGGTATCGGCTAGGCTGTTAATACATATATTTATTATCCCATTGTATATTTGGATTAAGTGGTTAATACTGTCTCGGCGTAGCCGATCTATCCTAGTCACTTAGTTTAAATGCACTTTGGGATAGCATATATATGTAAATTGATTCCCTCATCCGATCCAGTAGGATCTAACTTAACCCTTAACTCATATATCTTTATTTTTCTTGTTGGTTAACGAGATCAAACCAATCGGCACGCCCTACCGCATTGGCATTGCGAGAAGGACACCGCTGGAGCTAAGCGGATCTCCCGAGCCAGCGTGAGAGAAATTTCTCATCAACAATATTACCGAAGCAGGTCTTTGGGCCGTTTCCTTAATACACAAGGAAATATAATACCCAAGTCATGATCCGTTACATATTCTATATACATAATCTATTCCCTACATCAGTTGGATAACTCAGCCGGGTATATGGTACCTATAATCTCCATAGTAGCCCGTGAGACCTTTGCACTCGAAAAGATAACCTTCTCTCGATCTGAATTAGTCCAAAGCCGAGTGCTTTAGTTACCTTTGTCATAGTCTCCCGAGTGTTTTTACCACATCATAAGACTATGAAGGGCTGAAAAAGTTTCAAAAAATAATTATAGAAATAATAAAAATATACCTTGGTGCATCGACTAGATGCACCTAATTAGGTGTAGCCCCTGACTATGTGGTTAGTTGAACAAACTAAGCACATAGTTAAGAAATAGATAATCTAACCAACCGAGTGGTTTTATCAAAATTATAGCATATGTGGTATTAAATCAGAGTAAACAATACTCACAATAGATTTACCACCTGCCGATTAAATGACCAAAACATCATGTATAGATCTAAGCCAATAATGTAAGTCTAAAAACAAATGCTCATATATATATATATATGACTATATAAATGCAATATTTCAGCATTAAGCCGACTACATTTATAGTAACCAAACAATGCCCCACTTTTATATAAAAAGCCAGGTTATAAGCAATTAAAACACACTATTTGCCACATCCTATTAAATCGGATTGCACTGACCATCTCAAATAAAAGGTCATGTAGAAGCGAAATAGAGGATTTTATAGGTATTGGGTTTCTTTTACGCACATATTGTAAAAACAAATATGCTTATGTCCTTAAAATACACATAGTGAACCACACCTAAAAAATAGATGGCATTTGTAGTATAAAGTCTGAGTGAAATAACACTCATAAACAGACTTACCAACGACCTGAAAATGACCAAAATATATAATCAGCAAAAAGCCATAATATTGGTCTAAAAATGCACACATATGTGGCCTAAAGCAATGATATAGTATCCAATCAATTGCTTAAAAAATCCAAACAGTGCCTTTACTTATATAAAATAATCATAAGGGCAGCTATATACAAAGCTTCATTGTTTGCCACCTTTTAAATTGCATTGTACCAACTTATAAAAAGTTGAGTTACAGCGGTATAAAAGGATTTTAAAGGTATTGGGCATTTAATCACATGCATATTGCCAAAAGCAAATATGCCTAAGTCCCTAAAGATACGTGACAAGCCGCACCTGAGAAATATGGGCTGTGAATTCTTAACGGGACTCGTCCGAATAAAAAAATTTCGTCGATACCCTTAAAAATCGTCGTGCTACTTTTCATTGTCTCCTCCGCCGCTTCGTTTCTAGAAAATTTCATTTCATGCTCCTATTCACCTCCATCACCGTCGAAGCTAGGGTTAGGGTTTCCCTCACATCCAGCCACTGAAAAGAGAAAGCAATCCAGCCCCTGAAGAGATCCGCTCCACCTCAACCATATTTCCCCCAAAACCATGCCTCAAAAACCCCTAATCCAAAGCTTCCCGATCTCATCCATGACTTGAGAGAGATAAATTCCTTTTGACCAATGGGTGGCATCCTATGTGAAGGAGTCGACCCTAAAGGAAATGGTAAAGGAGGGAGTGTTGCCAGTAAAGGAAATCATCGGATAGCAACCGGCGTGTGGCGAGGAATTCCCGACGCCCAACACTGGAGAAATCGTGGTATTTACCCCTTTCTTTTACAGTGGCTTCAATCTTCTGTCCTCTGATTTCTTCCATGGCCTTCTTGACTTCTATGGAATTAGGATATATCATCTGAATCCTAACTCCATCCTTCATGTTGCCATTTTGATTGATCTGTGCGAGGCCTTCCTAGGCATCCGTCCCCATTTCAATTTATTTTGATGCATGTTTTATTTGAAATCCCACCCCACAAAATAAAACCCCTATGTAATTTGTGGTTCTGGCTTTCAACTTCGTGGCAAACTCGCGCAACATTACTTTGCGCTCCCCTTGAAACCATCCAACAAAGGTTGGCATTCTAATTAGTTCTATATCTCAAATCCATCTCCTTTCCTTCCTGCCTTTGTTGGTCTTCCGCCAGTCCATAGCCCTAATTGGAATTTATTACCTGAAGGGGCTGATCTCGCTAAGGCTAATGCCCTCTTATTGAAGATAGTGAATATCAAGGAGGTTGGCTTACTCGGAGACCAAGTCACTCGACATTTTATCAAGTGCCAACTGGCTCTGATCTTATCCAAGCCAGCTTTCGAGTATGAGGGCCAAACCGATCCCAACCAAGAAGACCCAGACTCAATCGAGTTCAAGACTATGTGCTCCTGGATGTACAAGGACTTCTCGTCTTGGATAGTGGTTGATTATAGCCACAAACTCCAGTGGCCCCATACAGCTTAATGCGGCCACTGCCTCCAGTAAGCAATTATCATCCTCTTTTGTAGACCTTCCAATCTTGAGCAAACAACGAATCGTACCGTTGCTGATATCTTACTCTACCAGGAAAACGCCTCAATAATCTTGAACCCTCCTGCAGTGGATTGGCAGTCTCCTCGAAGGAGCCCAAGGCATAGGCAGCCGACTAGGGGCCCTTCAATTAGATCCCCCCAAAAGGGAAAAATGCCAACTGATCAGCCAGCATCTGCAAGGGCTGAGAAGAGGACCAGCAAATTTCGGATTGACGAATCCGATGAAGATGATGATCCCTCTCCAGGCATAGGTGCAGCTCAGAAACCAAACACTGAAATGCCCTAGGCTCCTGGCTCCACACAAGCTGCGCCTAGGCCCAAAAGGCCAATTCCTAAATTTAGGACGCCGTCTAGGTAATTAATCAATTCTTGGCCTCATAGCATATTTAATTGCTTGTGATGAATGTCTGTGATTAATGCCCGCTGGAAATGTTGCATATAAACTATTGTGTATGTGTCATGTTTTTGCAGGAAACCACAAGACATTGATCCCTATAGCAAATATGATATTGTTGATAAGAACTAGTTGGACACCGCCATGAAATCTTCTAATGATCAAGAGCCCTCGACTGCTGACCAGTTGGGGCCAGGCAATGGGTCAACTGCCAATGATGAGTCCCGACTGGTAGTCCAACTAAACTAGTCAAAGAAGAGGAAACCAGTCAGGAAACCATAAGCGCAAAACACTCGATCAAACCACTCAGGACATCTCCGTCGAAGATGGTGTAAAGCTCGTTTGCATTAACAGGGAAAAAATATGTAAACTTTCAAAGCTTTCTACCGCATATTTGCTTGAATACATGATGTTCTATTGTTACTCTATACAAAGACTTGTAGTCCTTACAAGTAGCTGCTTTGAATACTAGTATAGAAATGGCGAGTGAAAAATAGCTCATCCTCTCTTAGTTGGTAATAAAGATTCCATCGACCACAACTCGCTCGAGTGTAGCATTTGCTTCCTGCCATTTGAAACTCGAGTTTACATGGTAATCCTAGACATTACACCACATCATTTTAAATAAGACAAGACCAAGGTCGGCGAAGAAGGTGTCGGGGCCCCTTCACGGAGCAGCAGCGAGATGCGGTGCAATTGCCGACGAGACGACCAAGATGACCTACTCCATTGACCGCGACTCGCTGGAGTGTGGAATTTTCTTCATGCCTTTTGAAGCTCGAGTTTACATGGTACTCCTAGACATGGATCATACTAACGCACGCGTCCATTACTCGTCACCACCATCTCGATAACGAACGGTTGCATGCATGCATTACAAAAGATATGGTGCCGACTTATTATTTTGGAACAAGAGGTGGTCCCCCTGGCTTTGAGGGGAAACTCTTCAAAGCTTGCAAACTCAAATCATGCCTCTGTGGCTCTAAGCATTGTTGAGGTTAGATAGACTTTGAAATATAGTATTTGAAAGTCCATGTAACCTCGACAATGTTTAGAGTCACAGGGGCATGATTTGAGTTTGCAAGCTTTGAAGAGTTTCCCCTCAAAGCCAGGGAGACCACCTCTTGTTCCAAAATCATAAGTCAGTTCAGTCATGTCTTTTTGCAATGCATGCATGCAGCTGTTTGTTATGGAGGTGGTGGTGACGAGTAGTGGACGCATGCGTTAGTTCGATCCATGTCTAGAAGTACCATGTAAACTCGAGCTTCAAAAGGCATGAAGAAAATTCCACACTCCAGCGAGTCGCGGTCAATGGAGTAGGTCATCTTGGTCGTCTCGTTGGCAACTGCACCGCATCCCGCTGTTGGTCCGTGAAGGGGCCTCGACACCTTCTTCGACAACCTCGGTCTCGCCTTATTCAAAATGATGGTGTGCAATGTCTAGGATTACTATGTAAACTCGAGCTTCAAATGGCAGGAAGCAAATGGCACACTCGAGCGAGTCGCGGTCAATGGAATCTTTTTACCAGCTAAGAGAGGATGAGCCATTATTCACTTGCCATTTCTATACTAGTGTTCAGAGCAGCTTCTTGCAAGGTAGTACAAGTCTTTGTACCGAGTAGCAATGGAACATCATGTAATCAAGCAACCATGCGATAGAAAGCTTTGAAAGTTTACATATTTTTTACCTATTAATGCATACGAGCTTTACACCATCTTCGACGGAGATATCCTGAGCATTTGGCGTAACATGGAAGAAGGAGACTATCACAAGGGCGACAAAGATGACTGCGAGAAAAGGAAAATAAGCTGAAGGGTGAGAAGATCATGGGGCTTCAAGTGCAATGACTCCCGAGCAGGCGCGGATCAGGGTAGAAGCCTCTTCTCCCATCATGCTTGTAGTTATGGATCAAAGCGGATATGGGAAACAGGATCAAACTCAAGAAAGCATCTACACCTGCGGATTATTCTTGAAGCGCACAAGAACATAAGAAAGTCAAAGCCCGGCGTGATTTCAACTCAAAAATCTTTCGAGAAATATTCATATTGGCGGCTTGGTCTATTTGAGCTCACTGTAATGAAGTAATTTTTTATGGTGTCCCATTGTCTTTGAATTGATAGAAATATCTGTTTAAAAGGGAACTTGGCTATGTATAATATTTATAGTTCATGAAAATATGTTAGACTAAAAGTTCATTGAAATATTTATATTAATAGTATTTATATGAACTTGGTTTAAAAGCGAGACTTCATATGAACTTGGTTTATAGTAATAATATTTATATGAACTTCGGACTTCATATGAACCATAGTATTTATATCAACTTGGTTTAAAAGAGAGACTTCATATGAACTTTGTTTATAGTAATAGTATTTATATGATCTTCGCTTAAATGAGAGACTTCATATGAACCATAGTATTTATATGAACTTGGTTTAAAAGAGAGACTTCATACGAACTTGGTTTATAGTAATAGTATTTATATGAACTTTGCTTAAAAGAGAGACTTCATATGAACCATATTATTTATATCAACTTTGTTTAAAAGAGAGACTTCATATGGACTTTGTTTATAGTAATAGTATTTATATGATCTTCGCTTAAAAGAGAGACTTCATATGAACCATAGTATTTCTATGACCTTGGTTTAAAAGAGAGACTTCATATGAACTTGGTTTATAGTAATAGTATTTATATGAACTTCGCTTAAAAGAGAGACTTCATATGAACCATAGTATTTATATTAACTTGGTTTAAAAGAGAAACTTCATATGAACTTGGTTTACAGTAATAGAATTTATAAGAATTTCGCTTAAAAGAGAGACTTCATATGAAAACTTGGTTTAAAAGAAAGACTTCATATGAACTGGTTTTATAGTAATAGTATTTATATGAACTTCGCTTAAAAGAGAGACTTCATATGAACCATAGTATTTATATGAACTTGGTTTATAGTAATAGTATTTATATGAACTTCACTTAAAAGAGAGGCTTCATATGAACCATAGTATTTATATGAACTTCGATTAAAAGAAAGACTTCATATGAACTTGGTTTATAATAATAGTATTTGTAGTAATAGTATTTGCAATATGTTAAATACTATAATACTTCTGAAAAAAATCAATCTAATCGGGCTTAATACCTTAGTCCGTCACCGATGAAAGCATCGGTGACGGTCATTAATGAAAGCCAGATAGAGATGATGATCAAATCCGATCGGGCGTGAAATTTTACGCCCGTCACTGATGTTATCATTGGTGATGGGCATTAATTATAGCCCGATTGAGATGATGAGCTCATTCGATCGGGCTTGAAACTCTAAGCCCGTCACCGGTAAGAGCATATGTGACGGGCATTAGTTAAAGCCCGATTGTGATGTTGATCTTATGCGATCAGGCTAGGTATTTAAGCCCGTCAACGATTACTACATCAGTGACGGGCATCGGTTTTAGCCCATCACTGATGTAATTTTCCCATCGACCTCCTGCGCCGAACTAAATCTTATCGTGACGGGCGTTACATTAAGCCCGATTGAGATGAATCATCTCAATCGGGCTTAATCTAAAACCCATCATGGATTTTCTTCGAATTTCTTTAAAAGAGCGTGTTGATTCAGATCTACACTATCGCAAAAAATTTCTAAGTCCTCGAAGAACCCTAGTGCCGCCACCGTCCCTCGCGTCCTCCTCGCCGCCGCGCGGCCATCTCCGAACTTGACGTCGTCCTCCCTCACCGCCACCACCAAGCGTCGTTGCCAGGTTAGTCCCGTTCCTCTCCCCGGTCGGCGGCGTTCTCTCTCCCTCCCTCTCTCTCCTCTCTCCTCTCCCCGTTGCTCACCCCCTCACCCCGACGTTGTTGCTCCTCCCTCGCCGCCACCCCCGGCCGACGCCCCACCGGCCGTTGCTCCCTACCGCGCCCTCCGTCGCCGCCCCAACGCCATTGCTCGTCACCCCGATGCCGTGGCTCCCCCCGCTGCCCCGGCCGACACCCCACCGGCGCCGTTGCTCCCGCCGTCGCCCTCCGTCGCTGCCCCAACGCCGTTGTCTCCCCCACCCCCTCTCCCCCGGCTGTTCAAAGTCTATTGAATTTTTAATTATATGGACTGTGATATATTGAAATTTTGAATTATATGGACTGTGATACCTCTGTCTATTAATATATGGTGTGACTGTGAATTTTGAATATGATTATGGATTGTGAGACTATAAATTTTAATATATTGAATTTTGAATATATATATATATATATATGGACTGTGATACCTCTATGTTTGAAAATTAATTTTCGATGTTAATTAATTTTGAATGTGAATGTACTTTAGATTTTTCTTATGCATATATGTATATATGGACTGTGAATTTTGAATGTTAATTAATTTTGAATGTGAATAGACTTTTATCTCCCTCGCTATTCCACCTCTCCTCTCATTCACTTCTCCTCTTCACATTATCTCCCTCACCTCACCTCATTCTCCTCTATTCTCTCTCTCGGTGCATCGTCCTCTCTCTCTCTCTCTCTCTCTCGGCGAAACACTAAACGGTAATGACATGTCAATATAGAAAACATAGAGAAAAACTAAAGAGAAGAAGAAGAAAAATTTAGACTTTACTTGATTTCTGCATGTCCTTAACACTAAATAATGTAACAGAGGAATATGTAGATGCAATCCGGCAAATACTCGATCGAATTCTGCACATTCATAATGTTAACATTCCTCAGAAGTTTCTTTAAGGATTGAGAGAAACAATTGTGATTCTGAATCCTAGAAGAGACTTCTGAAAAATGTCACCACTATGGATGTGCACAATTGGATCGAGTATTTGCCAGCACAGGCAGAAATTATATTGTTTACAATGACTCCTGATGTTAATTTATTTATTTTGTAATTTTGTAAGATATTTAGAGGATGGCTCAGCACGGCTCTTCAATGTCGGCGACAACTTGTGGGTCCACAAGGACACGGACCCTTAGAAGCCCTAATAAAATCCCAATGAAACGTTACACCATAATAGAGGTAGACATCCTAGGAGTGTCGTCTGCTCCCCCGAATGTGCCCAGGAAGTTCAAGATGATCTGCGGAATAATAGGGAGACAGACCTGTAGTATTTTGCATGATCATATCAAGGAGGTGTCGGACTTGGAGAAGGAAAATGCTTGGCTGAAGTTCAAGGAGAGCTTCGAATATCCTGCAACTGACGAGGATAGGCTAAAGCAGACGGCTTTCTTGACGATGGGACATGCTTGGAAGAGCTTCAAGTCCAAACTGGTCACCGACTACGTCCTCAAGACCAGCACCCCGGAGGTATTTGAGAAATATCCCTTCATCATGCCAGCCGTGTGGGAGGAGTTCTACGAAAAGAAATCAACTGTCAAATCTCAAGCCAAAAGTGATGCTTATAGGGCACTCCAGGCTCGTTACGTGCACCCGCACCGGCTTGGCAGCGGAGGATATGCGAGGAAACAGGAACAATGGCAAAAAGAGGATGAGGCGGCAGATGCATCAAACGCGCCGCCCCCATTTGCCGATATCCCACACCCACGTGCAAGAAGCTGGACAAGGGCAAGGTCCATGAAGAACAGCGATGGGACATTCACTCTGTCAAATCCCCAAGATCAACAAGTTTACAAAAATATTGTAAGTGTCTCACCTTATTATCTTTAGTTTCTTTACACATATCGCACACTCGATTTATAATGATCTCAATTGTAATGCAGAAAGAGTTGGTTGGCTTGAGACAGTTCTCCCAAGAGGCCTGCACCGATAGACGCGAGGATGACATCCTCACGCAAGCGTTGGGCACCGATGAACACCGTGGACGGACAAGGAGAGTTGGGTCTAATGTCCCCTGAAAATATGGACTTTCAGAATACGTCGGACAGTATAAGAAGCGGACCGTTACAAAGAAGGCAGAAAGAGATGCACGCCTGGTTGACAGGATCCAGGAGCAGGTTAGAGCCAAACTGAGCTTAGAAATTAAAGAGCAGCTAGACCATGCTGCGAAACAGATCCAGGAGCAGATCCTAGCCGAGTAGCAGACCATCGGTGCATCGGTCCACAACGAGATAGTCCAACACAAAGGGAGACCAGTTGTGCATCAACTGATGCCGTGGAAAATCCAACACCGGTCCTAGCCACCGTCGACCATATATCGCAGGAACCGACTAACTGCGTGCTAAGAGTTAAGGTGATGCCCTCTTTCACGATTCCGGTGGCCGAGGGACTAGCATTCAAGACAAACGTCGATACAAGAGTGCACGGGTTGCAACTTATGGCCATATATGCAAAAGTGCAAGTGGATACAGTGAACGATGAATGGGCCCATATGCCGCTGCAACATCCACCGAACGACGAAGTCCTAACCCTAGGAGCTGCACGAGGAAGCTTTATACAATGGCCGAAGGATCTCATTGACATCAAATTAACTCCGATGTCAGCCCCTTCATCTCCCTTAGGTGATCCAACCCCTCCATCTCCCTTAGGTGATCCACAAGATGACTTGATCGAGCTGCAGTATGACACCGACTTTGGCCAGTCTAGCCCTGCATGGTCTGCTGGCTCATCTCTAGAGAAGGGCAATAAAGCGACGTCGAAGCCATCTGTGTGCGTGCCAGTTGAAGTACAAGACCACTTCATTCGTATGGCAATGCCACTAACATCGAAGAAACCAATTTTGAACTACCACCGCACGATCAAGAACAGAAAATTGCAACAATTTTCTAGGGAAGAGTTCATGAAAGACATGGCACAGAAGTATGAGCAAGAAAGTTCAGGGGTAAAGAGTAACACTGATGTGCACAATATTGCGAAGGCCCCTTAGCCAGCTCAGTTCAAGTTCGGTAATCCTTTGACCACCCCTGAGTATCGCAACATAGTTGGAAATTGCACTCAGATAAGAAGGGTAGAAGAGTGATACCTACAGATGGCAAAGGAGGGTAAAGAGACATTCGTCGTCTTTTATAGGGACGAGGACTTCCATCACTAGGATGGTATAATCTGGGTCCAATTTAAGCAAATATTTCAGCTATACAATCTGAGGGACCTAGATGCATCGCTATTTCAGCTATGGGCATTGTAAGCATACTCGAACCCCTTGCTATTATTTCAAAGTTGATATCCTCACAGAGTGTCTAACTTGTTTCCTTATGCAGAATGGGGACGCTTGAATGTAGAGCAAACTATAACAAAGTAGGATTCCTCGATCCAGGGCTTGTCAATTCCAATGTTATTAACAACGGCCAAAGGTCCAAAAATGGGTACTGGACTACCTCTTCAACTCCTTTGTCAAGCTTAAGGACATGAATACGATCCTGTTGCCCTACAACTTTGAGTAAGTGTGATATTTATTGTTGTACATACCATTTGTGTTTGAAGGTGTTAATTGCTCTCTCCCTTTATGTGTAGTCATCATTGGATCCTTCTTGCCATCCATTTAAAAGACTGTAAGATTTTTGTCATGGATGGATTAAGGAAACCACAAGAAGGCATTTGTGAAGTATAATAAGAATCATCAACATTTTGCATGTGCCAATACATTCCGGGTTTGTTGCCACCGTTGGTGCCAACGTCAGGAACCAAGCACGAGCATAAGTGGTTTTTACGTGATGAAATTTATGTGGTTTTTCCTGAAAGACCGCAATTGGCACATTTTGGATTCTGAGGTTCGCCATATTTGTTAAACCGTAAATACACGTTTCTAAACACATATTACTTTTTCACATATTCAATCCTTTCATTTACAGAAATTAGATATTCCAACAAGTCAGTTATTGCCACATGTTTGCTTAACCCTCGCTGAACAACTCTGTGGATTCATCTTCCGACATGTCATCTTGCCGGGCGACGCATATCACGTTTCGAGGGTTCTAGATGGGCTAATGGCTTTCCTTGAGGGTGGTGGCCCTAGTGTTACTTTAGACAGTCAATCGACGACAAACAATAAACTTTAGAGTTGATCGACCACAAAGAACAATTTTGATAATTATTTGTAAATTACAATTTTGTCAAATGTGTTCAACAGAAATAAATGAATAATGGATGTGTGTTGTGGACAGATGTGTGAATTTTAGATATATGTGAATGTATGTAAATTTCATATATATGGCTAGCAAAGGCCAGAGGCTAGCCAAAAAATAATATATTTTTTCCTAGGAAAAACTCATCGGTGATGGGCTTTAACTGAAGCCCGATGGAGATGACAGCCATCCGTGACGGGCTAACATTAAAGACTGATTGAGTTGTTATCATCTGTGATGGGCATAATTTAAAGCCCGATTGAGTCGTTAGTTATCCGTGACGGGCTTTAATTGTGGCCCGTTTAAGATTGTATCCTCAATGTCGGGTCCTTGTTAGATTGGTCTTATGGGTCAAACATATCGGTGACGGGCAGTTCTTTAGGCCCGACAAAAATGACACACATCGATGACGGGCCTTTGTCCAACAGAGATGACTACTCACATCCGTGACCTTTGCTCCGTGACGGACGTCATACCCGACACATATGAGAGTTATTACCCATTTGAGATGAGGATGACCATTGTAGTGTTGGTTGTTTGGTTATGTGGATGATGAGTTAATTACTCTCTTCGTTTTATATTATAAGTTGTTTTGATTTTTTTAAACCAAATATTTTTAAGTTTAATCAAATTCATAGAAAAATAGCATTTTTAACATAAAATAAACAAACATATCCATGTTAGATTTAATAGAACCAATTTAAGGTTTTAGATATGCTAATTTTTTATAATTTATAAACTTGATCAAACTTAATAAAATTTGATTAGGAAAAGTCTGACTTTTAATATAAAACGGAGGGAGTATTTGTTTGGTTGGATGGACGAGGCCAAGAGGGTGAAGGGTAAATGAGATGAAAATTGTTAATTATTAATCAATAACAAAATATGTTAATTATTACTACTCTTATCATAATATTAATTAACAACAAAATATACTAACCATCCCTAATCATAATCTTATTTAATAACAAAACATTTTAATTATCACTAATGATCGTGGTTTGCAAAGGTGAATTGTCCAGATACACTCCTTCAGCATCTTTTAAGGATTATTTTTTGGGTGGCCGCCCCATCCATCGCTCGCATACGAACCAAACAGCATAAAAAATTTGACTGTCATATCTTATCTATTCTCGTCCATCAAATCAAACACATCAAATCGTCGAATGCAATTATGAGAATGAGACAATAGAACTGTTACATCGTTTTCTTTGTGTATGATACTGCTTGCTTTGACACCGAGGTCGTTAAAGGCGAGTACAGTCTGACAATACAACAGTTACATACCGTATTCTATTCTTTACTACACTGTGAACGACTCAAACGACCTATTTCTTCCGTTTCAAAATAAACCAATCCATACCTACAAAACCTAAAACAACAAACCTAAACATCTGCATGATTCACCAGCAATTATATTCTTGGTCTTGGATTATTTTCTAACCTGTTGGCTCGCTTGATGGCCAAATCTCTGTGTACTCATGACAACTTCAAAGGGAAATTCGATGGAAATAACGCTTGTTCCTTTCCAAAAGGAGAAAAAAAGTGATTATTTCTTTTGGATCTTCTGTGACAGATCAGGTACATACAACGGATACAAACTAAGCCATCGCAGGACAATAGGGGAAGCTGCGGTTCCAGCCAAGCACACACAATTGATTTTGTGAGCACAGCCTATTGAGACCTTCGGTGTTTTGAGTGTAAACTTTGATATATGGGTTTTCGTAATTCATGTACATGTGTTTCGTTTCGTAAACCTATCACCGTATATTATGTCAGACGATGTAAAATATGGTCGAGAGAGCTCGTCGGCAACGTCTTTCGGGCAACAAAAATTGACGGAAGTTGCTTACTCAAATGCGAGCCTCTGTGTACCAACAAGTGACGCATATCGGCCACCGCTAGCAACCAGTTCAGCATGAGTCCCAAGTTCTGCTATCTTGCCATCTGAACAGACAGCGATTTGATGCGCATTTTGCACGGTGCTCAATCTGTGGGCGATCACCAAAGAAGTTCTTCCCTTCATCAAGTGATTGAGAGCTTCCTGTACAAGCCGTTCACTGGTCGTATCAAGTGAACTGGTAGCCTGTAAACATCGCAAGTTCCTTGAATGAGTACGAAATGAACAACAATTGACTGAGACAAAAAAAAAGGAGAAAAAAGCTAATGCATAACATGCAATTAGACCTATCCAAATGCATAACATTGGACAAAAACAGCACAATAATGCATGCCATTAGCTTCTGAATTTAAAAGATATTGGGATGCACAAAACAATGTTCATCAATATTGGTCAGTTTAAAGTGTCTCCGTCCCCACGGTTCTAGTACAATTACAAACACATGGTCACATTAACCCATAGTTTCATGTCTAAAACTACAACTAGAGGCACGCAGGTAGTAAGGGTCTCAGCCCAAGAATAATTTTGAACTTGAAACTTGATGCCAGCTTAAATTGACCAGCTTACCTGAATCTTGGCCATAACACATGTTTTGAATGTTCTCTGAATATCCCTAGTCACAAACACATAACCAAAACTAAGAAATTTGCCGCAGCCAGCAAGCATTGATGTGGCATCAAGTGATGAAGCATTGCACCCATTAGCTGTTCCTGGAAGTATATTATTTATTTTAATGCAAGGTGATATACATTTTAGCATGTGTTGTGGTCTGGGTGACTAAGTAGTCACACCAAATTAATCATTAATCTCAAAAGGGCAGTTTTTGCTAATTTCTTTGGTATGTTTGATGCAATTTATCATTGATTTGCTTGGCTGAACAAAAGTAACCAAACTTGCTGAACATCGGTTGAAGGCAAACAATGATTTAAGGCACTGATGGCATCCCATGATTATATTTCAATGGCCAGGGCCGAGAAATGACCTAATGGGCGACCGCTGGCCAGACTGGTCAAGGGTGTGCACCGTGTGCTACTGTTGGACCAGCAGAAGAAAGAATAGCCCATAGCCTAATGAGGATGCTCCAATTAATCAGTTGTGGTTGCACTACAACCTTGCCCAACTGGACTAGCACAACATGAATTAGTACCTGCCACAGCATTTTATAAGCTCAAAACATTTATTTTGTAATTTCATATAATTTTCAAGGTGTTTTTGTATGTTATAACTTTTAGTCCAGACAAGCAAATTGGGCTACTCCAATAGAGCATATAACAGTGGCTGTGCGAGCACGACACAGCCCATGAACTTCATTGCACTGTGCCTTCGCCAAAGGATGACCCTGTTGGCCAGCATGACTTGGCCCACTTAATTAAGCGCGTCAATCAGACCGTGACCAAATGTGCTATGCCTGGGTTCCCATTTCGCAAGGCCTGTCAATGGCACTATACAAAAAAATTAAGGTTTGCCTCCTATTGAGATAAAATGCTCTATAATTATGTAGGGTATAGGACATCACGGTAAAAAGTATGCACTTAATTAAGCGGGTTAATCAGGCCATGCCCAAATGTGGTATGCCTGGGTTCCCATTTCGCAAGGCCTGTCAACGGTACTACTCAAAAGTTATAAGCTTGCCTCCTATCAAGATAAAATGTTGTATAACTATGTAGGGTATAAGACATCACAGTAAAAAGTAGGCATGACATAAGACAAGTCGAACAGTAACTACAAAATCGCGAACTTTTTGTAGGACATACCTCATCAAGTATTAGAATAGGAGAGTTTTTCAGAAGAGCACGAGCAATTGCAATTCTCTGAAAAACAACAAAATAATTATAATGTAGTAAGGGTAACGAATAATGAAAGTATTTTCCAAGACAAATCCAACAATACCGTTTTCGTATTGTGAGTTATATATTTTAACATATACTGGGGGGCAATATTTTGAAACCTTGAGCATATGGACTCCAAGTGAACATATATGGTCAAAGAGAGCGTTTACATGTTAAGGTATCCTCAAGCCACAAAGTGAGTGATGTTTGGGACACTGACATAGTGCCCAAGAAAAATACAAACTTCCACTGTTATATATCTACATAGAGTAATAAATTTACGGTATTATAAAAGAGCTTTTCAGAACAAATCCACATGTATCACTTTCAACTGTCCAGTCCAAGATATTGATAGCCAAGTTTATAAAGTATAACAGATCTTGTTCCTATACCAATGTTTCCAATTGGAGGGAGTAGCAAATTACCTGTCTCTGTCCCCCACTTAGGAGGCTGCCACGTTCACCAACAAGTGTGTCATAGCCCTGAATCCCAAACAAATTATGAAAATCAAACTATTGTCATATCTCATATCATTTGGACACCAGGAACTACAACTAAAATGTATGACAAATATTGTTTCAACCTGTGGAAGAGAGACAATGAATTCATGAGCATTAGCAGCTTTAGCGGCTTTTATTATATCATCCTTGGAAACAACATCATTCGGAAGACCATAAGCGATGTTTTCTCCGACAGAAACTGAGAATAGGACAGGGTCCTGAAATTTTCATACCAAAATCATATAATCAAAAAAAATGTGGAATCATCTTTAATTCCAGGAGAAATTTTGCATCAAATTGAATAAAAGATCAAGCACCCAAGTTCTAAAGGACTGAGACCTATATGGTAGAGATGATAGTCCCACAACTCCCACTAACTGAGCTATTCTCTATTCCTAATCAGAATAATTAATGGCAAACCAAAAGACTGGGTACAATATATTGTGTTCCCCCTTCTCACATAAACTTACAACCACATAATGAATATCACCAGAACAAAATACTATTCCAAATGCTACTTGACCATAGAAACTAAAACTTGTGTACCTCTATTAATATGTAGGAGTAGGAGGATGATACGTAGTGTAAAAAGACAGATACTTGTACCGCTATACCTGATTCACTAAGGATACAACTCGAGACCATTCCCTTTTATCAAATACACGGATGTCTTCCCCAGCCACAGTGATGCGACCATGAGTTGGCTGCAAGAAATGAACAAAAACTGATATGTTGATCTAGTTATGAAACATTGTAACGTTAATGTGGATACACAGCAGTACCTCATAGTACCGTGCAAGAAGTTGTACCACTGTGCTTTTCCCAGCACCACTAGGTCCAACAAGTGCTGTAATTTTTCCACACTCAATTGTAAGATCAAGCCCATTTAAGATCTCCACATCAGATCTCAGTGGGTAAGAAAAGTGGACATCTGCCAAAATATAGATGAGCATCAGTTGCATGCCAGTGGTCCAAGAATAATCTAGTTAATCATATTTTCTGTTTTTCTAGTAAAATAGAGTTCATAACTACACACTTTATTATTCATGGAAGTACATCTTGGAAACATCTATTTTAAGTTAGAGATTTACACAAAAAGGCCAATGTTCATAACTGTGCACTTCATTATTCATTTAAGTATCTCTTGGAAACACCTCTTATGTTAGGCTTTCACACAAAAAGGCAAAACACAAGGAAAATGGACACAAAAAAAGTACCAAGACATTCAAATATGAAATTATATCTTAAGACATAATAATATCCACACTGATACCCTCTTTCTACCTATACCTCACTTGTCGCCTCATCCTGTTTCAGTGCATGTCTCGAGCCATCATTTGCAAAATTGCTTGCTTCAGCAGCATTGAGCTACATCATGAAGGCGCTGACAAATTTCTCTCTGATAATAAAGATGTGAACTTTTATGCTTCATATAGCTCAATTTGTTTTCATTTTCTTGCTTTTCATGGATTTTTCTTCTTGCTTAGATATTAAGCACTGGAGGAGCTTGTTGCCATGCTAAAAAACCTGTTGCCTGGACGTTTACAATTCAGAAAAACTAGCTAGTTCTCCTTGGACATAGCAAGGCTACCTACTTCATGCCCCTTCTGCACAAACATTAGAGCTTCAGTGAGACTGCTTGATGTCCTTGCCTTATGCTCTATAGCTCAAAACTACCAGCCACCACAACCCCATACTACCCTGCCCCTTTGACATGTACATGAGTGGAGTTGTCTTGAGGCTCACAGACTAGACCTGCCTACTCTGCTTGCTCTGTCATTGGCGTTATGCATTTGCATGAATCAATATTCAAGGAAGATGAAAGCTTCATGAATAGAAAAATCAAACAGGGTCAACTAACGCAAAAGAGTTCAGTGGCTGATATGGATTTTCAAGTGCAGAGCTAACAGGGTGTAGGCAGTACCAGAAGTAAGGCCCCATGAGTTTTGGTTGATGATCTGAGCTAAGCTGAGATAGCTGACAGCCAGAGCTATTTTATATTATTGATCTTTGCTGAGTTATTCGTCTACATGTATGCCACATCAACATAAACTTATCCATGTAAACGCTACATAAGCTAAAACAAATGTAGTTTAGGCAAGCAAGTGATTTGACTCCAGCAACATTTGAAGAGGAGTGTCCCCTTTGTTGTCTTAATCTAGTTTTTATGATACAAAAGGAAATTAACCTATTATTGAGAATTACTCAAGAAAAATTATTGTATAGCAGATTATATTATGAAAGAAATATGCATATGCATAAAAATATATTGAAATGGAAAAAGAACTGCATGTATAAAACAAAGATGGTGGCGAGCAGACCTTCTAGGTGAATGTCACCAGACCAGGCAAGATTACTACAGCTGCTTGATGATTTCAGTGCTGACATGTAACGTTTGTTAGCAGTGCCATTTCCGTGCACTGCACCATTTGAATCTTCTAGTTCTTTGGCTAAACCATATGCAAGTGAATCATCAATGTCCTCTGCTGATAGAATAGAATTTATTCTTTCTACAGAAGCAAATGTCCCACGTAGATCACCAAGAGTATTAACAGCTCCTTGAACCTAAAATGCATGTTCTCAACAAGTAAGATGACCAAAATACAATAAACACATCAAGCTACAAGTCATGCAATAAGTAAAATCTGATACTTACAGCGAATGTCAGTGTGAATGTGTAACCAATAAAAGATGCCATGGTTCCAACAGATAATTTGCCCTGAAATACATGTGTATCATATTTTCAGATTCCAATGAGCCAATTCAAGCTTGACAATATTAAATAAAATTGACAACTCAAATGAATATTAAATATCTGAATGACCATACAGGTTAGTAAAATTGACTTGGTTGCATGCATGTGGTCTTTTGATAGGCATAAAATGTGTTTCCAACAGTTAAAAATGAGGTCTCTAGATAAAATGAGAACTATAGATATTCAACTCGAGAGCACCAGCGCATACAAGAGAATCAATTTTTAATATTGATACTGAAATATTTGGATGAAGTATCTGATGTAAATTGGTTTACTTGTAGATACTGAATATCAATGGTACAAATTGAGGGTAATTCTTGTATAACACATGCTAAATCTAAAAGCTGAAGTGATTTTATTATTTTCTTAAAACAATACAGGCAAAAAGGATGAGAAGATTTAGGCAGGTCCTTGATCCTACAGCTGTGGTTATGTTTGCTGCCAGAAGTGTTAACAATATTTTACTCAATACATATAGCACAAAGTCACACGGTAAAGGGCTTCAAGGCTGCAGCTGACCTAGTGTTGCACATATGAAGAAACTAGAGGGCACCTTAGTTCCATGGAAGTGGCCAGAACCCAGAAGCAACAAAATATCTATGAAAATTTCGGCATTGGATAGCCATTGTCCAGGGGTTCAGTGCTGTTGTATGAGTCACACCTTGTCATCTAAAGAACTGTTTATGCATCTTTTAAGATTTCCATGTATGGTGAGATGGGACATATCTCAAAGTATAGGCCATTCTACATTGTACAAGGAAATACTTCAGGATACTTCACACGGCCATTATGCTTTATAGAATAGCTTTACCATTCAGAAAAACCACCAGAATTCTAGTCCTGCCGTTTTATACTTGTAAAAACTATCAGGATGTTTTACAGATAGCATGGAACTTATTCTATAGCAGAACAAACATGTTGCAGCTTTAGAAATTGAGGTTACACGTATGAACAAATAACAATGTAATAAATATCATACACTCCAAGCGATTCAGAGGCTTACCGCATTAACCTTGCTTCCACCAAGAACATAAAGTGCCATTAGGGAAACATAAACTACCACCCGAGTCAATGACTCATTGGCAGATTTCAGCACTCCTAGTTTTGTGCCACTATTCTGGAAAGCAAGTGCCTGCCAAACAAAAACTTGAATTAACAAGATATTGAAGGCAATGTAGAAGCTACAGATATTACCTTCTTTTCCTTCAAAATATAATGCAGTTTCCAAGATTATGCAGATATTCTCCCACCTTTTTACAAAACTCAAATGATTAACATAGCTTTAAGTGTTAAGAGGTGGGGTGAAAGTTCGGTTACTACTTACCACCATTTTAGAGCATGGGTTCATACAATCATATATATAAGAAAGAGCTCTCACAGGGTAAGATCACATCCACAAAGGTATGAACCTTTGTAATATAGTTGTTTTACCTTATCTTGTCCAACAGGATTTGATAGACAAGATGCATTAAATTTTTATGGCATTAAATCTACAGTTTCAAGATCCTTTTATAGTAAACACAAATTGGCAGTGGCACGCATTACCACAGTTAGACAACACAGCTAGCAAGCACTTAGCAACCATGCCGAGTTATGTCACATCATGCCTTACTGGATCGTGGTGCGGCACTACAGCTTGTGCATCGATTCATGGGTGTATTAAGTGCAGGTCATGACTGATAAGTATCATCAATTTTTTATTACTTCTTGTACCTTTTTTAAATGTAATTGTCAAAACCCTCTTGAAACTTAGTTCCAGACTGAACCTTCTGGGCACCTAATATGCCTATGATTAAAAAACAGTGGCTTGGCAAGGATTTGGGCACACCACTTACGTTGGTGTGGCAAGTCACTGTTGCCACACCATAAAAAGTGGCGCTCGAGTAATTTGCACACCATGGTTCATAGCATGTAAACATTTGCTTGCAAAGCTGCCAAAAGATTTATTTTTAATAAGAGGTATCTGAAGAATTTGTTTTTAAAATTTGAAGAAAATATGTTCAAATAACATAAAAAGAAACTAGCATCAAGATTGTGTATATGTGGCTATGCTTGGAGAACAAACCAATCAGGTTTAGAGAATTTAGAACCACCCATCATAACTCTACTCAAATACGTAAAGTACTCTGATTTTATTGTAGACTATTTGGCTTATTGGCTATAGGTTAGTATTATTAGCTGAGAAAAACATGGAATTCATTATTAATCTAACATGAAATATGCATAGTTATAATTCGGACTCACAACAATAGACGATGTAATTCACTTTTGCACCAATTGATATAAAAAAATTTAGCCCTCAAGAGCAAACATGTAACCCTTTCTTGTATTGTGTCTATAACATATATGGTAGATTAAATTGTAGGAAAGAAAATAATTGTTAAGGTATTAGCTGATTTATAGTAGTTAGCTACTTTACAAATGCTTTTCTATTAGTGTATGTTAGACATGTGGCCTTTATTTCAGAATCTGCCAAATCCAAATCAGATAAAGACTTGGACATTTTTCAACACATTAATACATTATATGGGGACTAGTACAGTAACACATAAGTCAAATTAACGCTTCATGATGTCTGTGGAATAACTTGGATGGATATGATGTTCTCTCTTTTTCCGATTAATGTGGGCATCTCTACCCTTTTATTTTCCATAGTGGGGATTTATCGCCGTTTTACCTCCTAGGATTAATGTTGGGTTTTACAGATCTCCAGTTAATATAAATAACGATTGATAGAACGACACATTGGCTTCTACATAATAGAGAAATGAACATTGATAAAGTACTTATTCTAATGGATGGCCTGAGAAGTGCAAAGGTGAAAGGCCATGACTTACCAAATTGTCAAACATAGAAATTTGTCGTTTTTCACCCCCAAATGACCTAACCTGCAAATGTATTTTTGAATAAATAAGGATAACCCCCAAGTATGTGGACAGGTTTTTAACAGAATAAAGGAGATTAAATTTATTAATACAAGTATTTCAAGGAAGCATACAATTCTGACGAAAAAAATACTCACAGTACGAATGGTTGAAAATGTTTCTGATGCAGTGTCTGATATACGTGCTTGGACAATTCCGTAAGATTTAAATGTGGGAACAGTTGACCGCTTGAAAAGAGCTGATTTAATAAAAATAGCTTGTCAGATCATAAATGCTTTTGAAAATTGTCATACAACTGCCAACACTACTTCAGTAAAGATATCTTTTTAAAAGGCCACAATATGTTAATCCTTCAAGACAAAAATATATTTGGAGGGCAAATTACTTAATGAAATTGTAAATACTATAATTAAACAACATTGAACATCTATAAGTTCAAGAGTAACATGAAGGAAATCTCGGCGGCAATGATCTAAGAAAAGAAATAAAAGCAGAGAAAAAGGTGAAACTTTACGAAACAGTAAAAAAGGTATTTTTCTTATTTGCAAAGTTCTGTATCGTCTCAAATATGTCTAATCAATTACTTAAAACCCAAAAAGTATAGAGAATGATGAATAGTAAATGGTCAGTCATCATTTGGATAATTACCAACTAGCACGGAGACAGAGACCATTAGGAGCCCTAGTACAGGAGCTAGCTCAGTGGATAATGTGAAAAGTATACAAAGTGTACCGGTGATCTGGAGAAAAAAAAAGAGGAAAAACTGCTTTAGAAGATGCTCAGATAATAGACCTTGCAGGTAATGGCATGATTTCCAAATAATCAAGTATATGATATGAATGGATTAACTGGTCAATAATGGTTTGAGATGTCAGTATTTTTGAGAGCATCGCTAATAGCACAGAGAGTATGTGATTCAGTTATTGTATTGCGCAAATTCTAGGCCATTAGCAGTATCAAGCTTACATTCTCATAGTGTAAAGTTTCTTGCCTCAGAGAGTGCCCTTAGCCCACGATCCCTTGATATGTTGTCACTTACAACACTCTTCAAAGTACCCAAATCAGATGTCAACAAACCAGTCAACTCCCCAACCTGCCATCAAATGATAGTACGGTTCTTTTATTCGTACAATTTTTGAACCAACATAGAACACACGCAAGGAATAATCAGCAGTGTATCCTTTCATTTGCATAATTTTCAGAAAAAATGTACTTTGGTATGAAAGAAAATTCTCTATAACTTGTATAACAGACCAAGCTAAACAATGCCTGCTTTATTAATTCAGATAATGCATAATACACTGACCATAGCCACCATTTTTCTTGGTAAATTGAATTAGATCTAGTTGTTTTTAACCTAGAAATAAATCTTTCACTGTTCTCATTATCGGCACACCCTGACCCAACATTTTTTTTACATAATCCTAACCCAACATTAATTCCATGCCTTCCAGAATGGAAGAAGGAACAAGTGGCTTACCAAGCTACCTATCTACATTGCTCAACTATATCTTTCATGCAACAATATCCGTGTTGGATGATTTGAAAACATGAACATAGACACAGAACATAAAAATACAAAGATTTTCAACTTAGTAGGAACAATATCTTACAAATAAAGTTCTCTTTCTCTAACTAATTCTGATAATTTAATATGAATGTGGTGGGTAGTCGGTACCTTGTGACGATCAAAGAATACCATCTGCAAACAACCAAACAGAATAAATCATTCATTATCAACATAAACTATGAAATGACTGATGAAAACTAATATAACCATGTTGGTGAATGCCAAATTGCTAAGATGAAGAAGCAGTGAATTATCGCCCCTCAAGGCTACACAATCATGCATAATAAAAAATATTGTCACGATGCATTAGTACTACCTACATTAACTCCACACAGTATGTCCCTAGTCCTTCATATTTCATTAATATACAATGTGCAAAGCGTAGGAGGCCCCAACGAACAACTTCACCCTAGTAAGACCTACCAAGTGCTGATGCAACCTGGAAATAGAATGGGATGAATAATTTCATGATGGTATTAAAACTAATGTGGGCATAATTGGTGAACAATCCAAAAAAAGCATACGAACTAAGTTGCTAGCCACTTAGCAGCTGTTAACTTATTCATCATGACAAATGATACAGCAGTAGCAAATGACTCGTGTGTGCGCACAATCATGCCTAAAATTAGATATTTGGACATGATAGAAGCAGCTGCATACCCAATGAGCAAACAGAACTTAGGCGATCATATGGAATAACCCAACATTTTTTACCCAAGTCTGGCAATTGTTAATCCGAATTGCTACTGGAAATACTTCTAGGTGCAACCATTACACAGCTAATGAGCTAAAGCAAAATTACCTTCTGGATTAGAATCCTGCGAAATATTTGGCTCCGCAGCCTCGCCATCACCTTCTCCCAGATCACGGTCATGTTGATCACGAATACGATTGTAAATATGGGCTCCAACGTATACAGCACGGCGATTTTGGACAGCAGCCTCCACAGGGGTTCGGAGCCCCTCTTTATCAGCGTCTCGAAGAACCTCCCTGCCATCCAAACAAGCCACACACACATCACATCACACATCTCAGAACCAAAGCATCAACGCCTGAATCAACCACCCAACCAACCAGAGAAGAGCGGCATGGAGAGGGTGCAGGTGGTGCACGCGAGGAGCGCCGCAAGGGAGACCGCGATGCGGGCCCTGTGCGGCGCCAGGAGGGCCCAGACCCTGCCCACGTGACGGCGTCGGAGGAGGAGATGGCCGCGGCGACGTCCGCCGCCGCCGCCGCAGCGTCGAGGGTGGGGGACGGGTAGGCGTCGGGGCCGGACGCCGGCGCGGAGATGTACGCGCGGGGAGCTTGGCGGCACGGGCGGCGGCGGAGGGCCTGGACGCAGCAGCAGTCGCGGGTGAAGCCGGAGATTGGGGAGGAGAAGGCGAGGCGGCGTATAGGGTTAGGTCTAGGGCTCGAGGCGGAGGCGGAGGCGGAGGGGGAGAGGAGGAGGCGCGTACTCCAGGTGGAGATCGCCATTTGCGAGCTTGTGCGGAGAAAGCGAGAAGGCTGGGAGAGAGAAGGCGGAAAGGTGAGGCGGAGAAGAGATAACGGTCAGTTTCTGTAAGTTCAGTTCAGTTCAGCCACCGAAAGGCTGGAACATCGAATGTCCTTTTTCTTAAAGTAATTCTGTTTTTGGTTATTAAAAACAAAAGTGAACTTCCATTAGCCAGTCTTATAAAAAAATATTGTACACCTTGTCAGCCGCTTCGGTGTTGAAAACTGATTGCCCTGTAAAAATGACAGCGAAACCAAAAATAATTTATATTTTGTATGTAAAATTTTTGTAAATAATTTATTTGTAGAGTAAACTGTGCTCGCCACATGTGAACGTTATGCAAACCCTAGCTCCGAGCCTCGTGCACCAAATGCAGGTCATAAATTAAACTCCGTCCTGCTCATACTGACTCCTAAAAGACATGTACAGTGCGTCTATACATGTCATCTGTATACACAAATTTTTGCAGAAAACACCCTGCAGCCCAGAGAGGAAGGAGAGCCCGTCAATTGTACAAGCGACGACGTGGGCTCGTGCTTCAACCGCATGGCGACGCATGAAGTCGTGTTGTACGCGTCAGTCTGTTGAAGGGTTGACTTGGCAGTTGAGATGTGCGTGCGCGCGTGAAGGAAGGCGGGAAGAGGATTTTGGCGCGCGCGACGAGGAATTTTGGTGGGCTTGAGGAGGAAATCGATCGCTATTTCTTCCCCTACTCATCAAATCCGCTACTACGAGTGTCGTCGTCGTCATCGCCATCGCATCCGCCGCCGAGAGCCATCGTGGTTCGGGTAATTTCTTCTTCCCCATCGAGAGCCGCCGCTGAGAGCCGTCGTCATCGTCGTATGATTGGGGAGGGGTGGGAAAGCGTTGAGGAGAGTTGAGGGGAGCGGGGGTGGCATATCCGTGGGGGAATGACGTCGCCGGGGCTAGGGTCAACAAGCCCAAGGCGGAGGAGGAGGAGGAGTTGCACGCGGCAGCCGCCAAGTCCCAAGTCCGCCGACGCCAGATCCACTCTCGCTCTCCCTACTCGTTGCTCACCCTCTCCCTGTTCTCGCTCTCTCCGGATCCGGCTCTCTACTCGTCCTCCCTGCTCTCACTCTCTCCGCTCTCATCCTATCTCGGTGTTAACGACCAAATTTGGTAACCTAATCCTCGGGTTTAAAGCAGAGATTAAAGCGAAATCGGAGAAGGTATGCGATCTGAGAAGAGACGGAAACAGAATCGGCTGAGTCCGAATCGGCTTCGGAGCCAGTCGGCTGAGAGTGAATCGGACTAGGACAGCCGATAGCCGATTCTGAGTCAGGGTTGAAGTGGGACCAATTCTGATGGAAAGCGTGGAGATAAGGAGTTGGATTCGGTTCCAAAATATTCGTTAAAATATTGTCATCTATGGATAAAGTCTTGTAACGGGCAATTGTATCTGTAAAAATAGGGTTCGTTTAGATATTTTCTTTTGTAATACGGCAAGCCTTCCTTTTCGAAGAGATCTGAGGTTGGGCCACTGAGTTGCGATCGAGAAGGAACGCCAAAGTCGGACCTGGGGGGGGCAGGGCGGTCGACCCCAAGAGGGGGTTGGCTTTCGACCATGTCCCGAGGACCCCCGGTCCGACTTGAGCTGACTTTAACTCCACTCTGGGAGCTACCCGAGGATGACATCCCCCACAATACTTGACATATTATATTAGTTTATTTAATGCAACATATTTCAGTTAGCAATTACAATGTGCATATGTTATTTTGCAGGGACAAAGACACATTTTCACCGGGTGGTTTCATGAGGTACTTTGGCAACCAGTCACATAATTATCATTTTGTTGGTACACGTTCTCACAAAAGAGGAAGTTCGTCATCCGAGGTGGAACTCTTTTCAAAACAGCCACCTATTGTACTCAGCAATAAAAACGGAAAAGTTAGGACTCAGAAGAGGATTATGTGGACATCGAGTGAGGACGAAAGATTGATGACTACTTGGATTGAAAATTCTACGGACTCACTAACTAGAGCTGATAGAAAGGGAGAAACATATTGGGGTGATATTGTTGAGGCATACAACAAGAACACCCCATCGGAAAGGAAAAGGAATGCGAAGCAAGCTAAAGATTGATGTCACAAGCTTAATAGTTGGTGTGACCTATTTGAATCTTCCTATTTGAAGGCTCATAGGGTGTTTACAAGTGGCTACTCTGATCAGATGTGGATGGATGCATCCGACGAGTTTTATTTGGAAGACAATAAAAATCAAAAGCTAGGACCCTTTTGTTCTTAAGAATGTGTGTAAAATATGGCGTGAAGTGCCGAAGAGGAAAACATACAATGAAGAGCTCAAGAACGCTCATAAAAGGAATTCCTATCACATTGAAGAAGATAGAGGACATGTCAAAAGTGTTAATGAAATACATAATCGACCAATGGAACATAAGGCGGCTAAAAAGGCCGCTCTTGCTGCAAAAGGCAAGTCGAAGTAATGGTTGATGAGGGTAAATCGAAGGAATCCACAATTGACGTGGATAAGCTTGAGAAATTAAACAAGATCGAAGAAAACATTAGTATGAACCATATGAAAGTACTAGAACTGCAGCAAAAGTTGTCTTCCGAAAAGAATGAGACCACACGGATTGCCCATCTAACTGCACAGGAGAACAGAGAGGCAAAGAAGCTAGAGATGGAAGGGTGAAAGCTTGAGATTGAGGGGAAGAAGCTTGAGAAAGAATCAAAGATGATGGACACATCTAACAACCTCATCTCACAGGATACAAGTTCAATGAGAGATGACGAAAAGGCTGAGCGAGTTGCTGCCATGAAGTGTTTGAGAAAGATTTTTTTCCTGAAATTATCCCATGGGTCAACTCAGAGCAACACCATGAGCATTCCACCTCCACCCCTGACGATCTGACTCTAGCCCAAGTAGTGGCCAATCAGACGCAGTTAATGGCTATGATGATGCAGTAGATGTAACGAAAGTATGAGCAGCAACAGATGCAGGCCCAGATACAAGTTCAAGGTTTATATCAAGATCAAGGTCAGTTTACTTCGATGCCAGCACCTGTCGCTCCCGCCAGTATGCCATCAAGTCCCAGAAGATGGTGGCACCAACCCGCCATTAGGCTGGGAGGAAACGCATGCCATCGACTATGGTTACAATGAGCAAGGTCGGGATGCAAGAAATCGTTCATGGAATGTGCATGCTATGACATCGGCCGAAGATGAGATACAACGTCCAAGAAGGATGAAAGATTATGGTCAACTCGTCATCAAGAGTTTTGGTGCGCCACAATCCAACCCTAAGAAAAGGAAGGCACCGATATGGAATATAGGAGGTGCTAGCAACATGGTCGTCAACGACACAGAGTTTACTCCCAAAGATGTTGAGAAGATTCCCCGACGTCTTAGAGGAAACCCCTTCCGTGGTGCACATCAGCTAACTCGACACGTCAGACTTTATGGTCCACCCAAGCCAGAGGATAAGACTCAAAAGAGGTAACCACTGATGATGATGAAGCGATCTTTGAAGGCGTTAGTAAGGAAGAAATGGAGCTCAAAGCATGTACTTGTTGTGGAGAAATTAGACACCTTGTGAGCATATGCACCCACACCTGCCTTTGTGGTGAAGACGCCCACATGCCAGAGGAATGCCTCATGAGAAGCGTCACATGTTTCTTGTGTGAGGGAGCAGATCACGTGCCTAAGGACTGCCAACTAAATTGGGTCCTAACTGAGGGCAAGGAAAACAAAAGGACATCACGATGGTCTATATATCAACTTTTGGTTGGCACTACCAATGGTAATGAGGTTTTAGGTCTTCAAACAGCTACAACCCCAGTGAAGACCACCAACGGTAACAGACAAGCTATGAACAAGGCTCACGAATCCTCACTCGTTCTAGTTCCAGTCGTGAGCATGCAAACCCAGAAGAGTGCACCTCCTGATCAACCAGGCATGATTTGTTTCAATTGTCTCGAGCCAAGACATCGTCTCAACAAATGTCCACTTCCGAGACCAGCAAAAGTAGCTCATCGCTGCTTCAACTGTGGGGAAACAGGTCATCTCTCAGAAGGTTGTTCAATGTCTAAGCGTCAACATCCTCAAGGCACCAGCACTATCTGCAACTCCTTTACACCGCCAACTATCCTAGATCCAGCTCAACATGGTCCAATTCAGCCAAAAGGCATCGGTAAGACAAAGGTTACCAATCGTCGCCCATACGTGCAATCTCCATCGCGGTGAATTGTCGTCAAGGGCACCCGTAAAGGCCCTATTGTTCCACCACCAACCATTCCAGAGCTACAGAACCACCACCAGCAGGGCAAGCAATGCCAGGGAAACAATAACGCGACTCAACTGCAAGGAAACGATACACCTCTTCAACAGAACCTACAGCAATTATCGCCAGCACTAGGCCACAAAGCTACCATAAAACCAACGAGGCACCCCGCATTGCTTCAACTCAGAGGTCTAGTAACCAGTTGCGAAAAAGAAACAATGTCAACAAGAAGGCTATGCTTGCTAGTTCAGCTACTATGAGCAAGGATGCTTCTTCATGAAAGGCCAACCGTCGAAGTACTGTTTCTATAGAATTTCAGCCAATAAGAAACGAAAGAGCAAGTCGACCATGTTAGGACCTCGGACGTGAATGTCGTTTTGGTCAACACTTCTGTTTGTAAGGGTTAGCAGTAGTTTATGAGCTTGACCTTCAAGTACTTCCCATTGTATAGAAGTTTCATGGCTGTTATGTAATAAAAGAGGAATATTGAATAAAGTATGCCTCGGACAGTTTTTCCGTTACGCATGAACAGTCCCATTCACCCAAAAGGATATTTGACTCGTGTATCTATCAGTGTCATGAGAAACCTAGAGTTTCTTTTCCTTGACTCACTTTGGTTTTGATGAGCTTGAAAACATGACCTTAAACATAGAAAGGAAAAGGTTAACCAAAAAATGAAGAAACTCTTGGAAGAACCATATAATTGGCATTTCAAGATAATGAGAAGAAAGATGAAAAATGTGGCAATAACATCATGGGAGGAATATCCACACTTTTAATTGTGGAGGTTCTCCAGAGAATAGCAAGTGCAACTGCACCCTAGCGGTGTATATGGGTCAAGAATGGTTATCCTTAGTTCAAGGCAACTGTTGCAGTTCTCGGAAACCACCTCGATGTTTCTGGGAAGACGACATTGTGAATTCCCTACCATCCCACTCTAAAGCGAATGAACTCAGACGTCAGGCTGGCGAACCTAGCCAGCCGAGTGTGCTACGGAGAAACCATCTCGGTGAGTCATCTCAACTCGAAGATTGAAAGCGATCGGGTGTGATCGAAAACAGGAACTCTTGGTTGCTTCCAAGGCAGCTTCCCAACTGTTCGCAAGTTTCGGCATTTGTGGGAAAAGCAGCTGCAAAACTCACGGTTTATCAACCTAGAAGAGCTAGCAAAGAGTAAGCGAAGAAGTGGAATGTCATATCGAGGGATCAACCTTTTGACATTATCTGATGAGTGGTTAGTGCTTGGTTTCACAAGTCAACAGTTAAGCAACCCGTGCAGAAGGTTATCCACCTTAGCCCAGCCAGAAACAAAACAATCTTATCAGTCGTTAGGTCTGATGGGAAAGTCACCAGATAGCCAGAACGTCAAGAGGAATTGGGGTAAACGTTCGTGAAACTTGCTATCGTCAACTCGAAATTGTGTTCTAAGTCATCCCGGAATGAGAGAGCATTGTCAGTATTTCATTTGTATTCTCAAGGGTAGTAGCCTCAACAGTCACAGTATGGCAAAAACTCCACTACATTGGTAAGGTGAGCTTGAAGAAAAGTTGGTCTACCTCGAAAAGGTTTCGCCTAAAAGTTTAGCCAAGTAGGATGTTTAGGCAAGACCCTAAGAAGGCAATTGCCGTGTATCGGTAGGGTCACAACCATCTCAAGCTGACAAGTTAAAGTTGTCAAGTACACCTGAATTACTAGACCAACAGTTTAGTCTAAAGAAACAACAATTGAAAACGATAATAGCTCTGATGAAAGGAAGATCGAGTAACTCCCTAAAGTCCTTGTCGTTTGAACTAAGAGCAGTCCCGAGAAAATACAAAATTTGCGGGTTTACTGAAGTCAGTTAAAAGGTCTCAAGAAAGCCCCATCAAGCTCCTAGTCAACAGGGTCAATTCTTAGAGTATAAAAGACGCCAATGTTAACTGTGCACTCGAAGTAGAGGAAGATCTTTCAACTCCCGAACAATGAGCGATCAGACCGATCGTGTGTGTCAAAAGGAACCGCAAAGTCGCAGACCATCCCAACCCCACCCAACCATTCTTTCTTTCTAGCCCCGAATCTCGGGACGAGATTCCAGTAAGGGGGTAGATTTGTCACGCCCGATTTTCGTTTCGAATTAAAAATAATTTAATAATACATTTCTAGAAATTATATTAAAAACAAAAATAAATTAATCAAGTAAATTAATAAGGAAATTAAATTTTCCTTTAAAAATCATGGTGGAAATATTTTCATAATAATCTCCATGCCCTAAAATACTCTCGAAATTTTACGTGAAATTTTGGAGCTCCAAAAATAATCTTAATAATACAAAGAACATTTCAGTAATTATTTAAATAAATTATTTAATCGAGAAAATGATCTTTTTATCTTTTTATTAAATACTTTGAGTGCCATCTAATTTCAAGATTTTTCTTGGAATTATTTGAGCATGAAGTATTTATAAAAATAGAAAGATCATTTATCGATTAAATAAAAACCAAGTTAATTCCCTTCCTATTCTTGGTCCGCCGTCGGCCCTCCTTTCGAAAGTCTGCTTTGCCTCCTTCCTGGCCCAATCCACCGGCCCGTTTGATTTCCTCCCGGCCACACAAAGTCTGCTTCTGATCCCTCTTCTTGTTGGAGACTGATAGGTGGGCCCTACTTGTCAGCTCCATCCCCGACCTCCGTCCGCAATCTCCGTGCCCATGCCGCCATGGCCGTGCCCCATGCCGCGCATTCCTCGGCCATCCGCGCTCTCCCGCACCGCCTCAAGCTGCCCCACTCCGCCCGCACCGCGTGTCCCCACCTTTCCCTCTACCCCTACGCGTGCAACTGTCGGGATGACTCGATCCATGGAGACCAAGCGCCAAATGAACACGCCGTCTCTTTGTGCCGCCATAGCCCCACGTCCCGGGCTTCTCACGCCTCCCCGCGCCTATTTAAAGCCATCCCGTGCGTTGGCCGATATTTTCCCTCAAACCATCGTCACTCTCGAGCTTGCCTGTGCTCTCGCGCCGTAAAACCTCTCTCCGCCGTCGCGTTTGCAACTCCGGCCACTCGATTCACCGTTTCCACTGCACGTCGTGCCAATTCGCCAACACCCCCGCGTTTGTAGCCATTAGTGGAGCGCCGACCACCTCTTTCCCCTAAGTTTTGCCACTGGATTAGCCTCGTCGTCGTTGTCCCCTCCAACGCCGGTCATTTTCTCCGATGAGCACCCCTTCCCCTCTCCTCTCTTTTTCTCTCCATCGGCCACCATTCCCGAGCCGCCAAGTCCCTCCGCCGGCTGCCGCTGCCTCGTGCGCCGTCGCTTCCGCCTCGCCGTGTGCGCGGTAAAGCTCTCCCCTTCCTCTCGCTCTCCTCCTCCGCCCTTCAGTGTGCGCCGTCGCGTCGATGGCCGCCGCTGGCAACCATCGAGCCGCGCGCCCGTCGTGTCGCCGGTCGACGGGTTTGCCGTCGCCCTCACTGCGCCATGCTCCGCCGGCCATCGGATCGGTCCTGGACCGATCTGAGCCGTCGGTCCCATGGCCGCCCGATCCCCCCTTCGGGGCGATCTGGGCCGTCCACGTGGTGGACCGTGGGCCGGTCCTGTGTGGACTCGGTCCACCGTGGACCCATGCGCCGCGCTGTCGCGACTGACGTCAGCCCCAGCCGTTGACGTTAGCCCTCACCCCGCTGATGTCAATAGCAGCCTTTTTCCTTTGAGTATTAAATAAAAATTGCGTAATAAATTATTTTAATTTCCAGAATTCATTTAAATGGCCCAAAACTTCTAAAATTCATATCTAATCCATATGAACTCCAAATTGGGCCATTAAAATTGCAAAATTCATCTAAAATTGAGCTCTATATGTTTGTTTACTTTTCATGTACTATTCATTTGTTTTATTTGAATTTTTTCTCGTTTTGCGTGCCAGCGTGTAGACTTCGTCGTTTCAAAGGTTTTCGCTCGCGAAGAAGAGAATATCGTGCGAAGAAGCAAGGCAAGTCACGTTCCTCCTTGACGCATATTGATCCCAATTTATAAAATATTTTATCGTTTGCAATAAAATTGCATGTTTTGCTAATTACATGGAATGATGTAATACCTATCTGCTTGCTTGTGTCGTATTTAATTGTTATCCATTCTTTGTCAACCTGGGTGATTAAATTGACTGGCTCGGGTCAGGCGTATGACCTTACTAGAATTATTTATTCTTAGCCATGCTTAATTACACTAGCTCACCTAATAGGAGAACTATACTACTAGCTTATGTCACATGAAATGAGGGTCGTGGACCAATATTACCTTGGAATAAAGGTTAAGTAAAATATGACCAAATGGTGAGCTGTAGGTGTATGGTTTTGCTTGTCGCACCCATGACAATTAAGTACCGGTTCATGAGAAACACTGGAAGACTTACCGTACTTACCACAAGCAAGAATAGGCAACCGCTGGACTTTAGTGTAGCTTTTCCCTGGCTGATGTTCCTCGACAAGGGGTGGGCGTGCGGATGGACCGGGCAAGGTCTATGTGGCTTTTGGATTCATCAAGGCACCAGGGGGGCTGCCTACCTTGGATTCAGGGGTAGGGACGAAACCTTAGTGTGGTATCGGTTGGTCAGGGGGAGTTATGCGAAGGGTCTTGTCATGATCACTCGCATGGTAATGTGTCAGGCATGGCACGGTGACATACGGTGGATCGTGTCTTGTGGGTACAGTTGTACACCTCTGTCCAGAGTAGAACTATTCGAATAGCTGTGCTCGTAGTTATGAGCGATCGATCAGATTCACCATGATTAGTCGCACCTTTAATAATTGGACTTAATGGAACTAGCTTAGTTCAGATGGATTGGTTGGGCCTGTTCAATATGGTTTAACGTTGTTCAGTGGAAGATTAATCTTGACATAATTATTCAACGTTTTACTGTTTTAAACTAGAAAGGTTTTACAATTTCCTTTATGCAAAATAGCCCAAGCCACTCTTGACTCGTCTGCATTTCTCGGTATGGCTTGTCGAGTACGGTGGTTATACTCAGCCTTGTTATTTCTTTCTTTTCCAGAAGTGTAGTACTTCTAAGCTGAAGACGAGTTAGAAGACTAAGGCTCAGACCCCAGTTGAGTTTGCCTGTGGAGTGGAGCTGAAGCCCGCTAGGATCGCCTTTTTTCACTGTTGCTGCTTTCTTTCGAGTGTGAGGACTAAGTGCCTCTTCTATAAATATTTTACGTCTTATTTTACATTTGGATCTGTTTATTTATTTGCATTTTATGTATCCTGGTTGATTTCTAGACAAGGAATTATATATAAAATAGTCTGAAAATTTGGCTAAATTTCTGGACATGACAGTATGCCTTTAATTCTTGTACATTTTCTGTCATGCTAATTTTAAAGTTGAACTACATTTGAACACTATTTTTGTATTTTTGCAGGCAAACAGGATGAATTACTTGCGCGGTGCCGATAGTACACAAAGAAGCACTTTGTTTAAAATTTGTTTGAATTGTCTGCTAGACCATATATAAATTATTGATATATGAATTATTAGAATAAACCTTTAATTGTCTTTTCTTTCTAGTCTTTTTATTAGGAAGCTAACTTTCGTTAAATATTTTAGTTGTGTTATTTATTACAACAAACTTTTATTCTAATCTTTGCCTTTTAGTAGAATAAACTTTCGTTAAATATTTTAGTTGTGTTATTTAGATATGACTTTTTTTCATCGAGAAGCAACAAAACGATATACAGAGATCATATTCATGCTTGATCATGATTACATATATGCATTAAATAGTTTAAATATTGTCTTATATATGTTGTCATGCATTAAATAGTTTACAGACATGTAAGTAGACAACTCATTATAAATGTTGTCTTATATATGTTGTCTGTTTAGATGTTTATATACGTGTTAAAGATAATATTTTATCATTTGTACATGTCCTTAACACTTGAAGCCTATTTGACGCAGATTTGCTGCTAGCATCTCTCCTTGGAACTTATGGGCCTATCCATACTAAAAATAAATCAGAAGGGAACCAAATCACGATTAGCATTCACCATAAACGACTTAATTAACTTAACGTGATTAGTTCCTACGAACCATAGACATGGCAGACTTTAATTAAGGTAAGTCTTCGTGCACCTTTTTTAAGATGGTTGTTATCATTTTTCACTAAAAATTTGAAAAATTATAATTACATTTGAAGCTTTCGAATGAAATTTAAAACTAAAAAATTCGAAACTTTTAACTCAAATATAAATACTTTGGAGTGAAAGTTTTAAAAATTCTGCCTAGATTTTAAAAAGTTTTATTGAAAATTAGAAAAACTCTACCCAAAATTGAAAACTTTTAACTTAAAATTTTATCAAACTCTACCCAAATTATGAAAATTTTTAACTCATATTTGAAAGGATCAATTCAACTTTTAAAGACTTTTATCTCCAAATTTAAAACTTTCAACTCATATTTTAATATTTTCAATTGAACTATTTATTTATTATTATTTTATTATATATCATTTTAGCTTAACAATAATAACTATTAGCGCTATCCGCTAGCGTTAAGCGTGGGAGGTACGCTGCTGCGGACGGGGTGCGTGAGGCGTGTGCTAGTTACGTTAGCAGCACATCTACGTGAATTAGATAGGCCCCTTTTATGCCCAACCAGTGTAGCGGCCTACTTCCTCTTCTCCCATTGAATAACATTGGATCATCGGTTGTCTCCCCTGCCGCTCATGCTCTTATCATTTCGTAACCATTGTCGACCAGGGTATCCCAATTCGTCTATGGAAAGGTTGTCGGCCCCTTCCTCTCCCCATGATAACGCATAGTAGTAACACTTAAAAACCACATACCACATGAATTTCATCTTTAAAATTTGGAATTCAAAAGTTTAAATCTTTTGATAAGGTCATTGTAATATCGTGATAAGGCACGATTGTCTTTGACTTAAAAATAAAAAATCATAAAAACAAAACACAACAATAAAAATATCATCATATAATATTCAATACTATTAAAAGTTATAAAAAGTAATGCCACCCAGCCAAAATATGGAGTCAGCTTTAGCATTTTTCATAAAAAATGTGTCAGTAGGCTCTCATTTCCTTCAATTAAGTATATTATGTATTTGGCATATGTCGTGTATGTTTATTTCTTGCCGTTCTCTCGATATATCTCCCGATTTTGTTTCTATAAGTTGGTTGAGTAGATAAGGAAAGGACGTGCCTATATGTACTCTGTATACTCAGATCAATTTATTGCATATTGAGTCTATCTCGCTCTCATGTATCAGACTTTTCCGATCTATGCTTTAGACTTTTTCGATCTATGTTTCCGTTCCAAACCCTAAACATCCACCCGTACAGCCGTCACCGCTCGCCATGTCAACGATGACCTCGCTCGACCAACGCGGGCTCTCATCGCCGACATCGCCACCGTCATGTGTGCCTCCTATCAACCCCAACCAGTCCTCCAAATCGATGACAACGTGGCCAAGGTTGTCGCCAACTTCGCCGCCACCAAAGCCTCCACGGCCGCGCGTGATGCCCTCTCCAAACTCCTGCCGCACTACTGGAGAAAAGGTTTTTCTAGACAAGGCCCTCTGTAGGTTCCAGGCGGGCCATAAGTGGTCGCGCCTGGAAAAACCGGTCCCCTAGGGGCCGATTGTTGGACCGCACGGGAAGATGCATTATCTCGTATGGTTCACTTAAGCGATTGCACGGGATAATGCGCATTATCCCGTGCGGTCCACTTAAGGGCCCGCACAGGACAATACATTTCCCTGTGCAGTCAGTGGGCCGCACGCGATGATGGGCCATAAATATCTACCTAACCCGACTGTTGTCATTTTAAACTTGGCGTTTCTCTCTCCAAAAAAAGCCAATTATAGGGGGAAGGTTTTCAACTCGAATTCTTCAATTGCAATCAATACAAAAGGTAACATGCTTGATCTTCTCTTTTATTTGCTTTCTTTTGTAAAATTTTATTGGTTGAATTTGAAGATATTTAAACTTTTCGACTCGGTGTTTCTCTCTTCAAAAATAGGCAATTTATTAGGGGAAGTTTTTGACTCAAAATATTTGATTGAAATCAATATAAAAGGTAACATGCTTGATCTTCTCTTTCATTTGCTTCTATTTTTGTAAAATTTCATTGGTTGAATGCAAAGATATTTAAGCTTGTTTGAATAGGTCATTTTGAGCTATTTTTGTAATTCGTAGGTCAAATATATTGTTTGAATAACAAATTTTTTTCGTTTATGTAGAAAACACATGCAATATAATATTATGTTTTGCTGTTAATTTTTTAGATGGATCGGACATGGATGTATGAGACGCAGAGAACTCATCCGGTGTTCATGAGAGAAGCATCAACATTTATTGATAACTCTAAGACACACACTTTGAGAGAAAATAGGAAGGATATTTTTTGTCCTTGCTTGGATTGCAAGAATCAGAAAATGTGGAAAGATTCGATGTAATTTTGGGACACATAATTCAGCGTGAATTTGTGGAGAAATACACAGTTTGGACATATCACGGGAAAGTCGTTGCTCCTGAAGAGATTCCTGAAATTTACTTCGATGAGGCAGAGAATTTTATAATTGAGGACATGTCCCATGAATTAATGGATGATTTTGGCGGTTCTGGTTTTGACAATGCAGAGGTTGATATTGATCTTGATCTTGAGGATATGTTGCGGCACACTGAACTAGAGGTCCTAACAGAGAAAGTAAGAGATTTAAACAATTGGGAGGCGTTGCAGAAATCAGCGAAAGATCTTTTGTACGATCAATCAAAGGGATGTGACATGGATTATACAGTGTTGCGGTCGGTGCTTGAACTTCTTAGATTGAAGGCTAAGAACGGATGGTTTGATACTAGTTTCAACGACTTGATGGGTCTCTTGAGAGCTATGCTTCCTAAGCCTAACTTGTTGCCAGCTAACACCTATCAAACCAAGAAACTGATATGTCCATTATCTCTTGGTGTTGAAAAGATCCATGCATGTATTAATCACTGTGTATTTTATCGCAAGGAATGCGCTGACTTGGACAAGTGTCCAACTTGTGGGGCGAGTAGGTACAAAACGGGTAATAGTGCCGCCGATAGTGATGTTCATAAGGTTCATAAGGAAAAGCCTAACTAATTAAGCAAAGCATAACCTTCATCCCTTGGCAAAGAAATCTATTATGCCCAAGGAACATATTTTCGACATTGCATAATGCTTCTATGTGAATGCTAGCAAACTAGAACCGAACGATGCCACTCCAAGGGTGCTATCGATCTGCATGAAGATCTGCATGAAGGGCGTAATATCCTTTTAACCGGGATTTTACCACCATATGAAATATATAACTTTTGTTATGAAATAATATAACTCCAAGGGTGCTATCGATGCCACTCCAAGGGTGCTATCGAGATAGAGGTTACGCCAGCACCATCGGTTGAACAAGACTCCGACTATATCCCTATCGAGCAAACAGTAAGTCGAGCCGTAGTGTTATGAAATAATCCGTCTCCCTCTCGGTTGCGTTTAACATTTTCTGATGTACATACAGATGGAAACAAGGCGCCACACAAAAAGAAAGGCCACCAAGTCTGCCGTCATAGCCGAAGTCGAGACGGACACAACAACATCTGATCCAGTCGAAACTGACACGTCCGCAAGCACTGGAGGACATCAAAAGAAAAGACGTGGTCAGAGAAGTAAGAACCAACCCTCCAAGGAGACTTACTACATCACTTCTCTGAACCAAGATGGGAAGCCAGTGGAGCCAAAGGTGGCAATGACAAAATTTAGCAGCACATGAGGGGTACTGGCCAGAACCCATGACCTTTTAAATGTAGATTCCTGAGAGCAGGTGGATGATAACCTAAAGACATTTATGTGGAATGAGTTACAGAAGTGGCTTGTCTATCAGCCTGGTTCAGAGGTTTTGGGAAAAGAGTTTGCATTGAAAAGGGTGGCGCATCGGTGGAGGCAGTGGAAGTCCGACATGAAAACTAACTATGTACAAAAGAACAAGTCTCCATTCGAAGAATATGATGGTATTACGCCCGCTGAATGGGACAAGTTTGTGGCAAAGATGACAAGCCCGGAAGCCTTAGCGCGAAGGAAAAAGATGTCCGATCTACCTAAAAGAAACAAATACCCGCATCGATTGGGCTCAAGTGGCTACGATGGCCACGTAGAGAAGTGGCGAGTAATTGAAGAGAACTTTGCAGCCCAAGGCAATCCACCGCTTATAGAAGCACTCAAGGAAAGGAGCAAAAACTGGGTTTGGGCACGGAGCACGGGCCAAGTCACCGATGAGGGAGAGATCCTTTTCGAGGATCTTGATATCGAGCGTGTGACCAGTAGTCTGAAGGACATTGCGGAGAAAGAGAAAAACATAGGTATTCATTGCCAAGAGGAAAAATGATCAACTGACAGTTGCATTAGGCAACCCTAAATATTCCGGACGAGTAAGAGGTCTATCGTCAAGGACAAGTTGGAAGGAAGGGTTTCCAGAGGAAGCTACGAGTTACAAGAAACGGGACAGGTACAAACAAAAAATGGAAGAGAAAATAGCAAGACAAGTAGAACAACATTTCTACTTTCTTGTTGCTCAAAATCGCCAAACTTATTCCAACATTCCGAAGAACCAACAGTTCAGGTGCCAAGCAGTGTCGGGTCAATAGACACGGCACCTTATCCAGTAGATAACATCACTGCTCTGACTCCGTGCAGCCTACTCATGCCGATAGGAAGGGCCGGGAAGAGAAAGGAGGTGGGTACAACACTTGCGATACCAGGGCGTCAATTTCAGAACACGCCAATCCTTGACGAATATGCAAGGGTGCAAGTGGCCAAGGTGCATGCAGAGCATACTAGTTTAGAGCTAGATAGTCCAGCACAGGAAGAGATAGAACTGCTTGCGGATGCAGTGAACCAGTTCATACTATGGCATCGATGAGATATCCTGCTGGTCGGTCCATCGCCTTCAACCCCAATCCCATCGGCTCCTAAGATTGTTGCTGCTCCTACACCAGGGCCAGATTCGCCACCTAATCGGCCTGCTTCCCCACCCCCTTGTAACCTAAACCAAAAGGTCCTGATTCGCCACATCTGTTAGCCCCTGAAGTCCCCGCAGAACAACCTCCCTCTGAAGTACAAGATATTCATCAATCTCCTCCGACACCACAGTCAGCTTTGGCACTACCTGAAAGGCCTCTTCAAAAAACCACAAGTCTTCCAAGTCCGAGTAAGCTTGAACCTCGTCGGCTTATCCCAAAAATGGTACGATCAACTTATGATGAGAAAGAAATGGCCATATACGAGGAAAAGTTAGTGTTCCAGGCTTTCAAGGGGAGAGTGCCGTCTGACAAGAATCTGAAGGGTTACGCGAAAGCTACGCTAGCCGAAAACAAAAAATTTCTACCGCGCAAACCAGGCACACTTGCAAGTAAGGGCCGATAGATCGTTACCGATTGGAGTGTGCAGCGGAAACACCAATCAGGGCTATCCGATCTGGAACTGTGTAGCCGATTCCCGCGAGCCGACAGACGATTCCCTGTGCTGCAGCCGATCCGAGTCACTGACTGCGTTCTCGTTGCCGATCTGCCGCAGTCGCCTCGCTCCGATTGCAGCCGATTTGTAGCCGATCAACAGCGCCGCAACGTAGCAGCGCCTCTACCGGTATCCACACGTCCGGGAATAGAACGCCGAACACCCGTGTGCTAGCACGCGATGCAAGGCTAGGGTTTGGCTCGAAAGTGGGGAGGGTTTCCGTGGAGATTGATCTCGGCGACTTTTGTTGCGGATTCGGTTCAACGCGATACAATTGACGTGTCGCAGCTCTCCACCCCTCCCTCCTTTATATAGAGTTGGCCGACTAGGACTAGTGGTCGATCAGGACTCTATTTTGAATCGGATCCTATCCGAATCTCACAGAGTTGGCCGCCCATACGTCGTAAGCCCATAGGACTCTATCCGATCGGATCCCTATCCGATCGAGCCGTATTCGAGTCCAACTCGAATGCCTGTTCTTATCCCCTTAAGCGTGCGACCCTATAGGTTCAGGTATACTCGGTTTCGGCAATTGTGGAGATTGTGGCAATCGGGTATATACATGGCAAGCTTATCCGACTGGAGGTAGGGATAGATTGCGCCTGCCATATCTGTAAGCTGAACTTGACTTGGGTGTTACGATTGCCGATAGAGATAAGGCAATCGGTCTATAGTCACGGTTTGGTAAGATTGAGGAAACCAACTTAGAATAAGATAGGGTTTTCGATCTGTAAGCCCTCCACCCAAGACTATATAAGGGGGGGTAAGGGGTGTCCCTTGAGGGATATCTGAGATATGTGATTTCACAAGCAAGAGCTTTAGATACACAAGATCAATACAAAACACTCGGCGGATCGAATCCACCGAAACAGGAGTAGGGTATTACCTCACGGGAGGGCCTGAACCTGTCTAAATCTTCTTCTTCTTCTAACCCATTGTGTTTGGCGATCTCGACTGCGACCCCAGAAATTACATTGCCGAAACCAAGTTTCGACAGTTGGCGCGCCAGGTAGGGGCAGCGCGTCGAGACTTCCTCGACAATTTCGCCGACAAGCGCGATGGGATCTCCTTCAGGATTCGGCGACTTCGCCGCCAACAACTTCTTCGGCGACTCCTCCTTCGACTCGGACTCAAACCAGTCGGAAGGAAAGACCCACTCGGCGCCGTTCGGGCTCCCCAATAGCGCCGAGATCTTCGACGACATCTTGAAGACCAAGATGCGATCTACTCTCTCCGACAACGGACTTCACTTGGCACCATTCGGACTACCGAATACCGCCGAAATCTGCGCCAATCTTCTCGCCTCCCGACGGAAGCGATCTACTCAGATGAAGACCTCTCAGTGCCATTTGGGTTACCAAACGTCGCCGAGATTTTCAGCAAACTTCTCTCCCCCGGGTCGACGGCGACCCACTCGGAGAAGCCCTCATCTCCAAACTCTGACTCGGACTGGAACGATCCGGATCCGGTTACCCAGATCAAGGGAGGTCGCCGTCATCCTCCCATCATTCGGCTCCCGCTCATCGTCGGAGCTCAATGGATACCTCGGCTCCGCCGCTCGACAACCTCTACGGCATCCCTTCTGACGAAGCCGACAACTCCGACTGCCGCATGGACTGTGAGCCGAAGTGCTTTGACGTCCTCATGGCCGAGCCAGACGAGTCCGACTCAGCCATGGCCAGAAGGCTTGCCGAAGAAGAGAGAGCGGGTGGAGCTCGAGCGCAAGACAGCCGAGGAGGAGAAACAACGCAAGGACGAGGCCGACAAAAGGAAGCGATCTACGTGCGGCGGACGATCCGCCCGGAGGCCATACTCCAAACGCGGGTTCGGAACACCAACATCTTCCAGACGCCACAACAGAATGCCGTTGCTGCACTCACACTCTTGGACACCGTCATGGAGACGGCTCCTGCCAACGTGACTCCGATACTCGACAAGATCAAGACCATCGTCGCTGCCACGGCTAACGGCCATCCCACCACTTCGGCACGAAGGCCGACTGAATCTGTGGCCGAAACACCAGACAAGAGCCGGCTTCCACCTCTAAAGTCAGGAGACTATAGGAGGCCCGAGCCGGCTCGGTCGACAACCAGGCCAAGAGGCCCACCTCGCGAGTCCACGCGAAGTACCAAGAGCGACGGCCGACTCCGCGACAAACGACACGGACGTCCACCCGTCCACCACCGAGTCCGCCGCAACGGTTCCAGCTATCCAACCACCAACCGAAGACCCCGCCGAGTGATCGTGGGAGGTCCTCGATCGCCGCTACGGGAGCGCGACCGACGCACTCGGGAAGATCGGAGGGGATCACCCGATAGCGGCGATGACGGAGTACCAGCCTTCACTCGGGAACTCCGCCGAGTGCACTGGCCGAGTGGCTTTAAGCCTACAGGGATTGAAAGGTACGATGGCAAGACCGACCCCGAATCTTGGCTAACCGTATACACCCTTGCCATCCGAGCTGCAGGTGGCGACAACAAAGCCATGGCCAATTACTCCGCCCGTGGCCCTCGCAAACTCGGCGGAAATTGGCTCACGAGCCTGCCAAGAGGCTCAATCGGCTCGTGGAGCGAGGCGAGGGATCACTTCATCGCCAACTTCCAAGGTACCTTCGAGAGGCCGGCACACACTTTGACCTTTACAACGTCATCCGAAGCCGGACGAGCCCGAAGGATTATATTGGTCGTTTCTCCAGAAACGCAACAAGATCCCGAATATCACCGACGACATCATCATCGCCGCCTTCCGTAAGAGAGTCCGTGATGAGCCGCTCATCGGGAAGTTCGGGCGCAAACCACCGAAGACGGTGAAGCAAATGTTCGAGACGGTGAACTCGTACGCCAAATCCAATGACGCCATTAAGGCCGCCCGTCAAGACCGGCCCGATAGAAGGGAAGACAAGCAAGCGGGAGGAAGCCGCAATCCTAAGAAGGATGGCGGCAACAACGGTAACCAGCCGAAAGATCGCAAGCGCCGATCCGAGGACCTAGTCGCCGCAACCTCCAACACTCAACGCCGTCCCGAGTCGCGCCTACGACGCAATCATGAACGCACAAGCACCCATCATCCGAATCATAAGCACGCGGCAAAGGACTCGCTTATCTACAAGCGGTTCGCGAAAGCACGCGGCGGCTGGCAAGAAGCCGATCGACGAGGCTGGCCGTCGGCGCCAAAAAGAACAATGCGGCTGAAAATGCCGAACCTTTTCAAGACCCAGTGGGGGAGCTCAACCACATCTTCGGAGGTCCGCTAGCTTATGAGTCCAAGAGGAAACAAAAGCTAACTGACCGGGAGGTCAACGCGGCTCAACCCGAAGTCCCTCAATATCTGCGATGGTCGGAAGTGGCCATCACGTTTGACCGCTCGGATCATCCTGACCGAGTGGTTCACCCGGGGCGCTATCCACTCGTCCTGGACCCCGTGGTCCGCAACATCAGGCTTAAGCGCGTCCTCATCGATGGGGGCAGCGCCCTCAACATCTTATTTGCCAAGACCATGGATGAGATGCAGATCCCGAGGGCCGAACTGAAAGCAAGCTCAGCCCCCTTCCACGGAGTTATCCCAGGGCTGTCTTCAACAACACTCGGGCATATCTCCCTCCCAGTCACCTTCGGAGCCCGAGAGAACTTCCGAACGGAGAACGTCACCTTTGAGGTGGCCGACTTCGAAACAGCATATCACGCCATCATCGGAAGGCCTGCGCTTGCCAAGTTCATGGCGATCCCTCACTACACCTACCTTTGCATGAAGATGCCGGGTCCCAATGGCGTCATTACTCTTCGTAGCGACGTGAAGCAAGCCTTCACCTGCGATAAGGAGAGCTGCGACATGGCCCAATCTCGCGAGAGATTACGTGGCCAACAAGAAGTCCGATTGGTGCATCGACTTCGGCGAGGGCGAAGTCCCGCGAAGAAGATAGCCAAATCGGGATCCGGCGACGCCAAGACCAAGAAGATCTCCCTCGATCCGTCGGATCCCTCGAAAAGTGCTGTAATCGGCGCTGACCTAGATCCCAAATAGGAAAGCGCGCTCGTCACCTTCCTCCAAAATAATAAAGATGTTTTTTTGGAAACCATCGATATGCCGGAATTCCTAGGGAGGTGATCGAGCACTCTTTGAACGTCAAAGATGACGCCAAACCGATAAAACAACGATTACGCAGATTCGCACGGGATCGAAAAGACGTTATCAAAGAAGAACTCGCCAAGCTCTTGGCTGCCGGCTTCATTAAAGAAGTCCTCCATCCCGACCGGTTAGCCAACCCGGTCCGCAAGAAGACGGGGCAATGGCGCATGTGCGTTGACTATACCGACCTCAACAAAGCCTGCCCCAAAGATCCGTTCGGGCTACCTCGTATCGACCAAGTCGTCGACTCAACAGCCACTGCCAACTCCCGAGCTTCTGGCATTACTCGGGCTATCATCGGATCGCTTAAAAGAATCCGACCGCTGAAGACATCGTTCATCACGCCGTTTGGGGCCTCTTGCTACATTACCATGCCTTTCGGCCTGAAGAACGCCGGTGCCACATACCAACGCATGATCCAAAGATGTTTCCAGACCCAGATCGGCAAGAACGTTGAAGCTTACGTCGACGATGTTGTCATCAAGACCAAGCAGAAAGAAGACCTGATCGCCGACTTAGAAGAAACCTTTGCAAACATCCGGGCCTTCAGAATGAAGTTAAACCCAGAGAAGTGCACTTTCGGTGTTCCATCAGGCAAACTGCTCGGCTTCATGGTGTCACATCGCGGCATTGAAGCAAATCCAGAGAAGATCAATGCCATCTTAAACATGAAACCCCCGAGTAACCAGAAAGACGTCCAGAAGCTCACTGGCTGCATGGCGGCACTAAGCCGTTTCATATCCCGACTCGGCGAACGAGGCATGCCCTTCTTCAGACTGCTAAAGAAGACAGACGACTTCTAGTGGACCGCGGAAGCCAACCAAGCCTTTGAAGATTTCAAAGAGTTCCTTACCACGCCACCCGTCCTGGCCTCACCTCAGCCCCAGGAACCTCTGCTGCTATACGTCTCAGCCACTCACCAAGTGGTCAGCACGGTCCTTGTGGTCGAACGCGAAGAGGAAGGACGGATTCAGAAGATTCAAAGGCCAATTTACTTTGTTAGCGAAGTATTGGCAGGAGCCAAAAATTCGCTACCCTCAGGTACAAAAGCTGCTCTATGGTGTTCTAATAACCACGAGGAAATTAGCACACTATTTTCTGGGTCACTCGGTCACCATCGTCACCTCTTTCCTACTCGGCGACGTCATCCACAACCGCGAGGCAACCGGACGCATCACCAAGTGGGCCCTAGAGCTAATGCCGCTGGACTTGACTTTTAAGGCAAGAACGTCCATAAAGTCACAAGCCTTGGCGGACTTCCGGCCGAGTGGATGAACGCAAGAGAACGTGCCTCGAGAAGACCTCCAACACTTGGACCATGCACTTCGACGGATCTAAGAGGATCACCGGCTTGGGAGCGGGAGTTGTGCTGATTTCCCGACCGGGGAAAGGCTAAGATATGTCCTTCACCTCCACTTCTCCGCTTCACACAACGTTGCGAGTACGAAGCTCTTCTACATGGATGCGCCTAGCGAGTCTCACTCGGGATACGTCGGCTTATTGTGAAAGGCGACTCCCAGCTAGTCGTCAATCAAGTGATGAAAGACTGGTCTTGCCTAAACGACACTATGGAGGCCTACCGACAAGAGGTCCGCAAGCTTGAGGACAAGTTTGATGGACTCGAACTCTCTCATGTCCTGAGACATAACAACGAAGCTGCCGATGAGCTGGCACAATTCGGATCTAAGCGCGAAGCTGCCCCAACAGACGTCTTTGTCGAACATCTCTACGAACCAACCATCACGGCAAAGACAACTCTCACCGAGCAAACCACGAACGAAGTCGCCATGACTGATACCGACTGGAGGACGCCGCTCATCAAATTCTTAACCCAGCAAGAGCTGCCGGTTGACCGGGATGAAGCAGAATGCGTCCGGCGTCGTTGCCAAGCATACGTCATGGTTGACTCCGATCTATACAAGAGAAGCCCCTCCGGAATTCTAATGAGGTGCATCACACCCGAAGAAGGGAAGCAGTTACTCCAAGACATCCACTCGGGCATATGCGGAAGCCACGCGGCAGCACGCACTCTAGTCGGCAAAGCTTACAGACAAGGTTTCTTCTGGATTACTGCGGTCTCCGATGCGGATACAGTCGTACGAACCTGCGAAGGCTGCCAGTTTTTCGCCCGACAAAGCCATGTCCCGGCCCAGGAGCTTCAAACAATCGCACTTTCCTGGCCGTTCGCGGTATGGGGGCTGGACATGGTTGGCCCTTTCAAAAAAGCTCCAGGAGGATTCACACACCTCTTCGTCGCAATTGACAAGTTCTCCAAGTGGATTGAGGCCAAACCGGTCGCCACAATTACTGCTGACAAAGCACGAGACTTTTTCCTCAACATCGTGCACCGCTTCGGCGTCCCAAACAGAATTATAACTGACAATGGAACTCAATTCACGGGAGGCATCTTCAAGGAATTCTGCGAAGACTTTGGAATCAAGATCTGCTACGCATCAGTAGCTCACCCCAAAAGCAACAGACAAGTCGAGCGAGCCAACGGCATGGTCCTCCAAGGCATCAAGGCCCGCGTTTTCGACCGCCTAAACCCTTACGCTGGCAAGTGGGTCCTAGAACTTCCCTCGGTTTTATGGTCGCTGTGAACCACACCCAGTCGGGCTACCGGCCAAACTCCTTTCTTTTTGGTCTATGGCGCAGAAGCCATGTTGCCAAACGAGATGGAGTATGAGTCCCTCCGGGTCCGCAGCTTCAACGATGAACGCTACGACCTTGACCGAGTGGATGACCTCACCCGATTGGAAGAGGCCCGCGAGGCAGCCCTCATCCAGTCGGCCAAATACCTTCAAGGGCTTAGAAGGTACCACAGTCGCAACGTGCGAGCACGAGCTTTCATTGTTGGCGACCTGGTCCTACGCAAGATCCAGACCACCAAAGATCGACACAAGTTATCTCCCTTATGGGAAGGACCATACATAATCGCTAAAGTGACTCGGCCCGGTGCATACCGGCTAAAGCGCGAAGACGGGTCTATGGTGGAGAACTCCTGGAACATCGAGCATCTTCGACGATTTTATGTCTAATTTGGCTAAGGCCTCATGTTTTCCTTGACTGCCAACCTCAAGCAAGATGACTTCTTGAGTTAGCAGTCGGGGGCTATACACATGTCAATAAAGCTCAAGTTTTCCTCATCAACTTTTGTGCATAATTTGGTTTATCATTGTTTAATGTCCTTCAATTTGAGCTCGGTGTCTAAGGACGAGAGTTTTCCGATGACCTAATCGAGCCTAGGCTTGATGACGACGGACGAAAACTACTTAAGAAATTTCACGCAAAAGCTCGAATCAAGGCATTAACATAAATAAACTAAAAATATCACAAGTTCTACATTAGAATGTTACGGATATGTGACATCTACAAGACAAAGTCGAAAGACAAATCAAATCTTGAAGTTGTTTACTACATCAAGGGATATTTTCTTCGTCGCTTCCTGTGCCTCACTTAGCATGTCTAAGGCCTGCTCGTCCGTCGTTCCATCAGCAAAGCCTTCTCCGAGGAGTGGATATCCACTCGGGGTAAAGGACTTGGTACGTGCAAGAGCGGACCAGCCCCATCTTGGCTGCCGGTGATATTGGCCGGGTATCGGTCGGGAGCCAGCCGCAGCTTGTCGAATATCTCGATCGGCTCCAGCGAACTGGTCCCAACTCCCTGGTCGAACAAGGACAGCAAGATCGGCATGGCGGCATTGGCAACCTCTTCCCGCATTTCGTCGCTTCGTTTGATCCGCCCAAGCAAGACGTCGTATTGGGCTCGGGTTTTTACCTTGTAAGCTGCCAAAAGTCCCGGATCATTCAAAGCACTTGGAAATAAAGGACCACAAGAAGTTTCACTTCAAAGAAGATTACCTTCAAACTCGGCCTCCATCTCGGCCTTGTCGAGGCTGACCGCTTCTAGCTGGACTTGAAGCGAATGGACCTCCGAAGAATTTTCTACAACAAAAGAAGATTGTCAACAACCAAGATCAACATAAGAATCATGAAGAAACTTGAAGAGGCGGGCTTACTCCCGATTGATCCTCGGAGGTCGAGATTCGCCTCCCGAAGTTCTGCGATCTCCCTCCTTAAAGCCGCCTCCCTTGACGCGGCCTCCTCCCGAGTGGCCTTCATCTGTCGCTGAACGTCCTCTAAGGAGTTCAGGTGGGGAACCAACTTCTCCAGCACCTCGGATTTAGCCATAGAGCGGCAATACTCCTTCTGCGCGCAATGGCAGAAGAGTGACCGAATGAAAGACAATGATGATACAATTTAAGAGAAAGACAAAGGCTTACGTTGAGCAGCCGGGTAGCCTCGTTCAGGCTCTCAACAAGGGCATCCCTTTCATCTTTTTCGGCTTGCCGGTCTAAGATGATGCCCTGCCTCTCGCCCTCCGAGTCCCGCCACTCGATCCGAATGGGAGGAACCCGGGTTTGAGGACTGCAACACGGGATCTCCTCCACGTGGTCGGCAAGCGGGAAGGACAAATAAGGACATGAAAGATTCAAATCGAAAGAGTAAAAGAGAACTTCGAAGCAAATCTCACCGGTTTCGGCGGCCGCTTGCTTAGGCGGAGTGGCCCGGCTGGCCTCCTTCTTCCGACTCCGCGCCGAGTGACCCTCAGTCGGGGGAGCTTGAGCCGCGGCCTCAGGCTTCCCGGCCGCTGACTGGTTTCCAGTCGGGATATCCCGGCTGGGGGCTGGGGGCTCCTTCCTCGGGGCATCCTTCTTTGGAGGTGAAGGTTCTTTCCCCGGAGCGCTCGCACTTGGTTGTGGGCTCCGGGGCTTTGGCTCTGTTGGCCTTGGCACCTCGGGAGCAGTGGTTGGGGTCGATTTTTCATTTCCCCCGGCAGGATCTATGTCCTGGGGCCTTCTGCGAAAGTGAATACAGCAAGGGTAAAGATAAAGAGAAGTTTTAACAAAAGAGTTCAGACTTCGGTTTCATAGCATACCTGGATGACCGGCGGATCTTCGGTGCTGTCCGCAGCGATCGTCTCAAAGGTGGTGTCTCGGTGGGAGGAGCCGGGACGTCATCATCCGAGTCTTCTATAATCAGCCTCCTCTTGCTCGCTCGCTTGTTCGAGTCTTCACTCGGCGCCGCTCGCTTCCCGACCGGGTCGCTTTGGATCTTGATCCTGCCAGCCGGCTTCTTGGCGGGGCGACGCGGCGCGTCATCATGGGACACCTTGTATGGCTTGGAGGTGATTGAGGCGTTTTCCTGCAGAAGAAAGAGTGTACAATGTTGAGAGACAAGGTGTCAAGATAGAAAGATACTATGAAGCAACCAAACGGCTTACCGGAGGAGGAGGTCGGTGGATGCTGAAGGGAAGGACCGGCAGAATGAGGGCCCGCTCAACTGCAATTCTAGTCGAGAAGAGCTTGTACATCCGGATCTTCAGGATCTCGTACTTGAGTGGATCTGGGTCTTCCCGATTGGGGTCCGTTCCGCCTTCATACTCAAAGGCTGGCTTTGACCATTCCTTGATCGGAGCCAGTCGGCACCTGATGAAGTGCCGAGTGATTTGTTCCCCGCGAAGACCCCTTTGCTTCATCGCCAGGATCTTCGCAAGCAGCTCGTTGGCCTCGTCCCAATCTTGGGCTACTGGAACAGTGCTCCATGATGGACTGGGGACAGGAGGAAGGCCGACGAAAGATGGCAGGCTGGGTTCTAGGTTGCTAATGTAGAACCAGCCCGCGTGCCATCCCTTGTTGGAAGACTTCAAAGGAAGAGAAAAATACTCCTTGCGGAGAGATCCGCGGAGTTGGAAACCTGCCCCACCAACAACGCAAGGCTGGTCCTTGTTCGGATGAGGTTTAAGATAGAACATGCGACAGAAGGGATGGAAGTGGGGGAGAATGCCAAGGAAGGCTTCACACACATGAATGAAGAGAGCTATGTGAAGCATTGAGTTGGGGTTCAGATGGTAGAGATGAAGCCCATAGTAATCCAGAAGCCCCCGGAAGAACTCGGAGGTGGGAAGACTGAACCCGCAATAGAAGAAAGAAGTGAAAACGACGAGCTCACCGGTGTTCGGGGTCGGGAACTCCTCCCCCGTCGCCGGGCGCCATCCCACGATCTCCTTTGGCGGAAGCACGCCGTGCTTCACCATCTCTTTGAGAGTGGTTTCCTTCACGTCCGATGCGGCCCATTGGTCGAACGGGATCCTTCTTTCCTCCGCCATGAGAGTGGTGTTGATGGGAAGTGGATCTGGACGGAAAAAGTGGGGATTTTGACAGGGGAGCGTGAGGGATTTGGCTGCGGAAGCTGGTTGTTGCAGAAAGCGAGCTCCTTTATGGATGGATTTTGGGAGCGCGCGAGTCTAGGGTTCTCCGCGATGGACTGGTGAACAGTGTTGAGAAAAGGGGAATCTTTTGGAAGACGAAGAGGCGGGGACGACCTCGCATCTTTATAGAAAGATTTGAGGGTTGTGCTAGGTTTTCTGGGCAGTGGGCCGAGCCCAAAAGAAAATCTACGGCCCAGTTAAGGTGTGGCCTGATGCGTGTCCTTAGGAACTTAAGCGAATGAGCTTAAGCAGATTTGCCCTGGCAATATGCGCGTGTCCGAGTGCCCTATACCTTTGAAAATCCTTCCATACCGCAGTTTGCTTGACTTCATGAGAAGCTAGCACGATGCAACTTGGAACCAACGGCTAAGTTTCTATAGCTGCCTTGATGACAAGGGCTGTTTGGTTTTTTAGCATTTGGCTAATTAATTAGATCGATGCTATTTTTCCACCTTGGTGAAGATCTTTATAGATTGAGACGAGTATTATGGCATAAGCTATTTAATAATTTGGTCATATTTTTCATATGATTGAAAGAACTTGTTTTCCTATGAGGGATGATTGAAATGTTTGTTCCGGGATTACTCGGGCAAATCCACTCGGATAAGCATGAGCTTACCGAGTGCTTTTCACCCACGAGGGTTGATTGAATTATTTGTTCTGAAATGACTCAGGCAAATTCACTCGCATGAGATTTCTGTGATTGCTTTAGCATGAGCTAAGCATCTACATAAGAATGATTTTTTATAGTTCTTGACTATATGCTTAGCCTATTTTTGACTAACCACATAGTCGGGGGCTACACCTAATTAGGTGCATCAGGAGATGCACCTAGATATTTATTTTTGAGAAATTTTTATCTATTTTTCCAGCCCTTCACAGTCTTTGGAGCCACTCGGGAAGATTCAGGCAGAGATGATGAAATCACTCGGCGTCAAAAGCACTCGGTCAAAGAGATTTTTTGGCTGAAGTGCTGCTTTGGTTTGAAGCTGAGTTGTCTCGTCGACTGAAAAGGACTCGGGGGCTACTGTGGAGATTGTGGCAATCGGGTATATACATGGCAAGCTTATCCGACTGGAGGTAGGGATAGATTGCGCCTGCCATATCTGTAAGCCGAACTTGACTTGGGTGTTACGATTGCCGATAGAGATAAGGCAATCGGCCTATAGTCACGGTTTGGTAAGATTGAGGAAACCAACTTAGAATAAGATAGGGTTTTCGATCTGTAAGCCCTCCACCCAAGACTATATAAGGGGGGTAAGGGGTGTCCCTTGAGGGATATCTGAGATATGTGATTTCACAAGCAAGAGCTTTAGATACACAAGATCAATACAAAACACTCGGCGGATCGAATCCACCGAAACAGGAGTAGGGTATTACCTCACGAGAGGGCTGAACCTGTCTAAATCTTCTTCTTCTTCTAACCCATTGTGTTTGGCGATCTCGATGCGACCCCGAAATTACATTGCCGAAACCAAGTTTCGACAGCTATAGTCTAGCTTAGCCGATCGTCGGCTCGAGTCCAACTCAGTCGACCCGTCAACAGCGGCGCCTAGCAGCACATATTGACACCATAGTATACAAGAATAATATCGGCTCGAACCTGTAATGTGTACACAAATCCCTTTGTCTCACGATACCGGTTAAGCTATAGGCAAGATGTGTGCCATCCCTTCAATAGCTTAACCTTTCACTCGAACCGTATTGGATTATCTGCATTGATTGACTCAATCAACTCATCATGGCCATGCATTTCCATAATCCAGTACCTCGAGGGGCCCAGAGATATCTCTTCAAAGGAGGGACAAATTCCATCTTGATCACTCACATCCCACTCCATGTTTCATAGCAAACCCGAAAACTACCTTTATAACTACCCAGTTACGGAATAGCGTTTGGTAGTCCCAAAGTAGGCTACTACACATGTTGGAATCCATGGTGATCTCGGTCTAAGGACTTTGTACCAACACTACCCGAGACCAACTAATGGCACATTAATTGCTGTAGTGTCTCATGGTGGGTCTATCCAACAATGTGTTCTCTAACACATGTGTCCATGTTTATTGATTTGGTATCTCCATACCCATGATCTATGAGACATGATCATCAATCAATAAACATGCTGATCTTAGAATCATATTTGTTCCAACAATATGACATATGATCGAGGATCGTTTAGAAATAGATTCATACATAAAGAGTCTCATAAATAAGTCACGTACTTATTGATCAATACAAGATGTCTATTTCATGGAACCGAAGAACACTTTATTCATTTATACATAAACATTGATGTGATATCCAACATCTCCATGTTGCCTCTAGGGCATATCACTAACAATCTCCCACTTGCACTAGAGTCAATCATGTAAGTATCTAATACCCATTGCTCTTGTGTGCGCCTCATGCTTCGGTGAGGGAGAGGTTTTGTCGGCGGATCGGCTATGTTGAGATCCGTGTGCACTTTGCATATCTTGACATCACCTCTGTCCACTATCTCGCGGATGAGATGATATCGTCGAAGTATGTGTTTGGACTTCGATGTGACCTCGGCTCCTTGGCTTGCGCAATGGCTCCACTATTATCACAATAGAGAGACATTGGACCAGTCGTACTAGTCATCACACCAAGCTCGAAACGAATTTCTTGATCCAAACAGCCTCCTTTGCAGCTTCCAAAGCAGCAATATACTCGGCCTCCGTTGTAGAATCAGCAACGTATCCCTGCTGGAACTCTTCCGCTGATTGCGCCTCCGTTTAGGCGAACACGAACCGAGATTGCGATCTATAATCATCCTTGTCTGTTTGGAAGCTAGCATCGGCGTAACCACTTACAACGAGCTCTTATTCACCTCCATAGACTAGGAACATATCCTTAGTTCTTCTCAAGTACTTAAGGATATTCTTTACTACAGATCCAGTGACCTTCACTGGATCGGCGGTATCTACTCGTAGCACTCAAAGCGTACGAGACATGCAGGTGTGTACAAAGCATGGCATACATGATGGATCCAATTGCCGAAGCATATGGAACCATACCCATCTTATTCCGCTCATCATGTGTCGAGGACACGATTCTTGCTAAGATTAATGCCATGTGACATGGGCAAGAAACCTTTCTTGGAATCATGCATGCTGAACCTTTTCAACACCTTGTCAATGTATGTACTTTGGCTTAATCCAATTAGCCTCTTGGATCTATATCTATAGATCCGAATGCTAATATGTATGCCCCCCCTAAGTCTTTCATGGAAAAACTATTTTTCAATGAAGACTTGACGGATTCAAGCATAGGGATATCATTTCCAATCAACAATATGTCATCCACATATAAAATTAGAAATACAATTGCGCTCCCACTCGACCTTTTTGTAAACACAGGCCTCTTCTTCATTTTTGATGAAACCAAACCCTTTGATTACTTCATCAAAACGAATATTCCAACTCCGAGATGCTTGCTTCAATCCATAAATGGATTTCGTAGCTTGCATATCTTTCCGAGCGATTCTGGATCGACAAAACCCCGAGGTTGTATCATGTATACATCCTCGCTTAGGTTTCCATTTAGGAAAGCCGTTTTGACATCCATCGCCATATCTCATAATCGAAATATGCAGCAATCACTAGGATAATCCGAATAGATTTAAGCATTGCGACGGGCGAGAAGGTTTCATCATAATCAACTCCTTGAATCTGTTTAAAACCTTTCGCCACCAATCGCGCCTTATAGATGTGAACATTTCCATCCATATCGGCCTTTTCTTAAAAACCCATTTGCACTCAATGGTTTTGACACCATCGGTGGATCAACCAAGTTCCAAACTTGATTGTCGTACATGGATTCTATTTCGGATTTCATGGCTCCAAGCCACTTGTTGGAATCGGGTCCCACCATCGCTTCCTCATAGGTCTTAGGCTCATCGTTGTCCAACAACAATATATCACGTTGTTCCGCACTGTGTACTGTCGGGTGCACGACGTAATCTTTCGACCTCCGTGGGCTGGTGTATCTACAACGGTGGCGCAACACTTTGCTCCTCCGTTGTGGTTCGTGGTCACCGAAACATTTTCGGTGTTTCTTGAACTTCTTCAAGATGCACCCTGCTCCCACTAACCCTTCTTGAAAGAAACTCTTTCTCCAAGAAGACACCGTGTCGGGCGACAAACACTTTGCCTTGTTCCCGATTATAAAAGTAATATCCCTTAGTTTCCTTAGGATATCCCACAAAGAAGCACTTGTCGATTTAGGTGTGAGCTTGTCGACGTAAACGTTTTACATAAGCTTCGCATCCCCAAATTTTGAGAAAAGACAAACTAGGGGTTTGCCTGTCCATATCTCATATGGTGTCTTTTCAACCGACTTAGATGGAACTCTATTTAGTGTGAGCGCATGTTTCAAGAGCATATCCCCGAAAGGATAACGAGAAGATCACTTTGGCTCATCATCGACCGCACCATGTCCAACAAGGTGCGATTTCTCCGTTCGGACACCCCATTCCATTGTGGAGTTCCTGGCGGAGTCAACTGTGGAACAATTCCACAATCTTTCAGATGATTACCAAACTCTTGGCTCAAGTATTCCCCTCCACGATCTGATCGTAGAAACTTGATTGTTTTCCCTAAATGATTCTGTACTTCATTCTAGAATTCTTTGAACTTTTCAAAGGATTCGGACTTATGCCTCATTAAGTAGATATAACCATATCTACTAAAGTCATCGGTAAAGGTAATGAAGTACTGATAACCACCTCTGGCCGTTGAGCTCATTGGTCCACATACATCAGTATGTACGAGTGCCAATAAGTCACTTGCTCTCTCACTATATCCCGTGAAAGGTGCCTTTGTCATCTTACCAAGTAAACAAGACTCACATGTCTCAAATGATTCAAAATCAAAAGAGTGAAGCAGTCCATCCTTATGGAGCTTCTCCATGCGTTTCTTATTTATATGGCCTAAGTGACAATGCCGGATAAACGTGGGGTTTATATCATTAGAGAGTTGCCTTTCGTATTAATGTTATAGATGGGAGACGCTTCAAGATTCAAATCGTATAATCCATTCACTAATGGAGCATGAAAATAGAACATATCTCGAGATATATTGAACAACCATTGTTCATTGATCTAAAATCATATCCTTCCGCTTGCAAACATGAAGCGGAAATAACGTTTTGACATAGTGTTGGAATACAATAACAATTATTCAATTCCAAAACTAATCCGAAGGTAGATGAAGTGGTATTGTGCCGACAAGAAGCGTAGCAACGCTTGCTCCATTGCCGACGCGGAGTTCACCTCGCCCCTTCTCAATCCTCTACTTCTTCTCATTCCCGCAACGATTTGCAAATATGAGCTACGATCCGGTATCAAATACCCAAGAGTCGGTAGGTGAAGTAGCGAGATTAATGTCTATAACATTAATACCGAAGCGAAGTCGTACTTTGCTTCTTCTTGAGATCCTCCATGTACTTCTTGCGTTCCTTTTCCAGTGGCTGTCTCCTTGCGTAGAAGCAAACGGCATCCGATGCCGCCGACCCCTTCTTGCCCTTCTTTGCATTGGAGGCACTCGCGATCTCATCGGGAGTTAACTTCCTCTTGGTGCAAAGCTTCTTGACAGTGGTTTGCGCTTAGCCTTCTGCATCATCATCACATGATGACCGTTTTCTGGATACTCTCCTCAGCTGTCTTTAGCATCCCATGCAATTCAGCCAAGGTTCTATCCATATTGTTCATGTGATAGTTTAATATGAATGGCTCGAAGCTCGGAGGGAGCGACTGGAGAATCACATCAGTAGCCAACTCTTGGCTAAGGGGAAAACCTAGTTTTTCCAGACTCTCGATATAGCCAATCATCTTTATCACATGCGGACTGACGGGATTCCCTCAACAAGCACTGCACGCAAACAAGGACTTTGAGGTGTTGAACCTCTCGGCCCGAGCTTGGTTCTCAAACATGCCATGCAGTCCCCCTGAATAATAGTGTGAGCATCGCTGCTCTCATATTGCTTCTGAAGCTCAGGGGACATTGTAGCAAGCATGAGACAGCTTATATCTAGGGCATCATTAGTGTGCTTCTCATAAGCCCTCCGTGCGTTGCGGTGGCATTATTTGGCAAATCCTCGGGATAGGGTACTTCAAGAACGTACTCCTTACGCTCTTGCTTGAGAACAATTCTCAAGTTGCGATACCAATCCATAAAGTTTGTTCCATTTAATTTTTCCTTTTCGAGAATAGATCGCAAGTTAAAGGTACTGGGTGTAGTATTAGCCGCCATTTATTCTACAACAGAAAAAGCAAAGTTTAGCACAATGTTTATGCTATGTCTTTTGTTAAACAATTTAACATAAGACTCCCATTACGTATTTTCCACCTTCCCTCTAGGTTACGTATTGGGTCAAGATCCACATGTTAATTAATTTTCTAGTGAGCTTTGGCATCACTTGCTAGAAAATTAGTAACATCGGTAAGCAACACCTTGCTAATCACATCTCTATGTGACTCTTGTTGTTGGTGTGGCATCTCCATGCCCCGGCCCCAACCTATGCCCCAAGGCCCAAAACTGTTTTGATAGCCTTGTTAAGTAAACCAAATGCTCTGCTGTATATGTCGACATATACCCCTCGTGTTATGATAGAGAATGACACTCGCTTGGCAGACCCACCATTGACGAACATAACGGTGACGGGTGCAACATTTGGAAGGGCATCATTACTACTTAATTTTGCGAGGGATGCTATCCTATCAAACAAACATATCACATATGAAAGCAAGAAGAATAGCATATAGTGAAATAGTATGGCCCCCTTCACATGGTGATCTCCATCTCCATGCCGTGTAGAGGATCTCCATCTTCATCACCGTTCTTTCGAGTGCCGAATGCTTGATTTCTTCAAACTAAGCTACTACTATAGAAGCTCTAATTGAAGATTACATCGACTCGCACGTCGTGAAAGAATATTACAAGCATTGCACGTATGAAAGAATATTACGGGATTGCACATATGAAAGAATATTACACGCATCACATGCATCTCATACATACAATAGGGCCATACCATCTCAAAGCATTCTCTGTAAAAACAAGTTAGGCGTAGAAACGTTTTCTACCTATCGCAGAGAAACGGCATCGAGACGACCTATAAGGGGGTACGCACACGGCGGTAAAACTCTCCTCAACAAATCCCGTAAAACCGATTGATCTAATCAACCCGTGCGCAAAACTTGTTCCAGATCCAATCTAAAACCCGAACAAAGCAAGATTAGCTCTGATACCACTGAAGGGTTACGCGGAAGCTACGGTAGCCGAAAACAAAAAATTTCTACCGCGCAAACCAGGAACACTTGCAAGTAAGGGCCGATAGATCGTTACCGATTGGAGTGTGCAGCGGAAACTACCAATCGGGGCTATCCGATCCGGAACTGTAGCCGATTCCCGTGAGCCGACGACGATTCCTGTGCTGCAGCCGATCCGAGTCGCCGATCTGCGTTCTCGTTGCCGATCTGCTGCCGTCGCCTCCGCTCCGATTGCAGCCGATTCATAGCCGATCAACAGCGCCGCAACGTAGCAGCGCCTCTACCGGTATCCACACGTACGGGAATATAACGCCGAACACCCGTGTGCTAGCACGCGATGCAAGGCTAGGGTTTGGCTCGAAAGTGGGGAGGGTTTCCGTGGAGATTGATCTCGGCGACTTTTGTTACGGATTCGGTTCAACGCGATACAATTGACGTGTCGCAGCTCTCCACCCCTCCCTCCTTTATATAGAGTTGGCCGACTAGGACTAGTGGCCGATCAGGACTCTATTTTGAATCGGATCTCATCCGAATCTCACAGAGTTGGCCGCCCATACGTCGTAAGCCCATAGGACTCTATCCGATCAGATCCCTATCCGATCGAGCCGTATCCGAGTCCAACTCGAATGCCTGTTCTTATCCCCTTAAGCGTGTGACCTTGTAGGTTCAGGTATACTCGGTTTCGGCTATAGTCTAGCTTAGCCGATCGTCGGCTCGAGTCCAACTCAGCCGACCCGTCAACAGCGGCGCCTAGCAGCACATATTGACACCATAGTATACAAGAATAATATCGGCTCGAACCGTAATGTGTACACAAATCCCTTTGCCTCACGATACCGGTTAAGCTATAGGCAAGATGTGTGCCATCCCTTCAATAGCTTAACCTTTCACTCGAACCGTATTGGATTATCTGTCTTGATTGACTCCTTAATCAACTCATCATGGCCATGCATTTCCATAATCCAGTACCTCGAGGGACCCGAGAGATATCTCTTCAAAGGAGGGGCAAATTCCATCTTGATCACTCACATCCCACTCCATGTTTCATAGCAAACCCGAAAACTACCTTTATAACTACCCATTCGGAATAGCGTTTGGTAGTCCCAAAGTAGGCTACTACACATGTTGGAATCCATGGTGATCTCGGTCTAAGGACTTTGTACCAACACTACCCGAGACCAACTAATGGCACATTAATTGCGTAGTGTCTCATGGTGGGTCTATCCAACAATGTGTTCTCTAACACATGTGTCCATGTTTATTGATTTGGTATCTCCATACCCATGATCTATGAGACATGATCATCAATCAATAAACATGCTGATCTTAGAATCATATTTGTTCCAACAATATGACATATGATCGAGGATCGTTTAGAAATAGATTCATACATAAAGAGTCTCATAAATAAGTCACGTATTTATTGATCAATACAAGATGTCTATTTCATGGAACTGAATAACACTTTATTCATTTATACATAAACATTGACGTGATATCCAACATCTCCATGTTGCCTCTAGGGCATATCACTAACAGAATCAAGATGAAACTCCACAGTTGTCAGATTCACAAAAATTGGTAAAAAATCAAATGGAGGACATGCAAAACTGGACTTCCGACGAAGTGCCAACAAAGTACGAGTACGCGAAGCCGTTCTTACCATGGCACGTCATGGAAGACCTGACCTGGGAAATGAGGCTAATGCATCACTTGTACCTAAAGGTGACTAAAAAGGGCCTTGGCTTGATTACTGTGAAGGTCCCGGATCACGCTTTCATTAGTGGACCAAATGGGATGCTAGTCATCGATTTCAACGACCTTCACACATTTTTCAAGCTGGACAAAATGGATATAAATCTCATTGCCGCATTTTGCCTGTAAGTCAATCACATTTGATGACATAAATGAATTTATTTGCAAACTAACTTATGATAAATTACCCGCTGCATTACTTAGGATGCAATTCCACGACGCCGAAAAGGCCAACCGACCAGTAGGATACATCAACCCAACAAGGGTTTGCTAGACGGAACACACGGTGAATATTCGTGAAGATTCTGCTGAGCTGAAAGGTAAATCAAAGTCCGACAAAGAAGTTGTCATCAAACAAAATGCACAAGAAAAAGATGGTCAGTGTAGCACTGTACTTGGGCAAAGCGATGCTCACGCACAAAGACAAAACTGTCATCATGGTCCATTATGTTGTGTGGTACGTAATATTTCTTTCATACTACTAGTATTTTACTACAAAATCACCTACAATTAACATATCTTCTTTGCAGCGATCACTATGTACTATTTCTGGTATATCTGTGGGACCACTTGGCTGTACTGATGGATCCGACACACTACGCTGATGATACATTCAAAGAATTTCTCATTTTGTTAAATTGTAAGTAATTTTATGCACCATTTAATAAGTATTGGTTGTTGTACTGTCAAAGACACAATGGACTCAAACAATTATTTTATCTACATAGAGCACAGAAACATTAGGTAAACATTAGGTAGACCATGGTGGACCTGTCAACAATCCACAAAGGAAGAAGCTTCTCGTGAAGACACAATGGCCGATAATTACATGTCCGCTATACTAATATTTCTTATATATACTTGTTTAATTCAAAATATTGACGTATACAATTTTATTCAACACAGTGTTATAAGCAACCACCAGGCACCAACTTATGCAGATACTATGTGTGTGAGATGCTTAGAATCAACAGAAGATACACTACAAAGTTTGAAGAAGTAAGTTTAGAGAAAATATCTTTTTACATATTAAGATCTTGTATAATTTTCCTAATTATCAATGTGTACTCCTTCCTAAACAGATCCCGTCCATTCCAGTTGTAGCGAACCGGTTCGATAATCAAACCATACTCAACTTGTGTGCAGATATTTGCTCCTTCATCCGCCATGCTGTCTGTAATCATTTGGGCAATTTCTACGATCCAGAGAGCCAGCTTGTGACGGAGGATACCTTCAAACGACTTAGAGAGTGGAAAAAAGAACATATGTACTAGAACAAACATTTCTAATTAAGTATATATTTTATTTGCTTTCAAACTATTGTAAATTGCGATATACGATACATGATATGTATATATGTGATGCGTACATTTATATCTTTTTATGAGAAAATAATTAATGTGTTTTAATTCTTAATATGTGCAATGTGTAAATATATACTAACGACAACATCAATAGTATCATATATTATTGATCTTCCCGTGCAGTCCACTTATAGAACCGCACGGGAAGATCTATTATCCCGTGCAGTCGGTTTAAGCGGCCCACACAGGATAATCGATCTTCCCGTGCGGGTCGCTTAAGCCGACCACACGAGATAATAGATCTTCCCGTGCGGTTAGGCCGCCCACACGCGAAAAGGTTCTTTTGCCAGACCTTCTCGGGCGTGCGGGCAGGACTTCCACACGGGAAGATGCCTTTCGGCCCGCACACAAAAATCGATTCTCCAGTAGTGCCGTCGGCGTCAGCTCCCACTAAGGCTCTCTCGTCCACCCTGCAGGACGTCTCGCCACCCACCGGAACACCTCCGGCACCCATGATCTCGTCCTTGCTTCCTGAGCTTGCGGCGTTCCTTGCCTAGCTCTCTCTGCGTGGCGCGCTCGCCGCCGCCACGACCGACGTGCCCACGTCCGTCTTCCATGGCCTGCCGTCTTCCATGACACCTCACCGGTTTGAGCCCTAAATATGGTCATATGCAATCTTTTTTGCCCATGTAGAAGTTGTTCCCCTCCTTCATGGACACACATTCTCAACTTCTGCTCGAGGAGATCACCAAGGGCAACCAGCTGGCCAACACAGCTTTTGCCTTCCTCACCTCCGCCGTTGGCAACAACGTTTCTGCCGAAGCTACCAGAGGTGCAGTCGGCCGACATAGCTTTTTCCTTCCTCACCTCCGTCGTTGGCAACGGCGCTTGTGCCGCTGGCTGGGGTGGCGGCTCCGGCTCCAACAACTAGCCCAGATTCGACAGCGGCAACTCGTGCAATCACTGTCGTGGTCATGGCAACGGTGTCGGCAACGGCAACACCTCCGAGGGCTCCGGCGAAAACAATGGATAGGGTGTCGCGGCACCTCGCCCTGCATGTCCCAACACGTAGCAGGCCATGGCCCAAGGGCCGACCCAGTGGCCATCTCCATAAAACCAGTGGCCTAGGACAATCCAGATGTGGCCCGCCTAAGTAGGACTGTAGGCCGAACTTTTGGGCCCTCGTCCAGCGTTCGTCGTGGCTGCTATGGCTGGGCCGATCACCTACATACCAGATTTGGTTCGGTTGGGCTGACTGCCACACTCCACACGCCACCAACTCCTGTCTTCTCCATGTCGTCCGCCTCCGTCTATGGCGCATCGTCGTCCGTGGTCCCGTCGTCACCACACGTCGTGCCACAGCCACTCTAGTGGGCGGGACCCTCTCAGTGGGACCCACAAGTTCTTGCTAGTGTCTACAACACCATCACATTGACGCCGCCACAATCAAAGAAATGGTACATGGATTCAGGTGCATCTTTCCACATGACTTCCAACACCGGTACCCTTTCCCTCTCCCATACATCTAAATCCTCCACACCCTCCTACATCGTTGTTGGTAATGGTTCTCTCCTACCCATCATTGCCACTGGAAGCAGTCGCATAAACTACCCACACTACTCTTTTGTTCTTAAAAATGTCTTAGTTTCCCCTAACATCATTAAGAGTCTTATTTCTGCTCACTATTTTGCTCGTGATAACTAGTGTTCTGTTGAACTTACTCGTTTGTTCTCTCTGTGAAGGACTACCCAACCAAGAGCGAGACTATAAGGTCCAATAGCTTCGATGACCTGTACCACTTTCCGGCTGATGCTTTTACCTCAACGGCCTTCGCTCGTGCCTTCATTGCTACCGAGTCCACCACCGACCTCTGGCATCGTTGCCTTGGGCATCTTGGTCACAATGCTCTCATCCGCTTGGTGCAGGCATCCGTCATCCCTCCACCTAAAGGCTCCACCCCAGTTTGTCATGCTTGCCAACTCGATCGGCATGTTCGTCTTTCTTTTGCTAGAGCTTTGACAAAGTTTGAGTTAGTTCATTGTGATTTGTGGACATCACCTGTTCCTAGTGTTTCTGGTGTTAAGTACTATCTTGTCATTCTCAATGACTTTTCTCATTATGTGTGGACATTTCCACTTCATTTTACATCAGAAACCTTTGATACTGTCTCACACTTTTTTGCCTATGTAAAAACCCAGTTCTCTGCCACCATTCGCAACATTTAGTGCGACAAACGGCCATGAGTCTAACAACCTCACCTCCTGCACTTTCTTTCTCACCAATGGTGTCCACATGCGAATGTTGTGCCCCCACACCTCCCCACAAAATGGTATGGCTGAGCGCATGATTCGTTCCATCAACAACATTGTTCGCTCCTTGCTTTTTCAAGCTAGTCTTCCCGCTCCCTATTGGATTGAGATCTTCCATATTGCCACCCACATCATAAATCATCACCCAACCAAAACTCTCCAACACCACACACCCATTCTTTGCCCTCTTTAGTGCTCACCCTAGCTACACACATCATGAGTGTTCGGCTGCAAGTGCTACCCTGACCTCTCCGCCACCACCCCGCACAAGCTTGCTCCTTGCTCCTCCCTCTGTGTCTTCCTAGATATCCCCTTCACCATAAAGTGCGTTAGTGTCTTGATCTTGCCTCTAATAAGATCATTATTTCTCATCATGTGGTGTTTGATGAACGCTCATTTCCATTTGCTGAACTAACCAATAATTCAGTGGCTCCTACTTTAGATTTTTCTTGAGGATTTTTCAGCATCACCGTCGGCCCTAATCAGTCATCCCCGCTCTGGCCCTCCCGGCCCAGCGGCGCGTACGGCTCGTGCTCAAATTTTTTGTATATTTAATTTTTTAAAAGATTTACAAAAATAATTTTAGGTTTTGAAAAATTGCATTTCTAGTCGCCTCCCGCCCTCTGGGAGGGCGAGATTTCAAAACCGTCCTCCCAGAGCGTTTTGACGTTGCAGACGGCCGTTGGGCGCCGTCTGCCGCGCGGTGGCCATTTTGTAATTTGCCCCCTTGCCGCCCTCTGCAAGGGCGGTTTTAACCTGTAGCAACAAGGGGCCGCCTACAAAAGGGCGGCCGCCCAGGCTTTTTTGCAGGCGGCCCCCTTGCCGCCCTTCCAGAGGGCGGTTTTTGCCCTTCCCGCCCTTTGGAAGGGTGTTTTTTGGCCGACACATATATAAGCCGACCCCAACGAGGTTGCCTCATTTGCAGCCTCACAAATCCAGAAAAAAGAAGAGAGAGAGAGGGATGAGGAAGAGGAAGGAGAACGGCGAAGCCCTGTCGGATTGCGTACTCCATCCCAGGTAAATGCAATATCTCGTCTTACATGTTTTTGTTAGTTAGTTTGTAAATGCAATATTATTAAAAATGCATGTTTTTTAATATTTGAATAGTTATTTAATATTTAGTTGTAGATTTATAAAATAGGACATGATTTAATTTAACGAGTTTGAACTAGATGATTTAATTTAGATCAACTTAGGTAGAATATGTTTGGATCTATGTGTATATTATGTGAATATATGTTAAACACTATGACGTAGATTAGGAAATCTATCAGATTTGGATGAACATATGTAGAAAAGATGTACGATTGACGGTAGATCTACATGAACAAACCGATTCAGTACATTTTTAGATATAGAACACAGAACATATTGTTAAAGAAATTAACGTAGGCATGGATTCATCTAGGCATCATATTCGTAGTATGGAAAAAACTCAGTTTCAATGTGTTTGTCAGGCAAAATGGCAAGTAAGGTCATATTTCAGATAGTTCACGGTGAAGGCAACGTTAGATATGATGCAGATGGTGTCAATCTGTCAGAATTTAGGATGAAATCGAAGGGCATCGATGGCCAGCCGATAAAACATTTTAGTCAGTCTATAGTTGGTTGCTACATGGATTTAAAGTGGATACAAGAGTGAACACAATGTCCCTATCCGTTGTAGTAAGTCGTGCAACAGAAGGATATTATTGAGAACTTATGCCTATAGATAACACTCAGTCATGGAGACATTATGTGGACATGGCATTTGAAAGGTCCTGGCCCCTTGTTATTTTTGTGGCATTGCACAAAATCAATAGCAGTAATACAGTGCAAACATGATATGTTGAAGGTCCTAGCAATGTCGTGGAGAATGTTGAACCATCGATGCGAACGGGGGGTAATGAAGCAAGCTTGGAGGAGGTGATTGGCGTGGCGGACGACGGGGAGAGAATCGAAGCAATTGTTGATGAAATGGAGAGGGAGGATTCTGAAAATGAGCAGGCGGAGGGCAATGAATCATCAGACGAGGAAGAAGATGTTATGCCCGTGGATTGGACAAAAGCTGATTTCTCTCAATTTGTTATCTCAGAGGGGCAGCAGGTATCATTTGAATATAAGGATAACGAGATAATCCAGGGTGCTGGGTATGCTCATAAGGAAGACATGAAAGAGACGGTGAAGCATTGGGCGGTCTCCTTGCATGGAGAGTTTAGGGTGGTGAAGTCTACGAACTATGTGTATGATGTGAAGTGCATGAAGGATGATTGTCCGTGGCGCGTTCATGCATATAAGGGAAAATGGATTGACTATTGGAAAGTGAGCATTGTTGGTGAGCACACATGTTTGTTGCCGGGGGTAGATAAGTACCACCGCAACATCACCTCAGCGTTTGTTGCAGGTGAGATGTATAGTGATGTTGTTAGTGACAAGGATTTTGAACCAGGCTCCATTATTAGGCGCATTGAAAACAAATTCAAGTATACTATAAGCTATTCCAAGGCTTGGAGGGCAAAACAAAAGATATTAGAGATGAGGTATGGCATATTTGAAGCATCCTATGACAATTTGCCTCGTCTTTTAGCCACCATTGCTCAGAGAAATCCCAATACATACTATGACATTCAGACGTTTCCGTCATCTACTGAACCAAGCAAGAGGGTGCTGCAAAGAGCCTTTTCTCGCTTGGTGCTTGCATCAACGCATTTGTGCATTGTCGCCCTGTGTTGTGCATAGATGGAACCTTTCTGACAGGCAAATACAGAGGTCAGATACTGACGGCGATTGAAGCAGATGGGAACAACCAGGTGTTACCTATGGCGTTTGCATTTGTCGAGAGTGAGAACACCGAAAGCTGGTATTGGTTCTTGGAGAGAGTTCGCTGCCAAGTCATGCGTATGGGGCCCAATGTTTGTCTCATTCATGATCGTCATGCGGGCATGCTGAAGGCAATTGACTACCTGCAGAATGGTTGGCCGGAGAGGGGACTTCTAGCTAGGTAGCATGATGTTCGGAGTAGGTGGTGCATGCGTCATATGGGAACCAATTTCTACAAGCAATTCAAGAACAAGCACCTGATGGATCTCTTTAAGGGGCTATGTGGTCAGAATCAAGAGAACAAATTCAACGAGTTATGGAGAAGGTTGGATGAGCTGACAACGAAGCAAACCGACGAGCAGTCTCGTTGCCCACAAGATGGCAAGCCTGTAGTACCTCTTGGTCCATTGCATGATGACCCGCCAGCAATGAGAAGGAGGTCCGCACCATCAATACGTAATTTTTCCCACTGGATAGAGAATGAATCGAAAGAAAAGTGGTCTCTGTTGTATGACACTGACGGGGCTCGATATGGTATAATGACAACCAACCTGGCCGAGGTGTACAACTGGTTGATGCGAGGAGTGCGAGAGCTCCCATTGGTCGGTATTGTGGAATTTATCCTTCATGGCACTCAGGCGTACTTTAGGGACATATTCAAGAAAATTGCCCCTTTGATGGCTGATAACAAAATTGTATTTGGGAATGTGGTGACGAAGTATATGCAAGATAAAAATTTAAAGGCAATGAAGCACAGAGTAATTCCCAAGGTACCCAAGTTCATAGGTACGGATCATGTGTGTCGACAGGAGAAGGCGCGGCATCAACCGCATGCAAGCTGTGCAGGAATGTGTGCTTCATGCGGAGGGCGGTTGCAGTTGCAGCTGCATGAAGCCCAAGCTTAGACATCTGCCTTGCTCACACGTACTTACAGTAGCTGGTGATTGCGGCATAGTTCCCGATATCTATGTGTCCCCATACTACATGAAAGAAGCAATTTTCCATACATGAAAGGAGGAGATTTATGGGTTTGGGATCTTGGGATCGTACACAACAATGAGGCCACAAGTGTTGTACATTCCAGATCCGTCGAAGTTAAGGGTGAAAAAGGGACAACGTCAGTCGAGATGCATTAGAAACGACATGGACGAGTCGGAGGCTGGGGGGAGGACTCTACGGTGCAGCAAATGCGATGAGCGCGGACATACGTACAAGAAATGCCCGAAGAATTCAGAAGCTCCAACCGTCGCAGGTGCGGGTCTATCAGGACAGGCCACCGATGGCAGTCGTCCATTGGGAGAAGGAACAACAACGAGGTGACCACGTCCTAGATGTTCTCGTGCGACGACTACGTCGTCGGCGGGCGATGCAATGGCTTGAATATTTGTGTGCTCCTTTCACTCTGGTGGTGATCTGATAGTTGTAATATTGATAATGTTGTTGGCATCTGTCGTGCGTGTAATTTTTATCATTGCATGAGGCAGGCCTGATCGTGATATGCTGGCTTGTTGAGGCGCGCGCAGACGAGCACGACCCATCGAAGCGGTGGGATGCGGACCGCTCCCTGCTAGCTGCTTTGGTAGATCGGTGGCGGCCAAAGACACACACCTTCCATCTCCCATGCAGGGAGATGGCACCGACGCTGCAGGATGTCACGTACCTGCTAGGGCTACCACTGGCCGAAGATGTTGTTGGCCCTGTGGATGATCTTGGTGGATGGAGGGAGGATATCACTCAGCGTTTCGCTCTTGTGATGAGGATGCCGAGGATCCTGGGTGTTCAACCGCTGAACACCTACACCACCACCAGGCTTACGAAGGCTCAGCTCCTGTAGTTCACAGTAAGTTCACTTGTACATTTTGTTATTTTTGAGCAAACTTATGAGTGTTAACGCCGTTTGCTTCTATTGTAGGCTGACAAGCTCCACCCCTACGCCGACGACTACTCGTTGAGACGCTCGTTGGAGGCCTACCAACTCTGTATCTTTGGCTAGGTGATGTTCACCACCTCAATAGGCCACACAGGTGACAAGGGCCTGATCCACTATGCCCGGGCGATAGCAGATGCGGACATAGGATTCGTGCTGCAATGGAGTTGGGGTTCAGCAGACCTCACAACCACTTATCGTGCGCTATGCGAATCGTGCTGCAAGACGGATCCTGGCGCGATATTTGCGGGTTGTCCTCTTCTGATACAGCTTTGGGCAGCAGAGCGGTTCGCGATCGACCGATCGATCATTGACACCGCTGCGTATGATTCAGCGCCCGTAGCCGAGAACCCAACCGACGGCCCAACGATGGGCACGTACTGGTGTCGCCGCAACGTAAGTACAAATTGTTTTCATTTCAAATTTTGAGATTGTGTTCAACTTAACTTCTAACCACTTTGTTATTTTATTTGTGTAGCGCCGTTACGCCCACGTCCAGGTCAGACGGAGATACCTGGACTTCGTATTTGAGTTCAACCGTCTGCAGCCTTCGGACGTAGTCTGGGAGCCGTACATGCAGTAAGCGGTCACTGCTAGAGCGCCTCTAGGCCTCTCTTCGTTGTGCACACACGACTCGCCATACTGGTTGATGGTGATCCCGGTGGTGTTCGACCTTTGCGTCGAGCCTCACTGCCCATACCGAGTTATGAGGCAGTTCGGATTGCGTCAGGGATTTCCAGTAGACGTACCGACTCCCGTTCCCCCCCAGGACCACCAGTGAATACTTTGCTTTCAACATTACTACTATTGTTTCGAATGCTTTGTAATGATCGGCAACCATTATCTACCATGCAGCTTGACTCAATGGGGACAGCAGGCAGGGACCCTATGGGAACCACGGTTGGCCCCGTACGTGGTGGACTGGTTGCTAGCCACAGAGGAGGTGATTGTCGAGCTCTTCCCCCACTCGGAGGAGAACTACACTGCTTACCTTCGGTGGTACCTACCACAAACGCGTGCCCACGTGACCTTCACACTGGTCACTCCACAGCAGCACCAGGCAGGCGTCACGGATACCTACCCCGTGCACGGAGACCAGGACTACTTCAGGGGGGTACGTCATTCTTTCTCGGGCTTAACACCTTCGTAATATGATTTTGATATATATTAGAGTGACGAACCTAATTCATTTTGATTTTCGCAGGCCAACGCCGCACGGGCCATAATGTCAACATCAATGCGGTGATGCTGCGGTTGGACGCAGGTCTGCACCTGAACGAAGTGGAGCAGAGGTTGACGTTCGAGCGGATGCAGACGAAGATGCGTTCGATCTTGCGCGTCTTCTCCTGTCGTTCGACCGTGGACGCGAGACCTCTGCCGGCTGCAGCAGATCCACGTCCACACGGACCGACACTAGGATCAACATCACACGGAGCTGGTGCCTCCACAAGTTAGTTCTGTTCATTTTCACTGTGGCTACCCTTAACAGTGATATAACAAACCGAATGCCTCTAGGTCCGATGCTGCTGACTGGAGATATGGCTGGCGCGAGTGGATCGTCGATCTCTCGGCCTTTCGCGACTCGACCGAGCAATGCGGGCTTTGCTGTAGCGAGCGGTTCCTCCATTCCTCGTCTGTTCAGTCAGCCGCGAGGTGAGCAAGTGTCGCCCGACGAGTACTAGAAACATACTAGTTTTAATGACTGATGCTTCACATTGCTTACATCTAGGAGGATTCTACTCGGTGGGGATTTTTCGCTCGGGGGCATCATCATCGCAGGCTAGCGGATCCGGTGCAGGCGACGCAGCGGGGTCAGGTACGAGCGACGACTTCGACGACCTGGAGGACCCAGATTAGGACGTTATCGGCGCCTCGCAGCTTGGTGGAGCACCACTACTACAGAGCCAGGACCAGCCACAGGAGACGCCGGCACCGGATGTCCATGCTGGTCGTGTCGTGCCCCATGATAGGCTGACCTACTCTCAGGGGCACGTTAGGGTGCAGGCTAGGAGGGCTAGGGGTAAGAGGCCTCGCCAGTAGGTTATGCATGGTACATTTTGTAATAAAGACACTTATTTACTTTGTGTTTGCTTTATGTATATAACTTTGTCTGTTCGTCGCACTCACATGTCACGAGACCCATCCTTTGCGTTCGCTAGAGGATACGCATAGAAACGACAAAAAAACTTTCGGCGTGTGAAAAACGTGTACGATTAGTCCCTATCATCTTTAGCCCCGTGACAAACCTACATGATACATCGCTATCACCTTTCGACGCGTGAAGGCATCCCCACTCAGCTTGTGTGGATGTTTTTCCCCTCCACTATATATTACTTCGATCTGAATACGAGCTCTCCATATCTTTCTTCTGTTTCCTACACTTTCACATACAATGGATCATCCATTCACTGAGCATCTGAACTGGTGACTTCATCCTTTGGGCCGTTTCATTCCACTATGTTGTGACCGTCCGTTATGCCATTGTGGGGATGCCTGCATACTTACGTCATCCCTCAGCGCTGAAACCCGGAGGAGGCGATTCTTCCAATGCGCCAACATGGATCGGGTATGTCTTATCTGCAATGCTTTCTACTACAAATTCTTAACATAGAAAACACTTGTCTGGATCGTACATCATGTTAACATGTTACGCAGGCATATCGTCGGGTCTGCAACTTCGTTGAGTGGATAGATATGGAGAACCCACGAACCGATGGAACACAGTCCTACCTACTAAGCGAAACAAGGTCAGACTACCTTCGGCGGAAGGATGAGTACCAACGCCGAGTTGGTGCTGAAGCTTTGGATTGGCCTATGGATCAGCTCGCACTACCCACATGGCGGGAACGTCCAGAATGCCATTGTGGTCTTCGTTGCCAAGTGGTAAGATCCATTAGACATGCAACTAGAGGACAAAGATGCTTCGTGTGTCCTGAAATTGTGGATGACGATTTTGTCGTGAGTATCATTTTTTCTTGGTTAACCTATTCGCTTGTTCCACTTTCTAACCCCAAACATCACAAATGTACAACCAGGAAGATGTACCTCAGTATCTATTCGAAGAGTGGATCGATACGATTAGACCAGCTTCCATCGGTCCGACGGTAACGCAACTTGAGTCGACCGAACAACTCATTCAGGCATGGATGGAGTACGAACGTTGAGTCGAAATCGCAAGCTTAGATTGGAGGAACAACCCACTAGGTTTCCCTAAATAGTCGGAGCGTCCTAGGTGCGGTTGTAGGGATCGTTGCAAGATGGCTACCTCCTTTGAACCACGAACGTATGGCCGAAGATATTTCATTTGCCCCAACTTAGACAATGACTTCATTGTACGTCTTTCGTTTTATCAATCCCGCTAACGTCTTCACTCTAGGGGCACTCTAACTGATTACATGTGTTTCTTTACCAGGGCATCCAAAGAAGGTGCGGATTCACTATGTGGATCGATAATGTTATTCCCCAATATAACGTCCTAAAAGTATCTGAATGCGAAACACAAAAGGAGTACAACGCCGAGAAGGAAAGAGAAAATTGAAGACAAGCTAAAACAGCGTAGAAAGGTTTCGTAGGAAAGCCGACCCTTGACTCCTTGGGTCCTATTAAGTTGTATCATGTATGCATGGAATAATTCTTATGAAACATATGTCATGTGTTTTATCATCCATATATGATGAGTTATGCAACAATGTGGCTTCTAAGTTAACTTGGTTAAAACGATATGTTATGATCACAGGTAATGCAAACAACATACGTACGATAAATTGTAATTGACTATGTACAGTGCTGAGCTACGAGGCAAACACTGAGTTATATAGCTATTGTTGCCCAATTTATAATATTACTTAACTCGGACAACACCTATTAAATATTGTACATGTTGTCCTCTACTTTATTTCAAAATGACATGGCCAAATTGCCTTTAGATTTGCAAATATACAAATTATGGACGAATTATGGGGAAAAATTGATCTGTACAGGCCAATTAGGGTTAGGGTTTACTGTGGAGGCCATCCAGGATAAAACCGCCCTCTCGAAGGGTGGCAAGGGGGCCGCTGGAAAAAGCCGGGCTATCGCCCTTTTGCAAGCGGCCCTGTTGCTACGAGTTAAAACCGCCCTCGGAAGGGCGGCAAGGGGGCCGCTGCAAAAAGCCGGGACAACCGCCCTTTTGCAGGTGGCCCCCTCTTGCTACATGTTAAAACCGCCCTTGCCGAGGGCGGCAAGGATGCAAACTGCAAAATGGCCACCGCGGCCACGTTGTTAACTCTTAAATTTGGTAACCAAATCTCTAAGTCCTAGCTGAGGATGAAGCAGAATCGGATCGGCTGGTTTGACGAAGAAAAACAGAGGCCGGGTCGGCTGAGATGCGATCGGCTCTAAAGCCAGTCGGCTAATGTTGAATCAGACGAGAACAGCCGATAGCCGATTCCAAGTTCAAAGAAGTTGAAGCCATTTTTGATGCAGATATTTGGAGATAAAATAGAAGATTCGGTTTCCAAATTGCGCGTTAAGAGATATTGCCATCTAGGATAAAGTCCCATAACGGCAAATGTATGTAAATTAGAGATTTGTTTAGAGATAAACCTATTGTAAAGGCGGCAAAGGATTGCTTCCCACGCTTTTGTCGTATAGATATAGTAGTTAGTTGCAACCGTATGTGGCGCAATCTTTGTTGTACTTGGGTATAAATAGGACCCAAGACCCCTGTAAATAAGAAAATCACAATCAATACAACCTTCGGCGCATCGCCTCCTTTTTCTCCACGAGTGCTTCGGATACGTGCTGCCAGTTTGTCGTCGGCCCGCAGCTGGATCCGCAGAACAGGAACTTCTCGAGCCACATCATCAGAAAGGCGGTGTGCTCCCTTTCCGAGATCGGCCCGTCGCGCATGTTCATGCCGATGTAGCCGCTCCTGCCGCTGATGCTCTTAGTTTTGAAAATGTGGCTGTTCTTGCGTTGGAGGTTACTCGGCCGGACCATCGAGGTGATGTCCAAATCGGTCAGCATCACGGCATCCATCAAAGTTGGCGTCATCGGCCCTTGCCTGAATAGGAAGGCGTTGAGGGTATCTGACCAGAAGGAATGGGCGGCCGATTGCATCGATTCATTCTTCGGCATATCGGCTATTGTTAAATCTAGGCATTGGTCAATGCTAAGTTCAGCCCAATGTGTCCTTTTCCTAGCCGACATTCTGAGATACCATGCCGGCCAATTCTTGTCCGTTGAGAGCCATGACTTAAAAGGGCTGCTCCAATTCGGCAGGCTAGGGGTTGAGAATCAGAATGGAACCCGGTCAGTTTCGGCGTTGATCAACTCGCTTGGGTCCGGATTACCGATTGGCCCTAGGAAGTACTGATTTTTGTGGACTAGGTGGGGAACAGTGATCTGGTGGGCTAGGTGCTGCATGATATGAAGCGATAAAGAAATTATAATAAGGAAGAACGGCGAGTTGTGGGAGTCAAGATGTCAGGTTCAGATTGCAAGGACTGAAAAGGGGATCGAGCCGATCAGCCTTACCTCGGGGTATTGTTGCTGCTGCTCCGATGCGCCGGTGGGAGTGCTTGAGGATGCCATCTGGAGGAGATCGCCGCCACTTGGGGTTCGCCGGAGCTGATTTTGGCTTCTAGTTGCCGGAGTCGTCGGGATTCGCCAAGTGCATCGGCGAGTCGCCGGAGGGGAGAGAGAAAGGGGATTTTGTTGCGGAGTTCTCGAGAGTGAAAATGAAAGCGTGGCCGTTTCGGTAAGAGGGAAGGATTATTTAAAGGATATTCTGGGCAGCCGAAACGGTTTAGGTCAGAAAAGAGCGGGAATGTGAAAAGGCGACAAATCCGCAACATTTCATATCACAGACTTAGGGGGCATGTGTTAACGCTTAAATTTGGTAACCAAATCCCTAAGTCCTAGCTGAGGATGAAGCAGAATCAGATCGGCTGGTTTGACGAAGAAACAGAGGCCGGGTTGGCTGAGATGCGATCGGCTGTGAAGCCAGTCGGCTAAGGTTGAATCGGACAAGAACAACCGATAGCCGATTCCAAGTTCAGAGAAGTTGAAGCCATTTTTTATGCAGATATTTGGAGATAAAATAGAAGATTCGGTTTCCAAATTGTGCGTTAAGAGATATTGCCATCTAGGGATAAAGTCCCATAACGGCAAATGTATGTAAATTAGAGATTTGTTTAGAAATAAACCTATTGTAAAGGCGGGAAAGGATTGCTTGCCGTGCTTTTGTCGTATAGATATAGTAGTTAGTTGCAACCATATGTGGCGCAATCTTTGTTGTACTTGGGTATAAATAGGACCCGAGACCCCTGTAAATAAGAAAATCACAATCAATACAACCTTCGGCGCATCGCCTCCTTTTTCTTCAGACGAACAACTGATCCAGCTTTGGGCTGCATCGTTTTGATCCCCAAGTTCAGGTAAATGTTTGTCATTAGTGGTGTATCTCGTCGAATGTAGTGCTTCCATCATTATGACACTCTAAATTCGATGATTTATGCTGCGCTAGTTATCATATATCGCATATAATCTAGAACAACGTTTAGATCTATCTCGACATCGGCTCGTTTCTGCCAAGGATCAGCAGCCGATAGAGCTAGATCTAAAGGTTGGCTTGAGTTATATGTGATATCCACCGTCTCGAGGTATTTACATGAGCTACGATAGATCAGATTGTTCTTTTTATACTTAATGTTGCATCAGTGTTGAACTATTAAGTCATTTTTAGAGCTTTTATGATCTGTTCGGCTAGATGTATTTTGCTTAGAGATAGTGCCGGGGTTTCAGCTGGCCTTATCTGTTTTAATGTTATTTTGACATATTTGTTATCAGTATTATTAAAACCGCCTCTTATATTAAGATCTTGCTCTAGTTAAATGCCCTAAGCGAATCGGTGTGTCGCAACGACGTGACGACGATCTAGGTTTAGCGCATTTAGCTCGATCAATATCTTTTCATAAGATAAATCGAGTATTAGCCGATTTACAGTTGGACTTATGACATCGACTAAGATCGTTAAAGCATTTTGGATTAAGTGACTAATACTATCTCGGTGTAGCCGATCTATTCTACTCACTTGGTTTAAATACACTTTGGAATAACATATATATGTAAATTGACTCCTGCAGCCGATCCAGTAGGATCTAACTTAATACTTAACACACATATCTCTATTTTTCTTGTTGGTTAACAGATCAAACCAACTGGCACGCCTTGCACAGCATAGGTAGCCGAGAAGGACCTGCACTGAAGTTAAGCAGATTGTTACACCCAAAATTGGCACTTAGAAATCAGAATAGGAAAGATTGCCAATATTTGGAAATTTTGCCGGTTTCTTCGGAGAGGCCGGTCTGACCGCCGGGTATAGGCCGGTCAGACCGGGCAGTGGGGCCGGTCAGACCGGAGGCATATGGTCGGTCTGACCAGCAGAGTTCGAAACCTAGACGACTTCGTCGGTCTTCGGGTTTCCTTTCTTCATATGGTGTATTTCGGGTTTCCAAACATGTTTATCCCGAATAGGACATGGAGAAGGGCCTGTAGAGGGCAAGACCAACCTCTATATAAGGGCCAAGGCCGGTTCAATTGTAAGAGATCGAAACATACAACATACAATCAATCTATTTGAATCGTTTTCTTTATTTTCAACCTTCTTTTCTACTTTGCCCTAGTTTAGTCCATCTTTGTCGATTTGCGCCGTAAATCATCCGCCGCCTCTGCGAGAGTGCGACAATTCTTTGTAATTTAGTCTTGAAAACTTTCTGTTTGCTCACGAGACGAGTAGTTATCGATCTATCCATCTAAATCGGTTTCGCTAGCCGATTTGATCTACAAAACCCACTTTGTTCTAGTTCTTGCTAGATTGAAGTGGTTGGCGACTCCATACCAAGAACCACCGCAAATCTTTAGGTGAATCGATCGTGTTCGTGCCTTTTGCCAAAAAAGGTGCCAACACGATTTTTGGCGACTCCGCTGGGGAAGACACGACGCCAACTCGGATTCGACGCCGCCATGTCCAAGCAAGCGGCGCAAGACGTGGAGCCATCCAACGTTGTCCACATCTCGTTGGACGACTTGGATGGGGAGGCTCGCCAAATAATGGAGGAGCGCATACGAGCGATCACTTAGGAGGTGCTAGATCAATCCTGCACCAAAACGCGACAAGGCGTCATCATCAAGCCCGGGAGCCCGCTCAAGGTAACTCGCGGCGAGGTAAGCGCTGATCACATCTCTATGCCTATTCAAAAACTTGTTGCTTGTACGGTGGATGAGTCTGTTACCGCCACCGTGAACAATAAGGTTGAATCCGCTATGGAGGCTTGTTTTAATAGGTTATTTAAAGTGCACATGAGTGGTAAGTCCAGTCTTCCCGCGACCGATTCGCCGCCTACCTCGGTTTCAGGGGGGAGCCAACCCCCTGTGAACCGCATATTTAGTAAAACCGACGGGGCGATTGCCCAAGGCCCCGACAAAAGTATTTCTGCCGCCTCTGTCGGTCTGACCGGCCCTACGGCCGGTCTGACCGGCCTTCACTATGTCGGTCCGACCAGCTCTGCGGCCGGTCCGACTGGCCCATCATATCTCGGTCGGCCGGCCGACGGTCGGTCGGCCCGACCGGAAAACAATACGGCGGTCTTACCGGCCCTATGGCTGGTCTGACCGGGTCGCCTTACGCCGGTCTAACCGGCTCACCTTACATCGGTCAGACCGGCCGTCAGGTTGGCCCACACCCATACTACACCGGTCTGACCGGCGGCTATCTGGCCGGTCAGACCGCGCCTTATCTGGCCGGTCAGACCGGCGCTCTGGTGCCAGTACAGGAGGTAGATCCCATCACGGGCAACTCGGTTCTATACCACATTCCCGCACACGACTCCCCTGTGGCTACTGTCCATGCACCAATTCCCCCGCATGTCCCCAATCAATACAATGATCCTAATAGGGGATATCCGCGCGATATGAGAGATGGCCAATATGATAATATTGTGCCGCAACAGCCACCTTTTAGGCCGCCGGTCGTGCCCGACCCGCTTAGGCCTGAAAATATGGAGGAACAAATTAGGAACATCATTAGAGAGTCGTTCGGAATTGAGCCCAGGAATCGTGCTAAGGTTTACCAAAAGTCGTATCCTGACTATTTTGATAACATCCCATATCCTCGTGGTTATAGAGTCCCTGAATTCACCAAATTCAGTGGAGATGATAATAGGACCACATGGGAACATATCGGCCAATTCTTAGCGTAATGCAGGGAGGCTAGCACTTCAGATGCTTTTAAATTGCGCTTATTTTCGTTATCTTTATCCGGTACTGCTTTTACTTGGTTTACATCTTTACCGGCTAACTCTATTCATACTTGGGCTCAGTTAGAACAGAAATTTCACGATTACTTTTATACTGGTGAAACTGAGCTTAGACTTTGTGACTTGACATCGGTAAGGCAAAAACATAATGAATCTGTTACATATTACATTAAGAGGTTTAGAGATGCTAGAAACCGGTGTTTTAGCTTGAGTATAACCGAGAGAGACTTGGCCGACCTCGCTTTCAATGGGTTGCTTGCTCCCATTAAAGAAAGGTTAGATGACCAACAATTTCTCGATGTTAGTCAAGTAATGCGAAGGCTCGCTCGGGAAAGCCGGGTCGGGGATGCTAAAAAGTTTGTTAGGCCCGGTGATAAGAAACCTCATGTTAGCGTGATCGACTGTCCTACTAGTGACTCGAGTCCGATGAAGTCGATCATGATATGTATGTCGAGTGGTCTTGGACAAACAAGAACAAACCCTTTGTTTGTTCTAGCTTGACGCCGACTCCTCGCAAGGATCGGCAGAGTGAGATTAAGTACAGTTTTGATGTGGCCAAGTGTGATAGGATTTTTGACTATCTTTTGCAGGAAAAACAGATCAAATTACCTAAAGGCCACATCATACCCTCATTAGAAGAGTTGAAGCGCCGTTCTTATTGTAAATGGCATGATTCTTATTCACATTCTACTAATGAGTGTAATGTTTTTTGTCGACGGTTCAATCGGCCATAGATGAAGGACGATTGAAATTCACCGAGGGCCCGAAGATGAAGCTTGACGCGATCCTTTCCCGGTGAATGCCATTGATCTTGATGGTAAGAAGGTGTTGATTCGGCCGGACCAAGCCGAATCGGCTAAGGGAAAGGATGTTGTCATCGGGGAGCCTAGGCCAAAGATGCTTGTCCCAAAGAGCCCAGAGGTTGGGACATGGAAGGAGAATAAGGCCAAGTCGTCTACATCAAGGAAGCCCTACAAGCCCAAAGTGACCTTTGAGATGCTCCTTGACAAGTACAAGAAGAAGAGTGTCGAGAAGGAGCGTGCCAAAGGAAAGAGACCAAGATCGCCCCCTAAGGAGCGATTTGGTCCTTCGTCAAAGGTTTTGGAGCCGCCGTTTCCCAATCTCCCTCAAGTCATGCCATGGGGACCATGCCCGATGCCGCCTCCAGGTTATCCGTTCCCTTACTTCATGCCTTGGGGGGCACCCCCGCCTATGTACAACATGCCTCCAATGTAGGATCACCAAGGATGGAGAAGGGAGAGAAGATCACCGCGAAGGCAGGCATCTACTTCTAGTGGAAGCCGGTTCCCCACAAAGGACCGGTTTGATGGCGAGAAAAGGGCACACAAGCGTGCCAAGCCTGAGGAGAGGGCTTCGGAGGCGATCACTATCAAGATAGGATCATATGATGTGCCAGTGCCATCTGGCAAGGAGGCTAAGTTGATATTTGGCCCCTGAACCGAAGTCGCGAAGGATGCCGCACAGGAAGACAGCCGGACGTCTGGCCGGTCTCGACCGCAGATTCAATAGCCGGTCGGACCAAGCCTTCCGGCCGGTCCAACCGCGCGTCTTTAGCCGGTCGGACCGCGCCATCTGGCTGGTCTGATGTTCGCTCCGGTCCAACCGGGCCTGGTCGCCGGTCTGACCGCAGACATAGTACCGGTCTGACCGGCCACCAGGGCCGGTCTGACCGACGTTCTGGTAAGAAGGATACTAGGGTAATTCCCTCTTCGGGTAAAGGCAACGGGGGACACTATTTGCCTCCTGGAACAGAGCCGAATCCTAGGTGGATGCCTGAGGATTTGATGGCTACTCAGAAGAGAAGGTTGCAGTGTCTTCGTGCTTCTGAGTTAAGGGAGAAGGAAGCCGAAGAGAGGAGAGACAGGGAGTTCGATGAGTTGCAACCACCGCCTGCGAAGGAGTAGAAGCGTAAGTCATCAACTGCTGGGAAGCCGGTAGTTGTTCAAAAGGATGAACAACCGGCTGTGGAGGCATCTTCCGGCGAGAACATGGAGATCAACATGGTTTGCATGTTGCCCATGGAGTTTTGCGCCATGGACGAGGCCGAGGTTGCTCAAATGTCACTAGGTCCAAAGGATACGGTCTTCGAGAAGCCCGACGAGTCCAACCGTCACATGAAGCCTCTCTATTTGAAGGCCCACATTGATGGGAAGCCGGTCTCGAGGATGCTAGTGGACGGAGGCGCGGCGGTGAACCTGATGCCTTACTCTCTCTTCAAGAAGTTGGGTCGCGAAGAAGCGGAGTTGAAGAAGACCAACATGCTTCTCAACGGCTTCAACGGTGAGTCAACAGAGGCGAAGGGGATCTTGTCCGTGGAGCTTACGGTGGGGAACAAGACGTTGCCTACCGCCTTCTTCATCGTCGATGTACAAGGTAACTATAGTGTCATCTTGGGGCGGTGTTGGATTCATGCCAACTGCTGCGTCCCATCTACTTTACATCAGTGCCTAGTACAATGGGATGGTGATGAGGTTGAGGTAGTTCAGGCGGATACATCGGCTGAGGTTGCCATGGCCGATGTTTCTGTGGGATGGAAACATGGAGACATGCAGTGCTTGTCAGGGCTAGATCTTTCTAGTTTTGATTTTATTAGTGTTTCCAAAGAAGGTTTTGTACCCATTTCTGTAAAGCCGGCTAGTTTAGCACGGCTTGGTGACATTACTTTGTATGATGAGTAAAACAACCAATTTGGAATGGTTACAAAAGAGAGTTCAAGAATATTGGTCAACAAAGAACGATATTGGGGAAACTATAGAGGATTTTGACAAGGTAGAGAAGCTCGGTCAAGGGTTTACATCAGCCGACCCATTAGAAGAAATAGATATAGGAGATGGGAGCGTACAAAGACCGACCTTCATAAATAAAAACATGAGAGCCGATCATAAGGTTGAGATGATCGAGTTGCTTAGAGAATATAATGACTGTTTTGCATGGAAGTACCATGAAATGCCCGGACTTAGCCGTGATCTTGTTGAGCATCGGCTTCTGATAAAGTCAGGGTTTAGGCCTTATAAACAACATCCTCGTCGGTTTAACCCACTTATATATGATCGTGTCAAAGAAGAGATAGACCGATTATTGAAAGCGAGGTTTATTAGGCCATGCCTGTATGCAGAGTGGGTGTCCAATATAGTACCGGTAGAGAATAAGGGGAGCGGCAAAATTAGGGTTTGCATAAATTTTAGAGATTTAAATAAAGCCACTCCTAAAGATGAGTATCCTATGCCTATAGCTGACATGCTAATAAATGATGCCTCGGGTCATCGAGTGATTAGTTTTTTAGATGGCAATGCCGGCTACAACCAAATCTTCATGGCAGAGGAGGATATGTATAAGACAGCCTTTAGATGTCCAGGATTTGTCGGGTTGTTTGAGTGGGTAGTTATGACATTCGGGTTAAAGAATGCCGGCGCAACATATCAAAGGGCGATGAACCTAATTTTCCATGATTTATTAGGTTTTATCCTATAAATCTACATTGATGATATTGTGTTTTATCCTATAAATCTACATTGATGATATTGTAGTCAAATCGGATGATATGGATGGACATATGGCCGATTTGAGGTTAGCTTTTGAGAGGATGCGTCGGTACGGTTCGAAGATGAACCCACTCAAGTGTGCCTTCGGTGTGTCAGCGAGAAAATTCTTAGGATTCATGGTGCATGAGAGAGGGATTGAGATCGATCCTAAGAAGGTTGAGAAGATTCAAGACTTCAAAGCGCCGGCATGCAAGAGAGAAGTTCAGAGGTTGCTAGGTAAAGTAAACTATTTGAGAAGATTCATATCTAACCTAGTAGGTAAAATCGATGCTTTTGTGCCTATTTTACGATTAAAAAAGAAGCCGATTTTACTTGGGGGGCAGCACAACAGGAGGCGTTTGAAGGTTCGAAGAAATAGTTATCTACTCCACCCGTGGTGCGAGCTCCTAAAGCCGGAATTCTGTTTCGGCTGTATATTGCTGCTGAAGACAAAGTTATTGGAGCCGTTTTGACACAAGAGGAAGACGGCAAGGAGTACATAATTACATATTTAAGTCGCCGTCTTCTGGATGCTGAAATGAGTGATGGAGATCGTTGGAGCTACACATGTAGAAGCGTTCGGTGATTCAGAATTGGTGGTGCAACAAGTTTCTGGGGTCTACAAATGCTTCGACATATCATTGAACAGGTATTTAGATCAATGCCTAGATATTATTGCTAGTTTTGATGAATTTACTGTTAAGCATATTGCTAGGAATGAAAATTCTAGAGCAAATGACTTAGCTCAACAAGCATCTGGTTATAGCATCAAACGAGGTTTATTTTTCATATTAGATCAACCGGTGCTTGATTATAATTTTTTGAGCGAAATTGGCAAAGAGGTAGACCATAGGCGGTCTGACCGGCGCACTATCGCCGGTCTGACCATGGATGACATTCGGTCTGACCGGCGTTCGTGGCCGGTCGACCACGGGTGGTTGCGGTGCCGACCGGAGTTGCTTGGCCGGTCGACCGACTTCACGAAGGTCTTGGGGGCACAATCTTCTCAATACGGGCCGAATTAAGTGGTAATTCGGACATGTGTGCCCTGGGAACAGTAAATGATTGACGAATTCCTTTGATGAGCTATTTGAAGGATCCTAGCCTTAGAGTTGATCGGAAAGTTCGGTGGCAAGCGTATAAATATACTTTGCTTGATGAAAAGCTATATCGCCGAAATATAGATGGTGTACTATTAAAATGTTTAGATACCGATCAATCTAAGGTTGCTATGGGTGAAGTTCACGAGGGAATTTGCGGGACTCATCAATCGGCCCATAAGATGAATTGGCTACTCAGAAGAGCGGGGTTCTATTGGCCGAGGATGATTGATGATTGCTTCAGGTACTATAAGGGATGTGAAGCTTGTCAACGGTTCGGCAATGTTCAATTGGCACCGGCTTCGTGTTGAATCCTATAATTAAGCCATGGCCGTTCCGGGGTGGGCTTTAGATTTTGTTGGTCAAATTTATCCTCCGTCTTCAAAGGGGCATCGGTTCGTGCTAGTTGCGACAGATTACTTCACTAAGTGGGCCGAAGCTGTGCCGCTCAGGAATATGACGCATAAGGAGGTAATTGATTTTATTCTGAAGCATATTATTCATAGATTCGGCATTCCTCAAACATTAACTACAGATCAAGGAGCTTCTTTTATGTCTAAAGAGGTGAAAAATGTTGTCGAATCTTATGGAATTAAATTGTTGAGTTCGTCTCCTTACTACGCTCAGGCTAATGGACAAGCCGAGTCTAGTAATAAGACATTGTTGAAGCTAATCAAGAAGAAGGTCGAGGAACATCCGAGAAGGTGGCATGAGGTGCTTTCTTAAGCTTTATGGGCGCATAGAATATCCAAGCATGGTGCTACCAAGGTGACCCCTTTTGAGCTTGTTTATGGACAAGAAGCCGTTTTACCGGTTGAGGTAAATCTTGGTTCTCTTTGATATATAAAGCAAGACGATTTGTCAGCCGAAGACTACAAGTCCTTGATGGGTGATAATCTTGATGAAGTGGTCGACAAACGTTTGAAGTCTTTAGAAGAGATAGAAAAGGAAAAGAAGAGGGTGGCCAAAGCATACAACAAAAGGGTGAAGGCAAAGACGTTCCAAGTGGGAGATCTAGTATGAAAGACTATTTTGCCTTTGGGTTCCCGATCTAAAGAATTCGGTAAGTGGTCGCCAAGTTGGGAGGGACCTTATCGGATATACGGAATCGTTCGAGGCAATGCATATTTCTTGCAGACACTTCAAGGAGAACGGTTTCAGCGGGCTATCAATGGTAAATATCTAAAGAAATACTTTCCAAGTATTTGGCAAGATGCTTAGGGAGTTGTGTGGCCGATAATTGAGTTATCGTCCCAAGTTAAAACATGTCTTATGCTTTTAGATTCATGATGTTCATCATAAAAGGTAGGGGGGCATGTGTTTACACCCAAAATTGGCACTTAGAAATCAGAATAGGAAAGATTGCCAATATTTGGAAATTTTGCCGGTTTCTTCGGAGAGGCCGGTCGACCGGCTGGTATAGGCCGGTCAGACCGGGCGTGGGGCACGTCGGGACCGGAGGCATATGGTCGGTCGACCGGCGAGAGTCCAAACCTAGACGACTTCGTCGGTCTTCGGGTTTCCTTTCTTCATACGGTGTATCTCGGGTTTCCAAACATGTTTATCCCGAATAGGACGTGGAGATGGGTCTGTAGAGAGCAAGACCAACCCCTATATAAGGGCCATGGCCGGTTCAATTGTAAGAGATCGAAACACACAACATACAATCAATCTATTTGAATTGTTTTCTTTATTTTCAGCCTTCTTTTCTACTTTGCCCTAGTTTAGTCCATCTTTGTCGATTTGCGCTGTAAATCGTCCGCCGCCGCTGCGAGAGTGTGACAATTCTTTGTAAATTTGTCTTGAAAACTTTCCGTTTGCTCACGAGACGAGTAGTTATCGATCTATCCATCTAAATCGGGTCTGCTAGCCGATTTGATCTACAAAACCCACTTTGTTCTAGTTCTTGCTAGATTGAAGTGGTTGGCGACTCCATACCAAGAACCACCGCAAATCTTTAGGTGAATCGATCGTGTTCGTGCCAAAAAAGGTGCCAACACAGATCTCCCAGGCCAGCGCGTGAGAGAAATTTTTTGTCAACACACGTCGACAAAAACGTCCTTTGGGAGGACGGTTTTTAAATCTCGCCCTCTAGAGGACAATTTTTCGAAACTTAATTTTAGTATAAATCTTTAAAAAATAAATATGCTAAAAATTCCCGAACAGCCCGGACGGCCGTGGTCTCCACCCTCGGCTCCCCGCTAGGCCGGCCTTCCTCGGCTCCTCTGTCTGGCCGAATGCTCATCAATAATCTCCCAAATGGGCAAGAGATTTTGATTTCTAATCAGAAAATTTGATATAATACTTATATTCATTCGTGAATTGATTCGATAACTCTCATTCCCCAAACTCACAGATATGGTGCTTAGTAAATTTCGTGATTTTCAGATAATGCTTGTTTTTATTCTTGTCCCAAACAGTCAATGTAACAGGATTTTATTTCCCGGTAATTTTGGGTAACCAAAGATTACCCTTGTATTTGGATTACAAGGGAGAAAATATGCAGGACACCCAAGCAGGCCTTGAGGGCTTTCCATTTCACTTCAGTGTACCAGGGCTTTTCATTTCACTGGTAATTTTGGGTAACACAAAATTTCCCTTCTATTTGAATTACGAGTGTATAAAAACATGCCCTAATTTTTTTACAACTCACTTATTTTGTGTGATTTTTGGGTTACTTGAAACTTTGGTCATAGGCCTGGTGGCAGGTCCACGGACAGGAGTCCGATCCTCACGTGACTGAAGTCCGGTGGCAAAGTACAAACAGTTTTTCTATATATTTATCAACAAGATTCGGGGCCGTGCTTCAAAAGTACAAGTTCAGCATGACGAACTCAAGGCGTCCTCCTCCGGTGGATCAAAGGGCAAACAGAAGGTGGAGGAGCCGATTATGGAACAAGACGATTCGGCCCTGCATACTTTGCAAGACCGGATTGACTCGGCCGTCCATCACGCGCTGGTCAACCAGAGTAGCATCCTTGTCAACACCCTTAACAACATGATCGCTAGTGTGGTCGACGCCAAGATAGCTGACCAGCTGCAGCGGGGGCCGACGTACTTCACAGACGGCCAGTTTCCTGGTTACAGGATGTTGGCCACCCAGCATCGGCCAATTCCATCGCCAGCACTACCAAGGCCACCAGGAGGGGTCCTCAACCAGCCGAATCCATCCGGATCGGCTATGAGACCAGTAATCACCATGCTGAACCGACAGCAACCACTGCACCATGATCAGATCGCCAACATGTTCAACGACAACCGGCAGTTAGAGCCAGTTGCCTAGATTGGCCTGGACAGACAGTACAACGCCGGTGGCCGACAGCTGTTCCCGGGTCCACCAACGCCACCACCGGAAAATCGACCGCCTCCCGCTGATCATCCACTCCACTACTAGTATCAAGGAGGCCGCGAAAATCATCACTACAGGCCTCATATGCCACCACCACTGTATCGGCAAGCACCCGCGTCATATAATCAATATGAGCCGGTATAGCAGGACAACCGGACTTGGGCCGATTTGATTGCGGACGTCATGCGCGACCAATTTGGTCTCAAACCAAAGGACTCGGGGAACATGTATCGGTATCCTTATCCGGAGCATTTTGAGCAGATACCGTTGCCCAACCGATACAAGATCCCAGATTTTTCGAAGTTCTCAGGGCAAGACAACGTGTCAACCTATGAGCATGTCAGCCGATTCTTGGCGCAGTGCGGTGAAGCATCGGCTACAGACACCTTGAGAGTCCGGTTATTCCCTTTGTCTCTTTCGGGATCGGCTTTCACCTGGTTCTCTTAATTGCCTTACAACTCAATTCAGAGCTGGGTGATCTCGAAAAACAATTTCATAGCTACTTCTACTCTGGCAACCATGAAATGAAGTTGTCGGACCTCATCAGTATCAGGCAGAAGCACAACGAGTCGGTTCAAGAATACATCCAACGCTTCAGAGAGATGAGGAACCGATGCTACAGCCTGGTGCTGTCGGATACCCAACTAGTCGATTAGGCCTTCCATGGCCTGATCGCGCCGATCCGTGAACGCTTCTCCGCTCAGGACTTCGACAGCCTGGCGCATCAAGCACATAAGGTGACGGCCCATGAATAGAGATTTTAGGACACCAGGAAGGCCGTCAAAAACATAACGCAAGTCATCGTTGAGTCAGACTTCGATTCCAATGAGGATGACGCGGAGGTGCGGCGGCCGAATGGGCCAAGAACAAAAAGGCCATCGTCTGCCAGTGGTTGCTGAAGACAGTCAAAGAAGAAAGATATGACTTCAACATCACCAAGGCCGATAGGATTTTTGATTTACTGCTCAAGGAAAAACAGATCCAGCTTCCCGAGAACCACGTGATCCCATCGGCCGAAGAACTAAAGAAGAAAAAGTACTACAAGTGGCAAAACTCTACATCTCATGCCACCAACGACTGCAAAGTCTTCAGGTAGCAGATCCAGTCGGGAATAGAAGCCGGGAAACTCAAGTTCGCTGATTCCAATCGGCCGATGAAGGTAGATGGCCACCCCTTCCCAATCAATATGGTTCAAATCGGCCCCAGACAAGCTGATCGGCAGCACAGAATGACGTACAGCTTAGCCAAAACATTGAAAGGGGTCAAAGCAGAAGGTGAGCCGACTGGAAGCCAAGCCACGCCGATCAACATGGTGTGCCTTGCCGCCCGATCGGCTGATCAACGGCCGATCAACACGAGCAGCCAACGCCATCCCCAACAGCAATGTTGGCGGGAAGAGGCTCGGTTTGAAAGGTTTTACCGGCAAGAGCCGGAAACACGAGGCCGCCGGTACGACGAGAATCACAGCGGTGCTGATCCCCATTGGCATTGCGAATTTTTCAGGCACTGCTGGGAGACCGGGATGAGGCTGCCAACGCTAGAAAATTGCCCGGCTTGCAGCAAGTGCCCCGAGGACGAACATAGAAGCCGGCCTGATCACCAGTCCAACTCGGTTCGTCCCAAGGCCCATTCAGCTCAACCGACACCTGCAGTCCATTCACGATCGGCTAGGGCCGATCCATCAGGACTTCTTCGACGAAAACGAGAACGACTACTACGACGAAGAAGAGGCCAATGACGAAGAATCGGCCAACCCCCAATGGTGCCCCTCTGACATCTTCACCAAAACACAGAAACGAAGAATTCAAAGGCTAAAGCGTGAAGGAAGGGAAGAAGAAGTTTGGCAGATGATCCAAGAACAACGCCGTCGGCTGGGCAAAATCAAAATGCGATGGATCCCCAAGGAGAAAACCACCATAGCCGACGAGGAGCAAGGCAAGGAAAGTTCAGCCGATCAAGCCAGGAGGGCAGCCAAAGGGAAAGGCAAAGTTTCTGCATCGGTCAACATGGTATTCATATTGTCAGCCGAATTCGGTGCCCCTGAAGCCGATGCAGACACTATCGAAGACGACTTGGTGAAACTTGCACTCTCCCCGGACCAAGCTATTTTCGACAAACCCGAACTGACCATCAAACTGACCATCGGCAATAAGACCATGCCCACAACATTCTTTGTCATCGACGGGAAGGGGTCTTACAGCCTGCTGCTCGGAAGGGACTGGATACACACCAATTTTTGCGTTCCTTCTACAATGCATCAGAGCCTGATCCAATGGGACGGCGACAAGATCAAGATCGTACCAGCCGACAGGTCAGTTAGCGTCGTCACTGTCGACCGCTTTGGGAAATCGAAGGCATTGATTGTTTGTCTGGGAAAATCTGGCTGATTTTCTAAATGTGTCTGATTCCATAATATAGCTGATTGGAGATGACGAGCCACAGCTACTGCTTTGAACAAGACATGGTGGAGGGCTCAAGCGTCTTCGGCATGGACACCACGGATGAAGACGATGGCAAGCTCGGGCAAGGTTTTACGTCGGCCGACGAGTTAGAAGAAATTGACATCGGCTCTGGTGACAAGCCGAGGCCGACGTATATTAGCAAAAATCTATCTTCTCATTGTAGATCCCAGCTCATTAATTTGTTAAAAGAATATAAGGATTGTTTTGGTTGGGAGTACTTCGAGATGCCCGGTCTTAGCCGATCTATTGTCGTTCATCAACTACCAATCAAGGCAGGCTATCGGTCGTTCAAACAACCTCCCAGGAGATTCAAAGCCGATATGTACGACGCGATCAAAGCCGAAATAACTCGGCTATATGATGTTGGATTCATTTGGCCTTGCCGATACACCGAGTGGGTCTCAAACATTGTCCCAGTGTTGAAAAAGAAGGGCAAACTTAGGGTATGCATCGACTTCAGAGACCTGAATAAGGCTAGCCCCAAAGATGAAAACCCAATGCCCATAGCCGATTTTCTCGTAGACGCTGCGTCAGGCCACAAAATTATTAGCTTCATGGATGGCAATGCAGGCTACAATCAAATCTTCATGGCCAAAGAGGACATTCACAAAACTGCCTTTCGATGTCCTGGGGCAATCGGCTTGTATGAATGGGTCGTTATGACGTTCGGGCTAAAAAATGTTGGGGCAACATATCAACGGGCCATGAACTACATTTTTCATGATATGATCGGCTCTCTGGTGGAGATCTACATCAACGATGTCGTTGTCAAGTCCAAGGAGATAGAGGACCATATAGCCGATCTGAGGCAAGTTCTGGAGAGGACAAGAAAATATGGCCTGAAGATGAATCCGTTGAAGTGTGCGTTCGGCGTATCGACCGGGCAATTTCTAGGGTTTCTTGTTCATGAAAGAGGAATTGAGGTCACACCAAGAAGCATCAATGCTATCAAAAGGATACAACCTCCGAAGGATAAGATGTAGCTTCAATCATTGATCAGCAAAATCAACTTCATCAGGCAGTTCATAACCAATCTTTCAGAAAAGATGGAGCCGTTCACACCACTGCTTCGGCTGAAGGCCGATCAAGCATTCACATGGGGGGCAGAGCAGCAAAAGACTTTGGACAATATCAAGGATTATCTAAGCTCTTCCCCAGTTCTAATGCCTCCACAAAAAGGGATACCATTCAAGCTGTACCTATCAGCCGATGATAAGTCAATTGGCTCGGTTTTAATCCAAGAGGTTGAAGGCAAGGAAAATGCTATCTTCTATCTCAGCCGACGGCTACTAGATGCAGAAACAAGGTATTCACTAGTAGAGAAGCTATGCTTATGCCTGCATTTTTCGTGTACCAAGTTAAGGCACTATCTGCTATCAAACGAGTGCACAATAATCTGTAAAGCCGATGTAGTTAAGTACATGCTATCGGCTCCAGTGTTGAAAGGAAGAATTGGGAAGTGAATTTTTGCTCTAACAGAGTTTGACTTGAGGTATCAGGCGCCCAGGGCAGTCAAAGGACAAGCTATAGCCGATTTTATCGTGGAACACTGGAATAACTCAATCGGCTCAGTAGAAATCATGCCTTGGACATTGACATTTGATGGCTCAGTTTGCACCAATGGCTGCAGCATCGGCTTGGTCATTATTTCGCCTTGGGGGCAAGTTTTCAATTTGCTTTCACTATTAACCCCCATGCTACAAACAACCAAGCCGAATACGAAGCCGTACTTAAAGGGTTACATCTACTCAAGGAAGTTGAAGCCGATGCCATCCAAATAATAGGGGATTCACTGTTGGTCATCAGCCAGTTGTCAGGAGGATATGAATGCAAAAACGATGCGCTGATGATCTACTATCAACAATGCTGGGAATTGATGGAAGGTTTTCGGCTAGTCACGCTGAAGCATATCCCCAGAGAACAGAATATTGAGGCCAATGATTTAGCTCAAGGGGCATCCAGCTATAGGCCGATGATAAAAGATGTTGAAATCGAAGTTGCTGTCATTACAGCCGATGATTGGAGGTTTGAAGTCTACAACTATCTCAAGAACCCCTCTCAATCGGCTACAAAGAAACTGCGATACAAGGCACTAAGATATCTTTTGCTCGATGAAGATATGTATTATCGGACGATTGATGGTGTGCTGCTCAAGTGTTTGGGAGCCGATCTAGCCAAGGTGGCTATCGGAGAGGTGCATGAAGGGATTTGCGGCACGCATCACTCGGCTCACAAGATGAAGTGGCTACTTCGGCGAGCAGGATATTTCTGGCCGACAATGCTGGAGGACTGTTTCAAGTATTATAAGGGTTGCTAGGATTGTCAGAAATTCGGCGCCATACAACGAGCACCAGCATTGGCTATGAATCCAATCATCAAGCCTTGGCCATTCAGATGATGGGGCATTGACATGATCGGCCAGATCAATCCACCCTCAAGCAAAGGGCATAAGTTTATTCTGGTAGCAACAGACTATTTTACAAAATGGGTGGAAGCAGTCCCCTTAAAGAAAGTTGACTCTAAAGACGTAATCGAGTTTGTCAAAGAACATATTATCTACTGATTTGGCGTCCCACAAACAATTACGACGGACCAGGGATCTATATTCATATCAGACGAATTTGCTCGGTTTGCCGACGGCATGGGGATCAAGCTACTTAATTCTTCACCGTACTACGCATAGGCCAAAGGGCAAGCCGGAGCTTCAAATAGGAGTTTGCTTAAATTGATTAAAAGAAAGATCTCTGAGTACCCCAAGCAATGGCACAGCCGATTAGCCGAATCACTTTGGGCATATCGGATGGCATGCCATGGATCAATTCAAGTCCCTCCATACAAGCTAGTCTACGGGCACAAGGCAGTGCTACCATGGGAAAGCGTCATCGGCTCAAGGCGCATTCAACTACAGGATCAACTCGCAGCCGATGATTATTATCACTTGATGGTGGACGAGTCAGAAGACTTGGTTTTATCCAGGATGAAGGCCTTGGAGAAATTTACAAGGGATAAAGAACGAGTAGCCAGACATTATAATAAAAAAGTTGTGCCTAAATCTTTTGAAGAGGGCGAACTCGTTTGGAAATTGATACTGCCGATTGGATCCAGAGACAATAAATTCGGCAAGTGGTCACCAAATTGGGAAGGGCCTTTCAAGATCCACAGATGCGTCTCTAAAGGAGCTTATATGCTAGAAGGTTTAGATGGAGAGGTGTTTGGAAGGGATCTTAATGGGAAATACTTGAAAAAATACTACCCAAGCGTATGGATCAACTCGTGATTCGGCTGTTTGCTTAACCTGTTTCAGTCAAGCATCGCCTTTAGGCCATTTTTATGGCACGTTTTTCCCCTAATTGATATAATCGGCTGTTATTGGCCGATAGCGACTACAACGAGGTGAAATTTGACTTTAGTTCATAATTTTGTCGACATCGAAGACATCAACAAAATTAGGAGGGCATATACCCACACAAGACTCGAGGTGATTACAGAGAGGTGGACGTCAAAAAATTTTCGTAATCGGCAGTCAATAAGAGTTATTAAAGACGATACATAAGGCCGAGGCCGATTTCATTCACAAACACCGTTTCAGGAGTTAACAAGTTATATTAAGTGTTCAAAGAGCCGACACCGATTACAAAAGTTAGACTGACATTCATAAAAGCGACATCCGATTTCAGAATCGCAAAAATATTACAAGGAATTGGATTTTAGTTCTTCAAGAAATCGGCTATAGCCGATAGTGCCTTCCGCCTGATTTGGTCTACTTCCTCTATGGTCTTGGCATCATCGGCTTCAGACCCGATCACCAGCCGAATCCCTTTCACCAGGCCCTTGAGGTGAGCCACAGCCACCGTAATATTTTGACATTGGGCGTCGATTTCTGCTGGCAGGCTGGCCATGTACTCCTTGTGGATGTCGATTTCGTTCGTGACTTGAATGAGATCGGCCATCAGTTGATCTTGGCGCTCGAGGAGTTCCTCGAGCTTGGCGGTTGGCTCGGTCTTCAGGCGGTCGAATGCGGCTTTCTGTACCTCGATGTTCTCTTTGTTGGTTTGGATGGTTGCCGACATCATTTGGTTTTCTCGACGGTCGGCTATCCGCTGCTGAGCCCGCTCGTATTTGAGTTGGTACGCCTCCAAGAAAGTCACGCACAATGGTGTCGGCTATCGCCTCCGGCAGCGGCCTTGGATTTCTTTGAAGCGCGCACGAATTGAGCCGCTGTCGGCTACCAGCACGTCAAGCGAGGCCTCCAGACGATTGTCGATGTCAGCTAGAGCAGCCTTTAGATCCTCATCCAATGGCACCAGTGTCTTCTCGTCGTCCTCGCCCGGGTCCTCGAACTCTGACAGGTCAAAGTTAAGAATGTCGGCTATGTTCTGCGAAGAGGAGATGGTCATTAAAAGGAAAACTGCTGAATTAATGGGGCCAATTACAGAGCTCAGTCAACTTGCCGTGGACATCGGAACGAAGGTAGCCTCTTGGCCGGCTTGTCGCCGCGGCAGTAGCCTCCTCATCGGCACCATTGCATTGCCCGTGCCGATTCGAGTATGTTCACTTGATGTTATGGGGGCAGGAGTTGGTGTGCGTGACGGATGCAAGGGGGTTAATCAAAATCGGCTAAACAATGTAAAAGGGAATTGAGAGGTAAAATCTTACCGTCCGCGACACAACTCGCGGCTTCCTGGTCACACGCTTGGTTCTCTGCCGATTCAGAAGCATATGAGCAGGTGCAAGTAATTTTGAAGAAGGCCAAAGAGTTGAAGTCACTTACCGTGACCAGCCGGACGGGGCGTTTCGGAGGGCTTGGCATTTTTTGGATTTCGCTTTCGTCAGCCGATGGGGTAGCAGCATACTTGTCTGAATTTGAATCGGCTGCAGCTTCGTCGACGGTGTTGGCAACTTTTTCGCCCTCCACTTCTTCGTTGAGGTAGGCCTCGACGTCCGAGTCGATCGGTGACAGGTCGTCGTCGGCTGCAGCCTGCTTCGCCCTCTTGGCGGCCCTTTTCTTCGACTCAGCAGCCGACGTGGCGGCAGCTGACGGCTTAGCCCTCTTCGTCCGCTGAACCGGCTGGCGGGATTGCCCGTAAAGTAGAGTGCCGACTTTCGGCGCCTTGAAGCCGATGGGCGATGGCGCCAGCCCGCGCCCGTCCGGCAAAATGCCGAGCGCATACTGGATCACTACTCCACTTCGGCTAACTGGGAGAGGGGAGTCGTCGACTGGCTGCAAACAAGAAAAGACAAGGTTAGCCGACGATGCAAATGAGAGCTGACAAAGTGAACGAGATTTAAAGGGAAAAGTGCTTACTGATGGGACACGGTCTGGGTTGACCAACGTCACGTACATACCGGCCGACTGATGGAAAAGATGTTGCTTCCATTCGGCCCACCAGCTGTTGAAGACTGTTGATTTGCTTCGTGCCAAGCTTATTCGGCCGATTTGGCCGAGTGGGGGAATCGGAAGCTGTAGCAGCCGAAGCATCATTACAGCTCCTTCAATGTGGCCCCTAGGCTGGATCCTGTCGGTGAACCCCAGCCCGATCGGCAGTTGGCTCCAGCCGAATTGCTGTGCTGCCACCATCGGATGGTAGAACTCGTACGACTTCTCCACGTTTCGGCCCGGTGGATGCCGACCGGCAGATGCACAGGAGATGGCGGTGACGAAGACTTCCTCGGCTCGGGTTTTCTTTCGAATCCAGCTCGTCCAGCTAAAGGCTTCCTGGTTGCTCAAACTCATGGAAATCTTTGTAGGTGAACCAGATCCTGGAGTCGGCTGCAAAGCCGTCGTACAGCCACTCGAACCATTCCGAGAACTCGTCGGCTGTCAGCCTTGAGCCCAGATATGCGCAGCCAATTCACCGTATGACGTCGGCTGACGAGTTGTCTGCTCTTCATCACCCACGATCCTTGGCTCGATTAGTGGAAAGTTAGCTTGGGGAGGAGCGGGCTGGTCGGCTATCTTGTACATGTGTAAGTTCATCCATAATTGAAGAAGCCACCAGGGGCCGTCAGTGCCGACGGACTGCCTTGACGCCAGCCGAGCCGAAGCCGATCCTAGCGTCTGGTACAGATAGCCCAGAAGATATTTTCCTTGGGGAATTTTACGCTTCTCCACGAGTGCTTCGGCTACGTGCTGCCAGTTTGTCGTCGGCCCGTAGCTGGATCCGCAGAACAGGAACTTCTCGAGCCACATCATCAGAAAGACGGTGTGCTCCCTTTCCGAGATCGGCCCGTCGCGCATGTTCATGCCGATGTAGCCGCTCCAGCCGCTGATGCTCTTAGTTTTGAAAATGTGGCTATTCTTGCGTTGGAGGTTGCTCGGCCGGACCATCGAGGTGATGTCCAAATCGGTAGGAATCACGGCGTCCATCAAAGTTGGCGTCATCGGCCCTTGCCTGAATAGGAAGGCATTGAGGGTATCTAACCAGAAGGAATGGGCGGCCGATAGCATCAATTCATTCTTCGGCATATCGGCTATTGTTAAATCTAGGCATTGGTCAATGCTAAGTTCAGCCCAATGTGTCCTTTTCCTAGCCGACATTCTGAGATACCATGCCGGCCAATTCTTGTCCATTGAGAGCCATGACTTAAAAGCGCTGCTCCAATTCGGCAGGCTAGGGGTTGAGAATCGGAATGGAACCCGGTCAGTTTCGGCGTTGATCAACTCGCTTGGGTCCGGATTACCGATTGGCCCTAGGAAGTACCGATTTTTGTGGACTAGGTGGGAAATAGTGATCTGGTGGGCTAGGTGCTGCATGATATGAAGAGATAAAGAAATTATAATAAGGAAGAACGGCGAGTTGCGGGAGTCAAGATGTAAGGTTCAGATTGCAAGGACTGAAAAGGGGATCGAGCCGATCGGCCTCACCTCGGGGTATTGTTGCTGCTGCTCCGATGCACCGGCGGGAGTGCTTGAGGATGCCATCTGGAGGAGATCGCCGCCGCTTGGGGTTCGCCGGAGCTGATTTTGGCTTCTGGTCGCCGGAGTCGCCGGGATTCGCCAAGTGCGCCGGTGAATCGCCGGAGGGGAGAGAGAAAGGGGATTTTTTGTTGCGGAGTTCTCGAGAGTGAAAATGAAAGTGTGACCGTTTCGGTAAGAGGGAAGGATTATTTAAATGATATTCTGGGCAGCCGAAACAGTTTAGGTCAGAAAAGAGCGGGAATGTGAAAAGGCGACAAATCCGCAACATTTCATATCACGAACTTAGGGGGCATGTGTTAACGCTTAAATTTGGTAACCAAATCCCTAAGTCCTAGCTGAGGATGAAGCAGAATCAGATCGACTGGTTTGACGAAGAAACAGAGGCCGGGTTGGCTGAGATGCGATCGGCTGTGAAGCCAGTCGGCTAAGGTTGAATCGGACAAGAACAGCCGATAGCCGATTCCAAGTTCAGAGAAGTTGAAGCCATTTTTTATGCAGATATTTGGAGATAAAATAGAAGATTTGGTTTCCAAATTATGCATTAAGAGATATTGCCATCTAGGGATAAAGTCCCATAATGGCAAATGTATGTAAATTAGAGATTTGTTTAGATATAAACTTATTGTAAAGGCGGCAAAGGATTGCTTCCCGCGCTTTTGTCGTATAGATATAGTAGTTAGTTGCAACCGTATGTGGCGCAATCTTTGTTGTACTTGGGTATACATAGGACCCGAGACCCCTGTAAATAAGAAAATCACAATCAATACAACCTTCGGCGCATCGCCTCCTTTTTCTTCAGACGAACAACTGATCCGGCTTCGGGCTGCATCGTTTTGATCCCCAAGTTCAGGTAAATGTTTGTCATTAGTGGTATATCTCGTCGAATGTAGTGCTTCCATCGTTATGACACTCTAAATTCGATGATTTATGCTATGCTAGTTATCATATATCGCATATAATCTAGAACAACGTTTAGATCTATCTCGACATCGGCTCGTTTCTGCCAAGGATCAGTAGCCGATAGAGCTAGATCTAAAGGTTGGCTTGAGTTATATGCGATATCCACCGTCTCGAGGTATTTACATCAGCTATGATAGATCAGATTATTCTTTTTATATTTAATGTTGCATCAGTGTTGAACTATTAAGTCATTTTTAGAGCTTTTATGATCTGTTCGGCTAGATGTATTTTGCTTAGAGACAGTGCCAGGGTTTCAGCTGGCCTTATCTGTTTTAATGTTATTTTGACATATTTGTTATCAGGATTATTAAAACCGCCTCTTATATTAAGATCTTGCTCTAGTTAAATGCCCTAAGCCAGAATTAGTGTGTCAGCTACAGCCGACAGCCGACTGATCTAGGTTTAGCGCATTTAGCTCAGATCAATATCTTTTCATAAGATAAATCGGAGTATTAGCTGATTTACAGTTGGACTTATGACATTGACTAAGATCGTTAAAGCATATATTTATTATTCTGTTGTATATTTGGATTAAGTGACTAATACTATCTCGGTGTAGCCGATCTATTCTACTCACTTGGTTTAAATACACTTCGGAATAACATATATATGTAAATTGACTCCTGCAGTCGATCCAGTAGGATCTAACTTAATACTTAAGACACATATCTCTATTTTTCTTGTTGGTTAACAGATCAAACCAACTGACACGTCTTGCACAGCATAGGTAGCCAAGAAGGACATGCACTGAAGTTAAGCAGATCTCCCGGGCCAACGCGTGAGAGAAATTTCTTGTCAACACACGTCGACAAAAACATCCTTTGGGCGGACGGTTTTTAAATCTCGCCCTCCAAAGGACGAGAGGCGACTAAAAATACAATTTTTCATAACTTAATTTTAGTATAAATCTTTTTAAAAATTAAATATGATAAAAATTCGCGAACAGCCTGGACGGCTGTGGTCTCCACCCCCGGCTCCCCTGCTAGGCCGGCCTTCCCCAGCTCCTCTGTCTGGCCGAATGCTCATCAATAATCTCCCAAATGGGCAAGAGATTTTGATTTTTAATCAGAAAATTTGATATAATACGTATATTCATTCGTGAATTGATTCTGATAACTCATTCCCCAAACTCACAGATATGGTGCTTAGTAAATTTCTTGATTTTCAGATAATGCTTGTTTTTATTCTTGTCCCAAACAGTCAATGTAACAGGGGATTTTATTTCCCCGGTAATTTTGGGTAACCAAAGATTACCCTTGTATTTGGATTACAAGGGAGAAAATATGATGGACACCCAAGCAGGCCCTGAGTGCTTTTCATTTCACTTCAGTGTACCAGGGCTTTTCATTTCACTGGTAATTTTGGGTAACACAAAATTTCCCTTCTATTTGAATTACGAGTGTATAAAAACAGGCCCTAATTTTTTTAGGACTCACTTATTTTGTGTGATTTTTGGGTTACTTGAAACTTTGGTCATAGGCCTGGTGGCAGGTCCACGGACGGGAGTCCGATCCTCACGCGACTGAAGTCCGGCAACAAAGAACAAACAGTTTTTCTATATATTTATCAACAAATTTTTTTAAAAAAATTTAACAGACACATAATCATAGTGTAATTATATTGTAACTTAATATAACGTGTATAACATAACTTGTATGTAATTTTCATATAATTTTGAATCATTCGATTTGTTTCAAGATTCGTGCGAGTAAGAAAGGAAAAAAGTCATAGCGCGCACATGTGAGAGGATTCATTTCTATAACCTCCGTTTTATAAAAATAACATGTTATAAAGGAATTTTTAAAAGTTATATACAATATACTTAGTTATATACATTATAGTATATAGGAGTTACAATATAATATCACGATTGTAATATATTTACATATATTAAATTTCTGAAACAAATTGACGACAAGTATACTGGTGGTCTCCCAAGTACAAATACAAGGTGCTCCAAATCTCCTAATCATGCTCCAAATCCCCTAAGTGCGCTTCAAATCCCCTAATCTCGCTTTCAAGCAGGGCCCAAAAAACGGATGTAGAGGCCTAGACCTTCATCACTGCTGGATCTAGCCCGGGTGCATGTTGACTACAAGGGCGATGGGCAGCACCACTCTCCTTCTCATGCTTTTGAGGTATGGCGGCACCCACTGAGTCTAGCTCCTATGGCGAAAGGAGGCAACCAGGAAGGATGCTGACATGGATGGGCTCCTCGGCCTCCTTCTAGGCGTGTTGTCGATGGTGATGGAGGGGCACAACCAATGAATCTTCTGAATCTACAACTTTCATTGGCAGCGACGTGATGGTGAGCCATCATGCTCCTCGTCGGAGTGTGTGTAGCTATGTCGTGCAATGCATCATCCACAGCTAATACCCGTAGGTACCATTTCTGGTATCTATGGTATCACGGCTGATACCAAGGTATCAGACCGGTACCTATGATATCATAGCTGGTACCGGACGATGGGTATTGCCTGGTATCCACAGGTACCACGCTTAGTACATGTGGTATCGTGACTGCTACCCACAGGTATCAGACCTGGTATCCTAGGTACCAGAGACCGATATCTACGAGGTATCAAGTATCAAGTACGAAAGCCTCTCATCTTCTTCCTTCCCCTCGTCCCAACCCTTGTTCCCTGCTTCTACTGTCGCAACCAGCATCGCTACCTACACCACTACAGGCGATGCTTAAGATGTGGGGGCGGCGAACGCGTGTGTTAGGGGGGAGGGGAGGGGACGAGGGCGAGATGACTCTAGACTTAGATGAATAAAGCAAATATGTGGGATCAACCTTCCTAAAGTGTCCCGTTCGGACGATATCCCATCCTCTAACAGCCCTCTTGAGTATAATGGGTGAGAAAATCTCAATGACAATTTTTTAAAAAAAAACATATGGGACACTGAGGAGAAACTTGGTGTCAATTTATTAAGGAGGGTGAACATGACATTGAAAAACCAAACGCAGGCCACGAGCAGTACATCGGCTTCTCTTTACCATCTACACTATGTAAAGTCCCAATTTCAGAGCCAAAAAATAGATTTGATCAATTTTCAGAAACTCGTAAATTTTTTTAGCTGATACAAGCATTTTTATCTTGATACGATATGGAAAACCTTCAGCTGAGTTAAGACTGAGATATCTGTCTGTATTACAAATACCTCATATTGGTTATGTATACAAGTCAAAATAATGTTTAACAAGTAACATCAGTGATTGTATCTCTGGTTGAGTGTGGACATCTTCATTATATTACATGTCACCAGATATGATGTTAGAAAAAGGGGATTTTTCGGTTTCAAGAAAGAAAAAGGAGGGGATTTTTAAAGGTCCTGCAAATATCAAGGTTGCTTTGCTTAGGGATCAATGGAGAATCATGTGTGTGCATGAGAAAGGCAGAATTGTGCTGCATGCACTCAGAAAGTTAAGTGGAGGAAATTCAGTGGTCCATCACAGAAAGGAGGGCTACCAGGAGGGAACATCACATCAACTTCTCCTTTAAAAAAATTTCATGTTGGCATTAGAGATGATAATGCTCCCCTCTCTACTCTGCTTCTTATTAGGGCCCTTGTGATTTTATTTATATCTTCTTTATTATTGCACTTTATATGTGATAATATCATGCAATTTTTGTCTGATATGTTTTATTAGTGATGGAGAAACAGAATTAAATCTGATAGTATTTATGCGAGTATTTAGTTTCATCTGTAAAGAGTTATGTAATCCTCTATGAGCTAATTAGCAAATTACTATATATGAAATGTATGGTAGGCATTAGGAAAGGCCATATATTCATCGATAAATGACTGGTCTTTTATGGATTATCAAATTAATTCTTCTTTTCACTCTGGAAATTAACTTCTCTAGGAGTGTACTGATGCTGCACATAACAGCATATGGCACCAATTTACCCGCACCAAGTTGGTGTTCTTGTTCTTATTAGTTCTTAATTTGTAGTGTGTAGATCAAGGTTGGATGAAGTACATAATTCATCCAACCCTAGATAATCCATGCTAAAGATGTTATCCTTATGTGGATTTAATTATGGAGGTCGTTTCAACCGGCTTCATCCCAATCTCGTTTACTTATGATGTCCGAAACTTCAATTTTTGCCTTCTTTTTCTTTGGGTCAATTCTAGGTTGGATTCATATAGTCCAATGGCATTCGAATAAACTAAGTTCGATTATTTAAGATTGGTAACCAAAATTTATCTATTAATCTTCAATATCGTAGTTGATTATTCCATAGTTGTGACTTGTGAACCCAACAACTAGAAGTAACCCTGATAATTAAGGTGCTATCACTCTGGAGAAAGCCACAATTGTCCGGTTCGTAACCTTCGGTAGTCCCGATTGTTAAACCGGGACTACGAATCTGAGACTAGAGATGGATCTCTAGTCCCGGTTAAATAACCGGGACTAAAAATGCATCTTTAGTCCCTTGAAGCCACCAACCGGGACTAAAGATTTTTTTAAAATTTTTTTAATTTGCCCTTTCTCCATTACTCCCCTCAAATTCTTTTGTTTTTTTCTTGTCAAAATCCTAAAATCATCACGATACGAAATCAAATATCACGATTCACAAATAGTAATGAACAATACATATCCCAAATGTTTTTTTATTTTTTCTCCACATATCAAATACATCTTCAAAATCAAAAAAAAATCACAGATCAAATACTATCATAAATTTGTTCACACATATATACAACAAAATCCACTATATACAATAAAATACAACAACATCAATTTTTCGCTCGGCTCGTCGCCGGCTCCCGCTCCCGCTCGCCGCTGGTGAGAAGATGACGCCCCGCTGCCGCCACCTCCTCCCCCGCTGCCGCCATTTCCTCCCTTCCCTTGCTTGCCGAGGGGAGAGGGAGAGAGAGAGGGAGAGGGAGAGGAAGAGAGCTAGAGAGAGGGAAAGAGATCGAAAATGTGCTAAGTGTTGGATCTGTGGAGAAGACGATGCGAGCGGGGATATATATAGCCAATTCATCTTTAGTCCGGTTGGTGGCACCAACCGGACTAAAGATAATTTCCGCTATTTCAATCCATCTTTAGTCCCGGTTGGTGGCATCAACCGGGACTAAAGATAATTTTTCGCTATTTTCAATTCATCTTTAGTCCCGGTTGGAGTCACCAACCGGGACTAAAGATAATTTCCCTATTTCTAATTCACCTTTAGTCCGGTTGGTGCCACCAACCTAACAAAAGATAATTTTCTATTTTTCTAATTTATTTGGTCCCGCTAGGGTTAACAATTAAATAATTCATTAAATAGGGTCAAATTAAATTCATTAAATATAGGTTTAAAATAATAATATTAAAATTTAATCAAACATAGATAATCCTAGATATTAATGTGCTCCTCTAGATATTGTTCCTCTTTTGCCTCTCGCTTTTCTTCATTTTCATGTGCTGTTGAGCAAGAGAGGAAAAATTTGACTTTTTCTTTTATTTTTTTTTATATTTTTTATGGACTTAGGAGCACACGAGAGGTAACCACATAAAATTTGAGCGTAAACAAGCAAAAGACGTGGCCTGTGGAAAATTCGGAAGACACGCTCAAAATCGGAAAAAAGCTTCCGGGCTCGAAAAGGCAATCTTCTGAGGCTTTTTGGGAAAAATAAAATCGCCGAACGCGGCATAGCCACGAACAAACGCATCCAAAAATTTTTTCTGATCGATTTTCATATATGAAACGTCTCGATCGGAGTCCGTATGCGAAAGTTATGGCTGTTTTAAAAACCGACTCCGAGTTAGAGGACGAAATGGGAACAATACGCGTAAAACTTGTTAAACGCGCATAAACTAGACGTGACGACCAGGGTTTAAATGTCTTTATCAATACTGTACATCCCTCTCTGATTCGTATATTATCACCAAAATAATTTTAGAAAAGATTTTGTATATTGAGAATCATTAGTTAATAACAATACGATGATATGTAATAACAAAATTAAAGCTTCCTTCTATCTTCAATCACCCACCTCCACACAACACCACATCAGTTGAATCATGTAGCAAAATTTATATATTTTTATTAGGTTCAGTTAAAAAATAAGCACATTCACTTTTGTCCCGGTTGGTAACACCAACCGGGACAAAAAATAGCATCTCTAGTCCCGGTTGGTGATATCAACCGGACTAAAGATGATGTCGAGGCGGTCCAAATGCGTCGAGTGCCGACATCTTTAGTAACCGGGACTAAAGATAGCATCTCTAGTCGGTTGGTGTTACCAACCGGGACTAAAGGTGTCTGGCGCTCTGACAGGCTCTAACAACATTTGAACCGGGACTAGAGGTGATCTTTAGTCTCGGTTCGTGACACGAACCGGGACTAATGTTCCTAAAAATCTGTAGACTTTTTAAACCGGGACTAAAGATCATCTCTAGTCTTGGGTACAACTTAAACCGGGATTACTGTGGTTTTTGCTACTTTAACCAATGATGGTTTCTCCAGTAGTGTATTAACTTTTTATAAAATACACATACACCATTGCGCATGCATGTTAAATAAATTTTCAGTTTATCACGCACTATACAGAGAAAAAGGTTCGGTTTCTATGTATCAGTGTTATACTAATTCTCAGTATAGAAATACCAGGCTTTCTTTCCCCTTTGAAATGTATCTCTATATACACGAATAGAGATGGTGTGCAACTGTACGCCCTCGAGCAGATAGAGCAACCACGCTATCAGGTATCTCCATGATCATCGGCAAGATTATTCATACATATTATCTCAGTCTTTCTCTATCTTTCTGATGAGTATTTGAAATTAGTGTTATCCATTTTTTTTGAAATATATGCATATATTGTGTCCAGATCATTGTCAAATTGGACTTGAGTTATTGTTGTCTTGTATGTATACAATGGTAAAAAATTATTTGGATGCTGTGTGCAACCTGTATTGTTGGGATATAGGTGGTGTTCTTTTCTTATTAATGATTAAAATTTTATCTTGGTTTTTATTAACACGTTTTCCAAAGTACTAAGCGACACGTTTTGCATGAAAATTTAAAGTTGCTTTTAAATTATCAAATATATTTATTTTTAAGTTTGTAATAACTAAAATTTAATTAATTATTTGCTAATAACTTTTTGTTTTACATATCCGTATTTAATCTTAATCTACATAAGATTCGAACGCAGTCATAGTGTTTGAATTTTGGAATATAGTGTTTAATCACTGTGTGGCTATCTTGCTTGGGATGTCTCAGCTCTCTTTCTAAAATAAGAGTTGAAAATTATCGGATGCGTGCTTATATTTTTGAGGGAATGAACAGGGATGATAACATTGAGGAGTGATAGCATTTTTAACAGTCTCTTTATCTCATTCTCTAAATTAAATTTTAGCGACTTTAGAAAAAAATATACTCTAACAGATTAGCCAACTAGATGACCAATCCATCTGATTGGCGAAACTCCTCCTCGCGCTAGCTAACTTTGGCCAAAAGAGGCTAGCCAATAGTGGGCCCCACGCATGGCCCCACGTTTCTCCTCTCTCCAACCACCCTGAACGTCGTTGCACCAATCATCTTCGTCGTTGCCATGGTGGAAGCCGACGTCCGTAGCAGGGCCGACGGCCGTGTCGCCGGTGCAGCGGCGGAGGCAGAAGTGGGCGGTGGAGTTCGCGGCGGGATCCGTCCAAGCCGCCGCCGCCCAGCCTCCGCCTCGTCGCCCGTGGCGGGATCCCGGCAAAATCGCCGCCGCCCGGCCTCCGCCTTGCCAATCCGTCCAAGCCGCCTCCGCCTCATCGCCCGCGGTGGGATCCCTCCAAGCCACCGCCGCGCAGCGGGATCCTAGCAAAGCCGCCGCCCCCTGGCCTCCGCCTCGTCGATCCGTCCAAGCTGCCACCACCCCGGCCTCCGCCTCGTCGCCCACGGCGGATCCGTCAAGCCGTCGTCGCCCGCGGCGGATCCCTGCAAAGCCGCAGCCGCTCGGCCTCCGCCTCGTCGCCCGCGGCGGGATCCCTGCAAGCCGCCGTCGCCCGACCTCCGCCTCGCCGATCCATCCAAGCCGTCGCTCGGCCTCTGCTGACAGGGGGGAAGACATGGCGTCCGACGGGATCCGTCCAAGCCGTCGCTGCCCGTCGCAGTGAATCGGAGAGAGAGGATGGAGAAGAAAGAGGGGGAGAAGAATGACAAGTGGGGTCCACAGAGATATAGAGAGTTTGTTGGAGTAAAAGTTAAATTTGACTCTCTAAAATTTTTGTCAAACTGATCAAAACTAAATTTGAAGCGTCAAAAATGACTAATCTGTAAGAGCATCTGTTGAAGATGCTCTTAGATCGAACTATTCATGAAAATATTTATTAAACTTCTGGTAGTCATTGTTCTTGCTAATTATGAAATTGTAGCAATGGCCCCATCAAATCTAAACCAGAAGAGAACGTATGCACAACTTGTGCGTGCAAGACCCGTTGTGTGTTCAGGACCCTGTGCATAGGTAAGTTCAGTTTATTGAATTGGTTACACTTCAAGTAAGAAATTTATACTATTGTGTGATTGACTGCTTGTTTGTTTCAGAAGGTTCAAGCTTACTTCCACGACGTTGAGTTTGATGATTGCAGGGTAAACAGACCATTTTAGTGTTATCGTCATGGTAGATGTCAAGCTCCATTCCGAAGTTGATGGTGACAGCAAAGCTTTATTTTGATGGATGCTACTGTAAGTTCCATTTCCTTTTTCAATATGGAAAAATATAAAAAAATTAAATACTACCGTGGGAACATGATTATGCGTTTTGTTTTCAATCGTGGGAACAATGTGAGATCAAGTCGACAAAGATTTTTTGAAATGGCTACTGTATTATTAAACGTTATATATTGCATATCAAGATTTTTTTTTGAAAACACTGTACCAGAGTATCCTACAGTATATATTAAAAAATAATCAATATTTTTTTATTATATGTTTCTTCAAGATTATTAATTTAGTTGTCATTTGAGATTGTAACATGGTCTGTATTACATTATATGGACACATGCTTATAAAATTTACTAGAAAATTGGTGTGCCTCTTAGCGCGCTTATTATTTCATAGCCCGTGTTTGATGTTTAATTTGTCCGTATTTGACGTTTAATTCAGTGCCCGGGCGTAGACTACCTAAACTACTTCTTTTTCTTTTTGAACTTTATCTTTTTTTCTAGGGTTCATCCATCCAACTAAAAACATAAAAAGCATATAGACTGTATACAATAAAAATACATAAAAAGTATTCAAATTTTAATTCATGGTATAATAAACACTGCTGGAGAACCCCACAACAATCCCGATTGATAATCCCTTGTAGTCCCGGTTATTAAACCGGGACTAAAGATACCTCTTTAGTCCTGGTTGGAGCCACTAACCGGGACTAAAGAAGGAACCGGGACTAAAGCTCAGTTTCTCCCTTTTTATTGTTTTTTTATTACAACATCATCATCAAATATTTTCAATGAATGCAAATATCACACATCTAAAAACATCACACAGATCCAAAAGATCATCCGATCATTCACGATCCAAAATATTACAACTAACATTACACATCTAAAATCCAACAACATCTAAAATCAAATATTTCAACTAACATCACACATCAAATCTAACCACAAAATCATCCAATCATCCACAGATCCAAAAAAACACATCTAAAAAAATTCAAAAACACAGATTCGCCGACCGCCGCCCTTGCTCGCCGGCCGCCGCCGCCCCCACGCCGCCCGAGGCCGCCGCTCGTCCGAGGCCGTCGCCGCCCGAGGCCGCGCCGCCTCCGCCGCCCGAGGCCGCCGCAACCCGCTGGTCGCCCGGCCGCCGCTGCCATGCGCCGCACCTGGTGAATGATGTGCGGGAGGAGGGAGGAGGGAGAGGGAGATCTGAGGGAGAAGAAATGAGAAGAGAGGCAGAGTGAGGAATTAATACGAGGGGAGAGGGAGAGATCTGAGCTGTGCGCGTGAAATTTTTTTTGGAGAGAGAGCCGCGTGCGATAAGACCGAGGCTCTTTTGTCCCGGTTAGTGTAAAAAACCGGGACTAAAGATCCATCTTTAGTCCCGATTGATAACATCAACCGGGAATAAAAATAATTGGGGTCTGCCACGGTCTGCGGATTTTTTTAACCGGGATTAAAAATAAACTTTTGTCCCGGTTGATGTTACCAAACAGGACTAAAAATCCTAGAAAGTCGGTGCCTTTTTTAACCGGGACAAAAAATATTTTTAGTCCCGGGTACAACTCTAACCGGGACTATTGTAGATTTTGGCACTTCAATCGAAAATGATTTCTCCAGTAGTGAAAAAAAATATAGGGCATATAAACCGTATACAATATCTACATACTACTCGTCCAACAAATTAAAGTTTAAACCAAAATATATGCTCATCATGGCAGTGGAAAATAGTTGTACTCTAAAAATCCACGGTATAAAAAAATACCAGCCAGCCACATGCGAGGCATTATAATGACCCGTGTGTGTATATATATACATATATATATATAGAGTGTATGTATGTATATATATATATGTATATATATATATATGTATAAATATATAAGCCCAACATTATTAACTATTAACAGTATCGAGTAGGATTTTAAAACTTTTGAATCAAGCACAGGCTGTTTAGGTTTCGCCATCCTGCAAAGATCCAAAATTTTTCAAAGATTATTTTTCGAATGAACAATAATTTCAGCGCTGTGAACAGTAAAAGCAGTACGGTAAAAGCAGCAGTGTGAACAGTAAAAACATCATTAAGAATAGTGAACCCAGCAGTAGGAATAGTGAATTAAGCACTAAGAATAGTTTTCAACACTAGGAATAGTGATCACTTGAATTAATTAAGCAAATATAGTCAATCAAGTGCAGCCTAGTCTCTTTGTAATTTGGAATTAAATTTAGCCACACATGACCCCATTGACTGGCCCAACATTATTAGCATTTGAAAAGGGTTAATAGTTCAAAAATATATACAAAATCAACATAAAATAGGAAATAAAGTTGAAGATATGATAACTTATTTAGAAACATTTCTAGGTGAATCTGCTAAGGTCTTATGGGAACAATGGGTTGGAAAAAAATCCTAACAATTATGAAGAATTAAAAAGAGTTGTAGTAATTCACATAATTTTGCAAATGTAATATCAAACATTATTATAGCAGAAGATCCAGAATTAGGTTATACAACATTACAAAATAAAAGGTTAAAAGAAATAGAGAAATTAACATTAACAAGTTGGAAACACATAAAAGAATTTTCTCAACATTATTTATATAATGCTACAACTGCCAAACAAGGATATAACAAGGGAATAGTTGAATATTATTTCAATAAATTACTTCACCTATTAGGAAGCATGATATTTGAAGAATATAAAAAAACTGAATGAGCTGAAATTAATATTTCTCAAGCCATAACATTTGTGTTTAAACAACTAAAAAAATATGCACGGGTATACAAGCCTAGAGGTCTATGAAGCATTCAGATTATAATTGTTGTAACAAAATAGTACAAATACCTTTGTCATATGGAGATGATAGACCTAGAAGTAAAAGAAATTATAAACATCAAAATAAAAATAAGTGGTATCAGAGCCAGTCATCATAGAAAAACTAAATTTAGAAGTTAATATTGGAAAGGTAATAACTACCAAAGACAATATCAATATAATATATAGATTAAATCATATTAAAGACCATAGTTGGCACTCTAACAAATAGTCAACTAAATTTAATTGTTGACCTGATATATAATTTTTATACAAATTGGGATAAAAGGCAAGAAGACTTAGAGCAAAAGGTTGAAGAAGTGTATAAAGAACGAAAACAAATTGAACAACAATATTTTCTTGTTAGCAATAAACTAAAATTATGCATTAAAGTTACTAGAGGAATATAAGACACGACAAAAGTGATTATATTAGAGAATTATTAGAAAAAATAAAATCTAGTGAAGGAAAGGAAATAGTGTTGGCTTCATCAGGGATAATTGCATCTTCACAAGCCATTAATTCAGAAAAATGGACCTTTCTAAAAGTCTCTTTAGAAGAATAGCAAGCAGAGATGATAGATCTTTAAGTTGTACTGATAAACAAAAGGGTAAATATGAAAGCATAGATGAGCTGGAAGATATTGCTGAAGTAGACAAACAGCTAGAAAGATATCAAAGAGATTCTTTGAGAGCAATAAGACATCAACAAGTATACTGCATGGGATTCTTTGAGAATAAAAATAGGTTATACAGAATATCTAGAGAAATAGAGTTAAGTGTTGTAACCAAACCAGTAGATTTAAAAATAGTAGCTAAAGAATTCGAAAATGGATTAAAATATTCAGGATATAAGTATATTTACCAAGGTATGTATATAATAGGAATCAAAGGGATGATGAGAAAGAAATTAGGAGCTAAAGTTTTAATAACCTTATTAGACAAGAGATGGGATACAATAGATAAAGCCTCACTAGGTTATTTAGAAGGAGATATGAATGAAAACATGTTGATAACCTATATAGCGCCTGACTTAATGATGCATGTGAAAGAATTTATAGATAAAATGAGTCTTGGTTTCCAAACAAAAGGATAAGAAGAATTTAAAGGGACAAATTTGATTGTAAGTATAGAATTCATAGGAAGATTAACTAATAGAAGTGCCTCCAAATACAAAATAAATGTAAATGATATGATGGAAAAAATGCATTCAAAAGGAATAGTATTCATGAGCCCTATGACAATAGACTCTGAAGAAAGAGCAGGTGAAAAGTGACAAATTAGTGAATTTATAAAAAATAAAACTTTAAGTCAGCCCGAAAACTATATAAGTTATCAAGATAGAAAAGGGAATGTTAGTATTAGATTTACAAATTATAAATCCAAAACCACAGAAGACTTGGATGCAGGGTCATCCGATAGAAATATAATAAATAATAATAGACACAGTGTTTCTGAGTTTATGAAAAAATTAGATCAAGATAGTGAAATAAATTATTACGAAGATAAATTAAAAGAAATAAATGAAGAATATAATAGTTCAATGAAGAGTGACTGCCTAAAATAAGAGATAAAGAACTTTATTTCTATAAAGAATTATCTAGAGTAAAGAAACTAAAAAGGAACAAAACTATGACACTAGAAATGTCCAAAACCCAAAAAACCAAAGTAGAATAAATAAAGCAAAAAGATCAGGCTGAACATGACAAAGGAAAGCAGAAACTTGATAAAGATTTAAGTGAAGAAGAGCAATGGGAAGAAAATGAAAAATTATTTCTCGAAAGCTATGAATAAGAAATCAATCTAGAAAAATAAAATGGAAATATGCAAAGAGAAGATCAACTTTCATGGCCATGAAATAGGAGAAGGCAAAATACATTTACAAGAACATATTGCTAAGAGAATTTTACAATTTCCTGATGCTATAAATGATAAAAAAACAATTGCAACAATTCTTGGGAATTGTAAATTATGCTAGGAATCATATTAATATTCTAGCAAAATTAGCAGGACATCTATATGCTAAATTGAGAAAAAATGATCAGAGATATTTTAATTCTAAGACATTAAATTAGTAAGGCTAATAAAAGAAAGTGTGAAAGAACTAAAGCCTCTAGAATTTCCTTTAAAAGAAAATTATTTCATTATTGAAACAGACGCATCGCAACAAGGTTGGGGTGCTGTATTAAAACAAAGACCTACTAAATATTCACCTAAATCAGAAGAAAAAATATGTAGGTATGCCTCTCGAAGCTATAAATTAAAAACAGTGAATAACACATATCGAGAAACCTAGCAATAATCAATGCTATAAATGCCTTTAGGTCATATCTAGGGTTCAAAGAATTTACGGTTAGAACGGATTGCGAAGCAATATGCAGATATATAATCAACTTAATAGTAAGAAAAGTTTTACTAGGAGATGAATTCTATTTGAAGATATCATTACTAGAAATGGATACAAAGTTACATTCGAACATATTAAGGGAAAAAATAATCATTTACCTGACCTGCTCTCTCATGTACCTTTGTTGTAGGAATGAAGAAATCCATGAATTACAATGGAGTTGAATTCTTTACATTTGGAGAAGACAACAAACTTAAAGTATTTCCACCGAATACTTACAAATTCAAACCAAAAACCCATATAATTTTAGATGAAGTTCAAGAATGCATATTAGATAATTTCTGGTACCAATATAATAATAAGAGAGAAAAAATGCTACATGCTATCAATATTAAATAGTCTTGCTGAATATTTTCACCTAATAAATGAGCTAATGCCAACCTCGAAAAATAATGAAATAATACAACAAAAGTCTATATATGTAGTATCTGATGGAAAACTCCCTGGAGTTTACATATCCTTTGAAGAGATAGTAGCTCAAAAAATAGATGTTAAATTAATGAGAGGTTTATCATGGAAAAAATATATAGATATAGATGAAGCATTAAGCCAAGCCAGAAAAATATTAGGGATAAACTACTATTTAGAACCAGCCGCAAAAGAATATATACAAAAGTGCAAAAATGCTAAAAATAAGAAAGCCCCAGAAACCCCATATCATGTAAATATTAAGAGCGAAGGGTCATCTAGAAAACTTACATATAAAGAATGCCTAACTAAGGGAGTGGATCCCTTAGATGGAGAATATATTGATTGGAAAATAATTGAAAATTTTGAAGAAGCATCACCTCAATTAAATGAATTAAAAGAACAAATACTTAAGAAATTAAAACAAGAAATGAATAACAAATTTGAAGAAATGAAAAAAGCATATGATGAAAATTTTGATGTTTCTTTCTCTGATGTTGATACCATGGATATGGGTGGTCATGGATAGCCCGACCAATGAAGCAATATAGCTAAAATACTAAATATAAATTTGATAATAATTATCAATTTTTCTGGTGGTAAACCCAACCCCAACCGTAATAAAAATAATTCTGAATCAATCCAAAAATACTTTCGGTGAAGAGACATTTCACTGTAAGAGAATATAATCTTTCGGTTAAAGAGACATTTCACTGTAGAGAATATAACATCTGGCTGAAGAGGAGAAGCACAGGTACAAAGGTGTCTCCACCTTCAACAAATAAAGGCAAAAGGAAGCACTACTCCATGGTGCAAGCTAGCTCGTGAATCCACAGTATCTAGAAGATAAGCATGGAGCACTCTAGAGCTTCCTTCTCCAGCTCCTATAAAAGGAGGAGTCTGCTTAGCTGAGGAGACACACCGCAAGAAGGAGCTTCCCACCTAGAGCCTTCAAGCAACCCAACAGTCTCATAGTAGTATTTTAGAATCCACCTTGCCAGCATAGTTGAGCAAGGAGTGTAATATTTAATCAGTGTAAGGTAAGAACAACTTGTTTGTATTCTCTTCGGGGTTTCCAAAAGGGAAAACCGTATGTAAGCTTACCTATTTAATATGAAGTAATTTTCAATATGTATCCCTGTCTGTTTGTTCTAGTTAAGCGTTTATGCTAGGGACCCTATAGGAGAAACCTCTTCAGTCGTTCTCGTCTTTAGCCTGCATCTTGCATTGGCGTCTGGAGAACCCTGTGTCCGTAGAGAAGTGTTCCTTTTGGGTGGAACTGCCTGGGGAGATGATAAATTCTTAGTTAGATCATTTGTGACTAGGGATATATATATTTCTAAGTTGCTTCTAAAAAGACAGATAGGTGAGACATACGGCGAGTACCGAGTAGGATTTTAAAACTTCTGAATCAAGCACCGGCTGTTTAGGTTTCGCCACCTGCAAAGATCAAAAATTTTTCAAAGATTAATTTTTGAATGAACAGTAATTCAGCGCTATGAACAGTAAAAGCAGCATTGTGAACAGTAAAAGCAGCACTAAGAATAGTGAACTCAGCACTAGGAATAGTGATCACTTGAATTAATTAAACAAATATAGTCAATCAAGTGCAGCATAGTCTCTTTGTAATTTGGAGATAAAAATAAGTATATGTATATATATGTATATATATAGACACACACATGCATACCCCACACATACAAAAAGAAAGTGTGAGATGAATACATTTCAATAAGAAGGGGAGGTGCGCGATATTATGTACCTGCACATCTTAAAAAATATCTACCATCAAGCTGGGAGATTTGAAAAATCTATGTTTTAAGTTGTTGCTTGAATAGACGATCAGGAACCATAGATATCTACGTAGAGCTCATCGAGATATGAAAAATAGACTATAGGTTTATGGTAATCGGAGTCCGAATGAAGTCCTAGGGATTTAATCAATCTGAGCCATTCGATCTGCAGTAGGCCTTCCTTATTTAATAAGCAGCAAAACAATATAATATATATATACAAACACAGAAAGATGCATCGCTAGCCCTAGACCTAGCACTCGTCGTCCCATCGCATCTGCTGGCCGCCGTCGCCACCACAACCATCATCTGTCGTCATTGCCGATGATCAGTCGCTGTAGACTATGAAGATTATGGGTACCATATACCCATACAACAGGACTATTTGACTGGATATAAGGGATAGATTATGTATATGAAATATGTAACGGGTCTTGACTTAGGTATTATGTTTTCTTATGTATTAAGGAATGATCCGAAGTCCTGGTTTGATAGTGTTATAGACTAGACTTAGGAAAACGATATCGTGTTTGGTTGAGTTTTTATTCTTATAATCCTGCCCCTAACCTATATAAGAAGGACAGGAAGCCCTCCAAGGACATGAGGACAATTAAATTGTCAGATCTATACAATATCCGATGAATTCCAATCCCCAAACATGAGTAGGGTATTACCTCTTGTCAAGAGGGTCTAAACCTATCTAAACCCTTGTCTTACAACCCATCTACTTTAGCTCTCGTACGCCACCCCTTTTCTCATTGCTGATTTTCACAATCGACAGTTGGCGCTCCAGGTAGGGGAAGCGTCGAGTTTTTCGTCGACAAGTACGATGTGATCAGCTTTGAGAGCCGACGACTTCGCCTTCTCACTACGACAAGCCTATCGTTTCGGCAGGCTCGATTTAATCACTGACAACTTCAGCAAGATCTCTCTCCTCGACTCGAACTCAAACCAGTCGGGGAGGGACTACATCCACTCGGTCATGTTTGGTTTGCCAAATGCTGTCGAGATCAATTCCAAGGTTCTCCCCTCCGGGTTGGTTTCAAACCACTTGGAGAAAATGTTAACATCAGCTCGCCTTCATGGCCTTCCTAACAATGCAAAGACGTATCCTAGGATCGCCATTGTTGCACCCCGAGTTTTGCCACTAAATCGCTTAAATAATTTTCCCTGAAATAATCAGAATTTCTAGAATTAATCTGGAGTCAACAATTAATTTTTAAAATGCATTTAATAAATGGAAATGGCATGGTAGGATTTTTCTTAAATTCTACGTGTCAAAATACACTAACAGGATTTTTACAAAAAATTTTAGAGCACTCTAAGCATTTTTAATCAATTAAATAGGAAATCTGCAATTTAATTAAGTCTCAAATTCCTTTTTCCCTTTTCCTATTCATCCCGTACGACCGCTCTTTTTTCCGGCCCAATTTCCTAATCGGGCCGATGGCCCAGCTTGCCCGTCAGCCCGTTCTCCTTTCAGCCCCGTCGCAGCCGCGCGCCGCCTCCCTTTCCCTCGGCCGTAGGCCGAAGCAAATGAGCTGGTCGTGCCCGCGCGAAGTCCGTCGAGCCTCCTCGAACCCGCAGGCCACCGACAGGTGGGCCCCACCTATCGGCCCGCCTTCCCCGCACCCGGTCGGCCCAAGCCGCCGCCGCCCTCGCGACCTCCGCGCGTCCCCGCGCCACGCCGGACCCACGTCGGGCCCGAGCCTGAGCCGCTGCACCCGCCCCCGCATCTCGCGCACACCGAGACGGCCTTATCCGCATGCAAACCGCCACCACCGTTTTCGCTCTCTCCCTCCGAGTCTGATTGCTTCGGCGAGGAATTCGCGCTTGTCCCATGTGCAATACAATCTCCTTGCGCCCCTATAAAATCCCCTCGCCGCCGTCACATGTTTCCCCTTTTGCTCCCATGCTTTTAGCCTCAAAATAGTCGTCGCCGTCATCGTCTTCCCCATCTCCGGTGAGTGCACCGCCGCCCTTTCCTTTTGGTTCCCGCGGCACGCCGTCGTCCCACGCCGTCCCGAGCCACGGAACCCCCTCCGCCATTGTCTCCCGTGCCCACGCCGCTCGTCGCTGCCGTTTCCCGCATCATCAGAGCCCGGCCAGCCGCCACGCGGCCATGGCCGGTGAGCTCAAGCCGCCGCGCCGCGCAAACCCTAACCCTAGCACCGCCTCTCCCGCGCCGTTCGATCGGTCGGATCGGGTGCATCCGAGACGCCCGATCCCGCAGCTTCGCCCTGCCGTTCGATCCGGCCGCCATCCCTCCGATGGCTGCCGCATGGCAGCAAGCCACCTCGCCCCCACCATGGACTCGGTCCACCATGGATCGAGCCGGCCGCCGCTCGCGTCAGCCTGACAGCGCCGCTTCATGCTGACGTCAGCATGACGTCAGCCCTTGCCGCCCGCGCAATGCTTGCATCAACCCGGGACTTAATTACGCAATAACTAATTTAGTATTTTCTGTTTAGTTTAAAAATCGTAATTAAATTTCTAAAATTCATATCTTTTTAATCTGAGCTCCGTTTTAGTCCATTCAAATTTCATTAAATCCAAAAAATGTCAAGAATCCATTAAAAATACTTTTCAGTGCTGTTTCAGTAAACTTTTAGGGTGTATTGTTGAGTGCTTTGTTTGTCGTGTAGATTCCGAGCTTTTCAGCGAGTCCGTCTACCTCGAAGTAGTCGCCAAGGTTCCCGAGTCTCCAGAGCAAGGCAAGTCATACTTTACATTGATCATATTGTACGTATTTTATTTAAATATCTCTTTTCTCTCAAATACTGCATACGTTTTAGAATGTCATTTCATGGGATTATTATACCTATTGTACTCAACCATAGGGATTGTATACCTTATACCATTGATAACTTGGGTTCAATATGACTAGATGTTAGTTTAGGGCTTGCTTAGCCATTCTTAGCTCAACTAGCTCACTTAAGGGGACCACATTAATCAATTATTATATTAGTGACTAATTCTCAGATGATGTCAAGTTTATGTCTCTATTCTAATAATACTAAAATATGACAATGCTGTGTTGTGAGCACATGGTTGGATTTTGGTTAGCGTACTCATGACAATTAAGGACCGGTTCTCAGGAAACCCTGGAAGAATTACCGTGCATACCACAAGTCAGCATGGGTAATGGCTGGGTCTGTAGCATAGCTATCTCGAGCCGACGTACCCTAGTGAGGGTGGGCGTGATGGAGTTGGGTCGGCCCCGATTTTAAGGGTTGATCGGCTTCCGAATTCACCGCGGCACGAGAGGGGGCTCCCCATTACCCCAATGGGAGTGGGGGCGAAACCTTGGTGTGGTACAATTGGTTAGAGGGGGTTATGTGAAGGCTCATGTCATAGTTCCTTTCCGGGGTATCATGGTGGTACTCCGATACACGGTAACATGTCGTGGAATTGTGTCTTGTAGGTACAGTTGTACACCTCTGATGAGAGTAAAACTATTCAAATAGCCGTGCCCACGGTTACGGGCGATCGACTAGATCCACCTTGATTAGTCTCACTTATTTACATGAGTGAAATGTTGGGACTTGACTAGTACAGATGGATGGATGGGCCTGTTGCAACGTGGTTTTAACGTTGGACAGTGTTTATTTAATATTGCTTAATTATTACTACTTTTTTACTCCTTTTAACTATTATTGTTATTTTTGCAATGCTGTTTATGCAAATTGAGCCTTTATTCCCCTCCTTGATATTTATCCTACATCATACCTTCTCTTCCGGTATGACTTGTTGAGTACGGTGGTTGTACTCAGTCTTGCTCTATTTTCCCCCTTCAGTGGCAGAGGTTGAGGTCGAGGGGGTCTCCGAAGAAGTGTAGGCTTGTTTGCCGTCAAGGGTTAGCTGTGGTGTTGGTGTTTCGCTTCGCTCGAGCCAAGTTTAGCTTACGTCAGTTTTTTTCCTTTTCGCTACATCTGTGTAACTCTTTTATATTGTTTCTAAGACGTGGTTTCTGTATTATCAATAATGTTGATTTGTGTACCTCGGCTGATGCCTGGACAAGGGTTTAATGCACAAGTTAGCTGCAGAAATTCTGGTGTGAATTTCTAGGCATGACAAGTTGGTATCAGAGCCAGCCTTTGACTATAGGACGAGCCAACTGGAAACCTTAAGAGCCCTCTAATCTGTTCATTTGCATGAGTTTAAAAAAAGGGTGTTTTAAAAAGTGAAGTCAGTCTATGGTTTTAGAATTTGTGAAAATGGGTCTTTGTTTTTTTGGGTTTTTGAGCATGCTTTGATTCCCACTCCTTTGTTTCTATAGATGGCAGGTTCCCCAGCTACGCACTATGGTCAAGGTATGGTGGGCTTTGTCGCAGAGCTGGCACCCATGGCCCTTGTAGTCAGGTATCTTGGAGCGCCGAAGTATACCGCAGTCGCACATCTCAGTGGCGAGTTGCCTTACCGTGTCCGTTTGGAGGTTCACGGGTTTGTGGGGACGTGTCTTCCCAACATGGAGGTCACAGCTTCAGGAGGCACGTCGGACCACACTTGTCAAGAAGCTGCTTACCTGATGATGGCCAGGATGAGGGAGCTGCATGATGCTGACCTTCGCAGCTTCGCTTATCGCTACCATCCCCGTCGTGGCAGTTCCTCCGAAGTCAGTGCTTTCAAGTCTACTGCAGATGAGAACGACTCTATTTTCGGTCGCATGTGCATGGTGATCAGGGGTCTGGACAAGATGCACTCAAACTTGCACAAGGCAGCCAAGGAGCTGAACGACAGGAAGATGCTGAGGATCGTGAGTCTGCAAGACGAAGTGGTTCGTCTCAAGAAGGAAGTTGCTGAGTTGAAAGGACTCCCAGCACCAGGTGGTGTCAGGATTCGCACTACGCCTCAGAAGACCACCACTGCACCTGTCCATATCCAGCTGGCGCCCCGGATTCCTCCACCGTCTCCTCCTGCGCCTCCTCCCGCTCCACCAGCTCCTGTTTCGACGCCTGTCCCAATTCTTCCTGCTGCAGGTTCTGCTCTCACTTTCGCCCCGGCTTCGGCGTACCAAGGCGGAGGTGGCAACAACGGTTGGATCTCCATCTCCAGCGACTCAAGCTCCGAGGATTCAACTGAAGACATTGATTCAGAAGAGACTCGGAGTTCTTCTGAGGAAAGAGGCAGGATTGGTTGGGCTACAGCCACCGATTCAGAAGAGTCAAAGTCCGAGATGAAGACAGAGGACTCTAGGAGCCGTTCTAAAGAATGGGGATCCTCTGAAGGAAGCAGTTTTGACTCCTCGTCTCGTGGATTGTTCTAGTCGCCCTTCCTAGTTTTATCGTTTTGCTTAGTTTGTCTTCTTGGTAGTTGCTGTCTGTTAGGCTGCTGTGTGTGGGTTAGCTGGCAGTTGATATCGAGTGTGGTATGGCTGACCAATTAAGGATGTTTCGTGCTTTTCCTTGTTTTAATCAAGATCAGAACAATGCATTTGAATTCCAATAATAAAGTTTAGTTTCTAAGTTAGTTTGTTTTTCTTCTTTTCTCTCTTTGGTTCGGTCGTCTTCTCCAGATGGTGAACACCAGGACCAGCGGAGCAAACAGCAACAACAGGCAGTCAGTGACAACAACAACGAGAATCACGATGTCAACGGCAATGCTCCCCGCCGTCACCTGAGAATCCCACTATTGCTCAAGTGCTTGCTTCGCAGACGCAAATGATGGCTGCGATGATGCAGCAAATGCAACAACAACACCAGAAGATGCAACAGCAGATGTTGCAACAGATGCAACAGCAGTAGCAGAATAACCAGTTTGCTCCTCCACCACCCCAGTCTAAGTTGCCAGAGTTTCTTCGTGTCCGACCGTCGACCTTCTCCAGCACCACCAATCCTATGGAGGCCAATGACTCGCTTCATGCTATAGAGAAGAAGTTAGTCCTACTACAATGCACAGACCAGGAGAAAGTCTCTTTTGCTACACATCAGTTGCAAGGTCCTGCTTCTGCTTGGTGGGACAACTACTTGGTTACTCGCCTAACTGGAGCAGCTGTCACATGGGAAGAGTTCTGTTATAGTTTCAGGACAACACATATTCCTGTGGGAATAGTTGCGCAGAAGAAGCATGAGTATCGTTCTCTTGAGCAAGGCAACAGGTCAGTTACCGAGTACCTGCAGAGTTCAACCGTCTGGCACGTTATGCCCTAGAGGACGTGCGCACTGATGCAGAAAGACAAAAAAAGTTCTTGGCTGGTTTGGATGATGAACTCACTGACAAGCTGATCTCACGAGAGTATGCTAACTTTGAGAAGCTGGTTGACAAAGACATTCGGCAGGAAGACCAGCGCAACAAGATGATCAAGAAAAGAAAGGCAGTCCAGTTCAGACTTCCTCAACAGCAGGGAAATCAGCAGAGGCCACGTTTCATGTCCGAAAGTCAGGGTGAACCTACCACCATGATTGTTCGTCAGCATCGGCCTTATCACCCAGGGAATTTTCAAGCGGGCAGTAGTGGCAGTGTTAGTGGACAGTAGCAATTCACTTCGGCCCCGCGTCCTCCAACAGCTCCACCCCAGCCGCAGTCCAAGCCACCACCTCCAAGGTAGGACTCCGGAGGGAAGCCAAGAGTCTGCTTCAACTATGGTGACCCTGGGCACTTTGCAGACAAGTGTCCGAAGCCAAGGCGCGCTGGGCCCAGGTTCATCCAGGCCCGTGTCAATCATGTGTCCGCAGAGGAAGTGCAGGCCATTCCCGAAGTTGTACTGGGTACGTTTCCTGTGAATCTCACTCCTGCTACAGTATTATTTGATTCTGGTGCTACACATTCTTTTATTTCAAAGCAGTTTGTGGGGCACATGGGTTATCAGTAGTGAAACTTAAGATACCTATGCGGGTTCAAACCCCTGGAAACCATTTGGACACAGCTCAGTATTGTCCCTCAGTGGCAATAGAAATCCAAGGATCAAAATTTCTAGCCAACCTTATCCTTCTTCAATCCAAAGGCCTAGATGCCATTCTTGGGATGGATTGGTTGTCAAGACATAAGGGAATGATTGACTGTGCTAGTCGCACAATAACTTTAATCAATGGGAAAGGAGAAGAGATTGTTTTTCGTTCCCTCATGCAAGCCAAGACTGTAGCAAGTTTGAATCATGTTTCTACCAGGGAATCGTCTGAAGTAGCAGCAACGATCCCTATGAAATTAGAAGATATCCCCATAGTCAGAGAATACCTGAAGTTTTCCCAAAGGATTTAACCCAGATGCCACCAGAAAGAGTAATTGAATTCTGGATTGATCTAGTACTCAGGACCGCCCCAATTCACAAGAGACCATATAGAATGGGAGCCAACGAGTTGGCAGAAGTAAAGAAGCAAGTGGATGAATAGTTGCAGAAAGGTTATATCCGCCCGAGCACGTCGCCTTGGGGTGCTCCGGTGATATTTGTGGAGAAGAAAGACAAGACCAAGAGAATGTGTGTCGATTATCGTGCACTCAATGAGGTCACTATCAAGAACAAGTATCCTCTACCACGGATTGACGATCTGTTTGATCAACTCAAGGGGGCAAAGGTATTTTCCAAGATAGACCTGCGATCAGGCTACCATCAGTTGAGAATTCAGGAAGAGGACATTCCCAAGACCCCTTTTATCACTCGGTATGGTCTGTATGAGTGTATGGTCATGTCTTTTGGATTGACTAACGCACCGGCTTTCTTTATGAATCTGATGAACAAGGTGTTTATGGAATTCTTGGACAAATTTGTCGTGGTGTTCATTGATGACATTTTGATCTACTCCAAGACCGAGGAAGAACATGAGCATCATCTCCAGTTAGTGCTCGAGAAGTTGAGGGATCATCAACTCTACGCCAAGTTTAGCAAGTGTGCTTTCTGGTTAAAGGAAGGGCAGTTCCTCGGCCACATTGGGAATGCTCAAGGAGTAGCAGTGGATCTGTTAAATGTGGAATCCGTTACCAAGTGGACTCCATCAAAAATAGTTACGCAGATCCGAAGTTTTCTTGGACTTGCGGGTTATTACTGCCGCTTCATTGAGGATTTTTCCAAAATTGCCAAGCCGATGACTCAATTGTTGAAGAAAGATGAGAAATTCAAATGGTCAGCAGAATGTAACGAGAGTTTTGAAGAGCTTAAGAGGAAGTTGGTGTCTGCACCAGTATTGATACTGCCAGATCCAGCAAAAGATTTTCAAGTTTATTGTGATGCATCCCGCCAAGGGCTGGGATGTGTGTTGATGCAAGAAGGCAAAGTGGTCGCATATGCTTCACGTCAGTTGCGTCTGCACGAGAACAACTATCCAACTCATGATTTGGAGTTAGCCGCAGTGGTTCATGCCCTGAAGATCTGGTGACACTACCAAATTGGCAATCGTTGTGAAGTGTATACAGATCCTAAAAGTCTCAAGTATATCTTCACCCAACTAGATTTGAACCTTCGTCAACGAAGATGGTTGGAATTGATCAAGGATTATGATTTGGGGATACATTACCATCCCGGTAAAGCTAATGTGGTAGCAGATGCTTTGAGCCGAAAGAGTTACTGCAACAACATCAACGTAGAAAGAATGTGTAATCAGTTGCAGCGAGAATTTGAGTGCCTGAATCTACATGTTGTGGATTTTGGTTTTGTGGCCGCTCTGGAAGCTCAACCCACTCTCATTGATCAAATTCGGGCTGCTCAAGCATCAGATCCCGAGATGGCTGAACTCAAGAAGAACATGAGAGACGGAAAAGCTCGTGACTTTACAGAAGACGAGCATGGAACAATCTGGATGGGAAGGAGATTGTGTGTGCCAGAAGATAAAGATTTGAAGAAGCTGATCCTTACGGAAGCTCACCAAACCCAATATTCAATTCATCCGAGCAATATAAAGATGTATCAAGATCTCAAAGAGAAGTTTTGGTGGGTCAGTATGAGGAGAGAAATAGCTGAGTTTGTCGCACTTTGTGATGTTTGTCAGCGGGTTAATACATAACATCAACGACCCACAGGATTGTTGCAACCCCTCCAAATTCCGGAATGGAAATGGGGAGAAATTGGAATGGATTTCATCACGGGTTTACCCCACACATCGTCAGGGTATGATTCAATTTGGGTCATTGTGGATCGACTTACGAAAGTGGCTCACTTTATACCAGTGCATACTACCTACTCGGGAAAGAAGCTAGCAGAGCTATACCTTGCTAGAATCATGTGTTTACATGGAGTGCCTAAGAAGATCGTGTCTAACCGAGGAAGTCAGTTTACTTCCATGTTCTGGAAGAAGTTGCAACAAGAGCTTGGTACCCGTCTGAATTTCAGTACGGCCTATCATCCGCAAACAGATGGTCAAACGGAGAGAGTGAATCAAATTCTGGAAGACATGTTGAGAGCATGTGCGCTTGAATTTGGTAAAGCGTGGGACAAGAGTTTCCCGTATGCAGAATTCTCCTATAACAACAGTTATCAAGCGAGCATTCAAATGGCACCCTATGAGGCGTTGTATGGACGCAAGTGCCGCACACCCCTTTTCTAGGATCAGACTGGTGAACGTCAGTTATTTGGCACAGAAGTGATAAGTGAAGCAGAAGCAAAAGTCCGAACAATTCGGGAAAGATTGAGAATTGCGCAGTCTCGGCAGAAGAGCTATGCAGACAATCGTTGAAGAGATCTCGCTTTTGAAGCAGGGGATTTTGTGTATCTTCATGTTACACCACTCCGGGGAGTACACCGTTTTCAAACCAAAGGCAAGTTGGCACCACATTTTGTGGGACCATACAGAATTCGGGAACGTCGAGGAGAAGTAGCTTATCAGCTTGAACTTCCATCCAACATGGCTGGTATTCACGATGTGTTTCATGTGTCTCAGTTAAAGAAGTGTTTGAGGGTACCAAAAGAGCAGGCGAGTCTAGACCAAATTGAAATTCAAGAGGACTTGACCTATGTGGAGAGACCAGCTCGTATCCTCGAGACCAGTGAGAGAACGACTCGGAACAAAGTTATAAGATTTTGCAAAGTTAAGTGGACTCATCACTCAGAAAAAGAAGCTACTTGGGAAAGAGAAGATGAGTTGAAGGCCACGCACCCGCACCTCTTCGCTAGTGCCTCTGAATCTCGAGGTCAAGATTCTGTTTAAGGGGGGTAGGTTTGTTGCACCCTGAGTTTTGCCCCTAAATCGCTTAAATATTTACCCTGAAATAATCAGAATTTATGGAATCAATCTGGAGTCAACAATTATTTTTAAAATGCATTTAATAAATGAAAATGGCACGATAGGATTTTTCTTAAATTCTAGGTGTCAAAATACACTAACATGATTTTTACGGGAATTTTTAGAGCACTCTAAGCATTTTTAATCAATTAAATAAGAAATCTGCAATTTAATTAAGTCCCAAATTCCTTTTTCCCTTTTCCTATTCATCCTGTACGACCTGCTCCTTTTTCCCGCCCAATTTCCTAATCGGGCCAACTACCCAGCTCGCCCGCCGGCCCGTTCTCCTTTCGGCCCCGCCGCAGCCGCGCGCCGCCTCCCTTTCCCTCGGCCGTGGGCCGAAGCCCACGAGCCGGCCGAGCCCGTGCAAAGTCCGCCGAGCCTCCCCGAACCCGTAGGCCACCGACATGTGGTTCCCACCTATCGGGCTGCCTTCCCGCGCCCGCCCGACCCAAGCCGCCGTCGCCCCGCAGCCTCCGCGCGTCCCGCGCCATGTCGGACCCACGTCGGGCCCGAGCTCGAGCCGCCGCACCTGCCCCCGCATCTCGCGCACGCCGAGGCGGCCTTATCCACACGCAAACCACCGTCGTCGTTTTATCTCTCTCCCTCCGAGTCTGATTGCTTCAGCGAGGAATTCGCGTGTCCCGTGCGCAATCCAATCTCCTTGCGCCCTATAAAATCCCCTCGCCGCCGCATGTTTCCCCTTTTGCTCCCGTGCTTTTAGCCTCAAAATCATCGCTGCCGTCGTCGTCTTCCCCATCTCCGGTGAGTGCGCCGCCGCCCTTTCCTTTCGGTTCCCACGGTGCGTCGTCGTCTCGCGCAGTCCCGAGCAACCCCAAGCCGCGGAACCCCCTCCGTCGCCGTCTCCCGTGCCCCGCGCCGCCCGCCGCCACCGTTTCCCGCATCACTAGAGCCCGGCCGGCCACCACGTGGCCATGGCCAGCGAGTTCAAGCCGCCGGTCCACGCAAACCCTAACCCTAGCGCCGCCTCACCGTGCCGTCCGACTCACCGTCGACGGCGCATCCGAGTCGCTCGATCCCGCAGCCTTCGCCCCGCCGTCCGATCCGGCCGCCATCCCTCCGATGGCCGCCGCGTGGCAGCAAGCCGCCTCACCCCCATCGTGGACTCAGTCCACCATGGACCGAACCGCCGCCGCGGCGGCCCGCTGACGATCAGCTTCTCTAGGGCCGACGCCGTGCAATGCCGACGTCTACCGAAAGCGCCGCTTCATGCCGACGCGTCGCATGACATCGCCCTTGCCGCCCGCGCAATGCTTGCGTCATCCCGGGACTTAATTGCGCAATAATTAATTTAATCTTTTCTGTTTAGTTTCAAAATCGCAATTAAAACTTCTAAAATTCATATCTTTTTAATATGAGCTCCGTTTTAGTCCATTCAAATTTTATTAAATCCAAAAAAATGTCAAGAATCCATTAAAAATACTTTTCAGTGTTGTTTCAGTAGACTTTTAGGGTGTATTATTGAGTTCTTTGTTTGTCGTGTAGATTCCGAGCTTTCCGGGGGGTCCGTCTACCTCGAAGTAGTCGCCGAGGTTCCCCAGTCTCCAGAGCAAGGCAAGTCATACTTACATTGATCATATTGTACCTATTTTATTTAAATATCTCTTTTCTCTCAAATACTGCATATGTTTTAGTATGTCATTTCATGGGATTATTATACCTATTGTACTCAACCATAGGGATTGTATACCTTATACAATTGATAACTTGGGTTCAATATGACTAGATGTTAGTTTAGGGCTTGCTTAGCCATGCTTAGCTCAACTAGCTCACTTAAGGGGACCACATTAATCAATTATTATATTAGAGACTAATTATCAGATGATGTCAAGTTTGTGACTCTATTCTAATAATACTAAAATATGACAATGGTGGGTTGTGAGCACATGGTTGGATTTTGGTTAGCATGCTCATGACAATTAAGGACCGGTTCTTGGGAAACCCTGGAAGAATTACCATGCATACCACAAGTCAGCATGGGTAATGGCTGGGTCTGTAGCGTAGCTGTCTCGAGCCGACATACCCTAGTGAGGGTGGGCATGATGGAGTTGGGTCGGCCCTGGTTTTAAAGGTTGATCGGCTTCCGAATTCACCGCGGCACCAGAGGGGGCCCCCCATTACCCCGATGGGAGTGGGGGTGAAACCTTCGTGTGGTACGATTGGTTAGAGGAGGTTATGTGAAGGGTCATGTCACAGTTCCTTTTCGGGGTATCATGGTGGTACTCCGGCACACGGTAACGTGTCGTGGAATTGTGTCTTGTGGGTACAGTTGTACACCTCTGATCAGAGTAAAACTATTCGAATAGTCGTGCCCACGGTTACGGGAGATCGACCAGATTCACCTTGATTAGTCTCACTTATTTACATGAGTGAACTGTTGGGACTTGACTAGTACAGATGGATGGATGGGCCTGTTGTAACGTGGTTTTAACGTTGGACAGTGTTTATTTAATATTGCTTAATTATTACTACTTTTTTACTCCTTTCAACTATTATTATTATTTCTGCAATGTTGTTTATGCAAATTGAGCCTTTATTCCCCTCCTTGATATTTATCCTACATCATACCTCCTCTTTCGGTATGACTTGTTGAGTACGGTGGTTGTACTCAGTCTTGCTCTATTTTCCCCCTTCAGTGCCAGAGGTTGAGGTCGAGGAGGTCTCCGAAGAAGTGTAGGCTTGTTCGCCGTCAAGGGTTAGCTGTGGTGTTGGTGTTTCGCTTCGCTCGAGTCAAGTTTAGCTTAAGTCAGTTTTTTTCCTTTCTGCTGCATTTGTGTAACTCTTTTATATTGTTTCTAAGACGTGGTTTCTGTATTATCAATAATGTCGGTTTGTGTACCTCGGCTGATGCCTGGACGAGGGTTTAATGCACAAGTTAGTTGCGGAAATTCTGGTGTGAATTTTTGGGCGTGACAGATTGCTAGTCGGAGGCTCGTCATTGGTAGTTGGCCCATCATCTGGCCCCAACTGGTCTGCAGTTGGGGGCTTTTTATCACTGGACAGTCTCCTGGCAATTTCTGATTGGTCCTATTTGGTAGTTTCTAATTTACCAGACGGATCTATGTCTTGCGGTTTCCTATAAAATATTACATGAACACAGTTATCTACACATGATATTCCCAGTAGGCATTCATCACATGCTTTTTGATTGTTTGATATACTAGGAAGCCAAGGATTGTTTGGTTACGTGGATGATGTCCTAAATTTTTGAATTGCCCTCTTGAGTCTAGGTTCAATTTGAGTGGAGCTCGGAGCTTGGGGCATGTCAGCGCTTGGTTTTTTAGTCAGGCTTGTGCCTATAGCCGGGTCATCGTCTTTGTTAGATTCGTCGACCCGGATTTTTCTTGTTCTCTTCTCAGCCCTTATAGATGCTGGTTTTTTGGCTGGCCTTTTCCCCTTTTGAGGGGTTCTGATCAAAGGGCCCCTAGTTGGTTGCTTATTTCTTGGGCTCCTTCAAGGGGATTGCTGAGCCACTACAGGAGGATTTGAGACTACTGAGGCATTTTTTGCAAAAATAAGATTTCAGCAATGGTGCAATTGTTTGTTTATTCAAGATCATGAGATTTACTATAAAGATGAAAGTTTCTTACCGGAGGCAGTGGCCACATCAAGCTATTCGGGGCGACTGGGAGCTTGTAGCCGTAGTCGACTACTATCCCAGATGAGAAGACTTTGTACATTATAGAGCACATGGTTTTGAACTCAATCGAATCTAGGTCTTCTCGGTTGGGGTCGGTTTGGCCTTCATATTCAAAGCCTGATTTTGACCTCTCCTTGATTGAGGCCAGTCGGCACTTGATAAAATATCGAGTGACTTGTTTCCCGAGTAAGCCGACTTCCTTGATTTTTACTATTTTTTCCAGTAAGGTGTTAGCCTCGGCAAGATCGACTCCTCCCAGTTGGGAATTCTAGTTGGGGCTATGGACAGGAAGAAGACTGACAAAGACATGAAGGCAAGGAATAGGATTTGAGATATAAAACCAATTGAAATGCTAACCTTTGTTAGATGATTTCAAAGAAAGTGCAAAGTAATGTTGCTGGAGTTTACCATGTAGTTGGTAGCCGTAACCAACAACAACATAGGGATTTTCTTTTGTGGGGTTAGCTTTTAAATAAAACATGTGCCGAAACAAATTAAAATGGAGATGAATGCCTAGAAAGGCTTCACACAGATGAATGAATATGGCAACATGGAGGATGAATTAGGGTTCATATGATATATCTTCATACCATAGAAATCCAGTAGGACATGGAAGAAATCAGAGGTTGAAAGATTAAAGCCACTATAGAAGAAAGGGGTAAATACCACAATTTCTCCAGTGTTCGTCGCCACCCGATGATCTCCTTCGCCGGCAGTACTCCTCCTTCACCATCTCCTTTAGGGTCGACTCCTTCACATCGGATGTCACCCATTGATCAAACGGAAGTTCTCTCTCTTCCGCCATGGATAAGCTCGGGAAGCTTTGGATTAAGGTTTTTTGAGGAGAGATTTTTGGGGAAATGTGGTTGAGGTGGAGCGGATCTGTTTGGGGGTTGAATTGATTTCTCTTTTTGGTGGCTGGAAATGAAGCGGCGAGGACAATGATTTGAAGTAACTGCAGCGATTTTATTTTTAAGTGTATGAGTGAAATTCTTTTTTGGGCCAAAGCCCATCAAGAGTTCGCAGCCCATGTTTCTCAGGTGTGGCCTGATATGTGCCTTTAGGGACTTAGGCATATTTGTTCTCGGCAATATGTGCATGTTCAAGTGCCCAATACCTTAAAGTCTTTTTATACCGCTGTTACTCGACTTTTTAGGAGTTGGTACAATGCAATTTAAAAGGTGGCAAACGGTGAAGCTTTATATATAGCAACCACTACTACAGAACGGCCTAAAAGTGTCGGTTGCAAACCTGTTATAAGTGTCAGTTTTGTAGCCGACACCAATTGGTCGGCACCTATGACAATAGGTCATTGGTGCCGGTTGTACAACCGGCACCTTTGTGCTTCCTAGATTCAAAAAAAAGTAAAAGTTGGCTCTCGGCTCACCGAATCGAGCCGATGCTTTCGGCTATCAATATTCCCGCCACCCCTAACCCCATCCCATTTCACGATCAACAAATCAATAAGAACAATCATTCACAGATCTGTACAACAACTGCACATGCAAGCACAAGAAGGAAACTGCAGTGCACAGATTCACAAAACATTCACAAACAACACACACAAAATTCACAAAACACACAACTGCTGCACCGGATCCAACCGCCGCCACTCGCACCGGATCCGACCGCCGCCGCTCGCACCGGATCCGCCGCCACGCCCGCACCGGATCCGCCGCCGCCACTCGCACCGGATACGACCGCCGCCGCCCGCACCGAATCCGTCGCCACAGCCCGCACCGGATCCGGCCGCCGCCGCCCGCACCGCATCCGGCCGACGCCCCCCACACCGAATCCTCTTCCCTTCGCCGCCTCCCGCATCCTCCCGCACGTCGCCCGGCCTTGGCCGCCTCCTGCGCGTCGCCCGGCCTCCGGCCGCCTCCGCGTGCCGCCCGGCCTCCGGCCGTGTCACGCCCGATTTTTGTTCAGGTTAAAAATCATTAAATAATTCATTTTCTAGAAATTAAATAAAATGAAAAGCATATTAATCAAGTGAAAGTATTAAGGAAATAAAAATTTCCTTTAAAAATCATGGCTAGAAATATTTTTTAAATATTCTCCATGCCCTAAAGTACTCTCCGAAATTTTTCGTGAAATTTTGGAGCACCAGAAATAATTGTAATAATTTAAGTAATTATTTTAATAAATAAATTTATTAGTTAATAATCTGGTTGAATTTTTATTAAATACTTTGAGTGTCCATCTAATTTCAGGATTTTTCTTGGAATTATTTGAGCATTGGAAGTATAGATAAAAATTCAAGAAAGTTTGGAAGGAAAAGTCTACAGTGTCGTCTTCCTCCTCCAGCAAAGCGCCTGTTCTCTCTCCCGTGCAAAGACAAGTGCTGCTGCCCTGTTTGATCTCCCTCTTCAGTGGTTTTCCCTTCAATTAAATTGCGAAAATCGGTTCCTCTCCTCTTCCTCATCAATTCCCCCATGTTTCTCCCAATTATTAGTGCTCTAATTCGCCGGATTGAACTCCCCTTTGAGTGGCCGCCATGAATAGTCGGCCGGCAAGCTCCCCGGCCATTCCCCTCCTTGGCGCCCTTCCCCCTCCCTCCCCCGGCCTATAAAAGGGAGCCCCCAGCACCCTCCTCACTCCCCTCACACCACCTCGAGCTCCCTTGCTCTCCCTCCATCCCTCCGCTCGGATTCCTCTCTCCTTGGCACCGCGAACCGGCGGCCCTTCCTGTCATGCCGAGCAGCACAAGACCATGCCACCACCTCCATCAACGCCGCAGCAACCTCTTCTCCCCCGCCCTCGCCTCCGTTTCGTCCGGAGACCGCCGTGCCAGCCTGCCCATCCACCTCACCGGTGCAGCTCTGGCCGGCTTTTACTCCTCACCCGTGCACCGGCCTTCCCTCCGTTTGCCGTCGTGCACCCGCACCGCCTCTTCTCGCTATTGAGCGCATGGTGAGCCACCCCTCTGCCATCCTTGCCAGCTATCGTCATCCTGGTCTTTTCCTTCCAAAAATAATTAAAAATTGCGTAATAAATCAATTTAATTTTCAGAATCCATTTAAATGGTCCAAAACTTCTAAAATTCATATCTAATCCATACAAACTTCAAATTGGGCCATTCAAATTGTAAAATTCATCTAAAATTGAGCTCTACATGTTTGTTTACTTTTCTTGTATTGTTTATTTGGTTTTTATTAGGGTTTTCCTTGTTTTGCGTGCCAGCGTGTAGACTTCGTCGTTTGGAGGTTCGCGCTCGCGAGGAAAAGAAGATTTGTTCGAAGGAGCAAGGCAAGTCATGTCATTTTGATCATATTGCTATCCGAGTTTACAAAATTATGTTTATTTAAATTATTGAATTTCGCTTTATTAAATTCTCGCGTCTATCATTGTTTTATTTAGCCTTACCAATTCTCCTTGGTATATGTGGTACTTGTATTATTATGATCCTTGATCACCCTAGGAAAAATAAAACTAGTGAGCACTTTATATATGTGGTACTCACTAGCAAACTTAGGAATATGCTTAGCCATGCTTGAATAGAAACAGTTAGATGTTTTCAATAATTAGACTAAGGAATAACTTGTAAATGATGAAGTTTTGGCTGTTTAGCCGTGGCAATAAATGTCCCCTTCAAAATTCCCCAAACATGTTTTCGGCTGGGCACGAGGTGCATGGTTTTGTTAGTCGCACCTCGGCCGTCATAAGGACTGGTCTTCGGGCCTCTGTTGCAAAGCATATTCCGTACTACCACCTGTCTAATGGGTAAGGCTTAACGCGTCGACTAGTACGGTCAGAAATAAACAAGACACGGATAGGGATGGATGAAGCCCTACGAAGGGTTGAAGCCCATGGGCTGACGTCTCTGGCAAGTGAAGGCTCAGAACGAGTCGAGATGCCTGGGGGCATAGACTGTGTGCTCGACCCAAGGCACCTGGCGGGGGAAGTCTATGTCGGTCTTCTTTGTTTAGGGTAGTACTAAGTGATGAGTTATGTCATGGCTTTCGTCCGTATGCCATGGTGGCATGTGGCACGTCACAACACGTGAGGAAGACATGTCTGGTGGGTAAAGATGTACACCTCTGATTAGAGTAAATCTATTCGAATAGCCGCGCCCTCGGTTATGGGCAAGCCGAGCAATGTACCCAAGTTAGAATTTATTTCTGTTTAAAACTAAAAGAATTGGAGTTAGCACTTGTTGGCCTGGGTTAAGGCAAGATCGCGTTGGTGCACGACTTGATAATAATTTGACTAGTGATAGGTTCGTGTTTATTGAAATGCCTTAAAATATTTAAATGTTTTGAAATGCTGGTTTTTTGCAAAATAGCCTTATATATATATATATATGAATCCTTTGTACCCTCCTTGCATTATTTGCATTCTTCCGACATGGCTTGTTGAGTACGGTGGTTGTACTCAGCCTTGCAATTCCTTCCCCCTTTCAAAAGTGTAGTGCCTCTGAGTCGAAGACGGTGTTAGAGGACCAAGGCACAGACCCCAGTTGAGTTTGCTTGTGGAGTGGAGCTGAAGCCTCGCTAGGATCGTCCTTCTTTTCCGCTGCAGTTTTCTTCGAGTGCCGGGACTAAGTGCCTCTTATGTTAGTATTTATATGCTTTAATTTACGTTTGAATCTATGTATTGATTTGTCATTTTGTGTACCCTGGCTGGTCCTGGACAGGGAATTAATACACAAAATAGTCTGGAAATTTGGGATAAATTTCCGGGCGTGACAGGCCGCCTCCCGCGCACCGCCCCGGCCACCCGCCGCCCAGCCTCCCGCAACCAGAACCGAGAGAAAGAAAGAGTGGATGAGAGAATGGGTGAGAAAGAAAGAGATAAGGATGAGAAGAATGAGTGGATGAGAAGAGATAGATAAGGATGACAGCGCGCGGCTCGGCTCGGACTGACGCGGCTTGGCTAGGTAGTTTAGGTGCCAGTTTTTAAAAAACCAGTACCTTTAATATATTATAGGTGCCATTTTTTTAAAAAAAACCGGCACCTATACTATAGGTGTCGATTTTTCTTTAGAACCGACACCTATAATATATTATAGGTGTCGGGTTTTTTAAAAAACCGACACCTATAGTATAAGTGCCGGTTTTTATTTAGAGCCGCTACCTATTGTTTTAATATGTGTCGGTTTTTGTTGAACCGACACCTATTAGGTCGACACCTATGCATGTTTTTGTAGTAGTGAACCCTTAACTTTTTTATAAGGCAATTGATTGGATACTATTTGAATTTTATAAGGCAATTGATTGGATACTATATCATTGCTTTAGGCCACATATATGTGCAATTTTGGACCAATATTATGGCTTTTTGCTGATAATATATTTTGGTCATTTTCAGGCAGTTGGTAAATCTATTTATGAGTGTTATTTCACTATAATTTTACACCATGTATGCCATATATTTTTAGTCATGTGTCTTATAGGGACTTAAGCATATTCGTTTTTACGAAATGTCCACGGTGTGAACCCAATACCTTAATCGCCACATAAAGACTTTTTATTAAAGTTATTTGCTATGTGATTTTTAAAGGTGACCAATAGCATGCTTTTGTGGCTTTTATAAACTGGCTTCTTTTTATAGGAATCAGGTGCTATTTGGTACCATTTTGAAAGACGCGATTGGCTTAGTGCTACGCGTATTTTATTCATGGTTGGCCTAGTGCTACGTGATTATTTTTAAAATTGTAGTTGGCCTTGAGCTATGTGCATTATATATCTTAAAGCAGTCGGTATATCACATGGATCATATTATTCGGGGATTCACACCATATGCGTTGTGTGTTGATATTATGTAACTTGGTTGACTATAATTATCAGAAGCCACTCAGTTGATTAGATTATTTATTTCTTGACTATATGCTTAGTTTTTTACTAACCACATAGTCTGGGGCTACACCTAATTAGGTGCATCTAGTCGATGCACCTGGGTATTTATTATTATTATTATTATTATTATTATTATTATTATTATTATTGAGATTTTTTCAGCCCTTCATAGCCTTATGATTTGGTAAAAGCACTTGGGAGGCTATGGCAAAGGTAATTGAAGCACTTGGCTTTGGATTAATTTAGTTCGAGAGAAGATTATATTTTCAACTGTGAAGGTCTCATGGGCTGCTGTGGAGATTATGTGTATCATATACCCACAAGGCAAGACTATCCAACTAGATATAGGAGATAGTAACAGGTCTTGACTTGGATATTACGTTTTCTTGTGTATTAAGGAACGACCCAAACTCCTAATTCAACAGTGTTATAGACTAGACTTAGGAAACCGATACCATGTTTAGTTGGGTTTCTATTCTTGTAATCCTACACTCCAACCTATATAAGGAGAGCAGGAGGCCCTTCAAGGGCATAAGGACAATTAAATAGTCAAATCAATACAACATCCGGTGAATTTCAATTCTCAAATAGGAGTAGGGTATTATCTCTTGTCGAGAGGGCCTGAACCTGTCTAAACCATTATCTCATAACCCATCTACTTTAGCTCTCATATGCCACCCCTTTTCTCATTCTCATTTCCACAATCGACCGACCTCTGCTGTTGCTTGTGCCACATTCTTTTCGGTTCTCATATGCTGCTGCTGTCGCTGTTCCTGTGCAATCCTTATTGCTACTAATGTGCTGACGTTCTGCTTCTGTTGCATGTTGCATGTTGCTACGAGGTGCTGTTAATAGCAGGAAGGAACACAGGGAGCATAGGAACAACATGATTAGCACTATGTAATAGGCATGTAAGGAGAGAGCAACGCAATCACGCATGCACAATTAGATCGATATAATCAAGTTAATCCAATTTGAATTGATCCAACCTTAGAGTCAGTTCTCACATGCAATCCGATGGATCAATCGCGTCATGTCACACCTTGACTTTCGTTTTAGGGATTTATAAAATATTTCTACAATTTATACTAAAGTTCAATTAATTTCCAAGTAAAATAAATGTGGGAAATTGTCACACCTAGAAATTTAGACAAATTTCTAGACTATTGTGTATAAATATGTTAAAGCCAGAATTTGGTAAGCCCCGGAGCCCGAATCGGCTAAGGTATCCATCGGCTGATACCTAATCGGACAAGGCAAGCCGATGTAGCCGATTCCGGTACGACAACATTGGAGACACCGTCGGATCAAGATGATGTGCTTTATGAGGATTGACATATATGGATAGTGTCTTAAAAAGGCAATTGTATCTATTAATTAAGAAGAGTTTGTTTGTTTTCTATTTTATCTTTAGGAAAGTGTATTAGTGTCCAATAAGGACTCGGTTTGTTTCCTTTTTATCTTTAGGAAAGTTCGGATTGTAATCTGTTAGGATCTTTGTTAGCCTGTGGGTATAAATATATAAGCCTGGGGTTCATGTATGATATCTCTCGATCAAAATAATTCGGCGCATCGCCACTCTTTACCTTTTCTACTTTATTCATCACTCGACGGGATTTGGCACCCGACGCAGGCCTGCATCGGCCTCGATCTTCGGTGAAGGGATAAGTCCAATGTTCCGCCGGCCCAGGCAATTGTATTGGCTACGTCGGCGTTGTCCAAGGCTGCATCAGTACTTTCGACCTCTTGGATTATTCCGGTTTGGTTAACATGTTTGCCTGCCTATTTATCATATACATCTGTTAATCTAGTCCTGGCATTTCAATTAAGTTCTATCGGTTGTCTCTCACTTTAGGGTTTCTACTGATACCGACTAAATTGTTTACTAGATTAGATTAGCTTAGGCATCTACCACCTTGAAAATCAGTCAAAGGCTTGATTGTCTAGCTATTGTGTTTCTTTTCATACTTAGTGCTGCATCAATTCAGTTTGACCTACTAAGTCATGATTAGAACCATAATCTCTAGCATACCTGTTGGTTGCCACTAAGGGTTTCATCGGGGTTTCAGCCGATGAGTTATTTGGATATCACATCGGCTTGCAAGGAATGTACACAAGTTGGATCTAGCCGATTGCAGCAGAGGCTTCATTGGATATTTAATTATTTGGATTTAATGACATCGGACTTCCAGCCAATGTGTGTTTTAATCTTTAAATCAGTATCTATTTTATCATGTGATTGCTTTGGGCCATATTACATTGCTATGTCATCATGTTATCATCGGCCGATCACCTTTAGATAGATGTTTGCTCAGCGTACAGCCGAAGGATTGAAACCCTAGCTGCACCGACTGGTGTCAGCATCGGCTGGGATCGCGTCATCGGCTGATTGGCCGATCGGCTATATTGGTTATTGACCTATTGGCTGATATACTTTACTTCTGGCTGCTTTGTATATCTTGTCAGTGGCAGGATCAAACTGACTGGCACGCCCGCGCTTCATCGATTCTAGGAGCTGCACTTGAGCTAAGCAGATATCCCAGGTCGTCGTGTTGATTTTTCTCATCAACACCTATCCAAGAATCAACAAGGGTACACAAAATGACAAGTCAATATACAGGTCCAAACAAAAATAAAGTGTAAATACTTACAGCAGAGGCACTCAATTATCACACCGAAAAGAAGGCAGCAGTAGAAAAAGACGATCTTAACGGGGCTTTAGCTCCACTCCACAGGCAAAACTCAACTAGGGTATAAGTCTTGGTCTTCTAACCTCGTCTTCGACTCAAAAAAACTCTAGAAAGGGGAAAATAGCGAAAGGGGAAAATAGCAAGGCTGAGTACAACCATCGTACTCAACAAACCACACCAACGATGCAGACGTGCAAGGGGAGACAAAGAGGGGCTTGTGGCTATTTGCATAAAGGCGGTTGTAAATACTTATAGTTGTAAAACAAGAAAACTGTTGATTAATTAAGTCAAAGTTAATTCTCCACTGAACAACGCTACACCACGTTGAATAGGCCCAACCATTCCAGCTGAACTAGACCAATTTCTTAAACCAATTTAATTAATAGTGTGGGACTAATCACGGTGAAGCTGATCAATCGTTCATAACCGTGGGCACGGCTATTCGAATAATTTTACTCCGATCAGAGGTGCAAAACTATACCCACAAGACACAATCCACCATATGTCACCGTGTCTGGCCGGACACGTCATCATACGAGTGATTGTGACAAGACCCTTCGCATAACTCCCCCTGACCAAGTGATACCATACTTCAGGTTTCGCCCCTACCCCTAAATCCAGGGTAGGCAGCCCCCCTCGTGCCTAGGCGAATCTGGAAGCCATAGAGGCCATCGCAGGGCCCATCCGAACTCCATCACACTCACCCTTTCCTAGGTACGTCAGAAAGGAAAGAGCTATACTACAATTTCAAAAGTTGCCCTTTTTTATTGTGGTAAGTACGGTAAGTATCCTAGGGTTTTCCGCAAACCGGTCCTTAATCTTCATGGGTGCGACAAGCAAAACCATGCATCAAAAGCCCACCATTAAGCAATATTTTAGTTGGATAATTACGACCAATAAAACATGGCAAGGTGTCTCAAGCTCGCAGCTCGTCAGATACTAAAGTAAATAATGTGATTATCCCATTAAGTGAACTAGTGGCAATTAAACATGGCTAAGCATACATAATTCTAGCAAGGTCACATAAGTGACACAAGCTAGTCAAATTATCACCCAGGTTTGACAATGAATGGATATCAAGTAAACAGGCAAAAGCAAGCAGATAGGTAGTCTCAATTCCCAATTCCCTCGTAATTGGCAAAACAAGCAAATTTGTTTATAAACGGTAAAACATTTTATAAAGTAGGCTAAATATGCTTCAAGGAGGAATGTGTGACTTGCCTTGCTTCTTCAGACAATCTTCAGAACTCTTTTCCACGCAAGCATGAATTTATGAAACGGCGAAGTCTACACGCTCGCATGCAAAATGAGAAAAAATCCTAATAAAAGCCAAATAAATAGTACATGAAAATTAAAATTTTTGAAACGATGAAGTCTACATGCTAGCGTGCAAAATGAGAAAAAATCCTAATAAAATCCAAATAAATAGTACATGAAAATTAAAATCATGTAGAGCTTAATTTTCTGATGAATTTTGTAAGTTGAATTGCCTAATTTGGACTTCGTATGGATTAGATATGAATTTATAAGTTTTGAGCCATTTAATTTTTTTGCAAATTAAACCGATTTATTGCGTAATTATTAATTATTCTCTCAAAGGAAAAGGGGATTTATTGTGTTAGTGAGGGGATCCAGTGCCGACAAGTGGGCCCCATGCGTCAGCGAGTCGAGGAGGCCAGGCTACGGTGGACTGAGTCCACGAAGGCACGAGTGAGTGCACCACGTAGCGCACACGTGGTGCCGACGGGGCTCCGACGTGGTTGCCACGTGGGCAACCACATGGACGACCCCGATTTGCCTGACGATAGATCGGACGGCCACGGGGAAACGGCACGGTGCCTGCCGGTCGACCATCCGAGAGGCGGCGACGCCCGGCCCGATGGTCGCTGGTAGCGACCACCGGCGTGACAGTGTGCATGGGAGGGCGGCGGAGGAAGGGCGGAGAGGAAGGGGAGGTCCTCACCAAGCGTGCATGGCAGCGTGGGGCGAACGACGACGTGAGGTGACGACGACGCGGGCAGCAGTCCGTATGCTTCCGATGAAGGCAGCGGGACGGCCGAGGTGCGGCTCGGCGTCGTGGAGCTAGAGAAGGGTTTGGCGATGCTCGGTGGCGGTTCAATCGCTGTCGACAGGCGGTGGCGGCTTCAGGCACATGGCGATAGACCATCTTTAGCGATAGTTTGCGAGGGCAGACGGGTAGACAAGCTTCACTACAACCTAGCGAACACAGGTATAGGATTAAGGACGAGAGGCGTGGCACGCGGCGTTAGGGAATGGTAGCCGAAGGCCGGCACGGAGTGGAGACTCATGGCCCGACGGCGAGGATGGCGCTCCGACGCTGATCCACGAGTGGGGAGCAGCGTGGCGCGACGAAGGTGAAGGACAAAGCGGTGTGGCCGGGTGAGGCTCCACTCGCTGGCTCGAGGTAGCTAGAGACGTCGGCACATGGCGGCAGTCAGTGAGCGCGTCGAGGTAGGGGTTCCAGTGGTGGAGGGGGAAAAGGAGTGGAGGCCGAGGGGCGGCGTGGTCCGACGAAGGCTACGATGGCGGCGACACGGCGCGATGTGGCCTCACACAACGGCAATGCTCCGCCGGAGCACGGTGGCGAGCGGCAATGCAAGGGAGCGGCGTGGGGAGAGGATTTGGGAGTGCTGGGTGCTCGCAAAAATTGGGGGGAATGAGAGAAGTGAGCTCGGGGGAGGTTTTTTTATAGTCTTGGGGAGGTTGCGAGGAGGCCGAGGAGGGCGAGAATCGGTGGACGGACGGAGGCGGCTCAACTTGGCACCGATTTTCATGGGGAGAGTTGGGGAGAAGGTGGAGGGGATGGGTGGCATCCGGGCCCCCGCGATTCGAAGGCGGGAACGGGAGCGGGGAGGCGCAGATTCGGCGGGACGTGGGCGCCATGGCGGCGATGGCCGGTTCTTCTGGCCGAAGGAAGGGGATGATAGGTGGGGTCACCGGTCCCACCTGTCAGAGAGAAGGAGAGAGGAGGCCAAGAAGGGAGGTGAAGTGGACTTCGTGCAGAGAGGGAGCAAGGCAGCGGGCCGATGGACTAGGCCGCACTGAGGAAGGAGGGAGGAAGGGTGGCTCTAGCGGGCTGGGCCGCGAGGGAGGAGAGAGGAGGGAGGCAAAGTGGTCTTTTGAGAGGAATGGGCCGAAAACGACCCAGGAACATGGAAGGGGTCTGAATTTGTTTTTCATTTAATTAATTGATTAAAATTAACTTTGTATAATTAAATTACTTCTTAAGGTCCAAAAATTACAAAAATTTCGAGAGTACTTTAGGGTGTGAGGAATATTACAAAAATATTTCCAACCATAATTTTTAAAGGAAATTTTAATTTTCTCATTAATTTCACTTGATAATTTATTTTATCTTTTAATATAATTTTGAAGAAATATATTGTTAAATTATTTTTAGTCCTGAACAAAAATCGAGGCGTGACAAACCTACCCCTTACAGAATCTCGTCCCGAGATTCAAGGATGGCTAGAGAGAAAGCCGGGTGTGGGTGGTGTTGGATTGGTCTGCTGACTTCTGCAATTTCTTTTTGACTCACGCTAGTTGATTGATTAACCAAACTTGGATAGCTAAACCTGTTGGCATCAAGCTTGGTGTTCTATTGCTTTCTCAAAAACTGCACTGGTTGGTTCTATTCGCTCCGACCCTTATCTAGTTGCATGAGTTTAAAGATATTCCTTTCCTTAGACTGCAGCGTTAACATTGGCACCTTTGGTAACCTAAGAATACATCCTGTTGACTAGTAATTTGATGGGGCTTTCTTAAACCCTTTTAACTGACTTTAGTACATTCGTAGATTTTGAGTTTGCTCTGAACTGCTCTTGGTCCGAATGACAACTATTCCAAGGAACTGTTTGATCTGCCTTTTATCTAGACTATGATCGTTCCTAGTTGCTGCTTCATTAGGATGAACGTTGACCCAGCAGTTCAAGTGTACCTTAGGATTTAACCCGTTGGCTTGAGATTGGTGTGACCCCGCTTAGGCTTGGCAATTGGCTTCTCGGGTCCTACCCAATCGCCTTACTTGGCTGAACCTCCAAGCGAGACGGTTATGAGGTAAACCAAATTTAACTTCAAGCTTACTTTACCAAGATAGTTGGGCTTTTGCCTGGCTGTGAGCAATTAAACTACTAGCCTTATTTTGTCATTACCAAAGTTCAAAAATGTTCTCAAATTTTTTCATGGTTGTTTGCTTAAACTTTAAAATTTTGATGTTTAAATCAGTTTGAAGTGCTTTAAACAATGAGAAAAGAATTAAAAAGAATGTTGAGACGTAAGTTGTGGATGCATCTATATTCTATCAAATTTTTAGTGCAAAATATGACTTATATAGAGAGAACTAAAGAAGATAAATAGCGTTAGGGGAGTGAAGTGAACCGTTTTCAATAGTTCAGGGTATAAAATGAGTCAAATAGTTTAGGGGGTTAAGTGCTCTAGCGAAGCAGTTCGGGAGTAAAATGCACTTTTTTCAAAAAAAAAGAAAGACATTTCCAAAATACGCTCCGAAGGCGTGAGGCTGAAATTATAGATAAAATTGACGTAGAAGGGGAAAAAGCACACATAATATTATTAACAGAGGAATGGCAGAAAGAACAACAATGTGTTTATCGTCATAAATGCCGAAGCAAAATAACATATTTATGCATGCACTTAGTATATTTATGCATCCAATTAAATCTATCTAAATCCCAACACTGAAGCCAGGGTAGTAGACTTCTTCACAAGGGTTCTCTGGTCAGCAACCAGTCATCCACCCTCCAGGATAACATGTAAATTAAGAAAACCCGTTCAAAACAGGTGCCAGGGTGCAATATTCAGATTGCCCCCTCTCAAGAAACTTGCTGCATTCACATGGAAGCATCTACTTCAAGACACCTTGATCACCTTGTCAACAACTCAATATATAATATGTTGGAACGAAATAAATTGTCGATCGCTCAAATTAGAATATCTTCTGAAACGTTATCCACCTGAAACACTATCTCACTAGCTTGTGTCTACATGATGCCATCCACCATGCAGATCAGCAACTAGCTACAAAAGGAGAGAAGTTCTTAAGCAAAAGAGCACAAGAAGATCTACCAGAACTTCGTTTGTATGTTAATGCTCAAACTAACAAAGATCTACCAGAAATGAAATACTTCAGTTCTACAGAGTTCAAAGCAAAATCATAGAGAATAGAACATAATCTCTTCCGCATAATTGTTAGTGCCATCTCACTAACCATTTTGCAAAAGGAACGAAACTACAGCTAGTAATAATGTGTACCCTGTTACATGCCTTGTTTAACATCTTAACAAAAGGGGTTTTTTCACAAGCCCATTATCAAAATGACAGTCTGATCAGCAGAACACACAAGCCTGCCACAGTGGGTTTGCTATTTCCTTTCTTCTTCTATTACTTCGCAGGGTCATTGAAGCGGTCCATGTTGAGGCGCCACCCAAGCAGCAGCAAAAAAAATGTAGGTTGATCATTGTCTCCTCGTCCTAAGCTCCACCCGTGTTGCATTCCATAAACTTCACTTGCTACGCACTTTAGGAGCCTGGCCCCCTCCTGAAGACTTCTTGTTCCGTCCCCCTGGCTCTGCAATATCCCCCAATTTGACACAAAGTGAGCAACCTGAAAAATGACATCTACAGGGTCTCTTGGGAGGACATTATCAAAACATGCTTTATTTCTGCACTTCCAAATTGTCCATAGCACAGCAGCACCTCCTACTGCCACAAGTTCTTTTGTCCCTTCACTAAATTTATTTAACCAATCTCCCATTAAATCGTTCATCCCTCTTGCAATTCCACATGCAAACACACGGTTCAGCATATTCCATACAAATCTAGCTCAGTGGCATTGGAAGAAAAGATGTTCAGTTCGTTTCCTTTTCATTACAGAATTGACATTTCTTAGTCCCATTTTTCCATCCTCTTTAAAAAAAAAGTCATTTTTCGTTCTCTAGTTTCCACAGCCACAATTGTCCCAACACTAATCTCCCCTAAACTTGGCATCAAACACCTCACTTACCACTTGGGTAGCAGACTGCTCCCCCATTGCAGTACTCTTCCTTGCTCCTCTAGATTATGCATTGCCAAAGTGAGATTAAGAAAACAAATAGTGTGTAAAACTACGTAGGATCATTGTGCAATTCAGCTGCACAGTTTATATTATACAACTACCTGCATTCGGTTCGAGTCCGTTGGTGCAAGTTTCCACAACGCAGTGATGCTCCTGATCAAATACTCCTTTGCAGATTGTTCCGTCAACAGGCTGTGTATAAGAATAAGAATCTTTTAGGGATAGGTAGCAGCAGTAAACCAACATCAATACTTCCAAGGTATGTAGTACTCTTACAAAGCTTCCAAAATTAGTCCATTGAAAATGAGCTCCTTGAACTTCCTCTTTCATCACCTCAGAAAATGCCTCTGATTTCTCTTCCATTTCAAACATAAAAAGGGTTGTTGATGGTGCACAATTCCTTAGCCTGCCATAATTATAAATAGAAAAGAGGTATCATCAATTCCATGTTGTATCAGCCATATTATAAATAGGAAAGAGGTTTCATCAATAAGTTATATTAATTACACTTGTTCAACTTTAGGTACTTGATGCTCCAGTAAAGATTTTATTATATCAGTCATAAAATCATTCAAGAGGAAAGGAATCATCAGCTCCATTTCATCTTACACTTGTAGATTCTCTTTCCGTCAACCTATGCAACCATAAATCATTAGATTTTTATTTCTAGATAAATAACAAAATAAGGATAGAAGCATTAACACCGTTTGTAGAGGCAACCATGAGTTGATATACAGGCTACCGAGATGTCCTTTGGTCTTGGTCCTAACTGGAACCAAATTCAGTTGATAGTTCTTAGGCACGTGATCGGTTCCCTCAAACAAAAAACATGTGACATTTCTCATGGAGCATTCATCCGACATATGGGTGTCCTCACCACAGAGGCAGGTGTGGATACATATGCTAGTAGTGTGTCTAATTTCTCCACAATGAGTACATGTTTTGAGCTCCATTTCTTTTTTTACTAACATCTTCAAAGATCGCTTCATCGTCATCATTAGAGGACACCTCCTCTAACTCATTATCTTCTGGCTTGGGCAGACCATATAGCCTGAGGTGTCGGGTTAGTTGACGTGCACCACGAGAGGTATTTCCTCTCAGGTGCCTAGGACTCTTCTCAGCATCTTCAGGAGAAAATTCTGACATCTCCTATATTTCGTATTGGTGTCTTTCTCTTCTTAGGGTTGGACTTTGGTGTACCATAATTCTGGCCAATGAGTTGACCGGAATCATTCTTTCTTATTGGGCACTACATCTCACCTTCGGCTGATGTCCTGGCGTATACGTCCCATGAATGGTCTCTTGCATCTGAGCTTGCATCTGTTGCTGCTGATACTGCCGCTGCATCTGTTGTATCATCATAACCATTATCTGCGTCTTATTTAGCCACTACTTTGGCTAGGGTTGGATCCCTAGGAGTTGGAGGTGGAATGCTTGCAATGTTGCTCTTAGTTAACCCATGGGACTGTTGGGGTCCTGATCCACTGACATTGTCCTTGGCATTGCCCATCTATTGCAGGAAGAAGAAAAAGAGGACAAGGGAATGGTTACACTAAAGGCAAGACCTTACCCGCTTAACTACTGATTTGATGCGAGTATACTTTTATGGTTCAAGTTGGTTAGGCAAACAACCTAGTATGGTCACATCCCCATCATTGATGTAAACCATACATCTGCACACAACAAACAACACATGATCTAACAGTTAACGATACTACACTTCGAGGGAGGATTGGGTTTAGGTACGTTCTAGAAAGGCTCCACTTGATCCTCGAGAAACGCTGACTCTGGAATGCTCATCCTAGTCTTCTTGCTTGAAGCTTAGGGCTTGACTTAACTTCCATGAAGTTTGCAGTTTTGTGCTCCAGGCTTAACGGCTAGAGAGTTGGAGGGGGAAGGAGAGAAATTTGATAAATTGTTTCGCAAAAGGGAGAGAAGAGACATTTTCGCAATTAAGGTTTTCACAAAACATGTCCTTAGGGGTTTGACCATTTGGCTCAACCTAAACTCGAGTTGGCTCTGATACCACTTTGTCGCGCCCAGAAATTTAGCCAAATTTCCAGACTATTTTGTGTATAAATACCTGTCCAGGAATAAGCCAGGGTACACAAAACGACAAGTCAATAAACAGCTCCAAACGAAAATAAAGCATAAATACTTACAGCAGAGACACTTAGTCCTCACACCTAAAAGAAGGCAGCAGCAGAAAAAGATGATCCTAGCGGGGCTTCAGCTCCACTTCACAGTAAAACTCAATTGGGGTATAAGCCTTGGTCTTTTAACTTCGTCTTCCACTCAGAAACACTACACTTTCTAGAAAGGGGAAAATAGAAAGGTTGAGTACAACCACCATACTCAACAAGCCATAGCAACGATGCAGACATGCAAGGGGAGACAAAGAAGGGCTTGTGGCTTTTTGCAAAAAGGCGGTTGTAAACATTTATAGCTTTAAAACAAGAAAACTGTTGATTAATTAAGTCAAGGTTAATTATCCACTGAACAATGTTATACCACGTTGAACAGGCCCAACCATTGCACCTGAACTAGACCAGTTTATTAAACAAATTTAATTAATAGTGTGGATTAATCACGGTGAAGCTAGTCAAGATCGCATAACCGCGGGCACGACTATTCGAATAGTTTTACTCTGATTAGAGGTGTAAAACTGTACCCACATGACACAATCCATCATGTCACCGTGTCTGACCGGACACGTCACCATACGAGTAATTGCGACAAGACCCTTCGCATAACTCTCCCTGACCAAGTGATACCACACTTCAGGTTTTGTCCCTACCCCTAAATCCAGGGTAGGTAGCCCCCCTTGTGCCTAGGCGAATCCAGAAGCCGTAAAGGCCGTCGTAGGGCCCATCTGAAGTCCATCATGCTCACCCTTTCATGGGTACGTCAAAAAGGAAAGAGCTATACTACAAGTCCAGCAGTTGCCCATTCTTACTTGTGGTAAGTACGGTAAGTCTCGCAGGGTTTCCCACGAACCGGTCCTTAATTGCCATGGGTGCGACAAGCAAAATATGTATCAAAAGCCCACAATTAAGCCATATTTTAGTTGGATAATTATGAGCAATAAAACATGGCCACGTGTCTCGAGCTCGTAGCTCGTCTGATACTAAAGTAAATAATGTGATTATCCCATTAAGTGAGCTAGTGGCAATTAAGCATGGCTAAGCATACATAATTCTAGCAAGATCACATAAGTGACGCAAACCAGTCAAATTATCACCCAGGTTTGATAACGAATGGATATCAAGTAAACATGGCACAAGCAAGTAGATAAGTAGTCCCAATTTCCAATAATTAGCAAAATATGCAATTTATTTGTAAACGGTAAGACATTTTCTAAATTAGGCTCAACATGCTTCAAGGAGGAATGTGTGAATTGCCTTGCTTCTTCGGACAATCTTCCGAAATCTTTTCCTCATGAGCACGAACTTTCAAAATGGCAGAATTTACATGCTAGCACACAAAACGAGAAAAAATCCTAATAAAAACACAAATAATAGTACATAAAAAGTAAACCAACATGTAGAGCTCAATTTTAGATTAATTTTTCAAGTTCAATGGCTCAATTTGGAGTTCGTATGGATTAGATATGAATTTTAGAAATTTGAGCCATTTAAATGGATTTCGAAAATTAAAATGATGTATTGTGTAATTAATAAGTATTTTATCAAAGAAAAAAGGGACTTATTGTGTCAGCGATGGGAGCCTGCGCCGACACATGGGCCCCATGCGTCAGCGGGTCAAAGGTGGCGGTCCACGGTGGACAGGGTCCACGGAGGCACGGGCGGGTGCATCACGTGGTGCACACGTGGCGTCGACAGGGCACCGACGTGGCGGCCACGTGGGAGGCCACATGGACAGCCCCGATCAGCTCGACGACAAATCGGACGGCCACTGGGGAACGGGGCAGTGCCCGTCGGGCGACCGGCTGGGACGCCATGGCGCTCGACCCGTTGGTTGCCGGCGGTGACCACGGGCGCCATGGCACGCACGAGAGAGCGACGAAGGAGGCCGGAGAGGAAGGAGGGTCTGCACTGAGCACGCAAGGCGGGATAGGCGGCGCGGAGGCGAACGATGGTGAGGGACTATGGCGGCGGCTCTCGGGAAGGCGATGCAGGTGGCGTTATGTCTGGTTCCAGCGAAGGTGGAGGGGTGGCCGAAGTGAGGCTCATAAAAACGGAGCCGAAGGAGGCGTCGGCGATGCCCGGCGGTGGTTCAACCGCCGTTGGCAGGTGACTAGAGACAAGGGAGGCGGTAGTGACTTCGGGCGCACGACGACGGAGATGCTTCGATAGTGGTTTGAGGAGGCAAAGCAACGGCCGGGGTACAGTGCGGAGTGGCGAAGCCAGCTATGTTGTCGGCCTGGCACGGCGGTGGCTAGGGCGACGATGGCGCGTGACTGGAGACGGTGAGATGGCATTGGGGCTCGAGTCTTGGGGGAGACGACGACCTGGCGGCCTTCGGGCTTGAAGAAGGGGTAGCCGAGAAAGGCCTCGGTGCGGCGAAGCTGGCGGTAGTGGTCACGTAGCCCGGGAGTGGCTAGGGCTGCGGCGATTGCCGGCCGGAGGGCGACAATGGCGGCGATGACTTGGGTTTGCGGTGGACGAGGGGTTCTGGTGGTGACGAGCGAGAATGGAGTGGCGGATGTGGCGCGGTATGGAGCGGCAATTGCACAGTGCGGCGACGATTCTAGCAGCGATGGCGCACGGCCAAAGAACGGCGACGAGCAGCGGAGGCCGGGAACGATGAGTGGAATTCAAGGGAGAGTGCAGCGAGCTCAAGAAAGTTGGGCGAAATGATGAGGGGAGCACGGGAGAGGTTTTTATAAGCTCGGGAGGCAGAGAGGAGGTCAGGGAGAGGCGGGTTTGTCGGGCAGAGTGGAAGTGTCGACGTGGGTGGAGGCGGCTTGACTCGGTGCCGATTCTTGCGGGCAGAAGGTGGGAGAGGTGGAGGGGACCGCGACCTATGTGGTTTAGAGGTGAGGACGTGAGCAGGAAGGCACGGATTTGGTGGGACATGGGCGCCACGGCAGCAATGGCCGTTGCCGACCGGGGGAAGAAGAAGGCCCCAAAAGGTGTGCCCCACCTGTTGGCGGGACAAGAGAGAGGAGGGATGTGAAATGGACTTTGCAAAAGGGAAAGAGGCAAGCGGGCCGGCGGACTGGGCCGCACTTAGGAAGGAGAAGGGGCGTCTCTGGCGGGCTGGGCCACGAGGGAAGGAAGTGGATTTTGGAGGAGGATGGACAAAAACGGCCCGGGAACACGGAAAGGGTTTTTAATTTGTTTTTCATTTAATTAATTGAATAAATGAACTTTGTTGTTAAAATTACCTCTTGAGCTCCAAAAATTCACGAAAAATTTCAGAGAGTACTTTAGGGCGTGGAGAATATTACAAAAATATTTCCAGCCATGATTTTTTTAAAGGAAATATTTTCCTCATTAATTTTATTTGATGATTTATTTTAACTTTTAATATAACTTTCTAGAAATGTATTATTATGCTATTTTTTATCCCCGAACGAAAATCGGGGCATGACACCAATGCTACAGTGTTGTCACTAACTCCGTCCAAAGTCTTGAGCCCGTATGTGATACCGGAGCCGTTCTCCCCCACCAAATCTGGCTACCCCGTTGCATATCTCCTAAAATTGGTTGAGAGGTTTTGACCCCCTCAATTACCTCTTTTCGTTTTCCCCAAGAATCGGAACAAAACCACGTGGAATCAACGCGGAATTGAGCTCTATCCAAACCAACAAAACCTAGGGTTTTCGCTGTTGTCCCCGTCATCTTAGTGTAAATCTCCTTCTCCTCAGCCTATATAAATTATGCTTGAGGTCTCCTCTCCGGTTTTCAACCCTAGTCCACCTTAGCCACCTCTCCTCGCGAGCTCCCTCTATCTCCACCACCGGCCGCCACTTTCAGCCACCTCCCGTCGTCGACCTAGCTGTCGCTTGCCCTCGTAGTCTCCTCCTTTGGCACTGCAAGAGCGCGAGGAAGCTCGGCAGCCGGTTCCCATCCATTAAAGCTCGAGGAAGGCCATCGCTGATCTGAAACGGATCTGCACCACCTTCAACCATGCCTCACCACGATTTCAAGCCTCCACGAGTCGTGCAGTCTTCACCAACGAGATCACAGCTGTTAATAGTCGTTAAGTACCAATTTCGACCGTCAACCAACTCAATAAATAAATAGAGAACTAACATTTCTTACATGTGTATTAATTATAAACAACGTAGTTCCACTTGTCTTGGTGAAACATTATGTATGCAGAGATTATACACTATAGTGAAGGAGAAATGAGTCGGTATGCAAAGAAACAAACATCCGACGACCCATGTGTGAGCACACAGACCAATGGGCCCACATGACAGTCATTGGTGAAAGTCGATGGCGAGAGGTGGGGCTAGGGGTCGGCTAAACCAACCTTGGCTCCTCTTATCGCTGCCTTACACATGGACATTCCAGAGAGCTCCCTAATGACAGTTACAACTGCACCAACCTCTACAACCGCCTTACAACTGTCATTATAAGGCTATAACTAGAGTAGGCCTTCTCACTTCACAATACACACCTCAAGGAGTAATTCTCTCATTCCATATATTGTATTCTCTCTAGTAGTAGTTGAGTTAGGCTTAGAGTAGTCTTCAGTTATATAGTCTTCTCGTAGATTCTCGTAGATTCTGGTATATCTTTAGTACTTTACTTTTCTTGTAGGACTATAGTTGCAATAAAGAAATTATCTTCTCTACTTATTAGTGTTCATAGTTCATATACTATTCTTTTAGCCATGTTTTATGATGGCTTATACTCCATTCATATGCTTCACTTGATTAGGCTAGTCGATCTATGCCATGGCAACAGTCCAATGATCATAACGAGTTGCACTAGTTTTAACTTATCCATCCGAAGGGTAGGAGTCTCGGAGGAATTACTGACATTATTTATTAACATAAGCTTCATGCTTAGGTTAGTTAAATGTCGTTGGGTTCCAGGGGCCCTGTTTGGTTTCAGGACTAATTTTTAGCCCCTCACCTTTTAAGTTGATTTAGCCCCTTGGAACCAAACGGGGGTTAATTCTGGGCTAAAGTGAATTAGCCCCCCTTAAAAATTAACCCATTCAAGATATGTTTATTTATGGCCTGTTTAGTTATAAAATTTGGTGAAAATTTTTCATCCAAAATTTCAACTTTTTAGAAGAATGAATGTTTAGTTGTATATAAAAATTTTTTGGATTGTAGTAAATACATGATGCATGCAACTCTCATGCACATCCTCCAATCCAAAATTTCACCTTTTGGCCAAATCCTTCCCAAAACCAAATTTTTTCATTCCAACTTTTCACCCATATGTTTAGTTCCAAAATGCCAAAAAGTACTTAAAATTCAAAATCTTTTCACATTTTGGTTGCAATTAAACAGGGCCTTAGTCTAATTTTATATGGGTCCCACCAAAAAGCAATTTCTCCTCCCCCATCCGTGTTGTCGCCCTCTCTCCCATCCATGTTGCCGCCCAACCGTCACCACCCCTCCCCTCTTCCCCCTCGGCACCGCCACCGCCACGCGCCGCCGCCCCTCCCTTCTCCCCTCGCCACCGCCCCCATCCGCCACCCATCCGCGCCACCACCGCCCATCCGCGAGCTCGAGCATGAGGAAGGCCTCGGAGGAGATGTGGCGGCCCTCGAGGGATCCCCCGTCCATGTACTCGAGCAGGATCTGGAGCTCTCCGGCCTGCTCGTACATGCCGTGGCACCACACGACGGCCAGGTGCGGCGGATGCACTCCAGCTCCGACAGCGACGGTGGGGCCGGCGGCGCGAAGCCGATCAAATTCGGCGGGGTGGGGACGCTGCCGAGCGAAGAGGACCTTGACGAGGATGTCGACAATGACGCCGAGGACGACGGGAGCGGCAACGGCAACGACATCGTGAGGATGTGAGGTCCCGCTGCTGCAGCGGCAAGGTGAGATCCAGCCGGCGCCGCGACTGCCCCGACGTCCCCGGCTGCTGCTGCTGCTGCAGCCCCGCCCGCAGGTTCGGCGGCCCGCCTAGTTGCATCCCGCGCCTCCTCTGACAGTGCCGGTCGCAACGGGATGAGACTTTCGCGAGCGAGTTCCTCCTGCACGCGGCGGCGGCCGTAGTAGTCGATGTGGAGGGCGAACTTGTGGAGATTGTGGCAATCGGGTATCTACTTGGCAAGCTTGTCCGACTGGAGGTAGGGATAGATTGCGCCTGCTATATCTGTAAGCCGAACTTGACTTAGGTGTTACGGTTGCCGATAGAGATAAGGCAATCGGCCTATAGTCACGGTTTGGTAAGATTGAGGAAACCGACTTAGAATAAGATAGGGTTTCCGACTTGTAAACCTTTCCTCCCAAGACTATATAAGGGAGGTAAGGGGCGTCCCTTGAGGGATATCAGATTCTAGATCAGAAATTCCGATAGGAGATCAGAGATACAACTTCATAAGCGAGAGCTTTAGATCACGAGATCAATAAAGACACTCGGCGGATCGAATCCACCGAAACAGGAGTAGGGTATTACCTCACGAGAGGGCCTGAACCTGTCTAAATCTTCTTTTTCTCCTAACCCATTGTGCTTGGCGATCTCGACTGCGACCCCAGAAAATATATTGCCGAAACCAAGTTTCGACAGTTGGCGCGCCAGGTAGGGGGCCGCGCGTCGAGACTTCTTCAACAATCTCGCCGACAAGCGTGATGGGATCTCCTTCAAGACTCGGCGACTTCGCCGCCGACTTCGCCGACTCCTCCTCCTTCGACTCGGATTCGAACCAGTCGGAGGGAAAGACCTACTCGGCGACATTCGGGCTACCCAACAGCGCCGAGATCCTCGACAACATCTTGAAGACCAAGATGCGATCCACCTTCTCCGACGACGGACTTCACTCGGCACCATTCGGATTACCGAATACCGCCGAGATCTGCGCCAATCTTCTCGCCTCCCCGACAGAAGCGATCTACTCAGATGAAGACCTCTCAGTGCCGTTTGGGTTACCAAACGTCGCCGAGATTTTCAGCAAACTCCTCTCCCCCGAGTTGGCGGCAATCCACTCGGAGGAGCCTACTCCCCACGCTCGACTCGGGTGGAGCGATCCGGATCCGGTTACCCAGATCAAGGGAGGTCGCCGTCATCCTCCCATCATTTGGCTCTGCTCGTCTTCCGAGCTCAATGGATACCTCAGCTCCGCCGGCTTCGACAACCTCTACGGCATCCCTTCTGACGAAGCCGACAACTCCGACTGCCGCATGGACTGCGAGCCGAAGTGCTTCGACGTCCTCATGGTGAGCCGACGAGTCCGACTCAGCCATGGCCGAAGGCTTGCCAAGAGGAGCAAGCGAGTGGAGCTTGAGCGCAAGACAGCAGGAGGATAAACAACGCAAAGACGAGGCCGACAAAAGGAAGCGGGATCTACGTGCGGCGGACGATCCGCCGAGGCCATCCTCCAAACACGGGTTCGCAACACCAACATCTTCCGGACGTCACAGGCGAGCGCGCCGCACTCACGCTCTTGGACACCGTCATGGAGACGGCTCCGGCCAACGTGACTCCTATCTTGGATAAGATCAAGACCATCGTCGCGCCACGGCTAACGGCCATCCCACCACTTCGGCGCGAAGGCTGACTGAATCCGTGGCCGAAACACCAGATAAAAGCCGGCTCCCGCCTCTAAAGTCGGGAGACTACGGGAGGCCCGAGCCGGCTCGGTGTCAACAAGGCCAAGAGGCCCGCCTCGCGAGTCCACACCAAGGCACCAAGAACGGACGGCCGACTCCGCGACAAACGACATGGACGTCCACCCGTCCACCACCGAGTCCGCCGCAACAGTTCCGGCTACCCAACCAAGCCACGAAGACCCCGCCGAGTGATCGCGGGAAGTCCTCGATCGCCGCTACCAAGAGCGCGACCAACGCACTCGGGAAGATCGAAGGGGATCACCCGATAGCGGCGACGATGGAGTGCCGGCCTTCACTCGGGAACTCCGCCGAGTGCACTGGCCGAGTGGCTTTAAGCCCACAAGGATTGAAAGGTACGATGGCAAGACCGACCCTGAATCTTGGTTAACTGTATATACCCTTGTCATCCGAGCGCAGGAGATGACAACAAAGCCATGGCCAATTACCCGCCGTGGCCCTCGCAAACTCGGCCGAGAATTGGCTCACGAGCCGCCAAGAGGCTCAATCGGCTCGTGGGGCGAGCCGAGGGACCACTTCATCGCCAACTTCCAAGGCACCTTCGAGAGGCCCGGCACACACTTCGACCTCTACAATGTCATCCGAAGCGGACGAGCCCCCGAAGGATTATATTCGTCGTTTCTCCGAGAAGCGCAACAAGATTCGAACATCACCGATGACATCATCATCGCCGCCTTCCGAGGGGAGTCCGTGATGAGCCGCTTATCGGCAAGTTCGGGCGCAAGCCACCGAGGACGGTGAAACAAATGTTCGAGACGGCGAACTCATACGCCAAATCGAACGACGCCATTAAGGCCGCCCGTCAAGACCGGCCCGACGAGAGGGAGGACAAGCAAGCGGGAGGAAGCCGAAATCCTAAGAAGGAAGGCGGCAACAACGGCAACCAGGGCGAAAGATCGCAAGCGCCGATCCAAGACCTAGTGGCCGCAACCTCCAATACTCAACGACGTCCCGAGTCGCCGCATACGACGCCATCATGAACGCCGGTGCACCCACCATCCGAATCATAAGCACGCGGCGAAGGATCGCTTTATCTATAAGCGTTCGCAAGCAAGATGCGGCGCACTCAACAAGAAGCCGGGCGCGAGGCCGGCCCATCCGGCGCCAAGAAGAACAATGCGGCTGAAAATGCCGAACCTTTTCAAGACCCAGTGGGGGAGCTCAACCACATCTTCGGGGTCCGCTAGCCTATGAATCCAAGAGGAAACGAAGCTAACCGACCGGGAGGTCAACGCGGCTCAACCCGAAGTCCCTCGTATCTGCGATGGTCGGAAGTGGCCATCACCTTTGACCGCTCGGATCATCCGACCGAGTGGTTCATCCGGGCGCTATCCACTCGTCCTGGACCCCGTGGTCCGCAACATCAGGCTTAAGCGCGTCCTCATCGATGGGGGCAGCGCCCTCAACATCTTGTTCGCCAAGACCATGGACGAAATGCAGATCCCGAGGGCCGAATTGAAAGCAAGCTCAGCCCCTTTCACGGAGTTATCCTGGCTGTCTTCAACACCACTCGGGCACATCTCCTCCCAGTCACCTTCGGAGCCCGAGAGAACTTCCGAACGGAGAACGTCACCTTCGAGGTGGCCGACTTAAACAGCATATCATGCCATCATCGGAAGGCTGCGCTTGCCAAGTTCATGGCGATCCCTCACTACACTTACCTCGCATGAAGATGCCGGTCCCAACGGCGTCATCACTCTTCGCAGCGACGTGAAGCAAGCCTTCACTGCGACAAGGAGAGCTGCGACATGGCCCAATCTCGTGAGAGATTACGTGGCCAACAAGAAGTCCGATTGGCTGCATCGACTTCGGCGAGGGCGAAGTCCCTGCGAAGAAGATAGCCAAATCGGGATCCGGCGACGCCAAGACCAAGAAGATCTCCCTTGATTCGTCTAATCCCTCCAAAACTGCTGTAATCGGCGCCGACCTAGATCCCAAATAGGAAAGCGCGCTCGTCACCTTCCTCCAAAATAATAAAGATGTTTTTGCTTGGAAACCATCTGATATGCCTGGAATTCCTAGGGAGGTGATCGAGCACTCTTTGAACGTCAAAGATGACGCCAAACCGATAAAACAACGATTACGCAGGTTCGCACAGGATCGAAAAGACGCGATCAAAGAAGAACTTGCAAAGCTCTTGGCTGCCGGCTTCATTAAAGAAGTCCTTCATCCCGACTGGTTAGCCAACCCAATCCTGGTCCGCAAGAAAACGGGGCAATGGCGCATGTGCGTTGACTACACCAACCTCAACAAAGCCTGCCCCAAGGATCCGTTCGGGCTACCTCGCATCGACCAAGTCGTCGACTCAACGGCCGGTTGCGAACTCCTGAGCTTCTTGGATTGTTACTCGGGCTATCACCGGATCGGCTTAAAAGAATCCATTGCTTGAAAACATCGTTCATCACGCCGTTTGGAGCTTACTGCTACATCACCATGCCTTTCGGCCTGAAGAACGCCGGAGCTACATACCAGCGCATGATCCAAAGATGTTTTCAAACGCAGATCGGCAAGAACGTTGAAGCTTACGTCGACGATGTTGTCATCAAGACCATGCAGAAAGAAGACCTGATCGCCGACTTAGAAGAAACCTTTGCAAACATACGGGCCTTCAGAATGAAGTTGAACCCGGAGAAGTGCACCTTCGGCGTCCCATCAGGCAAACTGCTCGGCTTCATGGTGTCACATCGCGGTATTGAGGCAAATCCAGAGAAGATCAACGCTATCTTAAACATGAAGCCCCCGAGTAATCAGAAAGACGTCCAAAAGCTCACTGGCTGCATGGCGGCACTAAGCCGTTTCATATCCCGACTCGGCGAACGAGGCATGCCCTTCTTCAGGTTGCTGAAGAAGACAGACGACTTCCAGTGGACCACAGAAGCCGATAAGGCCTTTGAAGATTTCAAAGAATTCCTTACTACGCCACCCGTCCTGGCTTCACCTCTGCCCCAGGAACCCCTGTTGCTGTACGTTTCAGCCACTCACCAAGTGGTTAGTACGGTCCTTGTGGTTGAACGCGAAGAAGAAGGACGGGCCCAGAAGATTCAAAGGCCAATCTACTTTGTCAGCGAAGTATTGGCAGGAGCCAAAATCCGATACCCTCAGGTACAAAAATTGCTTTATGGTGTTCTAATAACCGCGAGGAAATTGGCACACTACTTTCAGGGTCACTCGGTCACCGTCATCACCTCCTTCCCACTCGGCGATGTCATCCACAACCGCGAGGCAACCGGGCGTATCGCCAAGTGGCCCTAGAACTGATGCCGTTGGACTTAACTTTTAAGCCCAGGACGTCCATTAAGTCACAAGCCTTAGCGGACTTCCTGGCCGAGTGGACTGAACAACAAGAACACGTGCCTCGGGAAGACCTCCAACACTGGACCATGCACTTCGACGGATCCAAGAGGATCACCGGCTTGGGAGCAGGAGTCGTGTTGATCTCCCCGACTGGGGAAAGGCTAAGATATGCCCTTCACCTCCACTTCTCCGCATCACACAACGTCGCCGAGTACGAAGCTCTTCTACATGGACTGCGCCTCGCAGTCTCACTCGGGATTCGTCGGCTTATTGTGAAAGGCGACTCCCAGCTGGTCGTCAATCAAGTGATGAAGGACTGGTCCTGCTTAAATGACACTATGGAGGCCTACCGACAAGAGGTCCGCAAGCTTGAGGACAAGTTTGACGGGCTAGAACTCTCACATGTCCTGAGACATAACAACGAAGCTGCCGACGAGCTAGCACAGTTCGGATCTAAGCGAGAAGCTGCTCCAACAGACGTCTTCGTCGAGCATCTCTACGAACCAACCGTCACGGCGAAGACGACTCCTAACGAACAAACCGCCAACGAAGTCGCCATGACCGACACCGACTGGAGGACGCCGCTCATCAAATTCTTAACTCAGCAAGAGCTGCCGGATGACCGGGATGAAGCAGAACGCGTCCGGCGTCGTTGCCAAGCGTACGTCATGGTCGACTCCGATCTATACAAGAGAAGCCCCTCCGAATTCTAATGAGGTGCATCACACCCGAAGAAGGAAACAATTACTCCAAGATATCCACTCGGGCATATGCGGAAGCCACGCGGCACGCGCTCTAGTCGGCAAAGCTTACGGGCAAGGATTCTTCGGCTCACCGCGGTCTCCGACGCGGATAAAGTCGTAAGAACCTGCGAAGGCTGCCGATTTTGCCCGACAAAGCCATGTCCCGGCCCGGCCCAGAGCTTCAAACAATCCCACTTTCCGGCCGTTCGTGGTATGGGTTGGACATGGTTGGCCCTTTCAAGAAAGCTCCGGGAGGTTTCACACACCTCTTCGTTGCAATCGACAAGTTCTCCAAGTGGATTGAGGCCAAACCGTCGCCACAATTACTGCGACAAAGCACGAGACTTTTTCTCAACATCGTGCACCGCTTCGGCGTCCCAAACAGAATCATAACGATAATGGGACTCAATTCACGGGAGGCATCTTCAAGGAATTCTGCAAGACTTTGGAATCAAAATCTGCTATGCATCGGTAGCTCACCCTAAAAGCAATGGGCAAGTCGAGCGAGCAAACGGCATGGTCCTTCAAGGCATCAAGGCTCGCGTTTTCGACCGGCTAAGCCCTTACGCCGACAAGTGGGTCCAAGAACTTCCCTCGGTCCTATGGTCGCTGCGAACCACACCTAGTCGGGCCACCGGCCAAGCTCCTTTCTTTTTGGTCTATGGCGCGAAGCCATGTTACCAAACGAGATGGAGTATGAGTCCCTCCGGTCCGCAGGCTTCAACGATGAACGCTACGACATCGGCCGAGTGGATGACCTCACCCGACGGAAGAGGCCCGTGAGGCGCCCTCATCCGTCGGCCAAATACCTTCAAGGGCTCGAAGATACCACGGTCGCAACGTGCGAGCACGAGCTTTCATTGTTGGCGACCGGTCCTACGCAAGATCCGGACCACCAAGGACCAACACAAGTTATCTCCCTTATGGGAAGGACCGTATATAATCGCCGAAGTGACTCGGCGTGCATACGGCTAAAGCGCGAAGACGGGTCCATGGTAGAGAACTCCTGGAACATCGAGCATCTTCGACGATTTTATGCTTAATCGGCTAAGGCCTCATTTTTCCTTGATTGCCAACCTCAAGCAAGATGACTTCTTGAGCTAGCGATCGGGATACACATATCAATAAAGCTCAAGTTTTCCTCATCAACTTTTGTGCATAATTTGGTTTATCATTGTTTAATGTCCTTTGACTCGAGCTCGGTGTCTAAGGACCAGAGTTTTCCGATGACCTAATCGAGCCTAGGCTTGATGACGACAGACGAAAACTACTTAAGAAATTTCACGCAAAAGCTCGAATCAAGGCATTGACATAAATAAACTAAAAATAGTCACAAAGTTCCACGTCAGAATGTTACGGTTACATGACATTTACAAAGCAAAGTCAGAATATAGTTCAGAGCTTGAAATTGTTTACTACATCCAAAGATATCTTCTTCGCCGCCTCTTGCGCCTCGCTCAGCATATCTAAGGCTTGCTCGTCCGTCGTTCCCTCAGCGAAGCCCTCCCCGACTGAATGGATATCCACTCGGGGGTAGAGGGACTTGGTCTGTGCAAGAGCCAGACCAGCCCCCATGTTGGCCGCTTCGGTGATATTCTTCAGGTATCGTTCGGGAGCCAGCCGAAGCTTGTCGAAGATCTCGATTGGCTCCAGCGAGCTGGTCCCAACTCCTTGATCAAACAAGGACAGCAAGATTGGCATGGCGGCGTTGGCGACTTCTTCCCGTATCTCGTCGCTGGATTTGATCCGCCCAAGCAAGACGTCATATTGGGCTCGGGTCTTCATCTTATAAGCTGCAAAAAAAAGTTCCAGATCGCTCAAAGCACTCGGAAATAAAGCAGCACGCGGGATTTGACTTCAAAGAAGGTTACCTTCGAATTCGGCCTCCATCTCGGCCTTGTCGAGGCTGACCGCTTCCAGCTGGACTTGAAGCGAGTGGACCTCCGAAGAATTTCCTACAACGAAAGAAGATTATCAATAGCCAAAATCAGCATGAGAACCATGATAAAGCTGGGAGAGGCAGGCTTACTCCCGATTGATCCGCGGAGGTCGAGGTTCGCCTCCCGAAGCTCCGCGATCTCCCTCCTTAAAGCCGCTTCCCTTGATGCGGCCTCCTCTCGAGTGGCCTTCAGCTGTCGCTGAACGTCCTCCAAGGAGTTTAAGTGGGGGACTAGCTTCTCCAGCACTTCAGATTTTGCCATTGAATGACAATATTCCTTCTGCACGCGAAAGCAGTGGAGTGACCGACTGAAAGATAACGATGAAATAATCAAAGAGAAAGACGAAAGACTTACATTGAGCGGTCGGGTCGCCTCATTCGGAGCTCTCGACAAGGGCATCCCTTTCATCCTTTTCGGCTTGCCGGTCTAGGGTGATGCCCTGTCTCTCGCCTTCCGAATCCCGCCACTCGATTCGATCGGGGAACCCGGGTCTCGAAGGCGCAACACAGGGATCTCTTCTACCGTGGCGACAAGAAGAAAGACAAATGAAGACATGAAAGATTCAAAACTGAAAGAACGAAGGAATGTTTCGAAGCAAGTCTTCCCCGGTGGTCGCTTGCCTAGGTGGAGCGGCTGGCGGCTTTCTTCTTCTTCGGGCTCGGCGCCGAGTGACCCCGGTCGGGGTGCTTGAGCCGTAGCCTCGGGTCTCCCGGTGAAGACCTTCAGCCGGGATATCCCGACCGGCAGTCGGGGCTCCTCTCTAGGGCGTCCTCCTTCGGAGGCGAAGGTTGTTTCTCCGGAACGCTCGCACTCGGTTGCGGGCTCCGGGTTTGGCTCTACCGGCCTTGGCACTTCGGGAGCAGCGGCGGAGTCGGCCCTCACCCCTCCGGCGGGATCTATGTCCCGGGCCTCCGCACAAGTGAATACGGCGAAGATAAAGAAAAGTTTTCGCGAAAGAGCTCGGGACTTTGGTTTCGAGCATACCTAGAGGATCGGCGGATCTTCGGCGCCGTCCGCGGTGATCGCCTTAGGGGCGGGGTCTCGACTGGAGGAGCCGGAACATCATCATCAGAGTCCTCGATGATCAGCCTCCTTTTGCTCGCGCGCTTGTTCGAGTCCTCACTCGGCGCTGCCCGCTTCCCGACTGGATCAGCTTGGATTTTGATCCCGCCAGTCGGCTTCTTGGCGGGGCGACGCGGCGCGTCATCATGAGCCACCTTGTATGGCTTGGAGGCGATAGAGGCGTTTTCCTGCAGAAGAAAGAAAGTGCGACATTAAGCGACAAGACAACAAGATTGAAAGATACTATGAAGCATCCAATCGGCTTACCGGAGGAGGAGGTCGGTGGATGCTGAATGGAAGGACTGGCAGTATGAGGGCCCGCTCAACTGCGATCCCGGACGAGAAGAGTTTGTACATCCGGATCTTCAGGATCTCGTATGTGAGTGGATCTGGGTCTTCCCGATTGGGGTCCGTCCCGCCTTCATATTCGAAGGTCGGCTTCGACCGCTCCTTGATCGGCGCCAGTCGGCACCTGATGAAGTGCCGAGTGATTTGTTCCCCACGAAGACCCCTCTTCTTCATCGCCAGGATCTTCGCGAGCAGATCATTGGCCTCGTCCCAATCTTGGGCTACCGGGACGGTGCTCCAAGACGGCTTGGGGACAGGGGGAAGACCGATGAAGGCAGGAAGGCTGGGTTCAAGATTGCTGATGTAGAACCAGTTTGCGTGCCAGCCCTTGTTGGAAGATTTCAAAGGGAGAGAAAAGTAGTCTTTGCGGAGAGATCCGCGAAGCTGGAAGCCTGCCCCGCCAACAACACAAGGTTGGTCCTTGTTCGGATGGGGTTTCAGATAGAACATACGACGGAATAGATTGAAGTGAGGAAGAATGCCAAGAAAGGCTTCACACACATGAATAAAGAGGGCTATGTGAAGCATCGAGTTCGGGTTCAGATGATAGAGGTGAAGTCCATAGTAGTCCAGAAGCCCCCGAAAGAACTCGGAGGTGGGAAGGCTGAACCCGCAATAGAAAAAGAAAGTAAAGACAACGAGCTCACCGGTGTTTGGGGTCGGGAAGTCCTCCCCCGCCGCCGGGCGCCATCCCACAAGTTCCTTCGGCGGAAGCACGCCGTGCTTCACCATCTCCTTGAGGGTGTATTCCCTCACATCCGAGGTGGCCCATTGGTCGAACGGAATCCTTTTCTCGTCCGCCATGAGAATGGGTTGATGGGAAGTGGATCTGGCTGGAGAAAGTTGGATCTTTGGCGATGGAATGTGGGAGAGTTGGCTGTGGAGGCTGGTTGTTGCAGAGATCGAGCTCTTAGATGGACGGATTTGGGAGCGCGCGAGTCTAGGGTTCTCCGCGGTGAGCTGTTGAACAGTACCGTGAGAAGGGGAGTCGTTTGGAAGGCGAAGAGGCGGGGACGACCTCGCGTCTTTATAGAAAAATTTGAGGGTTGCGCTAGGTTTTCTGGTGAGTGGGCCGAGCCCATAAGAAAATCTACGGCCCAGCTAAGGTGTGGTCTGATGCGTGTCCTTAGGGACTTAAGCGGATGAGCTTAAGCAGATTTGCCCTGGCAATATGCGCGTGTCCGAGTGCCCAATACCTTTAAAGATCCTTCCATACCGCGGTTTGTCTGACTTCATGAGAAGCTGGCACGATGCAATTTGGAAGGTGACCAACAGCTGAGTTTTTATAGCTGCCTTGGTGAACAAGGGCTGTTTGGTTTTTTTGGCATTCGGTCGGGTAATCTTACCAATGCTGTTTATTTTTCACCTTGGTGAAGGTCTTTATGAGATTGAGACCAGTATTATGGCAAAAGCTATTTAATAACTTGGTCATATTTTTCATATGATTGAAAAAACTTGTTTTCCCATGAGGGATGAATGAAACATTTATTCCGGGATTACTCGGGCAAATCCACTCGGATGAGCAAGAGCTCACCGAGTGCATTTTACCCACGAGGGATGATTGAATTATTTGTTCTGAGATGACTCGGGCAAATTCACTCGGATAAGTATGAACTTGCCGAGTAATGAGATTTCTATGATTGCTTTAGCATGAGCTAGGCATCTACATGAGAATGATTTTTATGGTTCTTGACTATATGCTTAGCCTATTTTTGACTAACCACATAGTCGGGGCTACACCTAATTAGGTGCATCAGGAGATGCACTTAGATATTTATTTTTGAGAAATTTTTATTTATATTTTTCCAGCCCTTCACAGTCTTTGGAGCCACTCGGGAAGATTCAGGCAGAGATGATGGAATCACTCGGCGCCAAAAGCACTCGGACAAAGAAATTTTTTGGTTGAGTGCTGCTTTGGTCTGAAGCTGAGTTGTCTCGTCGACTGAAAAGGACTCGGGGGCTACTGTGGAGATTGTGGCAATCGGGTATCTACTTGGCAAGCTTGTCCGACTGGAGGTAGGGATAGATTGCGCCTGCTATATCTGTAAGCCGAACTTGACTTAGGTGTTACGGTTGCCGATAGAGATAAGGCAATCGGCCTATAGTCACGGTTTGGTAAGATTGAGGAAACCGACTTAGAATAAGATAGGGTTTCCGACTTGTAAACCTTTCCTCCCAAGACTATATAAGGGAGGTAAGGGGCGTCCCTTGAGGGATATCAGATTCTAGATCAGAAATTCTGATAGGAGATCAGAGATACAACTTCATAAGCGAGAGCTTTAGATCACGAAATCAATAAAGACACTCGGCGGATCGAATCCACCGAAACAGGAGTAGGGTATTACCTCACGAGAGGGCCTGAACCTGTCTAAATCTTCTTTTTCTCCTAACCCATTGTGCTTGGCGATCTCGACTGCGACCCCAGAAAATATATTGCCGAAACCAAGTTTCGACAGAACTCCAGCGCGAGCGTGCGGATTGGGCGGTCGACGGAGTAGAGCAACGCGACGAGCCGAGGGAGCTCCCGAACGCGTGGAGCTCGTCCGACGCCGCCGAGGACGACGACGCGGCCCCCCGTCCCCGCACATCGCGGAAGTCGTCGTCCTTGTGGTTGTACCGCTTGTGGATCCCGTCGCAGCTGCTGCATAGCACATAGCGCTCGCCGGTGCAGCACCCGCAGGAGGCCGGGGTGGGGTTTGCAGCCGCGACGATGCGGAGGTCGCGCTCGTCGACTACGGCGTGGAGCCCCCGCAAGATGGCACTACGACGCGGCAGTCCTTGTAGGTGTCGCGGACAACGCGGAGCGAGGTTTAGTACAGCACCACCCGCGCCACCTCGCCGTCGCCGCGGCCGGCAAGGAAGGAAGGGGCACTAGCAGCATAGGGGTTGAGGAAGGGGATAGCACTGATAAAAAAATTATTTTTTTAGCCCAGGATTCAAACTGTTCAAGGGCTACCTTTTAGAAGACTAATTTGAGGACTAAAATTTTAGTCCTCAAATTAGCCCAAGGGTTAAACTATAGCCCTGAAATTAGCCTAAGGGCTAAAACCCGTGACGGACGGCAAGGTGATGTTCCTCGGCGAGCTCAGCGCTGACTATCTCTCCGCCTCCCGCCTCAATGTGAGCACACACTGACCCAACTACCGAACCCTGTTTGTTTTTTTTCGGAAAAAAATTGCATCCAAATTTCTTGCACTTATTGGATGCTGAATAATCTCCCAAGAAATGGGCGCTACTTTTCTTTAGGAATGGAAATTGGAAACAGTTTTAGCCTCACATCTAGGATGAAGATGTTGTGTAAGATACTAGTGGTAAATATATTTCAGCACTGCAAAAGGGTAAATGATCCAGCTGTAGAACAGGGGAGGGGACTTTGTTTCTAGTATGAACTAAATCATCTACACACTAGCAAGCACATTTTTCAACAGATATAGTGAAGTACTTGCCTGCAGCATTTGTCACCAAAACAGATGATGAAATGAACATCATACCCCCGCTTCGTGAGACATGCCCAGCGATTGTATATCTGAATCATCGCTGCTTTTCATGGAAAACCTGGCTTGATATGGATATAACCTACCTGCCAATGAATGCTCAATGCTGATGTTGCATGATTTCAGAATTCAGACCTGCTGGGTTCTGATGCATCGTGTTTCCTTTAATGTATTAGCCATCCACAGCAAAAGATGAAATTGCGAAACTCGCAACATCATGTCATGTAGTAAAGCACAAACAATTCAAGGCACAACATACAAAACAGGCTGCTCTTTTATAGATACCAGTATACGTACGTGCAATCAAACCTCAAAATCTTAAACTCACTAATATATGAACTATATGTATATGAAAAATATTAAGATTTGACATGGGAAAATGAGATTATTAGACAAGTCATTCATGTAGTTATATTTTTAATATTTTTTTATAGATATATGATTAGAAAAAACAATTGTAAAACATGCAGTGTTACGTACTCTGTCGATGTCCTGGAGATAAGTAAAAAGGATACGAGGGAGTAGTTGTTCATTTAAGAAACGTTTCATCTTGTTGGGGGGTTTGGAGCTCAAGTGTGTAAATATTTCCTGATGTCCATGTCTTTTTTGTTGATACAGTCTGAAGTGGAAGTTGAAGCACAGATATACTCAGAAAGGGCAGATCTGTGTTGGTTACTACGGTTGAGTTTAGACTCAAGAATGGGCGGCCTCGGGCTACCTGGGCTACTTGGGTTTGTAGCCTGGGGTGAGGCCCAATTTCTTATAAAATGATAAGAAATATATATATGGCCCAATAGCTCCTAAAAAATTAATACATGACCCAATAACCCTTCTAAAAAAACAGGCCAACATAGCTCATTAGCCCAACATGAAACCTTACCTCACCCCAGTCAGGCTAGCCATGCGCCATCTCCATTCCTCAGCGTCGCCGCAAACGCGTCGACCCCTCCTCCCCCGCACCGCGCGTCGCCGAGCCCGCGTCGTGCACCGCCGAGCCCCCACGTCGCCGAGCGCCACGCCCCCGTCGCTGCAGCGCCGCTCCGCATCGCGCCGGCGCACCGCCTGTCCCACTCGACTCGGCCCCCACACCGCCAACTCTCCATTCCAGAGCACAGACAGTAAAGAACTCCAACTTTCTCTTCATTTTCAGTTTTTCTTTAATTTTATATTTTCACTCATTTTAGTAAACTGTGCTATATTTTTTGGATTGATTCATCTAGAATGGAAAAATATTTTACAAAGAATGATGCATCAATAATAATACTATTGGAACTAAAGTAAGTCGGGTTAAGAAAAAAGACCGTTGATTGAATTTAATTTGAGAGATATTGTTAAAGATCCAAAAAATAGGAAACCAATTGATGAGTTTTATCATGACATTAGGAATGAGGTTAGAAAAGCATATCTATAATTAGGTCTATATATATATATATAATTATTTTAGTCCTGATCGTTTCCGTCACTGGGATGGGCTCAAGACACCAACAAGCTCTTCTACACGTCTCGAGCCACCTTCTACATCATGCCCGTGGCAACCCTCTGAATCTCAGTCGCATGGATGGTAGTACGGTACATACATGGACAGCGTGCCTGTGTACACGACCAGTAACTGTATTTGTGGTGTACAATTTACCCGTATAACATGTATCATTGCATTGACGGAATAAGTTAAACACAGTAATTATCAGCCAAATTCGCAGTTCGTAACCCCTAAGCAGTAATTACACAACTTGCTGGAAATATCGAATTGCTCTGATTTGAGAAAACTTGCTGGAAATATCGAATTGCTCTGATCTGTGAAGATGAAAGATATGGCTGTGTTGCTTACCGTCATACTCCGCCTTTCCAATTTCCAGCCGTTGCCTTTCTAATTTCCAGCCGTTGCTTACATATCATCGAACAAAGTGCAAAATTTGCTTCAACAGATTGCAGACAAGGGTATCAAACACCAAAGCGTAGAATGTGCATTTACTGCATATCAAGGAGACAGCATGTGCTGATAACAAAGCTCCGATTCCACAACCATTTTTTCTCCAAACCATTGCGTTTTCATGTATTTATTCAGCAATTGCTAACACAACGTACATGAGAATCCTCACTGCAAATATTTCCTACAAGGCTTAAAATGAGAATCTGCGACACAATTGGCTTAGAGAGAGAGAAGGAATGTACATCTCTACTGGCATCAAGAAACCGCTAAAACATTTCACTAAGAGAGTTGATTCCATCGACCAGCTGTGCATCACCTATACCCCGTACTTACACCTGAAGGAACCATAGCTAAGAATGCAACTAGAACATATCAATCCTTCAACAGATTGTTCGTCCTGTGTACCCTAGACGTCTTCTGGACCAAGGTTGCTCTTGATGATGTTGAACTTGCACAGGGGGCATGTTGCATTAATGTGAAGCCACTTGTCTATGCAGGTACAGTGGAAATGATGATTGCAGGGGAGTTCTCGAAGTTCCACACCATCTTCATACGGGCACAAGCAGATACAGCATTCCTGCATTTGACAGGTATAATAGTGGATTAATGATCGATATGATACATAACCTCTCAAAATGGCAGCAAGGGACCGTTTAATTTGTCAATATTTTTTCTTAACAGATATACATCTGGCTTCAATTCCACAAGCCAGTTCAGCTTCCTTAATTCAGGCATACTTAAATGGCGTTCGAAATATCACAATCTACCATGTTAATATTTGACCAAGTCACTCAGTCTCCACCATCTGGTAAATCATCTACTTCACATAATTCTAATGGGGATAACTATCCTACTACCAAACTAGAGTAGTGATAGGGACTTAGGGTAGATTAATGCCACTGGCTGGGAACCTGGGATTGGTCAGACTGTTTGTACTTCTGTTGAGCCAAAAGAAAAAACCTCAAGCTCTAATCAAACTTTAGCTTCTGCAGTCTGTATAAAGCACAGGAGGGATTTAGCATAGTTTCATCTCCACCATGGCCAGTTTAACCAAGCTTCTCTAGTCTATACTAGATTGGGCTCTGGTAAGCTTCTTTAAGCCCACACAGAAAACATTGTCCATGCCACCACTTGGTCATTACAGAAAAGTATAGGTCAAAAAAGTAGCATCACCAGTGCTAACATGTTACAACATAACTCACGGGTGAAGCAAAAAAAATGTGGTAGATGCAGATTTTCACGAAATTTCAGCTACTATGATGATTCTCAAAGCAAGATATTTGTGGGCATAGGAAAACTTTAATACGCACATAGCTAAGATACTGCAAAGATACAGAGAAACGCGCCAACCAAAGCTAAACTAAGATAATAATGAAAGATCCCATATATAGCCCAATTCTATAGATTATGAGTAAGGAATGTAGAAAATGAAACTAAACCAGCAAATTATTATTGCAAGTTCAACATGTATGCTTATAAAGAATATGGAAAAGGTAGGAAATGGTTTCTAAGTAGACAAACTCCAAAGGAAACTCTAAACTTTTTAAACTTAGCCAAGATTTAAGCAGAGTTTCATATCCGGCAAAGTGTATGCTAGTTGTGTATTAAATATGGTTAGTGCAACAACAGATTAGGCATCAATCAGTGCGAACATTTCGCATAATAACATGATAAGTGGCTAAGAAATGCTTCTATGAATCTATGCTGTTGTGAAGATTAAATTAACAAATGTTGAAGCAGCACTCTTGGTGCTGAAGTATTAGGTGGTTACAGATTAGATCCTCCACGTCGAATATACAAACACAAGTACCATGGCATTCCTAAGTACTCATGGTAAGCTGTGTAGCGAGAATGACAACACATTTATGCTACTTGGGGGGGGGGGGGGTCTGAAACTTACAGCGTCCTCAGCAGAAAGGAAGTGTTCAACAGGAGGATTGGTGCCACATTCAGTCATTACTCCACCCACAGGTGCTGCAATTCCAGCAACCAGCTTGTCTGCATCACCCATTGTCCGAAATTTGAATTTGGACAGGTTGTTGATGTCCTCTTCAGATGCTCCTTCCTGCTTAAGGACAACCAGATAGTCTCAGTGCAATGAAAGCGAGATGATTATTTCTGGATGTATCAGTTCACATAGTGTTTTATTAGGTATATGTCAAGGGGAAATAACTGATTAACAAGAACAGTTCCAGGCTTTTGAAAATCATTTTTAGCATGAAACATTCATAAATAATGAGTGATAACTAGCTGCCATAGAGAGAAAGAAACATTCAAAATGATGTTGATAGCAGGTCATTGCATGCATAACCACTCTGAAGTAATACTTCTATTAAAAAAGTATTTATACTGCAGCAGAAGAGGTTGTTCTTTCTTTCATGACATGGATGTATACATCAGATGCAATGAACGGTAGACAAAAGTAGAGTGCTGTACGTGTAATACAGTAACAATGCTTAAATTACACAAACAGAGCATAAGCAATTGCATTTGGGAAATTGTTTTTGGAGAAAATGTATCTAGAACTCAAAGCAGAGAAAGGATCATATGCTCATCTAAATCTCATCACAACTATTTGAAGAATATATTTGTCCTAAACAAGAACTGGCATACCTGATCAGTTACAGCATATAAGATAGCAATAATGCAAGGAAGGCAGCAACAGACAGCAATGCCAATCACACAGGCCAAGGCAACACAGAAGACTACAAAGAAAACATCAAATGCCAGAAACACAATGGAGAGCCTGCAAAAGAACAAGCAAGAAGATAGCCATCTTAGACAACAGAAACTAATGTTAATACATACTATCATTCACATGTCGCAGCAACTAGGAACATACCAGTAAAGTTGAGGAGCGTCATGGGACAAAGCTTGGCCACCTGCAGATATCCAGTAGAACCCAATGATCCACCATATGAAAGAAAACATCGTGTTTGCAGACTCCAGGTGCTTCACAATACTGAAAAATATATACATAAAACACTTAGTTTACAGAAACATAATTAAGTTCAAATATTTAAGCAATTAACTCCTAATGCATGTTTACGGAAAATGAGAAAATGACAATGGTGAACATGGCAAACATATCAATAACATAAATCTACGGATAGTAAAAGTAGTTGATGATACCATTTTAGCATCTCATTATAAATCAATAGAATTTCCATACATATCCTTTGCCTGATTCAAACATAGTCTGTACTTCCATGTTGTCAATTTCAAACACCAACTCAACTCAATGTCATGGGTGGTAATAGATCACAAAAAACAGGTCTCAAGACCCATTAGCTCATAACTCTCCCATAGAGTCCAATGTCCACAGCCCAATGTAAAGAAAATGGAATTCATTCTTGCCCATTCAATTTGCAGTTAGCCTAAACTAACATATGCCACAAATTCATTGTCTAACAATGCCCACTTTAAAATTGCAAATGCAATAGTATCAACAGCACACTGAAAGATCGCATAAGAATAGTCCTAAAAAAGTGAGAAACTAATAGAATAATCTTCGTTTGAGCAATGTAATGTACTCAAAGATGGATGACATTATGAAAGAAGAATTAACAAATCGAATAAATTTATAGTTAAAACTCCAAGAAAGAATTTACCATGTAAGTAGACATAGTAGCACTTGCCAAACTACTAGTTAAATGGAAGGTAAATCGGAAACATTAAGTACTACAGGCTGCACAGCACTTCATAGACAGAAATTAATAAAAAATAAAACCAACAGAGTTCATAATTGACATGGGAATACGGTAACTATAGCAATGATGAATTAAGTCTAGCCTATCCATCCAACGAAAAAAAACTGTTACATCGACTTGATTCCAGAGTCGCATGTATAGCGGAAGATGCTTTTAGCAACACATCTACTCGGATTACGAAGTGTTTGGGAGATTGATCTGAGCAAAACCCTCACCTGAGCTTGAAATCCCCATCACCCGCAGCCCCCTGGTCCGCCCCAACGCCGCCGCGAGCCTCCCGCCGACGCCGGTACTCGACGGTGACGCAGAGGACGTGGAAGAGGCACTGGAGCACGTACCCGGCGAGCCAGACGCGGAGCGGCACCGAGGGGGATTCGGAGAGCGACGCAGCGAGGACCGCGGCGGCGACGGCGACGAAAGCGAGGTTCCAGAGCACGTCGAGCACGACGACGGGCTTGGAGTAGGCCCAGTCGGTCTGGCGCTCCTCGAGGTGCTCCGCCGCCGTCTCCCGCACCGCCACCGACGGCTCCCGCATCAGGCGGCGGCTCCCCGTGCGGCCCAGGAACCGCGCCGCGCCGCGTAGCCCCGGAAGCAGCCCGCCACCGCCGCCTCCGCCGCCGGCGCTGTTCCGGCGGTCGGGGAAGTCGGGGAAGGGAGGAGTGGGGAGGACGGGGAGGCGTCGCCGGAGCGCGGCGGGGAGGTGGACGCCATGGCGGAAATGAAACCCTAGCTCGGACTCCGGTTCTCTCTTTCTGATCAACTCTTGAGGAGAAATTGATTGGTTTTTGCTCGTGCTCTTCTAGAGTTTCTTGCGCCGCTTGGGTGGTTTGGCTGGCCCTTGGTTAGTCTCGTTTGATTTTAGAACTTCTGTCAAACAGTGCTATTTTAGAATCGATTTTGAGAAGAATCATTATAAGTGATTCAACAGGTTTTATATAGAAAGTGAGAATCACCTAAAAGCGCTTCTTCAAAATCACCTAAAACCGTTTCTCTCAAGAATCACCTAAAAATAACCTAAAATATTATTCTAATTATTATTTTATTATACCGATTCGATTCTCTTGAATCGATTCACGAAAATCAAAATCTAGAATCGGATAATCACGAATCAAGAGCCCTACCAAACGGACACTTAGTCACCTAGCGCTGGCTGGCTGACACAGAAAAGTGTAGTCAACTTCTAAGTGTTTTATAAAATTAACCCGTAATTCTAATATTGAAAACAAAAGGAGGGTTTGAATGAAAAAAATGACCTCTCTGCGTCCCTCCCTCTCGTCCCCATCCGTGCCGCGCCGCGCCTACGCCCCTCCCTCCCGTCCCCATCCGCGCCGTGCCCCTCCCTCTCGTCGCCGCTCGAGCTCCCGCGCCGCCGCTTGGACCTTCGCCCTCCGCCTGCTTTCCTCCCTGCGTCGTCGTCCCTATTGTCGGCTCGTCGCTCGATCGACCCAAAGGCGAACGCCTAGGGCGAGGTGAAGACATAAAGAAAAAATATAAATTAGAATTATATAAGACTTCAACTTTAGAATAATTATGATAAAATAAAATGACGCCGTTAGTAACGCACGAACATATTTACTAGTAACTATAAAACATCTATATCGATTATAAATCATCTATAATTTGAATTTAAATAATAATTATCTATAAATATATAATACAATACTAATATTTGGTTTTATTTTTCATACCCACAGTGTCTTGAAGTTCATGTTGCAGCTCACTGTAGCCCACTTCTCTTTCACTCTGCTCTATGTTATTTTATATGTCCTGAGTGGCTGTTGTTAAATTTCCATTTAAGCCCTTGTTCTATTCCTAATCTTAGGTACCAGTCTTGGGCTTGTTTGGATAGGGACTTAAAAATTAGTCTGTGTCACATCTGGATATTAATTTGAAGGATTAAATGTAAACTAATTATAAAAATAATTGTAGAATCAGTGGTTAATTCATGAGACGAATCTAATAAGCCTAATTAATTCATGATTAGCAAATATTTACTATAGCATCACATCGTCGAATCATGGCGTAATTAGTCTCATTAGATTCGTCTCGCGAATTAGCCACTGATTATGAATGAGTTTTATAAATAGTCTATCTTTAATACTCTAAAATAGTATCTAAACATTCGATGTGAGAAGGGTCTGTATCCAAACAGGCCGTCCCTTATCAGATTTGTTGTCTACTTGTCATTTCAGGCCACTGCTGTGTTTTTTTAAGATGACAGGTCATGCCAGATTTGATAATACTCCCTCCATTCCTAATTGATCACCATATAATTTTCTTGACCCTAAACGATCATTGTATTTGTGTGTTATTTATGCATTAAAATAAATAAACATTGATGCATGCATCCATGCACACAAGTATTTGCAACCAACATGCAATATTTTGATTTGCTATTGACTAGAAAATTGTGGAAATTATGCATACATCGAGTTTATTGCCTGAGTAAATATTGTATGAGAGAGTTCTCTCCTTGTTGTTGGTGCATGTCACACCCTAAAAATCGTCTAAATATAAATCATTGTGAAAAAAATTTCCTAGAAATTATTTAATTAAAGGAGGTGTTTGAGTAAAAATCTATGAAAATTTAAACATCAAATTGAGCTATATAAATTTTCCTTATTGAAACATGGGTGTATTTAATTTTTATTAAATTATCCATGATTAAATATACTCTTTGAAATTTTCTCGAATTTTTCAGAGCTCTACTATTAATTTTAATTATATAAAGAGCATTTTAGTAATTATTTATAATAAATAAATTAATCATTAAATGATATGGTTATATTTTTATTAAATACTTTCAGTGCCCAACTATTTTCTGGATTTTTTGTTGAAATTATTTGAGCATTGGAAGTATTTATGAAAATTTAAATATCATTTCAATGGTTATTTGAAATGGAAAAGTAATTAAATTCTCTTTTCAAAGTTTGGGCCAAATTCAGAAGTCTGTTTCACCTCCCTCAGTCCAATCCGGCCTGGCCTGCCTCTGTTCTAAAAGTATGTTTTCCTCCTCATCTCATTCGGCCCAGAAGTGTTAAGGAAAAAAGTATGCTTTACCTCCCTATCACTATAGTGTCGTCGTCCTCCTCCAGCCGGCTGCCCCTGATCATCCCAAGCCACTGCATCTCTTCCTAAATCCGACCAATTTCCTTGCCCAAATCCAAAATTGGTTGAGGGATAATCGTTCCCTTTGTCTCCTGTTTCCTTTCCCCAAAAAATCATCCAAATCCACAAGGAATTCTCTCCCAATTTTCTTATTCAATCAGATTTCCTTTTCTCGAACCCTAGCTTTCCTTTTCCCGGCGATTCCTGACGTGTTGTGCTCGGATTCTTCCTCCCAAGCCTATAAATAGAGCCGTCATGGTCTCATCTATCGTTTCCCTCATTTTCCCGAGCTTTTGCCGTGCCCTAGCCACCACTCCTCGAGCTCAGTCTCTCTCCGCCGCTGCCGCAAGCTTCGGCCATGTCGTGCTGCCGCTCCTGTCACTATCGCTTTGCGCCATTGCCACCTTCGACACTGCAAGAACACCAGGAAGCTCGCCCTCCGCTCTCCCGAAGCCGAAGACCTCCAAAAAGCCTCTGTCGTCGTGAACCCAAGCGCCACCGCCTTTGGTTGCTCTCTAGCCACGCCGTGCCACCGTCATTCTTGTCGTATTTGGTCACCTCAACCATCGTTAGCTCGCAAGGACCTCCCTCCTTTTCCTCCGAAGACCACCGAATCCTGTTGCCGCGTTGTCCCGAGCGTCCCCGCCATTTGGAGCTCGTCGTCGGTTGTCTCCGCTTGCCGTTCGTCATCATTTTTGCGTCGGTAAGTGTCTCCGCATTTTCCTCTCTCTTCTGGTGCTCTTGGTTCCCGTCGCTGTTCACCGTCGCCAGTGTCATCCCGAGCCGCCGGTCGTCATGCCTACGTGGCAGCCCTCGTGGCATCTCTATTAGTGCCATGTCGTCCTCTCTATCCTCTGTGGCGCTGATGTGGCGTCATGCGTCATCAATCCGTCCAGATTCAATCTCAGCCGTTGAATCTTTATTGATTCAATCTCAGGCATCCAAACCCTGTGAACTCGTGGATCATCTCGGTGAACCTGGTCTACCGTGGACCAATCAGGGCTGACGTCATAATCCTTCTTTTCTATTTTAAAAATAAATCAATATGATGCAATAAATCTTTTAGTTGTTTTCTTTTTATGTTTAATTGGATTAAAACTTTAAAAATTCATAACTAATTCTTACGAACTCGGAATGAGGTCGTTCAAGTCCCATAATTCATCTAAAATTAACTCTACCAACTTATGAACTTTAATTATACTATTTATTAGGTTTTTATTAGTGTTTTTTCTTATTTTTCATTCTAGGTTTAGTTTTCCATAGTTTCGGAGGATCGTTCGTTCTTCGGAGAAGTTCTAGAAGACGAATTGAAGACTAATTATTGCAAGGCAAGTCACGCAGATCCCAAACACAATACCTTGGAGCATGTTGATCCTATTCTTAAAATCTCTATTTACTTCAACAGTGCATTTATTTTTGAATGTCATTGGGTGGTTTGAGCCTACTTCCCAATATTATGACCAATATGACTTGATTATCCTATGTGTTAAAATTTGACTAGTTAAACTTTTTATAATAGTTTAACTAGATATTAGGAATAATTGCTTAGTCATGCTTAGAAACTTTAGTATCATTTTATGTGGGAAAGTTATTCAATTATATCCCCTTAATGGATAATTAATGGTAGCTCATGATGATGATCATGATTGACTAGTTAATGAACTAATAGTCAAATAAAATTTGATTAATGGTGGGTTGTGAGCACATGGTTTGATGATTTTATGGTCGTGCTCATGGCAATTAAGGACAGGTTCACGAGCTACTGTTGTGAAGCATTAATCGTACTAACCACAGGCCAGCATGGACAACGGCTGGATCTGTAGTGTAATATGTTCAACAGGAGACACCATGGTGGTTTATTTTTATTGTTTAATCGTGGCCGACAAATAAGTCCACATGTGGCAAACAATTAAGTCCACATGTTTTTGGGCACAAAGTAGTCTTACTGTTAGGTAACTGGGCATTTCCTGCCGGAGACAGATGCTTAGTAGGTGTCATTTTGTTGTGCATGTTATGCGAAGGGTCCTGTCACAATCTCTATTCGGGTACTTTTTGGTATCGTGATGCATGGTTGACATGATGTTGAGATTGTGTCTTGTGGGTAGATTTGTACACCTCTGGTCGGAGTTAAAACTATTCGAATAGTTGTACCCGTGGTTATGGGTGGGCCTAGCAATGTTTTTCGTGATTAGTCTCACACTAGTCATTAATGATGATGATAACTTGTTAGCTCCAGTAATGGAGTTTAGATGTGTGTAACCGGGATTGGTTGTTTAGAGTTGGTTGGGCTATGCAACATTTGGGTGTTGTTCACTGATGATTAATATTGATCTCTAATTTTTTTACTGTTTTACAAATTCTCAAATATTTGTTAAATGTTGCTTTTGCAAATGAAACCCTATTATAGCCATCCTTTGTATCCCTGTGCACTTGCATACTTGTTGTGTGGCTTGTTGAGTATTCAATGTACTCACCCTTGCAATAACCAATCAACCTCAGTTGAAGAAGGATTTCGAAGGATAAGACCTTTTGGCTTAGATTCCACTTGAGTTGTCTGTGGGAGTGCAGTTGAAGCTTCATTAGATTTTCTTTTCCGCTGCAATTTTGTTCACGCTGAGGACTAAGTGTCTCTTTTGTAAGTATTTATCACATTAGTTTAATTGATGATTTTGTATATTAAATTGTCAATTTGTGTACCTCGGCTGATTCCTAGATGAGGAATGTATGCACAAATTAGTTTGGGAATTACTAGTGAATTTCTGGGTGTATTAGTGCATCCATATAATATGATGATCAATTAGGAACAGAGGGAGTAAGATTTTCGTGGAACTTTAGGAATTTGTTCTGTACACATAAAATTTCAAAAAGGAATCATGGGTTCTAAATGTGGTCCTTATTGTTTGTTATGTAAATTTGAGCAGGAAATAATCGATGATAACAATTATTTATATTAGAGAGAAACTTCAGGAGAGGAGGAGCAATGGGTTCCTTTATCCTAAGTTCTCAACTCATCTTTCTCGTTTTCACGTGCACGCTTTCCAAATTGCTAAACGGTATGTTTTTATAAAAAGTTTTTATAGAAAAGTTGCTTTGAAAAATCATATTAATTCATTTTTAAGTTTTTATAGTTAATATTTAATTAATCATGTGTTAATCTATCGCTCCGTTTTGTGTGTGGAGAGGAGGGGTCCCAACCCCTCCAAAAGAACACAGCCTAAATGATGTCCCCATCTCAATTTATTATGAAGATAGGATAACGTGTCATTGTAATATGTACTCCTGTTGATCCCAAATCGTACCAAAGTTGACTTGGAAAACCACTCATTGGCCTGAGAGATTTACTTTATTCTAGTGCAGGCCCAAAGTATTGCTTCTTAGGTTCGTAGGCGTGCCAATTGATTTGATCCTACAATCAACAAGAACAAAGAAACAAATATTAGTCTGCAAACAATAACCGATCGACTGGTGGCCGATGACGTATCGTCTGGTGTTAAGCCGATGCGGTGTGCACTGAATCGGCTGGGATGATTAAACCTAATCGATCGGCTGAAGATATTCATAATACATAATCTAAATATCAAAATACATATAAACTAAGTGGTTGGGATAGATCGGTAGCATACCGAGACAGTATAAACCACTTAAGCCTAAAAGTACTTCAATATGTAGATTATATATATTCATAGCATAGCCGATGTCATAGATCTAAAGTGTATTGGCTAGTACTTCGATACTGCTTTATACTAAGGTATCATTATAGACTAAATACCCTAAATAGGAACAGATCAAATATTAAGATGACTTAATGGATCGATAACAAGCTTAGTATATTTAATTATAGTGAGATCTTAAATAAAGGGTAGCTTTAACCTATCAAGTAAATATAAAACATACAAGACAGTTAAAACAGATAAGATTGGCTGAAACTCCGATGCTATCTCTAATAGTAATCATGAGATAAGATAGATTTATTATGATTCTAAGAACGACTTAATAGGTCGGACCTAACCGATGCAGCATTAAGTATAAAAAGAAGCATAGAATCTATACTAATCTATGAACACCTTTCGAGATGGTGGATACATTGTATAATTTAAATCTACGATAAAACTTAACCCTATCGGCTGTTGTCTAATAACAGAGACTAGCCGATTAGGGTTAGATCGCATTATTGATCTAGGTTATACAATATATATGATAAATCAATGATTTACATAAACAAGATTAGAGTATCATAATGATGGAAGCACTAATCCCGAGAACGCAAGCCGCTGTGACAATATTTACCTTTTCATTGGAGATCAAACGATGTAGCCCAACTAGAAGTAAGAACTCGTAGAGACTATTAAAAGAAAAGATTGGTGATGCACCGAAAGTTGTCTTGAACTTGATTGTTGTTTATTTACACGGTCCTGGGTTGTAGTTATACCCAAATACAAGATAAGTCCGTAACGGACACGATTCCTATCTCTATTACAAACTAAAAGACAGATATGCCTAAAACAAACTGACATTATCTATAAGGAAACCATTTAAAATATCCTAATTAACAGATACAATTGCCTTTCCTGGACTCCATCTATGTATGGCAATCCTCATGAAGCACTCGACCGAATCCGGTTAATTCCAACGTTTTCTTCCTCGGGATTGGTCCACCAACTGTCCTTACCGAAATCGGCTGCATCGACTATCTTTGTCCGATTCGGTATCAACTGACAGTTACCTTAGTCGATTCGAATACCAGCCGACGAAACCCTCAGCCGATTCGGTCTGCACTTAGCGCGCACTCCATCTTCAGAAGAACTCGATTCTCTCCAAATCGGCTTCGGCTTTAGATCCAAACCTGATAATTTGCTTACTAAATTTGGTCGTTAACAACTCCCTCTATCAAAAAGAATGAGTAAATTATATCGTCGGTCCTTAAAGTTGGAGCGTGTTGTCATCTAGGTCCACGATCTTGTAAGATCGACATCGAGGTCCATGATCTTGTTTAAGTGAATCATCATGGTCCAAAACCCATTTGACCAGGTTAACCTACCTACGTGGTTGTCCAGCGTGGCCCCAACATCGCACTTAGCCCCCTTCACACACGATCAACTCACTTCTCCCTGAAATATCCCATCTTCTTTAGTGTGAGACTTAGGGTTGCAGCGGTGGCATCGGCGAGGAAGGCGGGTAGGGCGATGCTAGTGAAATGACAGTGACTATATTTCATTATGAAAGCAACTAGATTGTAGTATAAAATGAAAGCTTATACTTGCAAATTTGACAATATTTTACTGGAGTTTATACTTGATGAAAGAAACATATAGTAATTTGCATCCTAAAATTCATATGTAGGAAGTTCAAGCACCAAAATACAATTCCCAGTTTCAGCCAGTTATATTCCTATGCCAAACCCTAACCAAAAGCCACTTCAGCCTATCGACTGGCAGCACAACGTGTCGCCCAAAACGTGTCTCTGGACACCACAAATAGTCCATGATCGTTGGCACCACCCTAATCACTGCCCTTAGAGTCATCGCATTGTGTGAGTGGGGGAGGGGTTTCGAGTTGCAGTGGGAGCGGTTGCCATGGGTAGAGGGGATATTTGGGGGAGAAGTGGGTCGATCGGATGCAGAGAGGGCTAAGTGCAAAGTTACGATCACGCTGGACAACCACATAGGCAGGTCAACCTGGTCAGACGGGCTTTGGACCATAATGATTCACTTAAACAAGATCATGGACCTCGATGTCGATTTTACAAGATCGTGGACCTAAGTGACACCACGCTCCAACTTTAAGGACCGATGGTGTATTTTACTAAAAAAGAATCAACTTCTAACTATGAATCGCTCATGTTTAGTTTCACAGTAAGGATTTCTTTTATTTTTTTCTACAGAGTGTGTAGGTCCAAAATAGTGAAGTTTCAGTTGTCACTTTGCTAAACTTGAAATTTGTGGTAATAGATTATAAATTTGTTAAATCCACCATGATCCAAATTACAATTACTTTAGCAACTATTGGTTTGGATTTTTTTTAATAAAATGAGTATGTTACTCTGTATTCAACTATCATGAGAAAACTTCGTTGGGGGTGAATCCTTTTTACTCCTTTGGTCGTAAATATAAGGCCCTTCAAAAATGTTTAGGACAAAGATTTGGTCAAACTTTAGAAGCTTTTGTCGGACTATGGAACTTCTCTAGCAAGAAAGTGAGCACTCCTCCTTAGGAGATTCCCCAGGAGATTCAGCAAGGGGACGGGTTTCAAGCCCTAGTCCAAATCGCATGCAAGGGATTAACACCAGAGACTATACAGGTTAGGGCCACAGGGGTACGTAATATCATACTCCTGTGTATGGACTATGGATAGATGGTGGAATAGAGTTACAATGCGTGAAGCCAAAAATCTAAGGGCATATGCTAGCTCGCTGGAATGTGAACCCTCTTTCTGTTGGCATAGATCCTCCTGTTATACCCCCAAGAGGAGTCCATAGTGCCAGTACGTATATGCTGGAGTAGGTCCTACTCCATTAAATTTGTCATGATTGGTCTTTGTCGATGTCCCTCAATCAGGGCAAAGGAGAATGTTCTCACTTGTTGGCTAATGGAGGAGGAGCGCCGAAGTCAAAAAAGCACCCTTGCCCTACTGTTCATGGGCCTGCCTTGGTGGCACGTGGTACAGGCACTCCCATGCTCCCCATGTTGTCGACATGTGCCATATCGTCATTAATGCAAGGAAGTGGTTGAAGCTACCCCTATTCCTGTCAGCTTTTCTTTAAAGTAGGTGCGCTCCGTATAGGGTGCTCGGGGATCATTCGTGTTCATAGTACCATTTCCCTGGATCGAGTAATTTGGTACCCACGAATACAATACTGAATTACCAGGTGCAAGGAGCACGAATAGTCTTACATCAAAAGTATTACAATATTAGGCCCGAAGGCAGTAACATTACATGCAGGACCTACAGGTCCGGATACAACCAAAAGCAGAAATTAGATAAGATAGCAGTCGAAAGGCAGCGACATGTCGATTGCCACAGGCAACGACCGGGGACTAAGACCTAGTAGACACCTTCTCCTTCTTCGCCCACCTGGCAGTAGGCATAGGGGTCCTCCAGTTCTTCATTTCCACCATCTGAAGGTTTGTGCGTATATTAAGGGTGAGTACCCAACGTACTCAGCAGGCCAACACGGAATGATGCACATGATAGGGTCATTCAAAGGATGGCTATGGTTTATTTGCACAAAGCCAATTTTCAGAAATTATTTCACAAACCTAACATCTAGCCAGGTCAAGTTTTAGTTCCATAGTATATTAAGTCGGCGACGGTTCTGTCTACCATCCATCGTGATTCTAAGGATGGCTTCCCGCCTACGGATCGTCATGGTTTTCTGGGGAGTCCACCCCTTCTCGCAGTTCGAGAAGTTGAGTCCACCAGCACACAAAATCATTATGCATTCCCACCCATCATTTTAAAATTTATGAGTCTAGCCACGGGAGAAACTTGTCACGTCGCTCATTAACTGCGAGCACGATTATTTGAATAGATTCATTTACTCACACTGCAGTGGATGTACACTTTACCCGTACTCCGCAACTGCTCATTGAATGAGCTTTCATCCCTTCATATGGGACGGTCATGGCAAAGCCTTTCGATAACCTGACTTTGGCAGTACCCGCTCCATGAACTTAAATCCTCTTGCACTCTAGCCGTCCTTTCCTAGCAGTGAGAGGAGTTCTGGCGCTCCCAGGGTAAGGGAAAACTCACAACATTCTCATTCATTACTCAACACTTAGGCCGCAACCTTATCTCGATAACCAGAACCACCTCTCCACTCAAGAACCACTATGCAGGGATACTGCCTCCGCTCGGCTATCTATTCCGCTAGGTCTATACCCATTCGAGAAGTACGGTTGTACTGGCTCGTTTTAGGTTATAAGTCTCATGGCTCGGTCCTTAATCGACCAGGGACGGTTCTTGCATTTACCAGAATCCACCCAAATCCATCCATCCGCCCCAGTCTAAAAATATTGATTTTGTACTTTCATTTTTCCATCAAAAATATTTCCATCATGATCAAGGCGATGTGGCGCTCATGTCTCCACATGCCGTATTCCAACTACCTTTCCTAAGATAGTTGCCCAAGCATGAAGCTTCTTTGTAAAATCATGAGTATGCATGAATCTAATATAAGCATGGCTAAGCATTTTACCGAAGATAACCTCTGGTTATATCACATCGAGGGTTACAAAGAATATTCATAGGGGTAATCAATATCAAGGCATGGTATATCAAGCATAGGTATTCATTTGTGTATAGCATGCATGTTTGAAGTTCAAATCCATATCATTCCGCAAAATAGGTTCAATATGTTCAACGGGAAGTGTTGACATGCTTTGCTCGCACGCTTGTTGGACGGGGTCTTCACCGTAGTCAGTGCCTGCTTCCTCAGTTGCTATTCGTACGTGCGAAAGATCAATTGAATTCGATCAGAATTCAATAAAAGTACCAAGAGATCAAAAAGAACCATAAAAACGACTCCAAATATTTAGCCTAAAATTTTAATCGAGTTAGGGTGAGGGTTTTGGGATGAAATCCGATTTAAAAAGCGAGTTTGGAATTTTTAGAGTTTTCGCAAAATACCGATCTAATTGATTAAGGTGATAAACTTAAAAAGACATTGATCAAAAAGAATTGGTATTTAAATCTTTGAAGGTCCAAAGAACATATTTTTAATGGCAAAAAGAAAATAGATAAACTCCGAGTAAAAACGACACGAGAACGAGATCTCCGAAATTCCTATTTTTGAATTCCGAATTTGCTCACAGAAAATATATGAGAAAACTATATATTTTTGCCCAAATATTTTCCCAAATATTTCCCAAAACTTTTCCCTAATTTTTCTAGATTTTTCCTAATTTTTTTCCTATTTTTCTCTTTTTCTTTTTCTTTTCTTTCTTTCCCTTTCTTTTTCTTTTCTTTTTTTCTTCCTCCTTTATTCTTTCCTCTGTTCTGCTCGCCCTCTCTCTATTTCGGCCGGCAGCCAGCGCAAGGCGCAAGGGGAGGGGAGAAGGAAGAGGGGAGGAGTTGGCTCACCGGCGACGCGGTGGTGACGGCGGCGCAAAGTGGCGCGTGGCTAGGCGATGGCGTGGCGGCGGCTCCCGAGGGCGGCGGCGCGCTCTGCGCGGGCGGCGCAAGGCGAGGCGATGGCGCGGCAAGGGGAAGAGGAACGGGAGAAGTGTGGGGGAAAATGAAGGGCTCGCCCCATTTTATAGCCGACCGACGAGGGAGAGAAGAAGGGGGTCCGGCGAGGCGCGGCGTGGCGCAACGTCGTGGGGTGGGGGCCGATACGGCGCGACAACGCGTGGCGCAAGGGCGCGGGGTGCGCGCGCGGCGGCGCGCGCGCGAGCGGGGCTGGTACGGCGGGGCACGGTGCGGTCGGCGGGGTCCGGCGCGGGCGTGGCGCGCGTCGCGCGCGAGGACGGCGGGGTCCGGGCATGGCGTGTGGGACGCAGCGTGAGGGTGGGGGCCGAGGCGCAGCGCGGCGCGTGTCGCGCGCGCGGGCGGGGTGCGCGGTACGGCGGTACGGCGTCGAATACGTGTAGCGCAATGAATGTGCCATTTTCTAATTTCCCGATTTAATTTCCTATTTTCCCATTTCTTTTTCCTTTCACCTCTAAAATTTAAAATAAAATCTAGCACACCGGTTGTAAAATATGTTTTCAACCTTTTCACCCACTTTTATTATTTTAAAAATATATTTTACATATTCAATTTAATTCTTTTCCTAAATTCAAGAAAATGCGACTTTGATTCGAAATAATTTCTAAACTTCATATATATACTTTAAAAATATTTTATCACTCATTTTGCTCACTAATTAATTGTGGAGATTATGGCAATCGGGTATTTACATGGCAAGCTTATCCGACTGGAGGTAGGGATAGATTGAGCCTGCCATATCTTTAAACCGAACATGACTTGGGTATTACGATTGCCGATAGAGATAAGGCAATCGGCCTATAGTCACGGTTTGGTAAGATTGAGGAAACCAACTTAGAGTAAGATAGGGTTTCCGATCTGTAAGCCTTCCTCCCAAGACTATATAAGGGGGGTAAGGGGCACCCTTGAGGGATATCAGAGATCAGATTCTAGATCAGAGATTCCGAAAGGAGATCAACTTTTAGCCTTCAGCTTTAGATCACGAGATCAATAAAGACACTCGGCGGATCGAATCCACCGAAACAGGAGTAGGGTATTACCTCACGAGAGGGTCTGAACCTGTCTAAACCTTCTTCTTCTTCTAACCCATTGTGCTTGGTGATCTTCACTGCGAGCCCAGAAATTATATTGCCGAAACCAAGTTTCGACAGTTGGCGCGCCAGGTAGGGGGCCGCACGTCGAGACTTCTTCAACAAATCTCGCCGACAAGCGTGATGGGATCTCCTTCAAGATTCGGCGACTTCGCCGCCTACTTCGCGGACGATTCCTCCTTCGGCTCGGATTCAGACCAGTCGGAAGGAGAAATCCACTCGACGCCGTTCGGGCTTCCGAACAGCGCCAGCATCTACAACGACATCTTGAAGACCAAGATGCAATCTACTTTCTCCGACGACGGACTTCACTCGGCACCATTCGGATTACCGAATACCGCCGAAATCTGCGCCAATCTTCTCACCTCCCCGACGGAGGCGATCTATTCAGACGAAGACCTCTCGGTTCTGTTTGGGTTACCAAACGCCGCCGAGATCTACAGCAAACTTCTCTCCCTCGAGTCGGCGGCGACCCACTCGGAGGAGCCCACATCCCCAAGCTCTGACTCGGACTAGAACGATCCAGATCCGGGCTACCCAGGATCAAGGGAGGTCGCCGTCATCCTCCCATCATTCGGCTCCTGCCATCTTCGGAGCTCAATGGATACCTCAGCTCCGCCGGCTTCGACAACCTTTATGGCATTCCTTCTGACGAAGCCGACAACTCCGACTGCCGCATGGACTATGAGCCGAAGTGCTTTGATGTCCTCATGGCCGAGCCGGACAAGTCCGACTCAGCCATGGCCAGAAGTCTTGCTAAAGAAGAGCGAGCCAAGATGGAGCACGAGCGCAAGACGGCCGAAGAGGAGAAACAACGCAAGGACGAGGCTGACAAGAGGAAGCAGGACCTACGTGCAGCCGGACGATCTGCCCAGGAGGCCATCCTCCAAACACGGGTCCGCAACACCAACATCTTCCAAACGCCACAGCAGTAACGTTGTTGCCGCGCTCACCCTCTTGGACACCGTCATGGAGACGGCACCCGCCAATGTGACTCCGATACTCGACAAGATCAAGACCATCGTCGCAGCCACAGCTAACGGCCACCCCACCACCTCGGCACGAAGGCCGACTGAATCTGTGGCCGAAACGCCAGACAAGAGCCGGCTTCCGCCTCTAAGGTCGGAGACTATAAGAGGCCCGAGCGGATCGGCCGACAACCAGGCCAAAAGGCCCACCCCGCGAGTCCACGCTAAAGTACCGGAGAGGCGGCCGACTCCGCGACAAACGACATGGACGTCCACCCGTCCACCACCGCGTCCGCCGCAACAACGGCTCCAGCTACCCAACCACCAACAAGACCCCGCCGAGTGATCTCGGGAAGTCCTCGATCGCCGCTACCAGAGCGAGACCGACGCACTCGGGAAGATTCGAGGGGATCACCCGATAGCGGCGACGACGGAGTACCAGCCTTCACTCGGGAACTCCGCCGAGTGCACTGGCCGAGTGGGTTCAAGCCCACAGGGACTGAAAGGTACGACGGCAAGACCAACCTTGAATCTTGGCTAACCATATACACCCTCGCCATCCGTGCCGCAGTGGCGACAACAAAGCTATGGCCAATTACCCGCCCGTGGCCCTCACTAACTCACCGAAACGGCTCACGAGCTGCCAAGAGGCTCAATCGGGTCGTGGAGCGAGCTGAGAAACCACTTCATCGCCAACTTCCAAGGCACCTTCGAGAGGCCCGGCACACACTTCGACCTATACAACGTCATCCAGAAGCCGGATGAGCCTCTGAAGGATTATATCCGCCGTTTCTCCGAGAAGCGCAACAAGATCCCCAACATCACCGATGACATCATCATCGCCGCCTTCCGGAAGGGAGTCCGTGATGAGATGCTAATCGGGAAGTTCGGCGCAAACCACCGAAGACGGTGAAACAGATGTTCGAGACGGCGAACTCATACGCGAAGTCCAACGACGCCATTAAGGCTGCCCGTCAAGACCGGCCCGACAGGAGGGAAGATAAACAGGCAGGAGGGAGCCGGAATCCTAAGAAGGATAACGGCAACAGCAACAACCAAGGCCAGAAAGATCGCAAGCGCCGATCTGAGGACCTAGTCGCCGCAACCTCCAACACTCAACGCCGTCCCCGAGTCGCCGCCTACGACGCCATCATGAACGCCGGCACCCATCATCCCAATCATAAGCACGCGGCGAAGGATGTTTTATCTACAAGCGTTCGCCGATGCAGCGCGGCGCAGCTCAACAAGAAGCCGACGACGAGGTCGGACCGTCAGCGCCAAGAAGAACAACGCGGCTGAAAACGCCGAACCTTTTCAAGACCCAGTGGGGGAGCTCAACCACATCTTCGGGGGGCCGCTAGCCTATGAATCCAAGAGGAAACAGAAGCTAACTGACCGAGAGGTCAACGCGGCTCAACCCGAAGTCCCTCAATATCTGCGATGGTCGGAAGTGGCCATCACTTTTGATCGCTCGGATCACCCCGACCGAGTGGTTCACCGGGCGCTATCCACTCGTCCCCGGATCCCGTGGTCCGCAACATCGCTTAAGCGTGTCCTCATCGATGGGGCGGCGCCCAACATCCCGTTTGCCAAGACCATGGATGAGATGCAGATCCCGAGGGCCGAACTAAAGGCAAGCTCAGCCCCCTTCCACGGAGTCATCCCAGGGCTATCGTCTACACCACTCGGGCATATCTCCCTCCCAGTCACCTTCGGGGCCCGAGAGAACTTCCGAACGGAGAACGTCACTTTTGAGGTGGCCGACTTCGAAACAAAGATATCACGCCATCATCGGAAAGCCCGCGCTTGCCAAGTTCGTGGTGATCCCTCACTACACCTACCTCTGCATGAAGATGCCGGGTCCCAACGGCGTCATCACTATTCGCAGCGATGTGAAGCAAGCCTTCACCTGCGATAAGGAGAGCTGCGACATGGCCCAATCTCGCGAGAGATTACGTGGCCAACAAGAAGTCCGATTGGCTGCATCGACTTCGGCAGAGGGCGAAGTCCCCGCGAAGAAGATAGCCAAATCAGAATCCGGCGACGCCAAGACCAAGAAGATCTCCCTTGATCCGTCGGATCCCTCGAAAACTGCTGTAATCGGCGCTGACCTAGATCCCAAATAGGAAAGCGCGCTCGTCACCTTCTCCAAAATAATAAAGATGTTTTTGCTTGTAAACCATTTGATATGCCTGGAATTCCTAGGGAGGTGATCGAGCACTCTTTGCACGTCAAAGATGACGCCAAACCGATAAAGCAACGATTACGCAGATTCGCGCAGGATCAAAAAGACGCTATCAAGGAAGAGCTCGCAAAGCTCTTGGCTGCTGGCTTCATCAAAGAAGTCCTCCATCCCGACTGGTTAGCCAACCCAGTCTTGGTCCGCAAGAAGACGGGGCAATGGCGCATGTGCGTTGATTATACTGACCTCAACAAAGCCTGCCCCAAAGATCCGTTCGGGCTGCCTCGCATTGACCAAGTCGTCGACTCAACAGCCGGCTGCCAACTCCTGAGTTTCCTGGACTGTTACTCGGGCTATCACCAGATCAGCTTGAAAGAATCCGACTGCTTGAAGACATCGTTCATCACGCCGTTTGGGGCCTACTACTACATCACCATGCCTTTTGGCCCGAAGAACGCCGGCGCCACATACCAACGCATGATCCAAAGATGCTTCCAAACGCAGATCGGCAAGAACGTAGAAGCTTATGTCGACGATGTTGTCATCAAGACCAAGCAGAAAGAAGACCTGATCGCCGACCTAGAAGAAACTTTTGCAAACATCCGGGCCTTCACAATGAAGTTGAACCCGGAGAAGTGCACTTTCGGCGTCCCATCAGGCAAACTGCTCGGCTTCATGGTGTCACATCGCGGCATTGAAGCCAATCCGGAGAAGATCAACACCATCCTGAGCATGAAGCCCCTGAGTAACCAGAAAGACGTCCAGAAGCTCACTGGCTGCATGGCAGTGCTAAGCCGCTTCATCTCTCGACTCGGCGAACGAGGCATGCCCTTCTTTAGATTGCTAAAGAAGACAGACGACTTCCAGTGGACCGCGGAAGCCAACAAGGCCTTTGAAGATTTCAAAGAGTTCCTTACAACGCCGCCCGTCCTGGCCTCGCCTCAGCCGCAGGAACCTTTGCTGTTATACGTTTCAGCCACCCACCAGGTGGTCAGTACGGTCCTCGTGGTCGAGCGCGAAGAAGAAGGACGCGCTCAGAAGATTCAGAGGCCAATCTACTTTGTTAGCGAAGTGTTGGCAGGAGCCAAAATTCGCTACCCTCAGGTACAAAAATTACTCTATGGTGTTCTAATAACCGCGAGGAAATTGGCACATTATTTTCAGGGTCACTCGGTCACCGTCGTCACTTCTTTCCCACTCGGCGATGTCATCCACAACCGCGAGGCAACCGGACGCATCGCCAAGTGGGCTCTAGAGCTAATGCTATTGGACTTGACTTTTAAGGCGAGGACATCCATAAAGTCACAAGCCTTGGCGGATTTCCTGGCCGAGTGGACTGAACAACAAGAGAACGTACCTCGGGAAGACCTCCAACACTGGACCATGCACTTCGACGGATCCAAGAGGATCACCGGCTTGGGAGCAGGAGTTGTGCTGATCTCCCCGACCGGGGAAAGGCTAAGATACGTCCTTCACCTCCACTTCTCCGCCTCACACAACGTTGCCGAGTACGAAGCTCTCCTACATGGACTGCGCCTCGCAGTTTCACTCGGAATACGTCGGCTCATCGTGAAAGGCGACTCCCAGCTGGTCGTCAATCAAGTAATGAAAGATTGGTCCTGCCTAAATGACACCATGGAGGCCTACCGGCAAGAGGTCCGCAAACTTGAAGACAAGTTTGACGGGCTCGAACTCTCACATGTCCTGAGGCATAACAACGAGGCCGCCGATGAGTTGGCACAATTCGGGTCCAAGCGCGAAGCTGCCCCGACGACGTCTTTGTCAAACATCTCTATGAACCAACCATCACGGCAAAGACAACTACCAACCAAGAAGTTGCGAACGAAGTCGCCATGACCGATGCCGACTGGAGGACGCCGCTCATCAAATTCCTAACTCAGCAAGAGCTGCCGGAGGACCGGGATGAAGCGGAACGCGTCCGACGTCGCTGCCAAGCATATGTCATGGTTGACTCCGATCTATACAAGAGAAGCCCCTCTGGAATCCTAATGAGATGCATCACACCCGAGGAAGGAAAACAGCTACTCCAAGACATCCACTCGGGCATATGCGGAAGCCACGCGGCAGCACGCACTCTAGTCGGCAAAGCTTACAGGCAAGGTTTCTTTTGGCTTACCGCGGTCTCCGACGTGAATAAAGTCGTACGAACCTGCGAAGGCTGCCAGTTTTTCGCCCGACAAAGCCATGTCCCGACCCAGGAGCTTCAAACAATCCCACTTTCCTGGCCGTTCACGGTATGGGGCCTGGACATGGTTGGCCCTTTCAAGAAAGCTCCAGGAGGATTCACACACCTCTTCGTCGCAATCGACAAGTTCTCCAAGTGGATTGAAGCCAAGCCGGTCACCACCATCACTGCTGACAAGGCACGGGACTTTTTCCTCAACATCGTGCACCGCTTCGGCGTCCCAAACAGAATCATAACTGACAACGGGACTCAATTCACGGGAGGCATCTTCAAGGAATTCTACGAGGACTTCGGAATCAAGATCTCGCTACGCATCGCTTGCCCATCCCAAAAGCAATGGACAAGTCGAACGAGCCAACGGCATGGTCCTCCAAGGCATCAAGGCCCGCGTTTCGATCGCCTAAACCCCTACGCGGGCAAGTGGGTCCAAGAACTTCCCTCGGTCTTATGGTCGCTGCGGACCACACCCGGTCGGGCTACGGCCAAACTCCCTTCTTTTTGGTCTAGCGCGAAGCCATGTTGCCAAACGAGATGGAGTATGAATCCCTCCGAGTCCGCAGCTTCAATGATGAACGCTACGACCCCGACCGAGTGGATGACCTCACCCGATTGGAAGAGGCCCGCGAGGCGGCCCTCATCCATCGGCCAAATATCTTCAAGGGCTCGAAGATACCACGGTCGCAACGTTCGAGCATGAGCTTTCATCGTTGGCGACTGGTCCTACGCAAGATCCGGACCACCAAAGACCGTCACAAGTTATCCCCTTATGGGAGGGACCATACATAATCCCCGAGGTGACTCGGCCGGTGCATACGGCTAAAACGTGAAGACGGGTCTATGGTGGAGAACTCTGGAACATTGAGCATCTTCGACGATTTTATGCCTAATTTGGCTAAGGCTTCATGTTTTCCTTGATCGCCAACCTCAAGCAAGATGACTTCTTGAGTTAGCAATCGGGGCGTACATATGTCAATAAAGCTTAAGTTTTCCTCATCAACTTCTGTGCATGATTTGGTTTATCATTGTTTAATGGTCTTCGATTCGAGTTCAGTGTCTAAGGACTGAGAGTTTTCCGATGACCTAATCGAGCCTAGGCTTGGTGACAGTCAGACGAGAACTACTTAAGAAATTTCACACAAAAACTCGGATCAAGGCATTAACATAAATAAACTAAATATATCACAAGTTCTACATCAAAGCATCACTATCACACGACATTTACAAGAAAATGTTTGAAAGACAAGTCAGATCCGGAAATTGTTCACTACATCAATGGATATCTTCTTTGCTGCCTCCTGCGCCTCACTCAGCATATCCAAGGCCTGCTCGTCTGTGGTTCCGTCTGCAAAGCCCTCCCCGACCGAGTGGATGTCCACTCGGGGGTAAAGGGACTTGGTCTGTGCAAGAGCCAGACCAGCCCCCATGTTGGCTGCTTCAGTGATGTTGGCCAGATATTGGTCAGGAGCCCTTCGCAGCTTGTCAAAAATTTCTAACGGCTCTAGCGAACTGGCCCCGACTCCTTGATGGAATAAAGACAGCAAGATCGGCGCGGCAGCATTGACGACCTCTTCTAAGGCCTCCCCGGCTCGTTTGACCCGCTCAAGCAAGACGTCATATTGAGCTCGGGTCTTAACCTTGTAAGCTACCAAAAGCATCTAATCATGCAAAGCACTCGGAAATAAAGCGACGCAAGGAATGTTATTTCAAAGAGGCTTACCTTCAAACTCGGCCTCCATCTCGGCTTTGTCGAGGCTGACTGCCTCCAGCTGGACTTGAAGCGAATGGACCTCCGAAGAATTTTCTACAAAGGAAGAAGATCATTAGCAACCGAGGTTAACATAAGAATCATGAAGAAACTTGGAGAGACGGGCTTACTCCCGATTGATCCTCGGAGGTCGAGGTTCGCCTCCCGAAGCTCTGCGATCTCTCTCCTTAAAGCCGCCTCCCTCGACGCGGCCTCCTCCTGAGTGGTCTTCAGCTTTCGCTGAACATCCTCTAAGGAGTTCAGGTGAGGAACTAGCTTCTCCAGCACCTCGGACTTTGCCATAGAGCGCGGTACTCTTCGCGCATGAAATCGAAGAGTGACCGATAAGAATAATGATAATACAATAAAGGAGAAAGACTAAGGCTTACGTTGAGCAGCGGTCGCCTCGTTCAAGCTTTCGACAAGGGCATCCCTTTCATCTCTCTCGGCTTGCTTGTCCAGATGATGCCCTGTCTTTGACCCTCCGAGTCCCGCCACTCAATCTTAATTGGGGGAACCCAGGTTTCAGAGGACTGCAACCTGGGGATTTCCTCCACTGTGGCTGGCGAATAAGAAGGGCAAATGAAGACATGAAAGATTCAAACTGAAAGAGCAAAAGAATACTTTGATACAAATCTCACCAGCTTCGGTGGCTGCGCGCTTAGGTGGAGCGGCACGGCCGGCCTCCTTCCTCCGGCTCGCGCCGAGTGGCCCCGCCGGGGCTGCTCGAGCCGCGGCCCGAGGTTTCCTGGCCGTTGACTCGGCTTCCAAGCCGGGACATCCCGCCGCGGCCGGGGCTCCTTCCTCGGGGCATCCTTCTTCGGAGGCGAAGGTTGTTTGCCCGGAGCACTCACGCTCGGTTGCGGGCTCCGGGGCTTTGGCCCTACAGGCTTTGGCACCTCGGGAGCTGCGGCAGGGGTCGACCCTTCACCTCCCCCGGCAGGATCTATGTCCTGGGGCCTCCTGCGAAAATGAATACAGCTAGGGTAAAGATAAAGAAAGATTTCAACGAAAAAGTTCGGACTTCGGTTATAGAGCATACCTAGATGACCGGCTGATCTTCAGCGCCGTCCGCGGCGATCGCCTTAGAGGTGGGGTCTCGACCGGAGGAGCCGGGAAGTCATCATCCGAATCCTCGATGATCAGCCTCCTTTTGCTCGCCCGCTTGTTTGAGTCCTCACTCGGCGCCGCCCGCTTCCCGACTGGATCGCTTTGGATCTTGATCCCGCCAGCCGGCTTCTTGGCGGGGCGACGCGGCGCGTCATCGTGGGACACCTTGTACGGCTTGGAGGTAACAGAAGCATTTTCCTACAAGAGAAGAATGCACAACACTAAGAGACAAGATACCAAGATTGAAAGACGTTATGAAGCAACCAGTCGGCTTACCGAAGGAGGAGGTCGGTGGATGCTGAAGGGGAGAACCGGCAGAATGAGGGCCCGCTCAACTGCGATTCCAGTCGAGAAGATCTTGTACATTCGGATCTTCAGGATTTCGTAGCTGAGTGGATCTGGATCTTCCCGATTGGGGTCCTTCCCGCCTTCGTACTCGAAGGCCGGCTTCGACCGTTCCTTGATCGGCGCCAGTCGGCACCTGATGAAGTGCCGAGTGATCTGTTCTCCGCGAAGACCCTTTTGTTTCATCGCCAGGATCTTCGCAAGCAGCTTGTTGGCCTCGTCCCAATCTTGGGCTACTGGAACATTGCTCCAAGTTGGCCTGGGGACAGGAGGAAGACCGACAAAGGTTGGCAGGCTGGGTTCGGGGTTGCTAATATAGAACCAGCCCGCGTGCCATCCCTTATTGGAGGACTTTAAAGGAAGAGAGAAGTACTCCTTGCGGAGAGATCCGCGGAGTTGGAAACCTACCCCGCCAACGACGCATGGGTGGTCCTTGTTCGGATGCGGCTTGAGATAGAACATGCGGCGGAAGAGTTGGAAGTGGGGAGGATGCCAAGGAAGGCTTCACATACATGAATGAAGAGGGCGATGTGAAGCATTGAGTTGGGGTTCAGATGGTAGAGTTGAAGTCCATAGTAATCTAAGAGCCCCCGGAAGAACTCGGAGGTAGGAAGGCTGAACCCACAATAGAAGAAAGAAGTAAAAATAACGAGCTCACCGGTGTTTACGGTTGGAAATTCCTCACTCGCCGCCGGGCGCCAACCCACGATCTCCTTTGGCGGAAGCACGCCGTGCTTCACCATCTCTTTGAGGGTGGATTCCCTCACATCCGATGCGGCCCATTGGTCGAACGGAATCCTCTTTTCCTCCGCCATGAGTATGGTGTTGATGGGAAGTGGATCTGGTCGGAAAAAGTGAGGATTTTGACAAGGGAACATGGGAGATTTGGCTGCGGAAGCTAGTTGTTGCAAAGAGCGAGTTCCTAGATGGATAGATTTGGGAGCGCGCGAGTCTAGGGTTCTCCGCAGTGAACTGGTGAACAGTACTGCGAAAAGGGGAAACTTTTGGAAGATGAAGAGGCGGGGACGACCTCGTGCCTTTATAGAAAGATTTGAGGGTTGCGTTAGGTTTCTTGTGATTGGGCCGAGCCCATAAGAAAATCTACGGCCCAGTTAAGGTGTGGCCCGACGCGTGTCTTTAGGGACTTAAGCGGATGAGCTTAAGCAGATTTGCCCTGGCAATATGCGCGTGTCCGAATGCCCTGTACCTTTGAAAATCCTTCCATACCGTGGTTTGCTTGACTTCATGAGAAGCTGGCCCGATGCAACTTGGAAGGTGACCAACAGCTAAGTTTTTATAGCTGCCTTGATGACAAGGGCTGTTTGGTTTTTTGGCATTTGATCAAGTGATCTTATCAATGCTATCTATTTTTCCACCTTGGTGAAGATCTTTATAGATTAAGACCAGTATTATGGCATAAGCTATTTAATAACTTGGTCATATTTTTCATACAATTGAAAGAACTTGTTTTCCCATGAGGGTTGATTAAAATATTTGTTCCGGGATGACTCGGGCAGATCCACTCGGATAAGCATGAGCTTACCGAGTGCTTTTCACCCACGAGGGTTGATTGAGTTAATTGTTCTGAGATAACTCGGGCAAATTCACTCGGATAAAGCACAAGCTTGCTGAGTAATAAAGTTGCTTTAGCATGAGCTAAGCATCTACATAAGAATGATTTTTTATAGTTCTTGACTATATGCTTAGTCTGTTTTTGACTAACCACATAGTCGGAGGCTAAACCTAATTAGGTGCATCAGGAGATGCACCTAGATATTTATTTTTGAGAATTTTTTAGATATTTTTCAGCCCTTCACAGTCTTTGGAGCCACTCGGGAAGATTCAGGCAGAGATGATGGAATCACTCGGCGCCAAAAGCACTCAGTCAAAGAGGTTTTTGGCTGTGTGTTGTTTTGGTCTGAAGCTGAGCTGTCTTGTCGACTGAAAAGGACTCGAGGGCTACTGTGGAGATTATGGCAATCGGGTATCTACATGGCAAGCTTATCCGACTGGAGGTAGGGATAGATTGCGCCTGCCATATCTGTAAACCGAACATGACTTGGGTATTACGATTGCCGATAGAGATAAGGCAATCGGCCTATAGTCACGGTTTGGTAAGATTGAGGAAACCAACTTAGAGTAAGATAGGGTTTCCGATCTGCAAGCCTTCCTCCCAAGACTATATAAGGGGGGTAAGGGGCGTCCCTTGAGGGATATCAGAGATCAGATTCTAGATCAGAGATTCCGAAAGGAGACAACTTTTAGCCTTCAGCTTTAGATCACGAGATCAATAAAGACACTCGGCGGATCGAATCCACCGAAACAGAGGAGTAGGGTATTACCTCACGAGAGGGCCCGAACCCGGCTAAACCTTCTTCTTCTTCTAACCCACTGTGCTTGGTGATCTTGACTGCGACCCCAGAAATTATATTGCCGAAACCAAGTTTCGACAAATATTACTCAATCACAAAATAATGTTTTGATCCCAAATATATATATTTTTTATAAATCCACAACCCTTTTCTATTTTATATTAAAATTTCCAACTCTGTACTTTGAAAATTTTCTCCCCTTTGGAATTTCAAATCATTTGGTTTTTTCTCAAACATGAAGATGAATCACTCTCTTATAAATTTTATGCAACAAAGCTGGCAATAAGAAGCAATAAACACGACGAGATGCAATAAACCAAAAGTTTTTGTGAGTTTCGATTTTTAATTCCCAGTTTTAAATTCTTCAATTTTCAGGGTGTTACAAACCTACCCCCTAACAATAAATCTCGTCCCCGAGATTTCTTACCGTTCACGGAATAGGTTTGGGTACTCGGTCTTCAAGAAGTCTTCTTTTTCCCAGGTGGCTTCGTCTTCAGTGTGGTTGCTCCATTGCACCTTGTACATTTGCCACATCTTGGTCCTAGTCTTTTTCTCTGCTACGTCCAAAATCTTCACGGGGTGTTCGGGGTATGTGAGGTCTTCGCTGATAAGGACGTCTTTCAAGGGAATTTGCTCTTATGGTACTCGCAAATATTTCTTCATTTGTGATACGTGAAAGACAGGGTGTACATCGGAAAGATTTTCCGGCAGGTCTAGTTGGTAGGCCACTTCGCCTCTTCTGGCGCTTATCGGGAAAGGTCCAACATATCTCAGCGCCAGTTTTCCTTTGACCTTGAACCTCTTGGTCCCTCTTAGTGGCGAAACTTTTAGGTATACAAAGTCGCCTATTTTGAATTCCAACTCTCTTCGGCGAGTGTCCGCATAGCTCTTTTGTCGGGACTGGGCTACCTTAAGCCGATCTCTTATCAGGCGAACTTTCTCTTCGGCTTCCCTAATGATGTATGGTCTAAATATGGCTCGCTCACCGGTCTCCGACCACATCAACGGGGTTCGGCATCTTCGTCCAAACAAAGCCTCGTTCGGCGACATCTTTAGACTAGCCTGGTAGCTGTTGTTATAGGAGAACTCTGCATAGGGCAGACATTTCTCCGAGTCCTTAGTAAAATCCAATGTACAGGCTCTTAGCATGTCCTCAAGGACTTGGTTTGTCCTCTCGGTTTGTCCATCAGTCTGAGGGTGATAAGCAGTACTGAAGGCGAGGTGAGTTTCCAACGCCTCATGAAACTTATCCTAGAAGTGAGATGTGAATTGAGTACCATGATCTGACACAATCCTCTTGGGTACTCCATGCAGGCACACAATTTTGGACATGTACAGCTCTGCCAATTTAGCGCTGCTATACCGAGTCTTGACCGGGATAAAGCGGGCAGTCTTGGTAAGTCTATCCACGATCACCTAAATGGAATCGTATCTTGTAGCAGTTTTGGGTAGTCCCACTATAAAGTCCATGCCTATTTCATCCCATTTCCACTCAGGGATCTTGAGTGGCTGTAGTAATCCTATCGGTCTCTGATGCTCAGCCTTGACTCGTTGACACACATCGCAAATGGCTACATATTCTGCTACGTCTCTTTTCATGTTGGGCCACCAGTATTCTGTTTTCAAATCCTGATACATCTAGGTGCTTCCTGGATGTAGCGAGTATGCTGACTCATGGGCTTCCTTGAGGATCATTCCTCTCAATCCTCCTTTCTCTGGTACATAAATCCTTTTACGATACCATAGGGTTCCATCGTTGTCGGCTATGAATTCCTTAGCAAGTCCTTCGGCCATGCGTTCCTTGATCAGTCGGATTTCCTCGCAATCCTTCTGGGCTTCCTTAATTTTGACTTTGTAGGAGAGGCTGTATCTCCAGCGAATTCAGTTGTCCATGAGGAATCAACTGTAGGTTAAGCCGAGCCATCTCTTCTTGAAGCTCGTTGGCCATACATTCTAGCTTCAGGTAATTGCATTTGAGTCTTGTGCCTCAAAGCGTCGGCTACAACATTGGCCTTACCAGGGTGGTAATGGATTCCTAGGTCATAGTCCTTGATTAGCTCCAGCCATCTTCTCTGGCGCAGGTTAAGATCTGTCTGGGTAAAGAAATATTTCAAGCTCTTGTGGTCCGTGTATATATCACAGTGGTTTTCGATCAGGTAGTGCCTCCAAATCTTCAAGGCATGCACCATTGCGGCCAATTCTAAGTCATGGGTGGGATAGTTCTCCTCATGCGGTTGCAGTTGTCTCGAGGCATAAGCCACAACTTTTCCATCCTGCATCAACACACCTCCTAGTCCTTGTCGGGATGCATCACGGTATATGACAAAGTCTTTCCGGTTGTTCGGTAGGACTAAGATCGGGGCGGTGGTTAACTTTTCTTTGAGCTGGTCAAATGCCTGTTGACACTGCTCAGTCCATGCATACTTCTTTTCCTTCTTCAATAGTTGGGTCAGGGGTCGAGCTATCTTAGAAAATCCTTCAATAAACCTCCGGTAATATTCGGCCAATCCCAAGAAATTTCTAATCTATGTTACTGATTGGGGTGCTTTCCACTTGGTAACAGCTTCGACCTTGGCAGGGTCTACTGCTACGCCTCCAGCTGAGATTACATGTCCGAGGAAAGCTACTTCCTTGAGCCAGAATTCACACTTGCTGAATTTGGCATATAGCTGATGCTCTCGCAACTTCTCTAGTACCAGGCGCAAATGTTCTGCGTGTCTTTCATCATCCTTGGAATAGATGAGGATATCATCAATGAACACTACCATGAACTTGTCCAGATATTCCATAAATACCTTGTTCATGAGGTTCATGAAGTAGGCTGGGGCATTGGTCAGTCCGAAAGACATCACTGTGAACTCGTACAAGCCGTAGCGTGTAGAGAACGCAGTCTTGGGTATATTCTCAGTCCTAATCTTCAGCTGATGGTATCTAGATCAAAGATCGATCTTTGAGAACACTCGGGCTCCCTTGAGCTGATCGAACAGGTCGTCGATTCGCGGTAACGGGTACTTGTTCTTAATGGTAACCTCGTTCAATGACCGATAGTCTATGCACATTCTCATGCTTCGTCCTTTTTCTTAACAAACAAGACCGGGGCTCCCCACGGTGAAGAACTAGGGCGTGCACGAAGCCTTTCTCTTGCAGTTCCCTTATCTGCTTCTTAAGTTCTTCCAATTCGTTCACTGACATCCGATAGGGTCTCTTAGCTATGGGGGCGGTGCTAGGCATGAGGTCAATGGTGAACTCTATGTCTTGGTCTGGGGGCATTCCCGGTAGTTCCTCAGGAAATACATCTGGGTAATCCTGAATTACTGGCTTTCCAACTATGGGTAGCATGGTGAATATTCCCGTAGCTCGGTCACAGAGCATAGGGTCTTGATCCATGGCTACTGTCATCGGTGATCCCCATGGGGTAGATAAGGTAACTTCTCTTCGTCCACAATCTAATACCCCTTGGTTCTTGGTCAACCAATCCATTCCTAATATGATGTCCAAGGTTTGGGGTGGCAAAACCATAAGGTTGGACAGGAATACCACGTCCTTGATCCGAATGGGCACATTAATGCACGCATGGGGTATGGTTATATCTCCCCCGGGTGAATGTACTACCATTGGTCTCTTAAGGTCTACCCGGTGCAGGTTGTGCTCTTTGCTTATTCTTGATGAGATAAATTAATGCGAAGCTCCACAATCAAACAAAACTTTAACTGGTGAAGAATGGATAGAGAACATACCCATTAGCACGCTTTGGTCCCCTTGAGCTTCCTCAGCGCGCACATGGTTCACCTGACCATGGTAGAATCCGATTGCAGCTTTCTTTGGTTGGGGCATTCTGAACAAACTGCATCCAGGTGCCGGGGCGGGGGTTCCTCGTACTCTGATGGCGTTGGCTCTGGTGCGGCTGGGGGTGTTGCGCGGCTTAGGGCAGCTGTTGGCGTAATGCCCAAATTCTCCGCAGTTGAAGCAGTTGACATTCCTGGTTCCTGGGGCTGCCAAAGTAGGCGCCGGAGTGCGAGACGGTGTTGCAGGTGGCCTGCTGACATTGCCGGGTACGGCAGGGCGATTGACTGCCACTATGGCTGGCTTTCAACCTGACGGGGTTGCTCATTTGGGTCGCTGGGATATCCCTTGAATTGGACGGGCCATTGCAAGCCTTCTCTTTCGGTTGTTTTCAACCGTCCTTTGGTCATGTTCAAGCCTCACGACCTTGTTGATGAGGCTTTGGAAGCTAGTGTGGTCCTGACCGATCATCGGTCCTCTCAGCTCATCGTTCAGTCCCTCGATAAACTTATCCATCTTTTCTTCTTCGTCTACCAGGTCGCTTGTGGCGTAACGTGCAAGCTGCGTGAACTTGTTAAGGTACTCTTGTACCGTGGTGTTGCCTTGGCGCAGCCTACGAAACTCATTCTTCATCATCCTCATGACTGCACGGACGAAGTTTTCACGGAAGGCAACGTGAATTCTTCCCAAGTTAGTTCACCGGCATCTTCAGCCCGGGTTTCCTTGTAGGTGTCCCACCAGCCACTTGTGGGACCTTCCACTGATTGGTGGCGAAGATGACTCGTCGCCTTCCCGTACTCGGACGAGTCAACTTCTTCTCTATTACCCTCAGCCAATCTTCAGCATCCATGGGTTCATCTGCCGAGGAGAATGTCGACGGCTTTGCTCTCATGAACTCGCCGAGGTTTGATCCTTCGTGTTGTCCTTGGTTGTTGGTGATAGCTTGAAGCAGTTTGGTCTGTAAAGCCATGACTTCCGCTAGGGTGGAGGGGTTAGGCTCCGGCGGGTTCTCAGTAGCTGCTGGGGCTCTGCGACGATGTGCCATCTGAACAATGTGGATAAGGTAAGAGACTTGATCTGCTAACGTCACGATTCTAAGGAATTTTTCTTTGAGTTGTTTAAGGTGATCTTTTGAAGCAAGCTTTGTGGAATAAACTCATTTAAGACGTAACATGGAACTTCATATCAGTTCATAGATGTTACATCAGGGGGATACATTGGACATGTGTAGTCCCATACAACACAATACAACATTACTAATATCTATCTAGGGTTTTCATACATAAGGGTAGGGCATGGTCGTTGCTGTCTTAACTCCATCCAAAGCAAGACCAGAGCTGCTGCAGTATCCAAACTAGTCATCCAGCCATCCGCATGATCCAGGTGCTGTTTTGGCTCTTGTGGATTACCGGTGTTGCAGGTAATGCGGTCGTCTTGAGACTAAGGGGCTTGGGCAGTGGGCAATTTCTGGCTACATGTTCTATTCCGCAACAGTTGAAGCAACGTCGGTCTTCTTTTGCCGGTCTCGGGAGAGGGCATTTATTGAAAAAGTGTCCCAACTTACGACAGTTGAAACAGATCATACCCGACTTGTCACGAGGTGCATTCTTTTGGGTATGCCACACGCCTTGGTTACCATTATTGGCCTTTGTCGGGGTTGGGGCTGTTTCAGGATCCGAAACATCTTCTCTATTAGTGGTACTATCCAAGAGTTGATTGGCGGATCGTCGGAATACCTTTTGGTCCTTCTTCTGCATGTCTAAGATTATCATTAGTTGATAGTCATTAGGTACATGATCTGTCCCTTCACACAAGAAGCACGTAATGGCCCACATGAGGCAATCTTTTGGCATGTGGGTGTCTTCACCGCAGCTACAGAGGTAGTTGCACATACTTGCAGTGTGTCCATCTTCTCCACAACAAGTACATGCCTTGGGCTCCAGCTCTCCTTCACTATCACTTCCCATGTTTTCTTCATCATCATCTCCGGAGGACATCTCTTCTGATGTATCGTCTTCTGGTTTGGGCGGTCCATAAAGCTAGAGATGTCGGGTTAACTGACGCGCACCACGGAAGGTGTTGTTCCTTAGGTGTCGGGAAATTTTCGCAGCATCTTCGGGTGTAAACACCGTGTCTGTGACGATCATTTTGCTATCACAACTTATATTCCAGTCTAGTGACTTTCTCTTATTGTGCACCGCCTCTTTTCTTGGGTCAGGATCCGGGTATACCCAACCCTTGTTCCATTTCCGATCATGGCCTGCCATCTGCTTTTGAAGGTAACTTAGGGTCAGAGAGGGGTAATATCAAAACAATTTTTAGTAGAGGAATGGGGGATAAGAGTATAAGGGGAAACATATTTGTTTTGTGAAAATAGTCTGTATTTTCAAAATAATCCTATGTAGGGATATTTCCCTTTAACTAGCTATTCTGGGGTAGGGCGCTAGTTGGTCTTATCCTACAGTCGCATTGCTCTGATACCAGCTCTGTAGACCCCCGTTTTTGGAATAGGAATCATTCGTGTTCATAGTACCATTTCCCTGGATCGAGTAGTTTGGTACCCACGAATACAGTACTGAATTATCAGGTGCAAGGTGCACGAATAGTCTTACATCAAAAGTATTACAATATTAGGCCCGAAGGCAGTAACATTACATGTAGGACCTACAGGTCCGGATACAACCAAAAGAAGAAATTAGATAAGATAGCAGTTGGAAGGCAGTGGCATGTCGATTGCCACAGGCAACAACCGAGGACTAAGACCTAGTAGACGCCTTCTCCTTCTTCGCCCACCTGGAAGTAGGCATAGGGGTCCTCCAGTTCTTCGTTTCCACCATCTGAAGGCTTGTGCGTATAGCAAGGGTGAGTACCCAACGTACTCAGTAGGCCAACATGGAATGATGCACATGATAGGGTCATTCAAAGGATGGCTATGGTTTATCTGCACAAAGCCAATTTTCACAAATCACTTCACAAACCTAACATCTGCTCGGGCACGAAGAGTGCTCGGGCCTCTGCCTGGGACCCGATGGATGGGCTTCGCTTTTTGGGTGCCTATTGTGCTCGAGGCATCCTTGATACCTGAGGTACCTCACCTACTCGGGGCACCGCCAGGTCACCGGAGTGCCCTCGTCACACGTACTGGTCTTGGTGCCTTGAAGATGTAGATCTTATACGTCTCAATATGTTCCATAGTGTCCCGGTGACCCGAGAGAGATGGGGACCCCGGTTCCCGACAACTTTGACCATAAATTTTATTTTACAATGGTTCCAAAAAAATTACTTTGATAGGCACATCTGTGCATATTATTTTTCTTCTTTTTAAACTAAGCATTTTAGAAATTATTGATGGTTAAAGTTTTAAATGTTCGATCAAACCATATCGTCAAATGTTTATATCCGGACAAAGTATATTTATTAGAAAGCGGTCACTAGTCATATTGGATATAGTTACATTTACAAAGTTACTTATTGAGACTTTCTTAACCTATTTATAGTTGTTTATACAAGTAAAAAGATACCCATACAAAAATTTCTTACAAACATTTTACAAACGTTGATGTTGCAAACTGTGGTTGAATCTTTCTTTCTCCTATGACTTTCAACTTATTAAATCAAACGGTTGAGGAATTTATTGGTAAAAAATATGTAAATATTTTTAAGTATGCACAACAGTACTCCATATAAAAAAGCAACTCCAGTTTGATATTTCACATAAAAGAACGACATCCACTTTTGAAAGATGGGAAAACCTCTATAAATGTCAAAACAATTAAAAAAATCATACACTACTCTTGGATCACTATTTGTTTTCTATTGAAATGTATATGTTTCTTAACACATTTTCCTTTTATCTGGACATAAATATCGAATAAAATATCGTTCCACGTCACCTAAACCAGTATCAATATGATGTTGAGCATCACTTTGTTTCAAGCGATTTCTACATATACTCAGTTCAAACACATTCCTTTCAATACATGATTCCTATTATTTTTGTACCTATCGTATTCAGTTCCTATTTTGGGGAAAAACTATACATATGAATCCATATTCAACATTTCTCAACTGCATTTGAAAGGTTTTTTAAGACAACCTCCTGCAAATTTAAGTGCTTAAGGTGACAAGCTAGCAAGCATCATCAATGAGACAATGAAAGTGTGACACCTGTGAAATGGTCACAAGTGAAAAGAAGTGGATGTACGGATAGATCCGGTAGGTTGATTTGTCATAACTAGAGTTTACCATACCGCCGATTACCACGTGGTTACCATGGTAACCGAGCTTACCGGCAGTATGGTTTAGGTAAAATTTTTGAAAAAAAATGAAAAAATGCAAAAAAATCGTAGAGGTAGCTCTTGAATTATATTGCCCAATGGTGAATTTTTCGAAAATAGACAAGTTAAAATCACTTTTTGACTCAAAATCGAATTAATCTTAGGAAAAATTAATAAACTTTGCACAGTGCATGGGACTGTTCATTCGGCCCAACCGGCCCATGTTTGCCCAAAATATCTCATCCGTCTCTCCCCTCATATCTCTTCCTAGGCATCACTTAGGTTAGCTATGGGAGAAAATTTCTTGCGACCAGGAGGGGGTGGCAATGCCAGATCTGCTTGCTCCTCGTCGGCGAGCACGAAAACCCCGCGGTAAGAGGCAATAACCGCCTACGTCCATCGCCCGAGGTAATCTCCTTCCTAGCGCGGTTACTGTGTAGTTTAATGTGGTAACCGTGGTTTTAGCTGATGTAACCGTGGTCGGGAGCTAGTCGTGTTTCCAAGCCACACGATTACCGCGCCATACCGTGCGATTACCGTCGATTTACCATGGTTTGCGGCTGACGAACCGCGGTTTGAGAGGAAATAGTGAGATGTGTGATTAATTAATGTTTTGTGTATTTGTGTAATATTTTTGTACCATTGAACCAATGTACCCTTAGCTTTTATTGGTGTAATATAAATGCTCAGATGATTAAGTTGTGCACTTTTGAAGTTATTATTATTATTTGTGCAATATTAATGCTCACGTGATTAAGTTGGGTACTTTTGAAGTTAATATATTTGTGGATTATATTATGATATGGTTATTATTATTTTGGAATGATGTTGTTTCTTTAGAGGACTTCGAGGAAAGAATATAGTAGTGATGCAGACCTAACAAAGTAACATATATAGTATTTACGTCCCATTATTTTTGGTTACTGATAAACATATCATGTTTTGTCCTTGCCATCAGTGAATTTATTTTCTATTTGCTCCTGTTATCCTGACAAACTTTTTTGTTGTTGTTTGATTCATGGTGCAGATGGTAGACAACAGGGACATTGTAAGGGAGCATGGGGAGAACATAACCCCAGGGTTTACTGCAAGTATTGTCACCAGAAAAAGAGCGGCGGTGGGGCAACCTGACTTAAAATTCACTTGGCTGGAAAAGGGAAGGGGACTACCTATTGTAATTCAATGCCTCTCGATGTCCGTGATTTCTTTAGGCGGGAGCTTGATAGGATTAAGGACTCGGGCACCAAGCGGAGGGTCGAGAGGGAGAGAACATTGAGGTGGCAAGGGTGGATTATCATAACCTAACAAGATCCGCTATAACACCCTGAGGTGTTTTTCCCTTTTTAAAAAAATCCAAAAGAAAATCATAAAAGAAAATCGTTAGAATTAACTGGAAAGAACAAATAAATTTAAAAGCCAAATGCTAAATGGAAATGGCATGGTAGGGTTTTTCTTAAATTCTACATGTCAAAATACACTAACACGATTTTTAGTGGAATTTTCGAGCACTAGAAATAATTTTTAACCAATTAAAATCAAAGTCGAATTAATAAATCTCGGAAAAATCTTTCTCTCTCCTCCGTCCTTTTCCCGCCCAATCGGTGTGGCCGCCGGCCGAGCCGACGGCCAATCCCTTCCAGCCGATCGGCCCAGTCGACCGAGCCATCCCCAGCTGACGCGCGCCCCTCTCTCCTCACACGCGGGCCGGCCGAAGGCCACGGCCCATTTAAGCCGCGTGCCCAGAAATAAGTCCATTTTGCCTCCCCATTACACCGGGACGCCGACAGGTGGGGCCCACCTGTCAGGACGTCGTCCCCGACCTCGGTCGCCCCGACGCCAGCTTCGCCGCCCCCCTCCGCTCGGATCTCGCGCGCCCGCCTCTCTCGCGGTCCGGGATCCCTCCGCCTTAACTTCCCACTGTGCCCGCCGGCATTCAAAGCCCCGACCGCCGCTTCCGCACGCCCTAATGTGCGGATTTCATCACCGGCCATTACTTCCCCCAAATTTGCGCCGGCGAGTAATTCCGCCCTTATCCGGTCGCTGCCGATCTCCCCGCGACCTATTTAAGCACCCCCGCACCCTCGTCGTCCTCCCCACACCTTCACTCAAGCCGATCTCGCTCTCGTTTGCCCCCACACCGTGCGCCTTGCTTCGGAGCTCGCCGCCGGACTTCGGCCATGATTTCTAGCCGCCCTAGTCGTTTTGGTCTTCGCCGCTGCCTCCTCTCTCGCCGTCGGCGTCCGTCCTCCCTCGGCCGCCCTTCCCCGCGAGCTCCCACCGTCTCCCTTGCTGTCGTCGCCATCATCTCCCCAACTCCGGTGACCCGCAGTGAGCTTTTCCCCTTTTTTCTCTCGGTCCAATCCGCGTCGCCATGTGCGGGTGCGCGCGGTTCCGCTCACGCGTGAGCCGCAGCACTCCGCCGCCCGCGCCGCCACCCAAATGGCACCGGCCGGCCTCCGCCACCGGCCGCCGCCGCCGGCCGATCGCGTCCGCGCCTCCCTCTCGGCCGTCGATTGGCTTCGGCCGATCGGCACCGCCCGTCCCGCCGCCCACGTGGCAAGCCACGTGGTCGCCACCTCGGCACCACGTGTGCGCCACGTGGTGCACCGCCCGGCCCGGCCGTGGACCCGGTCCACCGTGGACCGGCGCTCCGCTGACCGCCGACGCGCCTCGGCCGCGACGCGGCCTAGCTGCTGACGGCTTCCCGGGTTTTATTGCGCAATAAATCAATTAAGCATTTTTCTGTTTTAGTAAAAAAACCCAGAGAACTTCTAAAAATAATATCTTTTCAGTCCGACCTGCATTTTAGCCCATTTAAATTTCATTAAATTCATAAAAATTCCAAGAATCCATTAAAAATGGTTTTGTTCCCTGTTTCAGTAGCTTTTTAGCCTGTTTTGTTGAAGTTCTTGTTTGCCGTGTAGATCCCGGTAGTTTCGCCGTCCCGGTTTACTTTGAAGTCATCGCTGAAATCCCCCGAGCCTAATAGCAAGGCAAGTCATACTATATTATTGATCATATTGCTCCCATTTTGCTATAACACCTGTTTTATTCTATGAAACTGCACGTATTTTTGTACTGTCATTTCATGGGAAATAGTACACCTTGTGCTTAGTTTATGCCTTAGGTTTGACACCCCAAACCCTTTGATTAAACTTGGGAAAATCATATGATTAGATTCAGGACTAGGTTGTGCTTAGCCTGGCTTAGATTTACTAGCTCACTAAATGGGTCATTCTCACTTAATATGTCTCCCCTGGACTTCTGTTCGGAGGATTAGTGGTTAGAAATTCAGGTGAACCGGACTAATAACTAAAATATGACAAATGGTGGGCTGTGGGCGCTATGGTTTTGGTTAGCGGCGCCCATGGCAATTAAGGACTGGTTCACGGGACCCCTCGTGAGAATGACCGTGCAAACCACAAGCCAAAATGGGTAAGGTAGGTCCCGTAGTGTAGCCTCTCCTAGCTGACAGACCCATCGGCAAGGGTCAGCGGGATGGAGTCTCAGTTGGCCCCGATATAAGGGTTGCTGGGTTGCCGGATTCACCGAGGCACTCGGGGGGGCTGCCCACATCCAAGGGTCTGGGAGTGGGGGCGAAACCTTGGTGGGGTTCACTTGGTTAGTGGGGGGTTATACGAAAGGTCCTATCACAGTTTCCTTTCCGAGGTACCACGGTGGTATTCCGGCGCACGGGAGACCGTGTCATGGGGTTGTGTCTTGTGGGTACAGTTGTACACCTCTGATCAGAGTAAAACTATTCAAATAGCCGTGCCCGTGGTAATAGGGTGATCAAACGAGCTTACCGTGATTAGTCTCACACTATTACACCCTGATTAATGGAACATGACTAGTATAGGTGGATGGTTTTGTAACACCCTGGAATTTGAAGAATTTAAAAACTGGAAATTAAAAATGGAACTCACAAAAACTTTTGGCTCATTGCTTCTCATCGTGTTTATTGCTTCTTATTTGCCAGCTTTGTTGCATAAATTTATAAGGAGAATGCTTCATCTCGATGTTTGAGAAAATTCAAATGATTTGAATTTCCAATGGGAGAAAAATTTCAAAGTATTGAGTTGAAAATTTTAATAGAAAATAGGAAAGGGTGTTGAATTTACAAAATATACTTGTAAAAATATACTTTGGTTCAAAACATTATTTTTGTGGTGGAGTAATATTAATTAGTGAGCAAAATGAGTGATAAATATTTTTAAAAGGATATATATGAGGTTTGGAAAATTATTTTGAATTAAAGACACATTTTCTTGAATTTAGGAAAAGAATTAAATTAAATATGTAATATATATTTTTAAAATAATAAAAGTGGGTGAAAAGGTTAAAAACATATTTTACAACTTAATTTTGGGTGTGTTAGATTTTATTTTAAATTTTAGAGGTGAAAGGAAAAGAAATGAAAAATTAGGAAATTAAATCGGAAAATCGGAAAATCGGTGTGCAACACGTGTTCGACGCCGTACCGCCGCACCTGTGCGACCCGCCGCGCGCGCGCCACGCCCGGCCCCCACCCTTGCGTCCCGGCCCCCACGCCCGTGCCCGGACCCGCCGCCCGCACGTGCCATGCGCCGCCCGCGCCGGACCCCGCCGTCCTCCCGCGCCACGCCGCGTGCGCGCCTCGTACCGGCCTCCCCACCCGCACGACGCCGCGCCGCGCCCGCCTCGCCGGCCCCGTCCCGCGCGTCGCTGCGTGCCGCGCCGCCCACGCGCCCGCGCCGGACCCCCTCCTTCTCTCCTCTCCGGCCGTCTATAAAAGGGCGAGGCCCTCTCCGTTTCTTCCCCACCACGGCGCCGCTTTACCTCTCTTTTCCCTCTCTCACTCGCCTATTTTCTCCCCGCAAGCCATCGCCGTCGCCGTCCCGCCGCGCGCCAAAGCCACCGCCGTCGTGCGCCGTGCGCGAGCCGCGCCGTAGTCCACCGTGCGCCCGGAGTTCCGCGCTCCTCGCTGCGCGCCGTCGCCCGTCGGTAAGCTCCGGCCGCCGCCTTGCGCCTTGCGCCGCCGGCGAAAAAGAGAGAGAGCGCGTGCAAGTCAGAGAGAAGGAAGGAAAGGAAGGAAAGGAAGGAAAAAGAGAGAAGAAAAAGAAAAGTAGGAAAAAAAGAAAGAAAAAGGAAAAGAGAAAAATAGGGAAAAAATTCAGAAAAATTAGAAAAAAATATTTGGAAAATATTTGGGCAAAAATATATTGTTTCTCATATATTTTCTCTGAGTAATCTCGAAGATCTCGTTCTCGCGTTGTTTTTACTCAGAGTTTGTCTATTTTCTTTCCACCATTAAAAATATTTTCTTTGGTATTCGGACCTCCAAAACTTCGAATACCAATTCTTTTTTATCAGCGCCTTTTTAAGTTTATCACCTCAATCAATTAGATCGATATTTTGCGAAAACCCTAAAAATTCCAAACTCGCTTTTTAAATCGGATTTCATCCCAAAACTCTCGCCCAAACTCGATTAAAGTTTTAGGCTAAATATTTGGAGTCGTTTTTATGGTTCTTTTCGATCTCTTGGTATTTTTATTGAATTCTGATCGAATTCAATTGATTTTTCGCATGTACGGATAGCAACCGAGGAAGCAGGCACTGACTACGGTGAAGACCCTGTCCAACAAGCGTGCGAGCAAGGCAAGTCAACACTCCCCTTTGAACATATTGATCCTATTTTGCGAAATGATATTGATTTAAACTTCAAATATGCATGCTATACACAAATGAATACCTATGCTTAATAGACCATGCCTTGATATTGATTACACTTAGAATTATTCTTTGTAACCTTCGATGTGATATAACCGGAGGATATCTTCGGTAAAATGCTTAACCATGCTTATATTAGATTCGTGCATACTCATGATTTTACAAAGAAGCTTCATGCTTGGGCAACTATCTTAGGGAAGGTAGTTGGAATACGGCATGTGGAGACATGAGCGCCACATTGCCTTGATTATGATGAAAATAGTTTTGATGGAAAAATGAAAAGTACAAAACCAATGTTTTTAGACTGGGGCGGATGGATGGATTTGGGTGGATTTCGGTAAAGGCAAGAACCGTCCCTGGTCGATTAAGGACCGAGCCATGAGACTTATAACCTGGAACGAGCCGAGCGGAGGCAGTATCCCTGCATAGTGGTTCTTGAGTGAAGAGGTAGTTCTGGTTATCGAGATAAGGCTGCGGCCTAAGTGTTGAGTAATGAATGAGAATTTTGTGAGTTTTCCTCCTCTCATTGCTAGGAAAGGACGGCTAGAGTGCAAGAGGATTTAAGTTAATGGAGCGGGTACTGCCGAAGCGAAGTTATCAAAAGGTTTTGCCGTGACCATCCCTTATGAAGGGATGAAAGATCATTCAATGAGCAGTTGCGGAGTACGGGTAAAGTGTACATCCATTGTAGTGTGAGTAAATCAATCTATTCGAATAGCCGTGCTCACGGTTAATGAGCGACGTGACAAGTTTCTCCCGTGGCTAGACTCATAAATTTTAACATGATGGGTGGGAATGCATAATGATTTTGTGTGCTGGTGGACTCAACTTCTCAAACTGCGAGAAGGGGTGGACTCCCTAGAAAACCATGACGAACCGGAGGCGGGAAGCCATCCTTGGAATCACAATGGATGGTAGACAGAATCGTCGCCGACTTAATATACTATGGAACTAAAACTTGACCTGGCTAGATGTTAGGTTTGTGAAATGATTTGTGAAAATTGGCTTTGTGCAAATAAACCATAGCCATCCTTTGAATGACCCTATCATGTGCATCATTCTGTGTCAGGTTGCTGAGTACGTTGGGTACTCACCCTTGCTATACGCACAAACCTTCAGATGGTGGAAACGAAGAACTGGAGGACCCCTATGCTTACCGCGGTGGGCGAAGGAGAAGGCGTCTACTAGGTCTTAGTCCCCGGTCGTTGCCTATGGCAATCGACATGCCGCTACCTTCGACCGCTACCTTATCTAGATTCTGCTTTTGGTTGTATCCAGACCAGTAGGTCCTATATGTAATGAATATTGCCTTCAGGCCAATTATTGTAATGCTTTTGATGTAAGACTATTTGTGCACTTTGCACCTGATAATTCAGTACTGTATTCGTGGGTACCAAACTACTCGATCCAGGGATATGGTACTATGAACACGAATGATTCCTGTCCTCAAAAGCGGGGGTCTACAGAGCTGGTATCAGAGCAGTGCGACTGTAGGATAAGACCAACTGGTGCCCTACCCCTTTATAGCTGGTTAAAGGGAAATATCCCTACATAGGATTATTTTGAAAATACAGACTATTTTCACAAAACAAATATGTTTTTCCCTTATACTCTTATCCCCCATTCCTCTACTAAAATCGATTTGATATTCCCGCTCTCTGACCCTAAGTTACCTTCAAAACGGATGGCAGACCATGTTGTGGTATGGGAGATCAAGGTCCCGCGGGAGGAAGGATTCGTGTCACAACTCCAGCTGTTGCTATGGTGCCTAAGATACCCGGACGCACCCAACTACCGGATCAGAAGACATGGCACTGAGGAACACCCAGTATGGGAAGCTGCAGTTTCAATTGAGGCCCGTATTGGGAGCGAGTCACCCTATTGCTTCCATACATGTTACCATAGAGATTTGATGGAGGCAGCCCTTCAGGACATAGCTCACGAGGCATTCCTACGCCTCAATGCCATCCACTGTGCTGAGCTTATAGTAACCGAGTTCGTACATGTAACATCCTGAAAATCGAAGAAACGGAAATCGGAACATAAAAATCGGAACTTTCAAAAACCTTCGCTTGTTGCTTCTTTCTCGGGTTTGATGCTTCTTATTTGCCGCTCGGTTGCATAAATTTACTCTTGATCAATTCTCCTTTCGGTGTTTTTGGGTGATTTGGAGTTGTCGAAATGAAAGATGCGAAAGTCCGTATCGGGATTTTTAAAAAGAAAACGGAGAATCGCGGATTTATGAAAACGCGATTTGGGAGATATAAAATAGTAATTGTGGTTGGGAGAAGATAAATTAGGACACAAAATGAATAATAAAATATTCGGGAGTCGTACTCGAAATCCGGGGAAATTTTGGAAAAATAAAGGGGTGAATATTGAAATTAGAAAAGAGGGATTTTAAATAAATAAATATTAAAAAATAAATAATGTGGGAAAATAAAAGTGGAGAAAAGTTAAAAATATTATATTAAAAATTATTTTTGAATTATAGGAATTTATTTTGGAATTTTTAGAAGAAAGGAAAATAGAAATGGGGAATTAAAATTGAAAATCGGGAAAATCGAAAAATGCACTGTTCATGTCGCGCCGGGTGTTCGACGCCGTACGCATCGTACCGGCCCGCCGCGCGCGCCGCCACGCGCCGCGCCGCGCGCCCGCGCTCGCCCCGCCTCGCACCGCGCGCGCACCGGCCCCTACCCCGCGCCGCTCGCGCCGCCTGCGCACACTCGGACGTACCGCCCGCGCGTCCCGTGCCCGCGCCCTCGCCGCCACGCGCCGGTGCCGCGCCCGACCCCCACGCCGCGCGCGCGCCGCCGCCGGACCCCGCCGCGCCGCGCCTCGCCGCCGCGTCACGCCCGCCGTACCCGCCCGTCCCCGCTCGCCGCGTGTCACCACCGCCCACGCCGCGCCGGCCCCTCCCCTCTCCACCCCGCGCCCGCGCCGCGCTCCCGACCGCGCCTATAAAAGGCCGGCGCCCGCCCTTTTGCCGCACCGCCGCCGCTCTCTCTCCCCCATTCCCGAGCGCCAACGCCGTCGCCGCCGTGCGCAAAGCTCTCCCCGTGCCCCACCGCACCTTCCCGAGGCCGCCGTCGCCGGTAAGCCCCGCCCCCCCCCTTTGTCGCGCGCGCCGCCTCTGTTTCGCCGGACCCGTCGAATGGATGGCGGGCGATGAACAAGTGCGGCGGGAAAAAAAAGAAAAAAAAAGAAAAAGAAAAAAATAGGGAAAGATTAGGAAAAATTTTGGGAAAATTGGAAAAATATTTTGTGAAGACTTGAGTAAAATTTTGGGCACAATAAATTATTTTCTTGCATGATTTCTCGGTGAAAAATATGGAAATCAAATCCGGACTTTTCCGAAACTCCGTTTTGCGTCGTTTTTGAATCCGAATTTCGTTTAGACCTTTCTCGCCATTTTAATATATTTCCATTTTGAGCTCGGACCTTCAAAACCTCTAGCACAAATCCCTCCGCGGATATTTTCAGATCTGTTTTCTCGAATAGATCACGATCGTCGTTTACGAAAACCCTAAGTTGTCGACCCGATGGCGAAACTTGGTGTTTTCCGGGGCGATCGTAGTACAAATTTAAGTAGGAATCTGGGCTTAGCACTTGGAATCGTTTCGGAGACTTTTTCGAGTCTTTTCGACCTTTTGGTGTTATCTGGGATTCTAATCAGAATCAATTGATTTTTCGCACGTACGGGTAGCACCTGAAGAGACCGGCATCGACCCCGTTGAAGACACCACCTCTCAAGCGTGCGAGCAAGGCAAGTCATCACACTCTTTGAACATATTGATCCTACTTTGTGAAATGATGTTGACTTCAAATTACAAATTGCATGCTATACACAAATGACTACCTATGCTCGATATGCCCTGCATTGATGTTGATCACCATTAGAATTTATAACCTTTGATGTGATATGACAGGAGGCGAACTTCGGTAAAAATGCTTAGCCTTGCTTATACTAGACCCCTGCATACTCATGATTTTACAAAGAAGCTTTGTGCTCGGGCAACTACCTTAGGGGAGGTAGTTGAAGTACGGCCTGTGGAGACATGAGCGCCACATGGCCATGAGAATGTTGAACTAAGTTTGATGAAAATTGAAAATGCTATACAAATATTTTAGACTGGGGCGGCCGGATGATTTGGGTGGATTCCGGAAAAGGCAAGTGCCAACCCTGGTCAATTAAGGACCGAGCCATGAGATAGCCGGGAAACGAGCCAGTACAACCGTACTTCTCGAATGGGTATAGACCTAGCTGACTAGATAGCCGAGCGGAGGCAGTATCCTTGCATAGATGGTTCTCTATGATGTGGTTTATGTGATGAGAATGAGGCTGCGGCCTTTGCTGTGAATGGTGGAATTAAATCGATATTAATTGAACCTAAAGATTGAGGAAGTCTTCCCTTACCCCGGGTGCGCCAGAACTCCTCTCACTGCTAGAAAATGACGGCTAGAGTGCATGAGGGCTTAAGTTCATGGAGCGGGTACTTCCAAAGCAAGGTTATTGAAAGGCTTTGCCGTGACCGTCTCATGTGTTGAGACGTAGGCTCATTTGTTGGGCTGTCGCGGAGTACGGGTAAAGTGTACATCCACTGCAGTGTGAGTGAATCAATCTATTCGAATAGCCGTGCTCGCGGATATCGAGCATCGTGACAAGACTTTCGCTTGGCTAGACTTTAAACTTAAAACTGTTGGGATGGGTGTGCGTGATGATTTCATTTGCTGGTGGATCAACTTCTCGAGATGCGAGAAGGGGTGGATTGCCCAGAAAATCATGACGAATTGGAGGCGGGAAGCCATCCTTGGAATCACGATGGATGGTAGACAGAACCGTCGCCAGATTAATGAACTATGGAACTAAAACTTGATTTGGCTAGTTGACAGGTTTGTGAAAAGAATTGTGAAAATTGGCTTTATGCAAAAGAACTCCAGCCATTCCTTGAATAACCCTATCATATGCATCAATTCCGTGTTGGCTTGCTGAGTACGGTTGGTACTCACCCTTGCTATACGCACAAACCTTCAGCTGATGGGAATGAAGAGCCGAAGGATCCTTACGCGTACTACCAGGGGGGGTGAAGGAACTGATGGCGCTTACTAGGTCTTAGCTCCGGTCGTTGCCTGTGGCAAATGACATGCCGCTGCCTCTATTCCGCTGCCGTATCTAATTTCTGCTTTTGTGTTGTATTCGGACCATGAGGTCCTGTGTGTTAAACATTGCCTTCGGGCCTATTGTTGTAATAATGTCGATGTAAGACTATTCGTGCATGCGCACCTGATTATTCAGTACTGTATTCGTGAGTACCAACTACTCGATCCAGGGAAATGGTACTAAGAACACGAAAGATTCCCGTCCCAAAAACGGGGGTCCACAGAGCTGGTATCAGAGCCATGCGACCGTAGGATAAGACCAAATGGCGCCCTACCCCTGATTAGTTTGCTAAAGGGAAGTATCCCTACGTAGGATCACTTCCAAACTTTTATTTCTGAAAATACCAATATACCTTTTCTACATCTGTATTTCCTTTTCTTTACAAAATAGTTATAATGATAGCTCTCTCTCTCTAACCCTAAGTTGCCTTCAAAAGCAGATGTCGAACCATGACGGAGCCTAGGAGATCACCATCCCACAAGACGAGGGATTTGTGGCACAGCTTCAGTCCCTGCTGTGGTGTTTAAGATATCCGGAACCACCCACCTACCAAATCAAGAGGCATGGCTCCGAAGGATATCCAGCATGGGAGGCGGCCGTTTCCGTGGAAGCCCGCATGGGAAGTGAAACACCTTTCTGCTTTCACACCCGCTATCACCGGGATTTAGCGGAAGTAGCCATCCAAGATGCGGCCCGCGAAGCATTTCTTCGCCTTAATGCGATACATCATGCGGAACTTACAGTGACAGAGTTCGTGCACCATCCCTATCACGAGGAAGGCAATCCAGTTTGCACCATGGAAGCCACCCCCTGCTGCTACAACCCTATGGTCACACGACTATCACACTGGGCAGAGACGGCAGATGACTGCTACGAAGAGGCCTTGCTTGAGATCAACGACCAGCGGCAACGCCTCAATGATCTCGGTCGAGAGCCACCGGGTGTGGGGATCGGATCAACATGTTGCGACTTAGCCGCAAGCCAACGGTGCCCAATATGAACAACTCTCGGACCGCTACATGGCCCGTGGGGAAGCCCTGGTAGAGCTGGAGGAGCAGCTCAGGAAGAGCAAGCAGCAAGTCGACCAGCTGGAGGAGCAGCTGCGCACCCGCCCTGTCCACGCTGCAGGTACTTCCACCGAGATTGTACCAACACCTCCCACTCCTGTGCCCGACCACTATTACCTTATGACTCCAGCATGCTTGGATACCTTTCAAGCCATGATGGAGCAAGCTTTTATGTTGAGCACAGAGCCTGCGCCGTACCTGATAGACCCCACTGCTGCCACGTCCATGGGACCCACCTCGAGCTCCGTAGCAGTGCCATCCGAGCCTGGATCGGGAGAGGAGAACCCCATCCAGATCCACACCGACTCGGAGTCTGAGGCGGAACCTATGGAGGTCAAATGGGAGTCCAGCGACACCGATCCAATGGAGGAGGAAGCTCCCACTCGTCGCCTGACTCACACTGGAGGTCCCCTCACCCGCCAGACCGCTCGCAAGAGTACACGGCCATCGAGCAGGAAGATTCGGCATGACTCCGAGGCCACCACCTCCGAGCCATGGGGACTCCGATTTGCTTCCAGAGAGGATCACCCCTTCCCGCACTGGCTCCTGGCGGATGGTTGGACGATTAGGCGGGAGGACCACCCCGGCTGATCTCGCTCGGACGGTTCGGCGGCAAGGACCACACTCTATCCCCCTTAAATAGTTAATGCAGTAAGACGATGTAGTTGTTGTTATCATGGCATGAGGGACTGTGCATGTACAGTCCGTGTACCCGTTTGATGTAATATGACGAACCTAAGTATCGCTTTGTGGTATCCTAATTAATGAGCTTATTATTATTTTACCATGCTTGTTGGTTGAAGATCATATAAAAACAACTTGAAGAAAAATCACCTAGGAACCATGACCTTAACAGGTCCGATCTCTTAATTCATCTATCCTTTTCAGATGGTGCATCGTCGCAGAGCCGCAGCAACCAACGAGAACCCGCCGGAGCCCAACCCCTCCACTCTGGCGGAGGTTATGGCTTTACAAACCCAACTGCTCCAAGCAATTGCCAACAACCAGGAAGTCGAGGAGGATCAAGTTTAGGAGAGTTCATGCGAGCTAAGCCACCAACTTCTCCACACCGAAGAACCCATGGATGCCGAGGACCGGCCGAGGGTGATCGAGAAAAAGCTAACTCTCGTCCGAGTTCGAGAAGCAGATAGAGTTATCTTCGCCACTAGCCAGCTAGAGGGTCCCGCAAGTGACTGGTGGGACACCTACAAGGAAACACGAGCTGAAGATGCCGAGAACCGACATGGGAAGAATTCACGGCTGCGTTCGTGAAAATTTCGTACCACTGCAGTTATGAGGATGAAGAAAAATGAGTTCCGCGAGCTGCGTCAAGGAAACACCTCGTACAAGAGTACCGAACAAGTTTACCCAGCTTGCCCGTTACGCCACAAGAGACCTATGTTGGTACACTCACCGGGGAAACATAACCTTACCCCATGCTTGCATCAATGTGCCCATACGGATTAGGGACGTGGTGTTTCTTTCAAACCTTATGGTGTTAGCACCCCAAACCATTGATGTCATACTCAGGATGGATTGGTTGACCAAGAATAATGGAATCATAGACTGCAGTCGAAGGGAAGTCACGGTATCCACCCCATGGGGATCACCAATGAGCATAACTATGGACCAAAACCTGAAGCTATGCGAGCAAGCTGCGGGAGTATTCACCATGCTACCTCTAGGCGGGATGCCAGTGGTGCAAGAATACCCGGACGTATTTCCCGAGGAATTGCCCGAAATGCCCCCGGATCGCGACATAGAGTTTATCATCGACCTAATGCCTGGTACTGCCCCCATATCCAAGAGACCTTACCGAATGCCGACCAACGAGTTGGAAGAACTCAAGAAGCAAATCCGAGAACTACAAGAGATGGGATTTGTACGCCCCAGTTCTTCTCCCTGGGGAGCCCCGGTACTCTTCGTCAAGAAGAAGGATGGGAGTATGAGGATGTGCGTGGACTACCGATCGTTGAATGAAGTGACTATCAAAAACAAGTACCCACTACCTCGAATCGATGACCTATTCGATCAACTTAAGGTTGCGCAAGTGTTCTCAAAGATTGATCTTCGGTCGGGATATCATCAGTTGAAGATTAGAGCTAGAGATATTCCTAAAACGGCGTTCTCTACACGTTACGGTTTATACGAGTTCACAGTAATGTCCTTTGGATTGATCAATGCCCCGGCATATTTTATGAACGATGAACAAGGTATTCATGGAATACCGGATAAATTCGTAGTGGTATTTATCGACGATATACTTATCTACTCCAAGAACGATGAGGAACATGCGGAGCATCTACTACTGAGAAAAGCTACGAGAGCACCAGTGTATGCAAAATTTAGCAAATGCGAGTTCGGCTCAAGGAAGTCGCTTTTCTTGGCCACGTGGTTTCAGCCGGAGGAGTAGCGGTAGACCCCGCCAAGGTCGAAGCTGTCACGGAATGGAAGGCACCCAAGTCAGTGACAGAGGTTCGGAGTTTCTTGGGATTGGCCGGGTATTACCGAAGGTTCATCGAAGGGTTTTCCACCGTAGCCCGACCTATGACTCAACTTCTGAAGAAGGAAAAGAAGTTTGAATGGAACGAGAAGTGTCAAAAAGCCTTCGACCAACTAAAAGAGAAGTTGACCACCGCCCCAATCTTAACTTTACCTGACAACCGGAAGGATTTCATGATGTCTTGTGATGCGTCTCGGCAAGGACTAGGAGGCGTGTTAATGCGGGTGGGAAGGTCGTGGCATATGCCTCGCGACGATTACGACCCCACGAGGAAAATTATCCCACACACGACCTGGAATTAGCCGCAGTTGTTCACGCGTTGAAGATCTGGAGACACTCCCTGATCGGGAACCACTGTGATGTGTATACTGATCACAAGAGCTTGAAATACTTCTTTAATCAGCCCGATCTCAACCTACGACAGAGACGATGGTTGGAATTGATCAAAGATTACGATCTAGGAATCCATTACCATCCCGGCAAGGCAAATGTAGTGGCCAATGCGCTAAGCCGCAAAGCCCAATGCAACCATATGGGATTGGAAGGTATGGCCGGTGAACTCCAAGAAGAAATGGCTCGACTTAATCGCACTCCGATTCCTCACGGAGAAGTAAACTCACAGGAAATCCAACCCCTTCTGAGGACTCAAATAGAAGAAGCCCAAAAAGGAAATGAGGAAACCCAGGAAATCAAGGAACACATGGCGCGGACGCGCTAAGGAATTTTCGATAGACGACAAGGGAATCCGTGGTACAAGAAAAGAATCTGCGTGACCGAACAAGGTGGTTTGAGAGGGTTGATCTTAAAAGAAGCACACGAATCGACATATTCGTTACATCCAGAAGCACGAAAATGTATCGATTTGAAGGGAGAATACTGGTGGCCCAATATGAAGAGAGATGTAGCCGAATACGTAGCCGTGTGCGATGTGTGCCAAAGGGTGAAAGCGAGCATCAACGACCAGCGGGCTTACTGCAGCCGCTCAAGATTCCCGAATGGAAATGGGACGAGATAGGCATGGATTTCATAGTGGGACTACCCAAAACTGCGATCGGTTACAATTCCATTTGGGTAATAGTAGATCGGCTCACCAAGACCGCCGATTTATTCCCGTAAAACTAACTACAACAAGTGCCAAGCTAGCGGAACTATACATGAGTAGGATTGTATGTCTCCATGGTGTACCGAAGAGGATTATATCGGATCGTGGTACCCAATTCACGTCTCATTTTTGGAGCAAAGTCCACGAGGCACTCGGAAGTCACCTCGCCTTCGACCGCTTACCACCCAGACCGACGGACAAACTGAAAGGACGAATCAAGTACTAGAAGATATGCAGAGAGCCTGTGCGTTGGATTTCACCAATGATTGGGAGAAATGTTTGCCGTACGCCGAGTTCTCCTACAACAATAGCTATCAAGCCGCCGAAGATGTCACCAAACGAAGCTCTATTTGGTCGCCGATGCCGAACCCCATTAATGTGGTCCGAAACCGGTGAACGAACCGTATTCGGGCCTGACATAATCAAAGAGGCCGAGGAAAAGGTTCGTCTAATCCAGGACCGATTACAAGCTGCTCAATCACGACAAAAGAGCTACGCGGATACCCGACGAAGAGAATTAGAATTTAAAGAAGGTGACTACGTGTATTTAAAGGTCTCACCACTACGGGGAACTCAGAGGTTCAAGGTCAAAGGGAAACTCGCACCAAGATACGTGGGCCCATTCTTGATAAACGCTAGGAGAGGTGAAGTGGCCTACCAGCTGGAGCTACCCGAGAACCTCTCCAATGTCCACCCAGTATTCCACGTGTCGCAGTTGAAGAAATGTCTGCGGGTGCCAGAAGAGCAAGCTCCTTTAGAAACCATCCATGTCCACAGTGATCTTACCTACCCGGAGCATCCAATCAAGATACTGGACGAGGCAGAAAAGAAGACAAGGACCAAGTCATGGCGCATGTACAAAGTACAATGGAGCAATCACACGGAAGAAGAGGCTACCTGGGAGAGCGAGGAGTTCCTGAAGACGGAATACCCACACCTACTCAGCAACCGGTAAGAAATCTCGGGGACGAGATTTATTGTTAGGGGGGTAGGTTTGTAACATCCTGAAAATCGAAGAAACGGAAATCGGAACGTAAAAATTGGAACTTTCAAAAACCTTCGCTTTTTGCTTCTTTCTCGGGTTTGATGCTTCTTATTTGCCAGCTCAGTTGCATAAATTTAGTCGTGATCAATTCTCCTTTCAGTGTTTTTGGGTGATTTGGAGTTGTCGAAATGAAAGATGCGAAAGTCCGTATCTGGGATTTTTAAAAAAGAAATCGGAGAAGCGCGGATTTATGAAAACGCGATTTGGGAGATATAAAATAGTAATTGTGGTTGGGAGAAGATAAATTAGGACACAAAATGAATAATAAAATATTCGGGAGTCGTACTCAAAATCCGGGAAAATTTTGGAAAAATAAAGGGCGAATATTGAAATTAGAAAAGAGGGATTTTAAATAAATAAATATAAAAAATAAATAATGTGGGAAAATAAAAGTGGAGAAAAGTTGAAAATATTATATTAAAAATTATTTTTGAATTATAGGAATTTATTTTGGAATTTTTAGAAGAAAGGAAAATAGAAATGGGAATTAAAATTGAAAATCGGGAAAAATCGAAAAATGTACTGTTCATGTCGCGCCAGTGTTCGACGCCGTACACGCCGTACCGCCCGCCGCCGTGCGCGCGCGCCGCGCGCGCCACGCGCCCGCGCGCCGCGCCGCGCCCGCCCGCGCGCGCGCACCGGCCCCTACCCCGCGCGCGGACCCCGCGTGCCGCGCCCGCGCGCCCGCGCCCTCGCCGCAACGCTCCAGGTGCCACGCCGGACCCCCACGCCGCGCCGGACCCCGCCGCGCGCGCGCTCGCGCCGCATCGCGCCCGCCGTACCGGCCGTCCCCGCGCTTCGCCGCGTGTCACCACCGCCCGCACCGTGCCGGCCCCTCCTCTCCACCCGCGCCGCGCCGCGCCCTCCCGGCCGCGCCTATAAAAGGCCGACGCCCCGCCCCTTTTGCCGCACCGCCGCCGCTTTCTCTCCCGTTCCGAGCGCCAACGCCTTCGCCGCCGTGCGCAAAGCTCTCCCCGTGCCCCACCGCACCTCCCCGAGGCCGCCGTCGCCGTAAGCCCCGCCCATCCCCTTTGTCGCGCCGCCGCGCCTCTATTTCGGCGGACCCGGTCGAACATATGGCGAGCGATGAACAAGCGGCAGGGAAAAAAAAAAAAAAAGAAAAAGAAAAAGAAAAAAATAGGGAAAAATTAGGAAAAATTTTGGGAAATTTGGAAAAATATTTTGTGAAGACTTGAGTAAAATTTTGGGCAAAATAAATTATTTTCTTGCATGATTTCTCGGTGAAAAATTTGGAAATCAAATCCGGACATTTCCGAAACTCCGTTTGCGTCGTTTTTGAATCCGAATTTTGTTTAGACCTTTCTCGCCATTTTAATATATTTCCATTTTTAGCTCGGACCTTCAAAACCTCTAGCACAAATCCCTCCGCGGATATTTTCAGATCCGTTTTCTCGAACAGATCACGATCGTTGTTTTACAAAAACCCTAAGTCGTCGACCCGATGGCGAAACTTGGAGTTTTCCGGGGCGATCGTAGTACAAATTTAAGTAGGAATCTGGGCTTAGCACTTGGAATCGTTTCGGAGACTTTTTCGAGTCTTTTCGACCTTTTGGTGTTATCTGGGATTCTAATCAGAATCAATTGATTTTTCGTACGTACGGGTAGCACCTGAAGAGACCGGCATCGACCCCGTTGAAGACACCACCCCTCAAGCGTGCGAGCAAGGCAAGTCATCACACTCTTTGAACATATTGATCCTACTTTGTGAAATGATGTTGACTTCAAATTACAAATTGCATGCTATACACAAATGACTACCTATGCTCGATATGCGCTGCATTGATGTTGTTCACCATTAGAATTTATTCTTTGTAACCTTCGATGTGATATGACCGGAGGCGAACTTCAGTCAAAATGCTTAGCCTTGCTTATATTAGACCCCTGCATACTCATGATTTTACAAAGAAGCTTTGTGCTCGGGCAGCTACCTTAGGGGAGGTAGTTGAAGTACGGCCTGTGGAGACATGAGCGCCACATGGCCATGAGAATGTTGAACTAAGTTTGATGAAAATTGAAAATGCTATACAAATATTTTAGACTGGGGCGGCCGGATGATTTGGGTGGATTCCGGAAAAGGCAAGTGCCGACCCTGGTCAATTAAGGACCGAGCCATGAGATAGCCGGGAAACGAACCAGTACAACCGTACTTCTCGAATGGGTATAGACCTAGCTGACTAGATAGCCGAGCGGAGGCAGTATCCTTGCATAGATGGTGGAATTAAATCGATATTAATTGAACCTAAGGATTGAGGAAGTCTTCCCTTACCCCGGGTGCGCCAGAACTCCTCTCACTGCTAAAAAATGACGGCTAGAGTGAATGAGGGCTTAAGTTCATGGAGCGGGTACTGCCAAAGCAAGGTTATTGAAAGTCTTTGCCGTGACCATCTCATGTGTTGAGACGTAGGCTCATTTGTTGGGCTGTTGCGGAGTACGGGTAAAGTGTACATCCACTGCAGTGTGAGTGAATCAATCTATTCGAATAACCGTGCTCGCGGATATCGAGCATCGTGACAAGACTTTCGCTTGGCTAGACTTTAAACTTAAAACTGCTGGGATGGGTGTGCATGATAATTTCATTTGCTGGTGGATCAACTTCTCGAGATGCGAGAAGGGGTGGATTGCCCAGAAAATCATGACGAATCGGAGGCGGGAAGCCATCCTTGGAATCACGATGGATGGTAGACAGAACTGTCGCCGGATTAATGAACTATGGAACTAAAACTTGATTTGGCTAGTTGATAGGTTTGTGAAAAGAATTGTGAAAATTGGCTTTATGCAAAAGAACTCCAGCCATTCCTTGAATAACCCTATCATATGCATCAATTCCGTGTTGGCTTGCTGAGTACGGTTGGTACTCACCCTTGCTATACGCACAAACCTTCAGCTGATGGGAATGAAGAGCCGGAGGATCCTTACGCGTACTACCAGGAGGGTGAAGGAACTGATGGCGCTTACTAGGTCTTAGCTCCGATCGTTGCCTGTGGCAAATGACATGCCGCTGCCTCTATTCCGCTGCCGTATCTAATTTCTGCTTTTGTGTTGTATTCGGACCATGAGGTCATGTGTGTTGAACATTGCCTTCGGGCCTATTGTTGTAATAATGTCGATGTAAGACTATTCGTGCATGCGCACCTGATTATTCAGTACTGTATTCGTGAGTACCAACTACTCGATCCAGGGAAATGGTACTAAGAACACGAAAGATTCCCGTCCCAAAAACGGGGGTCCACAGTACACCATCCCTACCGGGAGGAAGGCAACCCAGTCTGCACCGTGGAGGCCACCCCTTGCTGCTATAACCCCATGGTTACCCGTTTGTCCCGCTGGGCAGAAACAACTGATGATTGTTATGAAGAGGCATTACTCGAGATAGACGAGCAGCACCGGCGCATGAATGATCTGGAGGAGGAACACCAAAACTGTGGAGACCAGATCGACTCTCTGAAGACCCATCTGCAAGCTAACGACGCCCAATACGAACAGCTCTCTGATCGTTATATGGCTCGTGGAGAGGCGTTGGTTGAGTTGGAGGAGCAGCCGGAGGAGCCGCGACAGTTGGCCAACCTGGAGGAACAACTTCGCTTCAACCCCGTGCCCGCCGCCGGCACTTCTACTTCAGCTGCACCAACACCCCCTGCTCCTGTGCCCGACCACTACTACTTCATGACTCCAGCATGCTTGGCCACCTTTCATGCCATGATGGAGCAAGCCTTCATGCTAAGCACTGAGTCAGGACCATACCTGATCGACCCTACTGCTGCTACCTCATCAGAGCCCACACCGATTTCCACGGTTGTACTATCTGAGCCTGGTTCGGGAGAGGATAACCCCATTCAGATCAACACTGACTCCGAATACGAGACAGAACCCATGGAGGTCAAGTGGGAGCTCAGTGACACAGATCCATCACAGGAGGAAGCTCCTACCCACCGCATGACACTCACCGGAGGTCCTATCACCCTTAGGATTGCCCGGAAGAGCACTAGGCCACCAAGCATGAGGATCGGACATGACTCCGAGTCCACTACCTTTGAGCCATGGGGACTTCGATTCACTTCAGCCAAGGATCACCCTCTGCCAGCACCTGGATCATGCAGATGGCTGGATGACTAGTTTGGATACCTGCAGCAGCTATGGTCTTGCTTTGGATGGAGTTAAGATAGCAATGACCATGCCCCTACCCCTTTATGTATGAAGACCATAGATCGATGTTAGTGTTGTTGTATTGTGAAGACCCTAGATCGATGTTAGTGTTGTTGTATTGTGTTGTATGGGACTACACATGTCCAATGTATCTCCCGATGTAACATCTATGAACTGTTATGAAGTTCCATGTTACATCATAAATGAGTTTATTCCACCAAGCTTGCTTTGAAAGATCACCTTAAACAACTCAAAGAAAAATCACTTGGAATCGTGACGTTAGTAAATCAAGTCTCTTACCTTATCCACGTTGTTCAGATGGCGCATCGTCGCAGAGCCCCATCAGCCACTGAGAACCCGCCAGAGCCTAACCCCTCCACCCTAGCGGAAGTCATGGCTTTACAGACCCAACTTCTTCAAGCTATCGCCAACAACCAAGGGCAATGCGAAGGATCAAACCTCGGCGAATTTATGAGAGCAAAGCCACCGACATTCTCCTCGGCAGATGAACCCATGGATGCTCAAGATTGGCTGATGGTAATAGAGAAGAAGTTGACTCTCGTCCGAGTACGGGAAGCTGACAGAGTCGTCTTCGCCACCAATTAGTTGGAAGGTCCCGCAAGTGACTGGTGGGACACCTACAAGGAAACTCGGGCCGAAGATGCCGGTGAACCAACTTGGGAAGAATTCACGGCTGCCTTCCATGAAAACTTCGTACCCGCTATAGTCATGAGGATGAAGAAGAATGAGTTTCGTAGGCTGCGCCAAGGCAACACCACGGTACAAGAGTACCTTAACAGGTTCACGCAGCTTTCACGTTACGCCACAAGCGACCTGGCAGACGAAGAAGAGAAGATGGATAAGTTTATCAAGGGACTGAACGACAAGCTGAGAGGACCAATGATCGGTCAGGACCATGCCAGCTTCCAAAGCCTCATCAACAAGGTCGTGAGGCTTGAGCATGACCAAAGGACGATTGAAGACAACCGAAAGAGAAGGCTTGCAATGGCCCGTCCAATTCAAGGGACATCCCAGCGACCCAAAGGAGCAACCCCGTCAGGTTGGAAGCCAGCCATAGTGGCAACCAGTCGCCCTGCCGCACCCGGCAATGTCAGCAGGCCACTTGCAACACCGTCTCGCACTCCAGCACCTACTTTGGCAGCCTTAGGAACCAGGAATATCAACTGCTTTAACTGCGGAGAATTTGGGCATTACGCCAACAGCTGCCCTAAGCCGCGCAACACCCCCAACCGCACCGGAGCCAACGCCATTGGAGTACGAGGAACCCCCGGTCCGGCACCTGGACGCGGTTTGTTCAGAACGCCCCAACCAAAGGAAGCTGCAACCAGATTCCGCCGTGGTCAGGTTAACCATGTGCGTGCCGAGGAAGCTCGGGAGGACCAAAGCGTGCTAATGGATATGTTTTCTATCCATTCTCGCACTATTAAAGTTTTGTTTGATTCGGAGCTTCGCATTCATTTATATCGTCAAGAATAAGCAAAGAGCACAACTTGCACCGAGTAGACCTTAAGAGACCAATGGTAGTACATTCACCCGGGGAGACATAAATATACCCCATGCGTGCATTAGTGTGCCCATTCAGATCAAGGATGTGGTTCCTTTCGAACCTTATGGTTTTACCACCCCAAACCCTGGACATCATACTAGGAATGGATTGGTTAACCAAGAACCAAGGGGTATTAGACTGTGGACGAAGAGAAGTTACCTCATCTACCCCATGGGGATCACCGATGACAGTAACCATGGATCAAGACCCTATGCTCTGTGACCGAGCTACGGGAATATTCACCATGCTACCCATAGTTGGAATGCCAGTAATTCAGGATTACCCAGATGTATTTCCTAAGGAATTATCGGGAATGCCCCCAGACCAAGACATAGAGTTCATCATTGACCTCATGCTTGGCATCGCCCCCATAGCTAAGAGACCCTACCGGATGCCAGTGAACGAATTGGAAGAACTTAAGAAGCAGATAAGGGAACTGCAAGAGAAAGGCTTCGTACGCCCTAGTTCTTCACCGTGGGGAGCCCCAGTGCTGTTTGTTAAGAAAAAGGACGGAAACATGAGAATGTGCATAGACTACCGGTCATTGAATGAGGTTACCATTAAGAACAAGTACCCGTTACCTCGAATCGATGACCTGTTTGATCAGCTCAAGGGAGCCCGAGTGTTCTCAAAGACCGATCTTCGATCTGGATACCATCAGCTAAAAATTAGGACTGGGGATATACCCAAGACTGCATTCTCTACACGCTACAGCTTTTACGAGTTCACAGTGATGTCCTTCGGACTGACCAATGCCCCAGCCTACTCCATGAATCTCATGAACAAAGTATTTATGGAATATCTGGACAAGTTCGTGGTAGTGTTCATTGATGATATCCTCATCTATTCCAAGGATGATGAAGAACACACAGAACATTTGCGCCTGGTACTAGAAAAGTTGCGAGAGCATCAGCTATATGCCAAATTCAGCAAGTGTGAATTCTGGCTTAAGGAAGTAGCTTTCCTCGGACATGTAATCTCAGCTAGAGGCATAGCAGTAGACCCCGCCAAGGTCGAAGCTGTTACCAAGTGGAAGGCACCCCAGTCAGTAACAGAGATTAGAAGTTCCTTGGGATTGGCTGGAGATTACCGAAGGTTTATTGAAGGATTTTCTAAGATAGCTCGACCCTTGACCCAACTATTGAAGAAGGAAAAGAAGTATGCATGGACTGAGCAGTGTCAACAAGCATTTGACCAGCTCAAAGAAAAGTTAACCACCACCCCGATCTTAGTCCTACCGGACAACCGGAAAGACTTCGTCATATACTGTGATGCATCCCGACAAGGATTAGGAGGTGTGTTGATGCAAGATGGAAAGGTTGTGGCTTATGCCTCAAGACAACTGCGACCGCATGAGGAGAATTATCCCACCCATGACTTAGAATTGGTCGCAGTGGTGCATGCCTTGAAAATTTGGAGGCACTACCTGATCGGAAACCACTGTGATATATACACAGACCACAAGAGCTTGAAATATTTCTTTACCCAGATAGATCTTAACCTGCGCCAGAGAAGATGGCTGGAGCTAATCAAGGATTATGACCTAGGAATCCATTACCACCCTGGTAAGGCCAATGTTGTAGGTGATGCTTTGAGCCGCAAAGCCCAGTGCAATCAACTGAGGATGGAATGTATGGCCAACGAGCTTCAAGAAGAAATGGCTCAGCTTAACCTACAGCTGATTCCTCATGGACAACTAAATTTGTTGGAGATACAACCTCTCCTGCAAAGTCAGATTAAGGAAGCCCAGAAGGATAGCGAGGAAATCCAGCTAATCAAGGAGCGCATGGCCGAAGGACTGGCCAAGGAATTCATAGCCGACAACGATGGAATCCAATGGTATCGTAATAGGATTTACGTATCGGAGAAAGGTGGATTGAGAAGGCTAATCTTAAAAGAAGCCCATGAGTCAGCCTACTCGCTACACCCGGGCAGCACCAAGATGTACCAGGACTTGAAAACGGAATACTGGTGGCCCAACATGAAAAGAGACGCAACAGAATATGTGGCCATATGTGATGTATGCAAACGAGTCAAGGATGAGCTTTAGAGACCGGCAGGATTGCTACAACCACTCAACATCCCTGAATGGAAATGGGATGAAATAGGCATTAACTTTATAGTGGGACTACCCAAAACTGCTACATGATACGATTCCATTTGGGTGATTGTGGATAGACTTACCAAGACTGCCCGATTTATCCCTGTCAAGACTCAGTATAGCAGCGCTAAATTGGCAGAGCTATACATGTCCAAAATTGTGTGCATACATGGAGTACCCAAGAGGATTGTTTCAGATCGTGGTACTCAATTCACATCTCACTTCTGGGATAAGTTTAATGAGGCGTTGGGAACTCACCTCGCCTTCAGTACTGCTTATCACCCTCCGACTGACGGACAAACCGAGAGGACAAACCAAGTCCTTGAGGACATGCTAAGAGCCTGTGCATTGGATTTTACAAAGGACTAGGAGAAATGTCTGCCCTATGCAGAGTTCTCCTATAACAACAGCTACCAGGCTAGTCTGAAGATGTCACCGAACGAGGCTTTGTTTGGACGAAGATGTCGAACCCCGTTGATGTGGTCGGAGACCGGTGAGCGAGCCGTATTTGGACCAGACATCATTAGGGAAGCCGAAGAGAAAGTTCGTCTGATAAGATATCGGCTTAAAGTAGCCTAGTCCCGGCAAAAGAGCTATGCAGACACTCGTCGAAGAGAGTTGGAATTCAAAATAGGCGACTTTGTGTACCTAAAAGTTTCTCCATTAAGAGGGACCAAGAGGTTCAAGGTCAAAGGAAAACTGGCGCCAAGATATGTTGGACCTTTCCCGATAAGCGCCAGAAGAGGCGAAGTGGCCTATCAACTGGACCTGCCGGAAAATCTTTCCGAAGTACACCCTGTCTTTCATGTATCACAACTGAAGAAATGTTTGCGAGTACCGGAAGAGCAAATCCCCTCGAAAGACGTCCTTATCAGCGAAGACCTCACATACCCCGAACACCCCATGAAGATTTTGGACGAAGCCGAGAAAAATACTAGGACCAAGACGTGGCGAATTTACAAGGTGCAATGGAGCAACCACACTGAAGACGAAGCCACCTGGGAAAAATAAGACTTTTTGAAGACCGAGTACCCGAACCTATTCCGTGAACGGTAAGAAATCTCGGGGACGAGATTTATTGTTGGGGGGTAGGTTTGTAACACCCTGGAATTTGAAGAATTTAAAAACTGGAAATTAAAAATCGGAACTCACAAAAACTTTTGGCTCATTGCTTCTCATCGTGTTTATTGCTTCTTATTTGCCATCTTTGTTGCATAAATTTGTAAGGAGAATGATTCATCTCGATGTTTGAGAAAATTCAAATGATTTAAATTTCCAATGGAAGAAAAATTTCAAAGTATTGAGTTGAAAATTTTAATATAAAATAGGAAAGGGTGGTGAATTTACAAAATATACTATAAAAATATACTTTGGTTCAAAACATTATTTTTGTGGTGGAGTAATATTAATTAGTGAGCAAAATGAGTGATAAAATATTTTGAAAAGGATATATATGAGGTTTAGAAAATTATTTTGAATTAAAGACACATTTTCTTGAATTTAGAAAAAGAATTAAATTAAATATGTAATATATATTTTTAAAATAATAAAAGTGGGTGAAAAGGTTGAAAACATATTTTACAACTTAATTTTGGGTGTGTTAGATTTTATTTTAAATTTTAGAGGTGAAAGGAAAAAGAAATGGGAAATTAGAAAATTAAATCGGAAAATTGTAAAATGGCACTGTTCATTGCGCAACACGTGTTCGACGCCGTACCGCCGTACTGTGCGACCTACCGCACGCGGTGCGCCACACGCCGCGCCGCACCTCGGCCCCCACCCTCACGCCGCGCGCCCACACGCCCTCCTCACGCGCCCGCGCCCGTACCCCGCTGCCCCGCGCGCGCCACGCGCTGCCCGCGCCCAGACCCCGCCGTCCTCCCGTGCCGTACCGGCCCTCCCACCCGCACAACGTCGCGCCGCGCCATCCTCGCCCGGCCCGTCCCGCGCGTCGTCGCGTGCCACGGCGCCCGCACGCCCACGCCGGACCCCCTCCTTCTCCCCTCTCCGCCGTCTATAAAAGGGCGAGCCCTCTCCGTTTCTTCCCGACCTCGCCGCCCTCTTTCCCTCTCTTTTCCCTCTCTCACTCGCCAATTTTCTCCCCGCCGCAAGCCGTTGCCGTCGTCGTCCGCCGTGCGCCAAAACCGCCGCCGTCGTGCGCCGTGCGCCGGAGCCACCGCCGTCGTCCACCGTGCGCCCGGAGTTCCGCCGCCTCCTCGCCATCGCCGTCACCCGCCGGTAATCCCCTGGGCCGCCGCCCCTTGCGCCTTGCGCCGGCCATCGGTTTAAAATAGAGGGAGAGCGCGCGTGCAGAACAGAGAAGGAAGGAAAGGACGGAAAGGAAGGAAAAAAAGAGAGAAGAAAAAGAAAAGGAGGAAAAAAAGAAAGGAAAAGGAAAAGAGAAAAATAGGGAAAAATAGGGAAAAATTCATAAAAATTAGGAAAAATATTTGGGAAATATTTGGGCAAAAATATATTGTTTTCTCATTTTCTCTGAGTAATCTCGGAATTGAAAAATAGGAATTTTGGAGATCTCGTTCTCGTGGTTTTTACTCGGAGTTATTCTATTTTATTTCCGCCATTAAAATATGTTATTTGGTATTCGGACCTCCAAAACTTCGAATACCAATTCTTTTTGATCAGCCGTGATTTTAAGGTTATCACCTCAATCAATTAGATCGATATTGCGCAAAAACCCTAAAAATTCCAAACTCGCCTTTTTAAATCGGATTTTATCCCAAAACTCTCGCCCAAACTCGATTAAAATTTTAGGCTAAATATTTGGAATCGTTTTTATGGTTCTTTTGGATCTCTTGGTATTTTTATTGAATTCTGATTGAATTCAATTGATTTTTCGCATGTACGGATAGCAACCGAGGAAGCAGGCACTGACTACGGTGAAGACCCTGTCCAACAAGCGTGCGAGCAAGGCAAGTCAACACTCCCCTTTGAACATATTGATCCTATTTTGCGAAATGATATTGATTTAAACTTCAAATATGCATGCTATACACAAATGAATACCTATGCTTGATAGACCATGCCTTGATATTGATTACCCTTAGAATTATTCTTTGTAACCTTCGATGTGATATAACCGGAGGATATCTTCGGTAAAATGCTTAGCCATGCTTATATTAGACTCGTGCATACTCATGATTTTACAAAGAAGCTTCATGCTTGGGCAACTATCTTAGGGAAGGTAGTTGGAATACGACATGTGGAGACATGAGCGTCACAGTGCCTTGATCATGATGAAAATAGTTTTGATGGAAAAATGAAAAGTACAAAACCAATGTTTTTAGACTAGGGCGGATGGATGGATTTGGGTGGATTTCGGTAAAGTCAAGAATCGTCCCTGGTCGATTAAGGACCGAGCCATGAGACTTATAACCTGGAACGAGCCAGTACAACCGTACTTCTCGAATGGGTATAGACCTACCGGAGTAGATAGCCGAGCGGAGGCAGTATCCCTGCATAGTGGTTCTTGAGTGAAGAGGTAGTTCTGGTTATCGAGATAAGGCTACGGCCTAAGTGTTGAGTAATGAATGAGAATTTTGTGAGTTTTCCCTTACCCCAGGAGCGCCAGAACTCCTCTCATTGCTTGGAAAGGACGGCTAGAGTGCAAGAGGATTTAAGTTCATGGAGCGGGTACTGCCGAAGCGAAGTTATCGAAAGGCTTTGCCGTGACCATCCCATATGAAGGGATGAAAGCTCATTCAATGAGCAGTTGCAGAGTACGGGTAAAGTGTACACCCACTGCAGTGTGAGTAAATCAATCTATTCGAATAGCCGTGCTCACGGTTAATGAGCGACGTGACAAGTTTCTCCCGTGGCTAGACTCATAAATTTTAACATGATGGGTGGGAATGCATAATGATGTGTGCTGGTGGACTCAACTTCTCAAACTACGTGAAGGGGTGGACTCCCGAGAAAACCATGACGAACCAGAGGCGGGAAGCCATCCTTGGAATCACGATGGATGGTAGACAGAACCGTCGTTGACTTAATATACTATGGAACTAAAACTTGACCTGGCTAGATGTTAGGTTTGTGAAATGATTTGTGAAAATTGGCTTTGTGCAAATAAACCATAGCCATCCTTTGAACGATCCTATCATGTGCATCATTCCGTGTCGACTTGTTGAGTACGTTGGGTACTCACCCTTGCTATACGCACAAACCTTCAGATGGTGGAAACGAAGAACTGGAGGACCCCTATGCTTATTGCCAGTGGGCGAAGAAGGAGAAGGCGTCTACTAGGTCTTAGTCCCCGGTCGTTGCCTGTGGCAATCGACATGCCGCTGCCTTCCGACTGCTATCTTATCTAAATTCTGCTTTTGGTTGTATCCGGACCAGTAGGTCCTATATGTAATGGATATTGCCTTCGGACCTATTATTGTAATGCTTCTGATGTAAGACTATTCGTGCACTTTGCACCTGATAATTCAATACTGTATTCGTGGGTACCAAACTACTCGATTCAGGGATATGGTACTATGAACACGAATGATTCTCGTCCTCAAAAGCGGGGGTCTACAGGTTTGGGCCTGTCTCAACGTGGGGATAACGTTGGACAGTGTTGGTTTCAAAATGTTTTAATTACTTAAATTTTGTTGTTTTGACTGTGTTCAAAATCTGTACTATTTGGAAAAACCCTTGCTGTTTGCGCAAAAGCAAACCTTAGCCAAACCCTTGTCTTCCCTGCAATCATTCCTCTCTCCTTCCGGTGTGACTTGCTGAGTACGTGGAAGTACTCATTCTTGCCTCTTTACCAGAACCTGAGCCAGAAGCTGAAGAAGAAGACGAAATGGAGTAGGCTTGTCCTACACTCTGGAATCTGCCGGTGGAGTGGGTGAAACCTCGTGGCCGCGTCAAGCTTAGGCTTAGGCCCTTTTCCTTTTCCGCTGCTCTTTTGTAATCTTTTGTAATGTTTCTAAGACGTGGAACCGTAATAACAATTGTCGTATGTGTACCCTGGCTGGTCCTGGACAGGGATTTTAATACACATATAGCTTTGGAAATTCGGTTCTGAATTTCTAAGCATGACAAGTTGGTATCAGAGCCAATTTCCAGACCGTAGGAAAAGCCAAACGGAAAAACCTTAGGAGCCCTCTGAACCTTTTCATATGCATAAGCCTTGGCTTTTGAAGTCGTTTCGGGAAAATGGGTCTTGCTTCCTCGGGATTGGGAAAAAATTTTAAGTCTCTCCCAAAACAAAGAATTTTGAAAAATCAGGTTAGTCTAAGTGATAGGTTTTAAAGTTAAAATTTGAAAAATCATTTGATCTCTTTTTCGACCATCAGCCGGGATTTTCTAAGGGATCAAAGTCCTAAAGTCGAGATAGAAGGGAATGGTCGCCAATTTTATATTATAACTAAGCATATATTTTACCGCATCATCTAGGGGATGTCGTTAGAAGTTTTACTTAGCCTTATCTAACTTGGGTTTGAGCATACATTGATCCCTACCTTGTCTTCTCTAGATGACAGGCCGTCCAGTCACCCACAACGGTCAGGGATTGAAGGGTTTCGTCGCAGAGCTGGTGAGGATGGCCTTGGCAGTAGGCTATCCGGATGCACCTGAGTACACTGTCGTCTCACCGTTCGGCAGTGAGTTGCCTCACCAACTCCGCCTGGAGGTGCACGGGTTCGTCGGCACCAACATCCCGAACATGGTGGTCACTGCGCCGGGAGGAACAGATGAGCATGCCTACCAAGAGGCTGCTTATCTGATGCTGGCTTGGATGAGGGAGATGCATGACTACCACCTCCGCCACTCTGCCTACCGGTACCATCCTCGGCATGGAACTTCGTCAGCAGTCAACACCTTCCAATCTGCTGAAGGGGAGAACGACACCACCTTCTCTCACATGAGGATTGTGAGTGAAGGGCTGGATAAGATGCACGTAGATCTCCACCTGGCGGCAAAAGCCCTGAATGACCAGAAGATCCTAAGGATCAAGAGTTTGAAGGATGAGGTGGATCGTCTCAAGAGAGAGATCGCCAGTCTGAAGGGACTTCCACCTCCCAACATCCTTCGGATCAGGATCACGCCACGGAAGAACACCAAGGCCCCGGTGTGGATGCAGCTGGCGCCCAAGGTTCCACCTCCTGCACCGCCACCTTCCCCAGTTCCCGCCCCAGTGCCAGATCCTACTCCTGCTCCGATCCTTGCCCCAAGTAGAGGAAGAGAATGGATCTCGGTGTCTAGTAGCAGCAAGGGCAGTAGCAGCGACAGCTCCAAGATCCCTGGAAGAAAAGAAGAATTAGCAAGCTCTCGAAGCCGCTCAAAGGAAAAGGAAGACGGGAACTCCCTAGGGAGTGGTTTTGACTCCTCCGACCACGGAAGCTGCTCCGACCCCTAGAGTGTCGCGACCCTTAGTTTACCGTTTTCCTAGTTTTCATGTGTGCTTAGTTGCTGTGTGTTAGGAGTGCTGTGCGTGGGTAGAGGTCAACCTGTATCTAGTGAGGATATGGGTTGTCCAATTAAGGATGTTGAGTGTGTTTTAAGTGTTTTAAATAAAGAACATATCAAAACAAGTAATAAAGATCAGCTTCCCTGTCCAATCTGTTTTACTCCTTCTCCCCGCCTTGTTTGTTCCGCTTCTTCAAATGGTGAACACCAGGAATGGCAGCGTCAACACTAGCACTGAGTCAGCTGAGAACAACACCCGTGCTAATGCCAACAACCCACCTCCTCCACCTGAGAACATCACTTTGTCACAAGTCCTAGCCAACCAGACCCAGATGATGGCTGCAATGATGCAGCAGATGCAACAGCAGCATCAGCAGATGTAGTTGCAAATGATGCAACAGTTTCAGCAGCAGAACAGAATCAGCATGACCATTTCGCACCACCACCTCCCCCACAAAACAAACTGTCGGAATTCCTTCGGGTCCGACCCCCAACTTTCTCCAGCACCACCAACCCCATGGAGGCTAATGATTGGATCATCGCCATAGAAAAGAAGTTGGACCTTCTCTAGGGCACATACTAGGAGAGGGTGTCTTTCGCCACCCACCAACTCCAAGGCCCCGCCTCAGCCTCGTGGGACAACTTCTTGGTTACCCGTCGGACAGACGCACCTGCAGTTACTTGGGCAGAGTTTTGCCACCAATTCCGGAAGGCACACATCCTCAGAGGGATAGTAGCCCAGAAAAAGAGGGAGTTCAGATCCTTGGAACAAGGCACTCGGACAGTCACCGAGCATCTGCACGAGTTTAATCGCTTAGCGCGATATGCTGCAGAGGACGTACGCACCGACGCCGAGCGGCAAGAGAAGTTCTTGGCCGGGCTGGACGATGAGTTAATAGACAAACTCATCTCCAGTGAATACACCGACTTCGAGAAGTTAATCGAGAAAGCCATCCGTCAAGAAGATCAACGCAATAAAATGCTTAGAAAACGGAAAGCTACTCATTTTAGGCTACAACCTCAACAAGGGAATCCCCAGCGGCCGCGTTTCACTCTGGGTGGTCAAAGTGGACCTACCACTATGATCGTCCGTCAACATAGCCCATACCATCCCGGGAATTTACAACCCAGCGGAAGCCGTCCCAGACAGCCGCAGCGGAATCCAGCTCCGCGTCCGCCAACAGCACAACCGCCACCGCAGTCCAAGCCAATGCCACCAAAGAAGGACTCGGGATTCAAACCGGGTAACTATTTCAACTGTGGAGAACCTGGACATTTCGCAGACAAGTGCCCAAGACCAAAACGCGCACCCAGGTTCATCCAAGCAAGAGTGAATCATGCTTTGGCAAAGGAGGCACAGGACGCACCGGATGTCATATTGGGTATGTTCCCTGTGAACTCCTTTAATGCATCAGTCCTGTTTGATTCGGGTGCAACCCACTCTTTTATATCAAAAGCATTCGTGGGAACACATGGGTTGTCGGTGTTAAAACTTAAGATACCCATGTGGGTTCAAACTCCCGGGAACCATTTGAACACTGCCCACTTGAACTTTAGCGGCAATAGAAATCCAAGGATCCCCCTTTCTAGCCAATCTTATCCTTCTAGAATCAAGAGGCCTGGATGTCATCCTTGGGATAGACTGGTTGACCCATCACAAAGGTCTGATCGATTGCGCAAGTTGCACGATCTCCTTGACCAATGACGAAGGGAAGAAAGTGATTTACTTCTCCCCTAAACCATTGAGGGTAGTGCCAAGTCTGAATCGGATCTCAGCTAAGGAGAAGCCAGAAGAGAAAGGAAAGGACCAGGAAAAGTTAGAAAATATTCCTGTAGTTTGTGAGTACCCGGAAGTCTTCCCGGAAGACCTAACCACAATGCCACCTGAAAGAGAAATAGAGTTTCGGATTGACCTAGTCCCTGGCACTACTCCGATCCACAAGAGGCCCTATAGAATGGGAACCAATGAGTTGGCAGAGGTCAAGAAACAAGTAGATGAACAGTTACAGAAAAGCTATATCCGCCCGAGCACATCGCCCTAGGGTGCTCTAGTAATATTTGTGGAGAAAAAGGATAAGACCAAAAGGATGTGCGTCGACTATCGCGCACTCAACGAGGTCACTATCAAGAACAAGTACCCTCTCCCTAGGATTGACGACCTGTTCGATCAATTAAAGGGAGCAAAGGTGTTCTCAAAGATAGACCTGCGGTCAGGCTATCACCAACTAAGAATTCGAGAGGAGGACATTCCCAAGACCGCCTTCATCACTCGGTACGGTCTGTACGAGTGCACGGTCATGTCCTTCAGACTCACAAATGCCCCAGCCTTTTTCATGAATTTGATGAACAAAGTGTTCATGGAATTCCTAGATAAGTTCATCGTAGTATTCATCGACGACATCTTGATCTACTCACAGTCAGAAGAGGAACACAAGCACCATCTCCGGTTGGTACTCGAAAAGTTAAGAGACCACCAGCTCTATGCTAAGTTTAGCAAATGTGCTTTCTGGTTGAAGGAAGTGCAATTCCTCAGCCATATCGTGAATGCCCAAGGAGTCGCAGTGGACCCTTCCAATGTGGAAGCAGTAACCAAATGGACTCCACCCAAAACTGTCACCTAGATCAGAAGTTTTCTAGGGCTTGCGGGTTATTATCGTCGGTTCATCGAGAATTTCTCAAAGATTGCCAAGCCATTGACACAGTTGTTAAAGAAGGATGAAAAGTTTCTATGGACTGCCGAGCGCAACTAGAGTTTTGAAACTCTCAAGAGAAAACTGGTGTCCGCACCCGTATTGATCTTGCCAAATCAAACCAAGGATTTCCAAGTCTTTTGCGACGCATCTCACCAAGGGTTAGGCTGTGTGTTGATGCAAGATGGAAAAGTGGTCGCTTATGCTTCCCGCAAGTTGAGACCTCATGGGTCTAACTATCCAACACATGATTTGGAACTTGCAGCAGTCGTCCATGCTTTAAAAATATGGCGACATTACCTCGTCGGTAATCGATGTGAAATATATACGGATCATAAGAGCCTGAAATACATTTTCACCCAACCGGATTTAAACCTCCGTCAGCGTAGGTGGTTGGAGTTGATCAAGGATTATGATCTAAGTATACACTATCACCCTGACAAAGCTAATGTGGTAGCTGATGCATTAAGCCGAAAGAGTTATTGTAACTCTATTCACAAAGAAGGGAAATGTGAATGGTTACTACAAGATCTGGAGCACTTAAACCTGGAAATTGTTGAACCTGGATTTGTGGCCGCTCTTGAAGCCCAACCTACACTCTTAGATCAAATTCGCATAGCTCAAGCCTCGGATTGACATAACTGAGCTTAAGAAGAATATGAGAGTGGGAAAAGCTCGTGACTTCCCGAAAGATGAGCACGGAACCATATGGATGGGCAACAGGATATGTGTGCCAGAAGATAAGGAATTGAAGAAGTTAATCCTTACTGAAGCACATCAGAGTCAGTACTCTATCCATCCGGGAAGTACCAAGATGTACCAGGACCTTAAGGAGAAATTTTGGTGGGTTAGCATGAAAAGAGAAATAGCAGAGTTTGTGGCACTATGCGATGTATGCCGCCGAGTAAAGGCGAACACCGAGGCTGTTTGGATTATTACACCACTTCAAATCCGGAATGGAAGTGGGAGGAAATCGGGATGGATTTCATCACCGGTTTACCTCGGACATCGTCAGGACACGATTCTATCTGGGTTATAATCGACCGCCTCACTAAAGTGGCTCATTTTATTCCAATGTTTACCACCTATACGGGCAGAAGGTTATCGGAATTGTACCTTGCAAGAATTGTGTGTCTTCATAGGGTACCCAAGAAGATAGTGTCTGATCGTGGTAGTCAGTTCACCTCCATGTTTTGGCAAAAACTACAAGAGGAACTTGGCACCCGGTTGAATTTTAGCACGGACTATCACCCACAAACCGATGGTCAGACGGAACGTGTAAACCAGGTTTTGGAAGATATGATGCGTGCTTGCGCTCTGGATTTCGGAGGAGCTTGGGATAAGAGCCTGCCCTATGAAGAGTTCTCCTATAACAACAGTTACCAGGCCAGTTTACAGATGGCACCTTTCGAAGCACTTTATGGACGAAAGTGTCGTACCCCTCTTTTCTGGGATCAGATCGGCGAACGTCAGTTGTTCGGGACCGAAGTGTTAAGTGAGGCTGAAGAGAAAGTCAGAATCATAAGAGAAAGGCTGAAAGTTGCACAATCTCGTCAAAAGAGTTATGCAGACAACCGTCGCAGAGAGCTAGCTTTATAAGTTGGAGACTATGTATATCTTCGTGTCACCCCACTCCGGGGAGTGCACCGGTTCCAAACCAAGGGCAAGATGGCACCACACTATGTGGGACCATATCGGATTCAAGAGCGACGAGGTGAAGTGGCATACCAACTCGAACTGCCACCCACCATGGCGGGAATTCATGACGTTTTCCATGTCTCCCAACTCAAGAAGTGTCTGAGAGTTCCAAAAGAACAGGCCAGTCCAGATCAGATCGAAATCCAGGAAGATCTGACTTATGTGGAGAAACCAGCACGGATTCTTGAAACCAGCGAACGGAGGACCCGAAACAAGGTTATTAGGTTCTGTCGAGTTCAATGGACTCACCACTCCGAAGAAGAAGCAACCTGGGAGAGGGAAGATGAGCTAAAGGCCGCTCATCCCTATCTGTTCGCCAGTACCTTCGAATCTTGGGGTCGAGATTCCGTTTAAGGGGGGTAGGTTTGTAACACCCTGAGGTGTTTTCCCCTTTTTAAAAAAATTCAAAAGAAAATCATAAAAGAAAATCGTTAGAATTAACTGGAAAGAACAAATAATTTTAAAAGCCAAATGCTAAATGGAAATGGCATGGTAGGATTTTTGTTAAATTCTACATGTCAAAATAAACTAACAGGATTTTTAGTGAAATTTTGAGCACTAGAAATAATTTTTAACCAATTAAAATCAAAGTCGATTTAATAAATCTTGGGAAAAATCTTTTCTCTCTCCTCCGTCCTTTTCCCGCCCAATCGGTGGGCCGTCGGCCCGAGCCGATGGCCAATCCCCTCCAGCCGATCGGCCCAGCCGACCGGGCCATCCCCAGCCGATGCGTGCCCCTCTCTCCTCGCTCGCGAGCTGGCCGAAGGCCACAGCCCGTTTAAGCCGCGCGCTTGGAAATAAGTCCATTTGGCCTCCCCGTTTACCCCGGGACGCCGATAGGTGGGGCCCACCTTTCAGGCCGTCGTCCCCGACCCCGGCCGCCTCGCCGCCATTTCCGTCGCCCCCCTTCGCTCGGATCTCGCGCGCCCGCCTCCCCCGCGCTCCGGGATCCCGCCGCCTTAACTCCCCACCGTGCCCGCCGGCATTCAAAGCCCCGGCCGCCGCTCCCGCACGCCCTAATGGCCGAATTTCATCACCGGCCATTACTTCTCCCAAATTTGCACCGACGAGTAATTTCGCCCTTATCTGGTCGCCGCCGATCTCCCTGCGACCTATTTAAGCACCCCCGCACCCTCGCCGTCCTCCCCACACCTTCACTCAAGCCGATCTCGCTCTCGTTTGCCCCCACACCGTGCGCCTTGCTTCGGAGCTCACCGCTGGACTTCGGCCGTGATTTCCCACCGCCCCTAGTCGTTCGGGTCTTCGCCACCGCCTCCCACTCCGTCGTCGGTGTCCATCCTCCCTCGGCCGTCCTTCCCCACGAGCTCCCACCGTCTCCCTCGCCGCCGCCGTCGTTGTCTCCTCCAACTCCGGTGACCGCGGTGAGCTTTTCCCTTTTTCCTCTCGGTCCAATCCCGCGTCGCCGTGTGCGGGTGCGCGCGGTTCCGCTCGCGCGTGAGCCGCGGCACTCCGCCGCCCCGCGTCGCCACCCAAATGGCACCGGCCGGCCTCCGGCCACCGGCCGCCGCCGCCGGCCGCCGCCGCCGCCCTCCCTCTCGGCCGTTCGATCGGCTTCGGCCGATCGGCACCGCTCGTCCTGCCCACGTGTGCGCCACGTGGTGCACCGCCCGGTCCGGTCATGGACCCGGTCTACCACGGACCGGCGCTCCCGCGGACCGCTAGCGTCAGCCCTCGGCCACAGACGTCAGCCCTAGCCACTGATGCCTCCTCGGGTTTTATTGCGCTAAATCAATGAAGGATTTTTCTGTTTTAGTAAAAAAACCCAGAAAACTTCTAAAAATCATATCTTTTCAGTCCGACCTCCGTTTTAGCCCATTCAAATTTCATTAAATTCATAAAAATTCCAAGAATCCATTAAAAATGGTTTTGTTCCCTGTTTCAGTAGCTTTTTAGCCTGTTTTGTTGAAGTGCTTGTTTGCCGTGTAGATCCCGGTAGTTTCGCCGTCCCGGTTTACTTTGAAGTCGTCGCTGAAATCCCCCAAGCCGAATAGCAAGGCAAGTCATACTATATTATTGATCATATTGCTCCCATTTTGCTAAAACACCTGTTTTATTCTATGAAACTGCATGTATTTTTATACTGTCATTTCATGGGAAATAGTACACCTTATGCTTAGTTTATGCCTTAGGTTTGACACCCCAAACCCTTTGATTAAACTTGGGAAAATAATATGATTAGATTCAGGACTAGGTTGTGCTTAGCCTGGCTTAGATTAACTAGCTCAGTAATGGGTCATTCTCACTTAATATGTCTCTTCTGGACTTCTGTTCGGAGGATTAATGGTTAGAAATTCAGGTGAACCGGACTAATAACTAAAATATGACAAATGGTGGGCTGTGGGCGCTATGGTTTTGGTTAGCGGCGCCCATGGCAATTAAGGACCGGTTCACGGGACCCCTCGGGAGAATGACCGTGCAAACCACAAGCCGAAATGGGTAAGGTAGGTCCCGTAGTGTAGCCTCTCCTAGCTGACGGACCCATCGGCAAGGGTGAGCGGGATGGAGTCTCAGTTGGCCCCGGTATAAGGGTTGTTGGGCTGCCGGATTCACCGAGGCACTCGGGGGGCCTGCCCACATCCCAGGTTCCGGGAGTGGGGACGAAACCTTGGTGGGGTTCGCTTGGTTAGTGGGGGGTTATACGAAAGGTCCTATTATAGTTTCCTTTCCAGGGTACCACGGTGGTATTCCGGCGCACGGGAGACCGTGTCATGGGGCTGTGTCTTGTGGGTACAGTTGTACACCTCTGATCAGAGTAAAACTATTCGAATAGCCATGCCCGCGGTAATGGGGCGATCAACCGAGCTCACCGTGATTAGTCTCACACTATTACACCCTAATTAATGGAACATGACTAGTATAGGTGGATGGTTTGGGCCTGTCTCAACTTGGGGATAACGTTGGACAGTGTTGGCTTCAAAATGTTTTAATTACTTAAATTCTATTGTTTTGACTGTGTTCAAAATCTATACTATTTGGAAAATCCCCTGCTGTTTGCGCAAAAGCAAACCTTAGCCAAACCCTTGTCTTCCCTGCATTCATTCCTCTCCCCTTCCGGTGTGTCTTGTTGAGTACGTGGAAGTACTCATCCTTGCCTCTTCACCAGAACCTGAGGCAGAAGCTGAAGAAGAAGACGAAGTGGAGTACGCTTGTCCTACACTCTGGAATCTGCCTGTGGAGTGGGCGAAGCCTCATGGCCAGCGTCAAGCTTAGGCTTAGACCCTTTTCCTTTTTCCGCTGCTCTTTTGTAATCTTTTGTAATGTTTCTAAGACGTGTAATTGTCATATCAACAATTGTCGTATGTGTACCCTGGCTGGTCCTGGACAGGGATTTCAATACACATATAGCTTCGGAAATTCGGGTCTAAATTTCTGGGCGTGACATCCGCCGACAAAGGAGGAACAACTGGAGGCGGCCATGCAAGCCTCTTTGCAAGAGCAAGAATTCAGGAGGGATGTGGAACAGCGCGGTGGCACTTATGAGCATGGGGGTGACAGTGGATCCTCTCAAGCCGAGCCTAGGAGAGGTAGAAGCAATTCAATTGCAAGTATGCTCCGAAGGGCTACATATCAGCGGGAGTCACCTGCTGTTAGAGACTACAACCTAGCAAGCACGAGGTCTCCTGTGTAGACACACATCGACATATGTTTCTTCACAAAGAAGGGAAGGCAAGCAAAGGAGATGATTGGTGAGTCCTAGGCTAGGTTCTTCTTCTCCTCCGACATTCCTGCAAGAAATGCCGACAATCCTTACTTCATCAGCGTCGTCAGAGAGACTCAAAAGTGGGGTACGTATTCAGTTACTACGGAATTCATTTTCCAAGATAAGATTATAGACTAATTTTAGAATCTTTTGTTTGTAGGTGAAAATATACCTTTCCCCCACTAGTAGGGAGATAGATACCAAGTACCTTGACTCCACTAAGAGGGATGTGAAGAAGCAGTTCGATCGCTTCAAGCGCGATTGGGAAACTATGTGTGATTCATGGACTGGATCGACGGGTATGACTGTCATTAACTTCTTGATATATTGAAATGGCATAATGTGTTTCACAAGTCCACCAATGCGACCGTCTTTAGCTAGGATGCTCACTTCATCTTGAAGGTAATGACATTGATGCTACATCTTAAACTTACATATTGTTACCAATTGTAGGACGATGACCTAATTTGTTTATTTTGTTATGTACTACCACAGGAGATCTGGAAGGTCTTAAGGGACGTAGGCCCTGAACATGTCGTGCAGGTAATCACTTACAACATGTCTAACTATAAGAAGCTTGTCGACTCCTTCGGCAAGAGTACCTAGCAATTGTGTGGCAGCCTTGCATGGCCCACACAATTTAACTTCATGCTAAAAAGAGGTTGGCAAAAAGTCAGATCATGCAGTTGTGATTGCAAGCAAGAAGAAAGTATGTAGATGGCTATACAATCATTCGCAATTGCATGCTATAATGACAGTTGCTATAGGTGGTGAATTGGTAAAGTGGAACGCTACGAGGTTTGGCACGAACTACATGTTCCTCTAGAGTTTCCTTAGGAAGCGAGATGCTTTCATGCAGTGGATGGTTTCCTCAAGCTTCAGCAAAGCAAGTTCAGTGGAACGGAGAAATGTAGATATGCTCATATGTGCCTTAGTAGCATGCCTTGGTGGGAACAATTGGAGTCATGTGTGAATTCGGTCCACCCGATGTACTCCTTTTTGCGGTTTGCGGATGAGGACAAGAACCCAAACTTAAGTGAGGTTCTTCTAAGATATCAACCGCTGAGAATGGAGTACGAGAGTCTATTCGATCGATAGATGGATAAGTTTGAAACTTACATGGAAATTGTTGGCCGAAGGATGCACGACCATACAAATGAAACACTCGTAAATGTAGGTTAGTAGAAGACCTCATGTTTTTAACAAAATGTTCAAGTGTTACTACATGACTCTTATGCAATGTGTGCGGTGTGCGTTGTTTCTGTAGCTGCGGCATTGAACTTGAGGACGCACTATGTGTACAATGCGCAAGCGACCCTCTTCCAATATCTCCGTCAGGCCTTCGAGTGGATGACGGACATCGACACGGCTGCTTCTGCTTTGCTTGAGGTTGAATTATATCGGCGTAAGGGTGGCGTTTTTGGGAAGCCTCTTGCAAAGAAGATGGCCATTGATGGGAAAACTTCCCCTAGTATGTTTCTTATGATCTAACTATCAAAACTCCAAATGCTATCAACTTATTTTCATTTTACAGTTAGGTAATGACTTGTAAATCGCTATTTTCAGCACAATGGTGGTCCATGTTTGTCGTGACACGCAGAATTTGAAGAAGCTAGCATTGCGCTTGGTTAGTTAATGTTGCTCCTCAAGTGGATGTGAACGGAATTGAAGCACGTTCGCGTTCATACATATCAAGGTTCGAAACAAGCTTATACACAAGAAGTTAAACAAGCTTGTTTATGTGAACTACAACCTTCGCATCAGAATTCAGCAAGTAAATGCGCAAGTACAGAGGGAGGATGATGACCCCCTTCAAAGATTAGAGGACCTATCTTTCTATGAGACTAACAATAAGATCAAAGACTGGATGGACAATGCTAGGTCCAATGCTTGCCCTGAGCTAGATGAAGACTCCGCAGAGAGTGACGTCCCTGTGCCAAACCCACTCGTAACCAACCTGGTGGACTTAACTGACTTGCACAAGAGTACGAGAGCTTCTAATGTTGTTGAGTGGGCTAATGCAACTATAGGAGACACCCACATTGTAAAAAGGAAGACGAGACAGATGACACGGGCAACCTCCTTCGAAAAAGGTCCAGCAACACGGACGCGGCATGCCGACAGCGATGACGAGTCTGAAGGTAGCCCGGAGTACCAAGAGTCCGATGAGAGTTCCTCAAGAACTGATATGGACAACGAAGGTGAAGGAGGTCAAGGCGACCAAGGGACAACTAATGTGCCTTCTAGGGGGCAAACAACACAGATAGAGGAGCACAGCTAGATTCAATTCACTGGTACGATGTAGTTTACTTACTATTTTAACCCTTGCAATTCATGACTGTTTAATTTCCTTCATACTATTCAAATTGCTGATGAGGCCGATTTCACTCATGCTACCCAAGACCAGGATCATGGTGCTCCAAGCTCTCAGCGAACTACCACTACTCCGGGCGGTTGGCAACAACAACAACAACATTTCGATACACCACAGGATAGGTACGGCTCATTCAGTTCCTCCAGCATTGACAGTGGATATCGTACGTACGTGTACAACCGTCCCACCGCTTTTGATTATCTTGCTCCTACCTGGGTATATGAGTGGCGAGAGCCCGAGTGGTATGCTCAACTGTACCAGCAATGGAAATCAACATTGTCATGTACAAGTCAAAGTTGGTAAGAATATAAGGCTGGGTTGCTTCACTCACATGGATTGATGTTGATGTCCATTGAGGAGTACAACATGACATATAATCAGTGGAACAACTAGCTCCGCTCTCTGTCATTGGAACAACTTATTTGTTTGATTCATGTGTCATATGAACTAGAACTATCATCTACCTTGCTGTGAACTTTATATTGTGAACACTATTTTTCATCTGCATGTTGACTTTGTAATGCATTGTTGTTATTGAATTGCTTCAAAATTTGTAAAATAGGGAAGGTCATGTAGAATTTTTTTATTACGCATGCACAATTTAGGTTTGCAAGTATACTACATATTCTTATAATTATCCCTAATTTCTCCACACAATTTTGTGTTTTTTTATTCCCTCCTCTTTTTCTATCTCGAATGGCGGCGGTTACCACGGCGAAACCACGGTTACCGCGGCTTACCGCACGGTAACCGTTTCAAAATCACGCGGTAACAGTTTTGAAATTTGGATGTGAATTTCGTGCGGTTTTACGCATTTACCGTGGTAACCGTGAAACCACGGGGGCGGTAACCCCCCTTTTAAAATGTTTGTCAAACCCTGATCACAATAGGGTGTTCATGTGCAAACAGACTGGAAGATTGAATTAACTGCCCCGTACGTTGCTGTTGAAAATTCGAATTAATATAGAGATATGAACTTGCCGAATTGCACTAACATCTTGCGTCTACTTTGCGATTCTGGGACTATACACTCTTGGAGAAAGCCACAAGCTGTCCCGGTTCATAACCATCGGTAGTCCCGGTTGTCAAACCGGGACTATGAATCCGGGACTAGAGATCGACATCTCTAGTCCCCGTTGAAATAACCGGGACTAAAGATATTTTTATATTTTTTAATTTGCTACTTTCTCCAGCAGTGCTACATACTATATATTACACACATATATTATATATTACACATATAAATATTTTACACACATATATTTATACATATATATTATATAATATATATGTATAAGTATATAAGTTACACACATATAAATAAACTTAAGAAAGGAAATATATACATATAATATATTACCAAAACATATACACATATGTACAATATCCACATATATTTCATATGTTACAAAACATTGTCTATTTTGTGGATTGGGTGGTTAAGTTACTTAAATAAAAATAGAACTCCCTCGTGGGATCAATGATCTGCTCGTTTATAAATCCCATCAATTCTTCCTGAGCGGCTTGTATGAAAGTCTCGTGGGGGAGGTTGTCTCTTACTCGCATAAGCTGTCATTAATTCGATCAAACGAGAAATAAATATATGAAGTGAATAAGAAATCGAGACGTAATGTATGAATGGCTGTTATACATACATCTATATCGTTGATAGTTCTGACATCGGTCACAAAGCGGTGAATGTAGTCGCAGACGTAGTATCCACATAAGTTGGTGCCCTGCGACTGTTTTGCACACTAAAGGAGAAATGACGACAGATTTAATATACATTTCATATTTTAGAACAAAGTAATAATTCAAAACAACTTTGGAGCATGTTACTCACTGGAAAGTTCATCCTCACGGAGAGCTTATCTTTTCAATTTCCGCGAACATTAGCCCGAAGCTGTTCCCATGCCCTACGTGCAGTTGAAAGTTAGCTAGTAATTATCCAAGAACCGCATATATGCAATAGCAAGTAAGATGGCATTACCTATTTAGCAGTTCAAATATCTTTGCGTACATGGACTCTGGTTTATACATTGAGTCAAAGACATGGATCCACGAGTTATCCATGTCAATTACTAACAGAACCCAGTGGAATCTGCAAATTAGTTTAGATGACACATATTAAAATTTATGTATGCACACGGGATTGAAATCGGTACGGAAGGAAGAAAATACTTACGCAGTGTTGTAGGGCAGAAGGATAAACGGCCGGAAGTGGTTTATCACCAGCGCCTTGTAAATGTTGTCCAGTGTTGGATCAGGAAAGTGATCAACCAATACGCCGTTGATTTTGCGTGGATCCATGAATCCATGTTTGGTACAGTCGTGCTTGTTGCAGTATTGGATCGCCATTCTACAACGGTTAAAACGAATTTTAGTCAGCTAAATACAAGAAGGTAAGAAACGAAATAACAGAACGATACTTACAGAGCCCGCGTGGCTAGAAGTGAGACGTCGAGGGCATCAAGCTGGTACAGGTCGAATATGTCTTCGAATCGGATATAGAAGTCGTCACCTCCATCGACGAAATAGTCCTGTGAATATTTGCCCGTTACCATCTCTCCACCCTTGCTGGATTCTTGCATGTACCACTTGTGGAAGCGGTACATCTGTGTTGGTAGCTTTTTCACTTGATCCGGCTTTACAAGAGGCTTTCCAAGTTTGAACTTGTATTTCAGCGGAGCCTTCGCCAGGGGAGCACGGCCGTGTAATTGATCCATTGAAATTCCAGCAGATTCCATAAATTGTCTTAAGTCTGATATGACATTTGGAACTGTGCTGAACTGGGGTACATCTTTGCCTGTTCTCTTCGCCTTGCCAGCAGCCTTCCGAATAGTCCTATCGTTGTCGGACTGCGGTTGAGGTTGCGGTTTAGGCTGTGGCGTTAAGTACGTCTTCTTGAAGAAGTCCTTGGTCTCCTGGGGGATTTCAGGAGGCTTCTCAGGAGACTCCTTTCTGAAGTGGGCCTTGACTTCAGCTTGGACGGCCTCGTGCAGCTCCTCTGGAGTCATGTCGTATGCCGTTTTCGTTGGGGCTGGCGGGAGCGGGTCAAGTTTAGGCCTCTTGCTTGTTGGTCCACTGCTGGTTGACCTTGACCGCGTGGCTCGAGATGTTGTCCGTTTAGGAGTCGGTGCTCGTTGTGGCGATGGAGGAGACTAAGAAGGCGGTGGAGTTGGAGACGGCTGTTTAGGAGTCGGTGCTCGTGGAGGCGACGCAGGAGACAGAGGAGGCGGAGGCGGTGAAGGAGGCGAAGGAGACGACCCACGTGGAGGCGGAGGAGACGGCCCACGTGGAGACGGAGGAGGCGGAGGAGACGGCCCACATGGAGGCAGAGGAGACGGCCCACGTCCGGGGAATATTATGAAGATCTTCCTCCAGAGAAATATTCCGTGAGCTGTTTCTCCTAGCGTCAGCTCCCCGTCTCCTCCGGGGATATCCAGCTCGAGATCTTCATAGCCGCGTTCCACCTGTTCAATTTCAACTTTCGAGTACGCAGGTGGAACGGGCCGGGAGTGGTAGGTGCCATCTCGGTCTACTGGAATGGCCATGCCCGACGCGACCTGTTCGAGAAGATTGTTTATTAGTTAGTAATGAACATTGATTGACAAGTTATTCAAGGAAATATACGTACAACATAAAAGTACGAACATACCTTTATTGTTATGTTCTTTAGCGGAATGTGCAGCTCACATGGGGTCCGCTGTGTGATGTCATCAACGGGGCATGGCGGACCCGGTTCAGCTTGTGGGGCCAAATCGCCTTCATTTCCAGTTGAAGCGCAGCTGCTGCGCTGCTGCTGTAGTTGAGCGGCTGTTGCTGGATCCGGCTGTTGGCTAACCCAATGGCTCCGCTCCTCTGCCAACCTTAGGGTCAGCCTTTCGTCCACAATCTGATCAATCTGCGAGAGCTTCATTTTCATCTCAGTGAACCTCGCATCCTGCTCTCGCTTTGACCTCATTGGGCTCTTGTATGTGTCGACGTCAGCTTGGAACCCGTATTTCCAGGGGACGACGCCTTTTCCTCGCATACGCCCCGGGTGCTCTGGGTTTTGGAGGGCGAGCGTTAGCTCGTCCTTTTCTATGTCGGGCCTGTACGCGCCCGAGGAAGTGGCCTGCAGCGCCTCCTCTAACCTCCGTCCGGCTTGTTGAATTTCATCACCAAACATAACTGTGCCATCGACGGGATTAAGTGAGCCGCCGTGAGCATAAAACCAGTGCTTTGATCGTTCCGGCCAGTTGGCTGTGCCTGGAACGATACCTCGCGCTTCAAGGTCAGCTTCCATTTTCTCCCATTTCTCCATTGCTTTCTTATAGCCACCTGACCCAAGCTTGTGATGGTATTTCTTTTTAGCTGCATTGGCCTTGTTCTTTTTATGATAGCTTGTGCTTCTTCCCTAGTCTTGTGTTCAACAAAAGCATCCCAATGATCTCTAAGCTTTGGAAACTTATCAAAGTCAGGGGTATGGCCCTTCAGGATATATTTCTTGTGTAACTCTTTATTGTAGTTCCTGAAGAGCTCTGCCATTTTCTTTAACGTCCATTCCTTGACCCTTGCTTGTTGTGAGTCTGGGATGGTGAACGTCTGCAGCATTGTCGTCCAGAGCATCTCTTTCTCTGTGTTCGGTAGATAGCTCTGCTCATCTCCTCATATCCTTGATCGTCTCCAGTTGGCAATGCTTACCAGCACATGATCCCTCACCACCCATCCGCTGTGCACCACAAACTTCCTTGCGGCGTCCTCTGGGACAATTGGGCGACCGTCAGATTCTACCTCCGTTATGACATGTCGACCCTCTATGCGCTTGCTGACGCCGCGTTGCCCGCGTGCCCTCTTCTGTCCAGCAGAGGCGGAGGCGGAGCCCTCATTCTCCTCATCGTTCCCCTGCTCGTCCCCCCCTCGTTCCCCTCCTCATTGAGGTATTGATTTGTATCTTCATTCCCCTCCTCGTTGTAAAACTCTGTTCCTCGTGCGATCTCATCAAGGAAAAGCTGTTCCTCGTAACGATCTGCCATTTGATTGTTGTGGGTTGAGGACTTAATAAAAGAATTCTGAAAAAAATTATTCGGTTAATACATGTACCAATTATTCAGGAAAATCATATATGTCTACGCAAAAAAAGAAAAAAAGAAGATAGATTCAGAATCACAGATTATCTACAACCTAGAAAAGACTTGTGAAGAATATCACGTTCTATATTTTCCTTCTTCTCTTTTGTTTCTCTTTGCTAGAACACGACCGACCGACCGACCGTTCGTTCTATCATTCACGTCCGTTCGTTCGGACCCTTAACCCTAACCCTAACCCTAAACTATCGTCCGTTCGTTCTATCGTTCGTTCACGTCCGTGAGTATGATCATCTGGAGGAGAGGAGAGAAACAGAGGAGAATGATGTGAGGGAGATAAGGAGGAGAGGAGTGGAAGTGGAGAGGAAAGGAGGAGACGACCGAGACGGCCGAGCCGAGCGAGCGAACGGGTGTCCGTGCGTTCGTTCGTCCACGTCCGTTCGTCCGTTCGTTCGTCCGTCCGTCCGTCCGTCCGTCCGTTCTCCCTCGTTCGTCCGTCCGTCCGTCCGTTCGTCCATGTCCGTTCGTCCACGTTCGTTTGGTCGTTCGTTCGTTCGTCCATTAGTCCACGTCCGTTCGTCCACGAACGAACGAACAAACGAACACTCGTTCGTTCGTCCGTCCGTCCGTCTATCTTTCGTTCCTTTACGACCGTTTGTTGATTTTATCGTTCTCATTCGTTCGAAAATACAAATTCACATAAACATAAACATTCAAATTTCAAATTTAAATACATATTCAAAATTCAAATTTTAAAATTCACATACACTTTCAACAGTCCATTCACAGTCCATTTAGATATAACAGTCCATTTACATACAAAATTCATATATTCAAAATTCATATATTCAAAATACACATATATTAAAAATACACATATATTCAAAATTCATATATTAACATTCACAGGAGGGCGGCGGCGGGATGCGAGAGGGTGGCGGCGCGGCGTGGAGTGGAGGGCGCGCGCGGCCGTTTAGGGTTTAGGGGCCGGCCGGCTCAGGGGGCCGTGGGGAGGGGCGCAAGGGGAGTGGGCAGCGTGGGGAGGGCGGTGGCGACAGCGACGGCGGCTGCGGCGGCGTCGACCGCGACGATGGCGGCGATGGCGTCGACGGCGGGCAAACCCTAGCACATAATGTCGGAAATTCTTTGGGGGGCGACGGCGCTAACATGCGACGGCGACAAAGACGGCGGCGCGGCGGTCCTCTGGCGATGATGACGGCGATGAAGACGGCGGAGACGGTGTGCTACGGCGGCGTCCTGGGGCTCGGCGACGGCGACGAAGACGAAGACGATGCAGTTGCGAAGTGCGAAAACGGCTAAGTGTTGGATCCCCAGTGAGGCCCTTGCTATATATAGTCACGGCATCTTTTGTCCCGGTTGAAGCCAACAACCGGACAGAAGATACTTTACTCCGGTTGGTGGCTTCAACCGGGACAAAAGATATGATCCTTAGTCCCGGTTTTAGCCACCAACCGGAGTAAGATGTCTGTCGGTGGGTGGCTTTAACCGGGACTAAAGATCATATCTTTTGTCCCTACTGAAGCCACCAACTGGGACTAAATATTACGGGGCAGCCACGTGGCGCAGTAGGTAGACATTTTTAGTCCTGGTTGGATCCACCAACCGAGACTAAAGATGTTTTTCCGCCCACTGAAATTCACCTCTAGTCCCGGTTTGTTTTACAAACCGAACAAATCGGGACTAATTATTACAGTGCCCTATTATATTGTATTTTATATTCATATATAATTATAATGTTCATATGTTCATATATTTTATATTCATATATAATTAACATATGTTCATATGTTCATATATAATTAACATATGTTCATATGTTCATATATAATTAACATATGTTCATATAATTAACAAAAATATTATAAATTGAAATAATAACATATAATTAACATTTGTCATATTCCAACCTATTTAAAATTTAAATAATAATATACAATTAATATATGACCTATTTGGAAAATATTTTAAATTGAAATAATAACATATAATTAACATTTGTAATATTTAAAACTATTTTAAATTTAAATAATTTGTTACCCGATCATTCCAGCAGAGAATTCATGTTTAGAGTTTTTCTTTTCATGTGTGTCTGTTTAAGAACGTATTGCCTTTTCATGCTTACAGTTTTTCTTTTCATGCTTACCTTTATTTTTGCTTGTGAACGTATTGCTCATGGCTACTTCACATTTGACATTCGTCTTGGGATGATCTATCTGATGTCTCAATTATACCTTGACATGAATCATCAACTTGAGCTACCTTTTTTTAACAGCAGAGCAGATAATGGTGATTATCGCTATTTCAACTGCGGTTCTTATAGTCATGCTCTGAAGGAATGCCCTAAGCCTCGTGATAATGCTGCAATAAACAATGCACGCAAGCAACACAATATGAAAAGGAACCTATCTAATGCTAATCGTGGACAAAATCGGTACTACTAGGAAACGCCAGGCAAATTTGATGATCTGAAACCAGGAGTCCTTGGCACTACCACCACAGGAGGTGAACAAAAACATGTAGCTGATTTGTACCATATCAACTGCCAAAGAATCTGATATCGGCTAGCTGCTTGGAAGCTGCCGCGTTATGGCTTCAGATGAGCTTCCCTGTGCTGTGTAGCCCCAACATTGAGTGATTATACCAATACTACTACTACCTATGGATCATTGGATCTAGCTGAGACGACAATCGAGCACGGATATGCAGCTGCCATTCGCCGATCAGTAACCGAAGAAATCTCTCCTATGGTGGCTGTCGCCGGAGGCTGGTGGCGGTGATTCAATAATAGATTCAATATATTTACAATAGATTCAGTAATTTACAATAATTTACAATAAATTCAAATGATAGCAATAATATTCAATAATTCAATTTAATTTACATAATATTCAATATTCAATTTAATTTACATCGTCCATACATAAATTTAGCTATGTAACATTTGTCCTCACGTACTTTCTCCGCACAATTATTCCTTCGTTATGATCGTTGCGTGAGTAAGGGGTGTCCTCATTTGATAGGAGGATACTCGGGTCAACCGTCACCGCGAACGGAGGTTGCCCGTCAAACTGATCATAATCTTTGTCAGTTCTATCCTCGACTCCCACAATTTTCCTTTTGCCTAGGAGAACCACGTGGCGCTTTGGCTCGTCGAACCCTTTTCCCTTCTTTGATTTGCTAGCCATGTCCTTGACATAGAAAACTTGCCGTACATCATTGGCAAGGACGAAAGGTTCGTCTGAGTATCCAACCTTGCTCAGGTCGACCGTTGTCATCCCACCTGCATCAATGGTTACGCTCCACCACTGAGCCTAACCCACTGGCACTAAAACAGAGGGACCTTCAGAGGTCCATAGTCCAGCTCCTATATGTCATCGATGCTGCTATAATATGTGCTAGCCGTACCGTCGTATCCCATGGCATCGATGCGGACAGCGTTGTTCTGATTCGTGCTCTTTAAGTCTTGGGCCCGTGTGTAAAATGTGTGCCCATTGATTTCATATGCCTGGAATGTGGTGATCGAGCAAGATGGTCCCCTCGCCAAGAAGGCTAGTTGTTGGTCAATGCTCGCGTTGCCCATGAGACATTGTCGTAGCCAAGCAGAGAATGCATCGAGGTGATGGCGTTAATCCAGGCATCCGTCTTACAGATGTTTTTCGAGCGAACAATCTCCAAGTGCTCCTCGATGTAAGGAGCCACCAAGGAAGATTGTTGCAACACGGTCCAATGTGCTTTCCTGTACAAGTCATTATCTATGTTCATTATTGCCTTCCTTCCAAGAGTTCCCTTCCCCCGTAGTCTACCTTCATGGCTTGATTCAGGCACCCCGATGGGACGAAGGTCTTCAATAAAGTCGACGCAAAACTCAATCACCTCCTCTGTTCCATATCCATTGGCGATGCTGGCCTCCGAACGCGAACGGTTACGAATGTACTTCTTTAGAACGCCCATATACCTCTCGAAGGGGAACATGTTGTGTAGGAATACCGGACCGAGGATACGAATCTCTTTGACAAGGTGGCATAGGAGATGCGTCATGATATTGAAGAAGGAAGGCGGAAAAATCATCTCAAAGCTGACAAGACATTGGACCACATCATTTTGAATGTCTTCTAGTCTGTGTGGATCAATGATCTTCTGTGAAATTGCATTTAGGAAAGCACATAGCTTTGTTATTGTTGTCCGGACATTATCGGGAAGGATACCTCGAATTATAACGGGAAGCAGCTCTGTCATCAACACGTGGCAGTCATGGGACTTTATATTTGTGAAGTTCTTATCCTTCGTGCTTATTATTCCCTTTATATTTGAGGAGTATCTAGACGGTACCTTGATGCTCTCCAGGCATTCAAACATTATTTCCTTCTCTGCCCTGCTCAGAGTGTAGCTGGCTGGACTTAGGTATTGGGCTCCTTTTTTCTTTGGTTGCGGGTGAAGGCCGTCGCATTGTGCCATATGTTTCAGATCGTTACGTGCCTCAAGTGTATCTTTTGATTTTCCCTATACACCTAGGAAGCCAAGCAGGTTTACGCAAAGGTTCTTGGTGAGGTGCATCACATCAATTGCGTGACAGACGTCCAAGACTTCCCAGTAGGGCAACTCCCAAAAAATTGACTTCTTCTTCCACATCGCCGCGTGACCACCTTCACTTGCTATAGATTGGTTGCGGGGTCCCTTTCCAAATACTACTTTGAGGTCTTTCACCATGGCAAACACGACCTTTCCATTGCGATGCTTTGGTTTAGTACGATGGTCTGCCTTTTGATCAAAATGTTTGCCTCTTCTCTGGACAGGGTGGCTTGCAGCAAGAAAGCGACGATGGCCCATGTACACTACCTTCTTACAGTGTTTCAGGTACGTACACTCAGTCTCATCCATACAGTGGGTGCAAGCGTTGTACCCCTTGTTTGACTGTCCGGATAGGTTGCCAAGTGCAGGCCAATCATTGATGGTAACAAACAGCAACCCTCGTAGGTTAAACTGCTCCTGTTTATCTTCATCCCACACGGGAACACCTTCTTTCTTCCATAGCAGTTTTAGATCTTCGATCAGCGGTCTCAGGTACACATCGATGTCGTTACCAGGTTGCTTCGGGCCTTGAATAATAACCGGCATCTGAATGTACTTTCGCTTCATGCATAGCCAAGGCGGGAGGTTGTAGATACACATCATCACAGGCCAAGTGCTATGCCCGCTGCTCATCTCTCCAAAAGGATTCATGCCGTCTGTGCTTAAGCCAAACCTTAGGTTTCTTGCATCCTCGCCGAAGTCTTCAAATGTTCTGTCGATGTTTCATCACTATGACCCATCGGCAGGATGTCTCAGCATGCCGTCTTGTAGGCGTTCTTCCGCGTGCCAACGCATCATTCTTGCATGCTCCTTGTTCTTGAACAGACGTTTCAGTCGTGGTATTATAGAAAAATACCACATCACCTTAGCAGGAACCCTTTTCTTCGAGGGCCGTTCGTTAACTTCGCCTGGATCATCTCGTCTGATCTTGTATCGAAGTGCTTTACGAACCAGACATGCTTCTAGGTTCTCGTACTCCTCACCGTGGTAGAGGATACAATCGTTAGGATATGTGTGTATCTTCTGTACCTCCAGTCCTAGAGGGCAGACTAACTTTTTAGCCTCGTACATTGATTCCAGCAATTCGTTTCCCTCTGGAAGAATGTTCTTCACGAGTTTTAGTAACTCGCCAAATGTCTTGTCACTGACACCATTTTTGGCCTTTCATTGTAAGAATTCCAGCGTGGTACCCAACTTTTTGTGCCCCTGTTCACAGCCTGGGTACAAGGACCTTTTGTGGTCCGCCAACATATGCTCCAATTTCTGCACTTCCTTTACGCCTTCGCAGTCCCCCTGTACGTCGCGCAACATTTGACCATGGTCATCGACACCATCATTTTCTTCAGCATCACCACCCGCCTCGCCCACTGTATTCTCTTCAAACCCACCGTATTGACCACAGTCCGGAATGTTGTCGTCGTCTTCTTCATCTTCTTCCATTGCAACCCCCACCTCTCCATGCGATGTCCAGCAATTGTAGTGAGGCATGAATCCCGACTGAAACAAGTGGGCATGAATAATTCTTGATATAGAATACTCCTTCTCGTTTTTGCACTTTTTACATGGATAACGTATGAAACCCTTATGCTTGTTGGCATCGGCCGCACTCAAAAAATAATGCACGCCTTGAATAAACTCTCTCGACCGTCGATCCACGTTGCACATCCATTGCCGATCCATCTATATGGAATGCACAAAAATCGTAAGAAAATTCCACGAAATTCAAATCATTTAAATATTGTTACAATAATTATATATATATAATCAGACAATTATTATATACTAATCCAATATATGTAATGCGTTGTTCTAAAAAATTAGAATTATTTTTAAAAGGTCTTTTAAAGTGATAAACATAAAATTAATTAATTATTTTGCATCTATTTTAAAAGGTCATTTGTCATCTATTTTATAACTTTTTTGTCCAAAAGATTCTCTCTCATTATTTTTCATAAATATTTTTTGAGATAAAATTGTACGGACTAAATTCCTATAAATGATACGTGCTAAGCATACTTTTCTTCCTCTTTATTTTTCTCAACTTTTTTCTCAACACAATATAATGTGCTTAGCAAAATAATTAGTCCAAACAAATTTTCTCTCTCCTCATGTTTATTAAAAAAATCTAGAGATGAAAATGTATAAAAAACAACCGTAAAATACGAAGTGCTAAGCATAGATCCTAAGAGAAAGAAGTTGCTAACCTTGTAGCTAGCAAAGATTTGTGTATTATCACCAAAACAAAATTATAAAAAATTTTGGCAGCACCTTCCCTTTAGAGAAAATTTTTGAAGACAAGTGTAGTGGCTCGGTGAAGGAGGAAGGAGTTTAGAAAGGAACCACATCTTTAGTCCTGGTACCTGTCAGAGCGCGATGCAACTTTAGTCCTGGTTGGTAACACCAACCAGGACAAAATATAGCATCTATAGTCTCTGTTGGTGTTACCAACCAGGACTAAAGATACCCGGCGCTTTGACAACATTTGAACCGGGACTAGAGGTGATCTTTAGTCTCAGTTCGTGACACGAACCGGGACTAAAGTTCCTAGAGAGCCGTTGAATTTTTAAACCGGGACTAGAGATCATCTTTAGTCCCGGGTGCAACTCAAACCGAGACTACTGTGGTTTTTGCCACTTCAACCAATGATGGTTTCTCCAGTAGTGATATAATAAAAAAAGGCTAAATAAGAAAGTAAGTATGAACCCAACAAATATCCCAAGCAAAAAAAACTTGATAATCTATATCATTAATGATTTCTCCTTGATGAACAAACTATGCAAGATGCAACTTAGTCTCGATTAATACTTGCTATGCTTTACAATCGATTGTCAAATAAAAAAGGCGACCAGCTCAACTTCAAATATTGTAAAATGTGTATAACTTGCAAGGGAACCAACTTACCAATTATAGAAAAAACCAAGGTTAATTAACAACTCTTAACCCACAATAAAGTCACCTGACCAACCAACATGAATTGCCAAATATTCCTAGAGGCTTCACAGAAATAGTGATCGGTAATGGGGCTTTCGGCCTAACTAAGTTAGCTCCGTAGCTATGGAGACAAAACAAAAATTAAAACCTGTATAACAACTTACAATTAAGAAAAAACTCCATTGATGTCGTACGCGTTAGACATTTACAGAGGGTAACTATAGAAGATACATGCTACCATATGATATTTGGACATTGGGGAAGTTGATTATCCTTTATCTTGCATAGACAAATAGGATATGATTACTACCCAGCGCAGAAGAAAATTGTAGTTGAACATGTGGTTGATCAAGCGAGGTGATTGACAAAAGCTCCCTAATGATGCAAAAATGCATGGGAATCTCGATGCCCACCGGTGGTGATTAGGGATGACAATGATCAAGGTGAAAACAAGAAACATCCAATCCATTGCTTGCTGAATGAATGTGCAAAAATTTGTTTTATGGGCTAGACAAATGACTTTTGAGCTCCTTTTGGGGAAAACGATAGAGCGAGTAACCAGTAATGGAGTGGTAGACTACTAGATTTCCTGGCTCCTCAACAGTTTCGTCAAACATAAAATTGAACCGATAGTGCCGGGGATTGATTGAAGAAACTAGAGATCGTTTCATTTTTTCTAGGCAATTGAAGGGGGGCAGCTGTAAGTGTGAATGTGCCGAATGCATGGCCATGCAATTGAAGCAGCAGCAGCAATGAAGTTGCTTTGGTGGGGCTGTGTTGGATAACTTGGATAGGAATGCAATAATGGCAGTGCAAATATGATGACGTGGCTAACTGTGGAGATTATGACAATCGCATACCCGCATGGCAAGCTTATTCGACTGGTAATAAGGATATGTTACGCCTGCTAATTATGTAAAGCGGCTATGACTTGGGTGTTACGTTGCCGATTAGATAATGCAACAGCTCATAGTCATAACTTGGTAAGATTGAGGAAACCGACTTAGAGTAAGATAGGGTTTCTGACTTGTAAGTCCGCCCCTCAAGATTATATAAGGGGGATAAGGGGCGTCCCTTGAGAGATATGAGCTTTAGGAGCAAGAGATGCAACACCACAGCAACAGATCTTGAGATCAATAAACACTCGGCGGATCGAATCCCTGAAATAGGAGTAGGGTATTACCTCACGAGAGGGCCTGAACCTGTCTAAACCTTGTTTTCCACTTAACCCATCGAGCTTGGCGATCTTGACTACACCCCTAAATTTCTATTGCCGAAACCAAGTTTCGACAGTTGGCACGCCAAGTAGGGGGCCGCGCGTCAAGATTTCTTCTCCAATCTCGTCGGCAAGCGCGATGGGATCTTCATCAGGCATCGATGACTTCGCCGCCAAGAGACTCGACAGGATCTCCCTCCTCGACTCGGATTCGGACCAGTCGGGAGGGGGAACCCACTCAGCGCCGTTTGGGTTACCGAACAACGCTGAGATCTACGATAAAGTTCTGACTTCCGAGTTGGGGTCCGCCCACTTGGAAGGAGGAATCCACTAGGCGCCGTTCGGATTACCAAACGCCGCTGAGATCTACAGCCACCTTATGACCTCCTCGTCGGAATCCATCCACTCGGGAGGAGAAACCCTCTCGGCACCATTTGGGTTACCAAATGCCACTAAGATATGTTCCAAACTCCTCTCTTCCGAGTCGAAATCAATTCACTCGGAAGAACCGCCGTCATCAAGCTACGACCCGGACTGGAACGATCTAGATTCGAGCGATCCGGGTTCAAGGGAAGTCGCCGTCATCCTTCAACCGTTCGGGTCATGCTCATCCACGGAGCTCGATGAGTACCTCAGCTCTTCAGGCTTCGACGATCTCTACGGCATCTCCACGGACGAGGCCAATGACTCCGACTGTGACAAGGATTACGAGCCGAAGTGCTTCGACGTTCTCATGGCTGAGGTGGCCGAGACCGACTCAGCCATGGCCCGTAGGATCGCAGAGGAAGAACAAGCCAGGCTTGAGCAGGAGCGCAAGCTGGCAGAAGAGGAGAATAGGCGCAAGGAGGAAGCCGACAGAAGAAAGCGAGACCTGAGGGCGACTGGGTGATCCACTCGCGAGGCCATACTTTAGACGCAAGTCAACAACACCAACATCTTCCAGACACCTCAACAGAACGCCGCTGCCGCCCTCACCATCCTCGACACTGTTATCGAGATGGCACCCGCCACGGTAACACCAATCCTAGACAAGATCAAGACCATCGTCGCGGCTACAGCCAACTGCTCTCCCTCCACCTCAGCACGAAGGCCGACTGAGTCTGTGGCAGAAACGCCCGACAGAAGCCGACTTCCGCCGCTGCGGTCGAAGGATTACAGGAGGCCTGAACAAGCTCGGACGGCCACTAGGTCAAGAGACCCCCGCCACGAGGCCACACGGAAGCATCAAAAGCAATCGGTCGACTCCCGCGAAAAGAGACATGGACGGCCACCCGTTCACGGCCAAGCCCGCCGCAAAGCAACAACTCGACTACCGAAGCGGCCTACAAAGGACCCCGCCGAGTGATCTGCGGGAAGTCCTTGACCGACGCTATCAAGAACGAGAGCAACGCTCCCACGAAGATCGAAGGAGGTCGCCCAACTGCAACGACGATGGAGTACCTGCGTTCACTCGGGACCTACGCCGAGTGCATTGGCCGAGTGGTTTCAAGCCTACAGGAATCGAGAAGTACGACGGGAAGACCAACCCCGAGTCGTGGCTAACCGAGTCGTGGCATCCGCGCAGCAGGAGGAGACAACAAGGCCATGGCTAATTACTTGCCTGTTGCCCTCGCCAACTCAGCCAGGAACTGGCTCACGAGCTTGCCGAGAGGCTCAATTAGCTCGTGGAGTGAAATCTGGGACCATTTCATCGCCAATTTCCAGGGTACATTCGAAAGACCCGAGACCCACTTTGATCTCTACAACGTCATCCAGAAGCCAGACGAGCCGCTGAAGGGCTACATCCGGCGCTTCTCGGAAAAGCGCAACAAGATCCCCAACATCACCGACGACATCATCATCGTTGCCTTCCAAAAGGGAGTCCGTGATGAGTTGCTGATCACAAAGTTTGGGCGCAAACCACCAAAGACGGTAAAGCAAATGTTCGAGATAGCGAACTCCTACACCAAGTCCAACGACGCAATCAAGGCGGCACGGCAAGATCGGCCTGACAAAAGGGACGACAAGCACTCGGGAGGAAGCCGACATCCTAAGAAGGATAACGGCAGCAACAATCAGGGCCAGAAAGACCGCAAGCGCCGGCCCAAGGACCTGGTTGCCACGACGTCCAACTCCCAACGCCATCCCCGAGTCACAGCCTACGACGCGATCATGAACGCTCAGTGCACGCATCACCCAAATCACAAGCATGCAACCAAGGACTGCTTCATTTACAAGCAATTCGCCGAGCAATATGTGGCACAGCTTAACAAGAAGTCGACTGACGAAGCCGGCCCATCGAGGACCAAGAAGAACAACCCGACTGGAAATTCAGAACCTTTTCAAGACCCCGTGGGCGAGCTGAATCACATCTTCGGGGGGCCGCAAGCTTATGAGTCCAAGAGGAAGCAAAAGCTGACTGACCGCGAGGTCAACGCTGCACAACCCGAAGTCCCACAATACCTACGGTGGTCGGAGGTGGTCATCACGTTCAACCGCTCGGATCATCCTGACCAAGTGGTTCACCCGGGGCGGTATCCCCTGGTACTAGACCCGGTGGTTCGGAACATAAAGCTGAAGCACGTCCTCATTGATGAGGGCAGCGCCCTCAATATCCTATTCGCCAAGACTCTGGACGAGATGCAGATCCCGAGAGCCGAGTTGAAGGCAAGCTCAGCCCCCTTCCATGGAGTTATCCCGGGGCTGTCATCCACGCCACTCAGGCACATCGCCCTTCCAGTCACCTTCGGAGTTCGGGAGAACTTTCGAACGGAGAACATCACTTTCGAGGTGGCCGACTTCGAGACGGCCTACCACGCAATCATCGGAAGGCCCGCGCTCGCCAAGTTCATGGCGATACCACACTACACCTACCTCTGCATGAAGATGCCCAGCCCCAACGACGTCATCACCCTGCGCAGCGATGTCAAACAAGCCTTTACCTGCGACAAGGAAAGCTGTGACATGGCCCAATCTCATGAGAGATCACGTGGCCAGGAAGAAATCCGACTGGCTGCATCAACATCTGAAGAGGTGAAATCCCTACGAAGAAGATAGCCAAGTCAGGACAAGGCGACGCCAAAACAAAGAAAATCTCCCTTGATCCATCGGATGCTTCCAAAACCGCCGTAATCGGCGCCGAGCTAGATCCTAAATAGGAAAGCGCGCTCGTCACCTTCCTCCAAAATAATAAAGATGTTTTTGCTTGGAAACCATCTGATATGCCTGGAATTCCTAGGGAGGTGATCGAGCACTCTTTACACGTCAAAGATGACGCGAAACCTATCAAACAACAATTGCACCGTTTTGCTCAGGATCGAAAAGATGCCATCAAGGAAGAACTCACAAAACTCTTAGCCGTCGGCTTCATCAAAGAAGTTCTCCATCCCGACTGGCTGGCTAACCCGGTTCTGGTCCGGAAGAAGACAGGGCAATGGCGAATGTGCATTGACTACACCGACCTCAACAAAGCCTCCCTAAAGATCCATTCGGGTTGCCTCGCATCGGCCAAGTCGTAGATTCAACAAATTGCCGGCTCTTGAGTTTTCTCGGATCACATTACTCGGGCTACCATCGATCAGCTGAAGGAATCCGACTGCTGAAAACATCGTTCATCACGTCGTTTGGAGCTTACTGCTACATTATGATGCCCTTCGGTCTGAAGAACGCCGGAGCCACATACCAGTGCATGATCCAAAGATGCTTTCAGACGCAGATCGGGAAAAACGTGGAAGCTTACGTCGACGATGTCGTCATCAAGACCAAGCAGAACGAAGACTTGATTGCCGACTTAGAAGAAACCTTCGCAAACATCCGGGACTTCAGAATGAAGTTGAACCCGGAGAAGTGCAAGTTCGGTGTACCATCAGGCAAACTGCTTGGCTTCATGGTATCTCATCGCGGTATCGAAGCTAACCCAGAGAAAATCAATGCTATTTTAAATATGAAGCCCCCGAGTAACCAGAAAGATGTCCAGAAGCTCACTGGCTGCATGGCGGCGCTAAGCCGATTCATCTCCCGACTCGGAGAGCGAGGCATGCCTTTCTTCAGGCTACTGAAGAAAACCGACAACTTTGAGTGGACTACGGAAGCCCACAAGGCCTTTGATGATTTTAAAGAATTTCTCACAACGCCGCCCGTCCTAGCCTCACCCTAGCCTCAGGAACCTCTATTACTGTATGTCTCAGTGACTTACCAAGTGGTCGGCATGGTTCTCGTCGTCGAGCGCGAGGAAGAAGGACGAGTCTAGAAAATTCAGAGGCCAATCTACTTTGTTAGCGAAGTGCTGGCAGGAGCCAAAATTCTCTACCCCTAGGTACAAAAATTGTTGTATGGTGTCCTAATAACCGCGAGGAAATTGGCGCACTATTTTCAGGGTCACTCGGTCACCGTCGTCAGTTCCTTTCCACTCGGCGATGTCATCCATAACCGGGAGGCGACTAGGCGCATCGCAAAGTGGGCTTTGGAACTGATGCCGCTGGACTTGACTTTCAAGGCGAGGACATCTATCAAGTTACAAGCCCTGGCGGATTTCCTGGCCGAGTGGACCGAACAACAAGAAGACGTACCTCGAGAAGACCTACAACACTGGACCATACACTTTGACGGATCCAAGAGGATCATAGGCTTAGGAGCAGGAGTCGTGTTGATCTCCCCAACTAGAGAAAGATTACGATATGTTCTTCACATTCATTTCCCCGCCTCACACAACGTCGCCGAGTATGAAGCCCTACCACATGGTCTACGACTTGCTGTTTCTCGGGATATGACGGTTGGTCGTGAAAGGAGACTCCCAGCTGGTTGTCAACCAAGTGATGAAAGACTGGTCCTGTCTAAACGACACCATGGAAGCCTATCGGCAAGAAGTTCGCAAACTTGAAGACAGGTTTGACGGACTAGAGCTATCCCACGTCTTGAGACATAACAACGAGGCAACTGACGAACTGGCGCAGCTCGGGTCCAAGCGAGAATCTGCTCCAACAGACATTTTCGTAGAGCATCTCTATGAACTGACTGTTGCAGCAAAACCAACTCCCAACGAGCAAGCTGCAAACCAAGTCACCATGCTCGACGCCGACTGGAGGACACCGCTCATCAAATTTCTAACTTAGCAAGAGCTGCTGGAAGACCGGGATGAGGCGAAACGAGTCCGACGCCGTTGTCAAGCTTATGTCATGGTCGACTCTGATTTATACAAGAGGAGCCCTTCTGGAGTCTTAATGAGATGTATCACGCCTGAGGAAGGACGACAACTACTCCAAGATATCCACTCGGGTATATGCGGAAGTCACGCGGCAGCACGCACCTTGATAGGCAAAGCCTATAGACAAGGTTTTTTTGGCTTACGGCGGTCTCCGACGCCGACAAAGTGGTCCGAACGTGTGAAGGTTGCCAGTTCTTCGCTCGGTAGAGCCATGTTCCAGCCCAAGAGCTACAAACTATTCCATTATCTTGGCCGTTTGCGGTATGGGGCTTGGATATGGTCGGTCCTTTCAAGAAGGCTCCAGGAGGATTCACGCATCTAATCGTCGCAATTGACAAGTTTTCCAAGTGGATCGAGGCTAAGCCGGTTGCTACGATCACCGCTGACAAGGCACGAGACTTCATCCTCAACATCGTACACCGGTTTGGTGTCCTAAACAGACAATGGGACTCAATTCACTGGAGGCATTTTCAAGGAATTTTGTGAAGATTTCGGCATTAAAATCTGCTACGCATCGGTCGCACATCCCAAGAGTAATGGACAGGTTGAACGCGCCAATGGCATGGTACTTCAAGGCATCAAGGCCCGAGTGTTTGACCGGCTAAATCCTTATGCCGGCAAATGGGTTCAAGAGCTGCCCTCGGTTCTATGGTCTCTACGGACTACGCCCAGTCGGGCCACTGGTCAAACTCCTTTCTTCCTGGTTTACGGGGCAGAAGCCATGTTGCCGAATGAAATGGAGTATGAATCTCTTTGAGTCCACAGCTTCAACGACGAGCGCTACAATGAAGACCGAGTTGACGACCTGACCCGACTGGAGGAGGCCAGTGAGGCAGCCCTGATCCAGTCGGCAAGATATCTTCAAGGACTTAGACGATACCATAGTTGCAATGTTCGGGCGTGAGCCTTCATTGTCGACGATTTGGTTCTACGCAAGATTCAGACCACCAAGGACCGTCACAAATTATCTCCACTATGGGAAGGACCATATATAATCGCTGAGGTGACTCAGCTAGGAGCATATCGACTAAAGCGTGAAGATGGATCCATGGTGGAGAACTCTTGGAACATCGAACATCTTCGACGATACTATGCTTAAATTGCCCTGAGTTTCATGTTATTCTCGACTGCCAACCTCAAGCAAGATGACTTCTTGAGTTGACAGTCGGGGGCTGCACATGTATCAATAAAGCATGGTTTTCTTCGGCAACTTATTCACATTTGGTTTATCATTGTTTAACGTTTTGATTTGAGTTCAATAGATAAGGACTGAGAATTTTTTGATGACCTAATCAAGCTTAGGCTTGGTGACAGTCGGACGAAAATTACTTAAGAAATTTTCTAGGAAGACTCGGGTCAAAGCATTAACATAAATAAGCCAGATATCTACAAGTTCACATCACAGTTTACAAACAACATTTACAAAAGCCATCAAGATCGGAAGTTGCTAACTACATCAGTAGCTACCTCTTTAGCTGGTTCTTGTGCTTCACTTATCAATTCTAAGGCCTGCTCGTCTGAAGTGCCATCAGCAAAGCCTTCCCCGACTGAGTCAACATCTATCCGAGGATAGAGTGACTTGGCATGCGCAAGGGCAAAGCCTGCTCCCATGGTGGCCGCCTCTGAGATATTGGCTATGTATTGATCTGGGGCCCTCCTGAGCTGGTCGAAGACCTCGATGGCATCCAATGAACTGGTCCCGAGCCCATGATGGAATAGCGATAAGAGAATCGGTGTGGCCGTGTTGGCAACATCGTCCCTGACGTTTTCGGCCCTTCGGACCCTTTCAACGAAGACATCAAACTGGGCTCGGGTTTTGACCTTATAAGCTACCAAAGACATATGATTACACATACACTCGAAGATAAAGCAAAATGAGGAATGCCATCTTGAAAGAATTTACCTTCGAACTCAGACTCCAGCTCTGCTTTGTTGACGTTAGCTTCTTCCAGCTGGGTCTAGAGCGTGTGGACTTCCGACGAGTTCTCTGCAACAAGAAAAGTTGCTGACGCCAAGATCAAAACAGACTGTGAATAAAGGCATAAAGAGACCGAGAGGATTAAGCTTACTCCCGACTGAACCCCGGAGCTCAAGGTTCTCCTCCCGGAGCGCGGCTATCTCTCTCCTTAAAGCAGCCTCTCTTGATGCAGCTTCTTCTCGAGTGGCCTTTAGCTCCTGTTGGATGTTCTCCAGGGAATTCAAGTGTGGGACCAGCTTCTCGACTGCATCGGATTTAGCCATCGACCGGTAATACACTCTCTGCATGCAAGTTCGGAGTTAGTCGACTAAAAGCAATCATAAGGCTATGACAGAAAAGAGAAAAGCTTACGTTTAGCAGCCGGGTAGCTTCATTCAGGCAGTCGACGAGCATGTCCCTTTCTTCATTTTCCTTCTGCTTGTTCAAGATGATGCCTTGCTTCAAGCCTTCAGAGTCACACCACTCTATTTTGATTGGAGGGACCCAGGTCTCAGAAGACTGCAGCCTGGTGATCTCCTCCACTTTGGCTGATCGATTTAAAGAGGATAAATGAAGACAAAGAAAAAACAGATTGAAGATTAAAGTCAGAAGATCACTTCAGGGCTTACCAGCTTCGGTGGCCGAGTCCTTGACTGGTACTTCCCGGCTGCTTCTCTTTTCTTGGTTCTTACCCGACGGTTCTCGCCGGGGTCCCTTGAGTGGCAAATGGATCTCTTCTTCACCGTTTTCCGAGTCGAGGCTTCCTAGGCCGGCGTCGGGGGCTCCTCCGTTGGGACATCTTCACTGGGTGGTGGGGGCTTCTCACTCGGAGCGCTCTCACTCGGGAGAGGGCTCCGGGATTCTTGTTCTGCAGGCCTTGTCGCTTCAGCCGCTGCAAATGTCTTTGGGCCCTCACTTTGCCCAGTGGGGTCTATGTTCTGAGGCCTCCTACAAAGAGAAAGATGGGAGCAATTGGGACAAAGGCAGAAAGGTTTTCGACAAGGACATGATTTTAGTCATGAGACACACCTGGTCGATCGGCGAATCTTGGGCGCGGATTTTGGTGATGACCTCGGAGGGGACACTTCAGCTTGAGGAGCTGGGACATTGTCATCCGAATCATCAATCACCAGCCTCTTCTTACTCGCCCGCTTGCTGATATCCTCGCCGGTAGCGGCCCTTTTTCCGATTGGATTACTCTGGATCTTGACGCCGCCGGCTGGTTTCTTGGCAGGCCGAGCCGGCGCATCGTCGTGATGCACTTTATATGGCTTTGAGATGATGAAAGCATTTTCCTACAAGGAAGATTTTATATACACTGAAAGGTGCAACATTAAGATTGAAAGACGATAAAGAGGTTAAGTCAGCTTACCGGAGGAGGAGGACAGTACAAGCTGAATGGGAGAACAGGTAGCATGAGGCTGCGCTCGACTGCGATCCCAGAAGAAAAGATCTTGTACATGCGAGTCTTTAGGGTCTCGTAGCTCAGAGAGTCGCGGTCCTCCCAATTGGGATCCCTTTCGCCCTCGTACTCAAATGCAGGCTTGGATCTTTCCTTGATAGGCGCCAATTGGTTCTTGATGCAATGCGGAGTGATTTGTTCTCCCAGAAGGCCCTTTTTCTTCATCTCCGGGATACGCCAAGAGTTTGTTGGCCTCATCCCACCTTCTTGGCTACGGCGCGGTGCTCCAGCTTAGGCCTTGGGACCGGAGGAAGGCCAACAAAGTTGGGAAGACTGGGTTCAAGATTCGAGATGTAAAACCAGCTTGCATGCCAACCTTTGTTGGAGGATTTCAAGGGAAGAGAGAAATAATCTCTGCGGAGAGATCCACAGAGCTGAAAGCCGGCCCCACCGACAACGCAGGGCTCATCCTTGTTCGGATGTGGCTTAAGATAGAACATGCGACGGAAGAGCTGGAAGTGGGAAGGATGCCGAGAAAAGTTTCGCAGACATGGATGAAGAGAGCAATGTGAAGCATGGAGTTGGGTTTCAGATGGTAAAGCTGAAGACCGTAGTAATCCAGAAGACCCCGAAAAAACTCGGAAGTGGGAAGGCCGAAGCCACAGTAGAAAAAGGAAGTAAAAACGACGATCTCACTGGTGTTGGGAGTGGGAACTCCTCACTCGTTGCCGGACGCCAGCCAATGATCTCTTTAGGTGGAAGAACTCCGTTCTTCACCATCTCTCGAAGAGTGGACTCCTTGACATCTGAAGTCGCCCATTGCTCGAAAGGGATTCCCTTCTCTCCCGCCATGGATGCGGTTTGGGGGAAGTGGATCTAGCTCGGAGAATGGGGATTTGAGAAGGGGATCTTGGGGGCTGGATGTGGAGGCTAGCTCGTGGCGAAATGAGAGCTCCTGGATCAATGGATTTGGGCGCGTGCAAGCCTAGGGTTTTCCGTTGTGAGCTGGTTAACAGTGCTGCAAAAGAGGAAATTTTTTGGGAAGACGAAGTGGCGGGGATGACATTGAGGCTTCGTATAAAGATTTGAGGGTTTTGGTAAGTCATCTCGCGAGTGGGCCGAGCCCATGAGAGATTTATAGCCCAGCTAAGGTGCGGCCTGACGCGTGTCCTTAGGGACTTAAGTGGATGGACTTAAGCAGATTTGCCCTGGCAATATGCACGTGTCACACAACCCAATACCTTTAAAATCCTTTCATGCCGCGGTTTGCGCGATTTCATGAGAAATTGGCACGATGCAATTTGAAAGGTGGTGACAAACAGTTAAGTTTTTCATGGTTGTCCTGATGACAGGGATTGTTTGGTTTTTAAGCATTTGATTAAATAATTATATCAATGCTATTTTTCACCTTGGTGAAGATCTTTTTAGATTAAAGACCAATATTATGGCAGGAGCCATTTAATGTTTTGGTCATATTTTTCAGATGACTGAAAAATTTGTTTATCCATGAGGATCGATTAAATTATTTGTTCCGAGATGACTCGGACAGATCCACTCGGGTAAGTATGAGCTTGCCGAATGAGTGTTTTATCCACGAGGGTTGATTGAGTTATTTGTTTTGAGATGACTCAGGCAAATTTACTCGGATAAGCATGAGCTTACCGAGTGATGAGATTTTTTTATGATTGTTTTAGCTTAAGCTAAGCATTTATATGAGAATGATTTTTTATAGTTATTGACTATATGTTTAGTCTGTTTTTGACTAACCACATAGTCAAGGGTTACACCTAATTAGGTGCATTAGGAGATGCACCTAGATATTTATTTTTTGAGATTTTTTTGGGATGTTTTTCAGTCCTTCAAAGTCTTTGGAGCTACTCGGGAGTTTCAGGCATGGATGCCGGAACCACTCGGCACCAAAAGCACTCGGCGAAAGAGTTGTTTGGTTGTGAGTTATCTTGGTTCAAGGTAAAGTTATCTCGTCGACTGCGAAGGACTCGGGGGCTACTGTGGAGATTATAGCAATCGGATACCCGCATGGCAAGCTTATCCGACTGGTAAAAGGGATAGGTTACGCCTGCTAATTATGTAAACCGGCTATGACTTGGGTGTTACGTTGCCGATTAGATAAGACAACAGCTCATAGTCATAACTTGGTAATATTGAGGAAACCGAGTAAGATAGGGTTTCTGACTTGTAAGTCCGCCTCTCAAGATTATATAAGGGGGGTAAGGGGCGTCCCTTAAGGGATATGAGCTTTAGGAGCAAGAGATGCAACACCAGAGCAACAAATCTTGAGATCAATAAACACTCGACGGATCAAATCCCTGAAACAGGAGTAGGGTATTACCTCACGAAAGGGCCTGAACCTGTCTAAACCTTGTTTTCCACTTAACCCATCGAGCTTGGCGATCTTGACTGCACCCCCAAATTTCTATTGACAAAACCAAGTTTCAACACTAACTAGGGATGGAGAGAAATATTATTAGTAGGGATGAACTGTATAGGTTATTAAATAGATATAAACAATATAAAAGACACCTGATTGCCGTTGAACTTAGGATGCATATGGACTTCCATTTATATAAAAGAACCACTAAAGTTTGTAATTGTATTTATAAAAGCCTCTCAAAATTTTTTAAAAAAAAATTGAGGAGAAAAATTTACAAGCTTTTTATATTTGAATAGTTCCATTCCATTGATTCAGAGAGGGAAAAATGTCATATCCAATAGGAGGACAAATATTTCACGTATGCCTTAGGTAAAAATTCAATTAATTAACATTGTGTCATTTCTGTGGCATAGTGGATTCAGAACAAAAAGCATATCAAGATTAATTCTTTGTCTACTCAAGAGGTTATACAGATTTCCAGAAATGGTACGATTCACAATTGATGAAGATAAAAATTAAATAAAAAGAAAAAAAATTAGCATAGGATTAATTAAGTTTTATTTATTATAAATTTAAAAAATAGATTTATTTGATAATTTAAAATAATTATATATAGAAAATTCTTGACAGTTCAAAATCATACTAATTAATAACTAAAATAATAGCATAAACACGGTCGATACGTAACCGATCGATCTGAACCGTTTGGTGCAACCGTATCGAACAACACGCAACGACGATTATTTCACGAGCTAGCTAGCACGCATACAAGCTCCGTTCATAGAGTAATTAATACTTCCTCTCTATATTATATATTATACAAGTCGTTTAATTTTTCTTTTTATATAGTCTTAAAAAAATTTAACAACATCTATAGCATAAAATGAGTTTTATTAAATTTAACATTAAATATATTTTAATAATAATATATTTAATAATATGTTTGTTTTGTATTAAAAATGTTAACGTACTTAAAAATTTAAAGAAATTCAAACAACTTATAATATATTAGAAATGGATAGAGTAATTAATAACTGAAAACCAAACGCATTTTGCGGCGTAATCCGTACCAGGCAGCTCATGGAAAGATGCCGAGCAGTTTTTCATCTAGGTGTAATTTGGCACGCCCTACCCTGATAAAAATCTTCGATTTTCTCACGTCTGAAAAACGAGTGCATTCGAGAAAGAAAAAAAAAGAAGGGAGACTAATAATCTCCCTTAGTTTCCCCTCATGTGGTATTTACACGGCACAGGGCCACAACCATACACACCAGAACAACAATGAACTGATGCGATGAGGCGAAATCTCTCTTTCTTGCATCACACCCATAATTACTTCCCGAATATTTCCAAATAAACAAGTAACTAAATAAGATCCAAAACTATGCCGGCTTGATTTTATCGTCAGGGAGCCAATTTGCACAATTTGTCTCACTCTTTTCGTTTATGCTGACAATTCTTTATTACATCTTACTTCAAAAAACAGACATAGAAATCAACAACAAAAATATATAGATACTTTCATCACATCACAAGTGGTCAAGTGCAATAGGCATGAGCCAGGAGGGAAGGATAAGGTTTGTTCTGTCTGTATGTTGGAATGGGTGCATTAATAATATGTACCATGAGGTGGACTAAAATATTGGCTGGGACAGAGAACTAGTACAATACATACAGGCAGCACTATTTTAACTATTTTAAAAAGAACTATCTATACACCATTTAATAGAAAACCCTCCAAAAAATCTTATAAATTCTAAACCACCGTGCAAGGCAACCAAACTCTAAAATTTTCTCCTCCTACCCTTTCTGTAACTCCCCCTCATGACACCGCCACTCACTCACGTGAGACCGTGTTCTGCACCACCTCCACTACCGGTGTTGCCCCGGCACGCCGGCTGACCGGAAGACATCAACAGCATCAACAAGGATCCCTCGGCTGCCCTCCTCCCTTTCTCCATCCCCTCCGTTTCCTCTCTTTAAGACGGTGGCAACAAGCTGCCCTCATGCTGCCGTCTTCCTCATTTCCGGTGGCTCCCTGCTGCCTGATCCGTCACTACCATCCGCCTCCTCCTAACTAGTCCTTCTGCTTTGTCCCTATCACCAACATCGGCCCATCACCAGCTTCCAACCCCATGGCTTCGACAATGCCACCGCCGCCCACCTGTAATGACCCGATTTTCACCCCGACAAATAATCTATTTTACTAAAACCATATGTTCGAAAATTTGGTTCTTTGAGTATATCTATGTTTATTTGCCAAAGATCTCAATCAATTCATTCCTTGTGAACTCAAAGTATCGGACAAATCTCTCCCTTCTAAATTAAATTCTAATGATTCAAATTTTGAAGTTTGAGTTTTTCTCTCCTAAACCTCCAAAAATTCATGCAATTAAAATTTCAGTTTTGGAAATTTTGACCATGCCAACAAATAATTTCCCTCCGTCCAAAGAGTCTAAAAATATTTGCTTTTGACTTTCGATCGCTCGATAAATATTTTCATGTACACGCACATATCAGAAGCAACAGTCGTTTCCCCCCCATCGAATTTAATCAGGCACAGACGAAGCTAGCAAAAGCCAAGTTTTTTCCACCAATCATCCTCTCCCAAATAAAAATCCCCGTGTTCGAATTCTGTAATCCAAATCGCGTCCCAAATCATCCCTCCAATTTCTATCCTTTCTAAATCATACTTCCTTTAAAGCTTTGCTCATTCCATTCGTTGCAAACTATTTTCAAAAGCCAAAACCCATCCAACCAAATTCCTATCTATCAAAAATCCCAAACAAATCATTAGAGTTTATGGTCCATTTATAGTCCCTTTACAAGCTCAAAATTGTTGACAACCCCCGAGCTACACGCCTTTCAGCAAGCAAAACCCAAAATAGCCACGCATGCTCCACTGCCTGCACCAATCCTTAATTTCCTATGTGTCCTTACTACTAGAGCCTGTCCCTTTTATTCTCATTCATTACATCGTCTACATCCTAAGGGCCATCCTCACTGCTAGACCTCAGGCAAGGTAGACACCTCCTGCAAGTTAGACAGGCAGCAGAAGGAAGCTATGGAGGGAGAGGAGAACATGAGAACAAGTTTGACCACGCTCTCCAGCCGACCTCGCTGTTGCCACGCAAGGGACCATAGAGGCAGCAGCCAACGCCAAAAGCAAGCGTCGTGTCCACGCCGTCCTGCACTGGCCGGTATCCTCACTCCCTATGCCATCCCACCGATGGTGTTAGCCGAACAAGGCAGCTAGCCTACTTGGCCGACCCCGTCTTGGTCGCCATCTACCAGCCACAACGGCTATAAAAGCCAAAATTCACCATCTTCCTCCGTAGGCCTCCAAGCTCCACCACCACCTGTCGAAACTTGGTTTCGACAATGTAATTTCTGGGGTCGCAGTCAAGATCGCCAAGCACAATGGGTTAGAAGGAAAAGGAGGTTTAGACAAGTTCAGATCCTCTCGTGAGGTAATACCCTACTCCTGTTTCGGTGGATTCGATCCGCCGAGTGTCTTTATTGATCTCGTGATCTAAGGCTTAAAGCTAAAAGCTGATCTCCTATTGGAATATCCCTAAAGGGACGCCCCTTACCCCCCTTATATTGTCCTGCGAGGCGGGTTTACAGATCGAAAAACCTATCTTAATCTAAGTCGGTTTCCTCAATCTTACCAAACCGTGACTATAGGCCGTTGCCTTATCTCAATCGGCAACGTAACACCCAAGTCATGTTTGGTTTACAGATATGGCAGGCGCAACCTATCCCTACCTCCAGTCGGATAAGCTTGCCATGTAGATACCCGATTGCCATAATCTCCACAGTAGCCCCCGAGTCCTTTTCAGTCGACGAGACAACTCAGCATCAAACCAAAACAGTACGCAGCCAAAAATCTATTTGGCCGAGTGCATCTGGTGCCGAGTGATTCCATCATCTCTGCCTGAATCTTCCCGAGTGGCTCCAAAGACTGTGAACGGCTGGAAAATATCTAAAAAATTCTCAAAAATAAATATCTAGGTGCATCTCCTGATGCACCTAACTAGGTGTAGCCCCCGACTATATGGTTAGTCAAAATCAGACTAAACGTATAGTCAAGAACTATAAAAAATCATTCGGCAAGCTAAAGCAACCTCATCACTCAGCAAGCTCGTGCTTATCCGAGTGAATTTGCCCGAGTAATCTCAGGACAAATAACTCAATCAACCCTCGTGGGTGAAAAGCACTCGGTAAGCTCATGCTTATCCGAATGGATCTGCCCGAATCATTTCGGAACAAATATTTCAATCGTCCCTCATGGGAAAATGAGTTTTTCAATCGTACGAAAAATATGACCAAGTTATTAAATAGCTCTTGCCATAATACTGGTCTTAATCTATAAAGATCTTCACCAAGGTGAAAAAATAGCATTGACATAATCACTTAATCAAATGCTAAAAAACCGAACAGCTCTTGTCATCAAGGCAGCTATAAAAAGCTTAGCTGTTGGTCACCTCTCAAATTGCATCGTGCCAGCTTCTCATGAAGTCAAGCAAACCGCGGTATGAAAGGATTTCCAAAGGTATAGAGCATTCGGACACGCGCATATTGCCAAGGCAAATCTGCTTAAGCTCATCCGCTTAAGTCCCTAAGGACATGCAATTAGTTGGGCCGCAGATTCTCTCATGGGCTCGGCCCAATCATAAGAAAACCTAGCGTAACCCTCAAATCTTTCTATAATGCCTCGAGGTCATCCCCGCCTCTTCGTCTTCCGAAAAATTCCTCTTTTCACAGCGCTGTTCACCAGCTCCCTGCGAAAAACCCTAAACTCGCGCGCACCCGAATCCATCCATCCAGGAGCTCGCTCCTTGCCACAAACCAGCTTGCGCAGCCAATCTCCCAAGATTCCTTGCTCAAATCTCCATCCTTTCCGACCAGATCCACTTCCCATCCAAACCACACTCATGGCGGAGGAAAAGAGAATCCCCTTCGACCAATGGGCCACATCAGATGTGAGGGAATCTACCCTCAAGGAGATGGTGAAGCACGGCGTGCTTCCCCCCAAGGAGATCGTGGGCTGCCGCCTGGCAGCGGGTGAAGATTTCCCAACCCCGAACACCGGTGAGCTTGTTGTATTTACCTCTTTCTTCTATTGCGGATTCAGCCTTCCCACCTCTGAGTTCTTCCGGGGGCTTTTGGATTACTATGGTCTCCAGCTCTATCATCTGAATCCCAACTCTATGCTTCACATCGCTCTTTTCATCCATGTATGCGAAGCATTCCTTGGCATCCTCCCCCACTTTCACCTCTTCCGCCGCATGTTTTACCTCAAACCGCATCCGAATAAGGACCACCCATGCGTCGTTGGTGGGGCGGGTTTTCAACTCCGCGGATCTCTCCGCAGGGAGTACTTCTCTCTTCCCTTGAAATCTTCCAACAAGGGATGGCATGCGGGCTGGTTCTATATCAGCAATCTCGAACCCAGCCTCCCTTGTCGGCCTTCCCCCTGTACCTAGGCAAACTTGGAGCACTGTTCCAGTGGCTCACGATTGGGATGAGGCCAACAAATTGCTAGCGAAGATCCTGGCGATGAAGTAGAAAGGTCTTCGCGGCGAGCAGATCACTCGGCACTTCATCAGGTGCCGACTGGCTCCAATCAAAGAGCGGTCGAAGCCGGCCTTCGAGTACGAAGGCGGGAAGGACCCCAATCGGGAAGATCAAGATCCACTCAGTTACGAGATCCTGAAGATCCGGATGTACAAGATCTTCTCGACTGGAATTGCAGTCGAGCGCGCCCTCATACTGCCAGTTCTTCCCTTCAGCATCCATCGGCCTCCTCCTCCGGTAAGCCGACTGACTTCTTCGTATTGTCTTGCAACCTTGATGTCATACCTCTTAGTACTGTGAGAATTTTCCTCACAGGAAAATGCTTATGTCGTCTCGAAACCGTACGAGGTGCCTCACGATGACGTGCCGCTTCGCCCTACCAAGAGGCCGACTGGCGGTATAAAGATTCAAAGCGATCCAGTCGGGAAGCGGGCGGCCCCGAGTGAGGACTCCAACAAGCGGGCGAGCAAGTGGAGGCTCGTCGTTGATGACTCAGACGATGACGTCCCGGCTCCTCCAGTCGAGACTCCTCCTCCAAGGCCATTGCCGAAGGCGGCACCGAAGATCCGCCGGTCGTCCAGGTATGCTTCATGACTGAAGTCCGATCTTTTTGTTGAAAATTTTCTTTGTCTTGTATCATCATTTTTCTTCAGTCGATCAATCCTTGGATCTTGTGTGCAGAAGGAGTATTGCCACTCCATGGCCAAGTCGGAGGCGCTGGAGAAGCTAGTCCCGCACTTAAACTCTCTGGAGGATATCCAGCTGAAGCTGAAGACCACTCGGGAGGAGGCCGCGTCGAGGGAGGCAGCCCTGAGGAGAGAGATAGCGGAACTCCGGGAGGAGAACCTCGACCTCCGGGGATCAGTCGGGAGTAAACTCATCTCTCCGAGTTCCTTATAAGTCTTGAACTAATCTCGGTCGCTGATAGCCTTCTGTGTTTGTAGAAAATTCGTCGGAGGTCCACTCGCTCCAGGTCTAGCTGGAGGCAGTCGGCCTCGGCAAGACCGAGTTGGAGGCCGAGTTTGAAGGTAAGCTTCTTCAAAGTGACATTCTTTGTGCTGCTTTATTTCCGAGTGCTTTGCGTGATCAGATTCTTTTGGAAGCTTACAAAGTCAAGACCCGAGCTCAGTACGACGTCTTGCTCGAGCGGGTCAAACGAGCCGGAGAGGTCCGGGAAGAGGTTGCCAACTCAGCAACGCCCATCTTGCTATCCTTGTTTCACAATGGAGTCGGGGCCAGCTCACTGGACCCGGTCGAAATCTTTGACAAACTGCGGAGAGCCCCCGACCAATACTTGGCCAATATCACCGAGGCTGCAACCATGGGGGCTGGTCTGGCTCTTGCGCAGACTAGGTCTCTCTACCCCCCAGTGGATATCAACTCAGTCGGGAAAGGCTTTGCCGACGGTACCTCGGACGAGCAAGCGCTGGACATGCTTAGTGAAGCGCAGGAGTCGGCGAAGAATTTTGCTATAGATGTAGTGAACAACTTTCGGCTTTAATCTGTCTCATGAACATTGTCTTGTAAATATTGTATGGTTGTGATGCTCTGACGTAGACTTGTGAATATTTAGTTTATTTATGTTAATGCCCTGATCTGAGTTTTTGTGTGAAATTTCTTGAGTAATTTTCGTCCGACTGTCACCGAGCCTAGGTTTGATTAGGCCATCAGAAAACTCTCAGTCCTTAAACACTGAACTCGAATCGAGGAACATTAAACAATGATAAACCAAATCATGCACAAAAGTTGATGAGGAAAACTTAACTTATGCTTTATTGACGTACGTACAGCCCCCGACTGCTGACTCAAGAAGTCATCTTGCTTGAGGTTGGCGGTCAAGGAAAGCATGAAACTTTAGTCAAATTGAGCGTAAAATCATTGAAGATGCTCGATGTTCCAGGAGTTCTCCACCATAGATCCGTCTTCACGCTTTAGTCGGTATGCGACGGGCCGAGTCACCTCAGCTATTATGTATGGTCCTTCCCATAAGGGGGATAACTTGTGACGGTCTTTGGTGGTTTGAATCTTGCACAGAACCAGGTCGCCGACGATGAAAGCTCGTGCTCGAACGTTGCGACTGTAGTATCGTCTGAGCCCTTGAAGATATTTGGTCGACTGGATGAGGGCTGCCTCTCGGGCCTCTTCCAGTCGGGTGAGGTCGTCCACTCGGTCGGGGTCATAGCGTTCATCATTGAAGCCGCGGACTCGGAGGGATTCATACTCCATCTTGTTTGGCAACATGGCTTCTGCGCCGTAGACCAAAAAGAAAGGAGTTTGGCCGGTAGCCCGACTGGGTGTGGTCCGCAGAGACCATAGAACCGAGGGAAGCTCTTGGACCCACTTGCCTGCGTAAGGGCTTAGACGATCGAACACGCGGGCCTTGATGCCTTGAAGGACCATGCCGTTGGCCCGTTCGACTTGTCCGTTGCTTTTGGGATGTGCGACTGACGCATAACAGATCTTGATTCCGAAGTCTTCGCAGAATTCCTTGAAGATGCCTCCTGTGAATTGAGTCCCGTTATCGGTTATGATCCTGTTTGGGACGCCGAAGCGGTGCACGACGTTGAGGAAGAAATCCCGTGCCTTGTCAGCAGTAATTGTGGCGACCGGCTTGGCTTCAATCCACTTGGAGAACTTGTCGATGGCGACGAATAGGTGTGTAAATCCTCATGGGGCTTTCTTAAAGGGGCCGACCATGTCTAAGCCCCATACCGCGAACGGCCAGGATAGTGGGATTGTTTGTAGCTCCTGGGCTGGGACATGGCTTTGTCGGGTGAAAAATTGATAGCCTTCACAGGTTCGTACCACTTTGTCCGCGTCGGAGACCGCGGTAAGCCAGAAAAAACCCTGTCTGTAGGCTTTGCCTACCAAGGTGCGTGCTGCCGCGTGGCTTCCGCATATGCCTGAGTGGATGTCTTGGAGCAGCTGTCTCCCTTCCTCGGGTGTAATGCATCTCATTAGGATTCCGGAGGGGCTTCTCTTGTATAATTCGGAGTCAACCATGACATATGCTTGGCAACGACGTCGGACGCGTTCTGCCTCATCCCGATCTTCCGGCAGCTCTTGCTGAGTTAAGAATTTGATGAGGGGTGTCCTCCAGTCGGCATCAGTCATGGCGACTTCGTTTGCGGCTTGTTCATTGGAAGTTGTCTTTGCCGCGATAGTTGGCTCATAGAGGTGCTCGACAAAAACATCTGTTGGGGAAGCTTCGCGCTTGGATCCGAACTGTGCCAACTCATCAGCTGCTTTGTTGTTGTGTCTCAAGACATGTGATAGTTTGAGTCCGTCAAACTTGTCTTCAAGTTTGCGGACCTCTTGTCGGTAGGCCTCCATGGTGTCGTTTAGACATGACCAGTCCTTCATTACTTGGTTGATGACCAATTGGGAGTCGCCTTTCACGATGAGCCGACGTATCCCGAGTGAGACTGCGAGCCGCAGTCCGTGCAGTAGGGCTTCGTACTCGGCGATGTTGTGTGAGGCGGAGAAGTGGAGATGAAGGACATATCTTAGCCTTTCCCAGTCGGGGAGATCAGCACCACTCCTGCTCCCAAGCCGGTGATCCTCTTGGATCCGTCGAAGTGCATGGTCCAGTGTTGGAGGTCTTCCCGAGGTACGTTCTCTTGTTGCTCGGTCCACTCGGCCAGGAAATCCGCCAAGGCTTGTGACTTTATGGATGTCCTCGCCTTAAAAGTCAGGTCCAGTGGCATCAGCTCCAGGGCCCACTTAGTGATGCGCCCATTTGCCTCCCGGTTATGGATGACATCGCCGAGTGGAAAGGAGGTGACGACGGTGACCGAGTGTCCCTGAAAATAGTGTGCCAATTTCCTCGCGGTTATCAGGACACCATAAAGCAAGTTTTGTACCTGAGGGTAGCGAATTTTGGCTTCTGCCAACACTTCGCTAACAAAGTAGATCGGCCTCTGGATCTTCTGAGCCCGTCCTTCTTCTTCGCGCTCGACCACGAGGACCGTACTAACCACTTGGTGAGTGGCTGAAACGTACAGCAACAGAGGCTCCTGGGGCTGAGGCGAGACCACGACAGGCGGTGTTGTAAGGAATTTCTTGAAATCTTCAAAGGCCTTGTCGGCTTCCGCGATCCACTGGAAGTCGTCTGTTTTCTTTAACAACCTGAAGAAGGGCATGCCTCATTCGCCGAGTCGGGAGATGAAGCGTCTTAGCGCCGCCATGCAGCCAGTGAGCTTCTGGACGTCCTTCTGGTTACTCGGGGGCTTCATGCTCAGGATAGCGTTGATCTTCTCTGGATTGGCTTCAATGCCACGATGTGACACCATGAAGCCGAGCAGTTTGCCTGATGAGACGCCGAAAGTGCACTTCTCCGGGTTCAACTTCATTCTGAAGGCCCGGATGTTTGCAAAGGTTTCTTCTAGGTCAGCGATCAGGTCTTCTTTCTGCTTGGTCTTGATGACAACGTCGTCGACATAAGCTTCTACGTTCTTGCCGATCTGCGTCTGGAAACATCTCTGGATCATGCGTTGGTATGTGGCGCCGGCGTTCTTCAGGCCGAAAGGCATGGTGATGTAGTAGTAGGCCCCAAACGGCGTGATGAACGATGTCTTCCGGCAGTCGAATTCTTTCAAACTGATCTGGTGATAGCCCGAGTAACAATCCAAGAAGCTCAGGAGTTGGCAGCCGGCTGTTGAGTCTATGACTTGGTCGATGGGAGGCAGCCCGAATGGATCTTTGGGACAGGCTTTGTTGAGGTCGGTGTAGTCGACGCACATGCGCCATTGCCCCGTCTTCTTGCGGACTAGGACTGGGTTGGCTAACCAGTCGGGATGCAGGACTTCTTTGATGAAGCCGGCAGCCAAGGGCTTTGTGAGCTCTTCCTTGATAGCATCTTTTCGGTCTTGCACGAATCTGCGTAATCGTTGTTTTATTGGTTTGGTGTCATCTTTGACGTGCAAAGAGTGCTCGATCACCTCCCTAGGAATTCCAGGCATATCAGATGGTTTCTAAGAAAAAACATCTTTATTATTTTGGAGGAAGGTGACGAGCGCGCTTTCCTATTTAGGGTCTAGTTCAGCGCCGATTACAGCAGTTTTTGAGGGATCCGATGGATCAAGGGAGATCTTCTTGGTCTTGGCATCGCCGGATCCTGATTTGGCTATCTTCTTCGCGGGGACTTCGCCCTCTACCGAAGTCGATGCAGCCAATCGGACTTCCTGCTGCCACGCAATCTCTCGCGAGATTGGGCCATGTCGCAGCTCTCCTTGTCGTAGGTGAAGGCTTGCTTCACATCACTACGAAGAGTGATGACGCCATTGGGACCCGACATCTTCATGCAGAGGTAGGTGTAATGCGGGATCGCCATAAATTTGGCAAGCGCAGGCCTTTCGATGATGGCATGGTATGCTGTCTCGAAGTCGGCCACCTCGAAAGTGACGTTCTCCGTTCGGAAGTTCTCTCGAGCCCCGAAGGTGACCGGGAGGGCGATGTGCCCGAGTGGTGTAGATGATAGCCCCGGGATGACTCCGTGGAAGGGGGCTGAGCCTGCCTTCAATTCGGCCCTCGGGATCTGCATCTCGTCCATTGTCTTGGCGAACAGGATGTTGATTGCGTTGCCCCCATCGATGAGGACGCGCTTGAGCCTGATGTTGCGGACCACGGGATCCAAGACGAGTGGATAGCGCCCCGGGTGAACCACTCAGTCAGGGTGATCCGAGCGGTCAAAAGTGATGGCCACTTCCGACCATCGCAGGTACTGAGGGACTTCGGGTTGGGCCGCGTTGACCTCTTGGTCGGTTAGCTTCTGTTTCCTCTTGGATTCATAGGCTAGCGGCCCTCCGAAGATGTGATTGAGCTCTCCCACAGGGTCTTGGAAAGGTTCGGTATTCTCGGCTGCGTTGTTTTTCTTGGCGCCCGATGGACCGGCCTCATCAGTCGGCTTCTTGTTGAGTTGCGCCGCGTATTGCTCGGCGAACTGTTTGTAGATGAAGCAGTCCTTAGCCACGTGCTTGTGATTGGGATGATGAGTGCATTGGGCGTTCATGATGGCATCGTAGGCGGCGACTCGGGGGCGGCGTTGGGAGTTGGAGGTTGCGGCCACTAGATCTTCGGACCGACGCTTGCGGTCTTTTTGGGCCTGGTTGTTGTTGTTGCCATTGTCCTTCTTAGGATTCCGGCTTCCTCCCGCCTGCTTGTCTTCCCTCCTGTCGAGCCGGTCTTGACGGGCTGCCTTGATGGCGTCATTGGATTTGGCATAGGAGTTGGCCGTCTCGAACATCTGTTTCACCGTCTTTGGTGGTTTGCGCCCGAACTTCCCGATTAACAGCTCATCACAGACTCCCTTCTGGAAGGCGGCGATGATGATGTCATCGGTGATGTTGGGGATCTTATTGCGCTTATTGGAGAAACGGCGGATGTAATCCTTCAGAGGCTCGTCCGGCTTCTGGATGACGTTGTATAGATCGAAGTGCGTGCCGGGCCTCTCGAAGGTACCCTGAAAGTTGGCGATGAAGTGGTCCCTCAGCTCACTCCACGAGCCGATTGAGCCTCTTGGCAGGCTCGTGAGCCAGTTCCTGGCTGAGTTGGCGAGGGCCATGGGCAAGTAATTGGCCATAGCCTTGCTGTCGCCGCCTGCTGCGCGGATAGCGAGAGTGTACACGGTAAGCCACGACTCGGGGTCGGTCTTGCCGTCGTACCTCTCTATTCCTGTGGGCTTGAATCCACTCGGCCAGTGCACTCGGCGAAGCTCCCGAGTGAAAGCTGGCACTCCGTCATCGTTGCTATCGGGTGATCCCCTCCGATCTTCCCGAGTGCGTCGATCTCGCTCCTGGTAGCGGTGATCAAGGACTTCCCGCAGATCACTCGGCGGGGTCTTCGGTTGGCTGGTTGGGTAGCTGGAGCTGTTGTTGCGGCGGACGCGGTGGTGGACGGGTGGACGCCCATGTCGTTTGTCGCAGGAGTCGGCCGTTTGCTCCTGGTACTTCTGTGTGGACTCGTGACGTGGGCCTCTTGGCCTAGTCGTGGACCGGTCTGGCTCGGGCCTCTTGTAGTCTCCTGACCTTAGAGGCGGGAGTCGGCTTTTGTCGGGCGTTTCGGCCACGGACTCAGTCGGCCTTCATGCCGAGGTGGAGGGATGGCCGTTGGCTGTGGCGGCGACGATGGTCTTGATTTTGTCAAGTATTGGAGTCACGTCGGCGGGTGCCGTCTCCATGACGGTGTCCAAGAGTGTGAGTGCGGCAACAGCGTTCTGCTGTGGCGTCTGGAAGATGTTGGCGTTGCGGACCCGCGTTTGAAGGATGGCCTCCTGAGCGGATCGTCCGGCTGTGCGTAGATCTTGCTTTCTCTTGTCAGCCTCTTCCCTGCGTTTCTTCTCCTCTTCCGCCAGCTTGCGCTCCTGCTGGATCTGGCTCGCTCTTCCTCAGCAAGCCTGTAGGCCATGGCTGAGTCGAACTCGTCCGGCTCAGCCATGAGGACATCGAAGCACTTCGGCCCGTAGTCCTTGTGGCAGTCGGAGTCGTCGGCTTCGTCTGAGGGGATGCCATAGAGGTCGTCGAAGTCGGCGGAGCCGAGGTATTCATTGAGCTCCGAAGATGAGCATGAGCCGAATGATGGGAGTATGACGGCGACCTCCCTTAGCCCCGGGTAGCCCGGTCCGGATCGTTCCCACCGAGTCGAGCTTGGTGGTGCGGGCTCCTCCGAGTGGGTCGACCTCGACTCGGGGAGAGGAGTTTGCCGTAGATCTCGGCGGCGTTTGGTAATCCAAACGACACCGAGAGGTCTCCTTCGAGTAGATCGCTTCCGTTGGGGAGACGAGAAGATCGACGCAGATTTCGGCCGTGTTCGGCAATCCGAACGGTGCCGAGTGAAATCCTTCATTGGAGAGGGTTGATTGCATCTTGGATTTGAAGATGTCGTCAAAGATCTCGGTGCTATTGGGGAGCCCGAACGGCGTCGAGTGGGTTTTTCCTTCCGACTGGTTCGAATCCGAGTCGAAGAAGAAGTCGTCGAAGTTGTTGCTGGCGAAGTCGCTGAATCCTGAAGGAGATCCCATTACGCTTGTCGGCGAGATTGTTGAAGAAGTCTTGACGCGCGGACCCCTACCTGGCACGCCAACTGTCGAAACTTGGTTTCGGCAATGTAATTTCTGGGGTCACAGTCAAGATCGCCAAGCACAATGGGTTAGAAGGAAAAGGAGGTTTAGACAGGTTCAGGCCCTCTCGTGAGGTAATACCCTACTCCTGTTTTGGTGGATTCGATCCGCCGAGTGTCTTTATTGATCTCGTGATCTGAGGCTTAAAGCTAAAAGCTGATCTCCTATCGGAATATCCCTCAAGGGACGCCCCTTACCCCCCTTATATAGTCCTGCGAGGCGGGTTTACAGATCAGAAACCCTATCTTAATCTAAGTCGGTTTCCTCAATCTTACCAAACTGTGACTATAGGCTGTTGCCTTATCTCAATCGGCAACGTAACACCCAAGTCATGTTTGGTTTACAGATATGGCAGGCGCAACCTATCCCTACCTCCAGTCGGATAAGCTTGCCATGTAGATACCCGATTGCCATAATCTCCACACCACCCCCACTGTCGCCACCTCCTCTCCGTCCCAAACTGTGTTGGCAACCACCCTTGCACCAACGGGCTGAACGTCGTCGTCGCTCTCTCCATTCCCGTGTCCGGTCAAATTGAGCCGACGCCACTATTGATGGTCGTTAACTACTAAATCCGATCGTCACATACCTCGGGAATAAAAGAGAATTAGCATTTCTTACACACATATAGGTTTAGAATTAATAAAGTTTCACATGTCCCTTGAGATTATGTGAATGTAGGTACTTATATAAATAAATGAAGTGAAAGTGCGCTTGCGTGGCGAAGAAACTTCCTTGCGAGTCGGGTATGTCTTTTGTATCTTACTTCCTTTGTACAACTTTACTCTATTTAATATATTCATCTTCTCGTATAATTGAGTATGGTTCATATACTAGTTGTTTAGATGTATGTCTCATCCATAGTTTATATGATAATTATATAATGGTTAGAGGAGTAACTCTATTGCCATGGTCACGGTCCAATATGCAATTAGGATGTAGGTATGCTCTTGTCTTAGTCAATAACACGTGGGCAAGGGTATCCATGGCAATATAAGCGTCGTGCTTAGATTGTTATATTGACATTGGATATGGTCATATCCCACAGGTTGTAGAGGTAGGCGGCAGGTGGTGACAGCCCTGTCCGTCCTTTGTCATCCTCCACGTTTGAGTATGACATAGGGCGAATGGTAAGAAATCGACTCTGGTGGCAGGCTAGGCCACTGGATTCAGTAGCCCCGTAGTCCTAGGAGCATAGAACTAGGTAGCTAACCATGAATATAATTATTTGTATAAGTTGTGCAATTGTATGAGAAGTACATTAGGAACTTAGCTCTAACACTATACTCTCCACTTCGCATTAGTGTACTATTAGTTAGGACTTCTATGTGTGTGTCACACTACCTCTTTACCACATATCTCTTACCCCTGCCTAGACTTTGGCAGCTCAACTATAACATATGAATATTCAATATTCATAGTAACTTAATATTCTCTTCTCGACCACCATCTTTCTTTGGGATAAAATAAATACGATACCCCGAAATACTACATGGTGAAATGCTATAACGGAATATTCGTGCGCTTGCAGATTTATCTGTGAACGTAAGAAATACAAATAGCATCCCTCGCCGAGCCGACGCCGCCCCAGCCAAGGCATCACGTTGCCTCCTGCCAGGCCGCCTCCCTCGTCCTGCGTGCGTAGCGTCGCCCTGAGCCACGTTGACCCACGCCCGGCCCTCGCCCCGGCAAAGCCGATGCCGCCCTGGGCCTTCCCCGCCACGCGCCGCCTTTGGCTCCCTTGCCTGCGTCGCCTCCAGACCTACACACGATCGCGCCTGCCCGGCGTCCTGCCAAGCACCGCCCCCAATCGAGGCATCACGCCGTCCCACTCTGTCACCCACGCAACTACCCGCACCCGGCCGTCGTCCCCGGCGCCGCTCCGGCCCACGCCTTGCCACACTGTCGTCGGCGCCCTCCTCCCCCCTACTAGTGAAGTGAGAGCAAAGAGAATGGGAGACGAGAAGAAAGGATAAGAAAGAGAGAGGGAAAGAAGAAGAGAAAAAATAGAAAAGAAAAGAAGGTGGGACCTACCAGTGGGCCACATTGGCCCTGATAGGTGGACCCCAACTGTCAACCGCCACCTCGGACCGAGCCCAAAAGGTCGATCCCCTATGAAAGTCTAATCACATACCTTTACACCCCAAGTTCATCTCCATAAGTCTAAATCTCCTCCCTACCTAGCCTTCTTCATCTCCAGGCTAAACCCCAAGCCCACCAAAATAAAAGTCCAATATACCTCCTCCCTCTCAGCCATAGCGCCAAGGAATATTCTTGGAATATTTCTTTCTAATTTAAAAAATGCTTTTTCCATATTTTAGAAAATCTATTAATCTTCCAAATTCCATATCCCACCAACCGTAAGTCCAATTGACTCTGGGTAACTATTGGTGTGAATTTTTTACACGTGCTGGCCTGGGAGATCTGCTTAGCTCCAGTGCAGGTTCAAATTGGTCGCGTTTGGTGATTGAATAGGCGTGCCAGTTGGTTTGATCCTATAACCAACAAGAAACAAAAAAAATAGACATTTGGTTTGGGTTAGATCTTACTCAATCGGCTATGGATATCAATAAATATACAATTGCTATCCCAAAGCACATTTAAATTAAGTGATTGGGATAGATCGGTAGCGTACCGAGATATTATAAATCACTTAGATCCAAAAGTACATTAGGATAACAGATATATATATTTATAACCTAGCTGATGTCATAGATCTAATGTAAATCGGCTAGTATTCCGATATGTTTTATAAAAAGATATTAATCTGAACTAAATGCATTGACCTAAGATCAATCGGCTATTAATACAACCTAACAGATTGATACTGAGCTTAACACATCTAAGTAGATTAAGATCTTAATATAAAAGGCAATTCTAATACATCTATCAGTAGTGATACATAAAGAAGATTAGAACAGGTAAGACCGGCTGAAACTCCGGTACTATCTCTAATAGTAAACATTGAACCGAACAGATCTGTGTAGCTCTAAAAGAACTTAATAGATCAACTTGATGCAGCATTAAGTACAAAAGGAGGTACGAGATCTATCTAGGCTAATGAGAACTCCTCGAGATGGTAGATATGCCATATAACCTGAAATCAACCTCTGGATCTAGCTCTGTCGGCTGCTATCTTCAAAGAGATATTAGCCGATCAAGAGATAGATCTAGACAATGATCTAGAATATATGCCGCATATGATAAATTAAGCAGTTTATAACATCAGAATTAGAGTATCATGACGATGGAAGCACTAACCCCGATGATACAAGCCACTTGTAACAAGAAATTACCTTCCCTGGATATCAAAATTGATGCAGCCCGAGAGCAAAGCAAGAACTCGTCAAGAAAACGTAAAACAAAAAGGTTGGCGATGCACCGAAGTTGTATTGATGTGTGTTGAATATACCCGAATATTTATACCCGAAATTGATGAGGTTTTCTACAAGGTCTCGGGTCATATTTATACCCGAATATACAATGAGTCCATAACGGACACGATTCCTATTACAAATTAAATCTCTAAACATATCGGCATTATCTATAAAGGAAACTATACAAAATATCCTAACTTAAAGATACAATTACCGTTGTAGGACCTTATCCGTAGATGGCAATATCTTTAACACACTTCTGGAAACCGAATCCAATAATTTATCTTGAAGCTTTCCTTTTGGGATTGGCTCCACCTCCGTCTCCAGTCGGAATCAGCTATCGGCTATCCTGGTCCGACTCGGACTCAGCCGACTGGCTCCGTAGCCGATTCGGACTTAGCTGATGTGGCCTCTGTTTCTGTAGATTGCGTGTTTCCTCCGATTCCGCTCCAATCTCTACTTCAAACACGCTTCAAACTCAGGGGTTTGGTTACCAAATTTGGTCATTAACACATGCCCCCCAAGTCCACGGCATTGATAATGTTGCGAATTTTATCCAATCCTATTTCTAACACAACCCTAGGTCGAGTTTGTTTCGGCCGTTATGAAAACTCTTTAAATAACGCCTCTCCGTGCCAAACAACTCACGCCGTTAACATGATCCACAAACCAGCAAACGTCCTCGAGTTCCCCGGTGACCTCTTTGGCTTCCTCAATCCCGCCGTGGCGATCCCATCTCTTCGACGAACTCAACCGCAGCAATGACCCCCGCCGCTCAACCAGGCTCTCCACCCGCCAAGTTCCCAGAGGTACGCCCAATCGGCCAACCCTTTTCTTTTCCCGCCTTTTAGCCGTAGGTCTGAATTTTTTGTTTTCCAAATCTGAAATCCACCTCTTTTTCTGATTATAGCATCTCGCGCATCAAGTAGCAATTCCAAGCTTAGTCAGCGACAAGAGATATTACTTAGGGCCTATCGGCAATAAGGTGTAGGATTGAATACTCAAAGTAAAGCCAACCAGAGGGGGGTGAATAGTTGATGTAACCCAAAAACAAGTTTTAGCGGAAATAAAACTTTACTCTCGATTCGGAGCAAGTCGGTCTCGACCGAAAGTGTGCCGCCGGTCCGACCGCCTCGAGTGCCGGTCTCGACCGCCCGATATACACCCGCCTCGACTCGCCGTGTAGCCGATCGCCGTGCCTTAGCCGATTCCCCAAATGCAGCCGATCGCCGATGAAGCTTGGTCTGACCGTAGTAGTGCGTGCGGTCTGACCGGTGAGTTGAGTCGGTCTAACCACTGTTTAGACCACCGCACCGAGGAAGAAGATAACACAAAGAATTCTCCAAGAAGATTGATCTTTATTGAATCTCTCTATGTTTACAAAGTGCAAACAAAGCACTCCTCGCAAAATCTCAAGCTAAACTTGAAACCCTAACTCGAAACTCTTTAAAACTCAATACCAAAGCGATACAAAGAGGCCACGCCTCCCCTAACTATTTATACACAAGACCCGCAGCCAAACCACGAATCCAACTCATATAGAAAGTCCTAAACACCTAGGAAACCTTCCCATATAAGTACAAACTTGATATAAACCAACCGTCACAATCTCGGTCTTTCCAAAACCGAAATTCCGCTTTCCATACGCACACAATATCTCCATCGTATGCCATATGGAAACTTCACCAATTATGTGCATCAATCTCTACCCTTCAGCATCCCGCATGATCTCCATCTTGAACGTCACCTTATCTCCAAGTTGACTCCAACTCGATCACCGGCAACACTTTCCCGAGGCGTAAAGATTACCTGCATACAATTAAACAAAGAATACCATATCCGAGCATAAGCTATCTCCAACTTGAATCATTGTTAGCATAAATGAACATACACGTGCATAGGAACACGAAACTCCCATGTATATGAAAGGAAACAAACCAAAACCGAAACCGAATCAAAATCGGCAACCAGTCGGACTGACTCGACCGGGCTGACCGCAGTTGCCTGCCCGATCTGACCGCAAGAATACCTCCGGCAGACCGGGCATAAGCTCGGCCAGACTGCGCCGGCAAACACTAAACACCTGCCAATGTCCAAAATTCAACTATCTCCAAAACCACTTTGTCAATGAATCTCCAAATAACAAAACACACAAAGCAATAATCCCAGATACCAATTGTTCATCATCAAATGAAGAATCAAACACACTTTGATTTTACATAAGGATCCCACTGAGTTCATCATAGTCAAAACCAAGAGAGTGCCCTATAGAATGAGGAACCCAAACCTAGGCCACTGGAACAACACCTTTAAATCTTGGCCTTCAACTGACAAGTCATGGCCATCATGGTACAAAAGGATGTAGACTAGCAAACAAAGTCACTGGGAAGAAATCGGAATAGCCCAATGCCTCACTTTATCCATAGCCGACATGCCCAAGGATGAACCATTAGTGTCGGCTGCCACATATTTTTGGAACAACACACTGAATGCCTTTCTTTTCCAACAAGGTCCCATGACCCCAACTTTAGCCGATGTCTTTATGCTAACGGGTCTTGACATCATGTCATCGACTAACCCCAACCAACTGGACAGCAAGGGCCAATTTTCCTTTAAGACCAAAGCAATTGGGGGTTGGAACGGATATGTGGCCATGAACATGGGAACTGGGCCGATTAATGCCAGAGAGCATACTGCCATTTTGATGATGTGGCTGGAGAAATTCATATTTTGCGGGTCAAGTTGCGGTCCCACAGCCAACTGGAAAGTACTAGCCGAGGCCTTGGTTGATAAGAAAAAACTCCCCTTAGGCAAATTCCTCCTCGGTTACCTTTATCAGATGTTGACCCAAGCCGTGTGCAAGATCGCAGGCGACGCCACTATTAGCACTGGAGGCCCTTGGTGGTTTCTGCAACTCTGGCTTGTGTTGCTAACCCAGAAAGTATCTGGTCAGCCGAGATTAGCCGACGCCCGCTTCCCCCTCCTGGAGCCGATTGAAGATGATGATGGAAATGAAGTGGCTACCAGAAGATGTCTGTCCTTTGGGGAAGCCGCAACCACTCACTCTGGATCAAAGCAATGAAGTGAGCTACTGGCCAAGTGGTTAATCTCCTTCTATGATGGCCTGGCCAAAAATAATCGGACTTGGTTCTTCTACGAAGACTAAATGGAATTCGAGTTGCCGATTGATTTAAACTTGGATGAGATCAACTCGGACAAATATCCCAAGTGTAGAGAAATCTTCACCACAACACTCACTCCATGTATCTTGTCGACTGGAGTACATCAAGGCCGCAATGTAACAAAGACTTACGAATTTTACTACCCAATGTCGGCTGGAAGATAGTTTGGGCTTGGACAGCTATCGATCGGCTGCTATTACACCGGCAAGATAGAGACTCGAGGGGTGATCGACTCAAATTGGTGATGAACAAATTAATGGAGATAAAGAGCCCACCCCTCGGCAGCATCGGGATCCTAGAGTTGGACCACAATAGGAGCGCAGCCTATGACAGGTGGTGGGTGGAGATCAAGCAACACATCTTCCATCAACGCGCCTCCATATACCTCATCACCCTCCTGTCGGATGAAATCCCCTATGTAAATATTTCCATCCTTACGCATCTTTTCTTTTTGATCAATCGGCTATCGTCTCTCGCTAACACTTTAAACAATTTTTCCTTTTGCATACGACAGATTCGGATCCCCCACAGTGAGCAACTCTGGAATTGCCACTGAATACCGCCTGGGCGTTCTCACGAACAGATGTGGATACGCTCCATCAGCCATTGGTTAGGACGCGTCGAAACTGAAGACTTTAATGCACAGCCAAACTCGCCAAGCAGTGACAAGGAAGAAAAGGGCCGTCCCATCGGCTGCCCCCATGAAGAAGCAAAGGAAACCAAGGCCGACTGCACCAGCCGATAGCCTGCCTTCACTCGATCCCAGCATTGACGAAGCCCTTCACAAAGAAGTCATGGATGAGGAGATCTCAGAAGCTGTGAAAGAAGCAACTGAATCGAGCAGCTCCAGCCATAACTCCGTCACCCCGTCGGCCGATGATCCAACTCCACCAAGCCCTCCTGCTCCGAAGCAATCGGTAAGCATCTTGTTTTTCTCTAATCTGGCCCTTAAATTATAATCATTCAAACCCTGACCAAATCCTCTTTGTAGTTCAAGAGATTAGCCGACCGACCTCCTCGTCCAGCTTCACCAGTAATTTCTGAACTTATCTCTTCCTTTATTTTTTTACTTATGCTTGCGTTGACCGACTCGTACTAACACTTATGCTTTTTGCAGCCCCTCGGTCTCCATCGGCTACCTCCCGTGTATCAAGCGAGCGAACTCTGTCGGCTATGGGCAGCCATCACACTGAAGAAGCAGCTGCGCCAGCTCCTGTTGTACGAGTAAGTTCGCTTCTCTTCTTCCTCAAAAGTTTGGGATCGACTATCATGCGTTGTTTTAATTGTGAAACTCTTTGTGAAGACTCTAGCCAATTTGCTTCCATTTGACATCAAAGAGTTTGTCGGTGAGTGTCACGCCCGATTTTCGTTCGGGATTAAAAATCATTAAGTAATTCATTTGCTAGAAATTAAATAAAATTAAAAGCGGATTAATCAAGTGAAAGTAATAAGGAAATAAAAATTTCCTTTAAAAATCATGGCTGGAATTTTTTTGAAATATTCTCCATGCTCTAAAGTATTCTCTAAAATTTTTCGTGAAATTTTGGAGCTCCAGAAATAATTTTACAAAAATACAAAGAGCATTAAAATAATTATTTAAATACATAAATTAATAAGTAAATGATATTCTTGTATTTTTATTAAATACTTTGAGTGTCCATCTAATTTCAGGATTTTTCTTGGAATAATTTGAGCATTGGAAGTATACATAAAAATTCAAGGAAGTCTGGAAGGAAAAGTCTGCTTTGCCTCCCTCTGCTACAGTTGTCGTCTTCAACCTGCAGCAGTCTGCGCACTGTTCATCCAGATTTGAGTTTGTTTACTTTCCTTTCCAAGTCTGGCCAAATCCCTTGCTCAAATCCAAAATTGATTAAGGGGAATTAATCCCCACCTCTTCCTCATCATTTTTCCCATAATTCCCAACTCAATCCCACAACAGATCGTGGTGGATTTCGATTTGGTTCTTCAGTGTTAAACACCACCATGGCCGGCCATTCCTCTCCCTCCTAGGTCAATTTCCTTCCCAATTAACTCACAAAAATCGGTTCCTCTCCTCCTCCTCATCATTTCCCCCATGAATCTTTACCCGAGTCTCGCACGAACTCATTGTGGATTTTGATTTCGCACTTATCTATTGAACTGCACCATTGCTGGCCGACGACTTCCTCTCCCCGGCCAACCCCCTCCCCTTCCTCTCCCCAGTGACGATCCCCCTCCCCTCCGGCCTATAAAAGGGAGCCCCCAGCCCCCTCCACACTCCCCTCACACCACCTCGAGCTCCCTTGCTCTCCCTCCATCCCTCCGCTCGGCTTCCTCTCTCCTTAGCGCCGGCAAACTTCGGCCGCCCCTCCCTGTCAAGCCGAGCAGCGCCAGACCTTGCCACCACCTCAATCGGCCTCGCAGCCACCTCCTCTTCCCCGGCCTCACGTCCGTCTCGCCCAAAGACCGTCATGTCGGCCTGTCCATCCACCTCACCGGCGCATCTCCGGTCAGCTTTTCCTCCTCACCCATGCGCCGGTTGGCTACGCCATCGCCACCTACGGCATTAAAGCATCGCCCTCCACCTCGGCCAAGGCCCATTTTTGCCCGGAACACACCGAAACCCCGCTGCCCGTGGTGCCTCTCCTTCAGCCTCGCCGGTGCCACTCCGGCAGCCCTTTCCGCCTTGCCGGAGCGTTATCCGACGTCGTGATATACTTCCTCGTCATTGTTGCGTCATCTCCTTTGCGGGCCTCTGCTTGGTTTCTGTTTGTCACTAGCGTCCCGTGATCATCCTCGCGTGTACAATCTTCGGCAGGCCATTCTTCCTTGCCGGCACGTCGCCCTGTGGCCTCATCGTCTCCATCAACGGCAATGTGGCAGCGTGTTCCACACCATCCTCACCATCGTGCGGTCGCCGCTGGCTGCCGTCATCGTCCTCTCACCATTCCCGATTGTTTTTGTCCTCGTCCCCGCGTCGGCACAAGTACGCCGGCTTTTCCTCCCCTCACCGTCGTGCGCCCGGTGAGTTCCTTCCTCCTCTCTCCGCTCTCACTCGCTGACGACAGTCCTTGCCCGCTGTCGTCATCCTACTCTTTACCTTCCAAAAATAATTAAAAATTGCATAATAAATCAATTTAATTTTTGGAATCCATTTAAATGGTCCAAAACTTCTAAATTTCATATCTAATCCATACAAACTTCAAATTGGGCCATTCAAATTGCAAAATTCCTCTAAAATTGAGCTCTACATGTTTGTTTACTTTTCTTGTATTGTTTATTTGGTTTTTATTAGGGTTTTTCCTTGTTTTGCATGCTAGTGTATAGACTTTGTCGTTTCGGAGGTTCGCGCTACGAGGAAAAGAAGATTTGTTCGAAGGAGCAAGGCAAGTCATGTCATTTTGATCATATTGCTATCCCAGTTTACGAAATTATGTTTATTTAAATTATTGCATTTCGCTTTATTAAATTCCCGCATCTATCACTGTTTTATTTAGCTTTACCGATTCTCCTTGTTATAGCCCTATTACTTGTATTATTATGATCCTTGATAACCCTAGGAAAAATTAAACTAGTGAGCACTTTATGTATGTGGTACTCACTAGCAAACTTAGGAATATGCTTAGACATGCTTGAATAGAAACAATTAGATGTTTTCAATAATTAGACTAAGGAATAACTTATAATGATGAAGTTTTGGCTATTTAGCCGTGGCAATAAATGTCCCCTTCAAAATTCCCCAAACATATTTTTGACTGGGCATGAGGTGCATGGTTTTGTTAGTCGCACCTCGGCCGTCGTAAGGACCGGTCTTCGGGCCTCTGTTGCAAAGCATTTCCGTACTACCACCTGTCTAATGGGTAAGGCTTAACACCTCGACTAGTATGGTCAGAAACAAAAAAGACACGGATAGGGATGGATGAAGCCCTAGGAAGGGTTGAAGCCCATGGGATGACGTCTCTGGCAAGTGAAGGCTCAGAACGAGTCGAGATGCCTGGGGGCATAGATTGTCTGCTCGACCCAAGGCACCTGGCGGGGGAAGTCTATGTCGGTTTTCTTTGTTTAGGGCAGTACTAAGCGATGAGTTATGTCATGGCTTCCGTCCGTATGCCATGGTGGCATGTGGCACGTCGCAACATGTGGGGAAGACAAGGCTGGTGGGTAAAGATGTACACCTCTGATCAGAGTACATCTATTCGAATAGCCACGCCCTCGGTTATGGCCAAGCCAAGCAATGTACCCAAGTTAGAGTTTAATTCTATTTAAAACTGAAAGATTTGGAGTTAGAACATGTTGGCCTGAGTTAAGGCAAGATCGCGTTGAAGCGCAACTTGGTAATAATTTGACAAGAGATAGGCTCATGTTTTACTGAAATGCCTTAAAATATTTAAATGTTTTGAAATGCTGATTTTCTACAAAATAGCCTTATATATATGAATTCTTTGTACCCCCTTGCATTGTTTGCATTCTCCCGGCATGGCTTGTTGAGTACAGTAGTTGTACTCAGCCTTGCAATTCCTTCCCCCTTTCAGAAGTGTAGTGTCTCTGAGTCGAACATGGTGTTAGAGGACCAAGGCTCAGACCCTAGTTGAGTTTGCCCTTGGAGTGGAGCTAAAGCCCTACTAGGATCGTCCCTCTTTTCAGCTGTCGTCGCTTTCTTCGAGTGCAAGGACTAAGTGCCTCTTCTATAAGTATATTTATACGCTTTAATTTACGTTTGGATTTGTGTATTGATTTGTCATTTTGTGTACCCTGGCTGGTCCTGGACATGGAATTAATACACAAAATAGTCTGGAAATTTGGGATAAATTTTCGGGCGTGACAAGTTGGTATAAGAGCCATCTCGACTGTAGGTTGAGCCAAATGGTCAAACCCTTAAGGACAAGTTTTCTGAAAATCTTATTTGCAAAAAGTCTCTTCCCTCCCTCTGGAGCTCTTTGCAAAATAATTTGTCAAATATCTCTCTTTCCCCTCCACCTCTTTTAGATGTTGAACCTGGAGGACAAACCCAGTTGCTCATCAACCGGTGGAAGTCAAGTCAAGCCTCAAGCTTCAAGCAAGAAGATCAAGCCAAGCCGCCCCGCGTCAGCGTTTGTCAAGGATCAAGTGAAGTCTTCCCAGAGTTTACCTAAAGCCAATCCTTCCCGGAAGAGCAGTATCGATAGTTCCTAGGTCGTGTGTTGTTTGCTGTGTGTAGGTGTATGGTTTACATCAGTGGTGGGGATGTGACCATACTAGGTTGTTTGTCTAATCAACTTGAATAATAAAAGTACACCCACATCAGATCTGTAGTCAAGCAGGTTAAGGTCTTGCCTATAGTGTGACTTTTCCCTTGACCTCCCCTTTCTCCTCCTGCAGTAGATGGGTAAAGCCAGGGGCAATGTCAGTGGATCAAAACCCCAACCGTCCCATGGGTTAGCTCAGAACAACACTGCGAGTGTTCCACCTCCACCTCCTGGGGATCCAACTCTAGCCCAGGTAGTGGCCAATCAGACGCAGTTAATGACCATCATGATGCAGCTGATGCAATGACAATATCAGCAGCAGCATATGCAAGTTCAGGGTCAATGTCAAGAGCAATGTCAGCATGCTCTGACGCAAGCCCTGGTGACTCCCGCCAGCATACCATCAACTTCCCAGGAGACGATGGCACCAATCTCGCAATCATGCCGGAAGGAAACGCATGACCTCTGCTATGGCTACAGTGCACAAGGTCATGCTGCAAGATAGTTCATGGGACATGAACACCAGGCCACCGATCGAAGATGAACTGCAATGCCCAAGAAGGAAGAAAGATTCAGGTCAACTAATCAGCTAGAATTCTGACACGCCACCGTCCAACTCTAAGAAGAGAAAGGCACCAGTATGGAATATAGGAAGCGCCAGCAAAATGATTGTCACCGGCACCGAGTTTACTCCCGAAGATGCTGCGAAAATTCCCCGGCGCTTGAGAGGAAATACCTTCCGTGATGCACGTCAGCTAACCCAACACCTTAGGCTATATGGTCCGCCCAAGCCGGAAGATGATGAATCGAAAGAGGTATCCTCTGATGATGATGAAGTGATTTTTGAGGACATTAATGAAAATAAAATGGAGCCCAGAGCATGTACTCGCTGTGGAGAAATTGGACACACTGCGAGCACGTGCACCCACATCTGCCTCTGTAGTGAAGACGCCCATATGCCAGGAGAATGCCCTATGAGAATTGTCACGTGTTTCTTGTGTGAGGGAACAGATCATGTACCTAAGGATTGCCAATTGAATTTGTTTCTCGATAAGACCAAGAAAGATCAAATGACACCTCTCCAACTGGTCTATCAAACCTTGGGTGGCACCATCAATGGTGATGATGCTCCTGATCGTCAACCAACTCCAACCTTAGTAAAGACCACCAGTGGTAACAGAGGCGTGGAAAGCCAGACTCACGAGTCAGTGCACCTTTTAGTTCCAATTGCAGGCCTGCAGACCCAGAAGAGTGCACCTCGTGATTTATTAGGTCGGATTTGTTTCAACTGTCGCAAGCTAGGACACTTTTTCATTAAATGTCTACTTCCAAGACTAGCAAAAGAAGCTCGTTGTTGCTTCAACTGTGGGGAAACAGGTCATCTATTTGAAGGTTGTCCAATGGCCAAGCACCAAGATACCCGCACTATCGGCAATAACTTTAGCAGTGCACCTCGCGTTGCTCCAATCTAGATGGCCAGCAACCAATTGCAGATTGGCGATACCTCAAGCCAGAAGGTCCTATCTACTGCAACTACTAAGAAGGTTGTTATTTTCCAAGGAAGGTCTGCATGCAAGGCAATGTCCCCGTTGGAACACCACCTTGTAAGCAAGGACAGATCAAGTCAACTAAGCCAGAATCACAAGAGTAAAGGTCGCCCAGTAAAGACGTCTGCTAGTCAAGTCTGCAACAGTTTGCAAGTGTTTAATCTACAATCGTGTTTGCTTGTACAAAAAAGTTTCATGGCAGTTATGTAAAGAGAAGGAGATTATTGAATACATCTGGAGTATCCAAAAGCAAGTAAACTTGTGTAACTGCTACTAAACCTAGAAGTTTCTTTTCGTGACTCATTATGGTTTTGTTGAGTTTGAAAACATGGTCTCTAACATAGGAAGGAAAAGGTTAACCAATAAATGAAGAATGGTTAGACTGTGTTAAACACTCTCTCGGAAAAAGGGTATCAATGGTATCACATGGTAACAAAAAAAGGTGACGAAATAGTCGAAAGCAACATCATAGAAGAAGAATCAAAACTCTCTCGCCTATTCTCTGGAAAATTTATCACTGGTAACGACACTCGGTCATAGGATTGCCTTCATCACTAACTGATCTCTCCAAGGACTGCCAGCCACCAAAGTGTTGTTCGAACCCTAGCCAGCTATCCATGAAGGAACAAACCAACCAAGTCAAAATCACACAGGGTCAATTCTCAGAGTACCGAAGTTGCCAACATTAATTGTGCAGTCCAAGGAAAGGAAGATGTTTCAACTCCTGCAATCAGATCAGGGTCAGAGCGAACATAATCAACCAGTGTGAGTTAGAAAGAAACCGCAAAAGTCAGCAAACCAACCCAGCCTCACCATACCTTCTTTCTTTCTAACCCCGAATCTCGGGACGAGATTCCTATAAGGGGGTAGGTTTGTCACACCCCGATTTTCATTCGGGATTAAAAATCATTAAATAATTCATTTGCTAGAAATTAAAGAAAATTAAAAGCGGATTAATCAAGTGAAATTAATAAGGAAATAAAAATTTCCTTTAAAAATCATGGCTGGAAATTTTTTGAAATATTCTCCATGCACTAAAGTATTCTCTGAAATTTTTCGTGAAATTTTGGAGCTCCGAAATAATTTTAAATATACAAAGAGCATTAAATTAATTATTTAAATACATAAATTAATCAGTAAATGATCTTCTTGTATTTTTTATTAAATACTTTTAGTGTCCATCTAATTTCAGAATTTTTCTTGGAATTATTTGAGCATTGGAAGTATATATAAAAATTCAAGGAAGTTTGGAAGGACAAGTCTACTTTGCCTCCCTTTGCTACAGTGTCGTCTTCAACCTCCAACAGTTCGTGCACTGTTCATCCCGATTTGAGTTTGTTTACTTTCCTTTCCAAATCCGGCCAAATCCCTTGCTCAAATCCAAAATTGATTGAGGGGAATTAATCCCCACCTCTTCCTCATCATTTTATCCATAATTTCCCACACAATCCCACAATAGATCGTGGTGGATTTCGATTTTGTTCTTCAGTGTCAAACACCACCATGGCCGGCCGTTCCTCTCCCTCCCAGGTCGATTTCCTTCCCAATTAACTCACAAAAATCAGTTCCTCTCCTCCTCATCATCATTTTCCCCATGAATCTTAACCCAGTCCCGCACGAACTCATGGTGGATTTTGATTTCGCATTTATCTGTTGAACTGCACCATTGCTGACCGATGACTTCCTCTCCCTGGCCGACCCCCTCCCATTCCTCTCCCCGGTGACGATCCCCCTCCCCTCCGGCCTATAAAAGGGAGCCCCCAGCCCCCTCGTCACTCCCCTCACACCACCTCGAGCTCCCTTGCTCTTCCTCCATCCCTCCGCTCGGCTTCTTCTCTCCTCGGCGCCGGCGAACTTTGGCCGCCCCTCCCTGTCAAGCCGAGTAGCGCCAGACCTTGCCACCACCTCCATCGGCCTCGCAGCCACCTCCTCTTCCCCGGCCTCACCTCCGTTTCGCCCGGAGACCGCCGTGCTGGCTCGTCCATCCACCTCACCGCACGTAACTCCGGTCGGCTTTTCCTCCTCACCCGTGCACCGGTTGGCTGCGCCATCGCCACCTACGGCATCAAAGAATCGCCCTCCACCTTGTCCAAGGCCCGTTTTTGCCCGGAACACACCGAAACCTCGCTACCCATGGTGCCTCTCCTTCAGCCTCGCCGGCACCACTCCGGCAGCCCTTGCCGCCTTGCCGAAGTGTTATCCAACGTCATCATATACTTCCTCGGCATTGTGGCGTTGTCTCCTTTGCGGGCCTCCGCTATGTTTCCATTTGTCGCTAGCATCCCGTGATCGTCCTCACCGGTACAATCTTCGGCAAGCCATTCTTCCTTGCCGACACGTCGCCCCGTGGCCTCGTCGTCTCCGTCAACGGCAACGTGGCAGCATGTTCCACACCGTCCTCACCACCGTGCAGCCGCCGCCAGCTGCCGTCGTCGTCCTCTCATCGTTCCTGGTTGTTTTCGTCCTCGCCCCCCACGTCGGCACAAGTACACTGGCTTTTCCTTCGCTCACCGTCGTGCGCCCGGTGAGTTCCTTCCTCCTCTCTCCGCTCTCACTCGCTGACGACAGTCCTTGCCCGCTGTCGTCATCCTACTCTTTTCCTACCAAAAATAATTAATAATTGCGTAATAAATCAATTTAATTTCAAGAATCCATTTAAATGGTCCAAAACTTCTAAAATTCATATCTAGTCAAATTGGGCCATTCAAATTGCAAAATTAATCTAAAATTGAGCTCTACATGTTTGTTTACTTTTCTTGTATTGTTTATTTGGTTTTTATTAGGGTTTTTCCTTGTTTTGCGTGCCAGCGTGTAGACTTCGTCGTTTCGGAGGTTCGCGCTTGCGAGGAAAAGAAGATTTGTTCGAAGGAGCATAGCAAGTCATGTCATTTTGATCAAATTGCTATCCTAGTTTACAAAATTATGTTTATTTAAATTATTGCATTTCACTTTATTAAATTCTCGCGTCTATCACTGTTTTATTTAGCTTTACCGATTCTCCTTGTTATAGCCCTATTACCTGTATTATTATGATCCTTGATAACCCTAGGAAAAACAAAACTAGTGAGCACTTTATGTATGTGGTACTCACTAGCAAACTTAGAAATATGCTTAGACATGCTTGAATAGAAACAATTAGATGTTTTCAATAATTAGACTAAGGAATAACTTGTAATGATGAAGTTTTGGCTGTTTAGCTGTGGCAATAAATGTCCCTTCAAAATGCCCCAAACAAGTTTTCTACTGGGCACGAGTTGCATGGTTTTGTTAGTCGCACCTCGGCCGTCATAAGGACCGGTCTTCGGGCCTCTGTTGCAAAGCATTTCCGTACTACCACCTGTCTAATGGGTACGGCTTAACACGTCGCTTGTAAAGTCACAAACAAAAAAAACACGGATAGGGATGGATGAAGCCCTAGGAAGGGTTGAAGCCCATGGGCTGACGTCTCTAGCAAGTGAAGGCTCAGAGCGAGTCGAGATGCATGGGGGCATAGACTGTCTGCTCGACTCAGGGCACTTGGCGGGGAAAGTCTATGTCGGTCTTCTTTGTTTAGGGCAGTACTAAGGGATGAGTTATGTCATGGCTTCCGTCCGTATGCCATGGTGGCATGTGGCACGTTGCAACACGTGAGGAAGACATGGCTGGTGGGTAAAGATGTACACCTCTGATCAGAGTAATTCTATTCGAATAGCCGCACCCTCAGTTATGGGCAAGCCGAGCAATGTACCCAAGTTAGAGTTTAATTCTGTTTAAAACTGAAAGATTTGGAGTTAGCACATGTTGGTCTGAGTTAAGGCAACATCGTGTTGAAGCGTGACTTGGTAATAATTTGACTAGAGATAGGCTCGTGTTTTATTGAAATGCCTTAAAATATTTAAATGTTCTGAAATGCTGATTTTCTGCAAAATAGGCTTATATATATATGAATTCTTTGTACCCCATCGCATTATTTGCATTCTCCCGGCATGGCTTGTTGAGTACAGTGGTTGTACTCAGCCTTGCAATTCCTTCCCCCTTTCAGAAGTGTAGTGCCTCTGAGTCAAAGACGGTGTTAGAGGACCAAGGCTCAGACCCCAGTTGAGTTTGCCTGTGGAGTGGAGCTGAAGCCCCGCTAGGATCGTCCCTCTTTTCCGCTACTGTCGCTTTCTTCGAGTACAAGGACTAAGTGCCTCTTCTGTAAGTATATTTATACGCTTTAATTTACGTTTGGATCTGTGTATTGATTTATCATTTTATGTACCCTGGCTGGTCCTTGACAGGGAATTAATACACAAAATTGTCTGGAAATTTGGGATAAATTTCCGGACATGACAGTGAGGAAGAAGAGGCCACTAGCCAAGACCAGACTACCATAGCCGACTACATCAAGGAGAAGCTTCAAGACATCCATCGTCGGCTCAGCATCGATGTAGATCAACTGGTCATGGAGCGCGGGCCAGCCTGAGCACGCTTTAATGACATTCAGGGTCAGCTCCCCGACGAGGTTGCCGAAAAGATATCCCGAGCCGTCTTCATCGACTAGCACCGGTTCAAACTGGAAAGGGTTGTACAAAGAATGGTTGACCGGCGAGCCCAAGCCGATCTAGCGGCCTCGATCAATGCCACCGTGGAGAACATAGTGGCCGAGAAGGTAAAGTTGGATGTGCTGGTGGCTGGGCCGTCGGCTACACAGACTAAGATCGACCAACTCGAAGAAGAAGGGGCTCGCTTGTTGGCGAAACTCGACCAGTGCAGGGCCAAGCTTGTGGCAGAAAGCATGTGCTAGCCGATCTCCCCAAGGCAACTGAGGAACAGAAGATTAAGGTGGCTTCCACCATTAAGTACCTGGGAGACCTCCACAAATCGGCCAGAATGATCCCGGGCACCGAAGAACAAGGCATGGCGATAGTCAAAGAAATCAAAGCCATCAAAGAAGAGGCGACGTCGGCCATAGAGCAATTTCTGAGAATGTAATAGAACTTAGCCCTCAGAACTATTGATGTCTTGACTTGCCTCTTGACTCTGTACATATAACTTTTGTAATCGGCTCGCTGTGCCCTTAGCGTTAATCATATACCTTCCACCGATTCATATGTTTCCATGTCCTGAACTGCTTGAAAAAAAATTCAAAGTCCCCAAAAATTTTGAAGCTGTCTGACTCTGATCTTTGGCTTTGTATAATATATGCCCCCTAGTTTTCTCAATGTCGTCCTCAGCATTGATAAAATTAGAAGACGAAACTTTGCATCACCTGTCGGCTAGATTCAGCCGATTGGAAAAACTTAGGAGGGGAAAAACTTAAAGATATCCTAAAGGCGACGTGTATTACACATCGGCTAGCATAGATCAACAAGGACGTAGCCGAATAATGAATTGATCCAAACACTTGGGTAATATTTCTTCAAGTACTTGCCATTAAGAGCCCTTCCAAACACCTCTCCATCTAATCCTTCTAGCATATAGGCTCCCTTGGAGACGCATTTGTGGATCTTGAAAGGTCCTTCCCAATTAGGTGACCACATGTTGAATTTGCTATCTCTTGAGCCGATCGGCAGTATCAGTTTCCAAACAAGATCGCCTTTTTCAAAACACTTAGGCACAACCTTCTTGTTGTAGTGATGAGCCACTCATTCTTTATCTCTGGTCACCTTTTACAGAGCGCACATCCTTGACAAAACTAAGTCCTCGGACTCATCCACCATTAGATTATAATAATCATCGGCTGTCAACTCGTCCTGTAATTGAATTCTTCTTGAGCCGATGATGTTTTTCCATGGTAAGACTGCTTCATGTCCGTAGAACAATTTATATGGAGACACCTCGATTGCTCCATGGCAAGCCATCCGATAAGCCCACAATGATTTAGCCAATCGGCTATGCCATTGCTTTGAGTACTCAGCGATCTTTCCATTTATCAACTTGATCAAACTCTTATTTGAAGCTTCAGCCTGTCCGTTAGCCTGAGAATAATATGGTGAAGAATTCAACAACTTGATCCTCATGCTGTTGGCAAATTAGACAAACTTGTCGGAGACAAAGATAGATCCCTGATCTGTAGTGATAGTCTGAGGGACGCCGAACCTGTATATAATATGCTCCTTAACAAGTTCGATCGCATCCCGGGGTCAACCTTTTTTAAGGGAATTGCTTCCACCCACTTGGTAAAATAATCGGTTGCCACCAATATAAACTAATGTCCTTTGCTCGAGGGTGGATTTATCTGGCCGATCATGTCGATTCCCCAACCTCTGAACGGCCAAGGCTTGATGATGGGATTCATAGCCGATGCTGGTGCTCTCTGGATGGCTCCAAATTTCTGGCAATCTTGACAACCCTTGTAATACTTGAAGCAATCTTCCAGCATAGTCGGCCAAAAGTATCCTGCTCTCCGAAGTAACCACTTCATCTTATGAGCTGATTAATGAGTGCCACAGATCCCCTTGTGCACCTCTCCTATGGCAAACTTTGCTTGATCGGCACTCAGGCACTTAAGTAACACACCATCAATCGTCCGATAATATAAATCTTCATCGAGAAAAACATATCGTAAAGCCTTGTAGCGTAATTTTCTTGAGGCCGACTGAGAAGGGTTTTGTAGATAATTGTAGACATCAAACCTCTAGTCGTCGGCTGGGATGGTTGCAACTTCCACTTCGACATCTTTTATCATCGGCTTGTAGCCCGATGCCCCTTGAGCCAAATCTTTTGCCTCTGAGTTCTACTCTCTAGGATGTGTTTCAAGGTTACTAGCCAAAAACCATCCATCAATTCCTGGCATTTTTGATAGTAGATCATCAACACGTCGTTCTTGCACTCATATTCTCCTGATAATTGGTTGATGACCAACTGTGAAATCGCCCATTATCTCGATGGCGTCGGCTTCAACCTCCTTGAGCAGTTGTAAACCTTTGAGAACGGCTTCATATTCGGCTTGATTGTTTGTTGCATGAGGTATAATGGAAAAAGCAAACTCGAAGCTTGCTCCCCTGGGAGAGATTATCACCAAGCTGATGCCGCATCCGTTCGTGCAAACCGAGCCATCAAAGGTCAAAGTCCAAGGCATGATATCAACTGAGCCGATTGAATCATCTCTATGTTCCACTATAAGATTGGCTATGGCTTGTCCTTTCACTGCCTTGGGTGCCTAATACCTCAAATCAAACTCCGTCAAAACAAATATCCATTTTCCAACTCGCCCTTTCAGAACTGGAGCCGATAGCATATATTTTACTACATCGGCTTTGCATACTATGATGCACTCATTGGATAACAAATAATGCCTTAACTTCGTGCATGAAAAATATAGGCACAAACATAATTTCTCCATGGGAGAATACCTTGTCTCTGCATCCAGAAGCCTTCGGCTAAGATAGAAAATTGCCTTCTCCTTCCCTTTGATCTCCTGAATCAGAACCGAGCCGATAGACTTGTCGTCGGCTAATAGGTATAGCTTGAACGACACCCCCTTTTGTGGAGAAATAAATACTGGAGGGGAGCTCAAGTAATTCTTAATATTGCCCAAAGCCTTCTGTTGCTTTGCCCCCCAAGTGAATGCTTGATCGGCTTTCAGCCGAAACAGAGGTGTGAACGGCTCCATCTTCTCTGACAAATTGGCTATAAAGTGCGTGATGAAGTTGATTTTGCCGATCAAAGACTGTAATTCCTTCTTGTCCTTCAGAGGTTGAATAGTCTTGATAGCATTTAAGCTTCTCTGGGTGACCTCGATTCCCCTCTCATGAACATGGAATCCCAAAAACTGGCCAGCCGATACGCCAAACGCGCACTTCATAGGGTTTATCTTCAGGCCATATTTCCTTGTCCTCTCCAAAACCTTCCTTAAATCGACTATGTGGTCTTCCACTTCCTTGGATTTGACGATCACATCATTGATGTAGATCTCCACTAGGAAGCCGATCAAATCGTGAAAGATGTAATTCATGGCCCTCTGATACGTAGCTCCAGTGTTCTTCAGGCCAAAAGTCATGACGACCCACTCATATAAGTCGATTGCTCCTGGGCACCTGAAAGCTGTCTTGTGAATGTCTTCCTCGACCATGAAGATCTGATTATAACCTGCATTGCCGTCCATAAAACTTATAATTTTGTGACCAGAGGCGACATCTACTAGCAAATCGGCTATAGGCATTGGGTACTCATCCTTAGGGGTAGCCTTATTTAGATCTCTGAAGTCGATACACACCCTAAGTTTGCCATTTTTCTTCATTACTGGAACTATGTTTGAAACCCACTCTGCATATCGGCAGGGCCGAATAAAACCAGCATCATACAACCGAGTGATTTCGGCTTTAATCACATCATACATATCGGCTTTCAACCTCCTGGGAGGCTGTTTGTACTATCGATATCCAGGCTTAATAGGGAGCCAATGTTCAACAATATATCTGCTAAGACCAGACATCTCAAAATACTCCCAAGCAAAGCAGTCTTTGTATTCCTTCAATAAATCAATAAGCTTGGTCCTAAGATGAGAAGACAAATTCTTGCTAATGTATGTCGGCCTAGGCCTATCCCTTGGACCTATATCAACTTCTTCTAGCTCATCGGCCGACATGAAACCTTGCCCTAGTTTGCCGTCGATGTCGTCCACGGTGTCCTTGGTGTAGACGCTCGAGCCCTCCACGACGCCCTCAAAGTAATAATTGGGGCTCTTCGTCTCCAATTGGCTCCATGTCTGAATCGGACACCTTCAGAAAATCGGCCTGCCAAACTTTGCCGGACAGGCAATCAATGCCATCGACCTCCCATAAAGTTAAGTCAGCGTTAGCAACATTGACTGACCTGTCGGCTAGCACGATCTCTATTTTATCGCCTTGCCATTGGATTACGCTCTTATGCATTGTGGAAGGGATGCAGCAGTTGGCCTGGATCCAATCCCTTCTGAGCAGTAGGCTGACGACCCCTTCCCGTCGATGACGAAAAACGTTGTGGGCATGGTTTTGCTAACAACGGTCAGCTCGACATTCAACACCCCCTTGGCCTCTGATGGGTTGCCGCTGAAGTCCTTGAGCACCATATTGGTCTTGATCAAGTCATCGGCTCCCTTGCCCAGCTTCCTGAAGGTTGCATAAGGCATAAGATTGACAGTGACTCCTCCATCGACTAGCATTTTTGACATCGGCTTCCCATTGACGAATCCTTTATCATATAAGGACTTCAAGTGCCCTTTTTTGTCCCCTCGGGTTTTTCAAAGATGGCCTGTTCTAGGGACAACACTAGCTTGGCCAAGGTGTCTTCAACAGTGTCTGCATCGGCCTCAACAGCTTTGAATTCGGCTGGCAATATGAACACCATATTGATTGATGCAGAGGCTATTCCTTTTCCTTTTGCGACCCTTTTGGCCTTATCGGCAGGGCTCTCGTCGACTGGGGCCTATGCTTCTTGACGCGTCATTGCTTCCTGCCCTGCCATTGTTGTTGTTGATGCTGGATCATCTGCTAGACTTCTTCCTCCTGTCCTTCGCTTTTTAGCCTCTGAATTCTCCTTTTCTGCGTTTTAGTGAATAGGTCCAAAGGGCACCATTGGGGGTTGGCCGATTGTTCTTCCTCAGCCTCCTCTTCATTGTCCTCTTCGTCGTCTTCTTGGAAGAAGTCCTGGTGAATTGGGCCGAGCCGATCATGGACGGAAAGCTTTCGCTGGTTGAGTTAAACGGCTTGGGGGACGAATCGGCTAGAGCTTTCCAGTGGTGGGTTCCTATATTCGTCCTCCCTCTACTCGCTGTAGGCCGGGCAATTTTCGAGAGTGGGCAGCCTCATTCCTGATTCCCAACAGAATCGGAAGAACTCCAGCGCCAATTTGGATCGCAACCGTCGTGGCGTCGAAAGTATGCCATACCTAGCCGATCGGGTGTCCTCTGGTATGGTTTGCCACGCCGGGCTTCTTCTTCTTCCTGAACTCTCATCTGGAACTGCAGTCAGCTGTCCGCCTGTCTGGGCCGACGATCGGCCGATCGGGCGCTGGTGTAGACCATGTTGATTGGCGAGGCTCTCACTACAGTCGGCTCTTGTTGGCCTGAGTCGACCATGGTTGTTTGTTGGTTTCTAGCTAAGCTGTACACCATTCTGCTCTATCGATCAGCTCGCCCAGGGCCGTCTTGGACCGTGTTGACATGGAAGGGATTGCCGTCAACCTTCATCGGCTTAGCCGATTCTTCGAACTTGATTTTCCCTGCCTCGATGGCTGATTGAATCTGCTGGCGAAAGACCTTGCATCGTTGGTGCTGTGGGAGGTGGCGTTGTGTCACTTGCAATACTTTTTCTTTTTGAGCTCCTCGGCCGATGGAATTACGTGGTTGGCCGGAAGCTGTATTTGTTTCTCCTCAGCAGTAGATCGAAGATCCTGTCAGCTTTGATTATATCAAAATCATATTTTTTTCTCAACCGACTTCTTCAGCCATTGGCAAGTTATAGCCTTCTTATTCCTGGTCCACTCGGCTACTGCCACTTCCACGTCGCTGTCACTTGAGCATGAGTCCGTTGCGTAGGCGACGTGGGTGACTTTTTTGAAGGCCTTCTTTGATTCTTGAAAGCGCTGCTCATGAGCCGTCACCTTTTGAGCTAGATGGTCCAAGCTCTACAAATCTTGAGCCGAAAACCTCTCACGGATGGGGGCCAAAAGGCCATGAAAGGCTAAGTCGGCTAACTGGGAGTCCGACATTACCAGGCTGTAACAACGATTCCTCATGTCCCTGAATCATTGGATGTAGTCTTGCACCAACGCCTCGTGCTTTTGCCTGATACTGGTGAGGTCCGACAACTTCATCTCATGTGTACCGGAATAAAAATAGCTGTGGAACTGTTTCTCAAGATTGGCCCAGCTCTGGACCGAGTTGTAAGGCAGGGATGAAAACCATATAAAGGCCAATCCCAACAGAGATAGTGGGAACAAGCAAACTCTGAGCGCGTCGGTAGCCGATGCTTCTCTGCACTGAGCAAAGAATCTGCTGATGTGTTCGTAGGTTGATACGTTGTCTTGTCCAGAGAACTTTGAAAAATCTGGCGCCTTGTACCGGTTTGGCAGGGGCACCCTCTAAAAATATTCTAGGTATGGGTACCGGCACATATTGCCAGAGTCCTTCGGCTTGAGGCCGAACTGATCACGCATAACGTCGCAATGGTGGTATCGGCTCGTATTTGTAACATCCTGGCCCAGGGCTTAATAGGGTTAATAGAATACTCATACCACCAAGTTGCAATTTCTTTTTCGAAAGCTCATCTTCTAAGAACTCTGAGGTTAAGCGTGCTTGGCCTGAGGCAATTTGGGGATGGGTGACCGATCGGGAAGTTCTTCCCAGGTGCGCATGCGCATGAGTGAGGAGCGACAGGTGCGCATGAGTGAGGAGCGACTGGTGTTGGTCTGTGAGGACTGCTTGGCCTGAGGCAATTTGGGGATGGGTGACCGACCGGGAAGTTCTTCCCAGGTGCGCATGAGTGAGGAGCGACTGGTGTTGGTCTGTGAGGACAGTCTTAAGATCCTAGAGAGCTTCCAAATGTAGACGAGCCTAGCCCAGGGAAGGGTGGGACGTTACAAGTGGTATCAGAGCCTGGGGTTGACCGACGAGGACGTCGGGTCTTCAAAGAGGGTGTGGATGTAACATCCTGGCCCAGGGCTTAATAGGATTAATAGAACACTTGCAACTTCTTTTTCGGAAGCTCATCTCCTAAGAATTATGAGGTTAAGCGTGTTTGGCCAGGGGCAATTTGGGGATGGGTGACCGACCGAAAAGTTCTTCCCGGGTGTGCATGAGTGAGGACAAAGTGCGCAGAAAAGACTGGTGTTGGTCTATTGCTCGTGGCGGACGAATCCTTGTCGATACTTGATTGGTGGTGTCTGAGGCCTATAGTGATGCTCGTAGTTGCCTCATGGGAATTGATGCTGAAACTAGTTCATGGCAGGAGGCGGCCGAGAGGCAAATGGCGGTGTTTGCTCGGGGAGAGGCCGATTGCCGCCGAAGTTATGAGGCGGGTCCGACAGATAGTTACCAATTGGCATGCTATGTGTGACGGATCGCCGATTGGTATTGAACATGTCATCCGTTTGCTCCTGAGTTGTCACTGGGACACCGAGGCCCTGGTGTTGAGACTGTTGCCGAACCAGAACCTTGGGATGCAGGCGTGCAGCCGATGACTACACATTCGGCAGGAACGGGGCTCTCCTTGGAGGAGTTGGCTGCCCAAGTGGAGGGACTGGCAATCCGTGAGTCGACAGTGTCCTATAAGGTGGGAACTCGCCGTCAGGTAAATAAGTCGGCCCCCTCAACAGCTGCTCGGCTATCTTTGAATTGACCATGGTGCTTATCATATTGTTCAAAGTGTTGACCAATATGCCTGATTGGCTGACAAGCGCGTGATGGACACCCGAGTCGATTTGGTCTTGCAGTGTATATGGCCCCGAATCGTCCTACTCCTGCTTGATGTCCTCCATCTTCTTCTTCCCCTTCTTGTCATCGCTGGAGGTGGCATCAAAGTCCTCGGGAATCACAAACTTGTATTTTTGAATGATTGACCCAGATCTGGTCTGGGCGAAGGATTGCAAGTAATGTGCTTGCAACCGCTCCACCATCTACTGGTAATTGGCCTGGTGTTCAGCCGACAGCTTGTCCATAGTCACCGGGATGATGTTGTCTTGGTCGAGGTCGGCGACGAGATGTTCACCATTGTGCTGGATTCAGATGTTGGGGTCCCACCGGGTGTGCCAAAAGCGTGTTGGTTTGAATTTTTTACACGCGCTGGCCTGGGAGATCTGCTTAGCTCCAGTGCAGGTCCAAATTGGTCGCCTTTGGTGATTGAATAGGCGTGCCAGTTGGTTTGATCCTGTAACCAACAAGAAACAAAAAGATAGACATTTGGTTAGGGTTAGATCTTACTCGATCGGCTATGGATATCAATAAATATACAATTGCTATCCCAAAGCACATTTAGATTAAGTGATTGGGATAGATCGGTAGCGTACCGAGACAGTATAAATCACTTAGATCCAAAAGTACATTAGGATAACAGTTATATATATTTATAACCTAGCCGATGTCGTAGATCTAATGAAAATCGGCTAGTACTCCGATATGTTTTATAAAATGATATTAATCTGAACTAAATGCATTGACCTAAGATCAATCGACTGTTAATACAACCTAACAGATTGATATTGAGCTTAACACATTTAAGTAGATTAAGATCTTAATATACAAGGCAGTTCTAATACATATATCAGTAGTAATACATAAAGAAGATTAGAATAGGTAAGACCGGCTGAAACTCCGGTACTATCTCTAATAGTAAACATTGAACCAAACAGATCTGTGTAGCTCTAAGAGTGACTTAATAGATCAACTTGATGCAGCATTAAGTACAAAAAGAGGTATGAGATCTATTTAGGTTAATGAGAACTCCTCGAGATGGTAGATACGCCATATAACCTAAATCAACCTCTAGATCTACCTCTGTCGGCTGCTATCTTCAAAGAGATATTAGCCGATCGAAAGATAGATCTAGACAATGATCTAGATTATATGCCGCATATGATAAATTAAGCGTTTATAACATCAGAATTAGAGTATCATGACGATGAAAGCACTAACCCCAATGATACAAGCCAGTTGTAACAAGAAATTACCTTCCCTGGAGATTGAAATTCATGTAGCCCGAGATCAAAGCAAGAACTCGTCAACAAAACGTAAAACAAAACGGTTGGCGATGCGCCGAAGTTGTATTGATGTGTGTTGTTATTTTTTACAAGGTCTCGGGTCATATTTATACCCGAATATACAATGAGTCCATAATGGACACGATTCCTATTACAGATTAAATCTCTAAACATATCGGCATTATCTATAAAGGAAACTATACAAAATATCCTAACTTAAAGATACAATTGCCGTTGTAGGACCTTATCTATAGATGGCAATATCTTTAACGCACTTCAGGAAACCGAATCCAATAATTTATCTTTAAGCTTTCTTTTTGGGATTGGCTCCTCCGTCTCCAATCGGAATCAGCTATCCTGGTCCGACTCAGACTCAGCCGACTGGCTCCGTAGCCGATTCGGACATAGCCGATGTGGCCTCTGTTTCTGTAGATTGTGCGTTTCCTCCGATTTCGCTCCAATCTCTACTTCAAACATGCTTCAAACTCAGGGATTTGATTACCAAATTTGGTCGTTAACAGTAGCCCATGGAGCGGAGTTAAGGTTAGCTAAAGTCGGACTGGTAGTCCTCAGGAGGAGGTCAGATGTCCGACCTCTTCCTGGGGTCGGGAGCCCCGACCCCCGCCTGTCCCAACTCTATGACCAATCTTGACTATGGCTCATCAGCCCGACCTCCAATCTCCTCATGATAGAAGGCTTGCATCGCAAGGATCACGAAAAGGATAAGGAGGGGACAACCCGACAGAAGATAACGTCACCCAATAAGACTGCGCAAAAGGTACCTGCGGAGAGCGGATCCCAGGGCAAGGTGGAGCGCGAGATACCCAAGGAGCGCAGGACCGGGGGATCTCTATGTACTTTTTAGATGTTGTTTGTACTTGCTTTTAGCTTTTAGTCTTAGCTTTCTTGGCCCCCAAGTCCGCTTGTAACTGTCCCTTGATCTAAAAAAGGTAGGGCAGGACCACGAGAGAGGGGGATCGATTCTTGGGAGCTAGGTCTAATCTCTAGAACCCTAAGAACTATCATCCATTGTACTCTGTTTCATACACCGCCCCAACAAAGAACACAGGACGTAGGCTTGTTAGCTCCCGGAGGGCCGAACCTGTCTAAAATATCTCTAGCTCATTTTCTTTCTTGAGTCGACCATCGGGCCCTTTTGATAGACATTCCCAACCATTCTTTCACCTTCTTGGGTAGCCCCCTTGGAGGACTACCGACCCACACGTCGATAGTTGGCGCGCCACGTAGGGGCTCGTCTTCATCAATCCGAGTGGGGCGATGGTGGTTTCCTGGCCCGCTGACTTCATGGCGGGAAGGAGAGGCTGAACCGGTGGAATGGGGAGCGCTTGCGCTGATTTAACTCTTCCGTAGATTACTCTAAACTCAACTCTTTCTTTAAAGCATTCATGTTTTGCAGGAACCATGCCTTCAGTTATTTCTCGTTCTCCGTTTCATCTTTCTCCCGAACCACTGGGTAGCCCACGCATGCTCAATAACTTCTCCGCTACGCTCATGGTCTGCCTTGAGCTATGCGTCCCCAACCGGCTATGGTCGGGGTTCCCCGGAAGGAAGTCTATTGAGTATGCACCAGCTACTTGGTGGCTCGGTAGCCTCCCCAAGGACTCATGCAGCCTATCCACCTAAACATGACGGTCCCCCTGTTAACGACTAAATTTGATAACCAAATCCCCAGGTTTGAAGCAGAGATTGAGGCGGAATCGGAAGATATGCGCGACTGGCGGAGAAACAAGGGCCACATCGGCTATGTTCGAATTGGCTGCGGAGCCAGTCGGCTGAGTCCGAGTCGGACCAGGATAGCCGACGCTGATCCTGAGCAAAGATAGAGCTGGGGCCGGTCCCGAAAGGAAACTTGAAGATAAAGTATTGGATTCGATCTCCAAATTGTGCGTTAAAGATCTTGCCATCTATGGATAAGGTCCTGTAACAGCAATTGTATATGTAAATTAGGAAGTTATTAGATATTCCTTTTGTAATACGACATGGGACTGCGTCCCGGGATATTGTCATACTGTAAATAGTAGATAAGATAGGAATCGTGTCCTACGCGGATGTCGTTATGCCTGGGTATAAATAAGACCCGAGGGCTCTCTGTAAATATACACACACATCAATGCAAACTCGACGCATCGCCAAACCTTTTTTCTTTAGACGAGTTCCTGATCCCGCTTCGGGCTGCATCGATTTTGACCCCCGAATAAGGTAAACACTTGTCATTAGTAGTTTGTATCGTTGAATCTAGTTCTTACATCGTCATGATACTCTAGATCTGATGTTATAGGCTGCGTAATTTATCATATACGGCATATAATCTGGAGTAATGTCTAGATATATCTTGCCATCGGCTCGTTTCTCACGGGAGACAGTAGCCGATAAAGCTAGATCTAGATGTTGAACTAGTTTATATGCTGTATCCACCGTCTCGAGGGGTTTACATCAGTTCATATAGATCTAGTACTTCTTTTTGTACTTAATGCTGCATCACCATGACCTATTAAGTTGCTCTTAGAATTATTAAGATCTATTTGGCTAGATGTTTACCATTAGAGATAGTGCCGGAGTTTCAGCCGGCCTTATTTATTTTAATTATCTTTTAGCATTATTTACTATTAGATATATTAAAGCTGCCTCTTATATTAAGATCTCAATCTGGTTAAATGTCTTAAAGCGGTATCAGTCTATTGGCATCAGCCGATAGCCGATTGATCTAGGTTTACCGCATTTATGTTAGATTAATATCTTTTCATAAGATGTATCGGAGTAATAGCCGATTCACGTTAGATCTGTAGCATTGGCTAGGTTACAAATGCATATATTTATTATCCTGATGTATACTGTCTTGATATAGCCGATCTATCCCAATCACTTAGTTTAAATGTGCTTTGGGATAGCAATTATATGTAAATTGGTTTCCTGAGCCGATCCGGTAGGATCTGACTTTAACTTTAACGCATGTATCTATTTATTTCTTGTTGGTTAGCAGATCAAGCCAACTGGCACGCCTAATTCATCAAAGGTAGCAAAGGACGGACCTGCACTGGAGTTAAGGAAATGTCCCAGGCAAGCGCGTGGGAAAGATTTCTCATCAACACGCTTCTTGGCACGCCCGATGGGACGAATTAACTCGGCTAGAACGTAGTAACAAAGTCGACGTGATGGTTAACATCAAGAACCCCGAAGTCAGCGAGGAAAACATGGTTCCTGTCAAGATGGAACAATTGTCGGCTGAGCAATTGGCTGACTACAAGAAGATGGTGGAGGAACTGCAGGCCAACTATCTACAATCTTTTGCCCAGACCAGGTCTGGGGCCGTCCACCAGAAGTACAAATTCAGCATGGACGACTTCAAGGCATCCTCCTCAGACGACACAAAAGGAAAACACAAGATAGAGGAGCCGAAGCAAGAACAAGATGATTTGGGACTGCACACTTTGCAAGACCGAATCTACTTGGCTGTGCACCACACTCTCGTTAATCAGATGGGCATCTTGGTCAATACCCTCAACAACATGATTGCCACTGTGGTCGACTCGAAGAATGCCGATCAACTGCAGCGGGGCCGACTTATTTCACTGATGGCCTCTTCCCCAACTGCAGGTGCTTGGCAACACAGAATCGGTCAATGCCACCACCAGTACATCCAGGGCCACCAGGAGGGGTCCTCAGTCAGCCGACTGCATCCACGTCGGCTTCAAGGCCGTGCCCGTCATTCTGAACCGGCAACAACCTCCTTCTAAGGAGCAACTAGCCGGCATATTCGACTTAATTCGGTAGCAAGAACCTGGTGCCAATCTCATTCAAGGGGCACAGTACAATGCAGGCGGCCGTCGGCTCTTCTCTCGACCAATCACCACCGCCGGTGAATCGACCGCCTCCCGCGGTCGACCCAGCTCAATACTAGTATCGGGAGGCCAACATGACCAACATTACCGGCCACGACACCGCCACCTCGAGAATCGTAAGCACCCGTACAGTACGTTCAATATGAGCCGATACAGCAAGCCCAAGATAACAGAACCTAGGCCGATTTGATTGCCGACGTCATGCACGATCAATTCGTCCTCAAACCGAAAGATTCTAGCAACATGTATCGGTATCCATACCCAGAACATTTTGAGAGGGTACCACTGCCCAACCGATACAAAGTCCCAGATTTCTCCAAGTTCTCAGGGCAGGACAATACTTCTACGTACGAACACGTCAGCCGATTCCTGGCGCAATGCGGGGAGGTATCGTATAATGCCCTGAAAATCGAAGAATTTAAAAACTGGAAATTAAAAATCGGAGCTTACGAAAACTTTTGCTTGTTGCCTTTTGCTCGTGCTTATTGCTTCTTATTTGCCAGCTTGGTTGCATGAATTTATATGTCAACGATTCATCTCGGTGTTTGTGAAAACCAAACGATTTGGATTTTCGTTGGGAAGGAAAATCTCAAAGTATAAGGTTAGGAATTTTTAAAATAAAATCGAAAAGGGATGCGGAATCATGAAGATATATGTTTGGAAAATAAAACATTAGTTGGTGATTACGGAGTATTAATTGGGAAATAAAATAGGCAATAAAATATTTTAAGGAATTTATATAAGATTTAGGAAATTATTTGGAATTAAAAAGGTGATTTATGAATTTAGAAAAAGGGATTAATTTAAATATGGAGATATATATTTTAAAATAAATAAAGGTGGTGAAAAGTTTGAAAATATATTTTTAATTAATTTTGGGAATACTATATGTTTATTTAAAATTTTTAGTGTGAAGGAAAATAGAGATTGGAAAATGGAATTGAAAAATCGGGAAAATTAAAAATCGGCACTGTTCATTGGTCACCACCCGTTCGCCGCCGCACGGCCCGGCAGCGCCCGCGCTCGGCCCAGCCGCCCGCACGCCGCGCCCGCCCGCCGCCGCCGCGCGCCGTTGCGCCACGCGCCCACCCGTCTCGCACCGCCCCGCCGTGCCGTGCGCCATCGTCGCCACCCGTCGCCGCCGCGTCGGACCCCGCGCCCGCGCTCGCCACCCGTCGCCGCCTCACCCCAGCCCCCTTTCGCGACCTCGCCACGTGCCGCTGCCCGCGCCCGGCCCCGTGCGCACCCGCACCCCGCGCGCCCGGCCCCGGCCACCCGCGCGCTGTGTGTGAGTTGCCACACCGCCGCCGCGCCGGCCCCCCTCTTTCCCTCGTTCCATCTCCCCGCCGTGCCTATATAAGACCTCCTCTCCCCCTCTCGTTTCCCCACACCGCCGCCGCCCATCGCCGTTTCCTCGCCGTCTTCCCCGCGCCGTTCCCGCCGCAACACTAGCTACCAAATGCCGCCATCGCCGCGAGCCCTACCGCCGTGCGCCGAGCCCCAAGTGTCGCCATCGTCGGTAAGCCCGAGCCGCCGCCCCTTCCTCGCTTGCGCGCGCCGGCCGCAACAGAGAGAGAGAGAGAGAGGGAACCCGATCGAGCACTTTGCGGGCTTATGAATAGTGGGCAGAGGAAAAGAAAAAGGAAAAGAAAGAGAAGAAGGGAAAAGAATAATAGAAAAAATGGGAAAAATTATAGAAAATTAGTAAAAATGTTTTGAAAAGATTTGAGGGAGTATTTGAGCAAAAATAAATTGCTTTCTTGTAAATTTTTCTCGGAGCAAATCAGACTTTTTCAGATATTTTCGTTTCGCAATGTTTTAACCTGGATTTTGTTTAATTCTTTTTCGCCATTTAAATATGTTTCTTTTTGTGCTCGAACCTTCAAAACCTCGAGTACAAATCGCTTCGTTGATATTTCTAAATCTATTTTCTTAAATAATTACGATCGTCGTTTTGCGAAAACCCTAGGGCATCGACTCGAGTTCAAACTCGAATTTTTCCCTAACAACCCTCGTCCGACCTCGAGTAGAATTCTAGGCTAAACGTTTTGGATAATTTTATGGTTTTTATGGTTCTTTTCAATCTCTCGGTATTTTATTGAATTCTGATTGAATTCAATTGATCTTTCGCACGTACGGATAGCAACCGAGGAAGCAAGCATCGACTACGTTGAAGACCCCGGTCAATAAGTGTGCGAGCAAGGCAAGTCAACACATCCCTTTGAACATATTGATCCTATTTTGAGAAATGATGTTGTTTTCAATTACAATTTGCATGCTATACACAAATGAGTACCCCATACTTGATATATACCCTGCCTTGATATTGAATACCTTTACAAATATTCTTTATAACCTTCGGTGTGATACAACCGGAGGATATCTTTGGTAAAATGCTTAGCCACGCTTATACTAGATTCTTGCATACTCATGATTTTACAAATAAGCCTTGTGCTTGGGCAACTGTCTTTGGGAAGATGGTTGAAACACGGCAAGTGGAGACATGAGCGCCACGTTGCGCTGATTATGTTGGAAATAGCGTTAATGAAAAAGAGAAATACAAACCAATGTTTTTAGACTGGGGCGGATGGATGGATTTGGGTGGTTTTCTGGGAAAGGCTAGTACCGTCCATGGTCAATTAAGGACCGAGCCATGAGACTACAACTTAGAACGAGCCAGTACAACCGTACTTCTCAAATGGGTATAGACTGAAGGGTTACACGGAGGCTACGCTAGCTGAAAACAAAAACTTTTACCGCGTAAACCAGGAACACTTGCAAGTAAGGGCCGATAGATCGTTACCGATTGGAGTGTGCAGAGGAAACAGCCAATCAGGGCAATCCGATCTGAAGCAGTGTAGCCGATTCCGGAGATGCCGATTCGCCAATCGCCCGATTCGAGTCGTCCGGCCGCGTTCTCACGCCTTGCTTCGATGCGCCCGACCGTAGCCGATTCCACCACGCCCGATCGCTCCGATTGCAGCCCGATCCGGCCAATCAAGGCGCGCAACGTAGCGCGCCTTACTGCGGTATCCACACGTCCGGGGACGAACGCCGTACACCCGTGTGCTAGCACGCGATTCAAGGCTAGGGTTTGGCTTGAAAGTGGGGAGGGTTTCCGTGGAGATTGATCTCGGCGACTTCTGTTGCACGCGATGCAATTGATGTCTGTTCAGCTCTCCACCCCTCCCTCTTTTATATAGAGTTGGCCGACCGGGACTAGTGGCCGATTAGGACTCTATTTTGAATCGGATCTCATCCGTATCTCATAGAGTTGGCCGCCCATACGTCGTAAGCCCATAGGACTCTATCCGATCGGATCCCTATCCGATCGAGCCGTATCCGAGTCCAACTCGAATATCTATTCTATCCCCTTAAGCGTGCGACCACGTAGGTTCAGGTATACTCGGTTTCGGCTATAGTCTAACTTAGCCGATCGTCGGCTCGAGTCCAACTCAGCCGACTGTCTAGCGGCGCCTAGCAGCACATATTGACACCATAGTATACAAGAATATAATATCGGCTCGAACCTGTAATGTGTACACAAATCCCTTTGCCTCATGATACCGTTAAGCTATAGGCAAGATGTGTGCCATCCCTTCAATAGCTTAACCATTCACTCGAACCGTATTGGATTATCCGTCCGTTGATTGACTCCTCAATCAACTTAGCATGGCCATGCATTTCCATAATCCATTACCTCGAGGGCCCAGAGATATCTCTCCAAAGGAGGGGCAAATTCCATCTTGATCACTCACATCCCACTCCATGTTTCATAGCAAACCCGAAAACTACCTTTATAACTATCCGCACGGAATAGCGTTTGGTAGTCCCAAAGTAGGCTACTACACATGTTGGAATCCATGGTGATCTCGGTCTAAGGACTTTGTACCAACACTATCGAGACCAACTAATGGCACATTAATTCCTGTAGTGTCTCATGGTGGGTCTATCCAACAATGTGTTCTCTAACACATATGTCCATGTTTATTGATTTGGTATCTCCATACCCATGATCTATGAGACATGATCATCAATCAATAAACATGCCGATCTTAGAATCATATTTGTTCCAACAATATGACATATGATCGTGGATCGTTTAGAAATAGATTCATACATATCGAGTCTCATAAATAAGTCACGTACTTATTGATCAATACAAGATGTCTATTTCATGGAACCGAATAACACTTTATTCATTTATACATAAACATTGACGTGATATCCAACATCTCCATGTTGCCTCTAGGGCATATCACTAACAATCTCCCACTTGCACTAGAGTCAATCATGTAAGTATCTAATACCCATTGCTCTTGTGTGCGCCTCATGCTTCGCCGAGGGAGAGGTTTTGTCGGAGATCGGCTATGTTGAGATCCGTGTGCACTTTGCATATCTTGACATCACCTCTGTCCACAATCTCGCGGATGAGATGATATCGCCGAAGTATGTGTTTGGACTTCGATGTGACCTCGGCTCCTTGGCTTGTGCAATGGCTCCACTATTGTCACAATAGAGAGACATTGGACCAGTCGTACTAGTCATCCCACCAAGCTCGGAAACGAATTTCTTGATCCAAACAGCCTCTTTGCAGCTTCCGAAGCAGCAATGTACTCGGCCTCCGTTGTAGAATCAGCAACGTATCCTCGCTTGGAACTCTTCCATGACTACGCCTCCGTTCGGGCGAACACGAACCCAGATTGCGATCTATAATCATCCTTGTCCGTTTGGAAGCTAGCATCGGTGTAACCACTTACAACGAGCTCTTCCTCACCTCCATAGACTAGGAACATATCCTTAGTTCTTCTCAAGTACTTAAGGATATTCTTTACGGCGATCCGGTGACCTTCACTGGATCTCGACTGCGTATCTCGCTCGTAGCACTCAAAGCGTACGAGACATCAGGCGTGTACAAAGCATGGCATACATGAGGGATCCAATTGCCGAAGCATATGGAACCATACCCATCTTATTCCGCTCATCATGTGTCCGAGGACACCGATTCTTGCTAAGATTGATGCCATGTGACATAGGCAAGAAACCTTTCTTGGAATCATGCATGTTGAAGCTTTTCAACACCTTGTCAATGTATGTACTTTGGCTTAATCCAATTAGCCTCTTGGATCTATCTCTATAGATCCGAATGCCTAATATATATGCTGCCTCCCTAAGTCTTTCATGGAAAAACTATTTTTCAATGAAGACTTGACGGATTCAAGCATAGGGATATCATTTCCAATCGCAATATGTCATCCACATATAAGATTAGAAATACAATTGCGCTCCCACCGACCTTTTGTAAACACAGGCCTCTTCTTCATTTTTGATGAAACCAAACCCTTTGATTACTTCATCAAAACGAATATTCCAACTCCGAGATGCTTGCTTCAATCCATAAATGGATTTCGTAGCTTGCATATCTTTCCGAGCGATTCTGGATCGACAAAACCCCGAGGTTGTATCATGTATACATCCTCGCTTAGGTTTCCATTCGGGAAAGCCGTTTTGACATCCATCTCGCCATATCTCATAATCGAAATATGCAGCAATCGCTAGGATAATCCGAATAGATTTAAGCATTGCGACGGGCGAGAAGGTTTCATCATAATCAACTCCTTGAATCTGTTTAAAACCTTTCGCCACCAATCGCGCCTTATAGATGTGAACATTTCCATCCATATCGGCCTTTTCTTAAAAACCCATTTACACTCAATGGTTTTGGCACCATCAGTGGATCAACCAAGTTCCAAACTTGATTGTCGTACATGGATTCTATTTCGGATTTCATGGCTCCAAGCCACTTGTTGGAATCGGGTCCCACCATCGCTTCCTCATAGGTCTTAGGTTCATCGTTGTCCAACAACAATATATCACGTTGTTCCGCACTGTACTGCATTAGGTGCACGACGTGATCTTTCGGACCTCGTGGGCTGGTGTATCTACAACCGGTGGCGCAACACTTTGCACCTCCCGTTGTGGTTCCGTGGTCTGAAACATTTTCTGGTGTTTCTTGAACTTCTTCAAGATGCACCCCGCTCCCACTAACCCTTCTTGAAAGAAACTCTTTCTCCAAGAAGACACCGTGTTGGGCGACAAACACTTTGCCTTGTTCCCGATTATAAAAGTAATATCCCTTAGTTTCCTTAGGATATCCCACAAAGAAGCACTTGTCGATTTGGGTGTGAGCTTGTCGATCGTAAACGTTTTACATAAGCTTCGCATCCCCATATTTTGAGAAAAGACAAACTAGGGGTTGCCTTGTCCATATCTCATATGGTGTCTTTTCAACTGACTTAGATGGAACTCTATTTAGTGTGAGCGCAATGTTTCAAGAGCATATCCCCGAAAGATAACGGAAGATCACTTTGGCTCATCATCGACCGCACCATGTCCAACAAGGTGCGATTTCTCCGTTCGGACACTCCGTTCCATTGTGGAGTTCTGGCGGAGTTAACTATGGAACAATTCCATAATCTTTCGGATGATTACCAAACTCTTGGCTCAAGTATTCCCCTCCACGATCCGATCGTAGAAACTTGATTGTTTTCCCTAAATGATTACGTACTTCATTCGGAATTCTTTGAACTTTTCAAAGGATTCGGACTTATGCCTCATTAAGTAGATATAACCATATCTACTAAAGTCATCGGTAAAGGTAATGAAGTACGATAACCACCTCGGCCGTTGAGCTCATTGGTCCACATACATCGGTATGTACGAGTGCCAACAAGTCACTTGCTCTTTCACGTGTCCCGTGAAAGGTGCCTTTGTCATCTTACCAAGTTAACAAGACTCACATGTCTCAAATGATTCAAAATCAAAAGAGTGAAGCAATCCATCCTTATGGAGCTTCTCCATGCGTTTCTTATTTATATGGCCTAAGCGACAATGCCGGATAAACGTGGGGTTTATATCATTAGAGAGTTGCCTTTACGTATTAATGTTATAGATGGGAGACGCTTCAAGATTCAAAACGTATAATCCATTCACCAATGGAGCATGAAAATAGAACATATCTCTCGAGATATATTGAACAACCATTGTTCATTGATCTAAAATCATATCCTTCCGCTTGCAAACATGAAGCGGAAATAACGTTTTGACATAGTGTTGGAACACAATAACAATTATTTAATTCCAAAACTAATCCTGAAGGTAGATGAAGTGGTACTGTGCCGACAAGAACGTAGCAACGCTTGCTCCATTGCCGACGCGCAGTTCACCTCGCCCCTTCTCAATCCTCTACTTCTTCTCATTCCCGCAACGATTTGCAAATATGAGCTACCGATCCGGTATCAAATACCCAAGAGTCGAGTAGGTGAAGTAGCAAGATTAATGTCTATAACATTAATACCGGCGTAAGTCGTACTTTGCTTCTTCTTGAGATCCTCCATGTACTTCTTGCAGTTCCTTTTCCAAAGGCTGTCTCCTTGCAGTAGAAGCAAACGGCATCCGATGCCGCCGACCCCTTCTTGCCCTTCTTTGCATTAGAGGCACTCGCGATCTCATCGGGAGTTAACTTCCTCTTGGTGCAAAGTTTCTTGACAGTGGTTTGCGCTTAGCCTTCGCATCATCATCACATGATGACCGTTTTTCGGATACTCTCCTCACTGTCTTTAGCATCCCATGCAATTCAGCCAAGGTCCTATCCATATTGTTCATGTGATAATTTAATATGAATGGCTCGAAGCTCGGAGGGAGCGATTGGAGAATCACATCGTAGCCAACTCTTGGCTAAGGGAAAACCCAGCTTTTCCGGACTCTCAATGTAGCCAATCATCTTTATCACATGCGGACCGACGGGATTCCCTCAACAAGCTCGCACGCAAACAAGGACTTTGAGGTGTTGAACCTCTCGGCCCGAGCTTGGTTCTCAAACATGCCACGCAGTCCCCGAATAATAGTGTGAGCATCGCTTGCTCTCATATTGCTTCAAGCTCGGGGACATTGTAGCAAGCATGAGACAGCTTATATCTAGGGCATCATTAGTGTGCTTCTCATAAGCCCTCCGTGCGGTTGCGGTGGCATTAGTTGGCAAATCCTCGGGATAAGGTACTTCAAGAACGTACTCCTTACGCTCTTGCTTGAGAACAATTCTCAAGTTGCGATACCAATCCATAAAAGTTTGTTCCATTTAATTTTTCCTTTTCGAGAATAGATCGCAAATTAAAGGTACTGGGTGTAGTATTAGCCGCCATTTATTCTACAACAGAAAAGCAAAGTTTAGCACAATGTTTATGCTATGTCTATTTTTAAACAATTTAACATTAGACTCCCATTACGTATTTTCCACCTTCCCTCTAGGTTACGTATTGGGTCAAGATCCACATGTTAATTAATTTTCTAGTGAGCTTTGGCATCACTGCTAGAAAATTAGTAACATCGGTAAGCAACACCTTGCTAATCACATCTCTATGTGACTCTTGTTGTTGGTGTGGCATCTCCATGCCCCGGCGCCAACCTATGCCCCAAGGCCCAAAACTGTTTTGATAGCCTTTTAAGTAAACCAAATGCTCCGCATGTATATGTCGACATATACCCCTCGTGTTATGATAGAGAATGGCACTCTGCTTTGGCGGACCCACCATTGACGAGCATAACGGTGACGGGTGCAACATTTGGAAGGGCATCATTACTACTTAATTTTGAGAGGGATGCTATCCTATCAAACAAACATATCACATATGAAAGCAAGAAGAATAGCATATAATGAAATAGTATGGCCCCCTTCACATGGTGATCTCTATCTCCATGTCGGCGTGAGGATCTCCATCTTCGGCACCATCTTCCAAGTGTCGAATGCTTGATATCTTCAAACTAAGCTACTACTATAGAAGCTCTAATTGAAGATTACATCGACTCGCAGTCGTGAAAGAATATTACAAGCATTGCACGTATGAAAGAATATTACAGGGGATTGCACATATGAAAGAATATTACATGCATCACATGCATCTCATACATACAATAGGGCCATACCATCTCAAAGCATTCTCTGCAAAAACAAGTTAGGCGTAGAAACGTTTTCTACCTATCGCAGAGATACGGCATCGAGACGACCTATAAGGGGGTACGCACACGGCGGTCCCGCTAGCCGGTTAGCGGGCGGGGGGTCGAGGGGGAAGCCATAGATCCAATCTATGAAATCGCTTACGAAAACCATGTCGGCATAATCATATTATGTCATCCCGATACACTATCAAGGGAGATGGTTTGCGTAGGCGCGAGGTAGCAAACAAGATCGGACTACGAGATAGCTTCGGCATAATCACATTATACCGTTCCGATACACTATCAAGGAACGCTATCTCAAAGCCGACTCAAACTGAGTTATATGGAAATTGCTTCGACGTAATCACATTACGCCGTTCCGATACACTATCAAGGAACACAATTACCATTAACTCTCCTCAACAGATCCCGTAAAACCGATTGATCTAATCAACCCGTGTACAAAACTTGTTCCAGATCCAATCTAAAACCCGAACTAAGCAAGATTAGCTCTGATACCACTGAAGGGTTACGCGGAGGCTACGCTAGCCGAAAACAAAAACTTTTACCGCGCAAACCAGGAACACTTGCAAGTAAGGGCCGATAGATCGTTACCGATTGGAGTGTGCGGCGGAAACAACCAATCGGGGCAATCCGATCCGGAACAGTGTAGCCGATTCCCGGAGACAGCGATTCGCCAATCAGCCGATTCGAGTCGTCCGGCCGCGTTCTCACGCCTCGCTTCGATGCGCCCGACCGTAGCCGATTCCACCACAGCCGATCGCTCCGATTGCAGCCGATCCGAAGCCGATCAACAGCGCGCAACGTAGCAGCGCCTCTACCGGTATCCACACGTCCGGGGACGAACGCCGTACACCCGTGTGCTAGCACGCGATTCAAGGCTAGGGTTTGGCTTGAAAGTGGGGAGGGTTTCCGTGGAGATTGATCTCGGCGACTTCGTTGCACGCGATGCAATTGATGTCTGCTCAGCTCTCCACCCCTCCCTCTTTTATATAGAGTTGGCCGACGGGACTAGTGGCCGATTAGGACTCTATTTTGAATCGGATCTCATCCGTATCTCATAGAGTTGGCCGCCCATACGTCGTAAGCCCATAGGACTCTATCCGATCGGATCCCTATCCGATCGACCCGTATCCGAGTCCAACTCGAATATCTATTCTATCCCCTTAAGCGTGCGACCACAGGTTCAGGTATACTCGGTTTCGGCTATAGTCTAACTTAGCCGATCGTCGGCTCGAGTCCAACTCAGCCGACTGTCAATAGCGGCGCCTAGCAGCACATATTGACACCATAGTATACAAGAATATAATATCGGCTCGAACCTGTAATGTGTACACAAATCCCTTTGCCTCATGATACCGCTTAAGCTATAGGCAAGATGTGTGCCATCCCTTCAATAGCTTAACCATTCACTCGAACCGTATTGGATTATCGTCCGTTGATTGACTCCTCAATCAACTTAGCATGGCCATGCATTTCCATAATCCATTACCTCGAGGGCCCGAGATATCTCTCCAAAGGAGGGGCAAATTCCATCTTGATCACTCACATCCCACTCCATGTTTCATAGCAAACCCAAAACTACCTTTATAACTATCCAGCATTACGGAATAGCGTTTGGTAGTCCCAAAGTAGGCTACTACACATGTTGGAATCCATGGTGATCTCAGGTCTAAGGACTTTGTACCAACACTACCCGAGACCAACTAATGGCACATTAATTCTGTAGTGTCTCATGGTGGGTCTATCCAACAATGTGTTCTCTAACACATATGTCCATGTTTATTGATTTGGTATCTCCATACCCATGATCTATGAGACATGATCATCAATCAATAAACATGCCGATCTTAGAATCATATTTGTTCCAACAATATGACATATGATCGGGGATCGTTTAGAAATAGATTCATACATATCGAGTCTCATAAATAAGTCATGTACTTATTGATCAATACAAGATGTCTATTTCATGGAACTGAATAACACTTTATTCATTTATACATAAACATTGACGTGATATCCAACATCTCCATGTTGCCTCTAGGGCATATCACTAACATAGACCTAGCAGAGTAGATAGCCGAGCGGAGGCAGTATCCTGCATAGTGGTTCAGGTGTAAGTGTTGAGTTAGGGACCTAACAAGGGTAAGGTTCCCATGATTGTGATGAGATGAAAGGCCTTTATGTGAATAGTAACCTGAACCTATCAATGTCTTAAAGATATAGTTAAGTTTCTCTCTTATCTCGGGAACACCAGAACTCCTCTCACTGCTAGGAAATGACGGCTAGAGTGCATGAGGACTTAAGTTCATGGAGCGGGTACTGCCAAAGTGAGGTTATCGAAAGGCTTTGCCGTGACCGTCCTATAAAGAGGGATGTAAGCTCAATATGAGTAGTTGCGGAGTACGGGTAAAGTGTACATCCACTGCAGTATGAGTCAATCAATCTATTCGAATAGCCGTGCTCGCGGTTAATGAGCGACGTGACAAGTTTCTCCCGTGGCTAGACTCATAAACTTTAAACTGATGGGAATTGGGATTGCATAATGATTTTGAGTGCTGGGGAAACCAACTTCTCTATCTGAGAGAAGGGGGAAGACACACCCAGAAAACCATGACGAATCGGAGGCGGGAAGCTATCCTTGGGATCACAATGGATGGTGGACAGAACTGTCGCCGACTTAATATACTATGGACCTAAAACTTGACTTGGCTAGGTGTTAGGTTTGTGAAATGATTTGTGAAAATTGGCTTTGTGCAAATAAACCACAGCCTCCCTTTGAATGGCTCTATCATGTGCATCATTCCGTGATGGCTTGCTGAGTACGTTGGGTACTCACTCTTGCTATACGCACAAACTTCAGATGAAGGAAACGAAGAACTGGAGGACCCCTATGCTCACTACCAGGAAGAATGAAGACAATGAAGCGCGCTAGGTCTTAGTCCCAGTCGTTGCCTGTGGCAATCGACATGCCGCTGCTTTCCGTCTGCCTATCTTATCTAAACTCTGATTTTGGTTGATTTCGGACCAGTAGGTCCTATATGTATCGGATATTGCCTTCGGGCCTATTATTGTAATAAGTCGTTGTAAGACTATTCGTGCACTTTGCACCTGGTAATTCAGCACTGTATTCGTGGGTACCAAACTACTCGATCCAGGGATATGGTACTATGAACACGAATGATTTCCGTCCTCAAAAACGGGGGTCGACAGAGCTGGTATCAGAGCAGTGCGACTATAGGAAAAGACCAACTGGCGCCCTACCCCTGACTAGCTGGCTAAAGGGAAATATCCCTACGTAGGATCATTTCGCAAACCCAAACTATTTTTACAAAACAAACATACTTTTTCCTATACCCTTATCCCCATTTCTTTTGCTCAAATTGTTTTGATATTATCCCTCTGTGACCCTAAGTTACCTTCAAAAGCAGATGTCGGACCATGTCGGAGTTTGGGAGATCAAAGTTCCACGGGAAGAAGGATTCGTGTCACCACTCCAGTTATTGCTATGGTGCCTAAGGTACTAAAATGCACCCACCTACCGGATTAGGAGACATGGCACCGAAGGATTCCCGGTATGGGAAGCTGCAGTTTCAGTTGAGGCCCGCATAGGGAGCGAGACACCCTATTGCTTCTACACTCGTTACCACCGAGATCTGGTAGAAGTAGCTCTTCAGGACGCAACCCGCGAAGCATTCCTCCGCCTCAACACCATTCACCGTGCGGAGCTCACCGTGACTGAGTTTGTACACCACCCCTACCGGGAGGAAGGCAACCCAGTCTGCACCGTGGAGGCCACCCCGTGCTGCTATAATCCTATGGTCACCCGTCTATCCCGCTGGGCAGAAACAGCAGATGACTGCTATGAAGAGGCATTGCTCGAAATCGACGACCAGCAGCGACGCCTCAATGATCTGGTCGAGGAACACCAAAACTGCGGGGATCATATCAACTTGCTGCAGACCCAGCTGCATGCTAACGGTGCCCAGTACGAGCAGCTCTCTGACCGTTATGTGGCCCGTGGAGAAGTCTTGGTTGAGTTGGAAGAACAGCTCAGGAAGAGCAAGCAACTGGTCGGCCAGCTGGAAGAGCAACTTCGCTCCAACCCTGTCCCTGCTGCTGGTACTTCCACCGAAGCTGCACCAACACCCCCTGCCCCTGTGCCCGACCACTACTACCTCATGACTCCAGCATGCTTGAACACTTTTCAAGCCATGATGGAGCAGGACTTCATGTTGAGCACAGAGTCAGGACCATACCTGATAGACCCCACTGCTGCTACCTCAATGGAACCCACCTCGAATTCCATGGTTGTACCATCCGAGCCTGGTTCGGGAGAGGAGAACCCCATCCAGATCAACACTGACTCCGAGTCTGAGACAGAACCTATGGAGATCTAGTGGGAGTTTAGTGATACTGATCCATCAGAGGAGGAAGCTCCTGCTCGTCGCATGACTCTCACCGGAGGTCCCATCACCCTCAGGACTGCCCAGAAGAGTACCCGACCGCCAAGCAGGAGGATCAGACATGACTCTGAGGCCACTACCTCTGAGGCATGGGAACTTCGATTTGCTTCAGCCCAGGATCACCCCCTGCCAGCACCTGGATCATGCGGATGGCTGGATGACTAGTTGGACATCAGCAGCAGCCTTGGTCTTGCTTTGGATGGAGTTAAGACAGCAATGACCAAGCCCCTACCCTCTTATGTATGAGACCTTAGAACGATGTTAGTAATGTTGTATGGTGTCGTATGGACTATATAAGTCCAATGTATCCCTCTGATGTAACATTTAAGAACTGATAGTGAAGTTCTATGTTATGTCCTAAATGAGTTTATTCCACCAAGCTTGCTTGGAAAAGATCACTTCGAACAACTCAAAGAAAATTCCCTAGTATTGCGACATTAGCAAAGCGAGTCTCTTACCTTATCCCCATTGTTCAGATGGCGCATCGTCGCAGAGCCCCAGCAGCTAACAAGAACCCGCCAGAGCCTAACCCTTCCACCTTAGCAGAAGTCATGGCTTTGCAAACGTAGTTGCTGCAAGCCATCGCCAATAACCAAGGACAACGCGGAGGATCAAACCTCGGCGAATTTATGAGGGCAAAACCGCTGACATTCTCCTCAGCAATTGAACCCATGGACGCCGAAGATTGGCTAAGGGTAATAGAAAAGAAGCTGACCCTCGTCCGAGTACGAGAAGCCGACAGAGTCTTCTTCGCCACCAATCAGCTAGAAGGACCCGCAAGTGATTGGTGGGACACCTACAAGGAGACACAGGCTGAAGATGCCAGTGAACCCACGTGGGAGGAGTTCACGGCTGCCTTCCATGAAAACTTCGTACCTGCTGCAGTTATGAGAATGAAGAAGAACGAGTTTCGTAGGTTGCATGAAGGCAACACCACGGTACAAGAGTACCTTAACAAGTTTACTCAGCTTGCCCGTTACGCCACAAGCGATTTGGCAGACGAAGAGGAAAAGATGGACAAGTTTATTGAAGGACTGAACGACGAGTTAAGAGGACCGATGATCGGTCAGGACCACGCTAGCTTTCAGAGCCTCATCAACAAGGTCGTAAGGCTTGAGCATGACCAAAGGACGTTTGAAAACAATCGGAAGAGAAGACTTGCTCTAGCCCGCCCAATTCAAGGAACGCCCCAGCGACCCAAAGGAGCAACCCCGTCGGGTTGGAAGCCAACCATTGCAGCAACCCATCGCCCGGCGCACCGGGCAATGTCGCGGAGCCACACCGCAACCCCGTCTCGCACTCCAAGACCTACCTTGGCAGCCCAGGAGCCGGGAATGTCAATTGCTTCAATTGCGGAGAGCTTGGACATTATGCCAACAGCTGCCCTCAGCCGCGCAACACCCCCAACCGCGTCGGAGCCAATGCCGTTGCAGTACGAGGAACCCCTGCTCCAGTACCTGGACGCAGTCTGTTCAGAACACCCCAACCTAAGGAAGCTACGACTGGATTCCGCCGTGGTCAAGTCAACCATGTGCGTGCTGAAGAAGCCCGGGAGGACCAAAGCGTGCTAATGGGTACGTTTTCTATCCATTCCGCACCAGTTAAAGTTTTGTTTGATTCTGGAGCCTTGCATTCATTTATATCATCGAGGATAAGCAAAGAGCACAATTTGCACCGAGTAGACCTTAAGAAACCCATGGTAGTACACTCACCCGGAGGAGACGTGACCATACCCCATGCATGCATCAATATGCCCATTCGGATCAAGGACATGGTATTCCTGTCCAACCTTATGGTTTTGCCACCCCAAACCTTGGACGTTATACTAGGAATGGATTGGTTAACCAAGAACCAAGGAGTACTAGACTGTGGACGAAGAGAAGTTACCCTATCTACCCCATGGGGATCATCGATGGCAGTAACCATGGATTAAGACCCTATGCTCTGTGACCGAGCTACGGGAATATTTACCATGCTACCCATAGATGGAATGCCAATAATCCAGGACTACCCGGACGTGTTTCTTGAAGAATTACCCGGAATGCCCCCATACCGAGACATAGAGTTCATTATTGACCTCATGCCTGGTACCGCCCCCATAGCTAAGAGACCCTACCAGATGTCGGTGAATGAATTGGAGGAACTTAAGAAGCAGATACGGGAACTGCAAGAGAAAGGCTTCATACGCCCTAGTTCTTCACCATGGGGAGCCCCAGTACTGTTTGTTAAGAAAAAGGATGGAAGCATGAGAATGTGCATAGACTATCGGTCATTGAATGAGGTTACCATTAAGAACAAGTATCTGTTGCCTCGGATCGACGACCTGTTCGATCAACTCAAGGGAGCCCGAGTGTTCTCAAAGATCGATTTTCGATCCGGATACCATCAGCTGAAGATTAGGACTGAGGATATACCCAAGACTGCGTTCTCTACACGCTACGACTTGTACGAGTTCACAGTAATGTCGTTTGGACTGACCAATGCCCCGGCCTATTTCATGAACCTCATGAACAAAGTATTTATGGAATATTTGGACAAGTTCGTGGTAGTGTTCATTGATGATATCCTCATCTACTCCAAGGATGATGAAGAACACGCAGAACACCTGCGCTTGGTACTAGAGAAGCTGCGAGAGCATCAACTATATGCCAAATTCAGCAAGTGTGAATTTTGGCTTAAGGAAGTAGCTTTTCTGGGACACGTTATCTCAGCAGGAGGCATAGCAGTAGACCCCGCCAAGGTCGAAGCTGTTACCAAATGGAAAGCACCCCAGTCGGTAACAGAGGTTAGAAGTTTCTTGGGATTGGCTGGATATTACCGATGGTTTATAGAAGGATTCTCAAGGATAGCCCGACCCCTGACCCAACTATTGAAGAAGGAAAAGAAATATTCATGGACTGAGCAGTGTCAACAAGCGTTTGACCAGCTCAAAGAAAAGTTAACCACCGCCCCAATCTTAGTCCTACCGGACAACCGGAAAGACTTCGTTATATATTGCGATGCATCTCGACAAGGATTAGGAGGTGTGTTGATGCAAGAAGGAAAGGTTGTGGCTTATGCCCCAAGACAACTGCGACCTCATGAGGAGAACTATCCCACCCATGACTTAGAATTGGCCGCAGTAGTGCATGCCATGAAGATTTGGAGGCACTACCTGATTGGAAACCATTGCGACATATATACGGACCATAAGAGATTGAAGTATTTCTTTACCCAGACAGATCTTAACCTATGCCAGAGAAGGTGGCTGGAACTGATCAAGGATTACGACCTAGGAATCCATTACCACCCTGGCAAGGCCAATGTCGTGGCAGACGCTTTGAGCCGCAAAGCCCAGTGCAACCAACTAAGGGTAGAATATATGGCCGATGAGCTTCAAGAAGAGATGGCTCGGCTTAATTTGCAGTTGATTCCTCAAGGACAACTGAGTTCGCTGGAGATACAACCTCTCCTACAAAGTCAAATTAAAGAAGCCCAGCAGGATTGTGAGGAAGTCCGGCTAATCAAGGAACGCTTGGCCGAAGGACTAGCCAAGGAATTCACAGCCGACAACGCTGGAACCCTATGGTATCGAAAAAGGATTTACGTACCCGAGAAAGGCGGATTAAGGAAGCTAATCTTGAAGGAAGCCCATGAGTCAGCATACTCGCTACACCCAGGCAGCACCAAAATGTACCAGGATTTGAAAACAGAATACTGGTGGCCCAACATGAAAAGAGACGTAGCGGAATATGTGGCCGTATGTGATGTATGCCAACGAGTTAAGGCTGAACATCAGCGACCAGCGGGATTGCTGCAACCGCTCAAAATCCCTGAGTGGAAATGGGATGAGGTAGGCATGGACTTTATAGTAGGACTACCCAAGACTGCTACCGGATACGATTCCATTTGGGTAATTGTGGATAGACTGACCAAGACTGCCCGATTTATCCCGGTCAAGACTCGGTATAGCAACGCCAAGTTGGCCGAGCTATACATGTCCAGAATCGTGTGCCTACATGGAGTACCCACAAGGATAGTGTCAGACCGTGGCACTCAGTTCACATCTCATTTCTGGGATAAGTTTCACGAAGCGTTAGGAACTCACCTCGCCTTCAGCACTGCCTATCACCCTCAGACAGATGGACAAACGGAAAGGACAAACCAAGTCCTGGAGGACATGCTAAGAGCCTGCGCGTTGGATTTTACTAAGGACTGGGAGGAATGCCTGCCCTACGCAGAATTCTCCTATAACAACAGCTACCAGGCTAGTCTAAAGATGTCACCGAACGAGGCCCTATTTGGACGAAGATGCCGCACCCGTTAATGTGGTCAGAGACCGGCGAACGAGCCATATTTGGACCAGACATCATTAGGGAGGCCGAAGAGAAAGTTCGTTTGATAAGGATCGGCTTAAGGTAGCCCAATCTCGGCAAAAGAGCTATGCCGACACTCGCCGAAGAGAGTTGGAATTCAAAGTAGGTGACTTTGTGTATCTGAAAGTCTCGCCACTAAGAGGAATCAAGAGGTTCAAGGTTAAGGGAAAACTAGAGCCAAGATATGTAGGACCCTTCCCTATAAGCGCCAGAAGAGGCGAAGTGGCTTATTAACTGGACCTACCGGAAAATCTTTCCGATGTACACCCTGTCTTTCACGTGTCACAACTGAAGAAGTGCCTGCGAGTACCGGAAGAACAAATTTCCTCGAAAGACGTTCTTATCAATGAAGACCTCACATACCCCGAATACCCTGTAAAGATATTGGAGGAAGCTGAAAAGAAGACTAGGACCAAAACATGGCGGATGTACAAGGTGCAATTGAGCAATCACACGGAGGATGAAGCCACTTGGGAAAAAGAAGACTTTTTGAAGACCGAGTACCCGAACCTATTCCGCTAGCGGTAAGAAATCTCGGGGACGAGATTTATTGTTAGGGGGGTAGGTTTGTAACGCTATGAAAATTGGAGAATTTAAAAACCGGAAATTAAAAATCGGAGCTTACGAAAACTTTTGCTTGTTGCCTTTTGCTCGTGCTTATTGCTTTTTATTTGCCAGCTTGGTTGCATGAATTTATATGTGAACGATTCATCTCGGTGTTTGTGAAAACCAAACGATTTGGATTTTCATTGCGAAGGAAAATCTTGAAGTATAAGGTTAGGAATTTTTAAAATAAAATCGGAAAGGGATGCGGAATCATGAAGATATATGTTTGGAAAATAAAATTACGGAGTATTAATTGGGAAATAAAATAGGCAATAAAATATTTTAGGGAATTTATATAAGATTTAGGAAATTATTTGGAATTAAAAATGGTGATTTATGAATTTAGGAAAAAGGGATTAATTTAAATATGGAGATATATATTTTAAAATAAATAAAGGTGGTGAAAAGTTTGAAAATATATTTTTAATTAATATTGGGAATACTATATGTTTATTTGAAATTTTTAGTGTGAAGGAAAATAGAGATTGGAAAATGGAATTGAAAAATCGGGAAAATTAAAAATCGGCACTGTTCATTGGTCACCACCCGTTCGACGCCGTACTGCCCCGGCCCTGGCGCCCGCCGCGCGTTGCCGCCGTAACGCGCCGCGCGCGCCGCGCCGTGCCTAGCCCCGGCTCGCCCCGCACGCCATGCCCTAGCCCCGCCCGCGCCGCCGGCGTTGACGCCACGCGCCGCCCGTCGTACGCCCCGCCCGTGCCGTGCGCCGTCGTCGCCACTCGTCGCTGCCACGTCCGGACCCCGCGCCCGCGCTCGCCGCTGTCGCTGCCTAACCCGGGACCCCGTTCGCGACCTCGCCACGTGCCGCCGCCGCGCGGCCCCGTGCGCGCCGCACCCGCGCGCCGGCCCGGCCACCCGCGCGCCGCGTGTGCGTTGCCGCACCGCCGCCGCTGGCCCCCTCTTTCCCTCGTTCCATCTCCCCGCCGCGCCTATATAAGACCTCCTCACCCCCGCTGTTTCCCCACATCGCCGCCGCCCATCGCTGTTTCCTCGCCGTCTTCCCGCGCCGTTCCGCGCCACCCTAGCCACCAAACGTCGCCGTCGCCGCGAGCCCTACCGCCGTGCGCCGAGCCCCACCGCCCTCCCCGAGCGTCGCCATCGCCGGTAAGCCCGAGCCGCCGCCCCTTCCCCTCGCTTGCGCCGGCCGCCGGCCGCAACAGAGAGAGAAGAGAGAGAGGGAACCCGGTCGAACACCTTGCGGGCTGATGAATAGTGGGCACAGGAAAAGAAAAAGGAGAAGAAAAGACAAGAAAAGAAAAGGGAAAAGAAAATATAAAAAAGGCAAAAATTATAGAAAATTAGGAAAAATGTTTTGAAAAGATTTGAGGGAGTATTTGAGCAAAAATAAATTGTTTTCTTGTAAATTTTTCTCGTAGCAAATCGGACTTTTTCAGAGATTTTCGTTTCGCATTTTTTTAACCCGGATTTTGTTTAATTCTCTTTCGCCATGTAAATATGTTTCTCTTTTGTGCTCGAACCTTCAAAACCTCGAGTACAAATCCCTCCGTTGATATTTCTAAATCTATTTTCTCAAATAATTACGATCGTCATTTTGCGAAAACCCTAGGGCATCGACTCGAGTTCAAACTCGGATTTTTCCCTAACAATCCTCGTCCGACCTCGAGTAGAATTCTAGGATAAACGTTTTGGATCATTTTATGGTTTTTATGGTTTTTTCGATCTCTTGGTATTTTATTGAATTCTGATTGAATTCAATTGATCTTTCGCACGTACGGATAGCAACCGAGGAAGCGAGCATCGACTACGTTGAAGACCCCGGCCAACAAGTGTGCGAGCAAGGCAAGTCAACACATCCCTTTGAACATATTGATCCTATTTTGCAAAATGATGTTGTTTTCAATTACAATTTGCATGCTATACCCAAATGAGTACCCCATACTTGATATATACCCTGCCTTGATATTGAATACCTTTAGAAATATTCTTTGTAACCTTCAATGTGATACAACCGGAGGATATCTTCGGTAAAATGCTTAGCCACGCTTATACTAGATTCTTGCATACTCATGATTTTACAAATAAGCCTTGTGTTTGGGCAACTATCTTTGGGAAGATGGTTGAAACACGGCAAGTGGAGACATGAGCGCCACGTTGCCCTGATTATGTTGGAAATAGCGTTGATGAAAAAGAGAAATACAAACCAATGTTTTTAGACTGGGGCGGATGGATGGATTTGGGTGGTTTTTTGGGAAAGGCTAGTACCGTCCCTGGTCAATTAAGGACCGAGCCATGAGACTACAACTTAGAACGAGCCAATACAACCGTACTTCCCAAATGGGTATAGACCTAGTAGAGTAGATAGCCGAGCGGAGGCATTATCCCTGCATAGTGGTTCAGGTGTAAGTGTTGAGTTAGGGACCTACCAAGGGTAAGGTGCCCATGATGGTGATGAGATGAAAGGCCTTTATGTGAATAGTAACATGAACCTATCAATGTCTTAAAGATATAGTGAAGTTTCTCTCTTATCTCGGGAACGCCAGAACTCCTCTCACTGCTAGGAAATAACGACTAGAGTGCATGAGGACTTAAGTTCATGGAGCGGGTACTGCCAAAGTGAGGTTATCGAAAGGCCTTGCCGTGACCGTCCTATAAAGAGGGATGTAAGCTCATTCAATGAGTAGTTGCAGAGTACGGGTAAAGTGTACATCCATTGCAGTGTGAGTCAATCAATCTATTCGAATAGCCGTGCTCGCGGTTAATGAGCGACGTGACAAGTTTCTCCCGTGGCTAGACTCATAAACTTTAAACTGATGGGAATTGGGATTGCATAATGATTTTGAGTGCTGGGGAAACCAACTTCTCTATTTGAGAGAAGGGGGAAGACACACCCAGAAAACCATGACGAATCGGAGGCGGGAAGCTATCCTTGGGATCACAATGGATGGTGGACAGAACCGTCGCCGACTTAATATACTATGGGCCTAAAACTTGACCTTGCTAGATGTTAGGTTTGTGAAATGATTTGTGAAAATTGGCTTTGTGCAAATAAACCACAGCCTCCCTTTGAATCGCTCTATCATGTGCATCATTCCGTGATGGCTTACTGAGTACGTTGGGTACTCACTCTTGCTATACACACAAACTTCAGATGAAGGAAACGAAGAACTAGAGGACCCCTATGCTCACTACCAGGAAGAATGAAGACAATGAAGCGCGTTAGGTCTTAGTCCCCAGTCGTTGCCTGTGGCAACCGACATGCCGCTGCTTTTCGTCTGCCTATCTTATCTAAACTCTGATTTTGGTTGATTTCGGACCAGTAGGTCCTATATGTATCGGATATTGCCTTCGGGCCTATTATTGTAATAAGTCGTTGTAAGACTATTCGTGCACTTTGCACCTGGTAATTCAGAACTGTATTCGTGGGTACCAAACTACTCGATACAGGGATATGGTACTATGAACACGAATGATTCCCGTCCTCAAAAACGGGGTTCGACACATCGGCTACAGACGCCCTGAGGGTTCGCTTATTCCCGCTCTCGCTATCGGGATCGACCTTTACGTGGTTTTCTTCACTGATTTACAATTCCATCCAGAGCTGGGCCAATCTCGAGAACCAATTCCATAGCTACTTCTACACCGGCAACCATGAAATGAAGCTGTCGGACCTGACAAGCATTAGGCAGAAGCATGAGGAGTCGGTTCAGGACTACATTCAAAGATTCAGAGAGATGAGGAACCACTTTAATAGAATGGTGATGTCCGATTTCCAGTTAGCCGATTGGCTTTTCACGGACTACCGTCGCCGATCCATGAAAGGTTTTTGGCTCAAGACTTCGATAGCTTGGCCCATCTGGCATAGAGGGTGACGGCCCACGAGCAAAGATTTCAGGAATCAAGGAAGGTCGTCAAGAAGGTTTCCCATGTCATCGTCGATTCTGACTCAGAAACAAGTGACGATGACGCAGAAGTTGCCGAGTGGAGCAAAAATAAAAAGGCCATCGTTTGCCAATGGCTGCTGAAAACAGCTAAGGAGGAGAAGTACGACTTTGACATCACCAAGGCTGGTAGGAACTTTGATTTATTGCTGAAGGAGAAGCAAATTCAGCTTCCTGCCAACCACACGATCCTATCGGCCGAAGAACTCAAAAAGAAGAAGTATCGTAAGTGGCTGTTGATGAGAAATTTCTCTCACACGCTGGCCAGGGAGATCTGCTTAGCTCCAGTGCAGGTCCTTCTCGGCTACCTGTGCTGTACAGGGTGTGCCAGTTGGTTTGTTCTGTTAGCCAACAAGAAAATAAAGATATATGCATTATGGGTTAAGTTAGATCCTACTGGATCGGCTGTAAGAGTCAATTTACATATACATGCTATCCCGAAGTGTATTTAAACTAAGTGACTAGAATAGATCAGCTGCGCCGAGACAGTATTAACCACTTAACCCAAATATACAATGGGATAATAAATATATGTTTTAACAGCCTAGCCGATACCATAAGTCTAACTGTGAATCGCCTAATACTCCGACTCATCTTATAAAAAGATATTAATCTAAGCTAAATGCGCTAAACCTAGATCAATCGGCTGTCGGCTGTGGCTGATAGGCTGATTCTGGTTTAGGGCATTTAACTAGAGCAAGATCTTAATATAAGAGGCGGTTTTAATAAACCTGATAGTACATACCTGTGGACCCCCGTTTTTGAGGCGGGAATCTTTCGTGTTCATAGTACCATTTCCCTGGATCGAGTAGTTGGTACCCACGAATACAGTACTGGATAATCAAGTGCACATGCACGAATAGTCTTACATTACCATTATTACATTAATAGGCCCGAAGGCAATGTTGAACCCACAGGACCTTATGGTCCGAATACAACATAAAAACAGAATTTAGATAAGGCAGCGGAAGGAGGCAGCGGCTTGTCAATTGCCACAGGCAACGACCGGAGCTAAGGTCTAGTATGCGCCGTCAGTTCCTTCGCCCTCTTGGTAATACGCGTATGGGTCTTCTTGCTCTTCATTTCCATCAGCTGGAGGTTTGTGCGTATAGCAAGGGTGAGTACCAACCGTACTTACCAAGCCAACACAGAATTGATGCATATGATAGGATTATTCAAAGAACATGGCTAGGGTTATTTTTGCGTAAAGCCAGTTTTCACAATTCTTTTCACAAACCTATAGACTAGTCAAATCAAGTTTTAATTTCATAGTTCATTAATCCGGCGACGGTTCTGTCTACCATCCATCGTGATTCCAAGGATGGCTTCCCGCCTCCGGTTCGTCATGATTTTCTGGGGAATCTACCCCTTCTCGCTTAGCGAGAAGTTGACCCACCAGCGAATGAAATCATCATGCATACCCATCCCAGCATTTTTAGGTTCAAAGTCTAGCCAAGCGAAAGTCTTGTCACGATGCTCAATATCCGCGAGCACGGCTATTCGAATAGATTGATTCATTCACACTGCAGTGGATGTACACTTTACCCGTACTCCGCGACAGCCCAACAAATGAGCCTACGCCTCAACACATGAGACGGTCACGGCAAAGCCTTTCGATAACCTCACTTTGGTAGTACCCGCTCCATGAACTTAAGCCCTCATGCACTCTAGCCGTCCTTTTCTAGCAGTGAGAGGAGTTCTGGCGCACCCGGGGTAAGGGAGAACTTTCTCAATCTTTATTAATTAATATCAGTTTAATTCCACCTTTCATAACAAAGGCCGCAGCCTCATTCTCATCCCGTAACCTCATCATAGAGAACCATCTATGCAAGGATACTGCCTCCGCTCGGCTATCTAGTCAGCTAGGTCTATACCCATTCGAGAAGTACGGTTGTACTGGCTCGTTTCCCGGCTATCTCATGGCTCGGTCCTTAATTGACCAGGGTCGGCACTTGCCTTTTCCGGAATCCACCCAAGTCATCCAGCCGCCCCAGTCTAAAACATTTGTATAGTACTTTCAATTTTCATCAAACTTAGTTCATCATTCTCATGGCCATGTGGTGCTCATGTCTCCACATGCCGTATCTCAACTACCTTCCCTAAGGTAGTTGCCCAAGCACAAAGCTTTTTCATAAAGTCATGAGTATGCATAAATCTAAGTATAGCATGGCTAAGCGGTTTACGAAGTTATTCTTTGGTTGTTTGTATCACATCGCGAGTTACAAGGAGTAATTCTAAAGGTAATCAATAGCAAGGTATGGCATAACAAGTATAGGTAACTCGTAAAGCATGCATGTTTAGAGTTTAAAATAACATCATTTCGCAATTGGGATCGATATGTTCAAAGGGTGTGAAGACTTGCCTTGCTCGCACGCTGGTTGAGTGGGGTCTTCCGCGTAGTCAATGTTCACCTCTTCGGACGCTATCCATACGTGCGAAAAGAAGGGTTGAATCCAATTAGAATTCAACAACATCAACGAAAAGAAAAAGATCCCAAAATGATCGCGGAAGCGGTTTCCAAACACAACCTCAAACTTCGAAATCTTAAAGGTTGAATCAACGAAAAATGATTTCAGTTAGACCGAGTGAACCATCTTATGGTTAATATGTATTTTGGACTTGAGTTTGAAGATATTCTAGAATAATTAGGTTTCTAATTTTATATTTCCAATAATTGATCTTTAATGTTGCAATTATATTTATTAGGGTTTTTGGAATTCTAACGACAGGATAACATCATCCATGCTTAACCAATATTTAAAAAGGTTTCATGTGAACTTCGATAACAATTTAAAGGTTGGACAATATTTGAATGCACAAAAAGAAAAATTGATCTATAAATCATTTTCACAAAGTATTTTATTTTAGAAGGGGAACAATATTGTACTTATTCCTAAATAATAATAATAATTCAGAAACCTCATTTTATCCTAAATATTCCCAAAATAATCTATACATTTTCCCTTATTCTTTTACTATTTTTCTTTTCCTTCTTTTCTTTTTTTTCTTTTCTTTTTCTTTTTTCCCCATTCCCTCTGTTTCTTCCCTTCCCTCTGCTCTACTGCCACCGGCGGCCGACGGTGAGGGAGAGGGTGCCGACGGTGAGGGAGGGCCGGAGCTAGGGGAAGGAGGGGCTTTTCACCATCTTGGGACCACGGGGGTCCCATTTCTCCACTCGGTCGGGACCGGGGAGCGGCGAAGAGGGCTGGCGACGGCGAGGTGATTCGGGCGGCGGTGGCGCTCGTCGGCAGCGAACTCCGGCGATGTCTTGGCCAAGGCAAGGGGTCTACGAGCATCAGTGAGCCCTATGGATGCTAGTGAGGGGTTTGGTTCGGCGGGAAGGCGCCGAGGTGTCTTGGCGACGGCGGGGTGGCGGCGGCCGAGACAGGGAATTCGGGGCTCGTCGCCGGCGATTTCGGCGGCCATTTGTCTCGGAAAAACTTAGGGAAACAATACTTAGAGCACGGGGATAACGGTGGTACCTTCAATTCGGGAAGAAATCGGCCGAGGGTGACGAATTTCGGAGTTTTGCCCAGGCGGCCGAGTTAGGGTTCTTCCGGCCGAGCTCCGATTCTTCCCAAAATTCAAGCAATGCAACGGCTAACTTTTGGGGAAAAACGGGAGAAAGCACGAGGGAGTTGTGGCGAAGATTTTCGGTGTTGGGGGCTCGGCTCGGGGTGGCCTCTTATAGGCGTCGACGGAGGGCGATGCGACGGCAACAATGGCGCGGCGTCAGCGGCATGGCGCGGTCGCGGGAGGTCGTGCGCGACGTGCGGCAACCGCAGCCGACGTGCATGCGTACGGTGAGCGCGGCGAGGGCGGTGCGCGTGGATCGTGCAGCGCGCGCTAACGCGGCGGGTACGGCGACGGCATGGCGACGACATGGCGCGGCGTCGCGGCGACTTTGGCGACCGCGGATGGCGCGGCTGTCGGCGGTGGCGTGCGCGCGTAGGACGGTGTCATCGCGGAGCGCGCGTGCGCGGTGTGTCCCGGTACGGCGCGGCACGGCGTTTGGCACGTGGCGCGCGCGAACGTGGCTGAAGGACCGGTCGAACACCTTCTGATGTGATGAATAGTGTACTTTTCCTATTTTACTGATTTAATTTTCCTAATTCCCTATTTCCATTTCCTTTCTTCCTAAAAATCCCAAATAAATTTTGGTATTCTCAGAACAATCTCAAAAATTATATTTTCCACTTCTCCCTACTTTTCAAAATATATTTTTCATATTTATTTTGTTTCCTCTTTTGAATTCAAGAAAATAGGGTTTTGATTAGAGATGAATTTCTATCTTCATTTTTTCCTTTTTCAAAAATATTTTTATCATCAAATCCCAATTATTCATTATCTTTCCCCCATTTAGGGTTTAAACCAAAATATATCCTTTTTGTAATTCACCAAATTATATATGTATGTGCTCTTTTCAAGGTACACACATTTATATTTTGAAATCATTTTCACCGGTTGTAATTTCAAAGCTTAGGGTTTTGTCCCATTTTTCCTCGAAGTAATTCTAGAAGACAAATCTTATTTTGCTGAACTGGCAATCCAGATCGAAAAACACGATAAGAAGCGATGATTCCCAAAAAGTTTTTGTGAGTTCCGATTTTTACGTTCTGAATTCCATTCCTTCGATTTTCGGGATGTTACAATACCAAAAAGAATATTAAAACAGATAAGGCCGGCTGAAACCCCGGCACTATCTCTAAACATATACATCTAGCCGAATAGATCATAAAAGCTCTAAAAATGACTTAATAGATCAATGTTGATGCAGCATTAAGTATAAAAAGAACAATCAGATCTACTGTAGCTGATGTAAATACCTCAAGACGGTGGATATTCCATATAATCTAGGCCAACCTTTAGATCTAGCTCTATCGGCTTCTGATTCTTGATAGAAACAAGCCGATGTCGAGACAGATCTAAACATTGCTCTAGATTATACGTGATATATGATAACTAGCGCGACATAAATCATCGAATCTAGAGTATCATAGCGATGGAAGCACTAAATTTGACGAGATACACCACTAATGACAAACATTTACCTTAAATCGGGGATCGAAACGATGCAGCCCGAAGCCGTATCAATTGTTCGTCTGAAGAAAAAGGAGGCGATGCGCAGAAAGTTGTATTGAATGTGTGTTAATATGATTTACATGGATCTCGGGTCCTATTTGTACTCAAGAATAACATTATCCGTGCAAACCATGGTCTCTATCGAATCTACTATTTAAAATACGACAATATCCCAGGATATGGTCCCATGCCGCATTACGATAAACAATCTAAACAAACCCCTAATTTACATATTCAATTGCCGTTACAGGACTCTATCCGTAGATGGAAATATCTTTTAACGCGCAATTTGGGAACCAAATCTTCTATTTATCTTTAAGCACTTTCATCGAAAACGGTCTCATCCTCTCCTCTGACTCAGCATCGGCTATCGGCTATCCTTGCCCGACTCAACCTCAGCCGATTGACCTCGTAGCCGATCACATCGCAGCCGACTCGACCTTTGTTCTTCCAATCCGATTCTGTTTATATCTCGCAGAGACTTAGGGATTTCGCTACCAAATTTAGCTGTTAACACATGCCTCCAAGTCCATGATAAGATAATATCGCAGATTTGCTGCTTTTCCGAATTCCCGCTCTTTCCGACCTAAACCGTTTCGGCTGCCAAAAATACCCTTTAAATACCGCCCCCGCGGCCACCGCACATGTCACATTGCCACAAACAAGCAACCACCTCAACAACTCTCGTGTTCTCCGGCGACCTCCCCAGCGACCTCGAAGCCCTCATCTTCTTCAGCGAACCCTGAGAGGCAACAACCCCCAGCAATGGCTTCCCCAAGCGCTCCTTCCGTCGCGTCGCAGCAGCCATCTTATCCCGAGGTAAGTCCGTCGGCTTCACTCCCTTTTTCTTTCTGCGATTTAGCTCCTGCATCTTCATAATTCCTTGTTCCTCTCCTCATTCTATAGCACTTAACCCACCGAATCGCAATCCCCAACCTAGCTCATCAGAACCAATACTTCCTAGGGCCGATCGACAATTTGGACCCGAGTGAAATAATAAACGCAGAAACCGATTGGATCCCTTTTAGGTTTTCCACCCCAACCTATCATATTGGACCAGCGCCTTCAAATTATGGCCATCAACCGACAAATCTTGGCCAGCCTGGTTTTTAAGGATGTTGGCTAGGAAAAGGACGCACTGGACCGGGCTTGGGATAGCTCAGTGCTTAGAACTAACAATAGCCGACATGCCCAAAAACGAATCACTTCTATCGGCTGCTTACTATTTTTGGTTCGACACACTCAGTGCTTTCTTATTTAGACAAGGACCGATGACCCCCACTCTGATGGATGTGGTAATAATAACTAGCCTGGACATTACTTCCACAGTCACCCCAAGTGATCTTCAGCGCAAGTGCCAACATAACTTCAAGACCAAAAGCATCGGCGGCTGCAGCGGTTTTATCTCTATGAACATGAAGGATGGGCCGATCTCTGACAGGGAACACACCGCCTTCCTCCTTATGTGTTAGAGAAGTTTGTATTCTGTGGATCTAGCTGCGGCCCAACTAGCAACTGGCAGCACATAGCCGAAGCCCTTGTAGAGAAAAGAACATCCCTTTAGGCAAGTACCTATTGGGTTATCTATACCAAGTCTTGGGCTTGGCTTTGGCTCGGCTAGCCACCAAGCAATCTGTCGGCACTGGGGGTCCATGGTGGCTGCTACAGCTCTGGCTCAACTTACATTTGTACAAGATAGCCGAATTGCCTGCCCTCCTTCAAACTGAGTTCCCATTGATAGAGCTGAGAATTGTGGATGATGAAGAGAAAACCACTCGGCGGCCGACGTCCTACGGTGAAGCTGCTTCAACCTACCCGGGTTCAAAACTGACAGCCGAAGACTTCACAGAATGGTTTGATCGGCTGTACAGCGGTTTTCCAAACGCCTCTAAAATCTGGTTTTCATATGAAGACTTCAGCGAACTTGAACAGCCAGACAATCTTCGGCTAGATGAACTCGACTCAGAAGAATACACGGCACCAAGGGAAATTATTGTCGCTGCTATCACCCCTTGCATCCTTCCCATCGGCATTCATCAAGGCCACAACGTCACAAAAACTTATGAGTTTTATCACCCCATGGTGGCGGCGAGGCAGTTTGGAATGGGCCAGCTGCCCATCGGCTTATGGTTTGCTGATAAGTTCCAGCCGAGGGGAAGGATCGAAGGCAACATAATGATGCTTCAGCTACTTCAACTCCCAACTCCTCCTCTCGGCAGCATGAACAGAATCAATCTGGCGATAACCAGATCGCCGATCTTCAACCAGTGGTGGGGCGAGTGGAAACAACACTTGTTCCACCAATCGGCTATGATGTTTCTGACCATCATCGACCCTGACAGAGTTCCATCGGTAAGAACATCTCCTAGCTCGTCTATTCACCGGTCATTACTCATATCATCGGCTAACCATAATTTTCTTCTGTTGTAGACAATCGACGATTCCCCTCCCCCAGTTAGCCAAAGCGGGGTGGTGATCAACTAAGTGCCTGGCATCCTACCGAACGGGTGTCGGTTGGCGCCATGCCCAATGGGCTTCAACACGCAGAAGGTAGGCACGTTATTTCACGGCCAAACTCGTGAGCCGCTTCGTCGAACAAAGAGGGCCCAGCCATCGGCTGCTGCTACTCTGGCCGCCGAAGCAAGAAAAAGGGCAGCTAAGAAGACGAAGCGAGCCCCGGCCGATGATGACTTGTCCCCAGTTGATCCGGTCGTGGACGCCTTCTTGGCTCAAGAAGTGGAGGATGAAGAAGTTGCAGAAGCTATTGATGAAGCCGCAGTCGATTCCAGCTCGAAAAAATATATCGCAACTCCATCGACCGACGAGAGTAGCGTCCAAAAAACTCCAAGCCCTTTGAGGCATCCTGCTCGGCCGATAACGATAAATAACTTCACTCGTTTCCCCTCTTTAAACCACTCATCTATATTCACTCACGCCTTCTCTGCATCTCTGAATCGGTAGAGAACTAAACACGTGACCATGAAGAAATCAGCTCCCCTGCGATTAGTAAGTCCCCATCTTCTCACTTCGTGTATTTGTTCAGCCGATTCCCAACTAACTCTCTCTACAGCCACCACGCGCGCCAACACCTGCCCCCCAGGAATCAAGTGTGCGCACCCAGTCAGCTGCAGGCAGTGGTCATGTCGATGAAGAAGTCATTTCGGCTGCAGGTGGTGACCAAGCCGACGCGGAACCCACTCCAGCTCCGATGCCCACGGCAAGCCTCGCTCTACCTCATCAGCCGATTTGATAAGTTCGTTATTTTTCTAAATTGTTACTTTCTTTTTGCAGAATATAGCCGATCTCTTGGGCTTCGATTTGTCAGAGTTTGAAGATCCTGATGAAGGAGGCGAAAGGGCACTGGTGCCGCTCGACGCAGACCTTAAAGCGGTCCTAGCCGATATCGGCAATTTGCTAGAGGTCCCTCTAGACGCACTGGTAGCCGACTGCGGCCCAATCCGTGCTTGGTTCAAAGAAATTCAGAGCCAGCTGCCAGACGGCGTGGTCGATGCGATCGTCCCGGCCACCTTTCTAGAGGCACACCAAGTAAAGTATGAGCGAGCCCAGCAGCGCCTTGCCGACCGTTGAGAGAACCAGTCACTGATGGCAGCAATCAAATCAAGTCAAGAAGATATCAAGGCCAAGAAAGCCGACTTCGACGCCTTGAAAATGGAGCCGGTCGCCAGACTTGAATAGCTTCGGACGCGAAGGGATCAAATAATAGCCGACTTCATCCAAATCACTACGAAGATCCAAGTGCAAGAAGAATACATGGTCGTCTTACCTAAAGAGATCGAAGACAAGCGATCAAGCATTAAGGTGGCCGTGTCTCATCTGAAGGATTTGACCAAGGCAGTGAGGCCAGTAACTCGGTCCAATGCCGACGACGCTAAGGCCATTGAGGAAGTAGATCAAATCAGGCGCAAGGGGTTGTCGGCCATAGCTAACGTTTTAAAGCAATGAGCCGATTGTAATAGCTTAGAGATTCACACTTTTGTAATCGGCTTCGGCCTTCTGGAACTATCCTGTGATCGGCTTCTGTAAAATCTTGTCGGATGTTATGACTCTGAAAAAAAATTGACGTCCACCTTTCTGTGCCACCTTTCTGTAATCGGCTTAGGTTTTGTGTATATATATGCCCCCCTAATTTTGTTGATGTTTTCAACGTTGACAAAATTAGGACCTTAGCAAAATCGCGCATCATTGTTATCGTGGTCGGCTAACACTGGCCGATTGCAGAAACTAGGGAAAAACTTTGCGTAAAAATGACCTAAAGGCGATGCTCGCTTTAATACAGAACATCGGCTAACACAAATCGACTGAACAAACAGAGCCGAATCATGAGTTGATCCAAACGCTTGGGTAGTATTTTTTCAAATATTTTCCGTTTAGGGCCCTTCCAAATACTTCTCCATTCAAACCCTCTAGCATATATGCTCCTTTAGAGACACATTTGTGGATCTTGAAAGGCCCTTCCCAATTTGGTGACCACTTGCCGAATTTATTATCTCTTGTTCCAATCGGCAGTATCAATTTTCAAACGTGTTCTCCCTCTTCAAAAGACTTAGGCACAACTTTCTTATTATAATGACGGGCTACTCATTCCTTATCCCTTGTTACCTTTTCCAAGGCCCTCATCCGTGATAAAATGAGGTCTTCTGATTCATCCACCATCAAGTGATAATAATCATCGGCTGTAAGTTGATCTTGCAGCTGAACCCATCTCGAGCCGATGATATTTTCCCATGGCAGTACTGCCTCGTGTCCATAGACCAACTTGTATGGAGGGACCTGGATAGATCCATGGCATGCCATCCGATAGGCCCACAGTGATTCGGCTAATTGGCTGTGCCATTGCTTAGGGTACTCAGAAATCATCCTCTTTATTAGTTTGATCAAACTTTTGTTTGAAGCCTCTGCTTGCCCGTTGGCCTGTGCATAGTATGGTGAAGAATTAAGTAATTTGATCCCCATGCCGTCGGCAAACTGAACAAACTCCTCCGATATGAAGATGGATCCCTGGTCTGTTGTTATTGTTTGTGGGACGCCAAATCGGTAGATAATATGCTCTTTAACAAACTCGATTGCGTCCCTAGAATCAACCTTTTTCAAAGGAATTGCCTCCACCCATATTTTAAAATAATCTGTCGCCAGCGGAATGAATTTATGCCCTTTGCTTGAGGGTGGATTGATCTGGCCGATCATGTCGATACCCCATCCTCTGAACGGCCAAGGCTTTATGATTGGGTTCATAGCCGATGCTGGTGCTCTTTGCATGGTGCCAAATTTCTAACAATCTTGGCAGCCTTTATAATACTTGAAACAGTCCTCCAGCATCATCGGCCAAAAATATCCTGCTCTTCGAAGCAATCACTTCATCTTGTGAGCCGATTGATGCGTGCCGCATACCCTTCATGTACTCTCCTGATAGCCACCTTAGCTTGATCGGCACTAAGACACTTGAGCTGTACACCATCAATCGTCTGATAGTAGAGATCCTCGTCGAGCAAAACATATCTTAAAGCCTTGTATCGCAATTTCCTTGAAGCCGATTGAGAGGGGTTCTGTAAATAGCTGTAGACCTCAAACCTCCAATCATCAGCTGTCATGGCAAGCGACTTCTATCTCGACTTCTTTTATCATCGGCCTGTTGCCTGATGCCCCTTGAGCTAAATCATTGGCTTCTGTATTATGCTCTCTAGGGATGTGTTTCAGTGTAACTAGCCGAAAGCTATCCATCAATTCTCGGCATTGTTGATAGTAGAATATCAGCGCGTCATTCCTGCATTCATACTCCCCTGACAACTGGCTGATGACCAATAGTGAATCTCCCATTATTTCTATGGCATCGGCCTCGACTTGTTTGAGAAGACGCAATCCCTTGAGCACTGCTTCGTATTCGGCTTGATTGTTTGTAGCATGGGGGTCGATAGAAAAAGCAAATTCAAAGCTTGCCCCCTAGGCGAAATAATGACCAATCCGATACCGCAGCCGTTGGTGCACACTGAGCTATTAAATGTTAATGTCCAAGGCATAATTTTGATTGAGCCGATTGAGTCATCTCTATGCTCCACGATAAAATCGGCTATAGCTTGTCCTTTAACTGCCATGGGTTCTTGATACCTCAGATCAAATTCTGTCAAGGCAAAAATCCACTTTTCAATCCATCCTTTTAAAACTGGAGCCGATAGCATGTATCTGATGACATCGGCTTTACATATTATTGTGCACTCATTGGATAGCAGATAATGCCTTAACTTCGTACATGAAAAATATAGGCACCGGCAAAGCTTCTCCACTGGTAAATATCTTGTTTCTGCATCCAACAACCGTCGGTTGAGATAGAAGATAGTTTTTTCTTTGCCCTCAATCTCTTGGATTAGAACTGAGCCAATTGACTTGTCATCGGCTGACAGGTACAGCTTGAACGGTATTCCCTTTCGTGGAGACAATTAAAGTGGAGGCGAGCTTAAATAACTCTTGATATTATCCAAGGCCTTCTACTGCTCTGCCCCCCATGTGAATGCTTGATCGGCTTTAAGCCAAAGTAGTGGTGTGAACGGCTCCATCTTCTCTAAAAGATTGGCTATGAACCGCCTGATGAAGTTGATTTTGCCGATCAATGATTGAAGCTGCTTCTTGTCCTTCGGAGGTTGTATCGTCTTGATAGCATTGATGCTTCTTGGTGTAACCTCCATTCCTCTTTCATGAACAAGAAACCCTAGGAATTGCCCGGCTGACACGCCGAACGCGCACTTCAATGGATTCATCTTCAGGCCATACTTTCTTGTCCGCTCCAAAACCTGCGTTAGATCAGCTATATGGTCCTCTATCTCTCTGAACTTGACAACGACATCGTCGATGTAGATCTCCACCAAAGAGCTGATCATGTCGTGAAAGATATAATTCATGGCCCGTTGATATGTTGCCCCAGCATTTTTCAGCCCAAACGTCATAACGACCCATTCTATAAGCCGATTGCTCCAGGACATCAAAAAGCAGTTTTGTGAATGTCCTCTTCGGCCATGAAAATTTGATTTTAGCCTGCATTGCCATCCATAAAGCTAATGATTTTGTGGCTAGATGTAGCGTCTACGAGCAAATCGGCTATAGGCATTGGGTATTCATCTTTAGGAGTAGCCTTGTTTAAGTCTCTGAAATCGATGCATACCCTAAGTTTGCCATTCTTTTTTAATACTGGGACAATGTTTGAGACCCACTCGGCGTATCGGCAAGGCCGAATGAATCCAGCATCATATAGCCGAGTTATTTCGGCTTTGATCGGATCATACATATCAGCTTTGAACCTCCTGGGAGATTGTTTGCACGGCCGATAGCCTGCCTTGATTGGCAGTTGATGAACGACTATAGATCAGCTAAGACCATGCATCTCGAAGTACTCCCAAGCAAAACAATCTTTATATTCTTTTAACAAATTAATAAGCTGGGATCTACAAATAGAGGACAACTTTTTGCTGATATACGTCGGCCTAGGCCTGTCTCCAGAGCCTATGTCTATTTCTTCTAATTCGTCGACCGACGTAAAACCTTGCCCAAGCTTGCCATTGTCTTCGTCCGCAGTGTCCATGCCGTAGACGTTCGAGCCCTCCACGATGTCTTGCTCAAAGCAGCAGCTGCGGCTCGTCGTCTCCAATCGGATGTATGGCAGAATCGGACACTTTTAGAAAATTGGCTTGCCAGATTTTCCCTGACAAACAATCAATGCCATCAATTTCCCAGAGTGGCAAATCGGCATTCGCGATGCTTACTGACCTATCGGCTGGTACAATCTCTATCTTGTCGCCGTACCATTGAAGTAGACACTGGTGCATAGTGGAAGGGACACAACAGTTGGCATGTATCCAGTCTCTCCCGAGCAGCAGGCTGTAAGACCCCTTCCCGTCGATGACAAAAAAGGTCGTGGGCACAGTCTTGTTGCCGACAGTCAGCTCGACATTCAACACGCCCCTGGTCTCTGATGGGTTGCCGCCGAAGTCCTTTAGTACCATGTTAGTCTTGATCAGGTCTTCGGGTCCCTTACCCAATTTCCTAAATGTTGCGTAGGGCATCAGGTTGTTAACACTGAAATTTGGTAATTTAGTTCCTAAGTTCGTAAAGGCAAAGCGAAATCGGACCGGCTGAAGACAGGAATCGTATCGGCTAAAAACGGATTGGCTGTAGGGCTAGTCGGCTGAGGATGGATCGAAGGGAGCAGCCGACAGCCGATTCTGAGTCTGGAAGAGATGAAACCGTGGCTAGTGCAGAAACTTGAAGATAAATGAAAGATTCGGTTGTTAGTTGCATGTTAAAAGATATTGCCACTTATGGATAGAGTCCTATAACGGCAATTGTATCTGTAATCTAGAGATTTGTTAAATTGTTAGTTGTAACACGGCATAGGTCCCGCTAGGGATAATATGGTGTTTTAAACAGTAGTTTAGATAGAGTCCGTGGTTGTTACAAATATTTGTATCTTGGGTATAAATAGGACCCGAGGCCCTCTGTAAAAATATTCATTCATTCATTCAATCAATCCAATCTTCGGCGCATCGCCAACTTTTTCTTTAGACGGACACTCTGTTTGGCTTTGGGCTGCATCGTCTCGATCCCCCAAGTTCAGGTAAATGTTTGTCATTAGTGGTATAATTTTCTGTTTCTAGTGCTTCCATCACAATGATACATTAGATCAGTGATTTTACTGCGTTACATATCATATAACGCATATGAATTAGATCAATATTTAGATCTGTCTTGTCATTGGCTTGTTCTGTCAAGATCATGCGGTCAATAGGGCTAGATCTAAAGGTTGGCTAGTTCATGTGCGGTATCTACCGTCTCGAGGGGTATAAATCGGCTGTAACATATCGGATGTTTCTTCTCATACTTAATGCTACATCGCGTTCGAACTGTTAAGTCGTCTTTAGAACTGTCAGTGATCTGTTCATCTGAGATTTGTATTGTTCAGAGACAGCGCCGGGGTTTCAGCCGACCTTACTTGCCCTAATATGCTTCTTTTAATATGATTATTACTAGATTTGTATTAGGACTGCCTCTTATGTTAAGATCATGTTTCTGTCGGGCGTTGCCTAAAGAAATCGGCTTTCTCGGGCAGCCGATGGCCGATTTCTGGATTGTACGTTTGATTCAGGGACATTATCTTCACATAAGATTCATCGGAGTATTAGCCGATTCTTGTTAGCTTTCCAGTATCGGTTAGGTTATCAATCTGTGTATTTGTTATTCTTTACTGTATTTGGATTGAGCGGCTGATGTTGTCTTGGTGTAGCCGATCCATTCTAGTCACTTGGCCCAAATATGGCTTAGAATAGCATATATACATTCATGGATTTCTTTTGCCGATCCCGTGGGGATCTAACCTAACGCTTAACGCATATTCTTTTGTTTTTTCTTGTTGATTAGCAGATCAAATCAACTGGCACGCCCTACATGTTGTAGGCAGCCAAGAAGGACCTGCACTGGAGTCAAGCAGATCTCCCAGGCCAGCGCGTGAGAGAGATTTCTCATCAACACGCTTCTTGGCACGCCCAGTGGGACTGTCTTTGTCGGTTCGACTCGGACGAATAGACTCTGCCGGCAAGATGGTCGACTCCAAGAATCCTGGCATCACGCAGGACAATGTCGTCCCTGTAAAGATGGAACAACTATCGGCTGAACAGCAAGCCGAATATAAGAAAATGGTGGAAGAACTCCAGACTAATTATTTGCAATCTTTCACCCAAACAAGATTTGGGGCTGTGCACCAAAAGTACAAGTTCAGCCTGAACGATACCAAGGCATCTTACTCGGGTGACGCAAAAGACAAACAGAAGGTGGAAGAGCCGACCCAGGTGCAAGATGATCCTGCCATATACTCTCTACAAGATCGAATCGACTCGGCCGTTCACCACGCACTGTCAACCAAAGTAGCATATTGGTCAATACCCTCAATAATATGATCTCTCATGTGGTCGACGCAAAGGTAGCCGAACAATTGCAACGGGGACCCACGTATTTCGCGGATGGCCAATTTCCTGGTTACAGGACGCTAGTCACCCAAGATCGGCCGCTTCCACTGATAGCGCAACCAAGCCCGCCAGGGGGAGTCGGCCAGCTGAATCCAGGCGAAACGGCTATAAGACCAGCGGATACTATACTGAACCGACAACAGCCGTTGCCTCAGGGTCAACTCGACAGCATGTTCAACGACAATCGGCAGCCAGAGCCAATTGATCTAGGCAGGCGGCACAACGCCGGTGGCCGACAATTGTTCCCGGATCCACCAACGCCACAACCGGCGCCCCGACCGCCTCCCGGTGATCATCGCTACCAGTACCAAGGTGGCCGTCAAGACCACCATTATCGGCCTCAAACACCACCACAGCTGTATCGGCCAGCACCCGTGCCATATGACCCATATGAGCCGATACAGCAAGACAACCGAGCCTGGGCCGATCTAATTGCACAAGTCATGCACGATCAGTTCGGCCTCAAACCGAAAGATTCAGGGAATATGTATCGGTATCCCTATCCAGAACATTTCGAAAGGATCCCGCTACCCAACCGATACAAGATCCCAGACTTCTCAAAATTCTCAGGGCAAGACAACATTTCTACCTATGAGCACGTCAGCCGATTCTTGGCACAATGCGGTGAAGCATCGGCTACGGACCCCTTGACAGTTCGGTTATTCCCCCTTTCTCTTTCAGGATCGACCTTCACTTGGTTCTCCTCGTTGCCTTACAACTCAATCCAGAGTTGGGCCGATCTTGAGAAATAGTTCCACAGCTATTTTTACTCCGGCAACCATGAGATGAAGTTGTCGGACCTCACCAGCGTCAGGCAGAAACACAATGAATCGGTCCAAGACTACATTCAACGCTTCAGGGAGATGAGAAACCGATGTTACAGCCTGGTGCTATCGGACGCTTAGCTGGCCGATTTAGCCTTCCATGGTTTGATCGTGCCGATCAAAGAACGATTCTCTGCGCAGGACTTCGATAGCCATGCCCACTTGGCGCAGAAAGTGACGGCCCACGAACAGCGTTTCCAAGACACCAGGAAGGCCGTCAAGAACATAACCCAGGTCATCGTCGATTCAGACTATGGATCCGACGATGATGAAACAGAAGTTGCAGCGGCCGAATGGGCTAAGAACAAAAAGGCCATCGTCTGCCAATGGCTGCTGAAGACGGCAAAAGAAGAAAAGTACGACTTCGACATCACTAAGGCCGACAAGATTTTTGATTTACTGCTCAAGGAGAAACAGATTCAATTACCCGAGAATCATGTGATCCCGTTGACCGAGGAGTTGAAAAAGAAGAAGTATTGCAAGTGGCACAACTCCACATCTCACACCACAAATGACTGCAAAGTCTTCCGACAGCAAATCCAATCAGCAATCGAGGCCGGGAAGCTAAAGTTCGCTGACTCAAATCGGTCGATGAAAGTAGACGGCAATCCCTTCCCAGTCAACACGGTCCAGGCCGGCCCCGGGCGAGCTGATCGACAGAACAGAATGGCGCACGGCTTAGCGAATACATCGATCGGGGCCAAGGCAGAAGACGACCAGACTGGACGCCACGCCGTGCTAATTAATATGGTGCGCCCAGTCATCGATCAGCTGGCCGACAGCCGACCCATGAACACAGCCGATACCATCATCAATACCGGTCTCGGCATGAAGAAATTTACGATGAAGCACCTCGTTGGCACGAACCAAGTGCCCAGAGCTGACGATACAAGGTAAAACACGACAATGCTGATCCACATTGGCATTGCGATTTTTTCAGGTACTGCTGGGAATCCGGCATGAGGCTACCAACATTGGAAGATTGCCCAGCATGTAACGATCGCCGCGGTGACGACGAACGCAGAAGCTTGTCGTCTGCAAGTCCAGCTCGGCTCATTCCCAGAGCCGTCCAGCTAAACAAAGATGGCGACCTGTCCATGATCGGCTCGGTCCGATCCCTCAGGACTTCTTCATCGACGAAAACCGGGATGGAGACAACCGCGATGACGAAGAGGCCGACGATGAGGAATCGGCCAACCCGCAATGGTGCCCGTCCGATCTCTTTTCGAAGACCCAGAAGAGGAGAGTTCAACAGCTCAAGCGTGAAGGAAGAGAAGACGAGGTGCAACAAATGATCTACTAGCAGCGCCGTCGGCTGGGCAAAATCAAGAGGCGGTGGGTACCACAGAAAGCGGCCATAATTAACGAAGAACAAGCCGAAGAAAGTTCAGCCGATCAAGCCAGAAGGGCAGCCAAAGGGAAAGGCAAAGTTTCTGCATCGGTTAACATGGTCTTCGTGTTGCTGGCCGAGTTTGGCGCCCCCGAAGCCGACGCGGACACCATCGAAGATGACCCAGCAAAGCTAGCAATCTCACCAGACCAGGCCATCTTCGACAAGCCTGAAGGAACCGAAAATCGACACTTGAAACCGTTGTACATTAAAGGATTCGCTAACGGCAAGCCGATCTCCAAAATGCTAGTCGATGGGGGAGATGCAGTCAACCTCATGCCCTACGCAACTTTGAGAAAACTCGGAAAGGAGCCCGAAGACCTGATAAAAACCAACATGGTGCTCAAGGACTTCGGCGGCAACCCATCGGAGACCAAAGGCATTCTCAATGTTGAACTGACCATCGGCAACAAAACCGTGCCTACAACGTTCTTTGTCATCGACGGGAAGGGGTCTTACAGCCTGCTGCTCGGAAGGGATTGGATCCACGCCAATTGCTGCATCCCTTCTACAATGCACCAGCGCCTGATCCAATGGGACGGCGACAAGATCGAGATCGTGCCAGCCGACAGGTCAATTAGTGTCGTCAGTGCCGATTTGCCACTTTGGGAAATCGAAGGCATCGATTGTTTATCTGGGAAAATCTGGCAAGCCGATTTTATAAATGTGTCCAATTCAACAATACAGCCCATCGGAAGCGACGAGCCGCAGCTGTTGCTTTGAACAAGACGTGGTGGAGGGCTCAAGCGTTCTCGGCGTAGCCACCGCGGACGAAGACGATGGCTAGTTAGGACAAGGCTTCACGTCGGCCGACGAGTTAGAAGAAATCGACATCGGCTCGGGGGATAAGCCGAGGCCGACGTACATTAGCAAAAATCTGTCTCCTCATTGTAGATCCCAACTTATTGAATTATTAAAAGAATATAAAGATTGTTTTGCGTGGGAGTACTTCGAGATGCCCGGTCTCAATCGGTCGATAGTGGTCCATCAACTGCCGATCAAGGTAGGCTATCGGCCGTTCAAACAGCCTCCCAGGAGGTTTAAGGCCAATATGTACGACGCAATTAAAGCCGAAATCACTCGGCTATACGACGCGGGATTCATTCGGCCTTGCCGATATGCCAAATGGATCTCGAACATTGTCCCAGTATTAAAGAAAAATGGTAAACTTCGGGTGTGCATCTACTTCAGAGATCTGAACAAGGCAACCCCGAAGGACGAGTATCCAATGCCAATAGCCGACCTACTTGTCAACGCTACCTCAGGCCATAAGATTATCAGTTTCATGGATGGCAACGCAGGGTATAACCAGATATTCATGGCCGAAGAGGACATCCACAAGACAACTTTTCGGCGCCCTGGTGCAATCGGCCTCTACGAGTGGGTGGTAATGACGTTCGGCTTGAAGAACGCTGGGGCAACATATCAACGGGCAATGAATTATATCTTTCACGATATGATCAGCTCACTAGTGGAGATATACATTGACGACGTCGTTGTAAAGTCAAGAGAGATAGAAGGCCACATTGCCGATCTAAGACAAGTGTTGGAACGGACGAGGAAATATGGTTTGAAGATGAATCCGCTTAAGTGTGCGTTCGGCGTATCGACCGGGCAATTCTTGGGGTTTCTCGTCCATGAAAGAGGGATCGAAGTCACACCAAGGAGCATTAATGCTATTAAGACAATTCAACCCCCGAAAGATAAAAAGCAGCTTCAATCGTTGATCGGAAAGATAAACTTCATCAGACGGTTCATAGCTAATCTCTCAGAAAAAATGGAGTCGTTCACACCATTGCTTCGGCTGAAAGCTGATCAGGCCTTCACATGGGGGGCAGAGCAGCAGAAAGCGCTAGACAACATAAAAGATTATCTAAGCTCTCCTCCAGTTCTGACACCTCCACAAAAGGGAATACCGTTCAAGCTGTACCTGTCGGCCGACGACAAATCAATCGGCTCTGTCCTAATCCAAGAGGTCGACAGCAAAGAGAAAGCCATTTTCTATCTCAGCCGGCGGCTACTAGATGCAGAGACAAGGTATTCACCTGTGGAGAAGTTATGCCTATGCCTCTATTTCTCATGTACAAAGTTAAGGCACTATCTCGCTGTCCAATGAGTGCACGGTAACTTGCAAAGCCGATGTAGTCAAGTACATGCTATCGGCTCCAGTGCTCAAAGGAAGAATCGGAAAGTGGATCTTCGCACTAACGAATTCGATCTAAGGTATCGAGGCACCGGGGCAGAAGGGCAAGCCATAGCCGATTTCATTGTGGAACACAAAACGATTCAATCGGCTCGGTGGAAATCATGCCTTGGACTTTGACGTTCGATGGCTCGGTGTGCACCAACGACTGCGGCATTGGCTTAGTCCTTATTTCGCCTAGGGGGGCAAGCTTCGAGTTTGCTTTCGCCATTGACCCCCACGCTACGAATAACCAAGCCGAATATGAATCCGTTCTCAAAGGGTTGACTCTGCTCAAGGAGGTGGAGGCCGACGCAGTCGAAATAATGGGAGATTCGTTGCTCGTCATCAGCCAATTATCAGGAGAATATGAGTGAAAAAACGACGCGTTGATGGTCTATTACCGACAATGCCGGGAGTTAATGGATGGTTTACGGCTAGTCACTTTGAAGCATATCCCCAGAGAGCGAATACACGAGGCCAATGACTTGGCTCAAGGGGCATCAGGCTATCGGCCGATGCTGAGAGAAGTAGACGTAGGCGTGGCCACCATCACAGCCGATGATTGGAGATTTGACATTTATCACTATCTCAAAAACCCCTCTCAATCGGCCACGAGGAAACTACGATACAAGGCGCTACGATACGTGTTGCTTGATGAAGACCTATACTATCGGACGATTGACGGCGTACTACTCAAGTGTTTGGGAGCCGATCAAGCTACAGTGGCCATCGGGGAGGTACACGAAGGAATCTGTGGCACACATCAATCGGCCCACAAAATGAAATGGCCACTTCGCCGAGCCGGGTACTTCTGGCCGACAATGCTGGAGGATTGTTTCAAATACTACAAAGGGTGCCAGGACTGCCAAAAGTTTGGCACGATACAGCGAGCACCGGCATCGACCATGAACCCAATCATCAAGCCGTGGCCCTTCAGAGGATGGGGCATTGATATGATCGGCGAGATCAATCCTCCTTCAAGCAAAGGACACAAATTCATCCTGGTAGCCACGGATTATTTCACAAAATGGGTGGAAGCGATCCCCCTCAGAAAAGTGGATTCTAAGGACGCAATTGAGTTCGTCAAAGAACACATCATCTACCGATTTGGCGTTCCACAAACAATAACGACCGATCAGGGATCTATCTTTGTGTCGGACGAATTTGTTCAGTTTGCCGACGGCATGGGGATCAAGCTACTTAACTCTTTGCCGTATTACGCGCAAGCCAACGGGCAAGCCGAAGCCTCAAACAAAAGCTTGATCAAGTTGATTAAAAGAAAGATCTCTGAGCACCCTAAGCAATGGCACACCCGATTGGCCGAGTCATTGTGGGCTTATCGGATGGCATGCCACGGGTCAATCCAAGTCCCCCCGTACAAACTGGTCTATGGACACGAGGCAGTGCTACCATGGGAAAGTGTCGTCGGCTCAAGGCGCATTCAGCTACAGGACCAACTCACAGCCGACGATTATTATCACCTAATGGTAGATGAGTCGGAGGATCTTGTTTTGTCCAGGATGAGGGCCTTAGAAAAAGTAACAAAAGATAAAGAACGAGTAGCCAGACATTACAATAAAAAAGTTGTGCCTAAGTCTTTTGAGGAGGGCGAACTCGTTTGGAAACTTATACTGCCGATCGGATCTAGAGACAAAAAAGTTCGGCAAATGGTCACCAAATTGGGAAGGGCCTTTCAAGATCCACAAATGCGTCTCTAAAGGAGCTTACATGCTAAAAGGATTGGATGGAGAGATATTCGGAAGGGCCCTTAATGGAAAGTATTTAAAGAAATATTACCCGAGCGTGTGGATCAATTCGTGAGTCGGCTATAGTCACTTCGGCCGATCTACGATAGCCGATGTCTTATGAGGCATCGCCTTCAGGCACTTTCAAACATCACTTTTGACAAAACACTCCACGATCGGCTCATGTTTGCCCAACAAGAAAGACCAGAATGCGCGAGCGACTCGAACTCACAAATTTTGTCGACACCGAAGCTATCAACAAAACTTGGGGGGCATTCACATACACAAGTCAACCACAAAAACCAAGCCGATTGCAACGCAAAATCAGGAACATTAAAACGAGCTTTATTCAGAATCGGCGCGAAGCCGTCTTTGAATACATGTTCCCTAGATAATCCCTAATGGCCGCTAGGGCTCGTTCAATAGGCTCCGTAGTCTCCATCTCTAGAGCATCCAAGATCAGATACTCCAGCCGAGTGACCCTTATGTCGGTGGTCGTGGTCAGCAGTTTGTTGGCGAGTTGGGCTTGCCTTCCTTCCAGCCGGTCGAGGCGCGCGAGTGTCGAAGACGCCACGGGGGCAGCAGCCGGAATGCCACCAAGGTTGATGGGAGGCCTGGCCGCCGGGTGACGAGCCTCCAACTCCCTAAAGCGCTTCAGGTTGGCCCTCACTCGGCGGTCCTGGCTGACCGACAGTTCGTATGGTGTGTCCATGATTATGGAGATTATGGCAATCGGGTATCTACATGGCAAGTTTATCCGACTGGAGATAGGGATAGATTGCGCCTGCCATATCTGTAAACCAAACATGACTTGGGTGTTACGTTGCCGATAGAGATAAGGCAACGGCCTATAGTCACGGTTTGGTAAGATTGAGGAAACCGACTTAGAGTAAGATAGTCTTTCCGATTTGTAAGCCCACCTCCCAAGACTATATAAGGGGGTAAGGGACGTCTCTTGAGGGATATCAGATTCTAGATCAGAGATTCCGATAGAAGATCAACTTTTAGCCATCTTTAGATCACGAGATCAATAAAGACACTCGGCGGATCAAATCCACCGAAACAGGAGTAGGGTATTACCTCATGAGAGGGCCTGAACCTGTCTAAACCTTCTTCTTCTCCTAACCCATTGTGCTTGGCGATCTCGACTGCGACCCCAGAAATCATATTGCCGAAACCAAGTTTCGACAGTTGGCGTGCCAGGTAGGGGGCCGCGCGTCGAGACTTCTTCAACAAATCTCGCCGACAAGCGTGATGGGATCTCCTTCAAGATTCGGCGACTTCGCCGCCTACTTCGCCGATGATTCCTCCTTCGACTCAGATTCAGACCAGTCGGAAGGAGAAATCCACTCGACGCCGTTCGGGCTTCCGAACAGTGCCAGCATCTACAACGACATCTTGAAGACCAAGATGCAATCTACTTTCTCCGACGACGGACTTCACTCGGCACCATTCGGATTACCGAATACCGCCGAAATCTGCGCCAATCTTCTCACCTCCCCGACAGAGGCAATCTATTCGGACGAAGACCTCTCTATTCCGTTTGGGTTACCAAACGCCGTCGAGATCTACAGCGAACTTCTCTCCCCCGAGTTGGCGGCAACCCACTCGGAGGAGCCCACACCCCCAAGCTCTGACTCGGACTGGAACGATCCAGATCCGGGTTACCCAGGATCAAGGGAGGTCGCCGTCATCCTCCCATCATTCGGCTCCTGCTCATCTTCGGAGCTCAATGGATACCTCAGCTCCGTCGGCTTCGACAACCTCTACGGCATCCCTTCTGACGAAGCCGACAACTCCGACTGCCGCATGGACTATGAGCCGAAGTGCTTTGACGTCCTCATGGCCGAGCCGGACGAGTCCGACTCAGCCATGGCGAGAAGGCTTGCTGAAGAAGAGTGAGCCAGGGTGGAGCTCGAGCGCAAGACAGCCGAAGAGCAGAAACAACGCAAGGACGAGGCTGACAAGAGGAAGCACGATCTACGTGCAGCCGGACGATCTGCCCAGGAGGCCATACTCCAAACGCGGGTTCGCAACACCAACATCTTCCAAACGCCACAGCAGAACGCTGTTGCCGCGCTCACCCTCTTGGACACCGTCATGGAGACGGCTCCAGCCAATGTGACTCCGATACTCGACAAGATCAAGACCATTGTCGCCGCCACAGCTAACGGCCACCCCACCACCTCGGCACGAAGGCCGACTGAATCTGTGGCCGAAACACCAGACAAGAGCCGGCTTCCACCTCTAAGGTCAGGAGACTATAAGAGGCCCGAGCCGGATCGGTCGACGACCGTGCCAAGAGGCCCACCCCGCGAGTCCACGCTAAAATACCGGAGCGGACGGCCGACTCCCACGACAAACGGCATGGACGTCCACCCGTCCACCACCGCGTCCGCCGCAATAGCTCCAGCTACCCGACAGATCAACAAGACCCCGCCGAGTGATGCGGGAAGTCCTCGATCGCCGCTACCGGAGCGCGACCACGCACTCGGGAAGATCGGAGGGGATCACCCGATAGCGGCGACGACGGAGTACCGGCCTTCACTCGAGAGCTCCGCCGAGTGCACCGGCCGAGTGGCTTTAAGCCCACGGGGATTGAAAGGTACGATGGCAAGACCGACCCTGAATCTTGGCTAACCGTATACACCCTTGCCATCCGAGCTGCAGGTGGCGACAACAAAGCCATGGCCAATTACCTGCCCGTGGCCCTCGCAAACTCAGCCAGAAATTGGCTCACGAGCCTGCCAAGAGGCTCAATCGGCTCGTGGAGCGAGGCGAGGACCACTTCATCGCCAACTTCCAAGGTACCTTCGAGAGGCCGGCACACACTTCGACCTATACAACGTCATCCAAAAGCCGGATGAGCCTCTGAAGGATTACATTCGTCGTTTCTCCGAGAAGCGCAACAAGATCCCGAACATCACCGACGACATCATCATCGCCGCCTTCCAGAAGGGAGTCCGTGATGAGCTGCTGATCGGGAAGTTCGGGCGCAAACCACCGAAGACGGTGAAACAAATGTTCGAGACGGCGAACTCATACGCCAAATCCAATGACGCCATTAAGGCTGCCCGTCAAGACCGGCCCGATAGAAGGGAGGACAAGCAAACAGGAGGGAGCCGTAATCCTAAGAAGGATGGCGGCAACAACGGCAACCAGGGCCAGAAAGATCGCAAGCGCCGATCTGAGGACCTAGTAACCGCAACCTCCAACACTCAGCGCCGTCCCCGAGTCGCCGCCTACGACGCCATCATGAACGCCCAGTGCACCCATCATCCGAATCATAAGCACGCGGCAAAGGGCCCTTTATCTACAAGCGGTTCGGCGAGCAGCGGCGCGGCTCAACAAGCCGGCGACGATGCTGGCCGTCGGGCGCCAAAGAACAACGCGGCTGAAAATGCCGAACCCTTTCAAGACCCAGTGAGGGAGCTCAACCACATCTTCGGACGTCCGCTAGCCTATGAGTCCAAGAGGAAACAGAAGCTAACTGACCGGGAGGTCAACGCGGCTCAACCCGAAGTCCCTCAATATCTGCGATGGTCGGAAGTGGCCATCACTTTTGACCGCTCGGATCATCCTGACCGAGTGGTTCACCTGGGGCGCTATCCACTCGTCCTGGACCCCGTGGTCCGCAACATCAGGCTTAAGCGCGTCCTCATCGATGGGAGCAGTGCCCTCAATATCATGTTTGCCAAGACCATGGATGAGATGCAGATCCCGAGGGCCGAACTAAAGGCAAGCTCAGCCCCCTTCCACGGAGTCATCCCAGGGCTATCTTCTACACCACTCGGGCATATCTCCCTCCCAGTCACCTTCGGAGCCCGAGAGAACTTCCGAACGGAGAACATCACTTTTGAGGTGGCCGACTTCGAAACAGCGTATCACGCCATCATCGGAAGGCCCGCGCTTGTCAAGTTCATGGCGATCCCTCACTACACCTACCTCTGCATGAAGATGCCGGGTCCCAACGGCATCATCACTCTTCGCAGCGACATGAAGCAAGCCTTCACCTGCGATAAGGAGAGCTGCGACATGGCCCAATCTCGCGAGAGATTACGTGGCCAACAAGAAGTCCGATTGGCTGCATCAACTTCGGCAGAGGGCGAAGTCCCCGCGAAGAAGATAGCCAAATCGGGATCCGGCGACGCCAAGACCAAGAAGATCTCCCTTGATCCGTCGGATCCCTCGAAACTAATCGGCGCCGACCTAGATCCCAAATAGGAAAGCGCGCTCGTCACCTTCCTCCAAAATAATAAAGATGTTTTTGCTTGGAAACCATCCGATATGCAGGATTCCTAGGAAGGTGATCGAGCACTCTTTGAACGTCAAAGATGACGCCAAACCAATAAAACAACGATTACGCAGATTCGTGCGGGATCGAAAAGACGCCATCAAAGAAGAACTCGCAAAGCTCTTGGCTGCCGGCTTCATTAAAGAAGTCCTCCATCCCGACCGGTTAGCCAACCCAGGTCCTGGTCCGCAAGAAGACGGGGCAATGGCGCATGTGCGTCGACTATACTGACCTCAACAAAGCTGCCCCAAAGATCCGTTCGGGCTGCCTCGCATCGACCAAGTCGTCGACTCAACAGCCAGCTGCCAACTCCTGAGTTTCCTGGACTGTTACTCGGGCTATCATCAGATCAGCTTAAAAGAATCCGACTGCCTGAAGACATCGTTCATCACGCCGTTTGGGGCCTACTGCTACATCACCATGCCTTTCGGCCTGAAGAACGCCGGTGCCACATACCAACGCATGATCCAAAGATGTTTCTGGACACAGATTGGCAAGAACGTTGAAGCTTATGTCGACGACATTGTCATCAAGACCAAGCAGAAAGAAGACCTGATCGCCGACCTAGAAGAAACCTTTGCGAACATCTGGGCCTTCAGAATGAAGTTAAACCCGAAGAAGTGCACTTTCGGTGTTCCATCAGTTAAACCCGGAGTTGTGCTGATCTCCCTGACCGGGGAAAGGCTAAGATATGTCCTTCACCTCCACTTCTCCACCTCACACAACGTTGCCGAGTACGAAGCTCTTCTACATGGACTGCGCCTCGCGGTTTCACTCGGGATACGTCGGCTTATTGTGAAAGGCGACTCCCAGCTGGTCGTCAATCAAGTGATGAAGGACTGGTCCTGCCTAAACGACACTATGGAGGCCTACCGGCAAGAGGTCCGCAAGCTTGAGGACAAGTTTGACGGGCTCAAACTCTCACACGTCCTGAGACATAACAACGAAGCTGCCGATGAGCTGGCACAGTTCGGATCTAAGCGCGAAGCTGCCCCAACAGACGTCTTTGTCGAACATCTCTATGAACCAACCATCACGGCAAAGACAACTCTCAACGAGCAAGCCACGAACGAAGTCGCCATGACCGATACCGACTGGAGGACGCCGCTCATCAAATTCTTGACCCAGCAAGAGCTGCCGGATGACCGGGATGAAGCAGAACGCGTCCGGCGTCGTTGCCAAGCATATGTCATGGTTGACTCCGATCTTTACAAGAGAAGCCCATCCGGAATTCTAATGAGGTGCATCACACCCGAGGAAGGGAGGCAACTACTCCAAGACATCCACTCGGGCATATGCGGAAGCCACGCGGCAGCACGCACTCTAGTCGGCAAAGCTTATAGGCAAGGTTTCTTCTGGCTTACCGCGGTCTCCGACGCGGATAAAGTCATACGAACCTGCGAAGGCTGCCAGTTTTTCGCCCGACAAAGCCATGTCCCGCCCAGAGCTTCAAACAATCCCACTTTCCGGCCGTTCGCGGTATGGGGCTGGACATGGTTGGCCCTTTCAAAAAGCTCCGGGAGGATTCACACACCTCTTCGTCGCGATTGACAAGTTCTCCAAGTGGATTGAGGCCAAGCCGGTCGCTACAATTACTGCTGACAAAGCACAGGACTTTTTCCTCAACATCGTGCACCGCTTCGGCATCCCAAACAGAATCATAACTGACAACGGGACTAAATTCACGGGAGGCATCTTCAAGGAATTCTGCGAAGACTTCGGAATCAAGATCTACTACGCATCAGTAGCCCATCCCAAAAGCAACGGACAAGTCGAACGAGCCAACGGCATGGTCCTCCAAGGCATCAAGGCCCGCGTTTTCGATCGCCTAAACCCTTACGCTGGCAAGTGGGTCCAAGAACTTTCCTCGGTTTTATGGTCGCTACGGACCACACCCAGTCGGGCTATCGGCCAAACTCCTTTCTTTTGGTCTATGGCACAGAAGCCATGTTGCCAAACGAGATGGAATATGAATCCCTCCGGGTCTGCAGCTTCAACGATGAATGCTACGACCCTGACCGAGTGGATGACCTCACCCGATTGGAAGAGGCCCGTGAGGCAGCCTCATCCAGTCGGCCAAATACCTCCAAGGGCTCGGAAGATACCACGGTCGCAACGTGCGAGCACGAGCTTTCATTGTTGGCGACCTGGTCCTACGCAAGATCCAGACCACCAAAGACCAACACAAGTTATCTCCCTTATGGGAGGGACTGTACATAATCGCTGAAGTGACTCGGCCCGGTGCATACCGGCTAAAGCGTGAAGATGGGTCTATGGTGGAGAACTCCTGGAACATCGAGCATCTTCGACGATTTTATGCCTAATTCGGCTAAGGCTTCATGTTTTCCTTGACTGCCAACCTCAAGCAAGATGACTTCTTGAGTTAGCAGTCGGGGGCTGTACACATGTCAATAAAGCTCAAGTTTTCCTCATCAACTTTTGTGCATAATTTGGTTTATCATTGTTTAATGTCCTTCGATTCGAGTTCAACGTCTAAGGACCGAGAGTTTTTCGATGACCTAATCGAGCCTAGGCTTGATGACGACGAAAACTACTTAAGAAATTTCACGCAAAAGCTCGGATCGAGGCATTAACATAAGTAAACTAAATATATCACAAGTTCTACATCAGAGCGTTACGGTTATGCGACATTTATAAGATAAAGTCAGAAAGACAAATCAAATCTTGAAATTGTTTACTACATCAATGGATATTTTCTTCGCCGCCTCCTGCGCCTCACTCAGCATGTCCAAGGCCTGCTCGTCTGTCGTTCCGTCAGCAAAGCCTTCCCCGACCGAGTGGACGTCCACTCGGGGGTAAAGGGACTTGGTCTGTGCAAGAGCCAGACCAGCCCCCATGTTGGTCGCTTCGGTGATGTTGGCCGAGATCGGTCGGGAGCGCCCGCAGCTTGTCGAATATTTCTACCGGCTCCAACGGCCCCAACTCCTTGATCGAATAAGGACAGCAAGATCGGCATAGCGGCATTGGCGACCTCTTCCTGAATCTCGTCGCTTTGTTTGACCCGCCCAAGCAAGACGTCGTATTGAGTTCGGGTCTTTACCTTGTAAGCTGCCAAAAGCTCCGGATCATTCAAAGCACTCGGAAATGAAGCAGCGCAAGAAGTTTTACTCCAAAGAGACTTACCTTCAAACTCGGCCTCCATCTCGGCTTTATCGAGGCTGACTGCCTCCAGCTGGACTTGAAGCAAATGGACCTCCGAAGAATTTTCTACAAAAGAAGATCGTCAACAACCGAGATTAATATGAGAATCATGAAGAAACTTGGAGAGACGAGCTTACTCCCGATTGATCCTCGGAGGTCGAGATTCGCCTCCCGAAGCTCCGCGATCTCTCTCCTTAAAGCTGCCTCGTTTGACGCGGCCTCCTCCCGAGTGGCCTTGGTGTCGCCGAACGTCCTCTAAGGAGTTCGGTGAGGAACCGCTTCTCCGGCACCTCGAGATTTTGCCATGGAGCGGCAATATTCCTTCTCGCGCGCAGCGTAAGAGTGACCAACCGAAAGATAATGATAATACAATTAAAGAGAAAGACGAAGGCTTACGTTGAGCAGGTCGCCTCGTTCAAGCTTTCGACAAGGGCATCCCTTTCATCTTTTTCAGCTTGCCGGTCCAGGATGATGCCCTGCCTTTCGCCTTTCAAGTCCCGCCACTCGATCCTAATAGGGGGAACCCAGGTTTCAGAGGACTGCAACCTGGGGATCTCCTCCACTGTGGCTGGCAAATAAGAAGGACAAATGAAGGCATGAAAGATTCAAACTGAAAGAGCAAAAGAGTATTTTGAAACAAATCTCACCAGTTTCGGCGGCTGCTTAGGTGGAGCGGCCCGGCTGGCCTCCTTCTGACTCCGCGCCGAGTGGCCCTCAGTCGGGGGCGCTCGAGCCGCGGCCTGAGGTTTCCCGGCCGTTGATTGGTTTCCAATCGGGATATCCCGACTGGTGGCCGGGGGCTCCTTCCTCGGGGCATCCTTCTTCGGAGGCGAAGGTTGCCTGCCCGGAGCGCTTGCGCTTGGTTGTGGGCTCCAGGGCTTCGGCTCTGCTGGCCTTGGCACCTCGGGAGCAGCGGCTGAGGATGGCCCTTCACTTTCCCCGGCAGGGTCTATGTCCTGGGGCCTCATGCGAAAGTGGACACAACAGGGGTAAAGGTAAATAAAGTTTTTAACGAAAAAGTTCGGATTTCGGTTATAGGGCATACCTGGAAGACCGGGATCTTCGGCGCCGTCCGAGGCGATTGCCTTAGAGGTGGGGTCTCGATGGGAGGAGCCGGGACGTCGTCATCCGAGTCCTCGATAATCAACCTCCTCTTGCTCGCACGCTTGTTTGAGTCTTCACTCGGCGTCGCTCGCTTCCCGACTGGGTCGCCTTGGATCTTGATCCCGCCAGCCGGCTTCTTGGCGGGGCGATGCGACGCGTCATCGTGGGACACCTTGTATGGCTTGGAGGTGACAGAAGCATTTTCCTGCAGAAGAAAGAGTGCACAACGCTAAGAGACAAGATATCAAGATTGAAACATGTTATGAAGTAACCAGTCGGCTTACCGGAGGAGGAGGTCGGTGGATGCTGAAGGGGAGGACCGGCAGAATGAGGGCCCGCTCAACTGCGATTCCAGTTGAGAAGATCTTGTACATCCGGATCTTCAGGATCTCGTAGCTGAGTGGATCTGGATCTTCCCGATTGGGGTCCGTTCCGTCTTCATACTCGAAGGCCGGTTTCGACCGTTCCTTGATCGCGCCGGTCGGCATCGATGAAGTGCCGAGTGATTTGCTCTCCGCGAAGACCCTTTTGTTTCATCGCCGATCTTCGCAAGTAGCTTGTTGGCCTCGTCCCAATCTTGGGCTCTGGGACGGTGCTCCAAGTTGGGCCGGGACAGGGAAGGCCGACGAAGGTGCGGTGGGTTCAAGGTTGCTAACGTAGAACCAGCCCGCATGCCATCCCTTATTGGAAGACTTTAAGGGAAGAGAAAAATACTCCTTGCGGAGAGATCCGCGGAGTTGGAAACCTGCCCCGCCAACGACGCATGGGTGGTCCTTGTTTGGATGTGGTTTGAGATAGAACATGCGACGGAAGAGTTGGAAGTGGGGGAGGATGCCAAGGAAGGCTTCACATACATGAATGAAGAGAGCGATGTGAAGCATCGAGTTGGGGTTCAGATGGTAGAGTTGAAGCCCATAGTAATCCAGAAGCCCCCGGAAGAACTCGGAGGTGGGAAGGCTAAACCCGCAATAGAAGAAAGAAGTGAAAACGACGAGCTCACCGGTGTTCGGGGTTGGGAAGTCCTCCCCCACCGCCGGGCGCCATCCCACGATCTCCTTTGGCGGAAGCACGCCGTGCTTCACCATCTCTTTGAGGGTGGATTCCCTCACATCCGAAGCGGCCCATTGGTCGAACGGAATCCTCTTTTCCTCCGCCATGAGAGTGGTGTTGATGGGAAGTGGATCTGGTCGGAAAAGGTCGGACTTTTTGACAAAGGAACGTGGGAGATCTGGCTGCGGAGGCTGGTTGTTGCAAAGAGCGAGTTCCTAGATGGATGGATTTGGGAGCGCGCGAGTCTAGGGTTCTCCGCAGTGAACTGGTGAACAGTACTGCGAAAAGGAGAATTTTTGGAAGATGAAGAGGCGGGGATGACCTCGTGCCTTTATAGAAAGATTTGAGGGTTGCGCTAGGTTTTCTAGTGATTGGGCCGAGCCCATAAGAAAATCTACGGCCCGGCTAAGGTGTGGCCCGACGCGTGTCCTTAGGGACTTAAGCGGATGAGCTTAAGCAGATTTGCCCTGGCAATATGCGCGTGTCCGAGTGCCTGTACCTTTGAAAATCCTTCCATACCATGGTTTGCTTGACTTCATGAGAAGGCGGCACGATGCAACTTGGAAGGTGACCGACAATTAAGTTTTTATAGCTGCCTTGATCACAAGGGCTGTTTGGTTTTTTGGCATTTGATCAAGTAATCTTATCAATGCTATTTATTTTTCCACCTTGGTGAAGATCTTTATATATTGAGACCAGTATTATGGCATAAGCTATTTAATAACTTGGTCATATTTTTCATACGATTGAAAGAACTTGTTTTCCCATGAGGGTTGATTAAAATATTTGTTCCGGGATGACTCGGGCATATCCACTCGGATAAGCATGAGCTTACCGAGTGCTTTTCACCCATGAGGGTTGATTGAGTTATTTGTTCCGAGATGATTCGGGCAAATTCACTCGGATGAGTATGAACTTGCCGAGTAATGAGATTTCTATGATTGCTTTAGCATGAGCTAGGCATCTACATAAGAATGATCTTTTATAGTTCTTGACTATATGCTTAGCCTATTTTTGACTAACCACATAGTCGGGGGCTACACCTAATTAGGTGCATCAGGAGATGCACCTAGATATTTATTTTTGAGAATTTTTTTAGATATTTTTCCAGCCCTTCACAGTCTTTGGAGCCACTCGGGAAGATTCAGGCAGAGATGATGGAATCACTCGGCGCCAAAAACACTCGGTCAAAGAGGCTTTGGTTTGAAGCTGAGCTGTCTCGTCGACTGAAAAGGACTCAGGTGCTACTGTGGAGATTATGGCAATCGGGTATCTACATGGCAAGTTTATCCGACTGGAGGTAGGGATAGATTGCGCCTGCCATATCTGTAAACCAAACATGACTTGGGTGTTACGTTGCCGATAGAGATAAGGCAACGACCTATAGTCACAGTTTGGTAAGATTGAGGAAACCGACTTAGAGTAAGATAGGGTTTCCGATTTGTAAGCCCACCTCCCAAGACTATATAAGGGGGTAAGGGACGTCCCTTGAGGGTTATCAGATTATAGATCAGAGATTCCGATAGGAGATCAACTTTTAGCCTTCATCTTTAGATCACGAGATCAATAAAGACACTCGGCGGATCAAATCCACCGAAACAGGAGTAGGGTATTACCTCATGAGAGGGCCTGCACCTGTCTAAACCTTCTTCTTCTCCTAACCCATTGTGCTTGGCGATCTCGACTGCGACCCCAGAAATCATATTGCCAAAACCAAGTTTCGACAATGATCTCCAGGATCACCCGGAGGGGATGAGGCGGCTGCGAGAAAGTTCGTTCCTAAGTACCTAAGGGGAGGAGATTGCGAGAATAGATGAGTTAGGAAATCACCTGGTTTACCGACGAGCTCGAGGAAGCCATGGGAAGCCCTGCCAAAGACTTGGAAGACTGGACGTTGTACTCCTAGAGATTGTCTTCTTCGGCCGCGAGTTATTCGGGAAGAACCGAAGGAGCCCATTATAGAAAGAAAAGATGCGGTTTTCAGATGTGAAAGGTCACTGCCGACGCGAGAGTCGAAGAGGTCATCATTAAAGGCGTCGGGAATCATTGAATGGCTGGCGACTGCGCAAAACTGGATACCTATCATCCAGGACTCACGGGTTCTTGAAGTACAGATTCAGGTGAGTCGGACTATGAAACCAAATCGGCAGCGTACTCGGGTATTGCCGGCCGATAGCCAATGGGACAAGTGTTCGAAGGATAACACTAAAGGTCGTGGCGTCGGCTTGGGGTCGGGGCCGTTTTCGAATCAAACAAGTTGAGGCGCCACACGCGGTCGAGGGACAATCTTATCTACAAATACAACCGATTTTGTCTACGAGCGCAGCGGCATAAAATCGATAAATTATGACACGCAAGTCGAAGCCAGGCATTAAGCACGAGTAATACGGATCATCCGATCACATCACAGGAACATGACAAGTATGGTACAGAAATGTGAGCCGACCTCGAAAGGTCGGGCAAGTTACAATCTCATTTTTTCAGAAAATCCGCTATGGCTGACAACGCCGTCCGCCTAATTTGGTCGATCTCCCCGATGACCCTAACGTCATCGGCCTCAGACCCCGCCACCGATCAGGTGCTCCTCACCAAGTCATGCAAGTGCGCCACAGCCGCCCTGATGCCTTGGCGCTCGGCTTCAATCTTAGCCGGCAGGCCAGCCATGTACTCCTCATGGACATCGATTTTGTTCGTAACTTGAACGAGATCGGCTATCAACTGATCCCGACGGGCGCAGAGTTGCTCAAGCTTGGCCACCGGCTCTGTTTTCAGGCGGTCAAAGGCGGCCTTCCGGCTCTCAATGACATCTTTTGTAGACTGGATGGTGGCCAACCACACTTGACTTTCACGGCGATCAATTATTCGCCGCCGGGCTCGTTCGTACTTGAATTGATAGGCTTCCATGAAAGTCACTGGCACGATGGCTTCGGCTACGACGTCCGGCAGCTGATCTTGGATGTCTTTGAATCACGCGCGTATTGAGCCGCGTCGACCACCGGCGCGTCCAATGAGGCTTCCAGCCGATTGCCGATATCGGCTAAAGTGATCCTCGGGACCTCGGCCGACGCCGTAAGCGCTTCCTAGCTGGTGTCATCGGGCTCCTCGAACTCCGACAAATCAAAGTTGAGAAGATCGGCTACGTTACGCGGCAAAAGAGAAAGGATCAAGGGCATGTTGGGCCGACAAAGTCGATCATCGAAATTAGTCGGCTTACCGTCGGCGTCGGTGTCGGGGCTGTTGTTTCGGCTGAATCGTTGCCCGTGGCCGTCAGACCCTCCTCGCCGGCGTTGTCGCCACTGTCCCCAATAGGCGCACTACGCTCGTCGGACGCCTGGGGGGCAGCCGATGGAGATCGCGGGGGCTGCAGAAGAAAGGATTAACGGACAAGCCGATCGATTACCACAGATAAGGTGGCAGAAGATGATTACCGATGGCGCGGGGCGAGGAGTGTGACCGGCTAATCTCTTGACCTGCGAGCAATGGCCTGATCAGATGCGAGTGATCATCGTGAAGCCAAGACCGGTGGAGTAAAAGCTTACCGGCTGATGTCTTGTCGGCGGGCTTGGGGCTGGCGGAATGTCGGTTGGGGCATTGACCGACTCAGGACTCGGAATTCTGGGTTCGGCCGCCGCCCTGACAGCCATCGACGCTTCCTCGTTGACGGCGGTGTCGAGGAATTGCGCGACGGCCGGATCCAGAGGGGGGAGGCTGTCGGCTGACGTGGCTGATTTTGTCTTTTTCACCTTCTTGGGAGCAGGCGCGGCCGACGGTCGTGGTGGTGGTGCCGCCTTCCTCTTCTGCGCAATCGGCTCACGCACCTGCCCTCGCAGCAGCGACGTTAGTTTGGGCGCCCCCGGCCGATGGCCGACGGAGCAAGACCGCCCACATCCCGAGAATGCCGGGTTGTACTCAATAGGGCGTCCAGAGTCGCTTACCGTCGGCCGCTCTATCTTCGTTTCCTAAAAAAAATCAAAGATGAGCGTTACTCGGCTGTTTCAGCCGATGAATTGGAAGAAGAAAATTGTTAGTCTGAAGCAGAAATATACCGAGGGGATCTCGTTGGGCAGAAGCAGGTCGATGTAGCAAGACGGCCGTTGGTGGAAGATGTGGCGTTTAAGCTCAGACCGCTATCGGTCGTAAGCGGCGCTTCTCCTTGTCGACAGTGTTATCACGTTGGTGTCGCCGAGGGGAGGGCCGGCTATGTTCAGCAGTCGATTCATTATCAAGTCCTGGGCGGCCGCCCCCCTGGTTTCAATCTTATCGACGTAGAAAAAGCTGATCGGCAATTGCCCAAGACCAAGCTGCCTCGCCGCCGATACTGGGTAATAGAATTCGTAGCTTTGGGCCACTGATCGGCCTTGGTGAACCCCAGTCGGCAAGATGCAGGGGGACAAGGAGGCGGCAAACAACTCCCTACACCTTGGGTTGTCGGTTGAGTTGAGGTCATCCCAATTGAAATCAACCGGCAACTCAAACATTCCCCGGTCCGGGTAGAAGTACCAGGTACGGTTGTCGCAGGACAGCCCGTCGTGAAGGGCTGTGAACCATTCGGCCAACAGCTCGGCCGATTGCTTTGAGCCTTCATGGGCGGCAGCTGCTTCTCCGTAGTTCATGCATCGCGTGGTGGTAATCTGGTTACCTTCATCGTCTTCAATCGGCTCTAGCCTTGGGAACCCGGCGTCTATCAGACGGGGCCGGCCAGCTACATTCTGGGTGGCCAACACCAGCCAGATTTGGAGGAACCACCAGGGGCCACCGGTGTTGACTGGAGCTTTGGTGGCTATGTTCGCGGCAGCTTGATGGAGCATTTGATATGAGTAGCCAAGGAGATATTTCCCAAGTGCAAATTCTATCCCATCGGCCAGGATTTCGGCCATGATCTGCCAATTGGCAGTCGGCCCACAGCTTGATCCGTAGAATACAAACTTCTCCAGCCACATCATCAGGAAGGCGGTATATTCCCGGTGGCCGACTGTCCCTTCCTTCATGTTTTGGGCGATGAAGCTGCTCCACCCGCCGATGGCTTTGGTTTTGAACCGATGTTGGCCTTTTCGGTTCAAGACGCTGGGGTCAGCTGATGATTCAATGTCCAGTCCAGTTGTCATATATACGTCGGCTAATGTCATGGTCATCAGCCCTTGCCGGAAGATGAAGGCATTAAACCTGTCGTTCCAGAAGTAGGTCGCAGCCGATAGGAGCGGCTCGTCTTTCTTCATGCCAGCGATGGACAGTTCCAGGCACTGGGCAAGTTTTCTCTCTTCCCACTAGGCATACTTAGCCAATCGTACCCTTTTATACCATTCGGTCCAGGCTGCGTCGGTGGATGGCCACGCTTTAAATGTTCCATTCCAGTGGGAAAGAGATGGTTTGGCAGTGTTAAAAGGGATGCGGTTGGTTTCGGCTATGATGATATAGGTTGGATTTGGGTTGCCGATAGGTCCGAGGATGTATTTCTCTACTTGTGTTGAATTTGGGATAAGTACTTGATGAGACAGGTGCTACAGTCCGGAAAAAGGGAGAAAAGTATAGTCAGGAATGATTGTGTTTTACAGTTCGAAAACAGGAAAGGTACTAATTAATAAGAATATGAAGTAAAATGCTGCTGGGAAGATCACCGAACGAAGTGTTGTTGCAAGAATGTTTGAAAAAGCATATTTGGGAGGAAGAAAGTACCTCGGGGAACTCGGTTGCAACAGCGGCTGAAGCGGTTGCGGCGGCGGCTAGAATGGCGGCAGCAGACGGCGCCGTGGTTGCGGCTGGCATGACGGTTGTGGCCGGTGAGATGGAGGAGCTTGATGCGCCGGCGGAGGCCATCGGGATGCTTGGGGACGAAGATTAGTCTGAAGAACGTGAGGAAGGTCAGTGAGCGCCGATGAAGTCACCGCAGGAGAGAGAGAGAGATGGGGGAGGAGGCTTGTTCGTGAAGACGGCCAAGTGCGCGTTGGAGGCGTAAGCGCTTCGACAAAGGAACTGGATATTTAAAGAGCACTTGGGGAGAAGCCGAGGCGGTTTAGGTCAAGAAGGAGGCAAGAGTTCGGATAGCCAAGCAAATCCGCAACACTTCGTATTACGGACTTGGGGGGCATGTGTTAACACTGACATTTGGTAATTGAGTTCCTAAGTTCGTAAAGGCAAAGCGAAATCGGACCGGCTGAAGACAGGAATCGTATCGGCTAAAAAGGGATCGGCTGCAGGGCTAGTCGGCTGAGGATGGATCGATTGGGAGCAGCCGACAGCCGATTCTGAGTCTGGAAGAGATGAAACCGTGGCTAGTGCAGAAACTTGAAGATAAATGAAAGATTAGGTTGTTAGTTGCGTGTTAAAAGATATTGCCACTTATGGATAGAGTCCTATAACGACAATTGTATCTGTAATCTAGAGATTTGTTAAATTGTTAGTTGTAACACAGCATAGGTCCCGCTAGGGATAATATGGTGTTTTAAACAGTAGTTTAGATAGATTCCAGGGTTGTTACAAATATTTGTATCTTGGGTATAAATAGGACCCGAGGCCCTCTGTAAAAATATTCATTCATTCATTCAATCAATCCAATCTTCGGCGCATCGCCAACTTTTTCTTTAGACGGACACTTTGTTTGGCTTCGGGCTGCATCGTCTTGATCCCCCAAGTTCAGGTAAATGTTTGTCATTAGTGGTATCATTTTCTGTTTCTAGTGCTTCCATCGCAATGATACATTAGAATCAGTGATTTTACTGCGTTACATATCATATAACGCATATGAATTAGATCAATATTTAGATCTATCTTGTCATTGGATTGTTCTGTCAAGAACATGCGGTCAATAGGGCTAGACCTAAAGGTTGGCTAGTTCATGTGCAGTATCTACCGTCTCGAGGGGTATAAATCGGCTGTAACAGATCAGATGTTTCTTCTCATACTTAATGCTGCATCGGGTTCGAACTGTTAAGTCGTCTTTAGAACTGTCAGTGATCTGTTCATCTGAAATTTGTATTGTGCAGAGACAGCGTCGGGGTTTCAGTCGGCCTTACATGCCCTCATATGTTTCTTTTAATATGATTATTACTAGATTTGTATTAGGACTGCCTCTTATGTTAAGATCATGTTTCTGTCGGGCGTTGCCTAGAGAAATCGGCTTTCTCGGGCAGCTGATGGCCGATTTCCGAATTGTACGTCTGATTCAGGGACATTATCTTCACATAAGATTCATCGGAGTATTAGCCGATTCTTTGTTAGCTTTCCAGTATCAGTTAGGTTATCAATCTGTGTATTTGTTATTCTTTACTATATTTGGATTGAGCGGCTAATGCTGTCTTGGTGTAGCCGATCCATTCTAGTCACTTGGCCCAAATATGGCTTAGAATAGCATATATACATTCATGGATTTCCTTAGCCGATCCCGTGGGGATCTAACCTAATGCTTAACTCATATTCTTTTGTTTTTTCTTGTTGATTAGCAGATCAAATTAACTGGCACGCCCTACACGTTGTAGGCAGCCGAGAAGGACCTGCACTGGAGTCAAGCAGATCTCCCAGGCCAGCGCGTGAGAGAGATTTCTCGTCAACACAGGTTTACTACGGCTCCCCCATCCACTAGCATTTTCGACATCGGCTTGCCGTTGACGAAACCTTTTACATATAGCAGCCTGAGATTCCGATTTTCGGTCCCCTCTGACTTGTCGAAAATTGCTTGATCCAAGGACAGTGCTAGTTTGACCAAGGCGTCCTCGATATTGTCTGCATCGGCTTCAGGAGCACTGAATTCGGCTGGCAATATGAATACCATATTGACCGATGCGAAACTTTGTCTTTCCCTTTGGTTGCCTTTACGCTCGATCGGTGAACTCTCTCTGGTCTGTCCTCGTCGGCTGTGGCGATTTTCTTTTTGGGGATCCATCGCCTCTTGATTTTACCCAGCCGACGGTGTTGTTCTTCGATCATCTGCCGAACTTCTTCTTTCCTTCCTTCACGCTTTAGCCTTTGAATTCTTTGTTTCTGCGTTTTGGTGAAGAGGTCAGAGGGGCACCATTGAGGGTTGGCTGATTCTTCATCATCGTCCTCTCCTTCGTCGTAGTAGTCATCGTTCTCGTCTTCGTTGAAGAAGTCTTGATGGATCGGCCCTAGCCGATCGTGAACGGACTGCCGGTGCCGGTTGAGCTGTATGGCCCTTGGGACGAACTGAGTTGGACTGGTGATTGGCTAGCTTCTGTGTTCGTCCTCGCGGTGTTCGCTGTAGGCCGGGCAATTATCTAGCATCGGAAATTTCATCCCGATTTCCCAGCAGTGCCTGAAAAATTCGCAATGCCAATGAGGATCGGCACCACTGTGATTCCCATCGTACCGGCGGCCTCGCGTCTCTGGCTCTTACCGATAAAATCTTTCAAACCGAGCCTCTTCCTGCCAAGATTGCTGTTGGAAGTGGCGTCGGCTGTTTGTGTTTATCGGCCATCGATCAGCCGATCGGGCAATGGGGCGCACCATGTTGATTGGCGTGGCCATGCTTCCAGTCGGCTCACCCTCTCTCTTGACCCCTTCTAATGTTTCGGCTAAGCTGTACGTCATTCTGCGCTGCTGATCAGCTTGCCTGGGGCCGGCTTGAACCATATTGATCGGGAAGGGGTTGTCATCTACCTTTATAGGCCGAGTAGAATCGGCAAACTTGAGTTTCCCGACTTCTATTGCCGACTGGATCTGCTGCCTGAAGACTTTACAGTCGTTAGTGGCATGGGATGTAGAGTTGTGCCACTTGCAGTACTTTTTCTTCTTTAGTTCATCAGCCGATGGGATCACATGGTTCTCGGGAAGCTAGATCTGCTTCTCCTTGAGTAATAGATCGAAGATCCTATCGGCCTTGGTAATGTCAAAATCATATTTTTCCTCTTTGGCCGTCTTCAGCAGCCACTGACAGACGATGGCCTTTTTATTCTTGGCCCATTCGGCTGCCGCCACCTCTGCATCATCGTTGCTGGAACCGAAGTCTGATTCAATAATGAATTGAGTTATATTTTTGACGGCCTTCCTGGTATGTTGAAACCTCTACTCATGGGCCGTCACCTTCTGCGCCAGATGTGCCAGGCTGTCGAAGTCCTGAGAGGAGAAGCGTTCACGGATCGGCGCGATCAGGCCGTGGAAGGCCAAATCGGCTAGCTGGGCGTCTGACAGCACCAGGCTATAGCATCAGTTCCTCATCTCTCTAAAGCGTTGAATGTAGTCTTGAACCAACTCGTTGTGTTTCTGCCTGATATTGGTGAGGTCCGACAACTTCATTTCATGGTTGCCGGTGTAGAAGTAGCTATGAAATTATTTTTCGAGATCGGCCCAGCTATGAATTGCGTTATAAGGTAATGAAGAGAACCAGGTGAAAGCCGATCCTGAAAGAGACAAGGGGAACAGTCGAACTCTCAAGGCATCTGTAGCCGATGCTTCGCCGCACTGCGCCAAGAATCGGCTGACATGCTCGTAGGTTGACACACTATCCTGCCCTGAGAATTTCGAGAAGTCTGGGACTTTGTACCGGTTGGGCAATGGAATTCGCTCGAAATGCTCCGAATAAGGATACCGATACATGTTTCCTGAGTCCTTTGGCTTGAGGCCGAATTGATCGTGCATGACGTCCGCTATCAAATCGGCCCACGTCCGGTTGTCCTGCTGTATCGACTCGTATTGATCATATGGTGCGGGTGCTTGCCAATACAGCGGTGGCGTCTGGGGCCTGTAGTGATGATACTGATACTGGTATTGGAGCGGATGACCATCGGGAGGCGGCTGATTTACAGCATGGTGACCACCGGTCTTGCAGCCGATCCGGACGGATTCGGCTGGTTGAGGATCCCTCCTAGCGGCTCTGGCTGTGCCGGTGGTGGAATCGGCCGATTCTGGGTGGCCAACGTCCTGTAACCAGGAAACTGGCCGTCTGTGAAGTAGGTCAGCCCCCGCTGTAGTTGGTCGGCTATCTTGGCATCGACCACAGTGGCAATCATATTGTTAAGGGTGTTGACAAGAATGCCACTCTGGTTGACCAGCGCATGGTGGACGGCCGAATCAATTCGGTCTTGCAAAGTATGCAGGGCCGAATTGTCTTGTTCTTGAATCGGCTCCTCCGCCTTCTGTTTGTCCTTTGATCCGCTGGAGGAGGACGCCTTGAGTTCGTCCATGCTGAATTTGTACTTTTGGTGCACGCCCCGGACCTTGTGCAGGCGAGCGACCTAGGTAGTTGGCTTGAAGCTCTTCTACCATCTTTTTGTAGTCGGCTCGTAGCTCAGCCGACAATTGTTCCATCTTCACAGGCACGACGTTCTCCTGAGAGACGCTGGGGCTCTTGAGGTCGACCATCTTGTCAGCTGCGTCGATGCGTCCTAGCCGAGTTGACAGAGATAGTCCCACCGGGCGTGCCAAGAAGCGTGTTGATGAGAAATTTATCTCACGTGCTGGCCTAGGAGATCTGCTTAGCTCCAGTGCAGGTCCTTCTCGTCAACCTGTGTTGTACAGGGCGTGCCAGTTGGTTTGATATTTTAACCAACAAGAAAATAAAGATATATGTGTTAAGGGTTAAGTTAGATCCTACTGGATCGGCTGTAAGAGTCAATTTACATATACATGCTATCCCGAAGTGTATTTAAACTAAGTGACTAGAATAGATCGGCTACGCTGAGACAGTATTAACCACTTAATCCAAATATACAATGGGATAATAAATATATGTTTTAACAGCCTAGCCGATACCGTAAGTCTAATTGTGAATCGGTTAATACTCTGACTCATCTTATGAAAAGATATTGATCTAAGCTAAATGCGCTAAACGTAGATCAATCGGTTGTCGGCTGTGGCTGACAGGCTGATTCTGGTTTAGGGCATCTAACTAGAGCAAGATCTTAATATAAGTAGCGGTTTTAATAAACCTGATAGTACATACCAAAAAGAATATTAAAACAGATAAGGCCAACTGAAACCCCGGCACTGTCTCTAAACATATACATCTAGCCGAGTAGATCATAAAAGCTCTAAAAACGACTTAATAGATCAATGTTGACACAGCATTAAGTATAAAAAGAACAATCAGATCTACTATAGCTGATGTAAATACCTCAAGACGGTGGATATTGCATATAATCTAGGCCAACCTTTAGATCTAGCTCTATCGGCTGCTGATTCTTGATAGAAACAAGCCGATATCAAGACAGATCTAAACATTGCTCTAGATTATACGTGATATATAACTAGCACGACATAAATCATTGAATTTAGAGTATCATAGCGATGGAAGCACTAAATTCGACGAGATACACCACTAATGACAAACATTTACCTTAAATCGGGGATCGAAACGAAGCAGCCCGAAGCCGAATCAATTGTTCGTCTGAAGAAAAAGGAGGCGATGCGCCGAAAGTTGTATTGAATTGTGTTAATATGATTTATAAGGATCTCAGGTCCTATTTATACCCAAGAATAACATTATCCATGCGAACCACGGTCTCTATCTAATCTACTATTTAAAATACGACAATATCCCGGGATATGGTCCCATGCCGCATTACAATAAACAATCTAAACAAACTCCTAATTTACAGATACAATTGCCGTTACAGGACTCTATCCGTAGATGGCAATATCTTTTAACGCATAATTTGGGAACCGGATCTTCTATTTATCTTTAAGCACTTTCGTCGGAAACGGTCTCATCCTCTCCTCTGACTCAGCATCGGCTATCGGCTATCCTTGCCCGACTCAACCTCAGCCGATTGACCTCGTAGCCGATCGCATCGCAGCCGACTCGACCTCTGTTCTTCCGATCCGATTCCGTTTATATCTCGGCAGAGACTTAGGGATTTGGTTACCAAATTTAGCTGTTAACAGTGGCAAACCTCTACTCCCATAGCACTAATGACTGTAAGGTTTTCAGGCACCAAATCCAGTCGGCTATTGAGGCCGCGAAGCTAAAGTTCGCCGATTCACCCCAGCCAATGAAAGTCGATGGCAACCCCTTCCCGGTCAACATGGTCCAGGCCGGCCCCAGGCGAGCTGATCAGCAGAACAGAATGACGTGTAGCTTAGCCGAAACTCTCAAGGGAGCCAAGGCAGAGAAGAGGCCGACCGGAGATCAAGCTGTGCCAGTCAACATGGTGCATCCAATCGACCGATCGGCCGATCGGTGGCCGATCCGCATGGAAAGCCGACGCCGCTTCCAGCAACGGTTTTGGCAGGAAGAGGAGGCCCGGCGTGGCAAGCCTTACGCCAGGGAACCTGAGGTCAGGGGACCCCGATTCGTCAGAAACCACAGTGGTTGCGACCTGCACTAGCGCTGTGAGTTTTTTTATTCTGCTAGGAGTCAGGGATGAAGCTGCTGATGATAGACTATTGCCCAACCTGCAGTGAATATCGTGAATATGAATACAAGGATCCGCCAATGCAAAACCCTGCCCAATTCATCCCCAGGGTCGTGCAGCTTAACCAGAGGTGGCAATCGGTACATGATCAGCTTGGGCCGATCCCCCAAGACTTCTTCGAAGACGAAGACAAAGACGAATACTACGAAGAAGAAGCCAAAGATGAGCAATAAGCCAACCCCCAATGGTGTCCTTCGAACCTCTTCACTAAAACACAAAAGAGAAGCATTCGGCGGCTCAAGAGCGAGGGGCAGGAGGAAGAGGTCCAACAGATGATTCGGCATCAAGAACGTCAGTAGGGTTGGAAACAATGGAGCCCAAAGAAGAACACCCCAGCCGACGAGAGCACAGCCGACCAAGCCAGAAGGGCGGCCAAAGGAAAAGGGGAAGCTACTGCATCGATCAACATGGTTTTCATACTGACAGCCGAATTCAGCACCACAAAGGCCGATGCAGATAGTGTCAAAGATGACTTGGCGAAACTAACATTCTCCCCGGAACAAGCCATTTTTGAAAAACCAGAGGGGACTGACAATCGGCATCTCAAACCACTATACGTAAAAGGATTTGTCAACGGGAAGCCGATGTCAAAGATGCTCGTCGATGGAGGGGCAGCAGTCAACCTCATGCCCTATGCCCCTTTTCGAAAGTTGGGCAATGGAGCCAAAGATCTAATCAAGACGAACATGGTGCTCAAAGACTTCGGCGGCAACCCATCGGAGGCCAAGGGCGTGTTGAACGTCGAGCTGGCCGTCTACAGCAAAACCGTGCCCACAACATTCTTTGTCATCGACGGGAAGGGATCTTACAACCTGCTACTTGGGAGGGACTGGATCCATGCAAACTGCTGCGTCCCTTCCACAATGCATCAAAGTCTGATTCAATGGCAAGGCGACAAGATTGAAATCGTGACCGCCGACAGGTCAGTGAGCGTTGCTAACACCGATTTGCCACTGTAACATCCTGAAAATCGAAGAAACCGAAATCGGAACGTAAAAAAGGAACTTTCAAAAACCTTCGCTTGTTGCTTTTTCTCGGGTTTGTTGCTTCTTATTTGCCAGCTCAGTTGCATAAATTTTGACGTGATCAATTTCCCTTTCGGTGTTTTTGGATAATTTGGAGTTGTCAAAATGGAGGTGCGAAAGCCGCATCGGGTTTTTAAAAGGAAATCGCGAAAGCGCGGATTTAGGAAAACGCGTTTTGGGAAATATAAAATAAAATTTTTGGTTGGGAGAAGATAAATTAAGACACAAAATAAATAATAAAATTCTCGAGAGTCGTACTCGAATTCCGGGAAAGTTTTGGAAGAATATAGGAGAGGATATTGAAATTTGAAAAAAAGGATTTTTAAAATAAATAAATATGAAAAATATTGTGGGAAAATAAAAGTGGAGAAAAGTTGAAAATGTTGTGTTAAAAATTATTTTTGAATTAGAGGAATTTATTTTGGAATTTTTAGAAGAAAGAAAAATAGAAATGAAAAATTAAAATGGAAAATCGGGAAAAATCGGAAATGGCACTGTTCATTGCGCGCCAAGTGTTCGACGCCGTACATGTTGTACCGGCCCGCCGCGCGCGCGCCCGCGCCGCAGCGCGCGCGCCGCGCCAGCCGCCGGCCACGTGCCGCGTGTGCGCCCACCGCGCCGGACCCGCGCCGCCCGCGCATGCCCGCCCGTCACGCCCGCGCACGCACCGCACGCGCGCTTCGCCGCCACGCGCCGTGCCGCGCCCGGACCCCCACGCCGTGCGCGCGTGCGTGCGCGGACCCCGCCCGCGCCGCGCGCCTCGGCCGCCGCGTCGCGCCCGCGTACCCGGCCGACCCCGCACGTCGCCGCGTGTCTCCACCCCGTGCCCGCGCCACGCCGGCCCTCCCCACTCCACCGCGCGCCGCGCGCGCGCGCGGCCGCGTCTATAAAAGGCGGCGCCCGCCCTTTGTGCCGCACCACCGCCGTTTCCTCCCTCTCCCGGCGTCGCGCCGCCGCCTAACCACCGGAGCCGTCGCCGCCGTGCGCAAACTCCCTCCGCACCCCACTGCTCCTCCCCGGGCCGCCGTCGCAGTAAACCCCTTCTCCTCCCGGGCCGTCCCGGGCCGCCGCCGCCTCTGTTTCGGCCGGACACCGGTCGAACAGTTGGCGGCCAATGAATAGTGCCAAGAGAAAAAGAAAAGAAAAAAAAGAAAAATTAGGAAAAAATTTAGAAAATTTGGGAAAATATTTTGGGTAGACTTGAGTAAAATTTTGGGCAAAAATAAATGATTTTCTTGTATGTTTTCTCAGTGCAAAGTTTGAAAATCGAAATCGGGTTTTTTCCGGAATTTCGTTTCGCGTCGTTTTTAAATCCGGACTTCGTTTAATTCTTTCTCTCCATTTAAATAAGTTTCTCCTTTGTGCTCAAGCTTTCAAAACCTCGAGCACGAATTCCTCCGCGGGCATTTCTAAACCCAATTTCTCAAATAATTGCGATCGACGTCTTTACAAAAACCCTAGGACATCGACTCGATTCCCAAAACTCGGATTATTCCTAAGCGACCCTTGTCCTAACTCAAGTAGAATTTTAGGCAAAACCTTTGGAGTTGTTTTCATGGCTTTTATGGTTCTTTTCGATCTCTCGGTATTTTATTGAATTCTAATTGAATTCAATGGATCTTTCGCACGTACGGGTAGCACCTGAAGAAACCGGCATCGACCCCGTCGAAGATACCACCCCTCAAACGTGCGAGCAAGGCAAGTCATCACACTCTTTGGACATATTGATCCTACTTTGTGAAATAATGTTGATTCCAAATTACAAATTGCATGCTTTACACAAACAGTACCTATGCTTGATATGCCCTGCTTTGATGTTGATCACCAATAGAATTTATTCTTTGTAACCTTCGATGTGATATGACCGGAGGCTAACTTCGGTGGAAATGCTTAGCCCTGCTTACACTATATCCCTGCATACTCATGATTTTGCAAGAAAGCTTTGTGCTCGGGCAACTACCTTAGGGAAGGTAGTTGAAATACGGCCTGTGGAGACATGAGCGCCACATGGCCATGTTGAACTAAGTTTCATGAAAATTGAAAATGCTATACAAATGTTTTAGACTGGGGCGGCCGGATGATTTGGGTGGATTCCGGAAAAGGCAAGTGCCGACCCTGGTCAATTAAGGACCGAGCCATGAGATAGCCAGGAAACAAGCCAGTACAACCGTACTTCTCGAATGGGTATAGACCTAGCTGACTAGATAGCCGAGCGGAGGTAGTATCCTTGCATAGATGGTTCTCTATGATTTGGCTTATGGGATGAGAATGAGGCTGCGGCCTTTGTTGTGAATGGTGGAATTAAATCGATATTAATTAAACTTAAAGATTGAGAAGTTTTCCCTTACCCGGGTGCGCCGAACTCCTCTCTCCTTTAGAAAAGGACGGCTAGAGTGCATGAGGGCTTAAGTTCATGGAGCGGCACGCCAAAGCAAGGTTATCGAAAGGCTTTGCCGTGACCGTCTCATGAGTTGGGACGTAGGCTCATTTGTTGGGCTGTCGCGGAGTACGGGTAAAGTGTACATCCACTGCAGTGTGAGTGAATCAATCTATTCGAATAGCCGTGCTCGCGGATATCGAGCATCGTGACAAGACTCTCGCTTGGCTAGACTTTAAACTTAAAACTGTTGGGATGGGTTTGCATGATGATTTTATTCGCTGGTGGATCAACTTCTCGAGATGTGAGAAGGGGTAGATTCCCCAGAAAATCATGACGAATCGGAGGCGGGAAGCCATCCTTGGAATCACGATCGATGGTAGACAGAACCGTCGCCGGATTAATGAACTATGGAAATAAAACTTGATTTGGCTAGTTGTTAGGCTTGTGAAAAGAATTTTGAAAATTGGCTTTATGCAAAAGAACTCCAGCCATTCCTTGATTAACCCTATCATGTGCATAAATTCCGTGTTGGCTTGCTGAGTACGGTTGGTACTCACCCTTGTTATACGCACAAACCTTCAGCTGATGGAAATGAAGAGCCGGAGGATCCATACGCGTACTACCAGGAGGGTGAAGGAACTGATGGCGCATACTAGATCTTAGCTCCGGTCTTGCCTGTGGCAAATGACAAGCCGCTGCCTCTATTCCGCTGCCGTATCTAAATTCTGTTTTTGGGTTGTACTCGGACCATGTGGTCCTGTGTGTTGAACATTGCCTTCGGGCCTATTGTTGTAATAATGTCGCCGTAAGACTATTCGTGCATGTGCACCTGATTATTCAGTACTGTATTTCGTGGGTACCAACTACTCAATCCAGGGAAATGGTACTAAGAACACGAAAGATTCCCGTCTCAAAAACGGGGTCCAAAGAGCTGGTATCGAGCCATGCGACCGTAGGCTAAGACCAAATGGCGCCCTACCCCGACTAGTTGGCTAAAGGGAAATATCCCTACATAGGATCATTTTTAAACTATTATTTTCGAAAATACAAATATACCTTTCCTACATCTGTATTTCTTTTTATTTACCAAATGATTATAATGATAGCTCTCTCCCTCTAACCCTAAGATTGCCTTCAAAAGCGGATGTCGAACCATGACGGAGCCTGGAGATCACTATCCCACGAGACGAGGGGTTTGTGGCACGCCTCGCCTCGTGTGTGGTATTTAAGATACCCGAAACCACCCACCTACCAAATCAAAAGGCATGGCTCCGAAGGATATCCAGCATGGGAGGCGGTCGTTTCCGTGGAAGCCCGCATGGGAAGTGAAACATCTTTCTGCTTCCACACCCGCTACCACCGGGATTTAACGGAGGTAGCCATCCAAGATGCGGCCCGCGAAGCATTTCTTCGCCTTAATGCGATACATCATGCCGAACTCACGGTGACAGAGTTCGTGCATCATCCCTATCGCGAGGAAGGCAACCCAGTTTGCACCGTGGAGGCCACCCCCTGTTGCTACAACCCGATGGTCACACGTCTATCACGCTGGGCGGAGACGGCAGATGACTGCTACGAAGAGGCCTTGCTTGAGATCAACGACCAACAGTCACGCCTCAATGATCTGGTCGAGAGCCACCAGGGCTGTGGCGATCAGATAAACATGCTGCAGACTCAGCTGCAAGCCAATGGTGCCCAATACGAGCAACTCTCGGACCGCTACATGGCCCGTGGGGAAGCCCGTAGAGCTGGAGGAGCAGCTCAAGAAGAACAAGCGGCAAGTCAACCAGTGGAGGAGCAGTGCGCACCCGCCCGTCCACGCTGCGAGTACCTCCACCAAGATTGTACCAACACCTCCCGCTCCCGTGCCCGACCACCACTATTACCTTATGACTCCAGCATGCTTGGATACCTTTCAAGCCATGATGGAGCAAGCTTTTATGTTGAGCACAGAGCCTGCGCCGTACCTGATAGACCCCACTGCTGCCACGTCCATGGGACCCACTTCGAGCTCCGTAGCAGTGCCATCCGAGCCCGGATCGGGAGAGGAGAACCCCATCCAGATCCACACTGACTCGGAGTCTGAGGCGGAACCTATGGAGGTCAAATGGGAGTCCAGCGACACCGATCCAATGGAGGAGGAAGCTCCCCCTCGTCGGCTGACTCACACTAGAGGCCCCCTCACCCGCCAGACCGCTCGCAAGAGTACGCGGCCACCGAGCAGGAAGATTCGGCATGACTCCGAGGCCACCACCTCTGAGCCATGGGGACTCCGATTTGCTTCAGCAGCGGACCACCCACTTCCCACACCTAGCTCTTGCGGATGGTTGGACGGCTAGGCGGGAGGACCACTCAGCTTGATCTCGCTCTGGACGGCTCGGCAGCAAGGACCACACTCTATCCCCCCTTAACTAGTTAATGCAGTAAGACGATGTAGTTGTCATGACATGAAGGACTGTGCATGTACAGTCCGTGTACCCCTTTGATGTAATGTGGTGGACCTAAGTATCACTTTGTGGTATCTTAATTCATGAGCTTATTATTATTTTACCATGCTTGTTGCTTGAAGATCATTTAGAAACACTTGAAGGAAAATCCCCCAGGAACCATGACTTTAACAGGTCCGATCTCTTAATTCATCTATCTTCTTCAGATGGCGCATCGCCGCAGAGCCGCAGCAACCAACGAGAACCCGCCGGAACCCAACCCCTCCACTCTGGCGGAGGTTATGGCCTTACTGCACCCAGCTGCTCCAAGCAATTTCCAACAACCGGGGAAGTCGAGGAGGATCAAGTCTAGGAGAGTTCATGCGAGCTAAGCCACCAACCTTCTCCACGGCCGAAGAACCCATGGATGCCGAGGACGGCCGAGGGTGATCGAGAAAAAGCTAACTCTCATCCGAGTTTGAGAAGGCGATAGAGTTGTCTTCGCCACTAACCGCTAGAGGGTCCCGCAAGTGACCGGTGGGACACCTACAAGGAAATGGGAGCTGAAGATGCCGGAGAACCGACATGGGAAGAATTCACGGATGCGTTCCGTGAGAATTTCGTGCTAGCTGCGTTATGAGGATGAAGAAAACGAGTTCCAGCAGGCTGCGTCAAGGAAACACCTCGGTACAAGAGTACCGAACAAGTTTACCCAGCTTGCCCGTTACGCCACAAGTGACTCGACATACGAGGAAGAGAAGATGGATAAATTCATCGAGGGACTAAATGATGAGCCGAGAGGACCGATGATCGGACAGACCACACCGGTTCCAAAGCCTCATCAACAAGGTCGTTCGGCTTGAACACGACCAAAAGATGGTAGAAAATAACCGCAAAAGGAGGCTCACTATGGCCCGCCCATTTCGGGAGCGCCACAACGTCCCAAGGGAGCCACCCCGTCTGGATGGAAGCCAAACGTTCCGGCAGCCGGTCGTTCCCCCGCTCCCGACCATGTCAGCAGGCCAGCTACACCTCAGCTTCGTACACCAACGCCAACCCTAGCCGCTCCAGGAAGAAGGAATGTGAGCTGCTTCAATTGTGGAGAATTCGGGCACTACTCCAACAGCTGCCCCAAACCACGCAACACCCCTGTGCGCACCGGCGCCAATGCAACGCCCGTCCGAGGAACCCCTACCCCGCCGCCGGACGCGGTCCTGCTCAGACCCCGCTACCCAACGAGGCCGCCACCGGGTTTCGACGTGGCCAGGTGAATCATGTGCGAGCTGAAGAAGCTCAGGAGGACCAGAGCGTACTGATGGGTATGTTCTCTATCAACTCTACCCCAGTTAAAGTTTTATTCGATTCTGGAGCCTCGCATTCATTCATATCTTCCCAAGTAAGCAAACAACACCACCTACACCAAGTAGCACTTAAGAGGCCTATGTTGGTACACTCACCTGGGGGAGACATAACCGTGCCCCATGCTTGCATGATTAGAGACGTGGTGTTCCTTTCAAACCTTATGGTTCTATCACCCCAAACCATTGATGTCATACTCGGGATGGATTGGTTGACCAAGAATAATGGAATCATAGACTGCAGTCGAAGAGAAGTCACGGTATCCACCCCATGGGGATCACCGATGAGTATAACTATGGATCTAAACCCGAAGCTATGCGAACAAGCTGCGGGAATATTCACCATGCTACCTCTAGGCGGAATGCCAGTAGTACAAGAATACCCGGACGTATTTCCCGAGGAATTGCCCGGAATGCCCCCGGATCGTGACATAGAGTTTATCATCGACCTAATGCCCGGTACTGCCCCCATATCCAAGAGGCCTTATCGAATGCCGGCCAACGAGTTAGAGGAACTCAAGAAGCAAATCCGAGAACTACAAGAGAAGGGATTTGTACGCCCCAGTTCTTCTCCCTGGGGAGCCCCAGTACTTTTCGTCAAGAAGAAGGATGGGAGTATGAGGATGTGCGTGGACTATCGATCATTGAATGAAGTGACTATCAAAAACAAGTACCCACTACCTCGAATCAATGACCTATTCGATCAACATAAGGGTGCGCAAGTGTTCTCAAAGATTGATCTTCGGTCAGGATATCATCAGTTGAAGATTAGAGCTGGAGATATTCCTAAGACGGCGTTCTCTACACGTTACGGCTTATACGAGTTCACAGTAATGTCCTTTGGATTGACCAATGCCCCGGCATATTTTATGAATCTAATGAACAAGGTATTCATGGAATACCTGGACAAATTCGTAGTGGTATTCATCGACGATATACTTATCTACTCCAAGAACGATGAGGAACATGCGGAGCATCTACGGCTGGTACTGGAAAAGCTATGAGAGCACCAGCTGTATGCAAAATTTAGCAAATGCGAGTTCTGGCTCAAGGAGGTCGCTTTTCTTGGCCACGTGGTTTCAGCCGGAGGAGTAGCGGTAGACCCCGCCAAGGTCGAAGCCGTCACGGAATGGAAGGCCCCCAAATCGGTGACGGAAGTTCGGAGTTTCTTGGGCTTGGCGGGTATTATCGACGGTTCATCGAAGGGTTTTCCACCGTAGCCCGACCTATGACTCAACTTCTGAAGAAGGAAAAGAAGTTTGAGTGGAACGAGAAGTGTCAAAAAGCATTCGACCAACTAAAAGAAAAGTTAACTACCGCCCCAATCTTAACCTTACCTGACAACCGGAAGGATTTCGTGATGTACTATGATGCATCTCGGCAAGGACTAGGAGGCGTGTTAATGCAGGATGGGAAGGTCGTAGCGTATGCCTCGCGACAGTTACGACCCCACGAGGAGAATTATCCCACACACGACCTGGAACTAGCCGCGGTTGTTCACGCATTGAAGATCTGGAGACACTATCTGATCGGGAACCACTGTGATGTGTATACCGATCACAAGAGCTTAAAATATTTCTTTAGTCAGCCTGATCTCAACCTACGACAAAGACGATGGTTGGAGTTGATCAAGGATTACGATCTAGGAATCCATTACCATCCCGGCAAGGCAAATGTAGTGGCCGATGCGCTGAGCCGCAATGCCCAATGCAACCACATGGGATTGGGAGGTATGGCCAGTGAGCTCCAAGAAGAAATGGCTCGACTTAATCTGCACCTGATTCCTCACGGAGAAGTGAACTCACTGGAAATCCAACCCCTTCGAGGACTCAAATAGAAGAAGCCCAAAAGGGAATGAGGAAACCCAGGAAATCAAGGAACGCATGGCCGCCGGGCGCGCTAAGGAATTTTTGATAGACGACAAGGGAATCCTGTGGTACAAGAAAAGAATCTGCGTGCCTGAACGAGGTGGTTTGAGAGGATTGATCTTAAAAGAAGCTCACGAATCGGCATATTCGTTACATCCCAAAAGCACGAAAATGTACCGGGATTTGAAGGGAGAATACTGGTGGCCCAATATGAAGAGAGATGTAGCCGAATACGTAGCCGTGTGCGATTTGTGCCAAAGGGTGAAAGCCGAGCATCAACGACCGCAGTTGCGCGCAGCCACTCAAGATTCCCGAATGGAAATGGGACGAGATAGGCACGGATTTCATAGTGGGACTACCCAAAACTCGGATCGGTTACGATTCCATTTGGGTAATAGTAGATCGGCTCACCAAGACTGCCACATTTATTCTGTAAAAACTAACTACAACAGTGCCAAGCTAGCGGAACTATACATGAGTAGGATTGTATGTCTCCACGGTGTACCAAAGAGGATTATATCGGACCGAGGTACCCAATTCACATCTCATTTTTGGAGCAAAGTCCACGAGGCACTCGGAAGTCACCTCGCCTTCAGTACCGCTTACCACCCACAGACTGACGGACAGACTGAAAGGACGAATCAAGTGCTAGAAGATATGCTGAGAGCCTGTGCGTTGGATTTCACCAAGGATTGGGAGAAATGTTTGCCGTACGCCGAGTTCTCCAACAACAATAGCTACCAAGCCAGTCTGAAGATGTCTCCAAACGAAGCCTTATTTGGTCGCCGATGCCGAACCCCATTAATGTGGTCAGAAACCGGTGAACGAACCGTGTTCGGGCCTGACATAATCAAAGAGGCCGAGGAAAAAGTTCGCCTAATCCGGGACCGATTACAAGCTGCTCAATCACGACAAAAGAGGTACGCGGACACCCGCCGAAGAGAATTAGAGTTTAAAGAAGGTGACTACGTATATTTGGAGGTCTCACCACTACGGGAACTCGGAGGTTCAAGGTCAAAGGGAAACTCGCACCAAGATACGTGGGCCCATTCTTGATAAACGCTAGGAGAGGAGAAGTGGCCTACCGGTTGAACGCCCGAGAACCTCTCCGATGTCCACCCGTATTCCACGTGTCGCAGTTAAAGAAATGTTTGCGGGTACCGAAGAGCAAGCTCCTTTAGAAACCATCCATGTCCACAGTGATCTTACCTACCGGAGCATCCAATCAAGATACTAGACGAGGCGAAAAGAAGACACGGACCAAGTCATGGCGCATGTACAAAGTACAATGGAGCAATCACACGGAAGAAGAGGCTACGGAGAGCGAAGAGTTCCCGAGGACAGAATACCCACACCTACTCAAGCCTGGTAAGAAATCTCGGGGACGAGATTTATTGTTAGAGGGTAGGTTTGTAACATCCCGAAAATCGAAGAAACCGAAATCGGAACGTAAAAATCGGAACTTTCAAAAACCTTCGCTTCTTGCTTTTTCTCGGGTTTGTTGCTTCTTATTTGCCGGCTCGGTTGCATAAATTTTGACGTGATCAATTTCCCTTTCGGTGTTTTTGGATAATTTGGAGTTGTCAAATGGAGGTGCGAAAGCCGCATCAGGGTTTTTTAAAAAAGGAAATCGCGGAAAGCGCGGATTTAGGAAAACGCGTTTTGGGAAATATAAAATAAAATTTTTGGTTGGGAGAAGATAAATTAAGACACAAAATAAATAATAAAATTCTCGGAGTCGTACTCGAAATACGGAAAGTTTTGGAAGAATATAGGAGAGGATATTGAAATTTGAAAAAAAAGGATTTTTAAAATAAATAAATATGAAAAATATTGTGGGAAAATAAAAGTGGAGAAAAGTTGAAAATGTTGTGTTAAAAATTATTTTTGAATTAGAGGAATTTATTTTAGAATTTTTAGAAGAAAGAAAAATAGAAATGAAAAATTAAAATGGAAAATCGGGAAAAATCGAAAATGGCACCGTTCATTGCGCGCCAAGTGTTCGACGCCGTACATGTCGTACCGGCCCGCCCGCCGCGGACACGTGCCGCGCGTGCGCCCGACCGCGCGGACCCGCGCCGCCGCGCACGCCCGCCCGTACGGCCCCGCACCCGCGCACCGCGCGCCGCCGCCACGCGCTGCGCGCCACGCGCCGTGCCGCGCCCGACCCCCACGCCGTGCACGCCCGCGTGCGCGGACCCCCGCCGCGCCGCGCCTCGCCGCCGCGTCGCGCCCGCCCGTGCCGGCCGACCCCGCATGTCGCCGCGTGTCTCCACCCCGTGCCCGCGCCACGCCGGCCCTCCCCACTCCACCCGCGCCCGCGCCGAGCGCGCTCGCCGCGTCTATAAAAGGGGCAGCGCCCCGCCCCTTTGTGCCGCACCACCGCCGTTTCCTCCCTCTCCGGCGCGCGCCGCCGCCCTAACCACCGAGCCGTCGCCGCCGTGCGTAAACTCCTCCGCACCCCACGCTCCTCGCCGGCCGCCGTCGCCGTAAACCCCCTTCTCCGCCCTTTTGTCGCACTGCCGCCGCCTCTCTGTTTCGGCCGGACACCGGTCGAACGCTTGGCGCCAATGAATAGTGCCAAGAGAAAAAGAAAAGAAAAAAAAGAAAAATTAGGAAAAATTTTAGAAAATTTGGGAAAATATTTTGGGTAGACTTGAGTAAAATTTTGGGCAAAAATAAATGATTTTCTTGTATGTTTTCTCGGTGCAAAGTTTGAAAATTGAAATCGGGTTTTTCCGAATTTCGTTTCGCGTCGTTTTTAAATCCGGACTTCGTTTAATTCTTTCTCTCCATTTAAATAAGTTTCTCCTTTGTGCTCAAGCTTTCAAAACCTCGAGCACGAATTCCTCCGCGGGCATTTCTAAACCCAATTTCTCAAATAATTGCGATCGACGTCTTTACAAAAACCCTTGGAGGCAGTATCCTAGCTGACTAGATTGCCGAGCGGAGGCAGTATCCTTGCATAGATGGTTCTCTATGATTTGGCTTATGGGATGAGAATGAGGCTGCGGCCTTTGTTGTGAATGGTGGAATTAAATCGATATTAATTAAACTTAAAGATTGAGAAGTTTTCCCTTACCCCGGGTGCGCCAGAACTCCTCTCACTGCTAGAAAAGGACGGCTAGAGTGCATGAGGGCTTAAGTTCATGGAGCGGGTACTGCCAAAGCAAGGTTATCGAAAGGCTTTGCCGTGGCCGTCTCATGAGTTGGGACGTAGGCTCATTTGTTGGGCTGTCGTGGAGTACGGGTAAAGTGTACATCCACTGCAGTGTGAGTGAATCAATCTATTCGAATAGCCGTGCTCGCGGATATCGAGCATCGTGACAAGACTTTCGCTTGGCTAGACTTTAAACTTAAAACTGTTGGGATGGGTTTGCATGATGATTTCATTCGCTGGTGGATCAACTTCACGAGATGCGAGAAGGGGTAGATTCCCCAGAAAATCATGACGAATCGGAGGCGGGAAGCTATCCTTGGAATCACGATGGATGGTAGACAGAACCGTCGCCGGATTAATGAACTATGGAAATAAAACTTGATTTGGCTAGTTGTTAGGCTTGTGAAAAGAATTGTGAAAATTGGCTTTATGCAAAAGAACTCCAGCCATTCCTTGATTAACCCTATCATGTGCATAAATTCCGTGTTGGCTTGCAGAGTACGGTTGGTACTCACCCTTGCTATACGCACAAACCTTCAGCTGATGGAAATGAAGAGCCGGAGGATCCATACGCGTACTACCAGGAGGGTGAAGGAACTGATGGCGCATACTAGATCTTAGCTCCGGTCGTTGCCTGTGGCAAATGACAAGCCGCTGCCTCTATTCCGCTGCCGTATCTAAATTCTGTTTTTGGGTTGTACTCGGACCATGTGGTCCTGTGTGTTGAACATTGCCTTCGGGCCTATTGTTGTAATAATGTCGCCGTAAGACTATTCGTGCATGTGCACCTGATTATTCAGTACTGTATTTCGTGGGTACCAACTACTCGATCTAGGGAAATGGTACTAAGAACACGAAAGATTCCCGTCTCAAAAATGGGGGTCCACAGCCACTTTGGGAAATCGATGGTATTGATTGTCTGTCCGGCAAAATATGGCAAGCCGATTTTATAAAGGTGTACGATTCTGTCATACAGCCTATTGGAGACGAAGAGCCTCAATTATTACTTTGAGGGCGTCGTGAAGGGCTCGAACGTCTATGACAAGGACACCACGGACGACGACGATGGCAAGCTTGGGCAAGGTTTTATGTCGGCCGACGAGCTAGAAGAAATCGATATAGGTCCTGGAGACAGGCCTAGGCCGACATACATTAGTAAAAATGTGTCTTCTCGTTGTAGATCCTAGCTTATTGATTTATTAAAGGAATATAAAGATTGTTTTGCTTGGGAGTATTTCGAGATGCCTGGTCTTAGCCCGTCTATTGTTGTGCGTCGGCTGCCTATCAAGCCGGGGTATTCGCCATACAAATAGCCTCCTAGGAGGTTTAAGGCCGATATGTATGATGCGATCAAAGCTGAAATCACTCGGCTGTACGACGCTGGATTCATTCGGCCTTGCCGATATGCGGAGTGGGTTTCATATTGTTCCAGTAATGAAGAAGAATTGTAAACTTAGGGTGTGTATTGATTTCAGAGACCTCAACAAAGCTACCCCTAAGGATGAATACCCAATACCCATAGCTGATTTGCTCGTAGATACTACTTCTGGCCACAAGATCATAAGTTTTATGGATGGTAATGCAGGTTATAATCAGATCTTTATGGCTGAAGAAGATATCCTCAAGACTGCTTTCAGATGCCCAGGAGCAATCAGCTTGTATGAATTGGTCGTCATGACATTTGGCTTAAAGAACACTGGAGCAACTTATCAAAGGGCCATGAATTACATTTTCCATTATATGATCGGCTCTCAGGTCAAGATTTAAATCCATGATGTTGTTGTCAAATCCAGGGAAATGGAAAACCATATAGCCGATCTTAGAGAGGTTTTGGAGCAGAGAAGGAAATATGGCTTGAAGATGAATCTGCTGAAATGCGCGTTCGGCGTGTCGGCCAGGCAATTTTTAGGGTTTCTTGTTCATGAGATAGGGATTGAGGTTACACAAAGGAGCATTAATGCCATCAGGACGATACAGCCTTCGAAGGACAAGAAGCAACTATAATCTTTGATCGAAAAAATCAACTTCATCAGGCGATTCATAGCCAATCGTTCAGAAAGGATGGAGCCGTTCACACCATTGCTTCGGCTAAAGGCCGATCAAGCATTCACTTGGGGCAGAGCAGCAGAAAGCATTGGACAATATCAAGGGTTACTTAAGCTCACCTCCAGTCCTGATTCCTCCACAAAAAGGGGTACCATTGAAACTGTACCTATCAGCCAACGATAAGTGTTAGTGATATGCCCTAGAGGCAACATGGAGATGTTGGATATCACGTCAATGTTTATGTATAAATGAATAAAGTGTTATTCGGTTCCATGAAATAGACATCTTGTATTGATCAATAAGTACGTGACTTATTTATGAGACTCTATATGTATGAATCTATTTCTAAACGATCCCTGATCATATGTCATATTGTTGGAACAAATATGATTCTAAGATCGGCATGTTTATTGATTGATGATCATGTCTCATAGATCATGGCTATGGAGATACCAAATCAATAAACATGGACATATGTGTTGGAGAACACATTGTTGGATAGACCCACCATGAGACACTACAGAATTAATGTGCCATTAGTTGGTCTCGGGTAGTGTTGGTACAAAGTCCTTAGACCCGAGATCACCATGGATTCCAACATGTGTAGTAGCCTACTTTGGGACTACCAAACGCTATTCCGTAATCGGGTAGTTATAAAGGTAGTTTTTGGGTTTGCTATGAAACATGGAGTGGGATGTGAGTGATCAAGATGGAATTTGCCCCTCCTTTGGAGAGATATCTCTGGGCCCCTCGAGGTAATGGATTATGAAAATGCATGGCCATGCTAAGTTGATTGAGGAGTCAATCAACGGACAGATAATCCAATACGGTTCGAGTGAATGGTTAAGCTATTGAAGGGATGGCACACATCTTGCCTATAGCTTAACTGGTATCGTGAGGCAAAGGGATTTGTGTACACATTACAGGTTCAGAGCCGATATTATATTCTTGTATACTATGGTGTCAATATGTGCTGCTAGGCGCCGCTATTGACAGGTCGGCTGAGTTGGACTCGAGCCGACGATCGGCTAAGTTAGACTATAGCCGAAACCGAGTATACCTGAACCTACTGGTGGTCGCACGCTTAAGGGGATAGAATAGATATTCGAGTTGGACTCGGATACGGCTCGATCGGATAGGGATCCGATCGGATAGAGTCCTATGGGCTTACGACGTGTGGGCGGCCAACTCTATGAGATACGGATGAGATCCGATTCAAAATAGAGTCCTAATCGGCCACTAGTCCCAGTCGGCCAACTCTATATAAAGGAGGGAGGGGTGGAGAGCTGTGGGACGTCAATTGCATCGCGTGCAACAGAAGTCGCCGAGATCAATCTCCACGGAAACCGTCCCCACTTTCGAGCCAAACCCTAGCCTTGCATCGCGTGCTAGCACACGGGTGTACGGCGTTCGTCCCCGGACGTGTGGATACCGGTAGAGGCGCTGCTACGTTGCGCGCTCTTGATCGGCTGCGGTCGGGCGCATCGGAACGAGGCGTGAGACGCGGCCGGACGACTCGAATCGGCTGATTGGCGAATCGGCGTCTCAGGAATAGGCTACACTGTCCGATCGGATTGCCCGATTGGCTATTCCGCGCACTCTACTCCAATCGGTAACGATCTATCGGCCCTTACTTGCAAGTGTTCCTGGTTTGCGCGGGAAAAGTTTTTGTTTTCGGCTAGCGTAGCCTCCGCGTAACCCTTCAGTGGTATCAGAGCTAATCTTGCTTAGTTCGGGTTTTAGATTGGATCTGGAACAAGTTTTGCGCACGGGTTGATTAGATCAATCGGTTTTACGGGATCTGTTGAGGAGAGTAGATGGTAATTGCGTTCCTTGATAGTGTATCGGAACGACGTAATGTGATTACGTCGAAGCAATTTCCAAATAACTCGGTTTGAGTTGGGTTCGAGATAGCGTTCCTTGATAGTGTATCGGAACGGTATAATGTGATTATACCGAAGCTATCTCGTAGTCCGACTTTGTTGCTGCCTCGCGCCTACGCAAACCATCTCCCTTGATAGTGTATCGGGACGACATAATATGATTATGCCGATATGGTTTCCATAAGCGATTTCATAGATTGGATCTATGAATTTCCATAAGCGATTCCATAGCGGGACCGCCGTGTGCGTACCCCCTTATAGGTCGTCTCGATGCCGTAGCTCTGCGATAGGTAGAAAACGTTTCTACGCCTAACTTGTTTTTGCAGAGAATGCTTTGAGATGGTATGGCCCTATTGTATGTATGAGATGTATGAGATGCATGTGATGCATGTAATATTCTTTCATATGTGCAATCCTGTAATATTCTTTCATACGTGCAATGCTTGTAATATTCTTTCACGACTGCGAGTCGATGTAATCTTCAATTAGAGCTTCTATAGTAGTAGCTTAGTTTGAAGATATCAAGCATTCGACACTTGGAATATGGTGCCGAAGATGGAGATCCTCGGCGCCAACATGGAGATGGAGATCACCATGTGAAGGGGGCCATACTATTTCATTATATGCTATTCTTCTTGATTTCATATGTGATATGTTTGTTTGATAGGATAGCATCCCTCTCAAAATTAAGTAGTAATGATGCCCTTCCAAATGTTGCACCCGTCACCGTTATGCTCGTCAATGGTGGGTCTGCCAAAGCGAGTGCCATTCTCTATCATAATACGAGGGGTATATGTCGACATATACATGCGGGAGCATTTGGTTTACTTAACAAGACTATCAAAACAGTTTTGGGCCTTGGGGCATAGGTTGGCGCCGGGGCATGGAGATGCCACACCAACAACAAGAGTCACATAGAGATGTGATTAGCAAGGTGTTGCTTACCGATGTTACTAATTTTCTAGCGGATGATGCCAAAGCTCACTAGAAAATTAATTAACATGTGGATCTTGACCCAATACGTAACCTAGAGGGAAGGTGGAAAATACGTAATGGGAGTCTTATGTTAAATTGTTTAACAATAGAAATAGCATAAACATTGTGCTAAACTTTGTTTTCATTGTAGAATAAATGGCGGCTAATACTACACCCGGTACCTTTAATTTGCGATCTATTCTCGAAAAGGAAAAATTAAATGGAACAAACTTTATGGATTGGTATCGCAACTGAGAATTGTTCTCAAGCAAGAGCGTAAGGAGTACGTTCTTGAAGTACCCTATCCCGAGGATTTGCCAACTAATGCTACCGCAACGCACGGAGGGCTTATGAGAAGCACACTAATGATGCCCTAGATATAAGCTGTCTCATGCTTGCTACAATGTCCCCGAGCTTCGAAGCAATATGAGAGCAGCGATGCTCACACTATTATTCGGGGACTGCGTGGCATGTTTGAGAACCAAGCTCGGGCCGAGAGGTTCAACACCTCAAAGTCCTTGTTTGCGTGCGAGCTTGTTGAGGGAATCCCGTCGGTCCGCATGTGATAAAGATGATTGGCTACATTGAGAGTCCGGAAAACTGGGTTTTCCCCTTAGCCAAGAGTTGGCTACGATGTGATTCTTCGCCGCTCCCTCCGAGCTTCGAGCCATTCATATTAAACTATCACATGAACAATATGGATAGAACCTTGGCTGAATTGCATGGGATGCTAAAGACAGTGAGGAGAGTATCCAGAAAAACGGTCATCATGTGATGATGATGCGAAGGCAAAGCGCAAACCACTGTCAAGAAACTTTGCACCAAGAGGAAGTTAACTCCCGATGAGATCGCGAGTGCCTCCAATGCAAAGAAGGGCAAGAAGGGGTCGGCGGCATCGGATGCCGTTTGCTTCTACTGCAAGGAGACAGCCACTTGGAAAAGGAACTGCAAGAAGTACATGGAGGATCTCAAGAAGAAGCAAAGTACGACTTCGCTTCGGTATTAATGTTATAGACATTAATCTCGCTACTTCACCTACGACTCTTGGGTATTTGATACCGGATCGTAGCTCATATTTGCAAGTCGTTGCGGGGAATGAGAAGAAGTAGAGGATTGAGAAGGGGCGAGGTGAACTGCGCGTCGGCAATGGAGCAAGCGTTGCTACGATTCTTTCGGCACAGCACCACTTCATCTACCTTCGGGATTAGTTTTGGAATTGAATAATTGTTATTGTGTTCCAACACTATGTCAAAACGTTATTTCCGCTTCATGTTTGCAAGCGGAAGGATATGATTTTAGATCAATGAACGATGGTTGTTCAATATATCTCGAGATATGTTCTATTTTCATGCTCCATTGGTGAATGGATTATACGTTTTGAATCTTGAAGCGTCTCCCATCTATAACATTAATACGAAAGACAACTCTCTAATGATATAAACCCCACGTTTATCGGCATTGTCGCTTAGGCCATATAAATAAGAAACGCATGGAGAAGCTCCATAAGGATGGATTGCTTCACTCTTTTGATTTTGAATCATTTGAGACATGTGAGTCTTGTTTACTTGGTAAGATGACAAAAGCACCTTTCACGGGACACGGTGAAAGAGCAAGTGACTTGTTGCACTCGTACATCCGATGTATGTGGACCAATGAGCTCAACGGCCGAGGTGGTTATCGTACTTCATTACCTTTGATGACTTTAGTAGATATGGTTATATCTACTTGATGAGGCATAAGTCCGAATCCTTTGAAAAGTTCAAAGAATTCCAGAATGAAGTACGAGAATCATTTAGGGAAAACAATCAAGTTTCTACGATCGGATCGTGGAGGGGAATACTTGAGCCAAGAGTTTGGTAATCATCGAAAGATTGTGGAATTGTTCCACGTTAACTCCGCCAGGAACTCCACAATGGAACGGAGTGTCCGAACGGAGAAATCGCACCTTGTTGGACATGGTGCGGTCGATGATGAGCCAAAGTGATCTTCCGTTATCTTTCGGGGATATGCTCTTGAAACACGCTCACACTAAATAGAGTTCCATCTAAGTCGGTTGAAAAGACACCATATGAGATATGGACAGGGCAACCCCTAGTTTGTCTTTTCTCAAAATATGGGGATGCGAAGCTTATGTAAAACGTTTACATCGACAAGCTCACACCCAAATCGACAAGTGCTTCTTTGTGGGATATCCTAAGGAAACTAAGGGATATTACTTTTATAATCGGGAACAAGGCAAAGTGTTAGTCGCCGACACGGTGTCTTCTTGGAGAAAGAGTTTCTTTCAAGAAGGGTTAGTGGGAGCAGGGTGCATCTTGAAGAAGTTCAAGAAACACCGAAAAATGTTTCGGCGACCACGAGAACCACAACAGGAGGTGCAAAGTGTTGCGCCACCGGTTGTAGATACACCCGGCCCACGGAGGTCGAAAGATCACGTCGTGCACCGACAGTACACAGTGCGGAACAACGTGATATATTGTTGTTAGACAACGATGAGCCTAAGACCTATGAGGAAGCGATGGTGGGACCGATTCCAACAAGTGGCTTGGAGCCATGAAATCCGAAATAGAATCCATGTACGACAATCAAGTTTGGAACTTGGTTGATCCACTGATGGTGTCAAAACCATTGAGTGTAAATGGGTTTTTAAGAAAAAGGCCGATATGGATGGAAATGTTCACATCTATAAGGCGCGATTGGTGGCGAAAGGTTTTAAACAGATTCAAGGAGTTGATTATGATGAAACCTTCTCGCCCGTCGCAATGCTTAAATCTATTCGGATTATCCTAGCGATTGCTGCATATTTCGATTATGAGATATGGCGAGATGGATGTCAAAACGGCTTTCCTGAATGGAAACCTAAGCGAGGATGTATACATGATGCAACCTCGGGGTTTTGTCGATCCAGAATCGCTGGAAAGATATGCAAGCTACGAAGTCCATTTATGGATTGAAGCAAGCATCTCGGAGTTGGAATATTCGTTTTGATGAAGTAATCAAAGGGTTTGGTTTCATCAAAAATGAAGAAGAGGCCTGTGTTTACAAAAGGTCGTGGGAGCGCAATTGTATTTCTAATCTTATATGTAGATGACATATTACGATTGGAAATGATATCCCTATGCTAGAATCCGTCAAGTCTTCATTGAAAAATAGTTTTCCATGAAAGACTTAGGGAGGCAGCATATATATTGGCATTCGGATCTATAGAGATAGATCCAAGAGGCTAATTGGATTAAGCCAAAGTACATACATTGACAAGGTGTTGAAAAGGTTCAACATGCATGATTCCAAGAAAGGTTTCTTGCCCATGTCACATGGCATTAATCTTAGCAAGAATCGGTGTCCTCGGACACATGATGAGCGGAATAAGATGGGTATGGTTCCATATGCTTCGGCAATTGGATCCATCATGTATGCCATGCTTTGTACACGCCCGAGATGTCTCGTACGCTTTGAGTGCTACGAGCAGATACGATCGAGATCCAGTGAAGGTCACTGGATCGCGTAAAGAATATCCTTAAGTACTTGAGAAGAACTAAGGATATGTTCCTAGTCTATGGAGGTGAAGAAGAGCTCGTTGTAAGTGGTTACACCGATGCTAGCTTCCAAACAGACAAGGATGATTATAGATCGCAATGGGTTCGTGTTCGCTGAACGGAGGCGCGATCGTGGAAGAGTTCCAAGCGGGATACCGTTGCCGATTCTACAACGGAGGCCGAGTACATTGCTCGCCGGAAGCTGCAAAGGAGGGTTTGGATCAAGAAATTCGTTTCGAGCTTGGTGTGATGACTAGTACGACGGTCCAATGTCTCTCTATTGTGATAATAGTGGAGCCATTGCGCAAGCCAAGGAGCCGAGGTCACATCGAAGTCCAAACACATACTTCGGCGATATCATCTCATCCGCGAGATAGTGGACAGAGGTGATGTCAAGATATGCAAAGTGCACACGGATCTCAACATAGCCGATCCGCGACAAAACCTCTCCCTCACCGAAGCATGAGGCACACAAGAGCAATGGGTATTAGATACTTACATGATTGACTCTAGTGCAAGTGGGAGATTGTTAGTGATATGCCCTAGAGGCAACATGGAGATGTTGGATATCACGTCAATGTTTATGTATAAATGAATAAAGTGTTATTCAGTTCCATGAAATAGACATCTTGTATTGATCAATAAGTACGTGACTTATTTATGAGACTCTATATGTATGAATCTATTTCTAAACGATCCTCGATCATATGTCATATTGTTGGAACAAATATGATTCTAAGATCGGCATGTTTATTGATTGATGATCATGTCTCATAGATCATGGGTATGGAGATACCAAATCAATAAACATGGACATATGTGTTGGAGAACACATTGTTGGATAGACCCACCATGAGACACTACAGGGAATTAATGTGCCATTAGTTGGTCTCGGGTAGTGTTGGTACAAAGTCCTTAGACCGAGATCACCATGGATTCCAACATGTGTAGTAGCCTACTTTGGGACTACCAAACGCTATTCCGTAACGGGTAGTTATAAAGGTAGTTTTTGGGTTTGCTATGAAACATGGAGTGGGATGTGAGTGATCAAGATGGAATTTGCCCCTCCTTTGGAGAGATATCTCTGGGCCCTCGAGGTAATGGATTATGAAAATGCATGGCCATGCTAAGTTGATTGAGGAGTCAATCAACGGACGGATAATCCAATACGGTTCGAGTGAATGGTTAAGCTATTGAAGGGATGGCACACATCTTGCCTATAGCTTAACGGTATCGTGAGGCAAAGGGATTTGTGTACACATTACAGGTTCGAGCCGATATTATATTCTTGTATACTATGGTGTCAATATGTGCTGCTAGGCGCCGCTATTGACAGTCGGCGAGTTGGACTCGAGCCGACGATCGGCTAAGTTAGACTATAGCCGAAACCGAGTATACCTGAACCTACGGGTCGCACGCTTAAGGGGATAGAATAGATATTCGAGTTGGACTCGGATACGGCTCGATCGGATAGGGATCCGATCGGATAGAGTCCTATGGGCTTACGACGTGTGGGGCGGCCAACTCTATGAGATACGGATGAGATCCGATTCAAAATAGAGTCCTAATCGGCCACTAGTCCCGTCGGCCAACTCTATATAAAGGAGGGAGGGGTGGAGAGCTGTGGGACGTCAATTGCATCGCGTGCAACGTGTCGCCGAGATCAATCTCCACGGAAACCGTCCCCACTTTCGAGCCAAACCCTAGCCTTGCATCGCGTGCTAGCACACGGGTGTACGGCGTTCTGTCCCCGGACGTGTGGATACCGGTAGAGGCGCTACTACGTTGCGCGCTCTTGATCGGCTGCGGTCGAGCGCATCGGAACGAGGCGTGAGAACGCGGCCGGACGACTCGAATCGGCTGATTGGCGAATCGGCTGTCTCCGGGAATAGGCTACACTGTTCCGGATCGGATTGCCCTGATTGGCTATTCCGCTGCACTCTACTCCAATCGGTAACGATCTATCGGCCCTTACTTGCAAGTGTTCCTGGTTTGCGCGGGAAAAGTTTTTGTTTTCGGCTAGCGTAGCCTCCGCGTAACCCTTCAATAAGTCCATCGGCTCAGTCCTGGTTCAAGAGATCGAGGCACAAGAGAAAGCCATCTTTTATCTCAGCCGACGGCTACTGGACGCAGAGACAAGATATTCCCCAGTGGAGAAATTATGTCTTTGCCTGTATTTTTCATGTACAAAGTTGAGACATTATTTATTATCCAACGAGTGCACAGTGGTATGCAAAGCCGATGTAGTCAAATATATGCTATCGGCTCCAGTACTCAAAGGACGAGTTGGGAAGTGGATTTTTGCTTTAACGGAATTCGACTTAAGATATCAGGCACCCAGGACAGTTAAAGGACAAGCCATAGCCGATTTCATTGTAGAACATAGAGATGGTTCAATCGGCTCGATGGAGATCATGCCTTGGACTTTGACGTTTGATGGCTTGGTTTGCACGAATGGGTGCGGTATCGACTTGGTCATCACATCACCAAGGGGGGCAAGCTTCGAATTTGCCTTCTCAATCAACCCCCATGCCACAAACAATCAAGCCGAATACAAGGCAGTGCTTAAGGGATTACATCTTTTGGACATCAAACAATTAAGGAAGTTGAGGCCGACGCCATCGAAATAATAGGAGATTCACTTTTTGGACATCAGCCAGTTGTTACGGGAATACGAGTGCAAAAACGATGCGCTGATGGTATATTATCAACGATGCTGGGAATTGATGGACACCTTTCGGCTAGTAACATTAAAACACATCCCCAAAGAGCAGAATGCAGAAGCCAATGATTTAGCTCAAGGGGCATCAGGCTACAGGCCGATGACAAAAGATGTTGAGATAGAGATTGCCACCATGACAGCCGACGACTGGAGGTTTGAAGTCTACAACTATCTGCAAAACCCTTCCCAGTCGGCTTTAAGGAAATTGTGCTACAAGGCTTTGAGATATGTCTTGCTCGATGAAGAATTGTACTGTCGGACGATTGATGGAGTGTTGCTCAAGTGTCTCAGTGCCGATCAAGCCAAGGTGGCTATTGGGGAGGTGCATGAAGGAATCTGCGGCACACATCAATCGGCTCACAAGATGAAATGGCTACTTCGGAGAGCAGGGTATTTTTGGCCGACGATGCTGGAGGATTGTTTCAAGTACTGCAAGGGCTGTCAGGATTGTCAGAAGTTTGGAGCTATACAAAGGGCACCAGCATCGGCTATCAACCCAATTATTAAGCCTTGGTCGTTCAGAGGTTGAGGAATCGACATGATTGGCCATATCAATCCACCCTCAAGCAAGGAACATAAATTTATATTGGTGGCAACAGATTATTTCACAAAATGGATGGAAGCAATTCCTTTAAAGAAGGTTGATTCAAAGGACGCAATCGAGTTTGTTAAGGAGCACATTATATACCGATTCGGCATCCCTCAGACAATAACAACAGATCAAGGATCTATCTTCATATCGGACGACTTTGTTCAGTATGCCGACGGCATAGGCATCAAGTTGCTCAATTCTTCGTCGTATTATGTTCAGGCTAACGGACAGGCAGAGGCCTCAAACAAGAGTCTAATCAAGCTGATAAAGAGAAAGATCACTGAATATCCTGAGCAATGGCACACCCAATTAGCCGAATCACTCTGGGCCTATTGGATGGCTTGCCACGGATCTATCCAAGTCCCTCCATATAAACTGGTCTATGGACATGAAGCAGTCCTACCGTGGGAAAACATCATCGGCTCAAGAAGGGTTCAGTTAGAAGATCAGCTTACAGCTGATCATTACTACAACATGATGGTAGATGAATCAGAAGATCTAGTTTTGCCTCGGATGAGGGCCTTGGAAAAGTAACAAGAGATAAGGAACAAGTAGCCCGTCATTATAACAAGAAGGTTGTGCCTAAATCATTTGAAGAAGGCAAACTCGTTTGGAAATTGATATTGCCGATCGGATCACGAGATAATAAGTTTGGCAAATGGTCACCGAATTGGGAAGGGCCTTTCAAGATCCACAAATGTGTATCCAAAGGAGCTTATATGCTAGAAGGTTTGGATGGAAAAGTGTTTGGGAGGGCTCTGAACGGTAAATATCTGAAGAAGTATTACCCAAGTGTTTGGATCAACTCATGATTCGGCTAATGCCTAGCCAATTCGTGTTAGCCGATGCGGTGGAATACCTACATCACCTTTAGACCATTTTTCCTAAGTTTTTCCCTCTGGTTTTCCGCCATCGGCTCGACAGCCGACACATCTTGGTTGGTTCGGAATACTACTTTTATCAATGTTGCAGTCATCATCGACAAAACTAGGGGGGCATATACATATACAACATCAAGAAGCAGACTTAGCAAATTTTTGAAATTTTTCAAGGCGTTCAAATCTTGAATCGGTAGAAGGAATAAGATTAAGGTCAACGAGCCGATTACAAAAGATTGTTTAAACAAAGTTAACACAAGTTTCGAAAACTAAGTACTATTATATGCCCAAGAATGCATCTATGGCCGAGATAACTGAAGTCTTGATGGCGTTCACTTTGTCAATCACAGCCAGATCTTCTGCATCCGAGCCGGGGACCACTTTGGCCGACTTATGCAGCTCCTTCAAATGCTTGATCGTGGCCATCAATTTGCTCTTTTGGTCCTCGGTGGCTTTGGGCAGATTAGCTAGCAACTATTCTTCGGCGGCGATCTTCGCTCGGCATTGTTCCAACAACAGCAGCAAATCAGCTTCCTCGAGCTTGAGATCGGCAATCCGGGCTTGTGAGGTTGATGGACCCGCCGTCAGTTCGTTTCAGCTTCCACATCCTTAACTATTGCTTCGATCCGAGCTGTTACGTCGGCCTGGGCGGCTCTCTCTATCATTCTTTGCATCGCACACCCTAACTTGGGCCGATGCATGTCGATGTATAAAGCTTCTGAGATTTTGGTGGCCAGATCTTCCGAGAGTTGATTCTCAATCTTGAAAAACCACGACCTGGCCGATCCGCATTCCACAACCAGGCGATCCACGTCGATATCTAGCTGATTGCGGATGTCTTGGAGGCTGCTTTTAAGTTCATCGGCTATAGCTTTGTCTGGACTGGTTGCTTCGCCTTCTTCATCACTAAGGAACTCCTTGATGTCAAAGGACACCAAATCGGCCAGGGTCTGCAAAAGAGATGGAGAGGACGGATCATGAGTCGGAAAGTAGCCGATTGTTCAAGGACTAAAAAGAGGGGAAGAGTAAAGCTTACTCTTGCTGCAGGGACTGGAGCAACTGTTTCCTCGACGGCCGGACTGATTGGAGCAACAGCCTCTTCATCATGATCACTGGCCGATGTGGCCACCTCCTCGGTATGTTCGTAGATCGGCCCAACGACATCTTCGGCGTCATGACTACCCGCGGCCGTTTGGGTGTGCTCGCTTGAGACTTGGGGGCAGCCGATGGAAACCGAGGAGGTTGCACAAGAGATAAAGTGTTAGTTTAGATCGGCTAAGGAGAGCAGCTAGCCTTTTGACCTACAGAGGGAAATTTGATTAAGAATTGAGGTGATCAAGGCTCATGACGAGATTTGACGAGAGAAGGACTTACTGGCCATTTCTTGGCAGGAGAGCTTGGAGGAGACGGGTCGTCGGCTGGTGGGCTCACTGAGTTATGGCTCGAATCACTTGATTCGGCCGCCTCCTCGATGGCTCGAGACATTTTCTCATCCATGAATTCTTCATTGAGGGCCTGGTCGACACTTGGGTCGACGGATGGGAGGCTGTTGGCTGGTGCAGTTGGTTTCTTTTTCTTCTGCTTCTTGGCAGGTGCAGCCGACGGCTTCGCAGCAGGAGCAGCCCTTTTTTTCGCGCCAGCGGCTTGCGTGTTTCCCCGTGCAAAAGGGTTCTTAACTTTGGCGCTTCCCAGCCGATCGCCCAAGGAGCTAAGCCGCAGCCGTTAGGGAGGACGCCTGGGTGGTACTCAATTGTGGCCCCGAAATTACTCACCTTCGACGGATCCGTTTCTGTTATCTGCAAAGGAGAAAAAGACTCAAGTATTAGCGGGACAAATCAGCCGATCACTCAAAGAAAGGAAGATGTTTAAAGTTTAAAGCTTACCGAGGGAATCTCGTCCGGCAGCAGGGAGGTGATGTGGTAGGAGGATTGTTGATGGAACAGGTGTTTTTTGATCTCTACCCACCATCTATTGTATGCCGTGCTCTTTTTATAGGACATTCCCAAGAAGCCAATGGTGCCGAGGGGTGGGTCATCTATCTCCATTAGCTTGTTCATAATCAGCCTCTTGGTTACCACCCCTCGAGTCTCAATCTTATTAGCAAAGAAGCAACCGATGGGCAGTTGCCCAAGACCAAATTGCCCAGCAGCCGAAATTGGATAATAGAACTCGTATGTCTTTGTTACATTTCGGCCCTAGTGAATCCCTGTCGGCAAGATGCATGGCATAAGCACTGTGGTGAAAATCTCTCGGCATCTGGGGTAATCAAACAAATTGACTTCTTCGAAGTTTAGCTCGATCGGCAGCTTGAAAAGTGTTGTCCCTGTAGAAGTACCAGCATCGGTTGTCCTTAGCAAAACCATCATAGAGGGACATGAACCACTCGGCTAGCAGCTCGGCCGATTCCTTGGATCCAATGTGTGTGGTCGCTGCTTCGCCATAGCTAAGGCATCTCCTGGTGGTCACTGCCTCCCCTTCATCATCCTCAATCGGCTCTAACAAGGGGAAACGGGGCTCAGTCAGTTGTGGCCGACCGGCTATCTTTTGTGTAAACAACACCAGCCACAGTTGAAGAAACCACCACGGACCCCCGGTGTTGATGTGGCATTAGAAGCAATCTTGGAGACGGCTTGATTCAGGGTTTGGTACAAATAGCCGAGCAAGAATTTGCCTAGTGGGATCTTCTTCTTGTCCATTAAGGCTTCGGCTATTACTTGCCAGTTTGCCATCGGCCCGTAGCTAGATCCACAGAAAAAGAATTTTTCTAGCCACATCATTAAGAATGCAGCATGTTCTCTGGCACTGATCGGCCCTTCCTGCATGTTGGCAACCACAAAGCCGTTCCAACCCCCTATTGCCTTAGTCTTGAATTGGAACTGGCCCTTGCCTTCTAGATTGTTGGGGTTAGCCGATGACAGGACATCTAATCCAGTTATCATTACTACATCGGCTAAGGTGATGGTCATTGGGCCCTGCTGAAAGATGAAAGCGTTCCAGGTATTGTTCCAGAAATAGACTGCGGCCGACATCAGTGGTTCGTCTTTTGACATATCGGCTATAGACAAGTCTAAACATCGGGCTATCCCAATTTCTTCCTAGTGGTTGTGCTTGGCCAGCTCCATTCTCTTATACCATGCTGGCCAAGATTTGTCCATTGATGGCCAAGATTTGAAGGTGCCTGCCCAGTGTCTAAGATTTGGGTTTTTCATCCTATATGGCATTCTATTGGTTTCGGCTATTATGAACTCTATGGGGTCTTTATCGCCGATCGGCCCTAGGAAATATCTGTCATTCTGTAGGAGGTTGGGGATTGCTACTTGATGAGTGAGATGCTATAATCAAAAAATATGTATTTCAGAACCATAAACCCTAGAATTTAGATCTGCAAAGAGGAACAAGCAAGAAAAGGGGTTCTAGCCGATTAGGGCATACCTCAGGAAACTCGGCAGGAGACACGGCTGACGGAGCAGCGAAAGACACCATTGGGATGCGCTGGGTCGCCGGAAGAAGAAATCGTCGCCGCGAGCTTGGGGAGCCGGAGAGGTCATCAAAAAGCTCGAAGATGTTTGCTGGAGTGGTTATCTATTGACGGCGTGACTTGTTCGATGGGCGGCGGGTGTTATTTAAAGAGTTTTCATAACGGCCGAAACATAGTCGACCTAGGGTTGCGCTTGGAGTTCGGACTGTACAAAATCTGCATCATTTTCATATTACAGACTTGGGGGGCATGTGTTAACGACCAAATTTGGTAACCAAATCCCCAGGTTTGAAGCAGAGATTGAGGCGGAATCAGAAGATAGGCGCGACTGGCGGAGAAACAGGGGCCGCATCGGCTAAGTTCGAATCGGCTGCGGAGCCAGTCGGCTGAGTCCGAGTCGGACCAGGATAGCCGACGCCGATCCTGAGCGAAGATAGAGCTGGGGCCGGTCCCGAAAGAAAACTTGAAGATAAAGTATTGGATTCGGTCTCCAAATTGTGCGTTAAAGATATTGCCATCTATGGATAAGATCCTGTAACGGCAATTGTATATGTAAATTAGGAAGTTATTAGATATTCCTTTTGTAATGGGACATGGGACTGCGTCCCGGGATATTGTCATACTGTAAATAGTAGATAAGATAGAAACCGTGTCCTACACGGATGTCGTTATGCCTGGGTATAAATAAGACCCGAGGGCTCTCTGTAAATATACACACACATCAATACAAACTCGGGCGCATCGCCAAACCTTTTTTCTTTAGACGAGTTCTTGATCCCTCTTAGGGCTGCATTGATTTCGACCCCCGAATAAGGTAAACACTTGTCATTAATAGTTTGTATCGTTGAATCTAGTGCTTACATCATCATGATACTCTAGATCTGATGTTATAGACTGCGCAATTTATCATATACGGCATATAATCTGGAGTAATGTCTAGATTTATCTTGCCATCGGCTCGTTTCTCTCAGGAGACAGTAGCCGATAAAGCTAGATCTAGATGTTGAACTAGTTATATGATGTATCCACCGTCTCGAGGGGTTTACATCGGTTCATATAGATCTAGTACTTCTTTTTGTACATAATGTTGTATCACCATGACATATTAAGTCGCTCTTAGAATTATTAAGATCTATTCGGCTAGATGATTACCATTAGAGACGGTGCCGAGGTTTCAGCCGGCCTTATCTGTTTTAATTATCTTTTAGCATTATTTACTATTAGATATATTAAACATGTCTCTTATATTAAGATCTCAATCTGGTTAAATGCCTTAAACCGGTATCAGTCTGTTGGCATCAGCCGATAGCCGATTGATCTAGGTTTAGCGCATTTAGGTTAGATTAATATCTTTCCATAAGATGGATCGGAGTAATAGCCGATTCACATTAGATCTGCAGCATCGGCTAGGTTACAAATGCATATATTTATTATCCTGATTTATATTTAGATTAAGTGGTTTATACTATCTCGACATAGCCGATCTATCCCAATCACTTAGTTTATATGTGCTTTGGGATAGCAATTATATGTAAATTGGTTCCCTGAGCCGATCCAGTAGGATCTAACTTTAACCTTAATACATGTATTTGTTTATTTCTTGTTGGTTAGCAGATCAAACCAACTGGCACACCTAATTCATCAAAGGTAGCCAAGGACGGACCTGCACTGGAGTTAAGCAGATCTCCCAGGCCAGCGCGTGGGAAAGATTTCTCATCAACACCCCCCTGACACTCTTCGATGTAAGGGCACGCTCCTTGCTGAGGCAGCCTAGGGCCAAAACTATTCGTGGATTAGCAAGATATTGTGCATAGGAGCTCGGGAGTTTCGCCGTCTATCTCTTAATCTCTCTGTTAGCGTATTCGTTGCGTAAACGGCTAAGTTTTTCAAGCTTGACTTGGGGATCCCCTGAAACCGATCTGTTGAGGCCCCAACCTGCTCGGACGCGGTTGTCAGACATGCAGCGAATAGAAGTTAATGAAAAGCTTTCTCCACAAAGCTAAAATTTGATCTCCTTCCATAAGCAGAAGTTAAAAAGCTTTTTCATAACAAATGTTAAAGTTAGAACTTCATGATTCATGGAACGAGACTAATTCTTCCTGTCTACTTTATCCTAGGTACTTGGCTATTTAATCAAAAGTTCATCTTGAATACAATTTTCTCGGTCGTCGACTCGACGCCGGCCTCCAAAACACTGACCAGCCAGCCGTCAGCTACCGGCTTGATCTTGGCGCGAGGATATAACTTGTGCACTATGCCAAGGACATGCGTAGTCGTCGACTTCGTCGCTAGCCAGATGAAGTCTCGGAGGCGCTTCGGTCCTTCGAGAAGCCGCTCCATGAATGTGTCCTCGGACTCGTCAGTAGGCACCACCTCGGTATCGGCTTTGGCAAGAAGAGCCCGAGACACCTCCCAGTACTTTTCCCACCGGACGTTGGTTGCTTTGGAGCATGCCTTGAGGTCATGCATCTGTCTTCGAATCCTAGACAAGTGGCTTGTATGGGAAAAAGTCGGTCAACGTCAGCAAGGATGGAGAATCGAAGAGTGTAAGGGATTGGTCGGTACTGACACTTACACTAGGTATCCTCCTTTGCCCTCTTCGCCGATTCCAGCGCAACCTCGACCTCAGCCTTGGCCGCAGCTTCAGCAGCCAGCTTCTCCTCTGCCTTGGCCTTTGTTGCCTCGGACGCTACCAACCGGGCCTGTTGACGGTCACTATCACCTAATATCCGACCGTCAATTCCTGCATAAGCGGAACAAACTTGGCATATCAACGTAGCGGTAGGGGTTATTAACTAACCTTTTCCATGAGTGTTGGTGATCTAATGTATGCAGGTGACTTATTGTTGATGCCAGATCCATACCACCGACGTGGATCTCGCGTGCTACACACGCGGCCTGGGAGATCTGCTTAGCTCCAGTGCAGGTCCTAAAATCGATGAAGCGCGGACGTGCCAATCAGTTGATCCTACCACTGACAAGATATACAAAGCAACAAAGCATAAAGCATATCAGCCGACAGGCCGATAACCAAAATAGCCGATTGGCGCGATTCCAGCCGATACTGATGTCAACTGATAACCAAGACAGTCGATCGGCCGATAGGCCAATGGTGCAATTCCAGCCGATGCTGATGGTTAAAGCATATATTAGCTAGTAATCTGATGTCATTAAATCCAAATAAATAGAAACCTTTGCTGTAGTCGGCTAAAACCAACTTTGTATATAATCCTTGTAAGTCGATGCAATGTCTAGATAACTCATCGGCTGAAACCCCGATGAAACAATGATTGATACCCATTGACTTAAATAAATCTAACTTGCAAGCGCAATCTCGTAGGTCGGACCTAACCGATGCAGCATAAGATTGATAATTGCCTGATAGATTTAAACCAGCCGGTATAACACTAATCAAAGTAGTCATGTGTTAAATTTAACCAAGATAGCAAAACTATCCAAGAGAAATTTAACACATCAGATAAGATTGGCTAACCCTCCGATGGAACATTAGCATAAACCTATCAGCTTAACAAGACTTAGATTATCAATAACAATCTAGTAGGTCGGACCTAACCGATGCAGCACAAGATTGTATATGATAATCTAATACTCAATGAGCCGATAGATCTGTCTAATGTGATGGATATAACAAATCTATCTAAAGTGACATTACGTTTAAAGAAACATTAACTTGATCAGAATATCGAACCTAACCGAGAAAGTCCTAACTAAGCCGATACGACTATGAACAGTAATGGAGCTAAAGATAGAGATGATATACCAGGTAGGCAACACTTGTGTTGGCCCGATTAGAATATTGGACTCAACCGAGGAAGTCATAGCCACTCCAGCGTAAGCGAAGATGACGGAACTTGTCAAAATAAAACCTAGAAGACTAGGGTGGCAATGCACCGAAAGTAGATGTATTGATCTGTAGAGATTATTTTCATGAACCTCGGGATTACATATTATACCCGTAGGCTAACAAAGATCCTAACATATTACAATCCTAACTTTTGTAAAGATAAAGGAAACAAGTCGAGTCCTTATTGGACACTAACACACTTTCCTAAAGATAAAATAGAAAGCTAACAAACTCTTCCTAATTAATAGATACAAGCCATATCCTTCCTGAACTCGGTTTCTTTTGGATAAGACCTTCCCATATCGAATTTAACAAGAATCCGACTGCTGAAGATGTTGATAACAGAAAATGCCCATCGGCTGATACAGAACTCTAAGCCGATACTAGCTTTGAGCCAATATGAATCTTGAACCGATAGGGACTCCGGAGCTTACCAAATTTTGACGTTAACTCTTATGTATCAAAATGAGGTGAAAGTGTGATTTCGTGGCGAAGAAACACAACTTCAACCAATCACCGATCACCACATCAGCTTCCCGCGGATCAAAGGGCCCACAAGTTGGGAGAAACCACCTTCAAGTGGGACCAAACACCCGGGAACCGCCCTAGGGGTCCACATGTCAGTGCCTGGAGAAAAAACGGGGGAGAACGATGTTGACCAGGGTTCGGCTTACCCTGGTTCGGCCGGACTAGTTTGGTGACTGTTCATCCCCACCTTTCACGTGGGAGCTCCCTATTCGTCCCCAATGATGGTTAGGTGGGTATGGCGGTTACTAACCACCATACAACCGACTTGGAGGGCTATTTAAGGAGGGCACTCACTTCATTTCAACACATCTCCAAGAAGATTAAAGCTTCACTGCAAAGACTTAGTGAATAGGTTAGACAGTGAGGGGAAGCTTCGAAAGGAGTGCCCCAAATGTCGGAGTTATCTCCGAGGAGTAGTTCGGAGGAGTGTCGGGAGTCCCGGTACTGAACTTCAGCCTTGTACCTCGACGAATGCTTTCTTCAATAAAGTAAGTGTTCGTGTTTACTTTGGTTGTTAAGCATTTACATTGAGTACTTTACTTTACTTTAATTTTTCTTGCGAGATCATCACCCTAAGTTGGGTGCTCTAGTACTAAGACCCCTGATGAAGACGGGTGTTCTTGCGCGAGGCTAGAGTAGTATTCGATAGTTTAGACGTGGTGTCTAGGCTAGAGTTTACCTTTGTTTGCCTCGTACTCCACAGGTGAGAGGTAGGCGGCAGGTGGTCACAGCCCTGTCCGTCCTTTGTATTCCTCCACGTTCGGGTATGGCGTAGAGCTGTAGGCCGGAGTCACTCGGCAGATAAGCCGGTGCCCGAAGTAAGCAAGAGAAAAGCTAAAGTAATTTACCAGCTCCTTAGAGCCGCAACCATAGTAATCCTCTCTATACTATCGCCTACCTAGTCTTGGATGTCCTTGGATGATCCTTTCTCTTAGATAGTCCCTACCGTTCCTTGGATTATATCCCTTGGAATACTCCTTGGGTGAAGTGCTACAACGGTATTCCGTGCACTTGCGGATTTTATCTGTGATCGTAAGAAATATCAACAAGCATTTCTAGCGCCATTGCCGGGGAACGGTTGTTGATTTATCCTAGAGCTTAGGACATCCTCGTATCTTTTTATTTTCCTTTTCATCCCCTAGATTATGGAGCAATCTATCCAAAGCCTATCCTCTCCGAAGGGCGAGTTCTTTGAGCCACCATCTTCTTCTGAGCCAATTCTTTCATCTGGCTTTCAACTCTGCCCTGGCTTTATAGCCATGGTTCGGGAGCAATCCTTCTCTAGGCGCGATCATGAAAACCCACACTATCATATGCGAGAGTTTGAACAATTGTGTTCATGCCTGATGATTCCACGCATGGCACAAAGAACTTTGAAGTGGAAGTTGTTTCCCTTTTCGCTTACCGGAAGGGAGAAGCAATGGTACGCTCTTACCGTATAGAGAGCAAACGGTAAGTGGGAGGAACTCAAAGACAAATTCTTTCTCGCTTTCTTCCCACTAACCCGTATCTCATCTCTACGAGTATAAGTTCTTAGCTTTCGTCAGACTGAGAAGGGGACTACAGGTGCAGCCTGGGCCAGGTTCTTAACTCTTATCCAATCCGGCCCTGACCTGTCTCTACCCGACCACGTGCTGTTGCAGCATTTTTGGTCAGGTCTTGGCAAAAAGTCTGCCCTATAACTTGATACCGCATCCGGTGGTTCATTCTCGCATAAGACTCCGACGGAAGGAAGGGAAATCCTAAGTCGTATCTTAGAGAACACCTCCTTCGTCGAAGATTATCGTGAATCACTGCTGGCGGTCAAGGAAAGCGATGAGGATAACTCTCTAGCCGAGTCCAATGCTTTAACTTGCATATCTCAAGATCCGGCTGTAGAATCCTCACCTGAACCAGGAACACCGAAGGATGAAGCAATTCAGTCTTCGGAGTTTCCCTTCAATTTCGAGGACAATCTTTTCGAAGATTATGGAAATACCTCAAAATTCTTCTGCAAAAAGATACCACAAATTCTAGTTTCTCCTCTTATGTCTCCCGAGGATAAATTACTTAGAGAGACCGTGAAGGGGTTAACGTCCATTATGAGCCATTAATGGTTGAAAGAGTGTGAGCTGTCATCCGAAGCAATTCGGATTAGTTCACCTTCGTCAACAGTTCATTGCCACATAAGGGGAAATCTGATTGAGGTTCTCTACAATCCCATCGTCGGGGCAAATATCATATCTGATTCCTTGGCATTCTCACTTCTAGGTGACGAACCTTTGACCCCGACCAATAAAACTGTCAAAACTCCTTCTAGAGGTATTTTAGAAAGTTATGGGATTCTGCAAAACATGATTGTAAGTCACGAGAATCTTGAGGCAACCCTAGACTTTCATGTGTTCGAAGTGTTTGACATTCTGATCGGGCATCCATTTAAAAGCTTTTCTTAGATGGACCGACACTAGGAGTCCTCAACATTAAACTCAGGAGAGAATCATTTTCCATTCCAATTTCTAGAGCATGAATACCATAGCCGAACCCTCTCTTGAGTGTGAGCCTATCGAGGAAGTTTTGGACGTTTCTCCTTTTGAATCCCCAGGATCCGTCCTTGAGAAAGAAGCTCACTTCTTTACTCAAGAAACAGACGGTTTTGGAGAGACAATCGAGCTCCCCAAGACTGAACCACCACCACAACCTTCGATAGAGCTAAAACCTCTATCTTCTGGCTTTTGATATGCTTTTCTACACGGAGATACGGAGTCGCCTGTCATTATTAGTGACAAGATTTCCAAAGATGAAACTTCCAAACTTATCTCCATCTTAAAAAAGCATCGATCTGTTCTAGGCTACTCGCTCTAAGACCTCAAAGGGATAAGTCCCACTCTCTGCACGCATCGCATCCCTACAGACCCAACTCTCACACCTTATAAGGAACCTCAAAGGAGGTTAAATAATGCGATGAGAGAAGTGGTGAAAAAAGAGGTCTTGAAACTCCTTCATGCTGAGATAATATATCATGTTCCCTATAGTGAGTGGGTTAGTCCAGTTCATGTAGTGCCAAAGAAGGGAGGCATGACGGTCGTTGCCAATTCTCAGAATGAATTAATTCCGCAACGCACTATCACTGGATAGAGAATGTGCATAGATTATCGGAATCTTAACAAGGCAACAAAGAAAGATCACTTTTCGCTTCCTTTCATCGATGAGATGTTGGAACGGTTAGCGAATCACTCTTTCTTTTGTATCCTTGATGGGTATTTCGGCTATCATCAAATTCCCATCCATCCCGACGACCAAAGTAAGACAACATTCACATGCCCCTATGGAACGTATGCCTATCACAGGATGTCTTTCGGGTTGTATAACACACCCGCATCGTTCCGAAGGTGTATGATGTCTATCTTCTTAGACATGATCGAGCAAATCATGGAAGTTTTCATGGACGATTTCTCCGTCTATGGAAAAACTTTTGATCATTGTCTCGAGAACTTAGATAAGGTCTTACAAAGGTGTAGGGAGAAGGACCTAGTACTTAATTGGGAGAAGTGTCATTTCATGGTCCGTGAAGGCATAGTCCTTGGGCACCTTGTGTCCGAAAGAGGGATAGAGGTGGATAAAACTAAAATCGATGTTATCCAAAAACTTTCACCTCCTATCAATGTCTAGGGAATCCGAAGCTTCTTAGGTCATGCGGGGTTCTACCGATGGTTCATTAAAGATTTCTCTCAAATCGCTAGACCCCTCACGAACTTGTTAGCCAAAGATGTTTCCTTTGACTTCGATGATGAGTGCTTGTGCTCTTTTAATATCCTTAAAGAAGCACTCATCTCAGCTCCTATCATTCAACCTCCCAATTGGTCACTGCCATTTGAAATAATGTGCCATGCTAGCGACTTTGCGGTAGGAGCAGTCCTTGGTCAAAACAAGGACAGGAAACATAGTGCCATAGCTATGCTAGCAAAACTCTAACGGGAGCTCAACTTAATTATGCTACCACTGAAAAAGAGCTTCTTGCTATTATTTTTGCTATCGATAAGTTTAGGTCTTATTTAGTTGGAGCTAAGGTAATAATATACACTGATCATGCTGCCTTAAAATACCTGCTCACTAAGAAAAAAACTAAACCTAGGCTAATTAGATGGATTCTTCTACTCCAAGAATTTGACATCGAAATCAAAGATAAAAAGGGAGTAGAGAATTTTGTAGCAGACCACGTGCCTCGTGTGCTTTATGTGCAGGACCAACCCTTTAATGAATGCCTACAAGACGAGCATGAAAGTTTCTTTGTTGAATTTGAGGAACCTTGCTTTTTTAAGGTATATTTAGAACCTGTCACATCTTATGCCATGAGCACATACAACCACCTTAAGGTCCTCACCAAGAAATGTTTAGAAGGTTGGTTGTTGATGCATTTGTTTATCATAAACATTGCAAATTTCGTGGTTGCACATATGGTACTAACCTTGCAGCTAGAACTTCAACAATAAATCGACAACTGGTGATGAAGCTGGAAACTACATCGTCAATGGTAGCTTTGTAAGAACTCCCCATGGTCGAGCTTTTGACCATAAACAAGCACTACCGAGAGGTAGCCCGGATCATTTCCATTCATCAATAAAAACGAAGAACATGTTTTAGGGATAAGTTTGCCCTCGGGTATTTTTGGTCACTAACCATTTCAGGTTAAGATTAAAAAGAACGATGATCATGCAATGCCTGAGAACATGGAGCTACATCAACTTTTGCACCTTGATGTTTGTGGTGATGGAACAAATTTTGAAGAAGGCTCGACACCACACACTTGACTTTTGATGTCCCGCGATATAAAAATCCAAGTGTGGGGAAGGATCGGTACGTATCTCTTAATAAATTCTATTCATGCCAAAATTCTACCATGGTTTTAGAGATGATGTTAGTTCTATCTTGCCTTGCGAAAAAATTGAAAAGAAAGAGTTTGAAATGTCTTGCTTTTGACACTAAACAAAGCCCTACCGGGAGGTACCTGAAGTTCACCATTCATATACTCATACTTATCTTCACATGAATATAACTTGATCATATGATTAATTTATCTATTCTTGCATGCTCTGGTTTGAATGAATTTTGACAATGCATTCATAGGCTCTTTAAATTAAGCACGGTGCTTAGGTTAAAAAGTCTTCTTTAATCAAACTTGACATGGTGTCAAGTTTGCTTAATGAACCTTGTTAATGCTCGTATAGATCTTGGTTGTATACATATGGACTCTAAGTTAATTCAAATTGGAGATAATCCAAGGCATTGGATATATAACTGTTGATGAGAAATTTCTCTCACGCGCTGGCCTGGGAGATCTGCTTAACTCCAGTGCAGAACCTTCTCGGCTACCTATACTGTACAAGGCATGCCAGTTGGTTTGATCTGTTAACCAACAAGAAAAATAAAGATATATGTGTTAAGTGTTAAGTTGGATCCCACTGGATCGGCTGCAAGAGTCAAATTACATATATATGCTATCCCAAAGTGTATTTAAACCAAGTGACTAGAATAGATCGGCCGTGCCGAGACAGTATTAGCCACTTAATCCAAATATACAATGGGATAATAAGTATATGCTTTAACAATCTAGCCAATGTCGTAAGTCCAACTGTAAATCGGCTAATACTCCGATTTATCTTATGAAAAGATATTGATCTGAGCTAAATGCGCTAAACCTAGATCAGTCGGTTGTCGGCTATAGCTGACAAACTGATTCTGGCTTAGGGTATTTAACTAGAGAAAGATCTTAATATAAGAGGCGGTTTTAATAAACTCGATAGCAAATATCGAAAGAATACTAAAACAGATAAGACCGGCTGAAACTCTGGCACTGTCTCTAAATATATACATCTAGCCGAATAGATCATAAAAGCTCTAAAAACGCTTAATAGATCAATACTGATGCAGCATTAAGTATAAAAAGAACAATCTGATCTGCTGTAGCTGATGTAAATACCTCAAGACGGTGGATATCGCATATAATCTAGGACAACCTTTAGATCTAGCTCTATCGGCTACTGATTCCTAAAAGAAACGAGCCGATGTCGAGGCAGATCTTAAACATTGTTCTAGATTATATGTGATATATGATAACTAGCGTAGCATAAATCATCGAATTTAGAGTGTCATAGCAATGCAAGCACTAAATTCGACGAGATACACCACTAATGACAAACATTTACCTTAACATGGGGATCGAAACGATGCAGCCCGAAGCCAGATCAATTGTTTGTCTGAAGAAAAAAGGAGGCGATGCGCCGAAGGTTGTATTGATTGTGTGTGTTTTTTATTACAAGGATCTCAAATCCTATTTATACCCAAGAATAACATCATCTGTACAGACCCTGGACTCTATCTAAACTACTATTTAAAATACGACAATAGCCCTGGATAAGGACCCATGCCGCATTACAATAAACAGTCTAAACAAATTCCTAATTTACAGATACAATTGTCGTTACAGGACTCTATCCATAGATGGCAATGTCTTTAACACGCAATTTGGGAACCGAATCTTCTATTTATCTTTAACCACTTTTATCGAAAACGGTTTTATCCCCTCCTCTAACTCGGTATTGGCTATCGGTCATCCTTACCCAATCCAACCTCAGCCGATTGACCTCGTAGCCGATCGCACCGTAGCCAATTTGACCGTAGCCGATGCGGCCTCTGTTTCTCCGCAAATCATTCTTTCGATCCAACTTCGCTTCAAATTCGACCTTGAACTTAGCGATTTGGTTACCAAATTTGGTCGTTAACATGTGCCCCCAAGTCCGTGATAAGATAATATCGCGGATTTGCTGCTCTTCCAAAATTCCCACTTTTCCCGATCGAAACCGTTTCGGCTGCCCAAAGAACTCTTCAAATACCGCCAGTCTGGCGCCGAAACAAGCCACACTGTCACTTTTCCATACTCAAGCCTTAGCTAACAAACCCTTCTTCTTCCTCGCTCTCCGGCGACTTCACAACGGCCTCATCATAACTGCTCCACATCCCACTGGCGCACGCCCCGTAGTGACATCTTCCCGGCAGCAATGGCCTCTTCAAGCGCTCCGTCCGATATGGCCTCCACCGAATACCCCGAGGTAAGTCCTCATCGGCCCAAAACTACTCTTTTGTCGCAATCTGGTTCTTTTTCCCCTTTTTTCGATTTCATCATTTCTTCTTTACAATCTGTAGCACCTTACCCACCAAATCGCAATTCCCAGCCTCCTTCACCCCGACCAACTGCTGCTAGGGCCGATCGGCAACCCAGACCCCATTGAATTCATTAACGCCGAAACCAATCGGATCCCGTTTAGGTTTTCGACGCCAGATCTAGCTTATTGGATGGGAGCCTTTAAATCCTGGCCATCCACAGATAAATCCTGGCCATCTTGGTATGCTAGGATGGTTGCCAGCAAACAATCATTATGGGATGAGATAGGCATCGGCCAATGCATAGCACTAACCCTAGCCGATATGCCTAAGGATGAACCTCTTCTGTCGGCTGCCAGCTATTTTTGGTCAGATACGATGAATGCTTTCCTTTTCAAGCATGGGCCGATGACGCCGACTCTAATGGACATAGTGATGCTAACTGGTTTGGATATAACCTCAACCTCCGATCCTTCCGACCTAAATATCAAATGCCAACATATCTTCAAGACTAAGAGCATAGGCGGCTGGAGCGGCTATATTTCAATGAACACGAGGGACGGCCCAGTCTCCAACAGGGAACACACAGCTTTTTTGATGATGTGGTTGGAGAAGTTTCTGTTTTGCGGATCAAGTTGCGGGCCGACCACCAATTAGCAACACATAGCCAAGGCGTTAGTGGAAAAGAGGAAAATCCCTTTAGGGAAATTTCTGCTCGGCTATTTGTACCATACACTTAGCAACGTGCCAGCCAAGCTAGCTTTGAAGCAATCCATCGGCACTGGAGGCCCCTGGTGGCTGCTACAGATATGGCTCAACTTGTATACTTACAAGATTGCCAATCGGTTGAGTTTTCTTAACGCCGATTTCCCACGAGCTGAGCCAATTTATCATGATGATGAAGAAATAACTACTCGGCGATGCGCGTCATACGGGGAAGCTGCCTCTACCTTCCCAGGCTCCAAACTTTCAGCTGAACCCTTCAAAGATTGGTTTAGCAACTTCTACAATGGATTCTCAGCCGATTCCAGGATGTGGTTTGCCTACGACAAGTTTAGTCACTTCGAGCGGCCAGACGACCTTCAGCTTGATGAGATTAACAATCCAAAATTCAAGAAGCCGAGGGAAATCTTCATGACTGCTATATCCCCATGCATCATGCTAGTCGGCATCCATCAAGGCCGAAATGTTTAGAAGAGTTACAAATTCTACCATCCATCGGCTGCCACAAGACAACTTGGATTGGGCCAGCTGTCGATCGGGCTGTTCTTCTCAGACAAAATTCAAACCAGAGGCATCATTGATGGCAGCATAATGATGCATCGGCTGATGAGCCTTCCCGGTCCTCCTCTTGGCCAGATTGGAGTTATTGAACTGGCAATCACCAGAACGAGCACCTTTAGCCGATGGTGGGCTGAATGGAGATCACATCTCTTTCATCAGTCGGCCCTCATGTTCCTGACAACCATCGATCCCGAGATGATCGCACCGGTAAGATTCTTTTCCATGCCTCATTCTCTTTTCATCAGCTTACTATATGCACGTCCTGTTATTCATGTTTTTACTCTTGCAGACAAACGACTCCTCCCCTCCCCGGATCAGTCGATCAGGAGTGGCTGTTAACTACAGCCCAGGCATATTGCCGAAAGGCTGCGGACTGGCGCCATCGTCCATCAGCTATAATGCGCCAAAAGTGGGCACACTCCTTCATGGCCAAACTCGTGAGCCGCTCCGTCGGATGAAGCGAAGCAAACCATCGGCTACCACCGCGCCAGCTGCACCGAAGAAAAAGCCGGCCAAAAAGCCAAAACCGAACATAGCCGACGACCTGCCCCCAATCGACCCAGCAGTCGATGCGGTGCTCGATGAAGAAGTTGAGGACGAGGAAACGAAGACGCAATCAACGAAGCCACAGCCGAGTCGAGCTCCTCTGAAAGGTACGCGCGAACCCCATCGGTCGACGAGGCGTCTGTACAAAAAACTCTAAGTCCCCCAAGACGTCCCATTCGTCCGACGCCGGTAAGCAACTTTCAACACTTAATCTTCTAACGTATTCATTCGTAATTTTCTCACTGTACATCCTCTCTTCTTATATCAGCAGAGCAAGAAACTTGCCACAAGGAAGAAGACGGTTCCTCCTCATTCGGTAAATTTTGACTCCACCCTCTTTACTCTAGTTAGCCGATTTTTGAACTAATCCCTTTTTTCAGTCTCCTCGCGCTCCAACGCCTGCCCCCCAGGTGTCAAGTGAACACACTCCATCGGCTATAGGTGGCGGCCATGCCGATGATGAAGTCGCTTCGGCTCCAGCGATCCCAGTAAGTTTTGATTATTCCTTACAATCGGCTTGATGACCCCTGCTAACTTTCCACCTATTCCTTTTCTTGTAGAGCGTGGACGACCTACTAGGCTTCGACTTGTCAGAGTTCGTAGAGCCAGATGAAGGAGCCGACCAAGCTTTAGTGCTGCTGGACAAGGACCTGCGATCCACACTGGCCGATATCGGCAAGCGGCTGGAAGCCTCCCTAGACACGCTGGTGGCCGATTGCGGTCCCATCCGGGCTCGGTTTGAAGATATTCAAACTAGACTCCCTGACGACCTAGCCGACGCAATCGTGCCAACAACTTATCTTGAGGCGCACCAGTTGAAATACGAACGAGCCAAGCAACGTGTCGCTGATCACCGAGCAAACCAATCGCTAACGACCACCATCAGGTCCAAGAAAGAGGAAATCAAGGCAAAGAAAGCCGAATTTGATGCCTTGAAGACGGAGCCGACTGCCAAACTTGAGCAGCTTCACACACACAGGGATGAACTGATAGCCGACCTCGTCCAAATCACCACCGAAATCCATGTGCAAGAGGAATACATGGCCGACCTGCCCAAAGAGATCGAAGACAAGCGATCAAGCATCAAAGCAGTCTTGTCCTATCTCACAGACCTAACAAAAGCGGTGAAGCCGGTGGCCGGGACTGATGCAGCCGACCCCAAGGCAATCGAGGAAGTTGATGAAATCCGGCGCAAGGCGTTGTTGGCTATAGCAGATTTCCTCAAGCAATGAGCCGATTGTAATAACTTAGAAATCCTAACTTTGTAATCGGCTCCGGCCTTCTGAAACTATCTTGTGATCGGTTTCTGTAAAATCTTGCTTGATGTTAAACTATCTTCTGTAATCGGTTGATTTTACTTGAGTTCCACTTAACACATGCGTGCCGATTATGTTAAGCTTGCTCGAAGTCGTCAAGAAAAATCTTGAAAAAGTCACTCTTCCTCCTTGATATCGTATCGTATTGTATATGCATATGCCCCCTAATTTCATTGATGTCTTTGATGTCGACGAAATTATGAACATTGCGTCCTGTTGTCGTAACCATCGGCCAAACCTAGCCGATCTGTAGAAAAACTAGGGCAAAAAACTTGACTTGAAAATGACCTAAAGGCGATGCGTGTGTCACAACGCATCGGCTACCATGAATCGGCTGAACAAACAGAACCAAATCATGAGTTGATCCAGACACTTGGGTAATATTTCTTTAAATATTTGCCGTTCAGAGCCCTTCCAAAAACTTCTCCATCTAGACCCTCTAGCATATAAGCTCCTTTAGAGATGCATTTGTGGATCTTGAAAGGCTCTTCCCAATTTGGTGACCACTTGCCGAATTTATTATCTCTTGCTCCAATCGGCAATATCAGTTTCCAAACGAGTTCGCCCTCTGCAAAAGACTTGGGCACAACTTTTTTATTGTAATGACGGGCTACTCGTTCCTTATCCCTTGTTACCGTTTCCAAGGCCCTCATCCGTGATAAAACTAGGTCCTCTGATTCGTCTACCATCAGGTGATAGTAATCATCGACTGCGAGCTGATCCTGTAGCTGAACTCGTCTCGAGCCGATGATATTTTCCCATGGCAGCACTACCTCATGCCCATAGACCAACTTGTATGGAGGGACTTGGATAGATCCGTGGCATGCCATCCGATATGCCCAAAGTGATTTGGCTAATCGGCTATGTCATTGCTTAGGATACTCAGAAATCTTCCGCTTTATTAGTTTGATCAAACTTTTGTTTGAAGCCTCTGCTTGCCCGTTGGCCTGTGCATAGTATGGTGAAGAATTAAGTAATTTGATCCCAATGCCATCGGCAAACTGAACAAACTCGTCCGATATGAAGATAGATCCCTGGTCTGTTGTTATTGTTTGTGGGACGCCAAATCGGTAGACAATGTGCTCTTTAACAAACTCGATGGCATCCCTAGAATCAACTTTTTTTAGAAGAATTGCTTCCACCCATTTTGTAAAATAGTTCGTTGCTACCAGAATGAATTTATGCCCTTTGCTTGAGGGTGGATTGATCTGGCCGATCATATCGATGCCCCATCCTCTGAACGGCCAAGGCTTTATGATTGGGTTCATAGCCGATGCTGGTGCTCTCTGCACGGCGCCAAATTTCTGACAATCCTGGCAACCTTTATAATACTTGAAACAGTCATCCAACATCGTCGACAAAAAATATCCTGCTCTCCGAAGCAACCATTTCATCTTGTGAGCCGATTGATGCGTCCTGCGTATCCCTTCATGCCCTTCTCCGATAGCCACTTTGGCTTGATCGGCACTAAGACACTTGAGAAGCACACCATCAATCGTCCGATAGTAGAGATCTTTGTCGAGCAAAACATATCTTAAGACTTTGTATTGCAATTTCCTTGAAGCCGATTGAGAGGGGTTCTGTAAATAGCTGTAAACCTCAAACCTCCAATCATCGGCTGTCATGGCAGCGACTTCTATCTCAATTTCTTTTATCATCGGCCTATAGCCTGATGCCGCTTGAGCTAAATCATTGGCTTCTGTATTCTGCTCTCTGGGGATGTGTTTCAGCGTAACTAGCCGAGAGATATCCATCAATTCTCGGCATTGTTGGTAGTAGACCATCAGCGCATCATTTCTGCATTTATACTCCCCTAACAGCTGGCTGATGACCAATAGTGAATCCCTCATTATCTCTATGGCGTCGGCTTCAACCTCTTTAAGAAGGTGCAATCCTTTGAGCACTGCTTCGTATTCGGCTTGATTGTTTGTATAATGGGGGTTGATGGGAAAAGCAAATTCAAAGCTTGCCCCCCTAGGCGAAATAATGACCAAGCCGATACCGCAGCCGTTGGTGCACACCGAGCCATAAAATGTCAATGTCCAAGGCATAATTTTGATTGAGCCGATCGAGCCATCTCTGTGCTCCACGATAAAACCGGTTATGGCTTGCCCTTTAACAGCCCTTGGTGCTTGATACCTCAGGTCAAATTCGGTCAAGGCAAAAATCCACTTTCCAATCTGTCCTTTTAAAACCGGAGCTGATAGCATGTACTTAACGACATCGGCTTTGCATATTACTATGCACTCATTGGATAGCAGATAATGCCTTAACTTAATGCATGAAAAATATAGGCACAGGCATAGCTTCTCCACTGGTGAATACCTTGTCTCTGCGTCCAACAGCCGTCGGCTGAGATAGAACATAGCTTTTTCTTTGCCTTCAACCTCTTGGAATAGGACTGAGCCGATCGACTTGTCATCGGCTGACAAGTAAAGCTTGAACAGTATTCCCTTTCGTGGAGAAATTAGAACTGGAGGCGAGCTTAAATAATTCTTGATATTGTCTAAGGCCTTCTGCTGCTCTGCCCCCCATGTGAAGGCTTGATCGGCTTTAAGTCGAAGCAGTGGTGTGAACGGCTCCATCTTCTCTGAAAGATTGGCTATGAATCGCCTGATGAAGTTGATTTTGCCGATCAATGATTGAAGCTGCTTCTTGTCCTTCGGAGGCTGTATCATCTTGATAGCATTGATGTTTCTTGGTGTAACCTCAATTCCTCTTTCATGAACAAGAAACCCTAGAAATTGCCCGGCCGATACGCCGAAGGCGCACTTCAGCGGATTCATCTTCAGGCCATATTTTCTTGTCCGTTCCAAAACCTGCTTCAGATTGGCTATGTGGTCCTCTATCTCCCTGGACTTGACAACGACGTCGTCCATGTAGATCTTCACCAGAGAGCCGATCTTGTCGTGGAAGATATAGTTCATGGCCCGTTGATATGTTGCCCTAGCATTTTTTAGCCCAAACGTCATAACGACCCATTCATACAAGCCGATCACCCCAGGACATTGAAAAGCAGTTTTGTGAATGTCCTCTTCAGCCATGAAGATTTGATTGTAGCATGCATTGCCATCCATAAAGCTGATGATTTTATGGCCTGATGCAGCGTCTACGAGCAAATCGGCTATGGGCATTAGGTATTCATCTTTGGGGGTAGCCTTATTCAAGTCTCTGAATCGATGCATACCCTGAGTTTGCTATTCTTTTTTAATACTGGGATAATGTTTGAGACCCACTCGGCGTATCGGCACGGTCGAATGAATCCAGCATCGTATAGCCAAGTTATTTCGACTTTGATCGCATCATACATATCGGCTTTGAACCTCCTTGGAGGTTGTTTGAACGGCTGATAGCCTGCCTTGATTGGCAGCTGATGAACAACTATAGATCAGCTAAGGCCAGGCTTCTCGAAGTACTCCCAAGCAAAACAATTTTTATATTCTTTTAACAAATCAATCAGCTGGGATCTACAATGAGAAGATAAATTTCTACTAATATACATCGGCTTAGGCCTGTCTCTAGAGCCTATGTCTATTTCTTCTAATTCGTCGACCGACGTAAAACCCTGCCCTAGCTTGGCACCGTCTTCGTCCTCGGTGTCCGTGCCATAGACGTTCGAGCCCTCCATGACGTCTTGCTCAGAGCAGCAGCTGCGGCCCATCGTCTCCAATTTGTTGTATGGCAGAATCAGACACTTTTAGAAAATTGGCTTGCCAGATTTTCTCGGACAAACAATCAATGCCACCGATTTCCCAAAGTGGCAAATCGGCATTGGTGACGCTTACTGACCTGTCGGCTGGCACAATCTCCACCTTGTCGCCGTCCCATTGAAGTAGACACTAGTGCATAGTGGAAGGGACACAACAGTTGGCATGTATCCAGTCCCTCCGAGCAGCAGGCTGTAAGACCCCTTCCCGTCGATGACAAAAAAGGTTGTGGGCACGGTCTTGTTGCCGACGGTCAGCTCGACATTCAACACGCCCTTGGTCTCTGATGGGTTGTCGCCAAAGTCCTTTAATACCATGTTAGTCTTGATCAGGTCTTTGGCTTCCTTTCCCAATTTTCTAAATGTTGCATAGGGCATCATGTTTACTGCGGCTCCCCCATCCACTAGCATTTTTGACATCGGCTTGCCGTTGACGAAACCTTTTACATATAGTGGCTTTAGGTGCTGATTTTCGGTCCCCTCTGGCTTGTCGAAAATCGCTTGATCCAGGGACAGTGCTAGCTTGACCAAGGTGTCATTAATATTGTCTGCATCGGCTTTAGGAGCACTGAATTTGGCTGGCAATATGAATACCATATTGACAGATGCAGAAACTTTGCCTTTCCCTTTGGCTGCCCTCCTGGCTTGATCGGCTGAACTCTCCTTGGCTTGCTCCTCGTCGGCTGTGGCGGTTTTCTTTTTGGGGATCCATCGCCTTTTGATTTTACCCAGCCGACGATGTTGTTCTTCGATCATCTGCCAAACTTCTTCTTCCCTTCCTTCACGCTTTAGCCTTTGAATTCTTTGTTTCTGCGTTTTGGTGAAGAGGTCAGAGGGGCACCATTGGGGGTTGGCCGATTCTTCATCATCGGCCTCTCCTTCGTCGTGGTGGTCATCGTTCTCATCTTCGTTGAAGAAGTCTTGATGGATCGGCTCTAGCCGATCGTGAACGGACTGCTGGTGCCGGTTGAGCTGTATGGGCCTCGGGACGAACTGAGTTGGACCGGTGATCGGCTGGCTCCTGTGTTCGTCCTCGCAGTACTCGCTGTAGGCCGGGCAATTTTCTAGCGTTGGCAGTCTCATCCAGTTTCCCAGCAGTGCCTAAAAAATGCACAATGCCAATGGGAATGGGAATCGGCACCGCTGTGATTCCCATCGTACCGGCGGCCTCGCGTCTCTGGCTCTTGCCGATAAAACCTTTCAAACCGAGCCTCTTCCCGCCAAGATTGCTGTTGGGGGCGGCGTCGGTTGTTCATGTTGATCGGCCGTCGATCAGCCGATCGGACAACGGGGCGCACCATGTTGATTGGCGCAGCTTGACTGCCAGTCGGCTTATCCTCTGCATTGACCCCTTTCAATGTTTCGGCTAAGCTATACGTCATTCTGTGCTGCCGATCAGCTTGGCTGGGGCCGGTTTGAACCATATTGATTGGGAAGGGGTTGCCATCTACCTTCATCAGCCGAGTGGAATCGGCGAACTTGAGTTTCCCGGCCTCTATTGCTGACTGGATCTGCTGTCTGAAGACTTTACAATCGTTAGTGGCATGCGATGTAGAGTTGTTCCACTTGCAATGTGTCTTCTTCTTCAATTCATCGGCCGATGGGATCACGTGGTTCTTGGGGAGCTGAATCTGCTTCTCCTTGAGTAATAAGTCAAAGATCCTATCGGCCTTGGTGATGTCGAAGTCATATTTTTCCTCTCTGGCCGTCTTCAACACCACTGGCAGACGATGGCCTTTTTGTTCTTGGCCCATTCGGCTGCCGCCACCTCTGCAACATCGTCATTGGAATCGGAGTCTGACTCAATGATGACTTGAGTTATGTTTTTGACGGCCTTCATGGTGTCTTGAAATCTTTGTTCATGGGCCGTCACCTTTTGTGCCAGATGTGCCAGGCTGTCGAAGTCCTGAGCGGAGAAGTGTTCACGGATCGGCGCGATCAGCCCGTGGAAGGCCAAATCGGCTAGCTGGGCGTCCAACAGCACCAGGCTGTAGCATCGGTTCCTCATCTCTCTGAAATGTGGAATGTATTCTTGAACCGACTCGTTGTGCTTCTGCCTGATACTGGTGAGGTCCGACAACTTTATTTCATGGTTGCCGGTGTAGAAGTAGCTATGAAATTGTTTTTTGAGATCGGCCCAGCTCTGAATTGAGTTGTAAGGCAATGAAGAGAACCAGGTGAAAGCCGACCCCGAAAGAGACAAGGGGAACAACCGAACTCTCAAGGCGTCTGTAGCTGATGCTTCGCCGCACTACGCCAAAAATCGGCTGACATGCTCGTAGGTTGACACGTTGTCCTGCCCTGAGAACTTCGAGAAGTCCGGGACTCTATATCGGTTGGGCAATGGAATTCGCTCAAAATGCTCCGGATAAGGATACCAATACATGTTCCCTGAGTCCTTTGGTTTGAGGCCGAATTGATCGCGCATGACATCCGCAATCAAATCGGCCCAAGTTTGGTTGTCCTGCCGTATTGGCACATATTGATCATATGGCGCGGGTGCTTGCTGATACAATGGTGGTGGCGTCTGAGGCCTGTAGTGATGATCTTGATGGCCTCCTTGATACTGGTATTGGAGTGGATGGCCAGCAGGAGGCGACCGATTTGCCGATGGTGGCATTGGTGGACCCGGAAACAGCTGTCGGCCACTGGTGTTGTTCTGTCTGTCCAGGCCAATCTGGGCAACCGGCTCTAACTGCCAATTGTTGTCGAACATGTTGGCGATCTGATCCTGGGGTAGCGGTTGTTATCGGTTCAGCATGGTGATCACTAGTCTCGCAGCCGAGCCGAATGGATTCGGCTGATTGAGGACCCCTCCTGGCGGCCCTGGTTGCGCTGGTGGTGAAATCGGCCGATTCTGGGTGGCCAACGTCCTATAACCAGGAAACTGGCCGTCTGTAAAGTAAGTCGGCCCCCGCTGCAATTGGTCGGCTATCTTAGCGTCGACCACAGTGGCAATCATGTTGTTAAGGGTGTTGACGAGAATGCTACTCTGGATGACCAGGCGTGGTGGACGGCCGAATCAATTCGGTCTTGCAAAGTATGCAGGGCTGAATCGTCTTGTTCCTGGATCGGCTCCTCCGCCTTCTGTTTTCCCTTTGATCCACTGGAGGAGGACGCCTTGAGTTCGTCCATGCTGAACTTGTACTTTTGATGCATGGCCCAGGACCTTGTCTGGATGAACGTCTGTAGGTAGTTGGCCTGGAGCTCTTCTACCATCTTTTTGTAGTCGGCTTGTTGTTCAGCCGATAATTGCTCCATCTTCACAGGCACGATGTTGTCCTGAGAAATGCTGGGGCTCTTGAGATCGACCTTCTTGTTAGCTGCGTTGATGTGTCCTAGCCGAGTTGACAGAGATAGTCTCACCAGGCATGCCAAGAAGCGTGTTGATGAGAAATTTCTCTCACGCGCTGGCTTGGGAGATCTGCTTAACTCTAGTGCAGGTCCTTCTCGGCTACCTATACTGTACAAGGCGTGCCAGTTGGTTTGATCTGTTAACCAACAAGAAAAATAAAGATATATGCATTAAGTGTTAAGTTGTGTCGAAACTTGGTTTCGTCAATATAAATTGGGGGTGCAGTCAAGTCGCCAAACACGATGGGTTAAGTGGAAAAAAGGGTTTAGACATGTTCAGGCCCTCTCGTGAGGTAATACCCTACTCTTGTTTCGGGGATTCGATCCTCCGAGTGTCTTTATTGATCTCTTGATCTCGTATATCACATATCCCTCAAGGGACGCCCCTTACCCCCCTTATATAGTCTTGGAGGGTGGGCTTACAAGTCGGAGACCCTATCCTATTCTATGTCGGACTCCTCAATCTTACCAAGTTATGACTATGAGCCGTTACCTTATCTCATTGGTAACGTAACACCCAAGTCATAGCCAGTTTACATAATCATGAAGCGTAACCTATCCCTATTACTAATCGAACAAGCTAGCCATGAGGGTATCTGGTTCCCATAATCTCCACAGTAGCCCCCGAGACCTTCGCAGTCGATGAGATAACTTTGCCTCAAACCAAAATAATGCATAGCCAAATGACTCCTTAGCCGAGTGCTTCTGTTGTCGAGTGGTTCTATCATCTCTGCCTGAGTCTCTCGAGTGCTTCATCATCCGATAAAAAGACTGTGAAGGGCTAAAAACATCTCAAAAATTCTCAAAAATAAAAATAGATACCTAGGTGCATCTCCTGATGCACCTAATTAGGTGTGGCCTCCGACTATGTGGTTAGTTCAAATAAACTAAGCATATAGTCAAGAACTCACATAAACGCCTAGTTCAAGCTAAAAGCATTCATAAAAAATCATATAACACATAACCTAATAATTAAGGCATAGTGTGTAATGAATCCAAGCACTCGGCAAGCTCATGCTTATCCGAGTCAATTTACCCGAGTCATCTCAGAACAAATAGCTCAATCAACCCTCATAGGTGAATAAACTGAGTTACTAAACTCAACATAAATTTTTCAGTTATCTGAAAAATATGACCAAAATATTAAATAGCTCATGCCATAATATCGGTCTTAATCAAAAAGAGCTCACCAAGGTGGGAAAATAGCATTGACATAATCATTTAGTCAAATGCTTTAAAAACCAAACAGTCCCTGTCATCAGGACAGCCATGAAAAGCTTAACTGTTAGTCACCTTCCAAATTGCATCGTGTTAACTTCTCATGAAGTTGCGCAAACCGCGATATGAAAGGATTTTAAAGGTATTGGGCAATGAGACACGTGCATATTGCCAGGGCAAATCTGCTTAAGTCCATCCACTTAAGTCCCTAAAGACACGCGTCAAGCCACACCTTAGCTAGGCCGTAAGTCTCTCATGGGCTCGGCCCACTCACGAGAAAACTTTAGCAAAACCCTAACTCTTTATCGAAGTATCGAGGTTATCCCCGCCACTTCATCTTCCCAAATTTCCTCTTTCACGCTCCTATTCACAGGTTCTTCACAGAAACCCTAAACTCGCGCTCACTCAAAATCCATCCATCCAGGAACTCAAGCTCCACCGCAGCTCACCACCCGCATCCAGCTTCCCACATTTCCTCAAAAAAAGCCCCATCTTCCGCACTAGATCCATTCTCTCTCTGATTGCATCCATGGCGGGAAAGAAAGAAATCCCCTTTGAGCAGTGGACGACCTCGGATGTAAAAGAATCAACCCTCCAAGAGATGGTGAAGAATGGAGTTCTTCCACCCAAGGAAATCATCAGCTGGCGTCCTGCGGCCGGTGAAGAATTCCCCACCCCAAACACTGGTGAGATTGTCGTCTTCACCTCTTTATTTTATTGCGGCTTTGGTCTTCCCACATCTGAGTTCTTTCGTGGTATTCTCGAATACTACGACCTCCAAATCTACCACTTAAATCCCAACTCTATCCTTCACATCGCAATCTTCATCCATGTCTGTGAAGCTTTCCTTGGCATCTTTCCCCATTTCAACCTTTTCCGTCACATGTTCTATGTCAAGCCCCACCCAAAAAAAGATGATCCTTGCGTCGTCGGTGGGGAAGGCTTCCAGCTCCGCGGGACTCTCCGCAAAGATTACTTCTCCCTTCCCTTGAAGTCCTCCAACAAATGATGGCACGCAAACTGGTTCTATATTTCAAACCCTCAACCCAGTTTGCCAAACTTTGTCGGTCGTCCACCAATCCAAAGGGCTAACTGGAGCGCAATGCCGAAAAACCAGGATTGGGTAGAATCGAATAAACTCCTGGCCAACATTCTCGAGCTGAAAAAGAAAGGCCTCCAAGGAGAATTAATTACCCGGCATTTCATCAAGAACAGACTGGCGCCCATCAAAGAGAGATCCAAGCCAGCGTTCGAGTACAAGGGCGAACAGGACCCCAATCGGGAGGACCGCGATTCCCTAATCTATGAGACCTTGTGCACTCGAATGTACAAGATCTTCTCCTCTGGGATCGTGGTTGAGCGCAGCCACAAGATGCCAGTTCTCCCTTATAGTCTGTACTGTCCTCCTCCGGTAAACCAACTCAACATTTTCAATTTCTTCAGCTTTCATATCTCTCGATGTATCTCAAAAATCTCCCTTGCAGACAAATGCTCTTATCATATCTCGGCCATACAAGGTGAATCACGACAATGTGCCAGCTCAACCTGCCAAAAAACCATCCGGCGGCCCCAAGATCGGAACCGAGCCTGACAACCAAAGGACTGCCAGCAGTGAGGACACCAGCAGGCGAGTGAGCAAGAGGAAATTGGTGATTGACGATTCGGATGATGAGATGCAGACTCCTCAAGCTAACATAAACCCTCCGAAGCCGTCCGCCAAATCTGCTCCTAAAATTCGTCGATCAAACAGGTATATCTTATAATTTAAGTTGTCTTCTTAAAAATCTTTCCATCTTTATTCCAATTGTCTTCATCTTCTTTCTTGCAAGAAACCCTAGGACATAGATCCTGCTAAAGAAAACGAGGCCTCGACGCCAGCTGCAGCGACCGAAGGGACAAGGCCTGCAGAGCAAGGGTCTCAAGGCCCTTTCCCGAGTGAGAAGACTCCCACGGGAGAGCCTTCGGCTTCCGGTGGAGATGTCCCAGTGAATGAGCCCCCGACTGCCAGCCAGGAAATCCCTGTTGAAAACCAGTCGGTTGAAGAAGAGCTCCCAACTGCCGGTCAAGATGTCTCGACTAGAAAGCAGTCGGACGTGATCCGAGAGGGGACGAGCAGTCGGAGTGCACCGGTTAAGGACTCGGCCGCCAACACTGGTAAGCCTGAAAGTATCCTTTTGTCTCTTGTATTCAGTAAATCTTTTCTTCTATCTTTATTCGCCTTCCTTAAATCAATCAGCCAAAGAGGAGGAGATCCCCAGATTACAAGCGTCAGAGCATTTGATACCTCCTGTCAAAATTGAGTGGCGCGACTCCGAAGGCTTGAAGCAAGGCATCATCTTGAACAGGCAAAAAGAATATGAGGAACGGGATATGCTTGTGGATAGCCTCAACGAAGCAACCCGGCTATTAAACGTGAGTATCAATCTTCTCTGTCATGACCCCATGGTTTCTCACAATTAAATGATTCTGAACTCACTTGCAGAGAATATATTGCCGGTCAATGGCCAAGACGGACACCCTTGAGAAACTGGTTCCTCATGTGAATTCCCTAGAAAACATTCAACAGGACCTCAAGGCCACTAGGGAAGAAGCCATACTTAAGGAAGCCGCCTTGCGAAAAGAGATTGCCATGCTCCGAGACGAAAACCTCGACCTCCGGGGTTCGATCGGAAGTAGGTTTAATCAACTTAATCTTTCTATGCTTCTGTATGTGATCTGTCTTGATCTTGGTGTTAGCAAATCTTTTTATTGTAGAAAACTTGTCAGAAATTGATGCTCAAGACCCAGCTGAAGAAATCAAGAGCTGATAAAGCTAAGCTGGAGTCTCACAATGAGCGAATTCAGGAAGAATTCGAAGGTAAGTCCTCTAAGATAGCACTCTGCATCTTGCTCAATCTTGGAAATTTATGTGATCATGTGACTCTTGCAGCTTGTAAAGTCAAGTCCCAAGCACAGTTTGACGTTTTTGCCGAGTGGGTCCGAAAGGCCGAACGTGTAAGGGATGACATTGCCAATGCAGCCATGCCAATCTGTTAGCGCTATACAAGCGTGGGCTCAGGACAAGCTCGCTGGATGCTGTCGAAGTCTTCGACAAGCTCATGATGGCCCCAGAAAAATATATTGCGAATATCTCTGACGCAGCCGTCATGGGTGCAGGCTTTGCTCTTGCACAAGCTAAGTCACTCTATCCTCGGATAGATGTTGACTCTATCGGAGAGGGCTTTGTGGACGGCACCACAGATGAGCGAGCCCTAGAGCTCATAAATGAAGCGCAGGAATCGGCGAAGAAAGTGGCTGCTGATGTGGTTGAGAACTTCCAATCTTGATTATTTTGCAGATTTTGTATGTAACTTCGATGTGAACTTGTAAATATTTAGCTTATTTATGATCCGAGTCTTTATATCAAATTTCTTAAGTAATTTTCGTCCATGTCACCAAGCCTAAGCTTGATTAGGTCATCAAAAAATTCTCAGTCCTTATCTATTGAACTCGAACCAAAACACTGAACAATGATAAACTAAACATGAACAAGTTATCGAAGAAAACCATGCTTTATTGATATATGTATAGCCCCTCGACTGACAACCCAAGAAGTCGTCTTGCTTGGGGTTGGCAGTCAAGAAGAACATGAAGCTCAAAAAGGTTCAAGTATAATAGCGTCGAAGATGCTCAATATTCCAAGAATTCTCCACCATGGTCCCGTCTTCCCGCTTTAGTCGGTATGCTCCTGGCCGAGTCACCTCAGCGATTATGTAGGGTCCTTCCCATAATGGAGATAATTTGTGACGATCCTTGGTGGTCTGAACTTTGCGCAAAACCATATCACCAACGATGAAAGCTCGCGCCCGAACATTGCGATTATGGTAACGTCGAAGTCCTTGAAGATACCTTGCCGACTGGGTAAGGGCTGCCTCACGGGCCTCCTCTAGTCGGTCAAGTCATCGACTCTGTCTTGATCATAGCGCTCGTCGTTAAAGCTGCGAACTCGAAGAGATTCATACTCCATCTCATTCGGCAGCATTGCTTCTGCTCCGTAAACCAAGAAGAAAGGAGATTGACTAGTGGCCTGACTGGGTGTAGTCCGTAATGATCATAAAACCGAAGGCAACTCTTGAACCCATCTGCCGGCGTAAGGATTTAACCTGTCAAACACTTGGGCCTTGATGCCTTGAAGAACCATGCAATTGGCACGCTCAACTTGCCCATTACTTTTAGGGTGCGCCACCGATGCGTAGCAGATTTTGATGCCGAAATATTCACAGAATTTCTTGAAAATGCCTCCAGTGAATTGAGTTCCATTGTCAGTTATAATTCTATTTGGGACACCAAACCGGTGCACGATGTTGAGGATAAAGTCTCGTGCTTTGTTAGCGGTGATCGTAGCAACCGGCTTAGCCTCAATCCATTTGGAAAATTTGTCGATCACGACGAACAGATGTGTAAATCCTCCTGGAGCCTTCTTGAAAGGACCGACCATATCCAAGCCCCACACCGCGAACGGCCACAATAATGGAATCGTTTGTAGCAATTGGGCTGGAACATGGCTTTGTTGAGCAAAGAATTGGCAACCCTCGCACGTGCGAACCACCCTGTCAGCGTCGGAGACCGCCGTGAGCCAGAAGAAGCCTTGTCTATAAGCTTTGCCCACCAAGGTGCGTGCCGCAGCGTGGCTGCTGCATACGCCCGAGTGGATCTCTTGTAATAGTTGTCGTCCTTCGTCAGGCGTGACACATCTCATTAGAACTCCAGAAGGGCTTCTCTTGTATAGTGTAAAATCAACCATGACATAGCCCTGACAGCGACGTCGGATTCGTTCCGCCTCATCCCGGCCTTTCGGCAGCTCTTGCTGAGTTAGAAACTTGATGAGTGGAGTCCTCCAGTCGGTGTCGAGCATGGCAACCTGGTTTGTAGCTTCCTCATTAAGAGTTGATTTGGCGACGAAAGTCAGCTTGTAAAGGTGTTCCATGAAGACGTCCGTCGGGGCTGCTTCTCGCTTGGACCCGAACAGTGCCAGCTCGTCTACTGCCTCGTTGTTTTGCCTCAAGACATGGGATAACTCCAATCCATCAAACTTGTCTTCGAGTTTGCGAACTTCTTGCCGATAGGCCTCCATAGTTTCATTTAAACAGGACCAGTCTTTCATTACTTGATTAAGTACCAGCTGGGAATCTCCTTGCACAATCATCCGTCGTATCTCGAGTGACACGGCGAGTCGTAGACCATGAAGCAAAGCTTCGTACTCGGCGACATTGTGTGAGGCGGGGAAATGAATATGGAGGACATACCGCAACCTTTCCCCAGTCGAGGAGATCAGCATGACTGCTGCTCCCAAGCCAGTGATCCTCTTGGATCCGTCAAAGTGCATGGTCCAGTATTGTAGATCTTCCCTAGGTACATCTTCTTGTCGTTTGGTCCACTCGGCTAGGAAGTCTGCCAGGACTTGGGATTTTATAGACGTCCTCGCCTTGAAGGTTAAGTCCAGCGGCATTAGTTCCAGAGCCCACTTCGCGATGCGCCCAGTAGCCTCCCGGTTATGAATGACATCGCCGAGTGGAAAGGAGGTAACGACCGTGACCGAGTGCCCCTGAAAATAGTGTGCTAACTTCCTCACGGTTATCAGAACACCATATAATAATTTTTGTACCTGGGGGTAGCGAATTTTGGCTCCTGCCAGCACTTCGCTAACAAAGTAAATTGGCCTTTAAATCTTCTGGGCTCGTCCTTCTTCCTCACGCTCAACGATGAGAACTGTGCTGATGACTTGGTGAGTCGCTCAGACATACAGCAACAGGGGTTCCTGAGGCTGAGGTGAGGCTAGGACGGGCGGCGTCATGAGAAACTCTTTGAAGTCTTCAAAGGCTTTATGGGCTTCCGTGGTCCATTGGAAGTCGTCGGTCTTCTTCAGCAACCTGAAGAAAGGCATGCCTCGTTCGCTGAGTCTGGAGATGAATCGACTTAGCGCCGCCATGCAGCCGGTGAGCTTCTGGACGTCTTTCTGGGTACTCGAGGGCTTCATGTTCAAGATAGCGTTGATTTTCTCTAGGTTTGCTTTGATGCCGCGATGAGATACTATGAAGCCGAGTAGTTTGCCTGACGGCACACCGAAGGTGCATTTTTCCGGGTTCAACTTCATTCTAAAGGCCCATATGTTTGCAAAGGTTTCCTCTAAATCGGCGATCAGGTCTTCCTTCCGCTTGGTCTTGATGACGACATCGTCGATGTAAGCTTCCACGTTTCTCCCGATCTGCGTCTAAAAACATCTCTGGATCATGTGCTCATACGTGGCTCCGATATTCTTTAGGCCGAAGGGCATCGTGATGTAGCAGTAAGCTCCAAACGGTGTGATGAACGCTCTTTTGAGGCAGTCGGACTCCTTCAAGCTGATCTGATGGTAGCCCGAGTAACAGTCCAGGAAACTCAGGAGCTGGCAGCCGGCTGTTGAGTCCACGACTTGGTCGATACGAGGCAGTCCGAAGGGATCCTTAGGGCAAGATTTGTTGAGATCGGTGTAGTAGACGCACATGCACCATTGCTGTTTTCTTCCGAACCAAGACAGGTTAGCTAGCCGAGTCGGGATGGTAAACCTCTTTGATAAACCCGGCGGCTAAGAGTTTTGTGAGTTCTTCCTTGATAGCATCTTTTTGATCCTGAGCAAAACGGCGTAGTCGTTGTTTAATAGGTTTCACGTCATCTTTGATGTGTAAAGAGTGCTCGATCACCTCCCAGGAATACCCGGCATGTCAGATGGTTTCCAAGCAAAAACATCTTTATTATTTTGGAGCAAGGTGACGAGCGCACTTTCCTATTTAGGATCTAGCTCGGCACCGATTACAGCGATTTTGGAAGGATCAGATGGATCAAGGCAGATTTTCTTTGCTTTGGCGTCGCCTTGTCCTGACTTGGCTATCTTCTTCGTGGGGATTTCACCCTCTTCAGATGTCGATGCAGCCAATCGGATTTCTTCCTAGCCACGTGATCTCTCACGAGATTGGCCATATTGCAACTTTCTTTATCGCAGGTGAAGGCTTGTTTGACGTCGCTGCGTAGGGTAATAACACCATTGGGACCGGGCATCTTCATGCAGAGGTAGGTGTAGTGTGGTATCGCCATGAACTTGGCGAGCGCAGGTCTTCCGATAATTGCATGGTAGGCCGCTTCGAAGTCGGCCACCTCAAAGGTGATGTTCTTCGTCCGGAAGTTCTCCCGAACTCTGAAGGTGACTAGAAGGGTGATGTGCCCGAGTGGCGTAGATGACAGCCCCGGGATAACTCCGTGGAAGGGGGCTGAACTCGGTTTCAACTCGGATCTTGGGATCTGCATCTCGTCCAGCGTCTTGGCAAATAGAATGTTGAGGGCGCTGCCCCCGTCAACGAGGACACGCTTGAGCTTTATGTTTCGAACCACCGAGTCTAGTACCAGGGGATACCGCTCCGGGTGAACCACTCGGTCAGGGTGATCCGAGCGGTTGAACATGATGGCCACCTCCGACCATTGTAGATAATGTGGGACTTCGGGTTGTGCCGCATTGACCTCATGGTCAGTCAGCTTTTGCTTCCTCTTGGACTCATAAGCCTGCGGCCCCCCGAAAATATGATTTAGCTCGCCCATGGGGTCTTGAAAGGGCTCTGAGTTGCTAGGCGGGTTGTTCTTCTTGGTTCCCGATGGACCGGCTTCATCAGTCGGCTTCTGGCGTAGTTATGCCGCGTATTGTTCGGCGAACTGCTTGTAGATAAAGCTCCTTGGTCGCATGCTTGTGATGTGGATGATGCGTGCATTGAGCGTTCATGATCGTGTCATAGGCTGCAACCCGGGGATTTGACGTCGTGGTGACCAGATTCTCGGGCTTGCGCTTGCGATCTTTCTGGCCGTGATTGTTGTTGCCGTTGTCCTTCTTAGGACGCCAGCTGCCTCCTGACTGCTTGTCGTCCCTTTTGTCGTACTGATCTTGTCATGAGGCCTTGATCGCGTCATTGGATTTCGCGTAGGAGTTTGTTGTCTCGAACATTTGTTTTACCGTCTTCGGTGGCTTACGCCCAAATTTTCCGATCAGCAACTCATCGCGGACACCCTTTTGGAATGCAGGTATCATGACGTCATCAGGGATGTTGGGGATCTTGTTCCGCTTCTTCGAGAAGCACCGGATGTAGTCCTTCAGCGGCTCGTTTGATTTCTCGATGACGTTGTAGAGATCAAAGTGGGTCCCAGGTCTTTCGAAAGTGCCCTGGAAATTGGCGATGAAGTGGTCCCGAAGCTCACTCCACGAGCTAATCGAGCCTCTTGGCAAACTCGTGAGCCAGTTCCTGGCTGAGTCGGCGAGGGTGACGAGCAAGTAGTTGGCCATGGCCTTGCTGTCTCCTCCTGCTGCGCGGATGGCGAGGGTGTACACGGTCAGCCACGACTCGGGGTCGGTCTTTCCGTCATACTTCTCGATTCCTATGGGCTTGAAGCCTCTCGGCCAATCCACTCGACACAGGTCCCGAGTGAACGCAGGCACTCCATCGTCGTTGTAGTCGGGCGATCTCCTTCGGTCTTCATAGGAGCGCTGCTCACGTTCCCGATGGCGCTAGTCGAGGACTTCCCGCAGATCACTCGGCAGGGTTCTTTGCAGGCTGCTACGGTAGTTGGAGTTGTAGTTGCGACCGATCTGGTTGTGGACGGGTGGTCGACCATGTCCTCTTTCGCGAGAGTTGGCCGATTGTTCTTGATGCTTCTGTATTGTCTCGTGGCTGGGTCTCTTGACCTAGTGGTCGTCTTGGTTTGCTCAGGCCTCCTGTAGTCCTTCGACCATAGCGGCGAAAGTCGGCTTCCGTCAACTGTTTCAGCGACGGACTCGGTTGGTCTTCGTGCTGAGGTGGAGGGAGAGCAGTTGGCGGTAGCCGCGACGATGGTCTTGATCTTGTCCAGGATTGGTGTTACCGTAGCGGGTGCTGCTTCGATAACAGTGTCGAGGAGGGTGAGATCGGCAACGGCGTTCTGTTGAGGCGTCTGGAAGATGTTGGTGTTGTCGACTCGTGTCTGAAGTATAGCCTCTCGGGCGGATCGCCCAGTCGCCCTTAGGTCTCGTTTCCTTCTGTCGACTTCTTCTCTGCGCCTATTCTCTTCCTTCGCAAGCTTGTGCTCTTGCTCAAGCCTGGCTTGTTCTTCTTCTGTAACCCTGCGGGCCATGGCCGAGTCGGTCTCGGATACCTCAGCCATGAGAATGTTAAAGAACTTTGGCTCATAGTCCTTGTCGAAATCAGAGTCGTTGGCCTCGTCCATGGAGATGTCGTAGAGGTCATCAAAATCTGAAGAGCTGAGGTACTCATTGAGCTCCGTGGATGAGCATGACCCGAGCGGTTGGAGGATGACGGCAACTTCCCTTGAGCCCGGATTGCTTGAGTCTGGATCGTTCCAGTCCGGGTCACAGCTTGATGATGATGGTTCTCCCAAGTGGATCGATTCCAACTTGGAAGACAGGAGACCGCAATAGATCTCAGCGGCGTTTGGTAATCCAAACGGCGCCGAGCGGTTTTTTCCTCCCAAGAAGATAAGTCCCATCTTGGAAGTCAGAAGGTTGCAGTAGATCTCAGCGTCGTTTGGTAACCCGAACGGCGCCGAGCGGTTTCCTCCTCTCGACTGGTTCGAGTCCGAGTCGAGGAGGGAGATCTTGCCGAATCTGTCGGCGGTGAAGTCATCAATGCCTGATGAAGATCCCATCACGCTTGTCGGCGAGATGAAGAAGGAGTCTTGACGCGTTGCCCTACCTGGTGCGCCAACTATCGAAACTTGGTTTCGTCAATAGAAATTGGGGGTGCAGTCAAGTCGCCAAACATGATGGGTTAAGTGGAAAAAAGGGTTTAGACATGTTCAGGCCCTCTCGTGAGGTAATACCCTACTCCTGTTTCGGGGATTCGATCCTCCGAGTGTCTTTATTGATCTCTTGATCTCATATATCTCATATACCTCAAGGGACGCCCCTTACCCCCCTTATATAGTCTTGGAGGGTGGGCTTACAAGTCGGAGACCCTATCCTAATCTATGTCGGACTCCTCAATCTTACCAAGTTATGACTATGAGCCGTTACCTTATCTCATTGGTAACGTAACACCCAAGTCATAGCAAGTTTACATAATCATGAAGCGTAACCCAAGTCGAGGCAGATCTTAAACATTGTTCTAGATTATATGTGATATATGATAACTAGCGTAGCATAAATCATCGAATTTAGAGTGTCATAGCTATCGGTCATCCTTACCCAATCCAACCTCGATCGATTGACCTCGTAGCCGATCGCACCGCAGCCAATTTGACCGTAGCCAATGCGGCCTTTGTTTCTCCGCAAATCATTCTTCCGATCCAACTTCGTTTCAAATTCGACCTTGAACTTAGTGATTTGGTTACCAAATTTGGTCGTTAACAATAACAAAAATGCATAACATATAGAGGAGGCGCAAACCCTCTGGTGTTTATGTTGAGTCAATTCTAATTTAGCCTTGTTTGAGTATAAGAAAGTTGGTGAAAATAAAATTTCAAAAAATTAATAAAATAAAAATAAAAATAAAAAAAGAAGTAAAACAGGTAAAGAAGGTAAGAACTTCTTTTGCTCTTTTTCTTTTTTTTGTTTGGCCCATGGGTGCCGCATTCTTCATGCACAAAGTCCCTATGAGGATTCAAGGTAAGTTTATAGGTAAGTTTTATTTTAATTGAATAAAGTTCTCCGGTTTGTCACACCGGTAGAATTATTTCTTGTCTCCACTTTTGTGTGTCCAATAAAGCTGCAGGTACAAAATAAGTGTGGGGGGCGTCCCCGTTCGACACGCGCAATCCCTCGGACCACCTCCATGACGTTGCACATTTTTGCACGGGAGTGACGCAAGAAAACTCAGCAAGACCTCATATGGTTCAAACCAAATTTGGTCTCGCTTGTCATCATGCTCTCCCATTGCTCAGGTTTGCAACTTTTATTTTTGCACCTCGCATACTAATAAATTTTTCTAGCACTATGAGTATGAGCCTAAAAAGAAAAATCAACCTTGGAGACATGACACATGTTGGTTGGTGTAGACCCCCGTTTTTGAGGAAGGGAATCATTCGTGTTCATAGTACCATTTCCCTGGATCGAGTAGTTTGGTACCCACGAAATACAGTACTGAATTATCAGGTGCATATGCACGAATAGTCTTACACCAAAAGTACTACAATAATAGGCCCGAAGGCAATATCATTACATGCAGGACCCACTGGTCCAGATACAACCAAAATCAGAGATTAGACAAGATAGCAGACGGAAGGCAGCGGCATGTCGATTGCCATAGGCAACGACCGGGGACTAAGACCTATTGCTCTCCAATGTCTTCATTCCTCCTGGTAGTAAGCATAGGGGTCCTCCAGTTCTTCGTTTCCTCCATCTGAAGGTTTGTGCGTATAGCAAGGGTGAGTACCCAACGTACTCAGCAAGCCAACACGGAATGATGCACATGATAGGGTCATTCAAAGGATGGCTGTGGTTCTTTTGCATAAAACCAATTTTCGTAAATCATTTCACAAACCTAATGTCTAGCCAGGGCAAGTTTTATTACCATAGTTCATTAGGTCAGCGACGGTTCTGTCCACCATCCATTGTGATCCCAAGGATAGCTTCCCACCACCGGATCGTCATGGTTTTCTGGGGAGTCTAACCTTCTCATATTTCGAGAAGTTGGTCCACCAGTACATATAAATCATCATGCACACCCATCCCAACATTTTAAAATTTATGAGTCTAGCCAAGCGAAAGTCTTGTCACGATGCACTATATCCGCGAGCACGGCTATTCGAATAGATTGATTCATTCACACTGCAGTGGATGTACACTTTACCATTACTCCGCGACTGCCCATTGAATGAGCCTACATCCCTCTATATGGGATGGTCATGGCAAAGCCTTTCGATATCCTCACTTTGGCAGTATCGCTCCATGAACTTAACCCCTCATGCACTGTAGCCGTCGTTTCCTAGCAGTGAGAGGAGTTCTGGTGTTCCCGGGGTAAGAGAAAGACTTGCTCCATCTTCAATTTCCAACCTCTATCTTCATCTCCTCATATTGATCATATGACCAGATCTTTGCCCAGGTACTTACCAGCGGTAAATCCCCTACCGGTAAGCCCTTAACTCAACCCAACACCTAAACCACTACGCAGGGATACTGCCTCCGCTCGGATATCTACTCCGCTAGGTCTATACCCATTCGAGAAGTACGGTTATACTGGCTCGTTTCCCGGCTATCTCATGGCTCGGTCCTTATTGACCAGGGTCGGCACTTGCCTTTCCCGGAATCCACCCAAATCATTCAGCCACCCCAGTCTAAAACATTAGTTTTGTACTTTCATTTTTCCATCAAACTATTTTCATCATGTTCAAGGCAATGTGGCGCTCATGTCTCCACATGCCGTATCTCAACTACCTTCCCTAAGGTAGTTGCCCAAGCATATAGCTCTTTTTGTAAAAATATGAGTATGCAAGATTCTAATAATAGCATGGCTAAGCATTTTACCGAAGAAAGTATCCGGTTATGTCACATCGAGGTTTACAAAGATTATGACTAAAGGTAATCAATATCAAGGCATGGTATATCAAGCATAGGTGTTTTGTGTATAGCATGCATGTTTGAAGTTTAAATCAACATTATTTCGCAAAATAGGATCAATATGTTCAAAGGAGTGATGACTTGCCTTGCTCGCAACCTGGTTGGCTTGAGTCTTCAATGTTCTCAACGGCTCCTTCGGACTCTATCGTACGTGCGAAAAATCAAATTTGAATTCGATTAGAATTCAAATAAAATCCAATAAGATCCAATAAAGGCCAAGTAAATCGCAAAAGCGGCTCCTAATTGTAGGCTACGACTTTTCGAAAGCTCAGGTTCGTATTTGGCAAAAGATGAAGTTGGAACAAACGGTTATAAGGTTTTGGAGTTGGTATCAGACCCAATTTAATCAAATATGATGTAATATTATTTTAATATATCTTGATCTTGAGAGTATCATGATTGGCGAGATCAAGGTATGATAGTGAAAAGGAATGGTTATTTCGAATATTTATGTAAGTTTTATTGGGCCGATAGGTCCAAGGTTCGAAGTATTATTTGAAAATAATTAACCCTAAAGCTTGACAATGTATTGAATAGTTTAGACTTTAATTTTTGGAAAATCATATGATAAAATTAGTGTTGAGTAACAATTCTTTTTTTTGGTGACAATTATATTTCTAATATTGGGACTATATTGGTTACCTAGATTTGGGAGTCAAATGACAAAATCAAATATCAAGGCCTAATAACCTTCTATGGTAGCTAAGCTAAATATTAGGGGTGAATTATCTGGATGGTTCAAATGTAATTTAGATTTGAGTTTGAAATACCTTAATATAGATAGATCTCAATTATTTAGTTTTTAAATGAACTAACCTAATATTTTGAAACTATATTCGCTACATTTGATGACAAAATAATATTAGTTGGATAATAATATTTTTAGTGTAACTAAATAATATTGATGATAATTTTTTTTTGAATTTTGGAAAAGGTGATAGTATAAGACAGTAAATCTCATATTTATCCCAAAATAATTTATTTTAGAAATCATATTATATCATCCCAAAATAAATTTATATATTTTTCCTAACCCTTCCTTTTGTTTTTTTTGCTTTTTTCCCCATTTATTTTCCCTCTCTTTGGTCTCTCTCTGCTCTCTCTCTGGTTCTTGGCTGAAAAAGAAAAGTAGGGATTTGAACCCACGTCCTCACTCTTACTCAACTCAGCTTCTCCACTAGGCCAGCGCCCTCTTCTCATTTCCATCTCTCCTTTCTCTCTTTTTCTTCCCTTCTTCACTCCCTTCTTCTTCTCCGCGAAGCCGACGGCGCCGCACAGCTGAACGACGGCAAGGGGGAGACCGGAGCTCGGGAACTAAAGGGACAAGAACCATCCTCGAACCACGGGGACCCTATTTTGAGGCACGGCCGGACCGGGGAGGCGGTGGATTGGGCCGGCAACGGCGAGGCGGCCATGGCGATGGCCGCACACGTCGCGGCGGCTAACCGGCGACGGAACGGCCACGGAGAGGGGACTGGGAGCATCAAGGGGGTATGGGGAAGCTAGCTAGGGAATTTGCTCGGCCGGGGAAACGCTACGGCGAGCTGGCACCGTGCCCATGGCGGCGGCCGAAGCATGGGAGGCACGGCGGGCTCGTCGCCGGCGAACTCCGGTGGCTATTCGGCTCGGGAAACATGGGGGAAATAAAGTTTAGAGCACGGAGATCGTGGAAGTACCTTCAATTTGGGGAGAACTCAACCGAGGGCGACGAATTTTGGACTTCCGTTTCGGGCGGCCGGTGCTAGGGTTCTTCCGACTTGGCTCCAATCTTTGCGAAATTCTTAGCGCATAGACTTTTGAGGGGTTTTACGAGAGGGAAAGATGGCGATCAAGGTTGGTGTGTAGAGCTTGGTGCAGGGAGGCCTCTATATAGCCGGTCGACGGGGGCAAAAGGACGACGCGATGGCGCGCGGCGACAGGACGCGGGCGCGGCGCGGCGACGGCGATGGCGACGCGAGGGCGACGCGCGAGGAGCGGCCAGATGGGGCGCGGGGCGCGAGGGCGATGGCGCGCAGTGTGGCGCGTGGGACGGCGACGGGCTCGCGGCGACGCGACGTTGGCGCGCGGCGGGGCTCGGGAATGGATCGAACAACCGGCGCATTGATGAATAGTGCTTTTTTATTTTTCCGATTTTTCTCTTTCTTTTTTTTTTTTACAATTCCTTTTGTATTTCACTTATAAACTAAATAGGATTTTGGCCCAATTGTAAATTCAATTAGATTTTAAGTTCTTGCCCACTTTATTATATACATATATATTATTTTAATTATATATTTATTATTATTATTATTATTTATACTTTTTCTTGTTATTTATAACTTAGTAAATTTTTGTATTTATACCCCAAAAATTTAATATCCTCTATTAAAAAGTAAATTTCTATTAAATCTTAACTCTTCCCTAAGTCTTTATTTTCTTATTTTATTTCTGATATTTGCAATTTTCTTTCTTTTAGGATTTTAAAACCCTATCAACTTTCCTTTCAAAATAAATATTCATTTGTTTGACTCGGCATCGAAGATTTGTAAAGAAGAGGCAAATAAATTCGACAAGATGCAAATAGTCAAAAGATTTTTGTAAGCTGTGATTTTTTTATATTTCGATTTTTTAAAAAAAACCTCGGATTTTTAGGGTGTTACAAACCTACCCCCCTAACAATAAATCTCGTCCCGAGATTTTGGGTCGAGTCGCGATTGCGAGTCGGTCGGTACAAACATATGGGATGGATTCATTAGGACTTCTCCTGAGCAGGATGACAAATAGGTTGACTGCTTGGGTGACGTAGAAATCTATCACTGAGTTTCTAAGGGTGATCCACTTTGATTCTTTGTTTCTGATAACATGATATTGTCAGCTCCTTAATCCTTGGGGCATCCTTCAAGCGTACAAGATCTAGCATGTCTTTAATTTCCTTAAGTTGTATAATAGACTTGCGGTTTCGAAACTTTAGAGACCTTTGGCTTGTAGATGGGTGGTGATCCTGACATGATTGGGGTCTAGAGATTCCAGTAGGTGGCAAGAGGCTATCTCGAGAAGGTTTGGTTTTACCTAGCCTCAATATAGTGTCCAATCTGAGGGTCTAGGGTTATGTCACGCTACCCCCCAAACAATATGTCCAAGCTTGGCTTTTAGGGTAAGGGCTATATTGACATTTTCAGGCTTGGTTGGCATCCTCACCATTCCTAGATAGAGTCCAACGCATAAGTTCCTATCATGTCCTCAAGATCTTGGCTTACCCTTTTGGTCTATCCGTCGATCTCACGAGCTTACTCTCAACCCTTGGGTCGGAATGGTTCACCGGGATGGGTTTTCTGTATCACATCCGAGTGGTTGAATTTCCCAAGTTATTGTTTGAGCTTTATTTGCTTCCGGGCAGGGTAATGGGAGATTTTTCCTAGGTCGTCTTTTCAGAGATATCAAGGTGGTTTCCTGAAACTGGAAGGGTTGTCTTAAACCTAGGTTAACCCTCCTTGATCCATACTTTGTCATCTTGATCCATGGTCATGTTTGCCGGTGAAACTTATGGGTAGATATGGTAACTTCTCTCGGTCCACAGCCTAATACCCCTTGGTCCTTAGTTAACTAGTCCATTCCTGATATGATATCTAGAGTCTGAGTTGGCAATACCATAAGGTTTGATAGGAATACTACATCTCTATTCCGAATGGGCACACTAATGCATACGTGGAGTATAGTTATATCTTCCTCAGGTGAATCTACTATCATTGATCTCTTAAGGCCCTTCTGACTTAGGTTATGTTATGTGCTTATTCTTAAGATATGAAAGAATGCTAAGCACCAAAATCAAACAAAACTTTAATTAGTGCAGAATGGATAGAGAACATACCCATCAACATGACCTGGTCCTCCTGAGCTTCTTCTACACGCGCGTGGTTCAATTGGCCACGGCGGAATCCGGTGGTAGCCTCCTTTGACTGGGGCGTTTTGAACAGGACACGTCTAGGTGCCGGGGCGGGGGTTCCTTGTACTGCAATGGCATTGGCTCCAGTACGAACGGGGGTGTTGCGCGGCTTAGGGCAATGATTGGAAAAGTGTCCATACTCCCCACAGTTGAAGTAGTTCACATTCTTAAGTCCTGGGGCTGCCAAAGTGGGTGCCGGGGTACGAAAAGGGGTGGCAGGTGGCCTGCTTGCGTTGACGGGTGCAGAGGGGCGATTGGTCGCCGTGATGGCTGGCTTCCAACTTGACGATGTTGCTCCCTTGGGTCGTTGAGGTATCCCTTGTGTTGGACGGACTAGAGCAAGCCTTCTCTTTCGGTTGTTTTCAACCGTCCTTTGGTCATGCTCAAGCCTAACGACCTTGTTCATGAGGCTTTGGAAGCTGGCGTGGTCCTGACCGATCATCGGTCCTCTTAGCTCGTCGTTCAGTCCTTCGATAAACTTATCCATTTTCTCCTCCTCGTCTGCCAGGTCGCTTGTGGCGTAACGGGCAAGCTGCATGAACTTGTTAAGATATTCTTGCACTGAGGTGTTGCCTTGGCGCAACCTCCTAAATTCATTCTTCTTCATTCTCATAACCACGGCGGGTACAAAATTTTCATGGAAGGCAGCCGTGAATTTCTCCCAGGTCGTTTCTCCGGCATCTTTCGCCCGAGTCTCTTTGTAGGTGTCCCACCAGTCACTTGCGGGACCTTCCAGCTGATTGGTGGCGAAGATGACTCTGTCAGCTTCCCGTACTCGGACGAGAGTCAACTTCTTCTCTATTACTCTCAATCAATCTTCAGCATCCATTGGTTCCTCTGCCATGGAGAATGTTGGCGGTTTGGCTCGCATAAACTCGCCTAAGCTTGATCTTCCGCGTTGTCCTTGGTTGTCGGCAATGGACTGAAGTAGTTGGGTCTGTAAAGTCATGACTTCCGCTAGGGTGGAAGGGTTAGGCTCCGGCGGGTTCTCAGTAGCTGCTGAGGCTCTGCGATGGTGCACCATCTGAGGAATATTGATGAGGTAAGAGATTGGATCGACTAAGGTCATGGTTCTAATCGATTTTTTAAGTGATCTTCAAGTTGTTTTTAAGTGATCTTTTGCACACAACAAGCATGGTCGAATAAACTCATTTAAGATACAACATAGAATTTTATATTAGTTCACAGATGTTACATCATAAGGGTACATCGGACTGCCATGCATAGTCCCACTCAACACAATACAACTAATATCGGTCTAAGGTCTTCATCCATAAAGGGGAAGGGCACGGTCATTGCTGTCTTAATTCTGTCCAAAGCAAGACTAGAGTTGATGCAGACTTCTTGTCTAGTTGTTTGGGTTGCCGTCCGATCTGGGGTTGCCACCTATTGCTGTTGCATTGGCACCGGTAAGAGGAGGGGTGCTGTGTGGCTTGGGACATTGATTGGCATAGTGCCCAAATTCTTCACAGTTGAAGCAATTCACATCTTTTTTCCTTGGGGCTACCAGGATAGGTGTTGGAGTGCGAAACGGTGCGACAGTTGTCCTAGGGCAGTCATTGGCATAGTGCCCTAACTCTCCACAGTTGAAGCAGTGCACATTCCTCCTTAGACGTCGGGGAATCTCCTCAGTATCTTCAGGGGTACACACTGTGCTTGTGATGATCATCCTGCCAGTACCACCTGTATTCCATTTTGGTGACTTCCTCTTCTTGGGGTTAGATGGTGGCGAGCTGAAATCTTGGCCAGTTGTTGGATTGGATTCTTTATCCTTTCTTCCGTACTGTACCTCTCTCTCGATCGGGGTCCTGGTGTGTTTTTCCCCTGCACTGTTCCTTATTCCATATCCTTGTTCCATGAAACCGTAGTGGGGGCCAAGTGTTTCCTTCCCTCCTAATGGTGGGTTTGGCGTTACTACTTTCTGTGGGCTTGACAGTATATTCGCAGGAGTCATCAGGGCTTGAGTCGGAACGTACCGACGTTGCTCTGGATACGAACCCAAAACTTGAAGGTGTCGTTGCATTTGCTGCACCATCATGATCATCAATTGTGTCTGGCTAGCCATTATCTGGGCTAAGGTCGGATGCATAGGAAAAGAGGGTGGAATGTCCATAGGGTCGCTCTGGGTTGATCCTTGAGATTGCTGAGATCTTGATTTCCTGCCCTTGTTCTTTCCCATCTATTGTCAGAGAGAGAAAGAAATCAGAAGAAAGGTTAAGCTCTGGTTGGGACCTTATTCCTGTGTACTCTTATTGCTTTAGCGGGTGGAACAAACAATCTCCCAAGCTTTAACAGGGTCACAGTCCTATATCTACTTTTGAAGATAGTGTAGGGTTTAGAGAAAAGTAATTGGTAAAATCAAATGTTTGTAGAGAAATGGGGGTCAAGATTGCGTGGGGAAAAACATATTTGTTTTGGGAAAATAGTCTGTATTTTCAAAATAATCCTATGTAGGGATAATTCCCTTTAACCAGCTATAAGGGGGTGGGGCGCCAGTTGGTCTTATCCTACAGTCGTATTGCTCTGATACCAGCCCTGTAGACCCCCGTTTTTTGAGGATGGGAATCATTCGTGTTCATAGTACCATTTCCCTAAATCGAGTAGTTTGGTACCCACGAAATACAGTACTGAATTATCAGGTGCATATGCACGAATAGTCTTACACCAAAAGTATTACAATAATAGGCCCGAAGGCAATATCATTACATGCAGGACCCACTGGTCCGGATACAATCAAAATCAGAGATTAGACAAGATAGCAGACGGAAGGCAGCGGCATGTCGATTGCCATAGGCAACGACCGGGGACTAAGACCTATTGCACTCCAATGTCTTCATTCCTCCTGGTAGTAAGCATAGGGGTCCTCCAGTTCTTCGTTTCCTCCATCTGAAGGTTTGTGCGTATAGCAAGGGTGAGTACCCAACGTACTCAGCAAGCCAACACGGAATGATGCACATGATAGGGTCATTCAAAGGATGGCTGTGGTTCTTTTGCATAAAACAAATTTTCGTAAATCATTTCACAAACCTAATGTCTAGCCAGGGCAAGTTTTATTACCATAGTTCATTAAGTCGGCGACGGTTCTATCCACCATCCATTGTGATCCCAAGGATAGCTTCCCACCACCGGATCGTCATGGTTTTCTAGGGAGTCTAACCTTCTCGTATTTCGAGAAGTTGGTCCACCAGTACATATAAATCATCATGCACACCCATCCCATCATTTTAAAATGTATGAGTCTAGCCAAGTGAAAGTCTTGTCACGATGCTCTATATCCGTGAGCACGGCTATTCGAATAGATTGATTCATTCACACTGCAGTGGATGTACACTTTACCCGCACTCCACGACTGCCCATTGAATGAGCCTACATCCCTCTACATGGGATGGTCACGGCAAAGCCTTTCGATATCCTCACTTTGGCAGTACCCGCTCCATGAACTTAAGCCCTCATGCACTGTAGCCGTCGTTTCCTAGCAGTGAAAGGAGTTCTGGCGTTCCCGGGGTAAGAGAAAGACTTGCTCCATCTTCAATTTCCAACCTCTATCTTCATCTCCTCATATTGATCGTATGACCAGATCTTTGCCCAGGTACTTACCAGCGGTAAATCCCCTACCGGTAAGCCCTTAACTCAACCCAACACCTAAACCACTACGCAGGGATACTGCCTCCGCTCGGATATCTACTCCGCTAGGTCTATACCCATTCGAGAAGTACGGTTGTACTGGCTCGTTTCCCGGCTATCTCATGGCTCGGTCCTTAATTGACCAGGGTCGGCACTTGCCTTTCCCGGAATCCACCCAAATCATTCAGCCGCCCCAGTCCAAAACATTAGTTTTGTACTTTCATTTTTCCATCAAACTATTTTCATCATGTTCAAGGCAATGTGGCGCTCATGTCTCCACATGCCGTATCTCAACTACCTTCCCTAAGGTAGTTGCCCAAGCATATAGCTCTTTTTGTAAAAATATGAGTATGCAAGATTCTAATAATAGCATGGCTAAGCATTTTACCGAAGAAAGTCTCCGGTTATGTCACATCGAGGTTTACAAAGATTATGACTAAAGGTAATCAATATCAAGGCATGGTATATCAAGCATACGTGTTTTGTGTATAGCATGCATGTTCGAAGTTTAAATCAACATTATTTCGCAAAATAGGATCAATATGTTCAAAGGAGTGATGACTTGCCTTGCTCGCAACCTGGTTGGCTTAAGTCTTCAATGTCCTCAACGGCTCCTTCGGACTCTATCGTACGTGCAAAAAATCAAATTTGAATTCGATTAGAATTCAAATAAAATCCAATAAGATCCAATAAAGGCCAAGTAAATCGCAAAAGCGACTCCTAATTGTAGGCTACGACTTTTCGAAAGCTCAGGTTCGTATTTGGCAAAAGATGAAGTTGGAACAAACGGTTATAAGGTTTTGGAGTTGGTATCAGACCCAATTTAATCAAATATGATGTAATATTATTTTAATATATTTTGATCTTGAGAGTATCATGATTGGCGAGATCAAGGTATGATAGTGAAAAGGAATGGTTATTTCGAATATTTATGTAAGTTTTATTGGGCCGATAGGTCCTAGGTTCGAAGTATTATTTGAAAATAATTAACCCTAAAGCTTGACATTGTATTGAATAGTTTAGACTTTAATTTTTGGAAAATCATATGATAAAATTAGTGTTGAGTAACAATTTTTTTTTGGTGACAATTATATTTCTAATATTGGGACTATATTGGTTACCTAGATTTGGGAGTCAAATGACAAAATCAAATATCAAGGCCTAATAACCTTCTATGGTAGCTAAGCTAAATATTAGGGGTGAATTATCTGGATGGTTCAAATGTAATTTAGATTTGAGTTTGAAATACCTTAAGATAGATAGATCTCAATTATTTAGTTTTTAAATGAACTAACCTAATATTTTGAAACTATATTCGCTACATTTGATGACAAAATAATATTAGTTGGATAATAATATTTTTAGTGTAACTAAAATAATATTGATGACAATTTTTTTGAATTTTGGAAAAGGTGATAGTATAAGACAGTAAATCTCATATTTATCCCAAAATAATTTATTTTAGAAATCATATTTTATCATCCCAAAATAAATTTATATATTTTCCTAACCCTTCCTTTTGTTTTTTTTGCTTTTTCCTCATTTATTTTCCCTCTCTTTGGTCTCTCTCTGGTTGCTGGCTGAAAAAGAAAAGAAAGAAAAAAATGAAAAGTGCGCTGGAGTAGGGATTTGAATCCACGACCTCACTCTTACTCAAGAGAGCTTCTCCACTAGGCCAACGCCCTCTTCTCATTTCCTTCTCTCCTTTCTCTCTTTTTCTTCCCTTCTTCACTCCCTTCTTCTTCTCCGCGAAGCCGACGGCGCCGCACAGCTAAACGACGGCAAGGGGGAGACCGGAGCTCGGGAACTAAAGGGACAAGAACCATCCTCGAACCACGGGGACCCTATTTTGAGGCACGGCCGGACCGGGGAGGCGGTGGATTGGGCCGGCGACGGCGAGGCGGCCAAGGCGACGGCCGCACACGTCGCGGCGGCTAACCGGCGACGGAACGGCCACGGAGAGGGGACTGGGAGCATCAAGGGGGTATGGGGAAGCTATCTAGGGAATTTGCTCGGCCGGGGAAACGTTGCGGCGAGCTGGCACCGTGCGCATGGCGGCGGCCGAAGCATGGGAGGCACGGCGAGCTCGTCGCCGGTGAACTCTGGTGGCTATTCGGCTCGGGAAACATGGGGGAAATAAAGTTTAGAGCACGGAGATCGTGGAAGTACCTTCAATTTGGGGAGAACTCAACCGAGGGCGACAAATTTTGGACTTCCGTTTCGGGCAGCTGGCGCTAGGGTTCTTCCGACTTGGCTCCAATCTTTTACGAAATTCTTAGCGCACAGGCTATGGCGGCTGGGGACTTTTGAGGGGTTTTACAGAGGGAAAGATGGCGATCAAGATTGGTGTGTAGAGCTTGGTCTGGGGAGGCCTCTATATAGTCGGTCGACGGGGGGCAAAAGGACGATGCGACGGCGCGCGGCGACAGGACGCGGGCGCGGCGCGGCGACGGCGATGGCGATGCGAGGCGACACGCGCGGCGGCGCAGGGCGCGGAGCGCGAGGCGATGGCGTGCGGCATGGCGCATGGGACGGCGACGGGCTCGCGGCGACGCGACGTTGGCGCGGCGCGACGCGGGGCTCGGGAATGGATCGAACAGCTAGCGCATTGATGAATAGTGCATTTTTTTTATTTTTCTGATTTTTCTTTCTCTTTTTCTTTTTTTACAATTCCTTTTGTATTTCACTTATAAACTAAATAGGATTTTGGCCCAATTGTAATGCAATTAGATTTTATGTTCTTGCCCACTTTATTATATACATATATATTATTTTAATTATATATTTATTATTATTATTATTATTATTTATACTTTTATTGTTATTTATAACTTAGTAAATTTTTGTATTTATACCCCAAAAATTTAATATCCTCTCGTTCAAAAGTAAATTTCTATTAAATCTTAACTCTTCCTTAAGTCTTTATTTTCTTATTTTATTTCGATATTTGTAATTTTCTTTCTTTTAGGATTTTAAAACCCTATCAACTTTCCTTTCAAAATAAATATTCATTTGTTTGACTCGGCATCGAAGATTTGTAAAGAAGAGGCAAATAAATTCGACAAGATGCAAATAGTCAAAAGATTTTTGTAAGCTCGATTTTTTATATTTTGATTTTTTAAAAAAAAACCTCGGATTTTTAGGGTGTTACAGTTGGCTTACATAAACTTTATTCCATGACATGCACTCATATGGTGTGAAATCAATTATTTAGGGATAGCATGTTATTCGAGATATTGATCTATGAGAGATAGTCTGGTAATGAGCAACTATATTTCATGCTGTATAAAAATATTTGGGATCTATTTTGCAAAATTCAAAAACCATGACTTTAACTCCTCGATGATGTTTTCTTCCTACCAAGACCATATGTCAAATTACATGATCAAACCTTATCAATTTGAGTTTGATCAAATTTTTAAACCCTCGGTAGAATCTTTTCATGTTCTCATTGATTAAAGTCTTGTGCATATCCACCATATATAATTTGCTCTTCCTCTAAAATAGAGGTTTAGCCAAAAATATATTCATTCCCAACCATATGCAAATTTCTACTCTCGGAGTTTGCATCCACCTTTAGCTCTCCACAAAATAAAGGCTCCAATTATTAGTGATCAACCTACTTATACCAAATGAGACATGAGTTGTAGGAATAAATAAAAAAACTTCATGATGCTCACAAAAAGGAAGAAACAATTCTTCTAGAGTAGAATGATGAAAAAAAGAGTTCATGATGCTCATGAAAAAGAAGAAAAATCTTTTCGAGCATGATGAAAAAAGAAAAAAAGAGAAAAAATTTCATAGTCATGTTCACTAAAATAAAGTAGGAGGAGGATCATTCAAACATAGGAGCCACCAAAACAAATATTTTTCTTTTTCCACATTTCCATCCACATACTCCAATACAAATAATATGCACAAGCTTGGTCATGAGTACATGATTAGTTTTCTTCTTGGATCTTTTATTTGACTTTACAAAATATTTGATGCAAGTATGCCACACAATTTTCCCTACCTTGAGCTCCACATAAACCTTATTAGAAGTAGGAGAAAATAAGGCAAGCATTGCCTTGGGGAGGAACCAAACACTTTTGAGCGACATGAGAGAATCATCAGAGGAGTGAAGTCATGATTTTCATCATTTAGAAAACTTATCAAAACCCCAAGTCATTTAGTGCAGAAGAAACTATGGTAGCTTATACTTAGACTGTTTCATCTTTCAATACTTAAAATTTCATGGTAGACACATACATATTCACAGTTATGAGTAGGTCTAGGAATAACTTGTATGTTAGCATCATACCAATAATGTATCATGCACCTTAGTAATCTCGACCTTTACTGGAGGATGAGGAAAGGCTAAGTGTGGGGGAGTTTGTTGACGGTCACTATCACCTAAAATCCGATCGTCAATTCCTGCATAAGTGGAACAAACTTGGCATATCAACGTAGCGGTAGGGGTTATTAACTAACCTTTTCCACAAGTGTTGGTGATCTAATGTATGCAGGTGACATATGTATCAAAATGAAGTGAAAGTGCACTTTTGTGGCGAAGAAACACAACTCCAACCAATTGGCAATCACCACGTCAGCTTCCCGCGGATCGAAGGGCCCACAAGTTGGGTGAAAACTGCCTTAAAGTGGGACCAAACACCCGGGAACCGCCTTAGAAGCCCACATGTCAGTGCCTAGAGAAAAACGGGGGAGAACGGTGCTGACCAGGGTTCGGCCGAACCCTGGTTTGGCCGAACCAGTTTGGTGGCCGTTCATCCCCACCTTTCACGTGGCAGCTCCCTATTCGTCCCCAATGACGGTTAGGTGGGTATGGCGGTTACTAACCGCCATACAACCGACTTGGAGGGCTATTTAAGGAGGGCACTCACTTCATTTCAACACATCTCCAAGAAGATTAAAGCTTCACTCCAAAGGCTTAGTGAATAGGTTAGAGAGTGAGGGGAAGCTCCGAAAGGAGTGCCCCAAATGTCGGAGTTATCTCCGAGGGGTAGTTCGGAGGAGTGTCGGGAGTCTCGGTACTGACCTTCGGCCTTGTACCTCGACGAATGCTTTCTTCAATAAAGTAAGTGTCCGTGTTTACTTTGGTTGTTAAGCATTTACATTGAGTACTTTACTTTAATTTTGCTTGCGGGATCATCGCCCTAAGTTTGGTGCTCTATTACTAAGACCCCTGATGAAGACGGGTGTTCTTGCGCGAGGCTAGAGTAGTATTCGATAGTTTAGACATGGTGCCTAAGCTAGAGTTTACCTTTGTTTGCCTCGTACTCTACGGGTGAGAGGTAGCCGGCAGGTGGTAACAGCCCTATTCGTCCTTTGTATTCCTCCATGTTCGGGTATGGCGTAGAGCTATAGGCCGGACTCACTCGACAGACCGAGTGTAAGCCAGCACCCGAAGTAAGCAAGAGAAAAGCTGAAGTAATTTACCTGCTTCTTAGAGCCACAACCATAGTAATCCTCTCTATACTATCGCCTACCTAGTCTTGGATGTCCTTGGATGATCCTTTCTCTTAGATAGTCCCTTGGATTCGATATCCCTTGGAATACTCCCTGGGTGAAGTGCTACAATGGTATTTCGTGCACTTGCAGATTTTATCTATGGTCGTAATAAATACCAATAGGGCCCTAGCCTCTTTGAGCGCAGCATTCGAGATCTAGAGAAGTTTCTCCACGCCCTCCCGCTGTGCCACCACCTTGTCGGCCTGCAGCTTGGCGTCCCTGGCGGTCGCCTCAAATTTCTTGGCCGCTGTACAACGCAAGGGGTTATTCGGCGAGCTTGGCAGAATCCCCGAAAGAGGGTCGAAAGACTTACGCTGGGAGGTCGCATCCAGCTTTGCCTCCAGTTCTCGGATTTTGGCCTCCGATGATGGCGATGGGCGAATAACCTCATGCGGATTCAATAACGAATATATTAAAAAAAGAAGAGAAATGGTGGTCGGGCAAGAAATGAAGCAAAGATTCAGATAAGGAACTCGGGGACCCACCAGGAAAAGGTCGGGCAGACGGCAAAGAGTTTGAACGAACTCTTTTCCCCTTTCCGCCCCACCGCCAAGGACTGGTTCGATCCCCGGCCCGTTGACCGAGGCAGCGTGATCGGCTCCGCCCTCGAAGGTGCCCGCCGCCATGCTGCTCCCGATGGGCGGGGCTCGCCCTCGGTCATCAAATCTGCGAGCGCCTCGAGTGTTCCGTCGGAAGAGACAAAAGGGAAGGAAGTTGGGGGGATCTTGTCCCAGTCTATCCCTAGGATTTCTTCCATTTCCATCTCCCCCAGCCTCTCCTCGAGGCCCACCTCCATCTTATCCTCGGCCGCCGCTTCTAACTCCGAAACCACCTCGGTCTATTCCTCCGTCCTCATGGCAGCGACAGTCTCCTCCTCGGCCCTAGCCTCTGACCTACCCTTGGGCTGGTCAGCTTCCAAAAGGGCAATCGCGGGCTCCACGATCGCCAGAGGCAGGTTGGACCCTCCCTCTTCCATGGGGGAGGTCGCTTCACCGTCCCCAATGGCTCTTCGGGTGAAGATCGACGTCTTCCGTGACCTCGTATAGGCACTAGGTCAAAAGAAGGAAGGGAAAAGAGGAAAAAGATAAATGGAAGAGGGGGGACGAGGTCGTCACAAAGATGGTCGAGGTCTCGAACCCGAAGTCGATGAGCCTCGGCACCTTCTTGGGGGGCACCGACGGTTCTGGCTTTATGGGCCCACTGGAGCCTGATGACGAGGTCGTGGGTTGTGCCTCAATCCCTTCTGATTCCTCCTCGTCTGAGGTGACCACGAGCTTGCGCTTGATGCCAGGGAGCTTCAAAATCCCCGACGCCACCCTCCGAACCTCTAGTTTCTGCTTAGGTAGCTCGGGCCCTTTCCCCTTAGCCTCTTGCGCATCGCGGGAGAGCCGAGCATGCAGCCTTTCCTGCTTAGCGTCCAACTCCCCCGAGATCGACGGTAGTGAAACAAAGACTTTCAGCCCCTGTCAAGTGCCAGCACCTGACAGGTGAGGCGCCGGAATACACAAACAAAGGAAAATTTAGGCAAAGAGAGCAGTCGAGGTTACCTCTGGCCGCGGATGAACGAGGTTGAAGACCCTCGGGCCCCCCTTGCTGAAGTTGGCCGCGTTGGAGAAGAAAATTCCCAGCCTCTAGCCCATGTGCTTGAGAGCCGCCTTCTCCTCTCGAGGCGAGTTGTGCCTGCCCAAGTACTCGTAGGTCACCTTCACCCTATCCTTGCAGGGCTGTAGTCCTCGAAAGGTGAAGTTGCGGGTCACCCGAGCTCCGGTCAGGCCCTGTTTCTGGAGGGCCTCGATCTTGGCCACCAACTCCTTCACATGATCGAGCTCGGAGTTGGGGCATGGCACTGACAAGGTGGCCGCTGGTATCGACTCCCGGTATATCTCGGGGGAGAGTGTCGGTTCGTGGTTTCTGATATAAAACCACACAGCGTGCCATTCCTTGTTGGAGGAGGTGGGGCTGATGGGGATGTAATGTTGAGCCATCTTCTCCCAGAATTGGATCCCGTCCCTGCCGATGGTTCGCCGTAGGCAAAAATAATGCCAAAACAAATTGAAGTGCGGGTCTATCCCAAGAAAGGCCTCGCAGAGATGGATGAAGAGGGAGATCTTAAGAATGAAATTAGGGTTGAGGTTGTAGAGGGAGATGTCATAGTAGTGGAGCAGGCCCTGAACAAAGGGGTGGGCCGGTACTCCGAATCCACGAATGAAGAAAGAGGATAAGACCACCAACTCACCAGAGTCGGGGGTTGGAAACAGCTCCCCCCAGGCTGGGCGCCACTCCACGATCTCTCGTGGTAGGAGGACACCGGCCAGCACCAGCTCCTCCAACATATCGCTCCCGGCGCGCGAAGGGACGAAGGCCGAGCTCTGCTCGGTGCCTTCACCACCGCTGGTTAAGCCCTTCCCTCCTTTCTTCGAGGTCTTTTTGCTGGGCACCATTGGTTTCAGAGAAAACAGGCGTCGACCTTTGTGGTAGCACACCACGCAATGGCAATGGAGGTGGCGGCCTTGTGCGCTAGAACAGTGAGGAGCCAAGAGGCGGAAGTGATGGCGCGAGGGCGAAGGATTTGTGAATTTTTGAGTGGAAAGAAGGTGTGAGGGAGAAGGAAGGCAAGGAGGCGGGGCTTAAAAGGGGGAAATGATGGGCCTGACAGTGCAATTTTCGAAAGCACGCAACACCGTTAATGGCGTATGCGGGGCATCCAAGGCGCCCCGACCCATCCAGCTCCCGGGCGGCCACGTCATCCCAGTGGTTGATCTAAGCTGTTGGTAAACCGAAATGGTTAACGGTGCACAAGCGGTGCGCGTTACGCGTGCCCCGTTGAAATCGCCATTGGGCCCACCACTCCGCCCAAGTGATGAGTGTTGGTCGTTGGATCTACGAACCGTTGGGGGTAAAGGGGTAAGCTGACGTCTGAGCCATCCATTCCATGACCCCGGTCTTGACGGCTTTAATGGGACGTGACTGGCGCACAGTGCAAACCGTCAGTGGCCCACGTTCCTAGCATGCGCCCTGAGTTCTAGCAACTTCCCGATGACCGATTCCTCGGGATTTTCTTTTGGCCACACCGACCCCCATCAGCCTCCGGGCTATGGCATGTTGGTCGTTAGCCTCCGGGCTATGACCTCAGGCTGATCGCCGTTAGCCTCTGGGCTATGGCATCTCGACCAACAGCCTTCAGGCTATGGCATATCGGTCGCTAGTCTCTGAGGTTGTGACTTCTGAGCTATGGCCCTCGGCCGACCATTGTCAGCCTCCGAGCTATGGTACGGCGGACCGCCATCTACCTTCGAGCTACAGCAACTCGGTCGTCAACCTTTGGGCTAATCGCCCTGGGCCGGTCCCCGTCAGCCTCTGGGCTATGGAACTTTGGCCATCGACCTTCAGGTGGTGGTCACCCGCTGACCGCCATCTGCCCCTGGGCAGAGACTCTCCTTATCCCATCGTACGCCACCAATTCGAAGATGATGCCCTAAAAGTATCTTGAGGGTGATGTTTTTGGACTTGACCCTAGGCCTGGATGTTCCATCCAGCCCTAGGCTTAGGGGCTGCACCTGGCATGTGCACCTGGGCAGTGCACTTGCCAAAGCACTCTTAACTTGTCACAAAGACTTTGCCCATGAGCCCGGCTAGGAAAAATCTTGACCCTAGACCCAGATGTGTCATCTGGCCCAAGGCTGGGTGTTGCGCCTGGCAGGTACACCTGGGCGGTGCACCTGTCGAAGCCTGATCAAAAAAACTCAAGAACTAGCCTTTGGACCCGACCAGGAAGGACTCAAACCCTAAGGGCGAATATTCTATTCACCCCTAGGCTCGGGGCCTACTGTGGAGGGTATCACCCCGGGGTAGCCCACGGAGCAGAGTTAAGGTCATCTGAAGTTGGACTGGTAGTCCTTGGGAGGAGGTCAGATGCCTAACCTCTTTCTGGGGTTGGGAGCCCCAACCCCCCGACTGTCCCGACTCTGTGACCAATATCGACTATGGCTCATCAGCCCGACCTCCTATCTCCTCGGGATAGAAGGCTTGCATCGCAAGGATCGTGGAAAGGATAAGGAGGGGACAACATAACAGAAGATGACGTCACCCGACAAGACTACGCAGAAGGTACCTGCGGTGAGTGGATCCCAAGGCAAGGTAGAGCGCGAGATACCCACGGAGCGCAGGACCGGAGGATCTCTATGTACTTTTTAGATGTTGTTTGTACTTGCTTTTTAGCTTTTAGTTTTAGCTTTCTTGGCCCTCAAGTCCACTTGTAACTGCTCTCTTGATCTATAAAAGGGAGGACAGGACCGCGGGAGAGGGGGATTGATTCTTTGGGAGCTATGTCTAATTTCTAGAACCCCAAGAATTCTCATCCATTGTACTCTGTTTCATACACCACCCCAACGAAGAACACAAGACGTAGGCTTGTTATCCTTCGGGAGGGCCGAACCTGTCTAAAATCTCTGTGGCTCATTTTGTTTCTTGAGTCGACCATCACGCCCTTTCGATAGATGTTCCTGACCACTCTTTCACCTCTTTGGATAGCCCCCTTGGAGGACTGCCCACCCACACATCGACATAATTTTTCTAAAATTAAGATCTACATAATGGCAGTATTATTTTGTAATAGTTATTATGTAATTTATAGTGTTTTGGATGGTTTTCTGTTTTCAAACGCATAGTGGACGTCCCGGAAGATTCAACGGACGCAGATTTTTCTCAAAGATTTGAAGACCAAGAATAAGCCAAGCCACTCATCGATCAGATTGCTCCTAGTTTGTAAAATGTGTCGATTGCAAACTTGCATATTTAGCATACACAATTTATTTGATCGGCTATCAGTCCACAAGCACGTGACAGACTGACCAACCTAAGTAGTCACATTACTTTCCTAGGATATTGTTAAACTTATCCCTTGTCGCTCCACCATAGCAGTACCCTGATACTTGCACTCTCTGGGTGCAGGTGTCCACATGCACCACTTGTTATTACCTAGCCATCGAGATGGAAAACTTGGGTTGTGAAATGTTTATAAACCCCGACTCAGGGAGTCGATAGCTTTTGAAAATAAAAAGGTTTTGTGGGAAAACTTGTGGTGCAAATCCTCTCATATGTGGTTAGGTTTCGTAGTCACACACAAATCTTACAGTACGATCACTGGGCATAATGGGAAGCCCCTGGATGAGTAACTGGCTGGAACATGGGTGTCTTGCTTGTTGGCAGTTGAGGAGCACCGGGATGGTGGAGAAAAAGGCACTCTCCTATAGTGAGGATCTGTCGGGAGCCATACGGTGGGCCTGAGTAGACGAGGGCTTGAGATTGGCCTAATCTTGGTGGAGAGATTCCGCCTAACTGTGTGACATGGGGTATTCATGGGTTGGCTAGGGAAAGGTCTTGTCACGAACTTTCGATTCCGGTCAGTATCGGTGTATGCTTCGTGTCTTGTGGGAAAAGCGTATAGTCTTTGCAGAGGTTTAACTGAACTGTTCAAATAGCCATGCCCACCGCCAAGGGCGAATGTAAGGTGATTCCATAGAGTAGATTCCTAGGGTGTCATTTGGCACCATAGGGCTGAGAAGGCCAGTTTAGGTGCCGGGAAGGTTGAGTTTTGGTTGGCGGGTCGAGAGGATCGGACTCGGTGTCGTTAACCATGAGACTTGGTTGTTGAAGAAAACGTTGGTTTATGTTTTGAAAGTGAAAAGAAACTAATAGAGAATAAGTTATAAATACTAAAGTTTGGTTTTTTCGCTCGAGTTGTTGCGAAGCAACTCGTGGACGGATCGAGGTGAGATGTCTCCTTCCGAGAAAATTTGTTTGAAATCTACACTTAGACCTTTGAGGAATGTTTTAATAAATGCTTTGCAAATAAACTCAGTCTTCCTTTGAAGCTTCCATGTATACATTTCCTAGTGGCTTGCTGAGTCAATTCTCCATTGTTGTTGTTGTTCTCCCTTTGGCTTAAGTTCAGGCAGAAGATTAAGGTTAGAGTTTCGTCCATAAACCCAAACTACAACCCGTGGATTGGCGTCCTAGCTTCGCTAAGTTCCGCTGTTGCTGACTCTGATTGAAGGATGCAAATTCAGAGATTTTCCAAAGCTACAACGTAAAGGTATATTATACATTTATTTAAATCTTGCATTGATTCATCATTTTACCGCTGGTACCAGCATCGTGATCCTGAGACTGATACCTATTTCACGGTTCTGTGGGGAAACGGTTTGCTATTGTCCTGCGGCATGCCCTCCTCGATGCCATTTGTATAGTGGCGCAGGGACAGGGCATGACACCACCCGATCTGCCATCCATCGTCGGGTTGCCGCCTCCCATGACCATCCCTCTAAAACCGGCGAACTCCCCCTCTCCTTCCACCCTGACCCCAACCTGAGAACCTAATCCATAGGTCACTACCGTTGTTTAGGGGTGCCGTCGCCACCGAAGAAGATGAGAAGGTTGCCGGAGCTAAAAAAGAAGGGCTGGAGCACAAATCAGTACATCCGATAGACCAAAATGTGCAAGATTTGAAGGTAGATTTTTGGCGAATGGCATTTAGCAATTCTGTTTTAACAAGGCCTTGAATTTACGTGGTACAGCGCAAACGACGATTCTGCTCACATGTATTTCTCAAGAGAACCAGTGGATCTCCAACCGGCAGTACAACAGCATGGCAAGGGCACATGTATGCAGGTATCCAGCATGGCATGGGTGTCGTGGTACGGGGGGCTCTAGCTGCACCTCACCCCATTGGACCTCAATGAAGAGGAGAGAGGAGGGAGGGGGAGAAATAAGAAATACATGTTGATATGTGGAGTGATATGTTCAAAATTAATGTTTATCAGTGTGCTATAATAAAAATCAAAATCAAAAAAACTTAGCCCTTTTTAAATTAGTATCTAGTATTCGTGACTCACGTCTCTCGTACGAAGTGGCCGCTAAAGTACGGTCAAAATTTGGTGTAAAGCACTGAGGTGTGTTTTCAAGTTCGCAACTCATTCTTTTTAAAAAAGCGAAATAGCTTAAGCACATGATTAATTTTGAGTTAGCTAAAAAAACTTTAAAAATAGATTAATATGATTTATTTTAAAATAACATTTTATAATTTTTTTAAAAAAATATTGTTTAGTAATTTGGAAAAAAAAAAGAAAAAACGAGAGAGTAAGAATAAAAGGTGAGAATGCGTAGTGCCCAACGCGCCATAAATTCCCCAACCCACCGTAGAGGCAACGAAACGGGGCGCGCGGGCCTATGGGCTCTGACATCTCGAGGCCGCAGCGCCGCTCGAGCTTTCAGCTCTGCCGTGGTGGTGGGCGGCGCGCAACCACGCTGGTAGTGGGTGCATTGGTGCGGCGAGGGGCGGGGGCCGCACGGGTGGGCGAGCACGGCTACCACCAATAGCATGTACACTCTTCTATGTATGAAGTTTATTTGTCTAATTGTAAGAGGAATTGTTGGATAGTGACTTACATTATGTTTAATAACAGCAATTCGGTTGAGAGATGAGCTCTGAGCTGTGAGCTCTGTTTGTAAGCTCTGAACGATGGCTCTCAGAAATGAGGGAGGTGTGCGTGTGCTGTAAATTAAGTGCGATATCATCTTATTTATTTATAGATTATATATGTGTTATTTTTATATAAAATTGTATATATACAATCTATGTAATTTTTAAATAATTATAATTTTATCTGATTGTTTTTCCAAATCATCGATATAATTTTGATATATTTGATATCTCTGTTTATCGATATCCTCGATATTTTTTTCAATATCGATATTTGAAACCATGATGCCTATATGGCATGGCAATCTATACGTTTTTCTCTGTCTAACCATTCTCTTTTAACCGATCAAATCCAAGAATTGCATATTTGCATTGAGCATGAATATATTATGTTTCGAGAGAGAAGAAATCACACGTAACGTACGTAACTATGCCCAACAACAATATATCATAACTCCGAACCTAACTAAATTTATTCTCTACATGATCGATCGGCGCGTATTTGCTCGTCACAATTCTTAACCAAATTCTCGGCCTTTCAGGGGAGGCTGCAAAAAGGGAATAAAAACAGATGAACCCGATATTAATCAGCTTCAAAACTAACATTGTTGTCAAATAACTTCTCTCAACCAAACTAATTAAACTAATCCATTTAAAGTTAATTTGATTTCTTCCATAACCATCCATACCTTCTGCAGTAGGGACGATTATTGGTGTTCCCCGCGGCGGCCGTCCCGGGCAAGACGACGCCGCAGACGCCGGGCAGCAGCGCGATGGCGGACGCGTTGGAGCTGTGCCGCCGCACCAGCCTTGCCATGCAACGGCACACGGCACGCCAGTTGTCCGCGGAGTCGGCAGCAACGGCGTACAGCCCGGCCACCCCGTCGCAGCACGGTGTGCCCGGCCACGGCAGCGGGGCGCCGCCGTGCCCGCGGACGAACGCCGCGCAGCCCGACAGCAGCGACGTCACCGTGTCGCAGTGCAGCTGCGACGACGACGACGACGTAGCAGCGGAGCAGGCGACGACGGCCATGGAGACGGCTGCTGCTAGAAACCACCCAGTGGCCGCCATGGTGCGCGACCTTTCCGCTTCGAGAGCGGCGACTGTGCGCGCGTGGTAACGAACTTTGAAGGCTCATGTTAGTATGATGAGCCAACGGCTTCGGCTGTACGTATATTGGCGACTATGTAAAACTCCGCGGGTTGACGAAAGAGTTTAATATGATAATAATAAGTAAAATAATATGTAAGATAGTAAGTGATTTATGATAATTAAATTTAAATAATATATAGAATGATGATTTAAATATGAAAGTAATATGGTGTGGTTTTATGAGAGAAGAAAAAGGAGGAAGATAATTTAAAGCATAGATTAATCATCTAAGGAATAATTAAGGTGATATGGCTTAATGAGAGAAAAAATGAGAGATAATTTAAACCATATATTAATCATCTAAGGATTAAAACAATTAATCTGATATGATTTAATGAGAGAAGAGAGAAATACCATTAATTATAATTAAGTGAATGAACTATAAAAATAAAAAATGATGGAAAGATATATTGAAATATTATGTGAATTATATGGGATGATGATTTAATATTGTATTTTAAAGCTCTAAATAAAATAAATTATAGATAATATAACATTTTTGCATGATGTTTAAATATAATAATGGTTAGTGGATGATGATATGACATCTTTGCATGTTGAGTTTTAGAATTTAATGGATCATATACGATTAGTTGAATTCTTTTTTAATTGCAATTAGTTAAAAAAATTAGACCTAGCTTCCATGTCTAATTTTTAAATCTGACGTATTCTTGACACAGCATCTCCTTATATTAACATGATAACACTGCAGCACGGAGGCTCTATATCGAACTTTTCCTATCGCCAGTATATTCACCAACATTTCCGAAAAAATACCATAACAATCCTAACAGCCGAGCTCTACTTATGTCCTTACAAAATTTTGTTTCACTAACTTTTTTTGAGAGGATGTCACCAAGATATTCTTTTGACATAGCTTCGGATTCAAGTTTTTTTTAAGCTAGGTATTTTTAGCTCTATAAATATATAGATCTTGATGTGCAATTAAACAAATAACATTGGGATAGATTCATCTTAGATGAAATTTTAATTTTTAAACTACTACAGTTTAACATACACACTTGTGGATTTGAGATGTGGAGGTGTGCCAAATAGGCTGAGCGAGAGCGAGTAGGAGGAATAAGTTTATTTAGGTCCCTCATCTTGACGCGAGTTTGAAATTCTTCCCTAAACCACCATGTCAGGTATAAGGTATCCTTTAATTTACAAAACCGGTACAAATATAGTCCTAAAGCAATATTATAGGTTGTTTTTAGATGACGTGAAGCTCACATGGCACCAAAAGTAAAAATAAAAAAAAACCATGTGGACCCACATGACAATAAAACAACTTCTCATCCTCTGGTGGCTCGGCTGTGTCTATATGGAGCACGGCGGAAGCGGAGCAAGGCGCTGCGGAAGAAGGTCTTGTGTCCCGAGGAAGTTGCTCGCGCAGGCCAACTCGTCGTCCACTGATGCCTTCTACCCGAACATCTCGCCGCAGCTAAGCCAGATCCTAGGGTTCTTGAGAAAGACCAACATACTCATCATGATCAACCCTATCCCTACTTCGCTTACCAATCCGACCCCTGGCCGGAGATGCTGGCGATCTGCCTCTTCCAGCCCAATTCTAGCCGTGTCGACGACAGGTCAAAGATTAAGTACACCAACATGTTCGACCTCACCATGGCGTACGATGCCAAGCTGACGTTGTCGTCCGGCAGCGCGACGAGCCCAAGCAACAGCGCGGATGGGGGACAGGGGTGCGACATCGCAGCAATAGCCAAGGGGCCATAGGTGGTGCGTGGCGAGCGCTGGTGCGACGGAGGCAAACCTGCAAGGCGACCTAGACTACATGTGCACGTAGGTGGGACGTGGATTGTAGTGCCATCCAGAGCAGGGGTGCGTGCTTCAAGCCCAACACAGTGTGCATCCACGCTGTGTACGCCATGAACCAGCTCTACGAAGCCATCGCCCACCAACAATGGAACTGCGACTTCTGCTCCTCCGCCAATTGCGCGTCGCCCTTCTCCCATGGCACCTCGTTTCGAGCGGCCTTTCTACCGACCTCCTTCGCTCCTGTTGCTCCTCCTCTACCAATCTCCGCTTCCGTCGCTTTCCACACCTACGCATAGTTGCAGCTAGGGGTGGATATTGAGTTGGTTCGGATCAGCTCAGTTTGGCTCGATAGGATAACGAGCTAGCCCGGCTCAGCTCGTTATCCTAACGAGCTAAAAGTATGGCTCGGCTTGTTTCACAGCTCATACTAGCTCGTTTGGCTCACAAGCTAGGCAATGCACACGCAGTCGCATAGAGCAGGAGGAGTGAGCGATGGACTCCATGGCCAAAACAACCACTCGGGTAGGGGCTTTTCATCGCTCGGACCTCATCAGAGCTACAGACTCCATGACCGACGAATCGAGGAGGAGGACCACACGGCTGTTGGCACAACGACATCGAGCTTGACCTCGTTGGAGATGTAGACCCATGGCAATAGACCTTCACCACACCTCCTTGGACACCCGAAAGGGAAGAAGAGGGACGGTGAAAGGCGGATGATAGGCACCGCGTGGTGGGGGCTGGCAACCGACGACGAGCTGGCGGCTTGGGCGACGTCTCTACAATGAGAGGAGAGAGAGGAGCAGCAGCAGATTGAGATTGGGGAATGGGCGAACAACAGTACGGGAGATCGAACTCCATCTAGGGTATACAGGATGGGTTTTTGCTTGCTTTTTTCTGATTGGGCTTCGCACATGGACTGCTCAGTTGCTGTGTTGTGCTCGTTTGGCTTGCAAGCAACTCAAGCTGGCTCTTTATAACTAAGAAGCTAAAATGCCGGCTCAACTTGTTAAAAAACTAGGTGAAACCTAGCGCGTTGTTGTAGAAGTTAGTATGGTAACAATAATAAAATAATATATAAAATAGCTAGACAACATAAGATTACGTAATGGTGTGGTTTATGATAATTTAAATTTAAATATTAAATATAAAAGTAAAATGACGTGTCTTTATGAGAGAAGAAAAGAAAAGAGATAATTTGAAGCATAGATTAACCATCTAAGGACTAAAAACAATTGATGTGATATGAGAGAAGAAAAAAATAACATTAACTAAGTGAGGATATATAAAAATGAGGATAAACTATATAGGTATATATAGGATATTATAAAAATAACGAAGAGATATATTGAAATATTATGTGAATTATGTGGGATGATGATTTAACATGCTTGCATTTTAAATCTCTAAAATTTAACAAATTATAAAATTATAGATAATATAGAATGTTTGCATGATGTTTAAATGTAATAATTATTAGTAGATGATGATGTGACATCTTTACATGTTGAGCTTTAAAATTTAATGGGTTGTATAGTAAGATAGGATTAAACGAGTTGAGCTACTCATGAGCCGAGCGTACTAACAAGCTACGTGGTCCAGCCCTAATTGCAGCCGAGCCAACAGAGAGATGAGAAGTTGTTTCACTCACGTATGGGTCCCACATTATTTTTTATTTTTTATTTATACTTTTGGTGTCAGTGCCACGTCTTCTAAAACAGTCTACAATACTGTCATGAAATTATATTTATACCAGCTTTGCAATTTGAAAGACGTGTTATATTTCATATTGTCATGAAATTATGTTTGTACCAGCTTTGCAATTTGCAATTTGAGAGACGTGTTATATTTCGTATTGAGGTTTATGGATGATTTTCAAACTCGGCGGACCTAAAATCCCGAGTTGGACTTGGACGGCGCCAGAGGGCCAGAGACCAGGTCGGACGGCCCAAATGCACGCCGTGGGCCAACCCTCACCTTTGGATTTTGCCACATACATATGCGGGAGGTTTCCGCACCTTTCCGACCCGACCGAACGCCGCTTCTCCAGTTTCCTCTTCCGCTCCGCTCGCTCCCCTCCCCTCCCCTCCCTCCTCGCCGCCTTGGGAGGCCCTAGCCGAGCGACCCACGCGAGCGCCGAGCGGCGGAGGAGCGAGCGCCATGGCGGAGGACGACTACAACGACATGGATATGGGGTTCGCCTATCCCTCACCCTCCCTCCTCGCTTCCGCCGTTACGATTTCGCACCTAGCTAGGGTTTGCTGGTTTCATCGTGGGTTGGTTGCGGGCACGTTGATTGGTAGGGATTTGGGGAGCAGGGAGCTCTCCTTTTTCATGGAAAGGGCTCTAGCTGCTGGTTTTGTGCAGTACGGAGTTTTTTTCTTTTGGCGAATATTTCGTCTATTCTCTCCCGTTGACCTGGATTACGAGGGGTATGATATGAAATTTGTTTGGGAGATGGATGGATGTTTGAGCTTGATTGACCCGTCGTTTTTTTAATCCTGAAATCATGTCACGTTGTGATGTTTGGCTGCTGATTAGGTGACTTCTTTAATTCTTCAGTAAATCCCATGCTTTTTCCCCTTTGCTTCTGTGTTTGTTAATGGTGTATATTATTCATTAATGGGATGACTAAATGGTGCAGCTGTTATCAGGTCTATGGGCAATCGGGTTTAACACAGAATGTCAGAATCTATGCTGATTTCTAGGTGATAGCTGTCCATGAATTATGTGGAGTCTGAACATTCCTAGCCATTAGATGGACTATTGAGTTTAACTCGCCCAGAATCCTTCTGGAATGAGGGTGCATTATGATATTTGTCTTGTTGGGGATAATCCTTCTGGAATGAGGATGCATTACGATATTTGTCTTGTTGGGGATAAGAGTGTTGAACGTTCTTGGCTAAGTTTAATCGACATCTTTTGTATCAATTAAGAATTGGTGCAAACTTTTTTAATTAATGGATCGAAATAACAGAGCTTTTTTGAAGGTGCTGGTTGCTTTTTAGAGTTTGTGGTTTATAAAGAAAGGATGCGTTCACTGATATAGTTTTAAGTTCATGTCTAGCTTGATAAGGCGTTGTAGATATATTGCAGTGAAAAACATACCTATCTTTGCTGATTGTTATGTTCCCTTTTTTGTTATGCTTAGCATCATGTATGCAGTATATAATATATATAGCTACAAATTATTTGAGCGTTATTTGAATTTATGAACTAAAGATGCTTGCTTTTTTTTCTGCAGGTATGAGGATGAGCCCCCAGAGCCTGAGATTGAGGTACGGAGCTGCTGATTTGTCATTTATTGCTGGATTTAACTTTATCAGGAAGAGCTATGCAGCTTATTTACCTTTTCTGAACAGGAAGGAGCTGAGGAAGAGCCTGAGAATAACAATGAGGATGCTGTGGATGATGTGGTTGGGGCTGAAGATGACAAGGAGCATGAAAAGACAGCTCGCCCACGGAAAACATCAAAGTATATGACAAAATACGAGCGTGCACGCATCCTTGGTACACGTGCCTTGCAGATAAGGTATGCTCTTATAAAATATAATTTGTGCCTCACAAATTCAGTTAATTAATTATGTCAATTAAGTTAATTGTGCTTATCTGTTCTGCTTCTGCAGCATGAATGCTCCTGTTATGGTCGAGCTTGAAGGGGAGACTGATCCACTTGAGGTAAAGTTCCGATTTCAGTTTTCGTAGACATAGACACTTCAATCTATACTAGTCCACACACAATGCCGCCTTCTATATTTGCTTGAGCTCTTCATTTCTATGTAGCACATACAAGGTAAGACCAGAGTGAGGGGCAGAGCTTGAAAAATTAGATAATATTTCTGTGACTGCCTTCTCATGCTATATATTTCACAATTATTATATATAATGCGTAACTTTTTTTCTCGAACTCGCAAGAGAATTGCGCGTCATTTCATTAAGAAGAGAGGAAAGTTACATAGGAGGTAAAAACCTCCCCAAGAGCCAAAGAAAAAACACACAAATAAAGGGGAAAAAACAAAACACATGAAGACGACATAAGACCAACAACAATACCAACAAGATGGACTAAGCTTCTAGAGGGAGCGACCGAATATGTGTAACTGTTACAAGGTGTTTGCATATTGTACTTACATGACAGTATGACACATAGAAGCAAAATATAGACACATAAAATATCTTAACAAATCACATCTTCAGTTATAGAGTATAGGCGTAATATGCATGTTCATTGGGGCCATGTACATGCATTTAATCTGTTGGCATACGAAATGAGTGGATTGATGCAAATATTCTGGCAGAATGGGTGGGCCAAAGCTCCCCTCATCTCTTTGTCCCCCTGCTCACTGACTGAAGTCTTCCATAATAAATATTTTATTTTTTGAAATAGATTGATTACTTGAATATTCTATGGTTAGCCATTATGTTGTCTTGTTCTGGAATATACCTATGCATCTTCCTGGAAATAAAGCTGAACTCATGTTAAGATATTTATAGTCCACTAAATAACATACTCTTATTGGTTTAATGGGAGTAGCCATGTTTAACTGGCTGACAATGTGCCCATGGTGATGAAACTATGGAGTTTACATCTTTACAATATGATTATGAGAGTTGTCATGACAAACCAATACAAGGTTATCTGACGGCTATTTGCTCTGCAATAGTTACCAGCCATGGGATGCACCAGTTCCGTATTTCTATTTGCTCCGCAATAGTTACAAGCTACAGTTTGAATCTGTAAGGATAATAGCAATTAAGCTGACTGATAAGTCTTGTGTATGAAAATATGAGAAATGGCTATATAAGTTTAATGTCGTAACTTATTGACACCCTGGGCGCTAGTACTGCCCCGCCCCGCGACTCTGAACGCATTCCTGCGAAGTAGTAAATGCATCCATGGCTGTAAACGTGTTTCCATGATACTCGTTAGTCGTAGTAAATATGCCCTTTGAAGTATAAATGTGTCCCCATGCAATTGTAAAGAGAAGGGTGCTAGTAACGTGCTAGGCAGTACTGATTTACAAATTATCATGGTTTGAACATTATTGTGTTATCCTCTTTCTGATAAAACAGGTTGTTTTGTTGGGTTGGACTACAGATTTAAATGCTTCATGCTTTTGTACAAAAACATCAAAGTAGCTATCAAACAACATTGCCAAAACAATAATAAAATGAAAAAGTTGTGGAGCCTTTTTTTTTTTTTGGGGGGTCAAGTTTCATTGGAAAATAAAAAAAATGTTAATTATCTTCGTCTGATGATCCTTCTCATGAAACTTCAGATTGCCATGAAAGAATTGAGAGCACGCAAGATCCCTTTCACAATCAGGCGGTATTTACCTGATGGAAGGTGAGATACTGAGATGACAAAATCAGAAACTTTATCCAGGCAACTCGACATTGTTTGTAGCTTGACTGTTATTTTCTTTGTTTTGAAATAGCTATGAGGACTGGGGAGTTGATGAGCTCATTGTAGAGGACTCCTGGAAACGGCAAGTTGGTGGGGGCTAAATAACGGGATACAAAACTTCATGTTTTATGTAGTATGGCAAAAGCTTTTAGTTTTGTCAGGCAAGTTAACATGATACTTTCTATGACGAAGGTTGATGTAATGAACTGGTCTATAGTTCAGTTATGTGACCGCTAGGACTGCGCTGTACTTTGGAACTATATTATAATTGCCTGGTTACATGGACTTGTCTGGATTGTTGTGAGCTCAATCTCTTCATAGTGGCATTTTAACAGTCGTCGTTGAACTGTTTGATATTTTGAATGTCCTACAGGATACTTTTATTTGATATATTTGTTGACCTATTTTGCTGACAAGTTTTACACTAGGAGTACTGTAGCTTTAGGGAATTTGGTTTGTTTGCGCCTATCTTCATTTGAATATGAATTTGGTTGTCTTAGATGATTGATTGTTTGATGATTGATGAAGTGATAAGGGGTTGCAGCTGGTTCTTCCTGTTCTGACACTGACCAGATTTCATGGATTCAAGTGCTTACTTTTCTCGAACTACACAATTAATATTGACAAACTTGATAAGCTGAGAACTCACTCCTGCTGACCAGTAATTGATGGTACTTTTTTGAGACCTTGCAACTGACTTTCGTGAACACATAAACCTTGAAATTCTTTTTTTCTGTGAACTGCTCTCGATCCAACATCAAGTATTTGAAGAAGCTGCTCGATTGATCTTTTATCGGGATTGCGACTGTTCTCAAATGATGCTTCTTTAGACTGCACTGTTGACACGATAGCTTGGGTGTGACTTAGACTCAAACCTGCTAACTTGTGATCATTATAGCCCCGATAATGGCTCGCAACTGACTCTTTTGGTTACAACTCAATCTGCTTCGCGTGGTCGAACCTTCAAACGAACGACTAAAAGATATAACTAAACTCATCTTCAATCCGCATTTCAAACCAGTGGTTAAGCTTTTGTCTGACCGTGAATCAATTGTACTGTCCTCTTTGAGGTTGACTGACATTTCTGTGATTTACCAAGAACCTTGACTCTGAACATTGGATACTCCATCGATCGATCGAAATGGAGCATAGACTATGCTCTTTCATTCTAGAGACTCCTGAAACTCGACACTCAAATGATGACGGGAGGTTACACATAAGAATGACTCTCATGCAACTCTTGAACATATTGACTTTTGATTGACTTTTCCATTGGTTGTAATTGCTGACCTGCCTGTTTTGCTTCTGACCTTACTTTGGTGCTATCTGCCTAAACATAACGTGTAGTTGATATTTTTTTCTTGAAACTAACACTGATCACTTAACAAATCAATCTCAAAAGGTTAACCCCACGATATAGCATTCCACTTCTTTGCTTATCTTTTACTCACTCCTCTAGGTTGATAGACCATGAGTTCTGCAGTTGCTTTCTTCGCATAATACCAAAATCTGTACGTTTGCTGAAAACTGCCCTTGATGTTGCCTAGAGTTTCTGTTCTCTGACCAAAACAAGCTCACTTTCATGCCTTGGGTAGAATTGATTCGCAAGGAATGATTCTCTTATCGCATGTTCTGTGGACTGTATCGTATGACTTGACCTCTGCATCCATTTACTCCAGGCAGGGGTGATGAAGCAATTCCATTGTCATCTTCCTAGAAAACACCGAGGTGATTTTCCGAAGACTGTAGCGGTCGCCTGGAACTAAGGATAACCATTCTTGATCCATGTTCACCGCTAAGGTGCAGTTGCACTCGTTGCTTTCCGGAGGAACTTCCAATATTAAGAGTGCGGACATTTCTCTCAAGATGTTATTACCAATTTTTTGTCATTTTTCTCATTTCTTTAAGGTGCCACTAATTCTGACTTTTAAGAATATCGTATCATGCCGAATGCTACGGTGGTATGAACTTTCATGTTTTCTTGATTGACCATTTACTTCCCCTGGTTAGCAATCATTTCTTGGAGTCTAACCAAGCTGGAAAGAACAGGAAAAAAATGAAACTCTAAGTTTCTTATAACACCGACGTTACACAAGTTAACATGTTTTCAAATTCTCAAGATGAATCACAAAAGAAGAGAAACTGTGTAGCTCAAACTTTATTCAAAATTCCCTTCTTATTACATAACTGTCATGAAACTTCTTTGTACAGACAAAAGCACTTGAAGATTTAACAATTGTAAACTGTCGCAGACTTGACTAGCAGACGTCTTGACTATGGCATCTTTTAGTCCTATGACTCTGGCCTGGTTGACTTGATCTGACCTTGCTTACAAACTGGTGCTCCAACGGGGACACTTTGCGTGTAGATCATATTACTTGCCAAGCATCTGTGATGAGGCAACACGAGATGTCTTGTTGGCTTTCCTGGTGACCTGGTGGTTAGAGTGGATCACTGTTTCTTTGGCATTGCTAGCCTTGCTGTTGCTGGTCCTGTAACTTGCGGATATGATGGCGGGTGAACCTTAGAACTTTTGCTGGTGCCCTTAACGATGATATGTCGTGGTGGAAGTTGCATGTTTGAGCGACGACTGGTATCTTTGGCCTTACTGGCGCCTTTTTGCTGGGTCTGACCACATTGTGCTGGAGTTGGGGCAGCTTGCGAAACGCTATTGTTGTAGGTAGTGTTGGTATCTCGAGGTTGTTGGTGCTTGAGCACTGGGCAACCTTCCATTAAATGACCTGGTTTCCCATAGTTGAAGCAACGACGAGCTTATTTTGCTAGTCTTGGGAGTGGACATTTATTGAGACGGTGTCCTGACTTGAGATAATTGCAGCAAATTGGACCTGGTTGTTCATACTGTGCTCTTTTGGGTCTGCAGGCTAGCAGCTGGAACTGAAAGGTGCACTGACTCGTGAGATTTGTTTTCCATGCTTCTGTTACCACTGGTGGTCTTCACTGAGGTTGGGGCTGGTGGATGGTCAGAAACATCTTCACTATTGGTGGTACCAACCATGAGCTGACTGATGGCCCGTCGGGATATCCTTTGGGTCTTTTTCCTTATCTAGGACCAAAATCAGTTGACAGTCCTTTGACATGATCTGTTCCTTCACACAAGAAACATGTGACGATTCTCATGGGACATTCATCTGGCATATGGATGTCCTCCCCACAGTGGTAGGTGTGGACGCACATGCTTGCAGTGTGACCAATTTGTCCATAACGAGTACATGCTTTGAGCTCCATTTCCTCTTCACTATCATCTTTCAAGTTCGCTTCATCATCATCTGAGGATACTTCTTTCGATTCATCATCTTCTGGCTTAGGCAGACCATAGAGCCGGAGATGTCGGGTTAACTGTCGTGCACCACGGAAGGTATTCTGTCTCAGGCGTCGAGAAATCTTCTCAGCATCTTCGGGAATAAACACTGTGCCTGTGACGATCATCTTGCTAGCACGACCTGTATTCCATTCTGGTGACTTTCTCTTCTTAGAGTTGGATGAGTGATGTACCAAAATCTTGGCTGATTATTGACCAGAATCTTTATTCTTTCTTGTGCACTGCATCTCATCTTCGGTCGGGGTCCTGGCACACTTGTCCCATGAACTGTTTCTTACGTCATGACCTTGCTCAATGAAACCATAGCAGGTGTCAAGTGTTTCTCTCCAACCTGATGACGGAGTTGGTGGCAACGTCTCTTGAGAACTTGACGGTAAACTGGCGGGAGTCGTCAGGACTTGCATCGGAACATACTGTCATTGCTCTTGATACTAACCCTGAGCTTGCTCTGAACTTGCATCTGCTGTTGCTGATACTGCCGTTGCATTTGCTGTATCATCATGGCCATTAACTGTGTCTGATTGACCACTACTTGGGCTAGAGTTGGATCCCAGGGGATGAAAGTGAAATACTTGCAGTGTTGTTCTGAGCTGACCCATGAGACGGTTGGGGTTCTGATCCACTGACATTGCCTCTGGCTTTACCCATTTGCTGCAGAAAGAGAAAGGAGGGGACCAGGAAAAAGGTTAAACTAAAGACGAGACCTTAACCCGCTTACAACTGATCTGGTATGAGTGTACTCTTATTGTTCAAGTTGATTAAGCAAACAACCTAGTATAGTCACATCCCCACCACTGATGTGAGCCATACACCTGCACACTGCAAACAACACACAGCCTAGGAACTATCGATGCTACTCTTCCATGAAAGATTGGGTTCTAGGTGAGCTCTGGGAAAACTTCGCTTGATCCTCGAGAAGCGCTGACTCAGCAGCTTGGCTTGATCGGCTTGCTTGAAGCTTGGAGCTTGACTTGACTTTCACCACTTGACGAGCGACTGAGTTTGTCCTCCAGGTTCAACAGCTAAAAGAGGTGAAGGGGGAAAGAAGAGAAATTTACAAATCACTTTGCAAAGACTCCAGAGGGATAGAAGAGATATTTTCGATAAGGTTTTCACGAATTTGTCCTTAGGGTTTGACCATGTGGCTCAACCTACGGTCGAGTTGGCTCGATACCAACTTGTCACGCCTGAAATTCAGCCAAAATTTCCTGACTATTTTATGTATTAAATCCCTGTTCAGAAATCAACCAGGGTACATAAAATGACAAATTAATACACAGATTCAAACGTAAAATAAAGCGTAAAATAAAAATACTTCCGAAGAGGCTCTTAGTCCTCACACCCAAAAACAGTAGCGGAAAAGAAAGACGATACTAGCGGGCTTCACTCCACTCCACGAGCAAACTCAACCGGGTCCGAGCCTTGGTCTTCTAACTCCATCTTCAACTCAGAAGCACTACACTTCTGAAAGGGGGAACAATCGCAAGACTGAGTACAACCACCGTACTCAACAAGCCACACTGAGAAATGCAGACGTACAAGCGGAGACAAGAGTGGCTTGGGGCTATTTTGCATAAATGCGGTTTACAAACATTTAATTGTTTAACATAGTAAAACCGTTGATTAATTAAGGCAATATTAATCTTCCACTGAACAATGTTATCCCCACGTTGAACAGGCCTAACCATTCCACCTAAACTAAACTAGTTACATTAAATCAAATTATTCAGTAGTGGGACTAATCATGGTGAATCTGGTCGATCGCCCATAACCGCGGGCACGACTATTTGAATAGTTTTACTCTGATTAGAGGTGCACATCTTTACCCACAAGACACGATTCCACACATGTTACCATGTCCCGAAGTACCGCCATGATACTGCAAAGGGGGAAATAATGACAAGACCTTTCACATAACTCCCCCTAACCAAGCGATACCACACCAAGGTTTCGCCTCCACTCCCTAAGGGTAATGGGCAGCCCCCCGAGTGCCACGGTGAATCCGGAAGCCGATCAACCCGTAAAACTGGGGCCGACCCAACTCCATCACACCCACCCTCACTAGGGTACGTTGGTCAGAAGAAAGCTATACTACGAGTCAAGCAGTTGCCCATTCTTGCTTGTGGTAAGCACTGTAATTCTTTCAGGGTTTCCCATGAACCGGTCCTTAATTGCCATGGGTGCACCATCCAAAACCATGCACCCACAACCCACCATTATGTCATATTTTAGTTGAGATAATAATGACCAATAAGACGTGGTCAGGTGTATCGGGCTTGCAGCTCATCAGAGACTAGAATGAATAGTGCAATTATCCCATTTAGTGAGCTAGTGGTATTTAAGCATGGCTAAGCATATAATTCTAGCTAAAATCAACATTAATGACTAAAGCTAGTCAAGTTATCACCCGAGGTTAACAAAGGACAGATATCAAGTAAATAAGACACAAATAAGCAGATAGGTATTCCATCATTCCATGTAATTAGCAAAACAATGCAATTTTATTTGCAAACGTAAAACATTTATAAAAATAGGATCAATATGCTTCAAGGGAAGTGTGACTTGCCTTGCATCTTCAAACGGACTTCTGGACTCTTTTCCTCACGAGCACGAACTCCAGAAACGACGGAATCTACACGTTGGCAAGTAAAATGAGGAAAACACTAATAAAAATCAAATAAACAGTACATAAAAGTAAACAAACATGTAGAGCTCAATTTTAGATGAATTTTGCAATTTGAATGGCCCAATTTGGAGTTCGTATGAATTAGATATGAAATTTAGAAGTTTTGGACCATTTAAATGAATTCTAGAAATTAAAACGATTTATTGTGTAATATTTAATTATTTTTACAAAACAAGGCTGACGTCAACAAAACAAGGGCTGACGTCAGCAAGGACGGACGCGGGATGACGTCGCAAGCCGAATGCTGACGTCAGCGCTGACGCAAGCAAGGGCCAACGTTAGCGGGATCAGGGGCTGACGTCAGCGGCGACGCACGGTGTTCACGGTGGACCTGATCCACGGGGACTAGTCACACGGCGCACCACGTGGCAACATCTGAGTGGTCGAGGCAGCGCGCGATCGGATGGCCGAGTGGCGCTAGGGTTAGGGTTTGCGGCGGTGGCGGCGGCCATCCATGGCACGGCGGTGCAATTGGACGACGACGACGTGTGGGCGAACGAGCGGCCCGATCTACCGCGCGGTAGGTCGGACGGCGCGCGCGGCTAGGAGGGTTAGGGTTTGCGCCGGCGGCGGCCGAGCTTCGGCTTGGCCGGCCATGGCCGCGTGGTGGCCGGCCGGCTCGTCGGCGACATGGGAAGCGGCGGTGGGCGACGGTGCGACGCATGAGAAACGGCGTGGGACGGTGCAGCGGCTCGGGACCACGCGACGACGACGGGCGGCACGGGTTCGGCTTGCGCGCGGGAAGGAACAGGAAGGGAGTAGAGCGGCTCACTGGAGATGGAGGGACGACGGTGGCGACGGCGGCGGCGGCGCTCGGCGGAATTAGGGCAAAACACGGTCGGGCGACAAAGGGAAACGCGGCGGACGGCGCGGGAAGTTTTATAGGGGGTTTTGGTGGCCGGACGGCTGAATTCTTCGCCGGCGCAATCAGAATCGGGGATAGGGAGAGAAAAGCGATGGCGGCGGTTTGGATCCGATACCGACCATTGCGGGGTATGGGAACGGCGGCACGAGACGCGGGGAGGAGCGTGCGGGCTCGGCATGGGCTCGACATGGCTTGAGGCGGCGCGGAAGAGGTGGGGCGCGGCGGCGCGCATGGCAGCGACGGCTCAGGCCGCCAGGCGCGGGAGGGGCGACCCTGACAGGTAGGGCCCACCTGTTGGCGGTTTTGGGAGAGAGGACAGAGGGTGACGGGTGGGGCCCACACGTCAGCGGCTCGGAGAGGGAGGGACGCAATGCGGACTTTGCGTTGCGCGGGAGGAGACGGGCCGGGCCGGCCGAGGGAGAGAGAGACGGCGACGTCGGTTGGGCTGGGCCGAAAAGGGCAAATGCGGACTTTTTGGGCCGTTTCCGGCCCAGATCAATAGGGAGGATTTTAATTTGTTTTTCATTTTAAATTATTCCATAAATGCTCCTTGATTTTTTATAAATACTTTCAGTGCTTAAATAATTTCATGAAAGTTCCTAAAAATAGATGAACACCCAAAGTATTTAATAAAAATATCTCAAGGTCATTTAGTGATCAATTTATTTATTTAAGTAATTATTGAAGTGTTCTTTGTAGTATTAAAATTATTTCTGGAGCTCCAAAATTTCACGAAAAATTTCAGAGAGTATTTTAGGGAATGGAGAATATTTCAAAAATATTTTCAGCCATGATCTTTAAATGAAAATTTAATTTTATTAATAGTTTCACTTGATTTATTTTGCTTTTCATTTTAATTATTTTCTAGAAAATGATTTATTAAATGGTTTTAATCTCGAACAAAAATTGGGCTGTGACAAAGGACAAGACCAAGAGGATGTGCATTGACTATCGCCCACTTAATGAGGTCATTATAAAGAACAAGTATCCTCTACCGCAGATTGATGACTTGTTTGACCAACTCAAGCGAGCAAAGTGTTCTCCAAGATGGACCTGCGATCAGGCTACCATCAATTAAGGATTCGAGAGGAGGACTTTCTCAAGACCGCCTTCATCACTTGGTATGGTTTGTACGAGTGTACAGTCATGTCTTTTGGACTTACCAATGCACCTGCATTTTTAATGAACTTGATGAACAAGATGTTTATGAAATTTCTGGACAAGTTTGTCATGGTGTTCATTGACGACATTCTGCTCTATTCCAAGACCGAGGAGGAACACGAGCATCATCTTCGGTTAGTTATCAAGAAGTTGAGGGATCATCTTCATGTGGATTCCACATGAAGTGCCAGGTTCAGAAAATGTGCCTTTTGCTTAAAGAAAGTACAGTTCCTCGGTCACATCGTGAATGCCCAAGGAGTAGTGGTGGACCCATCGAATGTGGAGTCAGTTACCAAGTGGACCCCACTAAACATCGTTACCCAGATTCGAAGTTTTTATGGACTCGCGGGTTATTACCGTCGGTTCATTGAGAATTTTTCTCGAATGGCCAAGCCAATGACGCAATTATTGAAGAAAGATGAAAAATTCAAGTGATCCACAGAATGTAACAAGAGTTTTGAAGAGCTTAAGAAGAAGCTGGTGTCTGCGTGAGTCTTAATATTGTCGAATCCAACGAAAGATTTCCAAGTGTATTGCGATGCATCCAGCCAAGGGCTAGGATATGTGTTGATGCAAGATGGCAAAGTGGTTGCATATGCCTCTCGTCAGTTGCATCCATATGAGAGCAACTATCCAACCCATGACCTAGAGTTAGCTATAGTGGTCCATGCTTTGAAAATCTGGTGGCACTATTCTATCGGCAACTGTTGTGAAGTGTATACAGATCACAAAAGCTTAAAGTATATCTTCACTCAATTGAATTTAAACCTTGCCAGCAAAGATGGTTGGAATTGATCAAATATTATGACTTGGGAATACACTATCACCCTAGCAAAGCTAATGTGGTAGCAGATGCTTTGAGCCAGAAAAGTTACTGCAACACCATTAACACGGAGGGAATGTGTAGCAAGTTGCAGCAAGATTTGGAGCGCCTAAACCTACGAATTGTGGAATTTGGGTTTGTGGCCGCGCTTGAAGCTCAACCCACTCTCATAGATCAAATTCTGGCAGCTCAAGCGTCAGATCCTAAGATAGCTGAACCCAAGAAGAAGAGAGTCGAAAAAGCTCGTGATTTCACTGAAGACGAACTTGGAATAATATGGATGGGAAAAAAGATTGTGTGTACCTGAAGACAAAGAATTGAAGAATCTGATCCTCGCAGAAGCTAATCAGACCTAATATTTATTATATTCATCCAGGGAGTACAAAGATGTATCAAGATCTCAAGGAGAAGTTTTAGTGGGTCAGTATGAGGAGAGAAATAGCTGAATTCATCACACTCTGTGATGTTTGTCAGTGAGTAAAGGCAAAACATCAACGATCCGCACGACTGTTATAACCTCTCCAAATCCCGGAGTGAAAATGGGAATAAATTGGAATGGATTTCATCACTGGTTTACCTTGAACGTCATTAGGACATGATTCAATTTGGGTCATCATGGATCGACTCACGAAGGTGGCTCATTTTATCCCAGTGCATACCACTTATTTGGGAAAGAAGTTTGCAGAACTTTACCTCACTAGAATCATGTGCTTACATGGGGTGCCTAAGAAGATCGTGTCAGATCGGGGGAGTCAGTTTACTTCCAAGTTCTGGCAGAAGTTGCAAGAAGAGCTTGGTACTCGTTTGAACTTCAGTACAGCTTATCACCCGCAAACTGATGGTCAAACTGAGAGAGTAAATCAAAATTTGGAGGATATGTTGAGAGCATGTGCGCTTGAGTTTGGAGGAGCATGAGACAAGAGTTTACCTTATGCAGAATTCTCCTACAACAACAGTTACCAAGCTAGTTTGCAAATGGCACCGTTTGAGGCATTGTATGGGCGGAAGTGTCGTACACCACTTTTCTGGGATCAGACTGGTGAGCGTCAGTTGTTCAGAACTGAAGTGTTAAGTGAGGCAGAAGCAAAAGTTCGAACTATCAGAGAAAGGTTGAGAATTGCGCAGTCTCGACAGAAGAGCTACGTAGACAACCGACGTCGAGATCTCACTTTTGAAGCAGGGGACTATGTGTATCTTCGTGACACACAGCTTCAGGGAGAGCACCGTTTCCAGACCAAAGGCAAGTTGGCATCATGTTTTGTGGGACCATACAGAATTCGAGAACGCCGAGGAGAAGTTGCTTACCAGCTCGAGCTTCCATCCAATATGGCTGGTATTCACGACGTATTCCATGTTTCTCAGTTGAAGAAATGTTTGGGAGTACCAGAAGAGCAGGCGAGTCCGGACCAAATTGAGATTCAAGAGGACTTGACCTACATGGAGAAGCCGGCCCGTATCCTTGAAACCAGTGAGAGAAGAACCCGAAACAAGGTTATCAGGTTTTGCACAGTTCAGTGGACTCATCACTCAGAAGAAGAGGCTACTTGGAAAAGAGAAGATGAGTTGAAGGCCGCTCACCCACACCTCTTCGCCAGTACCTCCGAATCTCGGGTCGAGATTCCGTTTCAGGGGGATAGGTTTGTCACATCGTGAAGTTTTTCCCCATTTAGAAATAATTTAAATAATTCCCCAAAAATAATTTGAATTTTTTTGTTAACCTAGAGCAAAAATAATTTCAGAATGCAATTTATAAGTGGAAATGGCATGGTAGAATTTTTCTTAAATTCTACATGTCAAAATATATTAACTGGATTTTTAGTGGAATTGTGAGAGCATTAGAAATAATTTTTAACCATTTAAATCAATTCTCGGAATTAATTAATCCCATGGAAATCTTTTTCTCTCTCCAATCATTTTCCTCTTGTTTTTTTGTTCTCGGGCCGCCGACCCAACCTTCCCGTCGGCCCAGCCGCCCCCGCGCGCGTGTTTCCCCTCTCCCCACCGTGGGCCATAGCCCATGAGCTACGCTGCACCGAGCCGAAGTCCACCACCCCTCTCTCCCACTCGTGGGTCGCTGACAGGTGGGGCTCCCATGTCATGCCCGTCCTCTCCTCGCGCCCGAGCCCGCGCCGTCGATGCGCCGCGCCACCGCGCCATCTCGGCCGCTCGCGCCGCGCCACCCCGCGCGAATCTTGGCTGTCCCCGTGCCAAATCTGCGCTGCACGTCGCGCTGCCCCTCCCCGCTCACGCATCGCCCTTATCCGCTATTGTCTAGTAATAGATGCTAGCCGATTAGGGTTAGACAACAATATTGATCTAGATTATATAGCATATATGATAACTTGACGATTTATGTAAACAAGATTAGAGTGTCATAAAAATGTAAGCACTAATCCCGAGAGCGCAAGCCGTCATAACAAGGTTTACCTATCGTCGGAGATCGAACCTGATGTAGCCCAACTCGAAAGCAAGAATCATCAAAACAAACGAAAGTGAAAAGGTGGCGAAGCGCCAAAGGTGTTATTGAACTGATTATTGTTTGATTACATGGTCTTGGGCTATATTTATATCCAAATACAAAACATGTCCTTGTCGGACATGACTCTTATCTCTATTACAACTCAAAGTACGAATAAGTCTCTTAGGCGGACTCTTACCGACACAATCTGTAAGGGAACTATTTAAAACAACCTAATTAATAGATACAATTGCCTTTTTTGGACTCTATCCACATAAGGCAATCCTCATGAAGCGCTTCAACCTGAATCGTCATTGGTTCCAATGTCCTCTTACCGAAATCAGCTACATCGGCTTACCTTGTCCGATTCGGTATGAGCCGATTGAACACTTTAGCCGATTCGGTATCAGTCGATGAACTTCTTAGCCGATTCGGCTTGTGACTGGTGAGTACTCTATTTTCGAAGAACACGGTCTCCTCCAAATCTGCCTCGGCCTTGATTCCAAATCCGATTCATGACTTGCCAAATTTGGTCGTTAACACATGCCCCCCAAGTCCGCTGAATTTATAATTTTGTGGATTTGTCTAATCTTATCTCCGAGAAAATCTAGGGCATTCCATTTTGGCAGTTATCGCACCTCTTTAAGTAATAACCAGCACCTTGAAGTTTTTCACGCCGTTGATTCCGTTTTCACCGCTCTAGCCACAGCTGTCTCCAACCTCACCGGATATTTCCTCCAAGCCCTCGGCGAACCCATAGGCGCTCTCCTTGTGGCGACGATCCCATGTCCGGTGATGTCGACCTCTGCCAACCCATCTTGTACTCTATCGGCTGAATTCCCTGAGGTAAGCCCTATCGGCTATAACTCCTTTTGTTTCTGCAGATTGGTTTTGTTCTTTTTGATTTGCTTTTCTCTACTATAGCATCTCTCCAACCAAATTGCAATTCCCAGTTTAGTCCATCCGAACCAATTCTTCTTGGGTCCAATCGGCAATATAGACCCCACTGAGTTCATAAATGCCGAGACCAATAGGATTCCTTACAGATTGACAAACCCTAGTTTGGCTCATGGACTAGAACTTTCAAGTCTTGGTCATCCACTGACAAAACCTGGCTGGCTTGGTACAACAGAGTATCGGCTAACAAGCAGACCCACTGGGAAGAACTTGGAATAGTGCAGTGCTTAGCCCTGACCATAGCCAACATGACCAAAGATGAGCCCATGCTATCGGCTGCAACTTACTTCTAGTCCAACACTCTGAATGTTTTCTTCTTCAACCAAGCCCCAATGACACTAACTCTCTTGGACATGGTCATGATCATGGGTTTGGATATCATCTCGTCGGCTAACCCAGTTAGCTTGAACACCAAGAACCAATTCTTTTTCAGAACCTGAGCCATCGGTGGTTGGAATGGCTTCATCAGTCAGAACATGGGAACTGGCCCAGTGACCCCCAAGGAACATGTAGCCTTCTTGTTGATGTGGCTAGAAAAATTCTTATTTTGCGGTCCAAGCTGCGGTCCTACCACCAACTGCAGCATGTGGCTGAAGCCCTAGTAGATAAGAAGCAACTTCCCTTGGGCAAGTATCTACTAGGATATCTTTATCAGACTTTTAATTCTGCATCGGCTAAGATTGCCACAGACTCTGCCATCGACACTAGTGGCCCTTGGTGGCTATTGCAGATTTGGCTCAATTTGCACACTCTCAAGGCTGCTCAAAGGCCAGAATTAGTAGAAGCCGATTTTCCATCAGTGCAGCCGACCACAGATGAGGATGGTAATGAGATGACAACTCGCCGATGCATGTCCTTTGGAGAGGTAGGCATCTTCATATGGTGGATCCAAGCTATCGGCTGACCTCTTTAGAGACTGGTTCGGCAACTTCTATGAAGGATTCCCAAGGGACTCAAGAATTTGGTTTGCATATAAACACTCTGAAGATTTTGAGCTCCTAGGCGACTTCAGATTCGATGAGATCAATTCTGAGAAGTTTAAAAAATTCAGAGAAGTCTTCACAACCGCCATATCTCCCTGCATCCTCCCCATCAGCATCCATCAAGGCAGAAATGTCTAAGTTTCATATGAGTTCTACCATCCCATGAGTGCTGCCAGACAATTGGGCATGGGTTAGCTGCCGATCAGTTTGTACTTTGCGGACAGGATCAAAGCCAGGGGGAAATCACTTCGGGCCTCATGATGGACAGACTGCTAAATATTCAAGGCCCTCCGCTTGGCAACATTGACAACATTGAATTGACCATAATGAGGAGTACAATCTTTGACCGATGGTGGATAGAGTGGAAGAAACATCTTTTTCACCAATCGGTTTCAATGTACTTGACTACTATATACCCGAAGTCGGTTCCACAAGTAAGCATTCTTCCTTTTCGTCAAATTCTTTATCGTCGGCTAACACCTTTCAATATTTGACCACTTATTTCTCTTTGTTTTGCAGACCATAGACTCCTCACCTCCTCGTGCCAGCCAAAGTGGAGCAGTCATACATTATGCTGCAGGGATTATTCCAAACGGTGGCGGGTTGAATCCTTCAAGAATAGGCTACGATGCCCCCAAGACGACCTCCTTACTCCACGGTCAAACTCGCCAGCCGATCCCCTCTGAAGCTGGAAGAAAGAAAAGAATCATCGGCTGTGGATCCATCGGCTGCAAAGAAAAAGGCTTCCAAGAAACAAAACACCACTGCAGTCGATGATCAGCCCACTCTGGATCCAATTTTAGAGGAGTTCTTAGATCAAGAAGAAATGGAGGAAGCCGTCGATGATGCTGCTGCCGACGTGAGTGAAACCAAAAGAACTACGAAAACACCTCTAGCCGATGCGCCAACCCTTCAAAGGACTCCTTCTCCAAAATGCCAGACTCGTCCTCCTCCAGTATGAATTTCTCTAGAGTTTACTTCCTTCAAATATTGATATTCCAATCCTGACTAAACTCTTTTACTTACAAAAAAGAAGCTAGCCACCAAGAATAAACCAACTCCAGCTCCATCGATAACTCTGAACTCAAAATTTCTTTTAACTTTTCAATCAATCGATGTTGAGTCAAACTTGTCTTCTTTTTTTGTTAAGTCCCCTCGCTCTCCAACGCCTACCCACCATGCATCCAGTGAACACACTCCATCGATTGTGGGCAGCCATCATGTAGCAGAAGAAGCAACTCCTATCATCCCTGTAAGTATCTCCTCTAAACTCCATATCGGCTGTCTTGAGTTCTTCAACACTTAACAATCCCAACATCCTCTTTTTCAGGTTCTAGCCGATATGTTCTCTTTTGACATAAGATAATTCATGGATGAAGAGGAAGAGACCACAAGCAAAGCCATAGACCCCTTGCCGATGACCTGAAGGCTTCACTCTTAGACATTGCTCATTGGCTAGAGAGCTCCTTGGATAGCTTGGTCGTCGATTGCGGGCCGATCAGGTGAAGGTTTGAAGAAATCCAAGACCAAATCCCAGACAACCTTGCTGACATCATCTCTCAAGCAGTATTCCTTGAACAATACTGATTCAAGCTGGAGAGGGCACGACAAAGAATTGCTGATCGGCGAGAAAGGAAAGATCTTGAAGCCACCATCCAAGCTAATCGACAATCAATCACCGAAGACATGGATAAGCTTGATGAAATGATCGTCGGGCCAAGCTCCATTCAGGCCAGCATTGATCGGCTGGAGAATTGCAAGGCGAAGCTACTAGCCGAACTGGAGCAATGCAATGCTGACTTAGCATCGAAAAAGCAAAAACTTGCCAATCTCCCCAGGGCCATTCAAGAGCAAAAATCCAAGTTGAAGACATGTGTTAAGCATTTGTCAGATTTAACCAAGACCCTGAAGGTGATCGCAGGAACCGATGCTACCGACGCCCAAGCCATTGATGAAATAGAGACAATTAGTCAAAGGGATATATCAGCTATAAACAAGCTTGTGTCCGGATGAGCCGATTCCTCTGCAATAGGAGCTTGAAACTGTTGTAAACTCTTCTGCTGATTCTTGTAATAGGGGCGCTTCAAACTTTTGTAAACTCTTTGTGAACTTCTGTAACATAACTTTTGTGAAAAAAATATTAATCCACATATTTTTGTATGCATGTGTGCCCCCCTAATTTTATAATGCCAACCAAATATTGATAAAACTATGACTTGAGTAAGGGCGATATCACAAATATCGACCATCACACATCGATAGAACACAACCGATTATGATAAGTTAAAAAGACTAAGTGCGATATAACTTATATCGACCATCTAAAGGCGATGTTAACACATCGGTTACCATGTATCGGCATAACACAACCGATCATGAATTGATCCAAACACTTGGGTAATATTTTTTCAAATATCTCGTTGAGAGCCCTTCCAAAAACTTCTCCATCAAGCCCTTGAAACATATAAGCTCCCTTAGAAACCGACTTGTAGATCCGAAAAGGCTCTTCCCGATTTGGTGACCACTTGCTGAATTTATTATCACAAGTTCCAATCGGCAGAATCAATTTCCAAACCAACTTGCCTTCTGAAAAAGATTTTGGCACAACTTTCTTATTATAATGATGAGCAATTCTCTCCTTATCTTTCTTTACTTTCTCCAAAGCACGCATCCTAGATTGAACCAACTCTTTCGATTCATCTACCATGAGATTATGATAGTCGTCGGCTGTCATCTCATCTTGCAAATCAATTCTCCTTGAGCCGATGACACTTTCCCATGGTAGCACGACTTCATGCTCATAAACTAGCTTGTAAGGAGGAACCTGGATCGATCCATGGCAAGCCATCCAATAAGACCACAATGCCTCGGCCAATCGACTATGCCATTGCTTTGGAAACTCAGAAATATTTCTTTTAATCAAACTTTTGTTGGATGCTTCTGCTTGTCCATTAGCTTGTGCATAATATGGTGAAGAATTCAACAACTTAATCCTCATGCTTTCCGCAAATTGGACAAACTCATCTCATACAAAGATAGATCCCTGATCAGTTGTGATAGTCTGAGGGACACCAAATCGGTATATAATATGCTCTTTAACAAACTGAATTGCATCCCTAGAATCAACCTTCTTTAATGGTATTGCTTCCACTCACTTTGTGAAATAATTTGTTACGATCAATATAAACTTATGTCCTTTGCTTGAAGGTGGATTGATCTGGCCGATCATGTCGATTCCCCAACCTCTGAATGACCATGGCTTGATTATAGGATTCATAGCCAATGCTGGTGCTCTTTGAATTGCTCCGAATTTCTGGCAATCTTGACAACCATTATAATATTTGAAATAATCCTCTAGCATTGTCGGCCAAAAATACTCAGCTTGTCGGAGCAACCACTTCATCTTATGAGCCGATTGATGAGTACCGCATATACCTTCATGCACTTCTCTCATTACAACTTTTGCTTGATCAGCACTCAAACATTTTAGCAACACCCCATCAATTGTCCGATAATATAGCTCATCATCCAACAAGACATATCACAAAGCTTTATATCGTAATTTTCTCGAAGCCGATTGAGAAGGATTCTTCAAATAATTAAATACATCATACCTCCAGTCATCGGCTGCGATTGTAGTGATTTCTACCTCATTATATTTCACCATCGCCCCTTATCCCGATGTCCCCTGAGCCAAATCATTGGCTTCAACGTTCTGCTCTCGAGAAATATGCCTCAAAGTCACCAACCGAAAACTATCCATCAATTCTCGACACTTCTCGTTGTATATCATCAATGTATCATTTTTGCACTCATATTCCCCAGCTAACTGGTTGATAACCAACAAAGAATCACCCATGATTTCAACAGCATCTGTTTCAACTTCCTTTAAGAGTTGTAAGCCCTTGAGAACTACCTCTTACTCAGCTTAATTATTGGTGGCATAAGACCTAATAGTATAAGCAAATTCAAAACTTGCCCCCTAGGTGATATTATGACCAAGCCGATACCACAACCATGAGTACAAAACAATCCATCAAAAAACAACGTCCAAGGCACTATGTCAACCGAGCCGATTGAGTCATCACGATGTTCGACAATAAAATCGGCTATGGCTTACCCCTTGACTGCTTTGGGCGATTCACATCTGAGATTAAATTCCGGTAAGGTATAGATCCACTTTCCAACTCCTCCTTTCAACACCGGAGCCAATAGCATGTAACGACATCGGCCTTGCAAATTATGGTGCATTCATTGGATAACAAATAATGCCTCAACTTTGTGCAAGAAAAATACAAACATAAGCACAATTTCTCCACCGGAGAATACCTTGTCTCTGCATAAATAAGCCTTCTGCTTCAATAAAAGATTGCTCTCTCCTTGCCCTCAAATTTCTAAATCAAGAACGAGCCGATTGACTTCTCATCAAATGACAAGTACAACTTGAAAGGTACTCCTTTTTGTGGAGGAATCATAACTAGAGGGGAACTCAAATATTCCTTAATATTATCCAAGGTCTTTTGTTGCTCCGCCCCCAAGTAAACTCCTGATCGGCTTTCAATCTGAGTAAAGGTGTAAAGGACTCCATCTTTCAACATAAGTTAGAAAAGAATCTCCTGATAAAATTTACCTTGCCGACCAAAGACTGCAATTGTTTCTTATCTCCTGGAGGTTGGATATTCTTGATTGCATTAATGCTCCTCTGTGTTACCTCAATCTCCCTCTCGTGAACAAGAAAACCCAAGAACTGTCCAGCCGATACACCAAAAGCACATTTTGTAGGATTCATCTTCAAGTCATATTTCCTTGTTCTTTCGAGCACTTTGCTCAAATCGGTTATATGATCGTCAATCTCCTTTGACTTCACTACTACATCATCAATATAGATCTCAACCAACAAGCCAATCAGATCATGAAATATGTAATTTATGGCCCATTGATATGTAGCTCCAGCATTCTTCAAACCAAAAGTCATCATAACCCACTCATACAAGCTGATTGCGCCAGGACATCTAAAAATAGTCTTCTTGTGCCATAAAAATCTGACTGTATCCAACATTGTCATCCATAAAACTTATAATCTTATGCCCTGAAGCAGCATCAACCAATTGATCGGTAATCGGCATTGGGTGCTCATCCTTAGGGGTAGCCTTGTTTAGATCTCAAAAATCAATGCAAACCCTAAGTTTACTGTTCTTCTTGATAACTGGAACTATATTAGAAACCCACTCAGCATATCGGCATGGCCAAATAAAACTAGCATCATACAATCGGGTGATTTCAGCTTTAATAGCATCATACATATCGACTTTAAATCTTCTAGGTGGTTGTTTATATGGTCGATATCCTGGTTTGATAGGAAGCCGATGTTCTACAATCGATCGGCTAAGTCCTGGCATCTCAAAATATTCTCAAGCAAAGCAATCTTTATATTCTTTCAAAATTTCTATTAGCTCGGTTCTAAAATGAGAAGACAAATTTTTATTGATAAAAAATAGCCTAGGCCTATCTCCTGGACCTATATCCACTTCTTCCAAATCATCGACCGACATAAAACCTTGTCCCAATTTGCCATCGAGATCATCTACAATGTTCTTGGTGTAGAAACTTGAACCCTCCACGACGCCCTCAAAGCTATAAATGGGGCTCTTCATCTTCAATTGGCTGTATGTCACAATCGGAGACTTTTAGATAATCTCCTTCCCAATTTTTTTCAGACAAGCAATCAATTCTATCCATCTCCCAAATAGTTAAATTGGCATTAGCAACATTGACTGACTTGTCGGCTAGCACGATTTCTACCTTGTCACCTTGCCATTGGATTAAACTCTGATGCATGGTCGAAGGAATACAACAATTCGCATGAACCCAATCCCTTCCAAGCAACAGACTATATGAACCCTTCCCATCGATGACAAAAAACATGGTAGAAACAGTTTTGCTGCCAATTGTCAATTCCACATTCAACACTCCTTTGGTTTCTGATGGATTGCCACCAAAATCTCTAAGAACCATGTTGGTTTTGATGAGATCATCTGAATTCCTGCCCAACTTCTTGAATGTAGCATATGACATCAAGTTCACAGCAGCTCCACCATCAACCAACATTTTAGACATCGACTTGCCATTGACAAATCCTTTGACATACAATGGCTTGAGGTGCCGATGCCCTGTTCCTTTTGGCTTCTCAAAGATAGCTTGTTATGGAGATAACACCAATTTGCCCAAGGATTCTTCCATAACATCTGCATCGACCTGGATAGCCTCATATTCTGCTGGTAGCACAAAAACCATATTAACCGACGCAGAAGCAACAACCTTCCCCTTAGCCAGCTTTTTGCCTTATCGGCTTTAACCTCATCGGCTGAAAGTACCTTACTCTTTACACGTCACTCTTTAGCCGATGTCTGCTTTTTCCTCTTTAGCCGATGGTTGATCTGCTCTTGAACCTCTTGGAAACGCTCCCTCCTCCTCATCCTTTGAACCACCCTCTTCTGGTTCTTAGTAAAAATACTAAAAGGGTGCCATTGTGGGTTCCTGGTCTCATCTTCATCATCATCATCAAAATCCTCTCGTGAAAAATCCTGATGAGTTGGACCCAACCTCTAATGAACAGGTAATTTCCTCTGTGTTAGCTGATTTTCCCTTGGATAAGATCGGCTTGGTCGTCCAGCATAATCCTCATCGTAGTTGCTGCATGCTGGAAAATCTTTTATTGATGGCAGTCTCATCCCTTCATTCCAGCAAAACCTGAAGAATTCATAACTTCAATGGAGATCAAAACTGTCATCTTCCTCATAATATCTCTCTCCCTGTCTATCATACTTCCTCTGGTACTTGTCGATGATCTTGACAGTTACGTTGTGTGGCCCAATATCACATACCCAAATTCTAGGGTCAAAGAATTTTGTCAAAACCACATGACAGTGAAGTTTTTCAATTTTGAGAACCAAAATTTTTCATTTCTAAGTTAGGTGAATTATTTCAACCTATTGCATGAATTAAATTTGAGAGTAAATCAAAAACTTTTAAATTCCCAACGCTGAGCATAGTTGCAAATCATACATGTGTGCAAGTATGTGCATACAAGAAGTGTTTTGAAAATGAGTCGTCTGTGCTACTGAATTTTGGTCTTGCATTTCATTATAGGACTCATAAGCAACAAACTAAAAGATTAAAAATTTGCCAAAACAAACTGCAGCCAACATTGGGTGTCAATAAATGGACATAAAAATTTTAATCCAAGGTTCACCTCCTCAGCCCAAGAGGAAATTTAATATGAACCCAATGACTATAATAGATGCATGCACATAGAGTAAACACCTAAACCTAGGAAGGCTATCCTAATTTTATAGAATAAACCATATTAGGTAAAATCGTAAAAAATTCATGTAGGTGTAAAACATTAAATTCAACCCAATGTAATTTTGGTGAAATTTAATAACTTATTTTGATACCTTAAACAAAATGGGGAAAAGTAGTCAAATAATAGGATGATTAATATCCTAAATCGGCTAAAATAATAACTTGCCTAAACGATCATTAAAATGCACAAAAGCATATATAGAAAATAATTTATTAAAATAATATGTTAATTAACATGAATAAATATAATTTTTTTAGAATTTTTCTTCTCTGTTTAAGCCTTTAAAAATTCAAACAATTCTCCAAATACCCCATCTTTATTTAATTTCTGAGAACAATCTTGATTTTTAATGCAACCAAATAAAATGGAATCTAAGAATGATCTTCCACCTCCAGTAAAAATTTAACAAATTTATCATGTCCACAAATTATATTATGAAGCTACAAAGATTAGAGAGAGAAATAATCTGAAAATTCGCTTCAAATCGTTTTTACTCAGGATTTTACCCAACCCACTCCTATTTGCCTTGCCCTCTTCACCCTGGACCCACTTGACAGCCCCTCTAGCTTGCTCTCCCTCTGTCCCTCGCTTCAACCGACCGTGAATGGGAGAAACCGAGCCGGCTGCGCCCGACACGGGTCGAGGAGCGGCGACGCCGAGCTCCAGCTCACCCTCCACCTCACCGCCTATATTTCATCTACACGCTGCACCTCCTCCTCGCCTCCGCCGCTTCATCATTTTCTTCCTCCTTGCCTCCATCACCCTCACCACCGCCATGTCTGCTTCTTCGCCACACTCACCTCGACGCCGCAAGAAGTGCAACAACAGCAGCAAAGTCAGCCAAGCTCCCATCCTTTTCTCTCTCTAACTCTTTCTTCTCTCTAGACTACTCTATCTCCATCACTAGCTGCTAGCCATCGCCTTCAAGATCTGATTGGAGGAAGAGCAGCGAGAGAGGAGGAGAAGGAGGAGCTATGGAGCTCTACTGTGGAGGAGGAGGCAAGGACGAGTTGGATGATACGTGCATGGCCACCAGCGACAACCACGACAAACCACGACAAAATTCCCAGCCAAAACCGATCTACTGGAGATTAGGAGCCAAGGACTGAACTTTGAAAATTGGAACAAACCTAGGATCCATTGTATAAACGTACCATTAAATGACATGTGGGACATGGATCCATCTGTAAATACACGAAAACTCGAGGACTCTTAATAAAATTTGTTTCAGCACGTGCAAAAGGACCAAAACATTTTCAAATTTGCTGAAAAGATAGCACAACTTGTAAAATCCATATAAAATCCAATTTAACCCACTTTGGAGTGAAACAAATTTGATAATGAACTTTAATTTAATGAACTTTAATTTAGAATTGTAAATGACACTTACAGTGCAAATTTAGTCTCAAAAATTTAAATAAGTCTCAAAAATTTAAATAAGGAAAGTCACAAAAATTTAAATAAGGAAAGTCACACATAGAGATTGTACAAACTTATATTAAAATTTAAATAAGGAAAGTCATATATAAAATTTAGTCTCAAATTTGGAAAGTCATACATAGAGATTGTACAAACTTATATTAAAATTTAAATAAGAAAAGTTATAGAGATTGCACAAACTTATAAAATAATAGAAAATTCAATTTAACATATTTTGGATCAACTTAAATCCTATATATTCCTCAAATCACACTCTCTGAATAGAGAAAATAAAAATATATAGTTACTTTGAGCCAAAAACTTTTAAAAATATTATTAAGAAAATGATGAACTTTAGGTGAGCTGAACTTTAGGAATTTATATAAAAATTCATTTTAATTTTTTTAACAAACTCAAGTTTTGTAAAATCAATTAAATACATACTTTCAAATTATAAAATAAAAATATATGGTAAACAACTTAGGGCACACCTTAACTCTAAAAATTTGTAGAAAATTCATATTAAATCTACTTGGGGTGAACCAAATTTCTATTAAATCAGAAAGAAATGAAATTCAATTAGGTAAAATAAAATATTATAACTCATACACTAAATATGTAGGAAAATAGGTAACCTAGGTGCTAATCATAATAGATAAGCTAAGCACCATGTGCATGTATAGATGTATATATAAATTGTACCTTAGCCCTAAGTAAACCAAGAATGAATCATAATTGGACCAGTGGGACCTTAAGATCCATCCCTACTTACTAAAAAATAATATACATAGCTCATATAATAACCACTAGCTAATATATAAAGTTTCTAACCCGAGAACACCTCCTAGTTCATAAATGTGTAGCCAAACAAACCAAGTCCTAAAATCCTTAACTAAGATCAGGATTGGCTAACCAAATTATTCACTTTGTACATCATAAATAAAATGAAACAAGTGCTGGACCTAAACCTCCAAAACCATGAACACCTAAGACTATAGGCCTAGAACCCGCTATAAACTTGTGAAAAACATAATAAAATCTTAATAACTCTAAAAATTATGAAACCAAATGAGTTGGCCTTAGAAAACACATATATTCACCTCTTTGAAGTCAAATTAATAAAAAAAATCAAATTATAGAAACATTGTCCAAATATCGCCTAATCCTATACCGCTACGTCCCGATAAAACTCCTAAAAATTATAACTCCTAAATGGAATAAGATAAAACAGAAATTATTTCACCTAATTCATTTTAGATCAGTACCTACTCAATGTACAAAAATAATACATTTTAGAGAATTTTGGATTTTCATCTGTTTTCAGTGTTTAATTAGATATCGTGTATTTTGTTTAGATAATTGCATAAACGGTGATGAAGTGGATTAGGTGCTAACATTTCTCGATATCAAGGCAAGTTCTTCCCCTTCTTTCCTTTGAACACATTGAATCCCATGTTTTGAGGCATGAAAATTATTTGTTTGTAAAGTTGCATGTGAACCTAGACTATATCGATATTTAAAAATTGGTTATGGTAGTTATGACCTATCTTGCTGCATTACCTACTTTGATTAATTGATTTCCTTGCTGATTGTACCCCTAGAATTGGTTAGAGTACACTGTTTGTGCTCAAATGGGTTTATACATGATTTATGCAACCACTTGCTTAGCCTTGCTTAGAACTTTGCAAATACTTGTTCCATCTATATTTAACATATAAATTCTTGTTAAAGTGAACCCTTGCTGAAATGGGTTTAATATGATAAGTATTTGTGAACCAAAATGTGTAAAAATGTGATTTTGACTTGGGCGGCAAGTGGCATGCAATTGATGTATTTGCATTGCTGATGGGGGAGTGTTTGCCTGAGTCCGTAAGGACCGAACTTGTGTCACCAACTTAAAGTTAACCGTACAACCACATGTGCTAGTATGGGATAGCCTTAGCCAAATAATCTGCTTAGCACCTAGCCTTGCACTTTGGTAGGCCGGTGTGTATGGGTTCGGATAACCCAGAGGAACTTCCTTCTTACCCTGACGTGGTAGTTTAGGTGACTAAGTCTGTCAATACAATGATATCATGCCACGTGGGTGGGTTCCTGTCGTGTCCGCCACCATGGCGTTAAGTTAAGGCATGGGCCCGCCACTTAACGGTTCTAGGTCATATTTCAGTATACCTAGGATGGAGGAAACACGTATCGTGTTGGTGCAAGGCTAGGGGACAAGTAGTGTAAAGGCTTCGTTATGACCTCTAGATTGCACTCAACATGAAGAGTGTGATAGAGTCTTGCAAACTCAAAATAAACTAGAGTGTTCATATCATGTGGGTAAAGTGTACACACTCTTCAAAGTTAAAACTAATCGATTAGCCGTGCTCACGGTCAAGAGCGCATTGGTGAAGTGTCATGAGTATGTTTTAAAACTTGTGGATTTGCAACTTAATTTTGAAAGTGACAAAATGTGTTGAGTTGTGTGAGTATGGTGATATTTATATATTGTGACTTGTTGTCATGGAGGATGACAAGGTATTAATTATGATGAAAACATAATGAATTTAATGATGAAACTTAAAACTTGTCTTTGTTAATTGAAGCATCAACTTCTTTGCAAAAGAAATGTGAACCAAAATTTGCTTTATGCTGAAAATGATCCACTTATATAGCCTTCCGTTGAAAATAACCTTATCATGTAGTATGTTAGGTTTGACATATGCTTGCCAGTATAGTAACTAAATTAATATACTCACTCTTGCCACTGGAATATCCATTTTGCTTGCAGATTTAGACTTGATGTTTGAGTGATGCGGGTAATCGTCTGTTTCTTCTATGACTTTAACTTAATGGGGTAAACCCCTAGTCGGTGTGCTTGTGATTGGGTAGCCAAGTGTTAACAACTAAATTTGGTAACCAAATCCCTAAGTCCTAGCTGAAGTTGAAGCAGAATCAGATCGACTGGTTTGACGGAGAAACAGAGGCTGGGTCGGCTCAGATGCGATCGGCTGCAAAGCCAGTCGGCTAAGGTTGAATCGGACAAGAACAGCCGATAGCCGATTCCAAGTTCAGAGAAGTTGAAGCCGTATCTGATGCAGATATTTGGAGATAAAATAGAAGATTCAGTTTCAAATTGCGCATTAAGAGATATTGCCATCTAGGGATAAAGTCTCATAACGGCGAATGTATGTAAATTAGAGATTTGTTTAGAGATAACCCTATTGTAAAGGCGGCAAAGGATTGCTTCCCGCGCTTTTGTCGCATAGATATAGTAGTTAGTTGCAGCCGTGTTTAGCGCTGTCTTTGTTGTACTTGGGTATAAATAGGACCCAAAACCCCGTAAACGATATACAATCACAATCAATACAACCTTCGGCGCATCGCCTTCCTTTTTCTTCAGACGAACAATTGATCCGGCTTCGAGCTACATCATTTCGATCCCCAAGTTCAGGTAAATATTTGTCATTAGTGGTGTATCTCGTCGAATTTAGTGCTTTCATCGTCATGACACTCTAAATTTGATGATTTATGCTGCGCTCATTATCACATATTGCATATAATCTAGAACAATGTTTAGATCTGTCGTGTCATCGTCTCACTTCCGTCAGGAATCGGCAGCCGATAGAGCTAGATCTAAAGGTTGACCTAGATTATATACGATATCCACCATCTCGAGGTATTTACATCAGCTACAGTAGATCAGATCGTTCTTTTTATACTTAATGCTGCATCATTATTGAACTATTAAGTCATTTTTAGAACTTTTAATGATCTGTTCGGTTAGATGTATATGCTTAGAGACAGTGCCGGGGTTTCACCCGGCCTTATCTGTTTTAATGTTCTTTTGATATTTGTTATCAGGGTTATTAAAACCGCCTCTTATATTAAGATCTTGCTCTAGTTAAATGCCCTAAGCCAGAATCAGTTTGTCAGTTACAGCCGACAATCGACTGATCTAGGTTTAGCGCATTTAGCTCAGATCAATATATTTTCATAAGATAAATCAGAGTATTAGCCGATTCATAGTTGAACTTATGACATCGGCTAAGATTGTTAAAGCATATAGTTGTATATTTGGATTAAGTGACTAATACTGTCTCGGTGTAGCCGATCTATTCTAGTCACTTAGTTTAAATACACTTCAGAATAGCATATCTATGTAAATTGACTCCTACAGCCGATCCAGTAGGATCTAACTTAATATTTAACGCATATATCTCTATTTTTCTTGTTGGTTAACAGATCAAAAAAATTGGCACGCCTTGAACAGCATAGGTAGCCGAGAAGGACCTGCACTGGAGTTAAGCAGATTTCCCAGGCCAGTGCGTGAGGGAAATTTCTCGTCAACACCAAGCTTCTGTAGTTCTCTGATTTATGTATATTTATTTGGCTGGTCGGCCTATGTAATTATTAAGTTGATGTAAGTCTTTAGTTTCCTTTCATCTTATATGTACTTGCTAGGAATATCCATGCTAAAGATGAAAGTGTGAATCTAGTGCATATCCTGGGAACTAGATTCACATGAGTAAGAGTTAAGGATATTTGAGATGTTGTAGATCTTTAGCCATTTTGTCAAGTCTCCTGAATATGTAACATCTGGTCACCACCTTCGAGTGGTTTGACGAGCACATCTCAGGCTGAAGTTGACTGGCAGGCTAAAGGCCCAGCAATGTCTCACGTATCTTTCTCTCGGAGCGTTGAATGTTTTATTGTGTTTGAAGGAAAATATGAGCTATGCTATTCATTCCTTCAAATATAATAAGAGGTTCGAGTGCGTCCCGACAACCGATAATCTTTCCTATCGGCTACCCTCCCACTTGTATGAACCATGTTAACAGGAAAGGGGTTACCATCAACCTTCATCGGCATTTTTGAGTCATCGAATTTTATCTTTCCTTGCTCAATAGCCGATTGGATCTGCCACCTGAAAACCTTATAGTCATTGGTGCCGTGAGATCCAGTATTATGCCATTTACAGTACTTTCTCTTTCTCAACTCATCGGCTGATGGGATTACATGGCCAGCGGGTAGTTGAATTTGATTCTCCCGAAGTAGAAAATCAAAGATCTTATCAGTCTTGGTAATGTGACAGTCATATTTTTCCTCCTTTGCAGAATTTTTGACCCATTGACATGTAACAATTTTCTTGTTTCTTGCCCACTCGGCTGCTGCTACTTTGGAGTCATCTTCTTCATCAGATTCAGAAGCATATATAACATGATTCATCTTTTTAAATGTTTTCTTGGCTTCCTGGAACCTTTGCTCATGTGCTGTCACCTTCTGAGCTAGATGAGCTAAGCTCTCAAAGTCTTGAGCCAAAAATCTTTCCTTGATTGGTGTCAACAAGCCTTGCAAAGCAAGATCGGTTAACTGAGAATCTGTCAAAATTAGGTTGTAACATCTGTTTTTCATATCCCTGAACCTCTGAATATAGTCTTGAACAGATTCATCATGTTTCTGTTTAATTGCTGTCAGACCGGGCAACTTCATCTCGTGGACTCCACCTCAGAGCATCAGTAGTCGATGCCTCATCACATTGAACCAAAAATCGGCTGACATGTTCATAGGTTGACACATTATCTTACCCTGAGAATTTTGAGAAATCAGAGACCTTGTATCGGTTTGGCAGTGGTACCCTCTCAAAATATTCCGGGTATGGATGCCGATACAAGTTACCAGTGTCCTTGGGCTTAAGATCAAACTGTTCCCTCATCACATCGGCTATCATATCAGCCCAAGGCTTTTGCTGAGGTGCTCCTTGAACCTGCTGCTGTATCGAATCAAATTGATCAAACTGAGGCAAATACTGGGGTTGAGGTGATGCCCCTGGCCGATACTGCACTTGAGGTGAATGAGGCTGATATTGGAAATTAACATTGCCCCTCATGTGATGTTGAGGAGACTGATGCACCATATGGGCTTGATGATCAGGAACAAACTGAGTCCCGATAGGCTGATGCTATTGTGAAATGGGTGTATGCTGCCTCATCAGTATCTGCAGAATCGGCTCAACGACCGACTGGTTTGTCCTGAACATGGCCGCAACTTGGTCTTGAGTAACCTGAGGGATGTTATGTCCTATGTGTTGAGCTTGCTATTTGACCAAAAGCAGAGGATTGGACCCTGGTTGCTTCTATGCCGATGATGATGCAATCGGCTTTCCAGGAGCCGATGCTGATGCCATCAGCTGTTCTGGGGCCACACCTGTAACAGGTTGCTGTTTGTTGGTAACCAGAGTCCTATATTATGGAAAATTACCCTCAGGAATAAACACTGGCCCCTTAGCTTGATGCTTAGCAATCCTACTATCAACCATAGAATTAATCATGTTGTTTAGAGTATTAACAAGAATTCCTGACTGGTTGATAAAAGCATGATGCACCGCGTAATCAATTCGATCTTGTAGATTGTTGAACTTTGTAGGGCCTTCATCTTGCTTGACATCTTGAGTTTTAGCATCCTTGCCAAAACTTGTTTTGGGCTCATCATTTCTCAGCAAAGTTACTTTGTACCTTTGAATTACCGTGCCCAAGCGAGTCTGAACAAATGAATGCAAAAATTGATTCTGTAGGTTGTTCATCTTCTCATCGAACTTAGCCTTTTGTTCTGGAGTCAATTTGTCCATTGTCACGGGGATGATATTCTCTGGGTCAACATCGGTCGACTTGAGGTCCACCATGATGGCTGGCTTCTGAGAGATCTAAAACGTGTTGATCAGGAGTCGTGTTCCACTAGGCATGCCAAAAGCGTGTCGATGCGAAAAACACACACTGGCCTGAGAGATCTGCTTAACTCTAGTGCAGGTCCTAAATCTTACTTTTGGGTTCAAGGGCGTGCCAGTTGGTTTGATCCTGCAACCAACAAGAAACTAAAGAAAGAAAACAGAGTTAAATCCGTAAACGATATCCGATCGGGTAGTGGCCGATGACATATCATTTAATATTAAGCCGATACAATATGCACGGGATCGGCAAAGGGAAAATTAGATTTACCCGATCGGCTGTAGATATCAATAGTATATAATCTAGGTCTCAAAATACATTTAAATCAAGTGACTAGGATAGATCAGCAGTGTGCCGAGATAGTATAAATCACTTATGTCTAAAAGTACTTTAGGACAGAGATTATATGTATTTGTAGCATAGCTGATGTAATAAATCCAACACGTATTGGCTAGTACTCTGATACCACTTTATACTAAGATATCAATATAGATTAAATAGATTAAACAACAATCAATCAAGTATTAGGATGACCTAATAGATCGATAACGAGCTTAGTATATTTTACCACAGTGAGGTCTTAATATAAAGGGAAGATTTAGCATATCAAGTAAACATGCAGGAAACAAGATAGCTAAACCAGATAAGATCGGCTGAAACCCCGATACTATCTCTAATAGCGATTATAGGACAAGATATATATTATGATTCTAGATAATACTTAGCAGGTCAGACTCAACCGATGTAGAACTAAGCATAAAGAGAAGTATAAGATCTAAACAAGTCAATGAAAACCTTTCAAGATGGTGGATACACTATATAATCTAGGTCGACGTTGATATCTAACCCTATCGGCTGTTGTCTAGTAACAGATACTAGTCGATTAGAGTTAGACAGTAATATTGATCTAGATTATATGGCATATATGATAACTCGACGATTTACGTAAACAAGATTAGAGTGTCATAAACATGTAAGCACTAATCCCGAGAGTGCAAGCCGCCATAACATGCTTTACCTCTCGTCAGAGATCAAACCTGATGCAGTCCAACTCGAAAGCAAGAACTCATCGAAACAAACGATAGTAAAAAGGTGGTGATGCATCGAAGGTGTTATTGAACTGATTGTTGTTTGATTACATGGTCTTGGGCTATATTTATACCCAAATATAAAACATGTCCTTGTTGGACACGACTCTTATCTCTATTAGAACTCAAAATATGAATAAGTTCCTTAGGTGGACTCTTACCGACACATTCTATAAGGAAACTATTTAAAACAACCTAATCAATAGATACAATTACCTTTTTTGGACTCTATCCACATATGGCAATTCTCATGAAGCGCTTCAACCTGAATCGTCAATGATTCTAGTGTCCTCTTACCGGAATCGGCTACATCGGCTTACTTTGTCTGATTCGGTATCAGCCGATTGAACACCTTAGCCGATTTGGTATCAACCGATGAACTCCTTAGCCGATTCGGCTTGCAACTATTGAGTATTATGTTTCCGAAGATCACGGTCTCCTCCAAATCTGCCTCGACCTTGATTCCAAATCCGATTCATGACTTGCCATATTTGGTCGTTAACACAAACTAAGTTTGCTAAATACCGAATTATCAAGAAACTATTACACCAAAAGAAAGTATCATGGTAAATACCCAATGGAAAAAAGTATGAAGAATATTATTACAGCTAACATCCACTGAGTTTATGGAAAACTCTCTTGAAGAAAATTAGGAAGCGTATTGTCATTTTGAGCCCTTTTGAAGGCTTCTTGGAACTTTGTTTGATAAGTCATTTTGTGGAAACATGGATAGTTCTTTAAATTTTTTGGACAAATGAAATGCTACTAAAATTGGAGTGAGTGGTAAGGCGCACTAGCTGTACCACTTGTTAATGTTGGGAGTTACTCCCTCCGTCTCCCAGAATATAAGCGCTTTTGATGTTTTTCATGTGGATTAAGGAGATATTGTGAAATTAGATGATGATGGTTGTAATTTGTTAATATGAGAAATAGGTGAAGAAATTAAATGAGAGATGTATGAATGTGGTTGAATTGAGATGAGGAAGTACGTAGAAAAGTAGCAACATTTAAGATAAAATTTAAATTAAACTAGAAGTAGCTTGTGCTTATCACATATTGCTTTATCCACTACGGGAAAGCCCTAGTTTGCCGAGTGCCTAGGGCACTCGGCGAAGTACTAAAAATACTCGGCAAAGATTTCGTCGAGTGTTGCACTTGGCATATCTCACACGGCAAACAATGCGTCGGCGAAGAATTTTTGCCGAGTGTTTTTCGTCGGGCACTCGACGAAAACTTCGCCGAGTGACCCTTCGACACTCGGCGAAAAAAGGTACTTGGTTGGTGGGTCAACGATGATGGACGCTTTGCCGAGTGCCAAAAAACACTCGGCAAATTTTTGATTTTGCCGAGTGCCACTAAATACACTCGGCGAAATTAACATGTTTGCCGAGTGCTAGGGCAAAAACTCTCGGCAAAGGGAGACTTTGCCGAGTGTTTTTGCAAATACACTCGGCAAAGAGGGAACTTCGCCGAGTGCTTTTCGCAATGCACTCGGCAAAGCTTAGACACTCGGCAAAGATGGTTCCTAGAACCCCTGTTTGCCCTCTTTGCCGAGTGTTTTGTCCACTGCACTAGACAAAGAGCTTCTTCGTCGAGTGTAACACTCGCGAAATGGCATTTTTGATCTTTTTAATTCGTTTGGTCGCATATTTCACAAAAATCAAAACATACAATTCACAATTCCACAATGACATCAACAACCACAATTCCACAACGACATCCACATCCACAATCACATTCACAATTCACATAACAGAGATAGTCCACAATCCACAGTACCTAAACATAGTCCACAATCCATATTTAGATATTCTAGTTCTGAACACAATCACAAGTGAAACATATTTTACCGAGGTGGAAACGGCGGCGAACCTCCGTGGTCAGTGGTGGGGTTATTCGATGCGCCGACTGAGGCTGCACAAAATAAAAAGGCTTTGATATCGGTTGTCATGAGAATGTCATTCGGTAATAAGAAAAGAACAAATGAGGTTTTCAAGTGACTCATCGGAGTGCCTACAATAGGCTGTGGAGGAGTGAACACCAAAGGCTGTGGCGGTACCACAGAAATACCCATGTTCTGACTGATTGTTTGCACGTAGCTATACATCTCAGTCATCCTCATCTCAATCTCCTGCCGTTTTCTTCTCTCCTCTTTCAACTCGTCCTACAATATTCCATCCCAATGTAACAAAGCGAAGAAAACAATCAGTAAATATTAATGAATTGAGCAAAAAAACAAATTTCTAACCCATCGTTTCCTTTTCTCCTCTTCCTACCCGTCCTACAATATTCCATCCCAACGTTACAAAGCAAAGCAAACAATCAGTAAATATCAATGAATTGAGCATAAAACCAAAAATTTCTCACCCGGAGTAGCTGCACTTTGGACTGTGAAGCGGTCGGCCATGTGCGTATGGCGGGCTTTCGCTCATGCTCCTTGCTCGAAGCTGGGACGGGGAGAGGGCCGGCGTCGGCGGGGGAGGCGTCGGTCGGGAGGAGGAGAGAGGGCGTCGGCCGGGAGGGAGAGGAGGAGGGCATCGGTGGGGAGAGGAGGGGGAGGGCGTTGGGGGAGGGAGTCGGCCGGGAGGGGCGTCGCCGGTGGGGAGCGGCCAGCCGTGCAGCAGGGCGGCGGCACGGAGGCGGGCGGCCGACGGGCGCCGAGCGGCGGGGAGCCGGGCGGCGGGCGCGGTGCGCCGGGTAGGCGGTAGTGCGCGCGCGGCGGCAGTGGTTGCGGTGAGGCGGCGGCGTGTGGTTTGGGAAAATTTTGTCTAAATCCAAAAATCTTGGGCGGGGAGGAGCGGCCCTATATAAGATGGTTCGCCGAGTGCCATGTATGCCGAGTGTCCCGATCCGGGCACTCGGCAAAGACTTGATTTGCCGAGTGCCGACCGAGACACTCGGCAAAAACCGACTTTCCGAGTGCCCTACACGGCACTCGGCAAAGTGTTCCTCCGTTTTTTTAAATTTTTTGCTATGTGTATTTTCTTTGCCGAGTGCTACCCTCGGCAATAAAATTACATTTTACGCTTCTAATAATTTAAAAATTATGAAACTGATTCAAAAAATTACCAATTTTTTTATAAACTAATCTACACTAACTATTGCCTATGGAAAAATTTTTGAAATCAAATGACAATTCGCCGTCACTTTCTCTCCAAATCTAACCAATCCTTCTCAACACTTATAATCTTCTTGAGAATCTTTGGTTTTGTGGGCGTCGTACTGATAAAATATTCGAAACCTTCTCAATTTTTACCACATCCTCGACGTATAATATCATGACATCCAGACAATTTTCATGATTTTTCGACTTCGTTTGCTATTTTTATAATTTTAAAATCATTCGATGAATATGTTCCTAGTCATGTTCTCGTGAAGAAAATTTTTAAATTTAATCTCATTTTGAGTATAATGACTCAAATGGGTTTAAATAAATCAAATATAATTTTTCCACTAATTTTAGTCGTTTTTTATCACTTGCGGTTCAAATTTAAGACTTGGCAAAAAAATTATGAAAATAAAATAAATCAAATATATATAGCAAAACCAATTAAAAAATTAATAAATTTTATAATTATGATTGACATGTTGTATTTACATATTAGAGAAAGTTTGGAGGGTGGGGGAGAAAATTGTTCAAATTTTTGCCAAGTGTCAGGGAAGACACTCGACAAAATTGCCCTTTTGCTGAGTGCCTTGGTTAGACACTCGGCAAAGTTTCTATTTTGCCGAGTGCCTAGCCCTGACACTCGGCAAAGACCTTGAGGAACGATCGTTTCGGTCATTGGGTGACGTCCATTACATTTTTGCCGAGTGTCCCGAAGTGGCACTCGGCAAAATTAACCTTTTGCCGAGTGCCTGAGGATGGCACTCGGCAAAATATAATATATGCCGAGTGTTTTTTTCGCCGAGTGTAAACACTCGACAAATAGTGTATTTTGCCGAGTGTACTCTCGGCAAAATTGTTGTTCACCGAGTGCTCGATGAAAAGCTCTCGGCAAACAAAATTGCACTCGGTATACCATGGCTTTCCTGTAGTGGTCATTTGTCATTACATGTATAGATGATGTTGTCCGAAATGTGGTTGTGATTAATGTGTAGATGCTGACATGACAGTTTGTTGGACTTGATTTTATTTTGTGCATGAAAGAAAAGGTATACTTTGTGTGTTGTCTTTCTCATAGAAAATAAGGAAGCGAACACTTGGTGTCCCTTTTCTTAAAGAAGAAATCCTGTGTTTGTTTGTGTGGCTAGGAAACCACTTTTTTGTATTGGGGAAGTTTTGGGTGTATTATCCTCGAAGGTATCCACCTTAAGCCAGTATCCACAATTACACATGTGATACATGTGACTATGTGAGGTTGTTTTTTCGTAAAGATTTTGTGTGGTTCAGGTTTTATTCCTATCATCGCCCTCGTGAGCCTTTGTTAAAGAGGGCACACTTCACGATCCACGCATATGTGGGTGCTTGGGGTCTCGTGTTTTTTCGTCCCTCCTTTCTCTGATCTCTTCTCTTCCTCTTGTTTATAAAAAATAAAAAATATTGTTAAGAACATAAGGCATTAACCCTCATCTCTATCGAGTTGGCCCCTCGTCACTGTGAAAAGGTCACTGATGTGAGAAAATATCTCTAACGGGCACAAGGCCGTCACGGATGCACATTATCTCAATCGGACCATAAAAAATACCCGTACCCACAAATATGAGATATGGACAGTTATTATCATATCTCGTACCAACAAATACTTACAAAACGTAGCACTTAAGGAGGTTGGTGTCAACCGCTCGCACCCTGTAGAGGTCCCATAGATCTTGAAAGTCTACGGCGATGAAGCTAGCAGGGCCGAGGAACAGCTGACTATCGTGGTAGCCTAACATGGAGGTCTCTCTATGCTTCCTCTTTGTGTTGGTCCTCTCCATGTAGTACCCGTGCAACTCCTTGCATGCAGGCCCCATCCTTGATAAGGTGTCGTCTCCGACCAATGGCATGCCTAATGTGAAAGTATTCAGATCTGATGACGCCTTGCCAAGATCAAGCTTTTTCTTGGCCCCTTGCACCTTGCCTACTTGTGGACCCCCGTTTTTGAGACGGGAATCTTTCGTGTTCATAGTACCATTTCCCTGGATCGAGTAGTTGGTACCCACGAATACAGTACTGGATAATCAAGTGCACATGCACGAATAGTCTTACAATACCATTATTACATTAATAGGCCCGAAGGCATTGTTCATCCCACAGGACCTTATGGTCCGAATACAACAAAAAAAACAGAATTTAGATAAGGCAGCGGAAAGAGGCAGCGGCTCGTCAATTGCCACAGGCAACGACCGGGGCTAAGGTCTAGTATGCGCCGTCAGTTCCTTCGCCCTCCGGGTAATACGCGTAGGGGTCTTCTGGCTCTTCATTTCCATCAGCTGGAGGTTTGTGCGTATAGCAAGGGTGAGTACCAACCGTACTCAGCAAGCCAACACAGAATTGATGCATATGATAGGGTTATTCAAAGAACATGGCTAGGGTTATTTTTGCGTAAAGCCAGTTTTCACAATTCTTTTCACAAACCTATCTATTAGCCAATCAAGTTTTAACTTTCACAGTTCATTAATCCGATGACGGTTCTGTCTACCATCCCTCGTGATTCCAAGGATGGCTTCCCGCCTCCGGTTCGTCATGATTTTCTGGGGAATCTACCCTTTCTCGCTTATCGAGAAGTTAGCGAATGAAACCATCATGCATACCCATCCCAGCAGTTTTAAGTTTAAAATCTAGCCAAGCGAAAGTCTTGTCACGATGCTCAATATCCGCGAGCACGGCTATTCGAATAGATTGATTCACTCACACTGCTGTGGATGTACACTTTACCCGTACTCCGTGACAGCCCAACAAATGAGCCTACGCCTCAACACATGAGACGGTCACGGCAAAGCCTTTCGATAACCTCGCTTTGGCAGTACCCGCTCCATGAACTTAAACCCTCATGCACTCTAGCCGTCCTTTTCTAGCAGTGAGAGGAGTTACGCGCACCCGGGTAAGGGAAGACTTTCCAAATCTTTAAGTTTAATTAACATCGGTTTAATCCCACCATTCATAACAAAGGCCGCAGCCTCATTCTCATCCCATAACCACATCATAGAGAACCATCTATGCAAGGATACGCCTCCGCTCGGCTATCTAGTCGGCTAGGTCTATACCCATTCGAGAAGTACGGTTGTACTGGCTCGTTTCCCGGCTATCTCATGGCTCGGTCCTTAATTGACCAGGGTCGGCACTTGCCTTTTCCGGAATCCACCCAAATCATCCGGCCGCCCCAGTCTAAAACATTTGTATAATACTTTCAATTTTCATCAAACTTAGTTCATCATTCTCATGGCCATGTGGCGCTCATGTCTCCACATGCCGAATCTCAACTACCTTCCCTAAGGTAGTTGCCCAAGCACAAGGCTTTTTCATAAAGTCATGAGTATGCACAATCTAAGTGTAGCGTGGCTAAGCAGTTTACCGAAGTTATGCTTCGGTTGTTTGTATCACATCGCGAGTTACAATGAGTAATTCTAAAGGTAATCAATAGCAAGGAATGGCATAACAAGTATAGGTACTCTGTAAAGCATGCATGTTTAGAGTTTAAAATAACATCATTTCGCAACTGGGTTCGATATGTTCAAAGGGTGTGAAGACTTGCCTTGCTCGCACACTTGAGGGGTGGGGTCTTCAGCGGGGTCGTTGCCGGTTTCTTCAGGCGCTACCCGTACGTGCGAAAGATTAATTGAATTCAGTTAGAATTCAACAAAATACTGAGGGATCGAAAAGAACCATAAAAGCCACGAAAACAACTCCAAAAGTTTTGCCGAGGATTCTACTCGAGTTAGAACAAGGGTTGCGAGGAAAATCCGGGTTTTGGAATCGAGTTGATGACCTAGGGTTTTCGCAAAGTCGGCGATCGCAATAAATTTGGAAATTACGTTTGAAAATATCAGCGAAGAAAATTCGTGCTCGAAATTTGAGGGTTTGAGTACAAAAGCGAAACCTATTTCGATGGCGGGAAAGAATTAAACGGAATCCGGATTTAAAAACGATGCGAAATGAAATTCGAAAACGTCCGATTCCGATTTTTCAAACTTTGCACGAGAAAATATGCGAGAAAATAATTTATTTTTGCCCAAAATTTTACTCAAGTCATCCCAAAATATTTTCCAAATTTTCCAAAATTTTTCCCAAATTTTTCCCTATTTTTCTTTTTTTTTCTTTTTCTCGGCGCACTATTCATCGCGGCAAGGTGTTCGACCGGGGCTTCAAAGAGGCGGCGGCGGTGAGGAACAAGGGCGGCGCAAGGGGCTTACCGGCGACGGCGGCTCGGGGAGGAGCAAGGGGGCACGGGGATGGACTTGCGCACGGCGGCGACGGCTAACGGCGGCGGCGGCGCTGGAACGGCGGGAAATCGGCGGCGGTGCGGCAAAATCGGCGGGGCACCGCCCTTTATAGGCGCGGCCAAAGGGGGCTCGGTGCGGGCGCGGGGTGGAAGGAGGGGGTCCGGCTCGGCGCGGCGCGGGCGGTGACACGCGGCGGCGCGGGAGGGCCGGGTGCGCGGGCGCAACGCGGGCGGCCGGCGCACGGCGCGGGCGGGGTCCGGCGCGCGTGCGCGCGCGGCGTAGGGGCGGGCGCGGCTCGGCCGCGTGGCGGCGAGCGCGCGCGGCGCGCGGCGCGGCTGGTACGGTCGGGCGCAACGCGGGCGGCGCGGCGCGCGCGGGCGCGCGGTCCGGCGCGGCCGAGTGCTTGCGCGGCGCGTGGCGCGCGCGGGTAGGGCCGGGCGCGGTTGGGCGCGGCGCGGCGCGTGGCGCGGCGCGCGTCTGCGGCCTGGCTGACGTCGACGCGCGGCGCGCGCGCGCCGGCGGGCCGTGTACGGCGTCAAGCACCTCTAGCGCAATGAACGGTGACATTTCCGATTTTCCGATTTTCCCATTTTAATTTTCCATTTCTATTTTTCTCTCTTCTAAAAATTCCAAAATAAATTCCCCTCATTCAAAATAATTTTTCACATAATATTTTCAACTTTCTCCACTTTTATTTTCCCATAATATTTTTCATATTTATTTATTTTAAAAATCCCTTTTTCTTTTCTTTCAAATTTCAATATCCTTTCCCATATTTTTCCAAAAGTTTCCGGGTTTGAGTACGATTCCCGGGAACTTTATTATTTATTTTGTGTCTTAATTTATCTTTTCCCAACCAAAAATTTTATTTTATATTACCCGAAACGCGTTTTCACAAATTCGCACTTTCCTCGAATTCCTTTTTAAACCACGATGCGGCTTTCGCACCACCGTTTTGACAACTCCGAAACCTTCAAATACACCGAAAAGGGAATTGACCACGACTAAATTTATGCAACGAGCTGGCAAATAAGAAGTAACAAACCCGAGAAGAAGCAATAAGCCAAGGTTTTTGAAAGTTCCGATTTTTACGTTTCGATTTCGGTTCTCTGATTTTCAGGATGTTACACTACTCCTCTCCCATTTGTGCTGATGTCGGGTGGAGAAGATCTCGCCTTCTTCAACTTTTTGGAAGGAGGGGGTTGGTGCGGCCTGCTGTCCACCTCCATACCGTCGTCCCCAAAATCTATATCATATTGTAATTGGAGATCTTCTTCAACGGCAGGAGGGGCAACTACAAGTTCTGTGGCTTGAGAGGCAACTACAAGTTCAAGTTCTCGCTCGAGGGCAACTACAATATCGGTATGTGCATGTGACGTGCCGGACGAGAACTTGATGCCTAGGAGTTACATTGATCGAATGTTACGCTTGGGCCATTTTATAAAGGTCCCACGTGCAGCTCCAAGGGTCAAAACCTCATCATTCGGTGGGTGCTGGAGAGTGAAGCCCACCCAATCGGGCTTCACTAAGTCCACTTGGACTTTTGCATGTCCGACTAGCAGCTGCACCCCATGAACCCGGGTTTTGGAATTTCAAATGATTGGGTCACCCTAACGACTAGGGTGCACGATGTGGGTTCCTGCAATAGAATCATACGTGTCATTACTAATAGGGTGTACTTTGGTGCTAATACAAAATATAAATTTGTTGAATTTTGTTACCGTTATGTGGTCCACCGCGGCGGGAATTGGTGCTTATTCTGCTCCGCCTCAGTTGATGCGCAGCTGCTATGCCTTTGCGTGGGGCTCACTTCTACTCTGGGAGCTGCAGCGGCCGAAGCTTCGGCTATCAACTTCTCATATGTCTCCACCCGAGCCTCTACTCGTGCCAGTTTCTCATTGAATTCTTCGGCGAGCTCGACTCTAAGCTCCTCCCGAAGTTGCTCCTTAAGGCGTGCTTGTTTCTCCGTCTTTGATAGCTTGTGCTTCCCTGTACTGCCAAGCAAATTGGGGAAACCCATACTTCCATGGGACAGCAGAGCCAATGCCCCTTGTCCGTCCACGGTGTTCTTCATTTCCTAAGGCTTTTGTGAGGATGGCATCCTCGCGCCTTTGTGAGCAGACCTCGGAGGAGGAATGTCTCTCAGCAGTCAGCTGGACCTGCCGTACAGTTAGGATTAATTAAATGTAAAGGATGATACAACCTATTGAAAGATGTTTTATGTGTTAAACTTACAAGTTTATCATACACCGCCTGATCTTCGGGGTTTGGGAACGTCAATGTTCCATCACTATTCTTCTTCGCCCTTGCCCTTGCCTAGTTCCTTGCTCGGGTAGTCGGGATATCACCAAGAATTGGCGGGGTGTTAGATTCCGCAGCAACTTGATCCTCCCTCTGCCATTCCCGCTGCTTCCCGGCGTATCCTCCTGTGCCAAGCCGGTGCGGGTGAAGGTTTTTTGCCTGCAACGCCCTATAGGCCTCGCTTTTTGTCCGAGACTCAGGGGTTGATTTGGCGACATGGAACTCGTCCCACATGGCCTGGGTGATGAATGGGTACTTCCTAAATGGTTCTGGCTGGGATGGATTGAGGACGTAGTCGGTGACGAGCGTGATCTTGAAATTTTCCTTGCCACGTTTTCTTTTCTTTCCAAACTCATTAGTTATGTCTTTGACCATGTCATGGACCTCTTCTCCAGGCAGATCCTTGGGAGCAGTTCCAAGTTCTCTCCTACCATTGAAAATTTTCTTCTTTCTTCTAAAAGCGTGGCGTAGCGGGAGCCATCTCCTATGACCCCATGTAAACCATCTTTTTGGATTTCTTCAGCCACATGCTGCGTGTATGTTCCGTACAGTCGGAGCAGGCCTTCTTTCCTTTCACGGTTTGTCCAGAAAGATTGCCCAGTGCGAGATAGTCATTAATGGTACAGAACAATAGAGCTCGTAGCTTGAAGTTTTCCTGACCATATGCATCCCAAGTGTCCATGCCTTCTTTCCAAAGAATCTCAAGATCATCGATAACAGGCTCTAGGAATACATCTATATCATTGCCCGGTTGTTTTGGACCTTGGATTAACAAGCACAACATAATATATTTCCTTTTGAAGCACAACCATGGTGGGAGGTTATAGTTCGCAATAAGGACGGGCCAAGTGCTGTGAGAACTGCTGATATCTCCAAAAAGGATTCATGCCATCCGTACACAAACATATCCTCATGTTTCTGGGGTCAGCAGCAAAAGTCTTTGTACATTCTATCAATATTCCTCCATTGAATCGAATCCACTGGGTGCCTTAGCAAACCGTCGTTTGTTCTCTCTTCGGCATGCCTCCACACTAATTTTGCTTCCTTCGTGTTGACAAATATTCTCTTGAAGCGATCAATGATGGGTAAATATCATACAACCTTCGTCGGACCACCCCGCTTTGACTTCTTTCCCTCCTCCACACTTTTCTTTCGCTTGTATCGAGAAGCCTTACACACAGGACAAGCTTCTAGGTCCACATATTGCTTGTGGTACAATATGCAATCATTTTGACAAGCGTGAATTCTACGAACCTCTAACCCTAGGGGACACAGAACCTGCTTTGCTTCATATGTCGTGTCAGGCAATGTGTTCTCTTCAGGAAGCATGACCTTCAATATTCTCAAAAGTTCTGTAAAACTTTTGTCTGTCCATCCACTACTTTCCTTCAGCTTCATTAGGTCCAAGGTAGCTGATAATTTGGTATGCTTTGCCTTGCATCTGGCATATAGAGGTGTCTCGGAGCCACGGACCAAACGACTGAAATTCAACGAATCTCTCTCGTTGTGAGCTTGCTCCTCAACATCACGTAACATCTCTCGCAGCATATCAGGATCCACATCAACCATTTCACCGCCCAATGGAGATGGAATAAACATGTCATGCTCATCTTCATCTTCATGATTGTCGGCACCGATGCTATCTGCAGCTGCACCATTATCCGATTCTGTCTCTCTATGCTTCACCCAACATGTGTAGTCCTTCATGAATCCCCGTTGTATCAAGTGAGAGTGTACCTACTCTCCGCTAAACAAAATCTCATTCTTGCAATCTCTACATGGACAACACATGTATTTGCTATTTCTTCTTCTCCTATCCTCCTCGCGATGTTCATAAAACTTAAAACATCATCTCTATACTCCTTGCAATGACGCTTTAAAGTTGTCGCATTCATCCAACTTCGATCCATCGCTACAAAATTTAACAAAACATTAGTTATCATACTACTAAATTTTAAAAAAGAATCAATCTTTATACTTACTTCTAATATATTCCTTTTTAAAAAAAATAACAAAAATTTGCACCCTTCAACCTCCCACCAAAAAAGTGAACTGCGGGATGAATTCAGACAGCGGTTGCTGGTGTATTTATAGTGTGTCCGAACTATATCTCAATCGGGCCAGTAAAACGACATCTGTAACGGGGCACAGACATCTCTAACGGGCTTAAATGAAAGCCCGACACCGATATGAGTCATCGGTGATGGGCTATAAAGTCATCTCAATCGGGCCTTATTTTTGAGCCCGTCACCGATGGCCTCATCTCTGACGGGCTCGGTATTATGGCCCGATTGAGATATCCTAGGTTATCACAATCGGGTTTACATTTGAGCCTGTCACAGATGTGTTTTATCGCTGACGGGCTATTTGCAATTGGGGTTGTACGAGTACATCTACAACGGTGCAAATGACGACCCGATTGAGATGACTTCGTTCTGACGGCCCAAATGCTCCAGGCATATTTGGGCTCGTTATGGATGAAAGGTTCTGTACTAGTGACAATATTTGAACTCATGAAATCATAGCTACTAAATTGTTGCTCCAGCCAATAGAACTAGTGAGATTTTATGATTAGGTACTACTTTTTATTTCTTTTTTCTTTTGTGCCTTCTTTTAAATCAAGAATTAGAATTAGGAACCCAATCCTAATCATTTTTGTTACTACAATAGAGATTGTAATAAGAAATCAACTACGTTAAAATGATATCATGTGGATCCGATTCGAGGACGTGTTCGACCTGTACCAGCAAGATGTCCTCAACGTCTCTTTTTTTAGGTGTTGCATTTTGTAAGTATCATTTAGTTAAATTTATTCCATTCGTTAGCTCCTTGTATGTAGCTGGCTAAAATTTTTTATCCTTTGTAGAATGGCGATCCACGAGTGTCGTAAGCGGGAATGGTTCAAAATAGGATTCATGAACCCCCCGCAAAATTAATATGGAAATGATAGAACATTATCCGGAGGAAATATAGAACAACATCGTCCATATGCTAGTGCAACCGCATTATAAGTCTTGGATACTACTACCATACAACACAGCGTGAGTTTTTACTACCTACCGTACCAATTTTCATCTCGTACATTTACAGTTTCATATATATCATCTCACGCAATTTGTAGATTCTACTGCGTGCTTTTTCCTTATTGACCTATTCAATTCCAAAATCCATGTCTACGATTCAATGGATAAACCAGAGTCTACCTTCGCAAAGATTTTTGAAATGTTAGACGTGTAATGCCATCTTAGTTGCTATAGCTACTATGCGGTTCTCGAATAATTACTCGGTAGCTTGCAACTGCATGTAAGGCATGGGCACGGTTCCGTGAAAAGGTCCGCGCGATTTGAAAAGAAAAACTTGCTGTGAGGATGAAATATTCAATGAGTACATGCTCCAAAATTATATTTAATCATTAATTTGTTCTAAAATAGGAATGTATATTAAATATGTCATCGTTTCTCTTTTAGTGTGCAAAACAGGCGCAAGGGACGAACTTATGCGTCTGCGACTATATTCACCGCCTAGTTCACCAAGTCACATGTCCCCAAGATCTTCATATGCGTATAACAGTTATTCATATTTTATGTCTCGATTTCTTATTGATTTCATATATTTATTTCTCATTTTTTCAGACAACGATTATTTGCATAAGGGACAAACTCCTCCAAAGTGATTTCATAAAGTCTGCTCAAGAAAGAACTGATGAAATTTATTAATGAACAGATTATTGATCCCGCGGGAGAGTTCTACTACGATGAAAGTTCTATCGCTGAGCCATAGGAATGTAATACATGTATATATTTATATTTGTGTGTACAAATTTATGTAATATATGTATATATTTACTTAAGTGCATATATATATGTGTAAAATATGTATTTATACATTAATATGCATATTACATATATATATGTATAAATATATATATTACGTATATATACATACATATATATATATATATATTTACACATATATATGCATTTATATATAAACAAGCAGCAAGTAGCAGGAGCAAAATTAAAAGAACTCATCTATAGTCTATATATATATATTATGCATATATATGTATTTACAAACATATATGCATAATATATAAACAAACAGCAAGGAGCAAAAGAAAAATTTTAAAGATGATAGCGCTAACCACGTCGCGTAGTCATTTTTAGTTCCGGTTGGTGTTATCAACCGGGACAACACCAACCGGGATTAAAGATAGGTCTTTAGTCCCGGCTATTTTAACCGAGACTAATGGTATGCATCTTTCGTCTTGTTTTTGTTGTCTTGATTTGTAACCCAAGACTAAAAAGGGTTACAAATCAGAGATTTTCCCAGCGGTGGGAGGTTTGCATGGCTGGCTTGCTGCTCTTTCCCCATGACTAGGCGACCTTTAGCTTGTTGCTTCATACATACATACATACATACACACACACATATATATATATCTATATATGTGTGTGTATATATAGAGAGAGATGGGCTACTGTGTGGCGCGCCGCACAGCTCCATCCCGTGTGGCATGGCCAAATCTCTAATTTAAAAACTCAAATTGAAAATCCGAACCGTTCAAATTGTTCTACATATTAATATCGTCTTGTATACCAAATTTTACATTTTTGATTTTTTACTATTTTATCGAGATAGGTCAAAGATGCATTAATCCAACGATTTCGGAGTATCTATTTTATTGCATCTTTGACCTATCTGATAAAATAGTAAACAAATTCAAAAAAGTAAAATTTGGTATACAAGCGATATTAATATGTAAAATAATTTGAACAATTCGGATTTTCAATTTGAGTTTTCAAATTAGAGATTCAGCCATGCCACATGGGATGGGGCATGCGGCGTGTCACACAAGATATATATATATATATATATATATATATATATATATATATATATATATATGTATATATGTATATAACCGAGGGCAGCAAAGGCTTATCATTGGACGAAAAAATAAATCGAGGGTTGTTCTTTGGGTCGCAGCCACTGTCGCATTTTAACCATCTTTCGCACCCCCAACATATCTTATTTAATGAGGGACACCAAAATATTTTCTTCTTGCCATTAAAAAATCTCTACTATGTAATAAATAACCTAAAAATGCTTATATTTATCTTAGAAATGATAATATTTGTGTACTGGGAATTCTTGGCATGCATTTTCTTGTTTAAACATGAGTTGGTTTCTTCAATGTTCATAGTTACTATACCGCTTTGGGTTTTCGATCTTCGTTTTCTTTTTCGCTATTCTTGGATCAAAGTGTGCGTCCCACTTGACTGGACTCGTCGTTGTGATACATAGATGTGTGCCTTCACGTAGAGGACAAGTTTGTTGCGTCGTTGATTTTTCTCATACGCACCACGATCAATCGATTACTACAGTTTTGATTTTCTTGGATGAGGCCCCCAATAGTTTCCAGGCGGGCCATAAGTGGCTGCGCCTGGAAAAACCGATCTCGAGGGGGCCGGTTGTTGGACCGCACGGGATAATGCGATTATCCCGTGCGGGCCACATAACAGCCCGCACGGGATAATGGTGCATTATCCCGTGCGGTCCACTTAAGGACCTGCACGAGATAATACATTTTTCCGTGCGGGCCATTAAGTGGACTGCACGTGATGATGCACCATAAAACAGCTGCCAACCCGACAATGCCACATTTAACATGGTGTTTCTCTCTCTAAAAAAGAGCAATTATAAGGGGAAGGTTTTCAACTTGAATTCTTCAATTGGAATCAATACAAAAGGTAATACTTGCTCTTCTCTTCTATTTGCTTCCATTTTTAAAAATTTTTATTGGTTGAATGCGAAGATATTTGAACTTTTTAACTTGGTTTCTCTCTCCAATAATAGGCAATTTCTTTTGGTGGGAGTTTTTAGACTTGAAATCTTCAATTGAAATCAATATAAAAGGTAATGTGCTTGATCATCTCTTTCATTTGCTTCCGTTTTTGTAAAATTTCATCGATTGAATGCGAAGATATTTAAACTTGTTTGAATTGTCATTTTGAGCTATTTTTGTAATTTGTAGGTCAAATATTTTGTTTCTTATTGAACCATTTTTTGGTACCTTATTTTGTTTCAGTATTATTATTTGCTCGAATGAGGTTTTAGTTATAAAGTAGGATTTAAGTTTAATTTGTTTATTTAGAAAACACCAGCAATATAATATTAATTTATGCTATGAATTTTTTAGATGGATCGGACATGGATGTATGAGACACGAAGAACTCATCCGGTGTTTATGAGAGAAGCATCAACATTTATTGATAAGGCTAAGGCACACGCTTTGAGGGAGAATAAGAAGGATATTTTTTGTCCTTGCGTGGATTGCAAGAATCAGAAGATGGGGAAAGATCCGAATGTAATTCTCGGACACATAATTCAGCGTGGATTTGTGGAGAAATACACAGTTTGGACTTATTATGGGGAAGTCGCCCCTCCAGAAGAGATTCCTAATATTTGGTTCGATGAGGCAGAGAATTTTATAATTGAGGACATGTCCCGTGAAATGACGGGTGATTTTGGCGGCTCTGGTTTTGACGATGCAGAGGTTGATATTGATCTTGATCTTGAGGATATGTTGCGGCACGCTGAACCAGAGGTCCTAACAGAGAAAGCAAGAGATTTAAACAATTGGGTGGCGTTGCAGAAATCAGCGAAATATCTTTTGTACGATCAATCAAAGGGATGTGACATGGATTATACAGTGTTACGGTCGGTGCTAGAACTTGATGGGTCTCCTGAGAGCTATGCTTCCTAACCCTAACTTGTTGCCAGCTAACACCTATCAAACCAAGAAACTGATATATCCATTATCACTTGGTGTGGAAAAGATCCATGCGTGTATTAATCACTGTGTACTTTATCGTAAGGAATACGCTGACTTGGACAAGTGTCCAACTTGTGGGGCGAGTAGGTACAAAAAGGATAACAGTGCCACCGATAGTGATGTTGCCAAACCAAATGCATTGGTCGAGCCAGAAAAAAGATTCCGGCCATGGTGATGTGGTACTTGCAAGTGAAAGATCGTATGAAGCGATTGTTCTCGAACCCCACCGACGCCGAGTTGATGAGATGGCACGAAGAGGGTTGAAAGACGGATGGTATGATTCGACATCCTGCCGATGCTCGACAATGAAGAAACTTTGATTCGAAGCACCCAGAATTTGCAAATGATTCGAGAAATGTCAAGTTTGCATTAAGCACGGATGGAATGAATCCCTAGTCATGCACCTCAAGAAAAACGTGTTCGACAGCACCATTGGGACTTTACTTGATATCCCTAGTAAAACAAAGGATGGGTTGAAGTCACGTAACGACCTGGTCAATTTGGGCATAAGGAAAGATCTCCACCCAATAGAGCTAACGAATGGTAAGATTGAGATTCCACCGGCATGCTATTCAATGACACTAGAAGAGAAAAAAGCTTTCTGTAAATGTGTTCGTGGATTGAAAGTGCCGACTGGATTCTCATCGAATATCCGAAAACTAGTATCAATGAAAGATTTGTCGATTTCTGGATACAACACTCACGACTGTCATAAGATGCTTACGGTATTCCTCCCTATCGCTATAAGGGCGGTGAAACCAGTGCACACCAAGGTAGTGATAACAAAGCTGTGATATTTTTTAATCGAGTATCACAGAAAGTTTTTGATCTAGAAGAATTAGAACCCCTTCAGAAATTCGCAGTCGAGACAGCTTGCTAGCTAGAGATGTTTTTTCCTCCATCATACTTCGACATGATGGAACATCTCATTGTTCAAATTGTCCCTCAAATTATTGAACTTGATCCTCTATACCTACATCAAATGTGGGCGTACGAGCGATACATGGCTGTTCTGAAAGGGTATGTCCATAATCGTGCTCATCCGGAGGGCTCGATGATAGAGGGTTACACAATTAAGGAGGTTGTCGAGTGTTGCCTAGATTATATGAAAGATGCCAACCCCATTGGGATACTGATGCCTCGACATGATGGAAGGTTATCTGGGAAGGGTACTGTGGGAAGAAAATATTTCTACGACAATGATTACAAAGCGGTATCATATGCACACAACAGTGTTTTTCAACAACTCGCCATTGTTGCGCCCTACATTGAGCAACACACTTCCGAGACCAGAGCATGTAATATTGGACGATCCGACGATTGGGTTTCGAAAGAACAGAAGCGCACTTTTCCCAATGACTGAAGGATCGAAAGCAACCGTCTGGTGAATCACTAGAGGAAAAACAATTGAAAGACTTGCAGCTGGCCCAATAAGTCTTGTGACTTCATGTGGACCCCCGTTTTTGGAACGGGAATCTTTCGTGTTCTTAGTACCATTTCCCTGGATCGAGTAGTTGGTACCCACGAATACAGTACTGAATAATCAGGTGCGCATGCACGAATAGTCTTACAACGAAATTATTACAACAATAGGCCCGAAGGCAATGTTCAACACACAGGACCTCATGGTCCGGATACAACACAAAAGCAGAAATTAGATACGGCAGCGAAATAGAGGCAACGGCATGTCAGTTGCCACAGGCAACGACCGGAGCTAAGACCTAGTAAGCGCCATCGGTTCCTTCACCCTCCCGGTAGTAAGCGTAAGGATCCTCGACTCTTCATTCCCATCATCGAAGGTTTGTGCGTATAGCAAGGGTGAGTACCAACCGTACTCAGCAAGCCAACATGGAATTGATGCATATGATAGGGTTATTCAAGGAATGGCTGGAGCTCTTTTGCATAAAGCCAATTTTCACAAATCTTTTCACAAGCCTAACAACTAGCCAAGTCAAGTTTTAGTTCCGTAGTTTATTAATTCGGCGACGGTTCTGTCTACCATCCATCGTGATTCCAAGGATGGCTTCCCACCTCCGATTCGTCATGGTTTTCTGGGGAATCCACCCCTTCTCGCATCTCGAGAAGTTGATCCACCAGCGAATGAAATCATCATGCAAACCCATCCCAGCAGTTTTAAGTTTAAAGTCTAGCCAAGCGAAAGTCTTGTCACGATGCTCGATATCCGCGAGCACGGCTATTCGAATAGATTGATTCATTCACACTGCAGTGGATGTACACTTTACCCGTACTCCGTGACAACCCAACAAATGAGCCTACGCCCCAACACATGAGACGGTCACGGCAAAGCCTTTCGATAACCTCACTTTGGCAGTACCCGCTCCATGAACTTAAGCCCTCATGTACTCTAGCCGTCATTTTCTAGCAGTGAGAGGAGTTCTGGCGCACCCGGGGTAAGGGGACATTTCCTCAATATTTAAGTTCACTTAATGTCGATTTAATTCCACCATTCACAACCTAGGCCGCAGCCTCATCCTCATCACACAAACCACATCATGAAGAACCATCTATGCAAGGATACTGCCTCCGCTCGGCTATCTAGTCAGCTAGGTCTATACCCATTCGAGAAGTACGGTTGTACTGGCTCGTTTCCCGGCTATCTCATGGCTTGGTCCTTAATTGACCAGGGTCGGCACTTGCCTTTTCCGGAATCCACCCAAATCATCCGGCCGCCCCAGTCTAAATCATTTGTATAGCATTTTCAATTTTCGTCAACTTAGTTCATCATTCTCATGGCCATGTGGCGCTCATGTCTCCACAGGCCGCAGTTTAACTACCTTCCCTAAGGTAGTTGCCCAAGCACAAAGCTTTTTGTAAAATCATGAGAATGCGGGGATCTAGTATAAGCGAGGCTAAGCATTTTTACGAAGTTAGCCTCCGGTCATATCACATCGAAGGTTACAAAGAATAATTCTAATGGTAATCAACATCAAAGCAGGGTATATCAAGCATAGGTACTCATTTGTGTATAGCATGCAATTTATAATTTGAAATCAACATTATTTCACAAAGTAGGATCAATATGTTCAAAGAGTGTGATGACTTTCCTTGCTCGCACGCTTGTGGGGTGGTGTCTTCAACGGGGTCGATGCCGGTTTCTTCAGGTGCTACCCGTACGTGCGAAAAATCAATCGATTCCGATTAGAATCCCATATAACACCAAAAGGTCGAAAAGTTCCGAAAAAAATCTCAGAAACGATTCCAAGTGCTAAGCCCGAATTCTGGCTTAAGTTTGTACTACGATCGCCCCGGAAAACTCCAAGTTGAGACATCGGGTCGACGACTTAGGGTTTTCGCAAAACGACGATCGCGATCTGTTCGAGAAAACGGATTTGAAAATATCCTCGGAGGGATTGATGCTAGAGGTTTTGAAGGTCCGAGCACAAAATATAAACATATTAAAATGGCGAGAAAGGTCTAAACGAAATTCGGATTCAAAAACGACGCAAAACGGAATTTCGGAAAAGTCCGGATTTGATTTCCAAATTTTCGCACCGAGAAAACATACAAAAATATACTTTAATTTTGCCCAAAATTTTACTCAAATCTTCCCAAAATATTTTTCCAAATTTTCTAAAATTTTTCCAACTTTCCCTATTTTATTTTTTATTTTTTTTTTTTCCAGCGCCACTGTTCATTGCACTCAACGTGTTCGACCGAGGCGCATCAAAATAGGGGCGGCGGCAGCGCTGGCGCGCAAGGAAAACAGGGGCGGCGGCGGGGCTTACCGGCGTCGGCGGACCTCGGGGAGGTGCGGTGGGTCACGGGGACCTTGGCGCACGGCGGCGGCGGCGTTGGCGCTCGGGAAAAGGAGGAGAGAGGACGGAGGCGGTGCAGCAAAGGGACGGGGTCGCCGCCCCTTTTATAGGCGCGGCCGGGAGGGAGGATGGAGGAGGGCCGGCGCAGCTTGGGTGCCACGCGGCGCGCTAGGGCTTGGGCCGGCTCGGACGCGCGCGGCGTGGCGGAAGGCGCGCGCGGGCGCGGGGCCGCGTACGGCGTCGTGCGTGCGGCGCAAGCGCGGGCGGGGCCGGCGCGGGTCGGCGGCGCGCGGCGGCGATGGCGCGAGGCGCGGGCGGGCGGTGCGGGGCGCGGGCAAGCGCGGGACGCGAGGCGCGGCGGGGCACGCGCGGGTGTGTGCGCGCGGCGGCGTGGCGCGCGCGGGTAGGGGCCGGGCTCGCGCGCGCGGTGCGAGGAGGGCTCGGCGGGGCTAGCGCGGCGCGCGCGCGTGTCGCGCGCGCGTACGACGCGGTATGGCGTCGAACACATGGCGCAATATGAACAGTGTCATTTATCAATTTTCTCGATTTTTGATTTTTAATTCCTATTTCAATTTTCCTCTCTTCTAAAAATTCCAAAATAAATTCCTATATTTCAAAAATAATTTTTAATATAATATTTTCAACTTTTCTCCACTTTTATTTTCCCACATTATTTTTCATATTTATTTATTTAAATCCCTTTTTCTAACTTCATAATTCGCCCTTTATTTTCCAAAAATTTCCCAGATTCGAGTACGACTCCCAAATATTTTATTATTTATTTTGTGTCCTAATTTATCTTTCCCCAACCACAATTACTATTCTTTTTCTCCTAAATCGTATTTTCATAAATCCGCACTTTATTTTCCGACTTCTTTTAAAAATCCCTAATGCGGTCTTTCGCATTTTTCATTCCGACAAACTCCAAATCATCCAAAAACACCGAAAGGGAATTGATCACGACTAAATTTATGCAACTGAGCTGGCAAATAAGAAGCAACAACCCGAGGAAGAAGCAACAAGCGAAGGTTTTTGAAAGTTCCGATTTTTACGTTCCGATTTCAGTTTCTTCGATTTTCAGGATGTTACAAACCTACCCCCCTAACAATAAATCTCGTCCCCGAGATTTCTTACCGGTTGCTAAGTAGGTGTGGGTATTCCGTCTTCAGGAAATCCTCGCTCTCCCAGGTAGCCTCCTCTTCAGTGTGGTTGCTCCATTGTACTTTGTACATGCGCCATGACATGGTCCATGTCTTCTTTTCTGCCTCGTCCAGTATCTTGATTGGATGCTCCGGGTAGGTAAGATCACTGTGGACATGGATGGTTTCCAAAGGAGCTTGCTCTTCTGGCACCCGCAGGCATTTCTTCAACTGCGACACGTGGAATGCTTGGGTGGACATCGGAGAGGTTCTCGGGTAGCTCCAGTGGTATGCCACTTCACCTCTTCTAGCGTTTATTAAGAATGGGCCCATGTATCTCGGCGCGAGTTTCCCTTTGACCTTGAACCTCTGAGTTCCCCGTAGTGGTGAGACCTTCTTTAAATTCTAGTTCTCTTCGACGGGTATCCGCATAGCTCTTTTGTCGTGATTGGGCAGCTTGTAATCGGTCCCGGATCAGGCGAACCTTTTTCTCGGCCTCTTTGACTATGTCAGGCCCGAATACGGCTCGTTCATCGGTTTCTGACCACATCAATGGGGTTCGGCATCGGCGACCAAATAGGGCTTCGTTTGGTGACATCTTCAGACTGGCTTGGTAGCTATTGTTGTAGGAGAACTCGGCGTACGGTAAAAATTTCTCCCAATCCTTGGTGAAATCCAACGCACAGGCTCTCAGCATATCTTCTAGTACTTGATTTGTCCTTTCAGTCTGCCCATCGGTCTGTGGGTGGTAAGCGGTACTGAAGGCAAGATGACTTCCGAGTGCCTCGTGAACTTTGCTCCAAAAATGAGACGTGAATTGGGTACCACGATCCGATATAATCCTTTTTGGTACACCATGGAGACATACAATCCTACTCATGTATAGTTCCGCTAGTTTGGCACTGTTGTAGTTAGTCTTTACGGGAATAAATCTGGCGGTCTTGGTGAGCCGATCTACTATTACCCAAATGGAATCATAACCAGTCGCAGTTTTGGGTAGTCCCACTATGAAATCCATGCCTATCTCGTCCCATTTCCATTCGGGAATCTTGAGCGGCTGCAGTAAGCCTGCCGGTCGTTGATGCTCAGCTTTCACCCTTTGGCATACATCGCATACGGCTACGTATTCGGCTACATCTCTCTTCATATTGGGCCACCAAGTATTCTCCCTTCAAATCTGGTACATTTTCGTGCTTCTGGATGTAACGAATATGCCGATTCGTGTGCTTCTTTTAAGATCAACCCTCTCAAACCACCTTGTTCAAGCACGCAGATTCTTTTCTTGTACCACAGGATTCCTTTGTCGTCTACCGAAAATTCCTTAGCGCCGTCCAGCGGCCATGCGTTCTTTGATTTCCTGGGTTTCCTCATTTCCCTTTTGGGCTTCTTCTATTTGAGTCCTCGGAAGGGGTTGGATTTCCAGCGAGTTTGCTTCTCCGTGAGGAATCAGGTGCAGATTAAGTCGAGCCATTTCTTCTTGGAGCTCACCGGCCATACCTGTCATTCCCATATGGTTACACTGGGCTTTGCGGCTTAGCGCATCGGCCACTACATTTGCCTTGCCGGGATGGTAATGGATTCCTAGATCGTAATCTTTGATCAACTCCAACCATCGTCTCTGTCGTAGGTTGAGATCGGGCTGAGTAAAGAAGTATTTCAAGCTCTTGTGATCAGTATACACATCACAGTGGTTCCCGATCAGGTAGTGTCTCCAGATCTTCAATGCGTGAACAACCGCGGCTAATTCCAGGTCGTGTGTGGGATAGTTCTCCTCGTGGGGTCGTAACTGTCGCGAGGCATATGCCACGACCTTCCCATCCTGCATTAACACGCCTCCTAGTCCTTGCCGAGACGCATCACAGCACATCACGAAATCCTTCCGATTGTCAGGTAAAGTTAAGATTGGGGCGATGGTTAACTTTTCTTTTAGTTGGTCAAAGGCTCCTTGACACTTCTCGTTCCATTCAAACTTCTTTTCCTTCTTCAGAAGTTGAGTCATAGGTCGGGCTACGGTGGAAAACCCTTCGATGAACCTTCGGTAATACCCGGCCAAGCCCAAGAAACTCCGAACTTCCGTCACTGACTTGGGTGCCTTCCATTCCGTGACGCTTCGACCTTGGCGGGGTCTACCGCTACTCCTCCGGCGAGACCACGTGGCCAAGAAAGCGACTTCCTTGAGCCGAACTCGCATTTGCTAAATTTTGCATACAGCTGGTGCTCTCGTAGTTTTTCCAGTACCAGTCGTCGATGATCCGCATGCTCCTCATCATTCTTGGAGTAGATAAGTATATCGTCGATAAATACCACCACGAATTTGTCCAGGTATTCCATGAATACCTTGTTCATCAGATTCATAAAATATGCCGGAGCATTGGTCAATCCAAAGGACATTACTGTGAACTCGTATAAGCCGTAACGTGTAGAGAACGCCGTTTTAGGAATATCTCCGGCTCTAATCTTCAACTGATGATATCCCGACCGAAGATCTATCTTTGAGAACACTTGCGCACCCTTAAGTTGATCGAATAGATCATCGATTCGAGGTAGTGGGTACTTGTTTTTGATAGTCACCTCATTCAATGATCGGTAGTCCACACACATCCTCATACTCCCATCCTTGTTCTTGACGAAGAGTACTGGAGCTCCCCAGGGAGAAGAACTGGGGCGTACAAATCCTTTTTCTTGTAGTTCTCGGATTTGCTTTTGAGTTCTTCTAACTCGTTGGCGGCATTCGAAGGTCTCTTGGATATGGGGGCAGTACCGGGCATTAGGTCGATGATAAACTCTATGTCGCGATCCGGGGCATTCGGGCAATTCCTCGGGAATACGTCCGGGGTATTCTTGTACTACGGCATCCCGCTTAGAGGTAGCATGGTGAATACTCCCGCAGCTTGCTCGCATAGCTTCGGGTTTTGGTCCATAGTTATGCTCATTGGTGATCCTCATGGGGTGGATACCGTGACTTCCCTTCGATTGCAGTCTATGATTCCATTATTCTTGGTCAACCAATCCATCCCGAGTATGACATCAATGGTTTGGGGCGATAGCACCATAAGGTTTGAAAGAAACACCACGTCCCTAATCCGTATGGGCACATTGATGCAAGCATGGGGTACGGTTATGTTTCCCCAGGTGAGTGTACCAACATAGGTCTCTTAAGTTCTACTTGGTGTAGGTGGTGTTGTTTGCTTGGAAGATATGAATGAATGCGAGGCTCCAGAATCAAATAAGACTTTAACTGGGGTAGAGTTGATAGAGAACATACCCATCGCACGTTCGATCCTCCCGAGCTTCTTCAAGCACGCACATGATTCACCCGGCCACGTCGAAACCCGGTGGCGGCCTCGTTGGGTAGCGGGGTTCTGAAGGCCGCGTCCCGCGCGGGGTGGGGTTCCTCGGACGGCCGTTGCATTGGTGCCGGTGCACACGGGAGTGTTGCGTGGTTTGGGGCACTGTTGGAGTAGTGCCCGAATTCTCCACAATTGAAGCAGTTCACATTCCTTCTTCTGGAGCGGCTAGGGTTGGCGTCGGTGTACGGAACCGAGGTGTAGGCGGCTCGTTGACATGGTCGAGGCCGGGAACGACCGCCGGAACGTTTGGCTTCCATCCGACGGGGTGGCTCCCTTGGGACGTTGTGGCGCTCCCCGAAATGGGCGGGCCATAGCAAGCCTCCTTGTGCGGTTATTTTCTACCATCTTTTGGTCATGTTCAAGCCGTACGACCTTGTTGATGAGGCTCGAAGCTGGTGTGGTCTTGTCCGATCATCGGTCCTCTCGGCTCATCGTTTAGTCCCTCGATAAATTTATCCATCTTCTCTTCTTCGTCCGCGGTCACTTGTGGCGTAACGGGCAAGCTGGGTAAACTTGTTCGGTACTCTTGTACGAGGTGTTTCCTTGGCGCAGCTGCGAACTCGTTTTTCTTCATCCTCATAACTGCAATGTGATACGAAATTTTCACGCAGCCGTGAATTCTTCCCATGTCGGTTCTCCGGCATCTTCACTCGCGTCTCCTTGTAGGTGTCCCACCGTCACTTGCGGGACCCTCTAGCTGGCTAGTGGCGAAGATAACTCTATCTGCTTCTCGAACTCGGACGAGAGTTAGCTTTTTCTCGATCACCCTCAACCAATCCTCAGCATCCATGGGTTCTTCGGCCGTGGAGAAGGTTGGTGGCTTAGCTCGCATGAACTCTCCTAAACTTGACCCTCCTCGACTTCCCTGGTTGTTGGCAATTGCTTGGAGCAGCTGGGTTTGTAAAGCCATAACCTCCGCCAGAGTGGAGGGGTTAGGCTCCGGCGGGTTCTCGTTGGTTGCTGCGGCTCTACGGCGATGCGCCATCTGAAGAAGATAGATGAATTAAGAGATCGGACTTGTTAAGGTCATGGTTCCTAGGTGATTTTTCTTCAAGTTGTTTTTAAATGATCTTCAACCACAAGCATGGTAAAACAATAAGCTCATTTAATTAGGATACCACAAAGCGATACTTAGGTCCATCATATTACATCAAAGGGGTACACGGACTGTACATGCACAGTCCCTCATGCCATGATACAACAACTACATCGTCCTACTGCATTAACTATTAAGGAGGGGAATAGAGTGTGGTCTTTGCTGCCGAACCGTCCAGAGCGAGATCAAGCTGGGGTGGTCCTCCCGCCTAATCATCCAACCATCCGCAGGAGCCAGGTGCAGGAAGAGGGTGATCCTCTGCTGAAGCAAATCGGAGTCCCCATGGCTCGGAGGTGGTGGCCTCGGAGTCATGCCGAATCCTCCTGCTCGGTGGCCGTGTACTCTTGCGAGCGGTCTTGCGGGTGAGGGGACCTCCGGTGTGAGTCAGGCGACGAGTGGGAGCTTCCTCCTCCATTGGATCGGTGTCGCTGGACTCCCATTTGATCTCCATAGGTTCCGCCTCAGACTCAGAGTCGGTGTGGATCTCGATGGGGTTCTCCTCTCCCGATCCAGGCTCGGATGGCACTGCTACTGAGTTCGAGGTGGGCCCCATGGAAGTGGCAGCAGTGGGGTCTATCAGGTACGGCGCCGGCTCTGTGCTCAATATAAAAGCTTGCTCCATAGTTTATTAATTCGGCGACGGTTCTGTCTACCATCCATCGTGATTCCAAGGATGGCTTCCCACCTCCGATTCGTCATGGTTTTCTGGGGAATCCACCCCTTCTCGCATCTCGAGAAGTTGATCCACCAGCGAACAAAATCATCATGCAAACCCATCCCAGCAGTTTTAAGTTTAAAGTCTAGCCAAGCGAAAGTCTTGTCACGATGCTCGATATCCGCGAGCACGGCTATTCGAATAGATTGATTCATTCACACTGCAGTGGATGTACACTTTACCCGTACTCCGTGACAACCCAACAAATGAGCCTACGCCCCAACAAATGAGACGGTCACGGCAAAGCCTTTCGATAACCTCACTTTGGCAGTACCCGCTCCATGAACTTAAGCCCTCATGCACTCTAGCCGTCATTTTCTAGCAATGAGAGGAGTTCTGGCGCACCCGGGGTAAGGGGACATTTCCTCAATATTTAAGTTCAATTAATGCCGATTTAATTCCACCATTCACAACCTAGGCCGCAGCCTCATCCTCATCACACAAACCACATCATGAAGAACCATCTATGCAAGGATACTGCCTCCGCTCGGCTATCTAGTCAGCTAGGTCTATACTCATTCGAAAAGTACGGTTGTACTGGCTCGTTTCCCGGCTATCTCATGGCTCGGTCCTTAATTGACCAGGGTCGGCACTTGCCTTTTCCGGAATCCACCCAAATCATCCGGCCGCCCCAGTCTAAATCATTTGTATAGCATTTTCAATTTTCGTCAACTTAGTTCATCATTCTCATGGCCATGTGGCGCTCATGTCTCCACAGGCCGCATTTCAACTACCTTCCCTAAGGTAGTTGCCCAAGCACAAAGCTTTTTTGTAAAATCATGAGAATGTAGGGATCTAGTATAAGCAGGGCTAAGCATTTTTACCGAAGTTAGCCTCCGGTCATATCACATCGAAGGTTACAAAGAATAATTCTAATGGTGATCAACATCAAAGCAGGGTATATCAAGCATAGGTACTCATTTGTGTATAGCATGCAATTTATAATTTGAAATCAACATTATTTCACAAAGTAGGATCAATATGTTCAAAGAGTGTGATGACTTGCCTTGCTCGCACGCTTGTGGGGTGGTGTCTTCAACGGGGTCGATGCCGGTTTCTTCAGGTGCTACCCGTACGTGCGAAAAATCAATCGATTCCGATTAGAATCCCATATAACACCAAAAGGTCGAAAAGATCCAAAAAAATCTCAGAAACGATTCCAAGTGCTAAGCCCGAATTCCGGCTTAATTTTGTACTACGACCGCCCCGGAAAACTCCAAGTTGAGACATCGGGTCGACGACTTAGGGTTTTCGCAAACGACGATCGCGATCTGTTCAAGAAAAATTTGAAAATATCCGCGGAGGGATTGATGCTAGAGGTTTTGAAGGTCCGAGCACAAAATATAAACATATTAAAATGGCGAGAAAGGTCTAAACGAAATTCGGATTCAAAAACGACGCAAAACGGAATTTCGGAAAAGTCCGGATTTGATTTCCAAATTTTCGCACCGAGAAAACATACAAAAATATACTTTAATTTTGCCCAAAATTTTACTCAAATCTTCCCAAAATATTTTTCCAAATTTTCTAAAATTTTTCCAAATTTTCCCTATTTTATTTTTTTTTTTTTTTTTTTTTTTTTTTCCAGCGCCACTGTTCATTGCACTCTACGTGTTCGACCGAGGCGCATCAAAACAGGGCGCGCGTGCTGGCGCACAAGGAAACCGAGGGGTGACGGCGGGGCTTACCGGCGTCGGCGGACCTCGGGGAGGTGCGGTGGGGCACGGGGACCTTTGGCGCACGGCGTTGGCGCTCGGGGAAAGGAGGAGAGAGAGCGGAGGCGGTGCGGCAAGGGGCGGGGTCGCGCCCTTTATAGGCGCGGCCGAGAGGGAGGATGGAGGAGGGGGACCGGCGCGGCTTGGGTGCCACGCGGCGGTGCTAGGGCTTGGGCGGCTCGGACGCGCGCGTGACGGAAGGCGCGGCGCGGCGCGGGGCCACGTACGGCGTCGTGCGGGTAGGGGCGGCGCGCGCGGCGCGAGGCGGGCGCGGCGCGAGCGGCGCGGTGCGGCGCGTGTCGCGCGCGCGGACGGGCGCGAGCACGGCGCGATACGCGTCAAACACATGGCGCAATATGAACAGTGTCATTTATCAATTTTCCCGATTTTTGATTTTTAATTCCTATTTCAATTTTCCTCTCTTCTAAAAATTCCAAAATAAATTCCTATATTTCAAAAATAATTTTTAATATAATATTTTCAACTTTTCTCCACTTTTATTTTCCCACATTATTTTTCATATTTATTTATGTAAATCCTTTTTCCTAACTTCATAATTCACCCCTTTATTTTCCAAAAATTTCCCATTCAGTACGACTCCCAAATATTTTATTATTTATTTTGTGTCCTAATTTATCTTTTCCCAACCATAATTACTATTCTTTTTCTCCTAAATCGTATTTTCATAAATCCGCACTTTATTTTCCGACTTCTTTTAAAAATCCCTAATGCGGTCTTTCGCATTTTTCATTCCGACAAACTCCAAATCATCCAAAAACACCAAAAGAGAATTGATCACGACTAAATTTATGCAACTGTGCTGGCAAATAAGAAACAACAACCCGAGGAAGAAGCAACAAGCGAAGGTTTTTGAAAGTTCCGATTTCAGTTTCTTCGATTTTCAGGATGTTACACTTCATGGCAAGGGTATCACATCGACGGATATTCTTTTTACATTAACAACAAAGACAAGAAAAGCTCAGTGCAGAACAGTGGGGTTCGTGTTGAAGCGTTGGACGCAACAGGACAAAAGAAATCATACTACGGGATCATACAAGAAATATGGAAACTTGACTACGGTTTAAACATTCAGATCCCTGTTCTCAGATGCCAATAGGTGAAAGACAACGCGATAGATAAATTTGGATTTATGTGTGCTGAATGGAGTAAAATTGGACACAAGGATGATCCATGGGTCCTTGCCGAGCGTGTTGCATAAGTTTATTATGTGAAGGATCCTTCCGATGAAAAAGATGGACATTATTGTATCGAGCAAGCAACACATCATTGGTATTGACAACATTGAAGACGCGTCCGATTATAATAAATACGACGCCATTACGTTATTTACAGATCTTCCTACGCGGATGAAACACATTGAGAGTGTACTTGACGAATCAAAGTTTGCATCCGTGCAGAAGGAAGTTAATCCAAAAATTGTGAAACGCTAGTTTATTTTTTGTGTATCATATGTTTTTGCGAGCAAATTTTATCAAACTTATGATGTTACGAGTGAATGTGTAGTTCTATGTGATGCATTGATATTTCTATGTGATGAAATTGATATTTCTATGTGATGAATTAATATTTGATGAATTTACATTAGAATATGCGATGAATTTACATTATTTAATTATATTAATATGTGGTGAATTTACATTGATTAATTTAAATTTAATATGTGGTGAATTTAAATTATTAAAATTAATATGTGATAAATTTAAATTAATTAGTAAAATTAATATGTGATGAATTTATAAAATGAGGGAGCGATTATCCGTGCGGATGGCTTAACGGCCGCACGGAAAATCATCTTTTCGTGCGGGCCGCTTAAACCGCCCGCATGGAAAGATGATTTTCCCGTGCGAGCGATTTAAGCGGCCCACACGGAAAGATGATTTTCCCATACGGGCCGTTAAGCCACCCGCACGGGATAATCACCGCCTATATAACGGTCGCGCGGGCTCCCAAAAATTCTAAGTCCCGGTGAATTCCAGATCTACGCCGCCAGGCTGCCAAAATTTTGCCCGAGCAACCGTCGACCGCCGTCGTGCCCTCGCCGCCTCGCCTCGCCACCTCGCCTCGCCACCTCCCTCGCGCCGCCACCGGCCTCACCACACCGCCTCTCTCTCAATGTCGCCGTCCGCGACGCCTCTCTCTCTCGACGCCATCGGCCTCACCACGCCGCCGGCCTCGCCCTCGCCGCCTCTCTCTCTCGGTGTCGTCGCCCGCGACGCCTCTCTCTCTCTCGGCCTCATCGTGCCGCCGGCCTCACCGCGCCGCCTCAAGACCGACCGGCCCTTCCCCGGCCTCCACAGCGCGCGACGCCCTTCCCGAGACCCCAAGACAGCGCCACGCCCTTCTCCGACATCGTCGACCATCGCCGATGCCGAGGCCCCTTCAGACGTCGTGCCCTTCCTCCTCACCGATGCCGAGGCCGCACCCTTCACCACAACCACAGGTGAGACATGCCGTGCGGTGATGATTTTTTTGATGGATGAATTTGAATGTACATGTTGTGGTGATATATACCGTGATTTACTTTTTGATGGATGGATGGATGGATGCCGTGATTTAGCATATAGGATGAAAGCCATGATTTAGTATATAGGACGGATGGATGGATGGATATATGTCGTGATTTATTTTTGATGCCGTGATGGATGGATATATGCTGTGATGGATGGATGGATATATTTAGCATATAGGTGCATATATTACCGTGATATTTGAATGGATGAATTTTGAATTGATGCCGTGAAGGATGGATGAACTTTTTATTTTAGATTATTTATGGACTGTAAATAAAATGTTTATTTTTAGGATTGTAAATAGACTATTTATTTTAGGATTTTAAATGGACCGTTATTATTGTAAATTGATGGTAAAATGGACTGTTATTTATTTGATGGAACTATAGTTAATTTTGATGAAAATGTAAAATAGACTGTTTTTTATGAATTTTGTTGATGAATTTTTTTATGTGAAATAGTTGCTGTGAATTTTTTATGTGAATTAGTTGATGTGAAATAGTTCATGTGAATATTTTTATGAATTTTAGATTTTAGGTTATATTTTAGATTTTAGGATTCTCCGACCAAACGACCTACAAATTTAATCTCCCTCTCTCCTCTCCCTCTCCTCGGTCTCTCATCTCTCATCTTTAATCTCCCTCTCTCCTCTTCCCTCCCTCGGACATATTGTAAAAATATGTATCTTTAATTACATATTTCTAAAAATTACTAATTGTTCGAGAGAAAAAAATAAAGAGAAGAACAAGCAAATAAATACATTTTCTTCTTCTTCTTCTCTTTAGTTTTTCTTTATGGTTTTTGCGTAGAAAAATTTGCTGGGGATTGCGATGATAGTAGCTAAGGGAGTTTGTGCTTGAAAGGGCACAGACAATTGCCTGTGCCCCTTCAACTTCAAGCTCCCGTAGCTCCTCTCATTAGATGCAATCCTATATTTTCCTCTGTTATATTATTTAGTGTTAAGCATGAGCATAAATAAGTAATTTATTGCCAAGAGAGTGGCTAAGGGAGCATGAAAATTCCCCTATCGAAGAACCCTAGACGAAATCGTCAAATTCACATTGTGAATGTCGTCTTTGCTGGGGATATCAATGAAAGTAGCTAAGGGAGTTTGAGCTTGAAGGGGCATAGACAATTGCCAGTGCCCTGCAACTTCAAGCTCCATTAGCTACTCTCGTTGCATTCCCCAGCAAAGACGACATTCACAATTTAGAGTAGTTACTAAACTTTATGATCAACTTTCTTTTAGGGTAGAAGGAGACTTTGTGCGCACATGTATACCTCTTATATACACCATATTGCAACTATCTAGGCGTTGTGTGTTATGAACAACCGAAGATCAAATGTCGAACGAGAAAGCTCCCTCAGAGGCACCCAACAAGATTCCAACGCAACAGTCTTCGAGCGAAGGCACATGACAGACATCAAGCGGATCCTTTAATCGAAGTTACGCCAGCACCACTGGTTAAAGAAGACCCCGACTATATCCCTATCGAGCAAGCAGTAAGTCTCGTCGTATTGTTATGAACTGACCGGTGCACCTCGTGGGATCTCGTTTAACGTTTTCTGTTGTACGTACAGATGAAAACAAGGCACCGCTCAAAAAGAAAGGCCGCCAAGTCTGCCATCATAGCCGAAGTCGAGACGGACACAACAACGTCCGGTCTGATAGAAACCGACACGTCCGTGAGCGCTGGAGGACGTCAAAAGAGAAGACGTGATCAGAGAAGTAAGAACCAACCCCCCAAGGAGACATACTATATCACCTCTTTGAACTAAGATGGAAAGCCAGTAGAGCCCAAGGTAGCAATGACAAAGTTCAGCAGCACTTGCGAGGTACTGGCCAGAACCCATGGCCCTTTAAATGTAGATTCCTGGGAGCAGGTGGATGACAACGTGAAGAACTTCATATGGAACGAGTTGCAGAAGTGGCTTGTATATCCGCTTGGTTCAGACGCTGTGGGAAAAGAGTTTGCCTTAAAAACGATTGGGCATCGGTGGAGGCAGTGGAAATCGGACATGAACACTCACTACGTGCAAAAGAACAAGTCTCCATTCAAAGACTATGGTGGTATTACACCCGCCGAATGGGATAGGTTCGTGGCGAAGATGACAAGCCCTGAAGCCTTAGCACGGAGGAAGAAGATGTCCGACCTCGCGAAAAAGAACAAGTACCCGCACCGATTGGGCTCTAGCGACTACGATGGCCACGTAAAGAAGTGACGAGCAACCGAAGAAAAGTTTGCCACCCAAGGAAAGTTTGCCACCCAAGAAAAGCCCCTATTTGTAGATGCACTAAAAGAACGAAGCAAAAACTGGGTTTGGGCACGGAGCACGGGCCAGGTCATCGACGAGGGAGAGATCCTTTTCGAGGATCCGGATATCGAGCATGTGACCACCAGTCTAAAGGACATTGTGGAAAAAGAGAAGACTGGGGAATTTATTGCCAAGAGGAAACACGATCAGTTGACAGCTGCATCAAGCAACCCGAACATTCTGGACGAGTAAGGGGTATATCGTCAAGAACAAGTTGGAAAGAAGGGTTTCCTGAGGAAGCTGCAAGTTACAAGAAATACAAGAAAATGGACAGGTACAAACACAAACTTGAAGAGAAGATAGCAAAACAAGTTGAACAACATTTCTATTCTCTTGTTGCATAGAATAGCCAAGCCTTCCCTAACTTGTTTCAGCAATCTGAAGAACCCACAGTACAGATGCCCAGCAGCGTCGGGTCAGTTGACACTGCACCTTATCCAGTAGATACCATAACTGGTCCGACGCCATGCAGCCTCCTCGTGCCGATAGGAAGGGCCGAGAAGAGAAAGGAGGTGGGTATAGGACTTGCTATACCAGGGCGACAATTTCACAACACGTCAATCCCTGAGGAATATGCAAGGGTGCAGGTGGCCAAAGTGCATGTAGAGCATAACAGCTTAGAGCTAGATATTCCAGCACCTGAAGGGATAGAATTGCCTGGGGATGCGGTGAATCAGTTCATTATATGACATCGACGAGATATCCTGCTGGTCGGTCCACCTTCAGCATCCCCAATCGAGTCGGTTTCTCAGATTGTTGTTGCACCTGCACCGCCTTCTTCACCAGGGCCAGATTCGCCACCTAATCAGCCTCCTTTCCCACCTCGCTCCCCCTAAGGATAAAGGTCATGATTCGCCAAATCTGTCAGCCCTTGAAGTCGTCGCAGAACAATCTCCAACGGATGTCCAAGATATTCACCAATCTCCTCCGACATCAGAGTGAGCATTGGCGGTACCTCAAAGGCCTCTTCTGAAAACAACAAATCCTCCAAGTCCGAGCAAGCTTGAACCTCGTCGGCTTATCCCAAAGATGGTTAGATCAACCTATGATAAGAAAGTAATGGTCATAGACGAGCGAAACTTAGTGTTCCAGGCTTTCAAAGGGAGATCGTCGGCTGACAAGAAGCAGGATCAAACGCCAAAGTTATCGGAGTCACAACAATCAGTGAAAAACCAAGCGGAAGACCTGCAAAATTGGACTTTGGACGAAATGCCAACAAAGTACGAGTACGACAAGCCGTTCCTGCCATGGCACGTCATGGAAGACATGCCATGGGAAATAAGGCTAATGCATGACTGGTACCTAAAAGCGTCCAGAATGGGGCTCAGCATGATTACCGTGAAGGTCTCGAATAACGCTTTCACTTGTGGCACAAATGGGATGCAGGTCAATCGATTTCAACGACCTTCACGCTTTATTGAAGATGAAAAAAATGGATATAAATCTCATTGCTGCGTTTTGCCTGTAAGTATCAATCACACTTAATGTTATTAATGAATTCATTTGCAAACAAACTTCTGAATAATTACCTGTTGCATTCCTTAGGATGCAATTCCAAGATGAAGGACCAACTATCCAGTTGGATACATTAACCCAACAAGGATATGCTAGATGGAACACGAGGTTCATATTCATGCAGATTGCAAAGCCCTCAAAAGCAAAGCGAAGTCCCAAAGAGACGCGACCATCAAAGTAATGCACAAGGAGAAGATGATCGCGGTAGCATTCTACTTGGGCCACGCTATGCTGGAGCATAAAGACAAAAATATCCTTATGGTCCCTTATGCGCTGCGGTACGTAATATTCTTCCGAACAACCGATATTTTACTACGGTATCACCTACAATTAACATATCTCTTCTATCGCAGTGATCATTACATATTTTTTCTGGTATATAAGCGAGACCACGTGGCCGTAGTGCTTCATCCGACACACTACAAGGAGGAATCATTCAAAAAGTTCCTCGTCTTGTTAAATTTGTAAGTACTATCATGCACCATTTAATAAGTTTTGTCTGTTGTTACTCTCAAATAAACAATTGACTAAAACAATTACTTTGTCTACATAAAGGACATGCATAATATGTACAAAACGATGGACCGGTTAAGGATCCACAGAAGAAGAAGCTTCTGATGAAGACACAATGGCCGGTAATTATATGTCCGCTATATGTCAACATTTTATACTATGTTTAATTTTAACTATTGACGTACATATACAATTTTATTCAACACAGTGTTATAAGCAACCACCAGGCACTAGCCTATGTGGCTACTACGTGTGTGAGATGCTAAGAATCTACGGGAGGTACACAAAAAAGTTTGAACAAGTAAGTTCAGAGAAAATATCTTTCTACACGTTAAGATCGATCTTGTATAATTTTTCTAATCGTATTTATGTGTATTCTTTCTTAAACAGATCGAGTCTGTTCCAGTTGTAGCGAACCGGTTCAACAATCGAACAATGCTCAACTTGGTTGCAGATATTTGCTGCTTCATCCGCCGTGATGTCCGCAACCATTTGGGCGATTTCTACGATTCGGAGAGCGAGCTTACGACGAACGTTAAATTTAAAAGACTTAAGGAGTGGGAAAAAGACCATATATAAATTACGAGACTACTGTAAATTTGCGAGACGAAACTTGATATGTATATAAACATGCATGATGTGTACATTTATATCTTTTATGAGAAAATAATATAATTAAATATTTTTTTTCTCGTGCGAAATATATATATACGCGCGCATCTGATCAATCGACCGATAATATTACTGAGAGAGAGGAGAGGAGAGAGGACAGAGAGGAGAGGGAGAGAGGGTGAGAGAGGACACTAGCTAGAGAGAGCTTTGCACATAAAATAAAGCGCACAGGAGAAAATCTTCCCGTGCAGTCAACTTAACGCACCACACGGGAAGATCAATTATCCCGTGCAGTCGGGTAAAATGGACCGTACGAGATAATCGATCTTCCCGTACGGTCCTCTTAAGCCGACGACACGAGATAATCGATCTTTCCGTGCGGTTGAGCCGTCCGCACGCGAAAATGATCTTTTCCCAGACCTTCTCGCGCGTGCGGGCAGGCCTTCCGCACGGAAAAATGCTTCTCGCACGTGCGGGAAGGCCTTTCGCACGGAAAAAATGCCTTTTGACCCGCACGGAGAAATCGTTTCTTCACTATCGTGTGGGATGGCACACAAAGTTTTGGATCGTAGGACATGATCGGCCACTTCTTTTACTTACACTAAATAAAAGAAAGAAATTAAACAGAAAAACAAGTCATTATGCTGCGCCAAATCTCTTTATCTCGCTGTCGAGTATGTTAAGAGAAATTAGCTAATTCTAGTTGATTCAGGGCGCCACGATCAAGGATCACTGTTACATGAATATTACTTCCTTCGTTTCAATATAAATATAACCTATTACAATATAATATATACTAAAACTTTAAATTATATTTATATTAAGATAAAAAAGTGTTACTTACTAAACTATATATATATATATATATATATATAGACCCGATCAATTGAACCCTGAGGTGCTCAGATTCATTATACTCGATCACCCGAGTCCCGAGGTGCTCAGATTTGTGACAGCTAGCATGTCAAAATCGCCAATACAAGTGCACGACTCCTTTTTTTTCGATTGATAATCTGTGGCTTGTCAGAAAAAATATGTATTACCATGTTTAAATTTATAGTGAAGAAAGTATAAATTGATTTGTGTCCATTGTGCCGTCTTTAATCCGCCGTATGGCTGCACCTTTTATAGGGCACCCCTGTTCCCTGGCCTATCTGAGTATTATTCTCTCTTATAGCTTACCTAAGCTATGTAACCAACAAGAAACCATGTAAATCTCCTACTCTAATTCAGTTACGTGATTTACTTTCTTGCCATCAACTGAATATTAGACCCTATTTAGTTGCATGTGAAATGTAATTTTTTTTTGGATTTTGATCATTTTTTGGTTTTTGGAAAGTTGAAATGAAAAAAATTTGGTTTTAGGAAGGATTTAAACAAAAAAAGATGAAATTTTCTCTTGAAAGATGTGCATAAAAGTTGCATGCATCATGTATTTACTACAACCCAAAAAGCTTTCACATACAACAAAACACAAATTTTCACTAGTTTTTGTGAAAAGTTTTCACTCAATATTTGAAACTAAGTGGAACTAAACAGGCCCTTAACGAAGCAAGCTCATGTGACCACATCAGCTTCCAATTATTCAGCTAAAGCAGCCGCTGATCTTTTCAATTGTCGAACCTAACAAGCTATTAGCCAAACTAATCAATGATAAGTACGATACTTCAATGATTTGTCCATTCAAACTATTCAACCACAGGCTTTCAACTTAAATTATATTTCCTTTCGATCATTACATCATTCTGTAAATAATTTTCTTCAGTTAAGGTGCTAATCGTTTCGTGTCCCATGAATTTCATCAAGTTTTAAGTTTTAAATATTAGATGTAATTGCATCAACAGAGATCAAGTTTTCAAGTGTGATTAAGTTTCTAAGAAAATACAGTAACATTTTTAACATAAAATAAACATACTATCAAAATTGAATAAATATATTCAATGTTAAATTTAATAGAACTAATTTATTGTTGTAGATATTGCTAATTTTTTCTGTAAACTTAGTCAAATTTAAATAAGTTTGATTAAAAAAGTTAAAATATCTTATAATATGAAACAAACAAAGTTGTATAGACCTATTCATGACTGCCAAGGGCCGAAGGAACTACCATAAATTGGTAAAGACATGATATAGAATTCAGAAAAGAAATTGTGCCTCTGTCAGACAGAATGGTGTCCAGGCAGTGGAATGGAAAATGCAACAAATGCAGCAGGAATATACGCCTAGATAGATGACCCAATAAGCCAATATCATGGTTATGCCGTCGGCGTGTCAATAGAGGTGGCTATGGTGTGGTTGGACATGTAACAGTATTTGGGTGACATTGTAACTCTGACAGAATATATGTCTAGGCAAGCAGTGGCTGAATAGTGGAATGATTTATGATAATTATTTAAGGGTAAACAAATTATAAAGTTGCAAATAAATTTAAAACAATTTTCTAAGAAATTTTTATATATAAAGGTTTTACAACTACCGTTTAGAAGCTCAGGATGACGAACAAAATGCAGTGAATAAAACAGGACAATATATGGCCCAACATCTGGGGGATGCCGTGTGGGCATGATGGGATGGAAATGGTGTGTGTGGGCATGTATAAACTGGATAAATATCTATTTATTGCTGCGAGAAAGTGTCCGAAATATCAGTACTTTAAGATTTAATTTATTCCGTAAAAAATCACGAATGTGAACAAGTGGTGTATGCTGGGATCTGAATTGCGAGGAATCTGATTCAATGAAAACCACAGTTTAAATAGGACATGGATGAATACTGCAAGGAGCAATAAGACTTGAAGGTCAAAGCGTGAAAACAAAACTGCATCATATACTAGCTCTCATGGTTTAATCTTTTATATACTTCTTGTCTGGATGTCCTGACTAACATACACTCATTGTTGGCCGAAGTTCTGAGTGAAAAATAACAAGGATGGGGAACTCGAAGGGAAGCCATCCGAGGCATCTGAGCTTTGGAAGGTTGCTGGATAGGCATATGATAATGTTCTCATCTATGTTTGTGAATGAGGCAAATATAGATTTGCTATATATGCACATATATATATATATATATATATATATATATATATTACACAGTAATTGTTGTGTAAACAGACACTCTGTCATCCACGTACCATGCGATTTTCACAGGCTTGCCATGGGCATGATGTAGAAGGTGGCTCGAGACGAGTAGCAGAGCTTCTTGGTGTCCTTGAGCCTAAACTCAACTGTAGTAACCACCACAGATCTGCCCTTCCTGAGTATTTGCGCTTCGACTTCCACTTCAGACTGCATCAACAAACAACGGGAACATCAGGGAAAAGTACACACTTTGCTCTAAGCCTATAATAAGATGGAAGTTTCTGAAAACGAGGATTGCATTTTGTATGTTGCATGTTGAAATGGTTAATTTGTGCTTTCCTACTGGGTATATGATGTTGTGAGTTTTGGCACCAGGCTAGCAACACAGTGCGGTAAAGTGGTAATGCAATGACATTTTTATGCTGTGGAATGTCTACACATTTTTAAACTGGCACCATACCCAGTAGGACTGGATTCTGTAATCTGGATTGTTCCAGTGCAACATCAGCTTTCATTGGCAGATTATTACATGCATAGATATCAAATAGCAATGGCTCAAATATATCACTGGACATGTACCTAAAAGCCACTATTTAAGTGACAAAAGAACAAATTATGTTCATTTCACCATCTGTTTAGAACATTGTTTGCCTGTTTGGACGATTTTGGTTCATCCTAGAAATAAAGACCCCTTCTACAGCTGGATCATCCACCCTCTTGCAGTCCTGAAATATATTTACCACCACTCGTCCAAGATAACAACTTCATCTCAGATGGTGGACTACAGGACTAGCTGTTTCCAGATTCCAATCCTAAAGAGAACAAAGCCCATCTCTTGCTAGATTATTCAGCATCAATTCCCCAACCCGAGATCGCTCGCTGTAATCAATTTCCCCCAATAAGCCACATAAGAATGATCCAATAATTGAAACAAATCTTCTTTGACGATACATTTTTTTTCTGAAAAAGAAAACGTAGGTTCGCCTGTTGGGGTTGGGGGTGAGGGATGTTGTGTGTGCTCACATCGAGGCGGGCGGCGGAGAGATAAGCGGTGCTCAGCTCGCCGAGGAACATCTCCTTGTCGCCGGCGGCGGCGCGCGCACACGCCATGCCAATGGCCTCCGCCACGGCCGCCACCATGCCGCCGTGGAGCGTGTTGTACGCGTTCTGCAAGTCACGGATCGAGCAGCGACGTCATCACGACGCTAGGGTAGGATAGGATTCAGCGGAGGAGGAGATGGCCAGATGGGGTAGGGGTGCTCACGACGGAGGCGGGGGAGACGGAGAGCGTGCAGGAGACCCGCGGCGGGGCCGGGGAGGCGGAAACGGCGGCGGAGGAGAGGACGCCGCGGACGAGCGCGGAGTAGGCGGCGGGGAGCTCGGCGGGGGCCGGGAGGGGCACCCCGACGCCGAGGCCCTGGAAGAAGCGCTGCGTCCACTCGCGGGACTCCGCGGGAGAAAGCTTCCGCCGCTCCTCCGGCGGCACGACCGGCGGCATCTTCTCCTCCTCGCTTTGCTCGCTGTTCCGGCCGGCGCGGTAGTGGTTGCTCGTGAGTAGTGCAGGGCCGGGAGTTGCAGGCAGAGATGGCCATAGGTACCCGAAACCCAAGTATCCGACGGGTTTAGCCGATAAAAAAATGGGTATGAGACAAATTTTTTACTCATAAATATGTTTTTGATAAAAACACATACCCATCGAATATATCGGGTGTGGGTATGGGTGTGTACTATCCATACTCGTCTACCCACGGGTAAAAAATACTCGTATAAAAAATCTAGCTGCCCTCCCTCGGCCCATTTAGCCTATAAATATGTTGTGAACCTTACTACCTTCTTTGTGAATTTGGAGGTTGAAATGAAAGAATTTTATATGTTTTGCTACCTTGCGTGAATTTTGAGGTTAAAACGGAAAGATTTTATGTGTGGGATGACCTACATGTACATACTCTGTCGGGTGCGGCGACGGGTACGAGTAACCCATAAGGTAAAATTATCCCCGCGGGCATGGGTATGGAAGTACTTTCTTACCCGAATGCAGGTATGAGGGACCCGACGGGTAAAATTTACCCTGACGGGTACGGGTATGGGTGGGCACTACCCATCAGGTATATACCCGTTGCCATCTCTAATTGCAGGTAGGCGATGGTTGAAGAGAAAATTGACATTTGGTTGTCTTCAGAATAGGGTTTCGCTGTAATGTCAAGCTTCGTTATAATGTTATTTTCAAATGAAGTCATTTTGCTACAATACCACTTCGATCATGCTTTGTGATTTTCAAATGCTTTCCACTGTTTTGCTTGTTACTGTGACCCAAATGCCCTTGTCGATCAATTTTAATGTGTCTGAGTTGGTCGAGCCACATCGTTTGGCTGAAGTGATAGAACACAGTGATGCCTCTTTTCTCTGCCGCTACGCCTCGCCACCTCAGTCGTCGCTACGCCATATCATCGATAGCTTTAGTTTTCAATCCCCGCGCTACCAACTCATGTGCTTTCCTCGACGATGGATCCGAGGAAAAACTCTAACCCTAAAGGCGATGCGTTGAAGACTGATAACGGGAAGAGACGGAGCCAGCAGTTGTCGCAAGCTAGCTCAAGGTCTCCTCTCGTCGTCTGCCCACCCTTCAGGTTTCATCTTGGTCCCAGTGGATTACCTCTCATTGAAGGGTTACGCGGAGGCTACGCTAGCCGAAAACAAAACTTTTTACCGCGCAAACCAGGAACACTTGCAAGTAAGGGCCGATAGATCGTTACCGATTGGAGTAGAGTGCAGCGGAATAGCCAATCGGGCAATCCGATCCGGAAGCAGTGTAGCCGATTCCCGAGAGACGGCCCGATTCGCCAATCGGCGGCGATTCGAGTCGTCGCTCGCGTTCTCACGCCTCGCTCCGTGCGCCGACCGCGGCGATTCCACCACGGCCGATCGCTCCGATTGTAGCCGATCCGGCCGATCAACAGCGCGCAAGCGTAGCGGCGCCTCTACGGTATCCACACGTCCGGGACGTAACGTCGTACACCCGTGTGCTAGCACGCGATGCAAGGCTAGGGTTTGGCTCGAAAGTGGGGAGGGTTTCCGTGGAGATTGATCTCGGCGACTTCTGTTGCACGCAATGCAATTGACATGTGGTAGCTCTCCACCCCTCCCTCCTTTATATAGAGTTGGCCGACGGGACTAGTGACCGATTAGGACTCTATTTTGAATCGGATCTCATCCGTATCTCATAGAGTTGGCCGCCCATACGTCGTAAGCCCATAGGACTCTATCCGATCGGATCCCTATCCGATCGAGCCGTATCCGAGTCCAACTCGAATATCTATTCTATCTCCTTAAGCGTGCGACCACAGAGGTTCGGGTATACTCGGTTTCGGCTATAGTCTAACTTAGCCGACCGTCGGCTCGAGTCCAACTCAGCCGACTGTCAACAGCGGCGCCTAGCGGCACATATTGACACCATAGTATACAAGAATATAATATCGGCTCGAACCTGTAATGTGTACACAAATCCCTTTGCCTCACGATACCGGTTAAGCTATAGGCAAGATGTGTGCCATCCCTTCAATAGCTTAACCATTCACTCGAACCGTATTGGATTATCCGTCATTGATTGACTCCTCAATCAACTTAGCATGGCCATGCATTTCCATAATCCATTACCTCGAGGGGCCCAGAGATATCTCTCCAAAGGAGGGACAAATTCCATCTTGATCACTCACATCCCACTCCATGTTTCATAGCAAACCCGAAAACTACCTTTATAACTACCCGATTACGGAATAGCGTTTGGTAGTCCCAAAGTAGGCTACTACACATGTTGGAATCCATGGTGATCTCGGGTCTAAGGACTTTGTACCAACACTACACGAGACCAACTAATGGCACATTGATTCTGTAGTGTCTCATGGTGGGTCTATCCAACAATGTGTTCTCTAACACATATGTCCATGTTTATTGATTTGGTATCTCCATACCCATGATCTATGAGACATGATCATCAATCAATAAACATGTCGATCTTAGAATTATATTTGTTCCAACAATACGACATATGATCGGGATCATTTAGAAATAGATTCATACATGTCGAGTCTCATAAATAAGTCACGTACTTATTGATCAATACAAGATGTCTATTTCATGAAACTAAATAACACTTTATTCATTTATACATAAACATTGACGTGATATCCAACATCTCCATGTTGCCTCTAGGGCATATCACTAACAATCTCCCACTTGCACTAGAGTCAATCATGTAAGTATCTAATACCCATTGCTCTTGTGTGCGCCTCATGCTTCGGTGAGGAGAGGTTTTGTCGGCGGATCGGCTATGTTGAGATCCGTGTGCACTTTGCATATCTTGACATCACCTCTGTCCACAATCTCGCGGATGAGATGATATCGCCGAAGTATGTGTTTGGACTTCGATGTGACCTCGGCTCCTTGGCTTGCGCAATGGCTCCACTCTTATCACAATAGAGAGACATTGGACCGTCGTACTAGTCATCACACCAAGCTCGAAACGAATTTCTTGATCCAAACGGCCTCCTTTGCGGCTTCGAAGCGGCAATGTACTCGGCCTCCATTGTAGAATCAGCAACGGTATCCCGCTTGGAACTCTTCCAGTGATCGCGCCTCCGTTCGGCGAGAACACGAACCCGATTGCGATCTATAATCATCCTTGTCCGTTTGGAAGCTAGCATCGGTGTAACCACTTACAACGAGCTCTTCTTCACCTCCATAGACTAGGAACAAATCCTTAGTTCTTCTCAAGTACTTAAGGATATTCTTTACGGCGATCCAGTGACCTTCACTGGATCGGCGAGTATCTCTCGTAGCACTCAAAGCGTACGAGACATGCGGGCGTGTACAAAGCATGGCATACATGATGGATCCAATTGCCGAAGCATATGGAACCATACCCATCTTATTCCGCTCATCATGTGTCCGAGGACACGATTCTTGCTAAGATTAATGCCATGTGACATGGGCAAGAAACCTTTCTTGGAATCATGCATGTTGAACCTTTTCAACACCTTGTCAATGTATGTACTTTGGCTTAATCCAATTAGCCTCTTGGATCTATCTCTCGTAGATCCGAATGCTAATATGTATGTTGCCTCCCTAAGTCTTTCATGGAAAAACTATTTTTCAATGAAGACTTGACGGATTCTAGCATAGGGATATTATTTCCAATCGTAATATGTCATCCACATATAAGATTAGAAATACAATTGCGCTCCCACGACATTTTTGTAAACACAGCCTCTTCTTCATTTTTGATGAAACCAAACCCTTTGATTACTTCATCAAAACGAATATTCCAACTCCGAGATGCTTGCTTCAATCCATAAATGGATTTCGTAGCTTGCATATCTTTTCGTGCGATTCTGGATCGACAAAACCCCGAGGTTGTATCATGTATACATCCTCGCTTAGGTTTCCATTCGGAAAGCCGTTTTGACATCCATCGCCATATCTCATAATCGAAATATGCAGCAATCGCTAGGATAATCCGAATAGATTTAAGCATTGCGACGGGCGAGAAGGTTTCATCATAATCAACTCCTTGAATCTGTTTAAAACCTTTCGCCACCAATCGCGCCTTATAGATGTGAACATTTCCATCCATATCGGCCTTTTCTTAAAAACCCATTTACACTCAATGGTTTTGACACCATCAGTGGATCAACCAAGTTCCAAACTTGATTGTCATACATGGATTCTATTTCGGATTTCATGGCTCCAAGCCACTTGTTGGAATCGGGTCACACCATCGCTTCCTCATAGGTCTTAGGTTCATCGTTGTCCAACAACAATATATCGCGTTGTTCCGCACTTTGTGTACTGTCAGTGCACGACGTGATCTTTCGACTCCGTGGGCTGGTGTATCTACAACCGGTAGCGCAACACTTTGCACCTCCGTTGTGGTTACGTGGTCGTGAAACATTTTACGGTGTTTCTTGAACTTCTTCAAGATGCACCCCGCTCCCACTAACCCTTCTTGAAAGAAACTCTTTCTCCAAGAAGACACCGTGTCGGGCGACAAACACTTTGCCTTGTTCCCGATTATAAAAGTAATATCCCTTAGTTTCCTTAGGATATCCCACAAAGAAGCACTTGTCGATTTGGGTGTGAGCTTGTCGACCGTAAACGTTTTACATAAGCTTCGCATCCCCAAATTTTGAGAAAAGACAAACTAGGGGTTGCCCTGTCCATATCTCATATGGTGTCTTTTCAATTGACTTAGATGGAACTCTATTTAGTGTGAGCACAATTGTTTCAAGAGCATATCCCGAAGGATAACGGAAGATCACTTTGGCTCATCATCGATCGCACCATGTCCAACAAGGTGCGATTTCTCCATTTGGACACTCCGTTCCATTGTGGAGTTCTGGCGGAGTCAACGTGGAACAATTCCACAATCTTTCGGATGATTACCAAACTCTTGGCTCAAGTATTCCCTCCACGATCGATCGTAGAAACTTGATTGTTTTCCCTAAATGATTACGTACTTCATTCTGAAATTCTTTGAACTTTTCAAAGGATTCGGACTTATGCCTCATTAAGTAGATATAACCATATCTACTAAAGTCATCGGTAAAGGTAATGAAGTACGATAACCACCTCGGCCGTTGAGCTCATTGGTCCACATACATCGGTATGTATGAGTGCCAACAAGTCACTTGCTCTTTCACTGTGTCCCGTGAAAGGTGCCTTTGTCATCTTACCAAGTAAACAAGACTCACATGTCTCAAATGATTCAAAATCAAAAGAGTGAAGCAATCCATCCTTATGGAGCTTCTCCATGCGTTTCTTATTTATATGGCCTAAGCGACAATGCCGGATAAACGTGGGGTTTATATCATTAGAGAGTTGTTTTTCTCGTATTAATGTTATAGATGAGAGACGCTTCAAGATTCAAAACGTATAATCCATTCACCAATGGAGCATGAAAATAGAACATATCTCGAGATATATTGAACAACCATTGTTCATTGATCTAAAATCATATCCTTCCGCTTGCAAACATGAAGCGGAAATAACGTTTTGACATAGTGTTGGAACACAATAACAATTATTCAATTCCAAAACTAATCCTGAAGGTAGATGAAGTGGTACGTGTCGACAAGCGTAGCAACGCTTGCTCCATTGCCGACGCGCGGGTTCACCTCGCCCCTTCTCAATCCTCTACTTCTTCTCATTCCCCGCAACGATTTGCAAATATGAGCTACGATCCGGTATCAAATACCCAAGAGTCGATAGGTGAAGTAGCAAGATTAATGTCTATAACATTAATACCTGAAGCGAAGTCGTACTTTGCTTCTTTTTGAGATCCTCCATGTACTTCTTGCAGTTCCTCTTCCAGTGGCTGTCTCCTTGCAATAGAAGCAAACGACATCGATGCCGCCGACCCCTTCTTGCCCTTCTTTGCATTAGAGGCACTCGCGATCTCATCGGGAGTTAACTTCCTCTTGGTGCAAAGTTTCTTGACAGTGGTTTGCGCTTAGCCTTCGCATCATCATTACATGATGACCATTCTTCGGATACTCTCCTCACTGTCTTTAGCATCCCATGCAATTCAGCCAAGGTTCTATCCATATTGTTCATGTGATAATTCAATATGAATGGCTCGAAGCTCGGAGGGAGCGGCGGAGAATCACATCGGTAGCCAACTCTTGGCTAAGGGGAAAACCTAGTTTTCCGGACTCTCGATATAGCCAATCATCTTTATCACATGCGGACGACGGGATTCCCCTCAACAAGCTCTGCACGCAAACAAGGACTTTGAGGTGTTGAACCTCTCGGCCCGAGCTTGGTTCTCAAACATGCCACGCAGTCCTGAATAATAGTGTGAGCATCGCTGCTCTCATATTGCTTACGAAGCTCGGGGACATTGTAGCAAGCATGAGACAGCTTATATCTAGGGCATCATTAGTGTGCTTCTCATAAGCCCTCCGTGCGGTTGCGGTGGCGTTATTAGGCAAATCCTCCGGATAAGGTACTTCAAGAACGTACTCCTTACGCTCTTGCTTGAGAACAATTCTCAAGTTGCGATACCAATCCATAAAGTTTGTTCCATTTAATTTTTCCTTTTCGAGAATAGATCGCAAATTAAAGGTACTGGTGTAGTATTAGCCGCCATTTATTCTACAACGAGAAAAAGCAAAGTTTAGCACAATGTTTATGCTATGTCTATTGTTAAACAATTTAACATTAGACTCCCATTACGTATTTTCCACCTTCCCTCTAGGTTACGTATTGGGTCAAGATCCACATGTTAACTAATTTTCTAGTGAGCTTTGGCATCACTGCTAGAAAATTAGTAACATCGGTAAGCAACACCTTGCTAATCACATCTCTATGTGACTCTTGTTGTTGGTGTGGCATCTCCATGCCCGGCGCCAACCTATGCCCCAAGGCCCAAAACTGTTTTGATAGCCTTGTTAAGTAAACCAAATGCTCCTGCATGTATATGTCGACATATACCCCTCGTGTTATGATAGAGAATGGCACTCGCTTTGCGGACCCACCATTGACGAGCATAACGGTGACGCGTGCAACATTTGGAAGGACATCATTACTACTTAATTTTGCGAGGATGCTATCCTATCAAACAAACATATCACATATGAAAGCAAGAAGAATAGCATATAGTGAAATAGTATGGCCCCCTTCACATGGTGATCTCCATCTCCATGTCGGCGCTGAGGATCTCCATCTTCGGCACCATCTTTCAATGTGCATGATGCTTGATTTCTTCAAACTAAGCTACTACTATAGAAGCTCTAATTGAAGATTACATCGACTCGCAGGTCGTGAAAGAATATTACAAGCATTGCACGTATGAAGGAATATTACAGGGATTGCACATATGAAAGAATATTACATGCATCACATGCATCTCATACATCTCATACATACAATAGGGCCATACCATCTCAAAGCATTCTCTGCAAAAACAAGTTAGGCGTAGAAACGTTGGCCATACCATCTCAAAGCATTCTCTGCAAAAACAAGTTAGGCGTAGAAACGTTTTCTACTTATCGCAGAGCTACGGCATCGAGACGACCTATAAGGGGGTACGCACATGGCGGTCTCATTGAAGGGTTACGCGGAGGCTACGCTAGCCGAAAACAAAACTTTTTACCGCGCAAACCAGGAACACTTGCAAGTAAGGGCCGATAGATCGTTACCGATTGGAGTAGAGTGCAGCGGAATAGCCAATTTGGGTAATCCGATCCGGAACAGTGTAGCCGATTCCCGGAGACAGCCGATTCGCCAATCAGCCGATTCGAGTCGTCCGCCCGCGTTCTCACGCCTCGCTCCGATGCGCCCAACCGCAGCCTCGATTCCACCACACCGATCGCTCCGATTGTAGCCGATCCGAAGCCGATCAACAGCGCGCAACGTAGCAGCGCCTCTACCGGTATCCACACGTCCGGGGACAACGCCGTACACCCGTGTGCTAGCACGCGATGCAAGGCTAGGGTTTGGCTCGAAAGTGGGGAGGGTTTCCGTGGAGATTGATCTCGGCGACTTCTGTTGCACGCGATGCAATTGACATGTGGTAGCTCTCCACCCCTCCCTCCTTTATATAGAGTTGGCCGACTGGGACTAGTGGCCGATTAGGACTCTATTTTGAATCGGATCTCATCCGTATCTCATAGAGTTGGCCGCCCATACGTCGTAAGCCCATAGGACTCTATCCGATCGGATCCCTATCCGATCGAGCCGTATCCGAGTCCAACTCGAATATCTATTCTATCCCCTTAAGCGTGCGACCACCCGTAGGTTCAGGTATACTCGGTTTGGCTATAGTCTAACTTAGCCGACCGTCGGCTCGAGTCCAACTCAGCCGACCTGTCAACAGCGGCGCCTAGCAGCACATATTGACACCATAGTATACAAGAATATAATATCGGCTCTGAACCTGTAATGTGTACACAAATCCCTTTGCCTCACGATACCAGTTAAGCTATAGGCAAGATGTGTGCCATCCCTTCAATAGCTTAACCATTCACTCGAACCGTATTGGATTATCTGTCTGTTGATTGACTCCTCAATCAACTTAGCATGGCCATGCATTTCCATAATCCATTACCTCGAGGGGCCCGAGATATCTCTCCAAAGGAGGGACAAATTCCATCTTGATCACTCACATCCCACTCCATGTTTCATAGCAAACCCGAAAACTACCTTTATAACTACCCGATTACGGAATAGCGTTTGGTAGTCCCAAAGTAGGCTACTACACATGTTGGAATCCATGGTGATCTCGGTCTAAGGACTTTGTACCAACACTACCGAGACCAACTAATGGCACATTGATTCTGTAGTGTCTCATGGTGGGTCTATCCAACAATGTGTTCTCTAACACATATGTCCATGTTTATTGATTTGGTATCTCCATACTCATGATCTATGAGACATGATCATCAATCAATAAACATGTCGATCTTAGAATCATATTTGTTCCAACAATACGACATATGATCGGGGATCATTTAGAAATAGATTCATACATATCGAGTCTCATAAATAAGTCATGTACTTATTGATCAATACAAGATGTCTATTTCATGGAACTGAATAACACTTTATTCATTTATACATAAACATTGACGTGATATCCAACATCTTCATGTTGCCTCTAGGGCATATCACTAACACTCATCTGTTACCCCGAGTTGTGAGAAAGAGGAAGAGGAGTACAAGTCCAAGAAGTATGGAGGCATGATCTTCTTCAAATGCCCGAATAATAAAAAATATGTTAGTAAATTTGCATAATGCATTCTTGTATTTTTGTTTTTGTTGTTTGGCTGAGACATTTTTTCCTCCATTATGTGCCTAGGATCCAAACTTTTGCACTTTCTTCAAGTGAATTGACAATTACTTGAAGATGATGAAGGAATGGAGCTATATACTTCCGAAGAGGTTGTTGTGGATGATGTTGATGCCGCACCTACCGTACATGTAGTTAATGGATCTGTTGATGGTGACAAAGAGGTGAATGGAAAAATGACTGATGCTGGGAAGATGGATCTAATGCAGCTCTTGGTGTTGATCAACGTCGGCCAGCTATTGCTATTTTTTTGCTTTGTGTGTGATGATTCTGAAGTAGATGGCTACATGTAAATCTAGTCATATGTGTTGTTTAGTTCGTGTGGTTAGAATACTATCTGGAATATTATGTGTTGTCAAGTTCCTGTGGTTGGTAATGAATTTGCAATGAAATATTTCACCAAATGGCGATGAAATGGCATAGAACTTCTACTAGAATTGCAATGAAATGGCAACATGGCAGTAAATTATACTGAATTTGTTATGAAATGGCAAAATAGGAATAATTTGCAATGAAATGGAAAAGATGGATTAAGGTCACACATAATAGATCTCCACATAGTATGTCTAGCACATAATCTTAAAGGTACATGGTAGCAGCACAATTAAAAGTAGAACACACAGGTTTGTGTGGAGCCTGGGGTAGTGCTGGCCAGATGGGCCGGGCCGTCCAGTGCCGACCCGGACACGCAAGCAATGTAGCTCGGCCCGACCCGGGAGGTGGTGGGCCATGCCGGCACAGCCCACGGGTTAGCACGGCACGACGGAAAGGGGGGCTATCAGGCGGTGCTAGGGTTAGGGTTTAGGGCGGCGGCGGGAGCGCGCGGTGTCGGTGACAACGGCGGCATAGAGGTACCGATGCACGGAGGGCTCGGCGACGCGGCGTAGAGGCGGCTCGGCGTCAGCGTCAGCATCGTGGTGCTGAGGTCGGCGTCACAACACGGAAGCGGCTCGGCGTTGGCCTCGGCGTCAACATCGCGGGCAGCGCAGAGTGCTCGATGGTGTGGCGCGGAAGGCGGAGGACAAAGGCGGCGCGGCGCAGGACGGACCTTGCGGAGGCGTTGGCGGGAGGGAGGGGAGGGTAGACCGCGGGCGTCGGCTGGGGAGGAGAGGTGGAGCGTGTGGCTAGGGTTTTCGAAATAAGCAGGCCGAACAGCTGACCTCGGCCCATGGGCCATTAACGGGCCCATGCCGGCACGACATAGCTCGACCACCCCGTGGGCCATGCTTGGGCCGGGGGGTCGGCATGCGGACTGGCACGGCACGACCCACTATAGGCGCCATGCCTAATGTGCCATGCTGCTATCGTGCCTGGGCCAGGGCGTGCCGTGCGGCTTGTTTGGAACAAAATACCAGGAACAAAACACAAAATAGTCTTGCAAGTGGGAAATGACATGTTACATCACAAAATACATAATATTCTTCAAATTATACACTAGTCTTCAAATTCTAAGCTTCTTCCTTGGAGTCATCTTTCTTGGAGGTCGGCTAGGTTGCTGGGGATGCTGAGAGCTTGATGTTGCCAGCTAGGGAGGCTGAGACCTTGATCTAGCTGGTGAGGCTGAGAGCTTGATCCCATCAACACTGCTAGATAGCTATAGGAATGCAAGTTGCTAAATTGTTAGTAACTAAGGCAGTTGTAAGAAATAGATTGGTTTTGTGAACATTAACTTCTTGTAAGCCTTTTTGGGCTATCTAGCTGAATTGTGGGCATTTCAGTTGTTCTTTTGGGGCTAGGAATATCAGAGCTGTTGCCATACTTAGTAGTGTTTCTCTTGGTTTTTGTAGTGTTTCTCTTTGGTTTCCTCTTTCTGCAAGTTTTCAGATTAGGTACAACGGGACAAATCAAGGAAAGCAGAGAAATCAATTTAGATTAGGTTAGTACGTGCCTTCCATTGAGATGGCATTTGTAGCTAGTCTCTTCATGTCCTAATTCTTCCCATCCTTTACATCTTCTCTTGCCTCTTATCATCTACTTCTTGGTACGATCAATCTCAGTTTTGCTTTCTTTGATTCAGATTTGCCACCACCACCTTCTAGACGCTCTTTATCCTGAGTTTCCTATATCTTCGACTGCCTTTCTTGGAAGTGGTGCACCTACCATCCACGGTAATTTCACTTGTGGCCAATGTGACTTGTCACCCAAAGGGTCAGTCACCCTCCTGTAAGCATTTCTGAACATTTCCACATAATAATAAGGATTAACAAAATCTTCTAGATTGACATTTCTATTCTGTTGATAGGTAATCAGTGCCAATGCATGCTGGCAAGGCTTGCCAATGTGCTGCCACTCCTCACCAGAGCAGTACTGAGTATATGCCTTGACCACATGCTTCCTATGATTAGTACTATCAACTACCTCTGCAAGAAAACTATCAGGAAGTCTTTCATGGAAATGGCGCTCCTAACCTCTCCTTCCTTCTTCGCCGACGTTGCTTCCTCTAGCTTCAACTTCTTCCCTTCCGACAATGGTTCTTCCCGGTTTTAGTGGCTTTCTCCTGTTCTCTCTATGCCGAAAGCGAGGGGGTCTCTTGTTCCTATGGAGGATAGGATGGATTTCTCCATAGGAAAGAAGTTTGAGCTTCAAGTTCGGCAAAAAATTGGCAGGCAAGTTCAGCATGACTCCTTTAATCCTCGTGTTTCGTTTTTTTGTTGGCAACTTTTCGTCGGTTTCTCTTTCGGGGCTTTCAGAGGAAAGTGTTGCTACTGCGCTTCAATCTTGCCTCGGGGCCTGGCTTCAAGATTTCTTGTGACAGAAGTCAGCCATAATCTCTTTCATTTTTTGGATTCTTGCAAAGTTGTTGGTTTCTTCGTTTATGCTCTTAGAAGAGTGATCATAGAAACTTTTGATGTTTATTTTAATCTCTAGAGCAATGGAGATCCACATTGGGAACGTGAAAAACGACTTTGGGAAGAAGAAGAGGCCAATAAATGGTCGTTAGTACTCTCAAAAAAACAAAAGCGTGCTGCCAAGGTTAATCCTGTTCTGGCGAAGAAAGTTCGTTTTGCTGCTTAGCTGGTTCTTCCTTCTCCAAATATTGTTCCTTTCATGACAGAAGTGAAGAATATTAAGTCTGGTTCTTTCAATGTCATGTTTTCTTCTTCATGCAAAGAGGTCAAGTCTTTTTGTTTTGGAAAGGCAGTTCCACCTCCGATCAATTCTACAGTGTTTTCAACAACTCAATCTTCAGCTTCAGTCAGTGTTGATCAGGTTCTTCAGCTGGGTTCTGCCAGTATTTGTTCTTCCTAGTCATCTTCGGGAGTAGCAATGCTTAAGTCTGCTTTAAAAAAGGTTTCTTCTTTTGATATTTCCCTTCGGGAAGTTGTTTCTGATGACATTAATGTGGTTACCGTTAAACCCCACAATTCAGATTTGCAAATCTCGTCTATTCAGTGTTCGAGGTGCTTTTGATCAGGGCACTCAGGCCGAGCTTGTGGCTTTTCAGATACGATGCTTGAACTGCTTCAATTATGGACACCGGCCCAAGAGGTGTTTTTCAAAGCCCAACAATCGGCTCAAGTGGAGGCCCAAATCTATTGCTTTTCAAACTAAGTCTGGTCCACAGATTTTATGGAAACCAAAGTTTCCTTTGGCATTGGGGCCTTCTTTCCCGAAACGATAGCAGTTGAGGGGAAGTGGGGCCGGTTTTCCTAGGGAACCGCAACCACCGAACGTCTTAGTTTCCTTGACTTCTCAGTTGCCTCTCATCCCTCCTCTCTCTTCTGCTACTCCCAACTTCACCAACAACAATGGCATTCTCTGCTCAATCCTATAGCCAAAGAATCCAGCTTCTTCCTCTAAGCAGTTAATGGCGATCTTTGTGTGTGATCTCGCGCCCTTCCTTCCGTTCGGGGCTCAAGTGGAGGAGGGCTGGTTTCTACCGACAAGAACTAGGGTGGCGTTGGGAAGGGAACCAGCCCGCCGACATGAAGATTACGCCATTGTGCGTCTGGACCCAGCCCCTAATTAGATGAATGCGAGGCTTGTGCTCACTGATGTCGTGCACTTCTTGGAAGAACATTTCCCAGTTAGGGTTTTATCCTCCTTTCTCTCTCCCCTAGGGCTTGGTCTTCTTCATTTTGGATCTCCTATGCAACGACAGAGCATGCTAGATATTAGCCCGATTAACTTTGTAGGAGATTTTGTTATCCGTTTGGTTAAGCATGATGAGGCTAGTAATCTCAGGGCTTGTACTTATACTAGAGAATGTTGGATTATGTTTCTTGCTTTTTCTTTGGACTATCAACGTGAAGAGTTTGTCATGGCCATTGTTGCTCCATTTGGAAGACTGCTCCATTGGCACCAGGGACCGAACAAGGGATGAACCCTGTTGCGTTTTCTCATCCTCAACCCAGAAAGAGTTCCAAGAAGTTTGGTGATTTCCCAAGGGACCACTCAAGGGGGTAATGGCCAGTCCTGGACAGTGTCAATTTACATTTGGGAGGGGATTTTGCTAATGAAATGCCACCGGATGAGGACCCAATTCCTGGGGATGGGAATCCACAATCGGTCCATGGTGTCCCAATGGCTGGAAATCCTGATGTTTTACATGAACTGGATGCACGACAATGCCGACGCAAGGGCTCAAGTCTTGGGAGATGTGGGGATTAATGCTCAACAGATGCAAGATATCAATATGGATATTAATCCCCATGATAATTAGTTTGTTCAGCATGAGCCTCGATTTGATGATGATGATGATGATGATGAGATTGATTTAGAATTGGGGGAGAATTCGGTTCCCCAGCAACCTGATCAACCCCAAGATTCAATCTCCTTTAACCAGTCGGGAAGTACAGCTGACTATTTAAGAGCCAAGGGATCAGTTGTATTTCTGTCAACAGAAAAGATCCGAGCAGCCATCAATTTGGGTAATATTCTATCCAAAAAGGAGAGGATTCTTCTTCATTGAACGATTCAGGGGTTGTTTCTTCGGTCTGGTTTGGAAATTTTCTTGTACTTGAATATGTCTTGACAATTTGTCAAAGGGCACCTTTCCAACTGCTAGAAGTAGTCACTCCTGTTCCCTGTGTGGCAGAATGGAAGATAATTCAAAAGCCCTTTTTCTGATGAAATCTGTCTTGGGCTCGATCTTGCTTACGCTTTGGGTTGCTATATTTGGCAGGGGGGCATTAAATAGACATAGTCATGTTGTTTTCTGGGCCTATTTCACTTCCTTCCTTGGTTTCTCACAGGCCGGGCTCCAAAACACCCCTGGTCAACACACTTGTTAGAATGAGTTCTCTGCTTGGGGCGCAAGAAAGCTTGGTCATAAAGCATAAAGCAAATACAGGCTAAAGCTGAAAAAGCAAAATGGAATTGTCTCAGGATCTGCTCGGTGCATGCATCATGTGCATAGTCTTGCCGAGTGACATCATCATGTCTACTTGTCCCCCCTTGTCTCATTTGCGAGGCTTGTCAAGAAAGCCTCCTTCCTTAGGGGGACAGCCTACCATTTTTAGGTCGAAGCTGTGCGTAGAGATCAGCTAAGGGGCGAGGGTCGGGCTAAGAGGCAGAGGTCGGGCTGCCCGACCTCGCCCGAGGTTCAGCTCCCGACCCCAGCCCGAGGACTCTCGACTTGGCTTATCCGATCCTATTTCCCGAGCGTGGACTACCCCGGGGGAGCATTCCCCATAGCAGTCCCCGAGCCTAGGGGCAGATGGGACATCTGGCCCTAGGCTCCAAGTTCTCCTGAGCTGGGATTTCTGGTCGGTCTTCGAAGCTTCTTGAGCGTGCTTGGGAAAAGGAACCGGTCAGGTGCACCTGCCAGGTATAGCCCTCGAGCCTGGGGTCGGATGGAACATTCGGGCCCAGGGTCTAGTCTCAAGAACCATTCTTCATCGGTTGACAAGTCATATGGTCGTTTTAGCGTTAGTTAATGAACCAAAAGAAACGCGGCCCGAAGGTTGACGGAGATCGGCGGATTCAGTGGAACCATAGCTTGGAGGCTGATGGTGGTTGGCAAAACCATAGCCTGGAAGCTGATGAGGGTCGGCGAGGTCAGCGAAACTATAGCCCGGAGGCCGACGGTGGTCGACGAAGTTAGTGAAACCATAGCCCGGAGGCTGATGGTGGTCGACGGGGTCGGCAAAACCATAGCTCAAAGGCTGATGGTGGTCAGCGAGGTTGACGAAACCATAGCCAAGAGGCTGATGGTGGTTGGCCACATCGACGAAACCATAGCCCGAAGGCTGATGGTGATCGGTGAGGTCGGCGAAACCATAGCCCGGAAGCTGATGGTGGTCGGCAACGTTGGAGAAACCATAGCCCAGAGGCTGATGGTGGTCGGCGAAACTATAGCCCGGAGGCTGGTGGGGGTTGGTGAGGTCAGCGAAACCATAGCCCGGAGGCTGACGGTGGTCGACGAAGTCAGGGAAACCATAGCCCGGAGGCTGATGGTGGTCGGCGGGGTCGATGAAACCATAACCCGAAGGCTGATGGTGGTTGGAAATGTCGGCAAAACCATAGCCCAGAGGCTGATGGTGGTCAGCAACGTCGGAGAAACCATAGCCCGGAGGCTGATGGTAGTCGATGGGATCGGCGAAACCATAGCCCGGAGGATGATGGTGGTCAGCGACATCAGGGGAAGGAGCTCAGGAGATAGTGCGTTTGGCGAGCGTTAGCCCCCAGGCGCTTGAGCCGCGCACCTGGGACGCTGGCACGCGGGGTAGAGCGCCCGCCCGGTCTTATCAGGACCGTCAAATCTAGGGTAGCATAACGTCGCTTCCCTCAATGACCAGGCTCCTTATCCGTTACCAACGGCCCGCGAAATCGATGGTCCGGATCTCTCGCTTGAGTGACATGGCGGACAGGGAGGCGGTGTGGGGGGTACTACCCCGGGGTAGCCCAAACTAAGGAAAGAAGGCCGACTGGACCCAATCGGAAGTCTTCGGATGAGGGTTGGGAGCCAGACCTCGGGCGTGGTCGACAAGCCCGACCACGGCCCCTGGCCCTGCCTCAGCGCCCCGGTCCGACCACCACGCATGGCCCTGACCAGGACGAAGGTCGACCGCCCCTCCTCGAGAAGCAGGCTTCCTTCGTAAGCCTCACAAACAGGACAAATGGGGAACAAGCCGACAGAAGATGATGTCACCCGACAAGACTACACACATGGAGTCTGCCCTCGGGACCGCCGTGTAGGGATTTGGGGGCTAGGGCCACTAGGCCTTCATGGTCGGGTGGGTCATCGGACTCTAGGACATCGGGCGTGAAGCCGGGCATAGAGTCGAGTCGTGGCAGCGTGCTCTAGCTCGCTAGAGGCCTTCGGCGAGAGGGTAAGGCGGCTGAAGTCATCAAAGCAGAAGACCAAACTCTCGAAGATGAACGTCATCCCCATGGGAGCGATGAAGTCGGAGGAGCACGAAACATCCATCAAAAACCACTCGAGATGGTGAAGACGGCCCCTACCTGGCACGCCAACTGTCGACAGGGTGGTCGGCAGTCCTCCAAGAGGGCTTCCCGAGGAGGTGAAAGAGTGGTCGGGACATCTACCAAAGGGCTTGATGCTCGACTCGAGACAAGATGAGCCAAGATTTTTAGACAGGTTTGGTCCTCCCAAAGGGTAACAAGCTTACTCATGTGTTCTGTGTTAGGGTGATCAAAGATTAGGGTTTGAGTACAAATGTGAGCAGGACTTCTTGGATTCGATCCCTCCTCTCCCCCAGCCCAGGTCATCTGCCCTCCCTGTTATAATAAAAGGGGGTAGTTACAGAGGGCTTGGGGTGCAAGAAAGCTTGGTCGTAAAGCATAAAGCAAATACAGGCTAAAGCTGAAAAGCAAAACGGAATCGTCTTGAGATCCGCTCGCTACATGCATCTTGTGCGCAGTCTTGCCGGGTGACAACATCCTTTGTCTACTTGTCCCCCTCTTGTCTCATCTGCGAGGCTTGTCAAGAAAGCCTCCTTCCCGAGGGGGACAGCCTGTCCTTTTCAGGTCAGAGCCATGCGCAGAGATTAGCTAAGGAGCGGGGGTCGGGCTAAGAGGCAAAGGTCGGGCTGCCCGACCTCGCCCAAGGTTCGGCTCCCGACCCCAGCCCGAGGACTCCCGACCTGGCTTATCCAATCATATTTTCCTAGCATGGGCTACCCCGGGGGAGCATCCCCCACACTTCACCAGTACCAAGAGCAGTCGCTAAACCACTTAAACTCATGGTCTTATATAGCCCACACCAAAAAAACTAGTCGTTGGAGGCTAAAACACCTTTTAGGATGTGCTTGTCGGTCTGACCACTCTACTAAGCCCCACGTCGAACCGGCCCTCAGTCCAATGATCGAAAAACTAGCCGTTGAGGGCTTTCAAAGCCTTTTGGCGGTCTGACTGGCTTTCCAAAATCAGTCTAACCGACCCTTGGTCCGGTCTGATCGCCGGTATAACCCATCAATAGTAAAATGAAAATATCTCATGACTTGGGTATCGGAATTTAACATTCTTGGACTCTATGGAGAACTTATTTAAAGGGATATCTAACCCATGAACAATCTGTAACACCCTAAAAATCGAAGACTTAAAAAATCAAAAATTTAAAATTCAGAACTTACAAAAACTTTTGTATTGTTGCATCTTGTCATAATTATTTGCCTCTTTTCACGAGTTTTTGTTGCGTGTTATAAATAACGGATTATTTTAAAAGGCTAAAAAGTCGAAAAGATTTCGAAACCCTAAAAGAAAAAGAAATTACAAAATGAATATTAGAAATAAAAGTTATAAAAATATATAATTGGGAAGAGCTAAGGTTGATAAAAATTTACTTTTGGATCAAAATTTTATTTTCGAGAAAATGTAAAAGAATTATTTTATTATAAATAAAGAAATAAAAATATATAGATATATGTACAAATAATAATAATAAATTTGAGAAAAGATTTAAAATTAAATTAAACTCAAATTTGGGGCCAAATTATATTTTTAATATAGGTGGAACACAAAAGAAAAAAATTTAAAAAGAAAAAAATAAAAAAAGAAAAATTCACTGTTCATGGGCGCTAGGCTGTTCGACTCGGGCCCCCTCTCGCTCGCGCACGCGACGTGCGGCCGCACTGCGTCGGCCGCGCCGTGCGTGCATGCCGTACGCGCGCGCCGACTAGCCGCTTGCGCCGCCCGCGCCGCCCGTCACACCACCCACGCCGTCTCGCGCCTAGCCGTCCCCTTCGCGCCGCCGCGCGTCGGCACCCACGCCGCCCCCCCAACCCCTCCTTCTCCCCTCGCCACCGACCACCTATAAATGGAGCCCGCACCCCTCTCTCCCTCCCCACACCATTTTTCCCATTTCCTCCCCTCTCCCTTCTCCCTTCACCGCCACAACGAGCGCCGAAACCGAGCCGCACGCCGCCGCCTCGCCGCGCCGCGCCGGTAAGCACCCCCCCTCTCGGCCCCTTTTCCCCTTCACCCATGCCGCGCCGTGCGCCCATGCCGAGCCGAGGGAAAGAAAGGGAACAGAAGGAGAGAGAAAAGAGGGAAGAAGGATGGAGGAGGCAGGAATAACAAAGGAGGAAGAAAGGGAGAAAACAGAGAAAGAAAGGAAGGGAGAAGGGAGAAGAAAAGAAGGAAGCATGCGAGAGAGAAGAAGAAAGGGGGAGAGAAAAAGAGAAAAGAAAAGAGAAAAGAAAAAAAGAAAAAAAATAAAATAAGAAAGTAATTCTGGGAAAAATATTTGGGGAATTTTGAGTAAAATTTATGTTCTCTTTTCTTTAGATAAAACTTTTAATTTTGGAATTAATAAAAACTAAAGTATTAAGTATCGCATAAATCGATTTATTTAATTATCACTTTAGGAATTTAATTATAATTTAGTTTGTTATTAAATATTAAATTTAGCATATGAATTTTCAAGAAATTAAACTTCTAAATTGTGTCGAGCCTTAGGGATAATTATTTTTGGATTCGATTATTTTAGTAGTAGGGTTTGTTGGCCCGATAAATTTGGAGATAAAATTTGAATTAACCATTTCTTTTTCCTGTATTATATTTTCGAATCATCGACCATAATATTTCTAAAATTTAAAATGATTAAAGTTGAAATGATGTCACCTCATAATTAATTAAATCGATAAAATCACAAAAATCCAAATTATTATAACTCGCTCGTTTTAGCTTGGATTTCGTCGAAACTCGAACCTAAATTCGTTTAAAATCGTAGTCTAGTTTTAGGAGTCACTTTTACGATTTTATTTGGCATTTTGGTGATTTTATTTGAATTCAAATCAAATTCAGTCGGTTTGATCACACGTTATTATAGAGTCCGAGGGACCATCTGAGTGCGTTGAAGACCCAGGCCAACAAGGTTGCGAGGAAGGCAAGTCATCACTATCTTTGAGCATGTTGAACCTTTTTACGAACTTATGTTTGTTTAAAATCAAATATGCATGCTATACACATATGAACTCCCATAGTTGTTATATGTCCTGCCTTGATATTGAATACTCGTTTATTCTTTGTACCCTACGGTATCGTGCATTCGAAGTTATTCTTCGACAATGCTTAGCTCATGCTATTTTAGATTCATGCACAATCATATTTATCAAATGCTATATGCTTGGGCAACTACCTTAGGGAAGGTGGTTAATGTACAGCATGTGGAGACATGGGCACCCCATTGCCATGACAATGATGAAATGATTCTTCGATGAAAAACTAAAACAAACAAATGTTTTAGACTGGGGTGGCTGGATGATTTGGGTGGATTCCAGAAAAGACAAGTGTCATCCCTGGTCAATTAAGGACCGAGCCATGTGATAAACATGAAACGAGCCAGTACAACCGTACTTCTCGAATGGGTATAGACCTAGCGGAGTAGATAGCCGAGCGGAGGCAGTATCCCTGCATTGTGGTTCTTACGTATGAGAATGGGCGGAAGGCCTACATGTGGAATGATGAACTGAAATTGGATTTAATTATAACTTAAAGAATGAATGAGTTTTTCCCTTCCCGGGAGCGCCAGAACTCCTCTCACTGCTAGAAACTGTGTACGGCTAGAGTGCATGAGGGCTCAAGTTCATGGAGCGGGTACTGCCAAAGTGAGGTTATCGAAAGGCTTTGCCGTGACGCGTCTCATGTGTTGGGACGTAGGCTCATGTGTTGGGCAAGTCATGGAGTACGGGTAAAGTGTACATCCACTACAGTGTGAGTAAAACAATCTATTCGAATAGCCGTGCTCGCGGATATGGAGCAGCGGGACAAGTTTTTCGCTTGGCTAGACTCTAAATTTTAAAATGATGGGATGGACATGCATGATGATTTTTATGTGCTGGTGGATCAACTTCTTGAAAGACGAGAAGGGGTAGACCCCAGAAAATCATGACGAGCCAGTGGCGGGAAGCTATCCTTGGGATCACAATGGATGGTGGACAGAACCGTTGCTGATTAAATGAACTATGGAAGTAAAACTTGATCAGTCTTAGGTCTTAGGCTTGTGAAAAGAATTGCAAAATTGGCTTTATGCAAAAGAACCACAACCACTCCTTGATTATCCCCTATCATATGCATCGTTGTTATGGTGGCTTGCTGAGTATGGTTGGTACTCACCCTTGCTATACGCACAAACATTCAGATGTGGGCGATGAAGACCCGTACGCGTACTACCAGGAGGGTGTGGAGGATGATGGTGTCCAGTAGGTCTTAGCTCCGGTCGTTGCCTGTGGCAATGGCGTGCCGCTGCCTTATCTCCGTTGCCTTATCTATTTTCTGCTTTTGGTTGTATTCCGGACCATTTGGTCCTATGTTCTAGACATGCCTTCGGGCGCTATATTGTAATATTTTGTGTAAGTCGATGGATGTATCGTGCACTTGATGATTCAACAATGTATTCATGGGTACCAAACTACTCGATCCAGGGAAATGGTACTATGAACACGATTGATTCCTGTTGCAAAAATGGGGGTCTACACAATCCATCCAAGAATCATAACATTTCTCAAGAATAAAGGGCTCAAACTACAAAAGAGTGTTCCACCGGACATACCCACGAGACCACTCACTCCTATTAGACATGCCCACTTTTCTCTTTGTTTTGGACTTGAGAAAACTCACCACACTTTGCTAGACACCTCTAGATATGTCCACTTCTCTCTTATTCCATAAAACCAACTCCAACGAGAATTACAGGTGGACAACACATAAAAGCCATGTATGATACACATCTAACCACTCTCACCACATGTATACCAAAGGCTCTACTTGAGTCTTAAAAGGATCAAGATCCAACCCAGACTCCACACTTAAACTAGATAAGACATTAATGTGCATGTCTAGGGAAAACGATCATGCATTTGAGATTGAGTGATTTGCACATGGTTCAAATCAAGCCTATAGTCATTGACCCCTCTTAATAGTACGACACCTATCTAGCAACCCAGTCTTTACTCTAAACACAAAGATTGGTAAAAGACTAAGAAAAACATTTTTAGCTTCATTATACCTTTGTTTTGCACCCATCCAACCCGAGATCGGTTGAACCAACTTCATACATAGTCTTAGTCAATCTCTATCAAGTACATCTTATCATCATGAGCTTAACTCCATACTTATCAGCACATGATGATGTCTTCCAACTGATGACAATCAACCCATGGTTCTATCCATTAAGTTCATCATGGTAGGGCCTATTCCATTGCACAACTCAAAGAAAAACATTAGTCCTAATAATTCATGTTGACAGTCATTAAGTACTTATTTCAACCTTCAATTACCTCAACAAATAAAGGGAGAAATAACATTTCTTGCACGTATATTAGTTATAAATAATGTAGTTTCACTTGTCTTGGAGAAATAGTATGGATGTAGGAATTATACACTAAAGTGAAGAAGAAATGAGTCGGCATGCAAAGAAACACACCTCCAATGAATCACGTGAGAGCACAAGGATTGAAAGGCCCACATGTCAGCTCAAACCGACATAATTTGGGCTAATCCACCATGCACCAACCTAGGGGTACACCTGGCAGCCTCTGGGAGAAGGTTGCTGGAGAAAGGTGGTTGCCCTGGTTCAGCCGAACTAGGCCTAGCCCCTCTCACCTCCACCTTTCACGTGGCAACTCTTCATTGGTCCCTGACGGCAGTTATGGGTGCATGGACTTGAGTAACTATCGTTAGTAACCGTCATTGGAGGCTATAAAAGGAGGAGCTTCTCACTTCACAACACACACGCAAGGAGCAATTCTCTCATTCCTATACTTCTATTCTCTATAGTAGTTGTGAAGTTAGGCTTAGAGTAGTCTTTGGTTCCATAGTGTTCTAGGAGATTCGGGTATGTTTTTAGTACTTTACTCTCTTTGTAAGACTATGAATTTAATAAAAGAATTATCTTCTTTACTTATTAGTGTTCATAGTTTATATACTACTTTATTAGTTATGTGTTCTATGACTAGTTTATACACCAATTATACGATTCACTTGATTAGGCTAGTCGATTTATGTCACGTCATCGGTCCAATGATCTTAACGGGTTGCACTAGTTCTAACTTGTCTATCTAAAGGGTGGGAGCCCCGGGAAAATTAGTGTAATTATTTATTAATGTGACCATGGTGCTTAGATTAATTAAATGTCGTTGGATGTGAGTATACCCCACGGAAAGTGAGGTAGGCGGCAGTGGTGACAGTCTTGTCTGTATTTTGTATTCCTCCACATCCGGATATGATGTAAGAGTTCGTAAAATGTCATAACCACGTTGACAAACCAGCAGGGAGTGGTCTCACGGTAGTACCTAAGTGCCTTGAACTAAGTCCTAGCCTTTTAAGCACGTATATGTTAAGTATAATCTAAACACTATAAATATATAAGTACATATGAACCTTAGCTCTCTTTTGTCCTTCTCCACTATCTAGTGTATTCTTATTACAGATGAATCTCCTGTGTATCACACTACCCAATTATCCTTATTATCATTTATCCCTATTTAGACTATGGTATATTAATTATAGTGTGATTACAAATATATGAACCCACTCTTTACACCGTCGCCTTCCCTACAGAAAAACAAATTACAATACCCATGGAATACTCCCGGGTGAAATGCTACAGTGGTATCTGTGCGCTTATAATTTATCATTTATCATCAAAGCAACAATTACATAAATTATTTAATCAAAGATCTCTTTGGTAATGGATAATAATCCAATATAAACAATATAGAGGGATAAGGTGATAGACGATTTTAAATCAAGATACAAATATTATAAAGAAAATTTCATCAACTATAAAATAAACAATATAGAATGAGCTCCCTCTCAAGATGAGGATACATATGAATATAAAGGAATGCATATGCATATAATCAATTGAACAATGAATGAGCTCACCCTATATTTTGGATTCACAAGAGAGACCAACTTAGAGCATGTGAAATTTAATACATACTCCCTCCGTTTCAGAATATAAGTCATTTGACTTTTTTCTTAGTCAAAATTCTTTAGGTTTGATCAAGTTTGTAGAAAATTAGCAACATCTACAATATCAGATTAATTTTATAAACTTAACATTGAATATATTTTGATAATATCTTTGTTTTGTATTGAAAATGTTTATATATTTTTCTATAAACTTGGTAAACTTAAATAAGTTTGACTAAGAAAAAAGTCAAATAACTTATAATATGAAACGGAGAGAGTACCTCTCATCATTTTTATTTGCATATTCAAATGAGACTAGCCAAAGAAAAGCTCATAAAAACATTAATTTTATATAGCACAATGAGAGATCATAAAAACTAATGGCACATGAACTTATAGCACAATGAGAGATCAAACGGAGATAGAGCTAGAGCACCACCGCCGAACTTTCCCTCCTGAACTAAGCCACATGCGTGCCAGTCGCCCTCTCCCGTCGGCCGCATCTCAGGAGCTAGAGGGGAGAAGGGGAAGGAGGCAAGAAGGTCTAGATTAGTCGAGGAGATAGAGAGAGAGGGGGTGAGATGGAGGAAGTGGGACCACTAACAAGTGGGTCCCACTACTTTTTATCTTTTTATTTTTAAGGGGATTTTATATTTTTATTTGAGTGACATATGGGCCTCGTTTGTTTTGTTTAATTTTTTAATCTTGCTTCTGGTGCCACGTCAATGCCACGTGGGACGAGGACCAACTCAAACCACTCATGTAGGTGCCACGTTAGCCAAAACCGCCATCCAAACCGCTTTGCGACCTCATTTGCACTGGTTTTGGAAGTTGACGTGTTATATCTAATATTGTGGTTCAAGGACACGATTCAAAGTCGATGTAAAGATAAGAGACCGAGAATGAACTTATTCCTATTTAGGACAGGATAGGAAGGCCTGATAGGCAGGGTGTGCTATGTGCCTAGAAACTTAGAATAAGTCCACTTTGATTCTTTTAAATATATGGCCAATCTAATTCGTATTTTAACGCCAGATATCTTTGCCCCCAACTATCAAAAAGAGTGTAATTTGACTCCCTCAGAAGTATTAACGGTGGTTTTCACTGATGTGGCTCGTTGATCGGATCCAACCACCTGACTTAGAATGTGGAGCCCACGTGACAGCGACCTCTCTTTCTTCTCCCCTCTCCTTTCCCCGCATCACCACATGAGCTCCCGTCTGTCTTTAATAGAGTCAAGAACCGTTGCGGCCGTCGGCACCCCCATCCTCACCTACTTTTGTCGACAGTCGTTCACGCTTCCTCCTTCCTGACGGTTACCTGGCGACAACCAACACCCTTGGCACTAGGCATAGAGCGGACGGAGGAAGAGGAGAGGGTGGTCGTGGCAAGGATGGCGTGGACAGAGCGATCCAGTGCCATCACCCTCATCTGGTCGCGTGCGTCGCCGGTGCTCGAGCCGCGACAACCCTATTTCAGCCAGCAACCTCATCATCTATGGCCAACCACCGTCTTTCTCCTCTGATCAGGGCCACCACTTCGATCCGATCGTGCGAATCCATCGCTTTCGTCGGGAGGGTTGCTCATTCGCCGGTGCGGCCTAGCCTCTGGCTGCTCCGATGAAAGGTGAGAGCCTGAGAGGAGGAGGGTGGCAGTATGGCGAGCACTACTGGAGAAACCATTTTCGGTTGAAGTGCCAAAATCCACAATAATCCCGGTTTGAATAGTACCCGGGACTAAAAAATATTTCTAGTCCCGGTTTAAAAAGTCTACGAATTTCTAGGAATATTAGTCCCGGTTTGTGACACGAACCAAGACTAAAGATCATCTTTAGTCCTGGTTCAAATATTGTCAGAGATTGTCAGAGCGCCGGGCATCTTTAGTCCCAGTTGGTAACACCAACCGGGACTAAAGATGCTATTTTTGTCCGGTTGGTAACACAAACCGGGACTAAAGTGAATGTGCTTAGTTTTTAACCGAACCTAATAAAAATATACAATTTTTGCTACATGATTCAAATGGCTTGAAACTAATTTGAGAGGACTGTAATTTCAAAGGGGTGGTGTTGTGTGGGGATGGGCGATTAAAGATAGAAGGCGACTTTAATTTAATCATTACATTGTAATTATAGAGTAATCATATTGTTATTAACTAATGATTCTCAATATATAATTTTTTTATTAAATTGTTTTGTTGATAATATATAAATCGAGGGATCTACAATATTGATAATAACATTCAAAGCCGGCCGTCGCGTCCGGTTTGTGTGCGTGTAACAAGTTTTGCGCGCATTATTCCCGTTTCGTCCTCTATTTCACGGTCGGTTTTTAAAACGGGCATAACTTTCGCATACGGACTCCGATCGAGACGTTCCATATATGAAAATCGATGAGAAAAAAATTCGGATGCGTTCGTCCGTGCTTTTCCGCGTTAGGATATTTTATTTTGCCCAAAAAGCCTTAGAAATTTGCCTTTTCGAGCCGGAAGTTTTTTCGATTCTTAGCGTGTCTTTTGAATTTTCCATAGGCCACGTCTTTTGCTTATTTAGACTCAAATTTTCTGTGGTTACCTCTCGTGTGCTCCTAAGTCCATAAAAAATATAAAAAAATAAAACAAAAAGTCAAATTTTTCCAAAAAAACAAAAACTTTGAGATGAAAAGGAAAAATAAAGAGGAGCAAAAGAGGAACAAGTATCTAGAAGAGCACATTAATGTCTAGGATTATCTATGTTTGATTAAATTTTAATATTATTATTTTAAACCTATATTTAATAAATTTAATTTGGCCTTATTTACTAATTATTTAATTGTTAACCTTAGCCGGGACCAAATAAATTTGGAAAAATAGCGAAAAATTATCTTTAGTCCCGGTTGGTGGCACCAACCGGGACTAAAGATGAATTAGAAATAGCGGGAAATTATCTTTAGTCCCAGTTAGTGACACCGACCGGGACTAAAGATGAATTTGAAATAGCGGGAAATTATCTTTAGTCCCGGTTGGTGACACCAACTGGGACTAAAAATCCAGGGCTATATATATCCCAGGTGCGCATCGTCTTCTCCACCGATCCAACACTTAGCTGTTTTCTCCTCTCCTCTCTCAGCTCTCTCTCCCTCAGCTCTCTCTCCCTCTCTCAGCTCTCTTTTGCTGCGGCGACGACGGTGGGACGTGAGGAGGTGGAGGTGGGAGGGGAGGTGGTAGCGGCTAGAAGATGGCGGTGGCCTGGTGGCTCGGAGGTGGCTGCGGCGCGGCGGCTTGGGAGGTGGTGTCAGTGCCTCCTCCATTTCCTCCTCTTCCTCGTCCTCTTCAGGAGCGGCAACAGCGATGGATCCGGAGATTTTTGGGGATTTTTGTGATGTTCTAAATTTGATATATATATATATATGTGCATCTGTGATGCTCATTACTAGATTTGTGATGTGAATTTGTGATGTGGATTTGTGTTGTGGATTTGTGTTGTGGATTTGTGATGTGAATTTGTGATGTGAATTTGTGATGCAAATTTGTGATGTGATTTAAGGATGTTAATTTGATATGTGAATTTGATTTCGGCAACAAAAAACAACGAAAAAACAACAAAAAAACACATATAAAAAAGCAACAGGAGGAAAAATAAAAAAAAAAAAAAAATACTTTAGTCCGGTTGGAGCCACACCGGGACTAAAGAAGACAGCCGGCCACGTGGCTCCGTCATCTTTAGTCTCGGTTGGTGGCTTCAACCGGGACTAAAGATGCATCTCTAGTCCCGGTTATTTCAACCGGGACTAAAGATTGCGATCTCAAGTCCCGGATTCGTAGTCCTGGTTTGACAACCGGAACTACTGAGGGTTGCCAATCGGAACTATTGTGGGATTCTCCATTAGTGGAGGGTGCTGGGCAATGGCGGTGCGGCTTGAGCTCCGTGGCAAGGTCTCAATCGAGTGATATGGGCTCCCCCTCCACGAGCTTCGTCTAGCTCGAGATTAATGGCAGCAGTTTACAGATACAATATGCGAGCAGCGGGAGCACATGGTGCTTCATGCTGTCGGCGCCTAACAAGAGTGGGCAACGTGGCATTAGGGTTCTCGCCGGACGGTGCCATGGTGAGGACGTACGTGACCGGGTAGAGCAGCGGCAACGGCCTGGGCGACGTGGCAAAGCTGCACAAGCTGGACGCCACGAGCTCCTGCAGCTGCCCATTGGATTAGGGCAGCCTGTCACTGGTTGCCATGAGCACCCTCCTCATGTCCTAGTCGTAGCCGCGGTCGCAACTCATCTACGCCATCGGCCCGTCGAACAACAACCCTTCCCGCAACAGCAACTACCTCGCTCAACACCGTAGCTTAACTCTACTCCGTCGCCATTAGCTATGTCGCCAGCATCAAGCGTTGGTGAGGCATCCAACATGAAGAAGTGGCATGGCGAGATAGTCGTACTCGGGTGCGACATGCTGATGCTTGTCGGGATCGCGCTGCCACTGACTACCGTCCCCGCTCGAGCTCCTATAGCATTGTGGGGAAAGGAGAGGGGAGGAAGGACAGAGAGATCACTGACATGTGGGCCTCGACTCAATCAATTGGACCAGATCAGTGAGCCACGTCAGTGAAAACCATCAATATTAATACTATTGAGAAAGTCAAATTAAACCGGGTTAAGTCACGTCACTGGATATTTTTGACCTCCAACTTACGGTTAAGAGATACAAATTAAATCGGACCTACTCCCTCCATTTCAAAATATATAACATCGTTAACTTTTTTATAATGTTTGATCATTCTTCTTATTCACAATAATTATATAAATATCATTTATTTTATTATGACTAGTTTTATCGTTAAATAAAATATAATTTAACTTATATTTTTATATATTTATATTAAATTTTTAAATAAGATAAATATTTAAATATTATGAAAAAATCACCGATGTCATACTAAAAAAAGATGTAGTACAGGTGAATTTATTTCTGTAAACTTTCATGGCACATTCGGTCGTTCTTGGGCCAGCGCAGCCTGTAGATAGCCCGAGGCCTTTCTCAGTCTTTTTCTCTCTTTTTTTTCCACGGACAACCGTCATTCAATGTAATCTTTTAATCTAACTAGCAACTATGCTCATGCGTTGCAGCGGGTAAAATCGGAGCATGGCGCAGATGAGGACAGGAGGGAGGAGCGCAGGCGCAGCGCGGAAGCTCCGAGCAGCGATGGGAGGGAGGGGCACAAGCGCGGTACAGGGCGCGGCACGGATGGGGCCGGGTGGGAGAGGCGTAAGAGGTCTTTTTTTCATCCAAGTCCTTTCTTTCTTTTTAGCATTGGGACTACGGATTAATTTTATAAACACTCAAGGGGTTTTCTGCAAAATAGTCAGGCGGACGAAAATTTTAGGTAGAGACACTACTTACTTTATAGATAGTTATAGATATAGATATAAAAATATATATATAGATATAAATATATATACTTTGTATGCGTATGTACCTATACAAAGTATATACACATAGGTTAAATAGTAGGCCTGCTAAAAAAGCCTGATTTGGTGTGTGTGAACGAATTTGGCCGGCCTGCTAAATAATGAATCCCATAAAAAATTACAAAAGAGAAAGTCTGAAAACATGCAGCCAAATTTGTTAACGGGCCGAATTGATCACACAGGCTAGGTCAAAAAAGAAAATTCACAAAACAACCAATGAGCCAAAAACGAAAGTGGTCACACGCATAGTGGGCCGTGCACCTGGTCGTCCATTAGGAATTTCGGGCCTGGTTCGTGTTGCGCATGAGATGGTCTCGGAATTGGATCAAATCCGAGGTGGATCGCTGCTTGGGCCGCGATCCTCCATTTTGGAAAAACTCAAGGGGTTTTCTACAAAATAGCCAGGCAGAATAAAATTTTAGGTGAAAACACTACTTGCTTTATATATAACTAGCAATTGTGCCCGTGCGTTGCAATGGGTGAAGTCGAGGAGCGGCGCGGATAGGGACGGGAGGGAGGGGCGCAGGCGCGGCGCGGGAGCTCCGAGCAGCGATGGGAGGGAGGAGCGCAGGCGCGGGCGCGGGGCGCGGATGAGGATAGGAGGGAGGGGCAGCGCGGGGCGCGACACGGATGGAGACGGGAGGGAGGGGCGCATGAAGTCTTTTTTCATCCAAGCCCTTCCTTTCTTTTCAGCATTGGGACCGCGGGTTAATTTCGAAAAAATTCAAGGGGTTTTCTGCAAAATAGCCAGGCAAAACAAAATTTTGGGTGAAAACACTACTAGCTTTATAGATAGTTACTAGCAATTATGCTCGTGCGTTGCAACGGGTGAAGTCGAGGCGCGGCCCGGATGGGGACGGGAGGGAGGGGCGCAGGGTGGCACGGGAGTTCCGAGCAGCGATGGGAGAAAGGAGCGTAGGCACAGCGCGGGACGCGGCGCGGATGGGGACGGGAGGAAGGGACGCAGGGAGGGATGGGCGCAGGAGGTATTTTTTTATCCAAGCCCTCCCTTTCTTTTTAGCATTGGGACTATGAGTTAATTTTAAAAAAACTCAAGGGGTTTTCTGTAAAATGGTGAGGCAAAACAAAATTTTGGGTAGAAACACTACTTGCTTTATAGATAGACTAGCAAAATGTCCGTGTGTTGCAACGGGACGACGATGCGGAGAGGAAAGCAGGCGGAGGACGAAGGTCCACCCGCGGCGGCGCGGGAGCTCCGAGCGGCGATGGAAAGGAGGGGCGTAGGCGCGGCGCGAATGGGGGTAGAAGAGAGGAACGTAGGAGGTCTTCTTTTCATCCAAGCCCTCTCTTTCTTTCAACATTGGGACTGAGTTAATTTTATAAACAGTCAAAGGGTATTCTGCAAAATAACCTATTTTTCTTCTTTAACTGGGTTTTTTTAAAAATAGTTAGACGGACTGCGGGTTAATTTTGAAAAAACTCAAGAGGTTTTCTGCAAAATAGCCAGGCAAAACATAATTTGGGTGGGAAACACTACTTGCTTTATAAATAGTTATAGATATAGATATAGATATAGATATAGATTAATAGATTATAGATTATAGATATAGGTTATAGATATAGATTTAACACAAATCAGCATTAAACAAACTTGTCTCGACAACCGCTTCAATTATAATACAAGCACAACACAACAACTTGCAATATGCATGATCCTTGAGCTATTTTTGTTCTTGAAATCGAAACGAGAAATTTATTACCGATCGAAACAGAGTTTGACCTCTGTCGATTTATTCGGTCTTAATACAAGCCTTACGATAATCGAGGTACGCCACGTGCGTGCGTGGTCGTCGTCGCCGCGCCGCCGTGCCATTCCAGTTCCAGCTGCAGCTCCACCTCGCCGCACTCGACGCCGCTGAGCCTCAGCACCAGGCCCTGCGCCGCCTTCCCCTCCGACGCCGACCACACCACGGAGCTCCGCGCCGCCAGGCAGTTCCCGCTGCTCGGCGCCACCGTCCTCAGGACTATGGCGGCGCCGTCCTCTTTACTATCAACGCCGGAGTTGGTACAACGACGGCTCGTCGCAGCCTCCGCGGCCGCCTCCACCATCGGCCGGAGCTCGACGAACGCCGCGCCCATGGGATCGTCGACGAACGTGTCACGGTCGCAGACCTCCTGAGCAGAGCAAGCAAGAGGAGATTTAATGGAGACATCGATCGATCGAGGATTGAAGGCGGCGAGTGCATGCGCATAGGAGAGTGACGACGAGATGGTTGAGATCTTCAACGGTGAGCGTCAGGTCCTCGTTCCACACCGGATTGGTGTTTTTCTTTACTGTACGAGTCCTCACCTCCTGCAATCGAATTGCAGTTCGATGACATGGTATATAAAGATTAAGTACGGCCACATAAAACAATTTCTCGTTAGCATACGAATAATTAATTTTTTAATTATTTTATAGTTGGCAAATAGATTTATTTGATATTTTAAAGAAAGTTTTCATACCAAATACATCGTTTGACCGTTTAAAAAAATAAAAAAAATCAAGATAAAATAATACGACCGTTTAAAAATATAAAAAAATCAAGATAAAATATGTATTTTTTTAAAAAAACCGAGTCTTAGGAACTATTTTTTCTTTTTGATACTGAATCTAAAACACACAACACCATGATCACTTGTTACATATGTCACATTATGAATTTTGAAGTACCTATGACACTACTCTTCTTGAGATATAATAATTTTTTACAGAATTTTGAAGTACTTACGCCACTGAGATATAACATTTTTTTACACAGACAGACAATATGACTGTATTTAGGTATATCTCAGACCGAATTGCCAATAGTTAGTTTGTCAGCAAATGTTAGTTTTTGGCCCCCAAACAACTCAGATGTCAATGCTGCATCCTGTGTGATACGATTGCCCCGTATAGTGACTAATATTCCAACTCCTAACTTGTGTAGCAGTTATCTTGATTGTTATCAGTATATTCACATCGACATGATCATCATCAGATCATGTAAGCATTTGAAACAACCAATGTGAAAGCATGCATTGGCGACGTAAACTACAAAGTAGTTTGAAGCTGGTGGAAAGTAGTTCCACCTTGCTAGTTCATTTTTTTAAGTGCTCTATCTAGATCTGTTTGGAGTTGGAGTGTTAATCTCGTGCCCTGCCAAACGTCCGCCACATATTATTGCTGTGACAACCGAGTTCATGTGCATTGGTTAGGTCAATCGATGAACACCTTTTTTTATGATAAAGGCTCTATCTAAGAGCATTTGCAATGGTCCAACTTGAATAAGAGCCCTGTAGCGGAGGCGACTCCTGCAGGGAGTGAAAATTTCCATCCAGATGGCCCTGTACATCTCTAGTTTGTTTAATACAGGGCCGGTCCTGAGTATTTTTGGACCTAGAGCAAACCTAAAATTTTGGACCCTATTATATAAATATGATGATAATACTACTAGTACTATCTATTGATAGTATACACATACATATACAAAATATTACTAATAAGCAGCTAACTGAATGTAAAAGCAATACTCATATAAAATATTTGTACACATTAAATTACCTTAAAAATTTCTTCTAACGTTCCTTGATGCAAAGTCATCGATGATGGTTTCAATATCAGTCTCATCCAATAATCGCTTCTCAATGATGTTAAACGATTAGTAACTAAATTTAAGAATCATGAATAGAATCAGTAGAACTGTAGAAGCAATGCTAGGGGTTTAGAAGAACAACAGAAAGAATCACCTTTTTCTCTCGGGGGATCAAAGCAGATCAGCAGAAGCAGTGCTGTTGTTGGATTGGAAATTTCTTGACTTGTCCCTCCAACTCCAAGTCGCGCAAGGCAAGTCGCAGAGAGATGATCAGACAGATGGAGCAGCGTCACGCCGGCGCCGTCGCCAAGTAAGAAACTGGAAAGGACGTAATGTCGCGTCGTCGCAAAGCATAAAAGAAAACGTCGCGCACCAGAAAAGAAAGGAAACGTCGCGGTCGCCGCAAGTACTGTTACTATATATGTACTAATATACACATACCTAGGGGGCCCATCTAATTCATGGGCCTGGGGCCTCTGTCCCTCCCGTCCCCCCCATGGGCCGGGCCTGTTTCAATGACATCATATATCGCAAATCAATTCCTTTTAAGGTACTAGCTAGTGTTACCCCGAAGGTTTCAAATGATCGATTTTGAACCTATTCCAATTTGGTTGATACCCATTCAAATTTGGTAGAAATTTGTTCAAAATTCGGAGCAATTTTCAATAATCTTAGCAGTAATTCCGCATATCTAAGGCTTCTTTTTTTGTTGGAAAACTGAGGATTAACCCTTGTTTTATAGGTGGTCCCGTCCGGTAGCAACTTCAAGAAATACAGCCGTCTAGTTTCACGTGTACTAATCAAATGGTAATTCTTTCAAGCATAATAAAGGTATTAGAGCATCAACAAAAGACTATTTAGATGACTCTCTATAGTTAATCTTAAAAATTTTGTTAAAAACTGTGTTTCTACGGACTCGTTAAACCTATCTCTATCCTAAATAAGCTTCTCAGATCCTCTCCTCCTCTCTCTACATTGGGCAAGCAGCTAGTCTCCCTATTGTGTTTTTCCATCCTGTTTTTTTCCTCCCATGCGCCCCCTTCCTCTTTCTCCATCCTGCACCTGTGTCGTCCGTGCCGCCTCGTCGCCGCTCGCGTCGCCTCCATCCCTTCCCGCCGGCCGCCCCTCCCTCCGGCCGCGCCGCCCTCACGGGTTTCTCGACCATGGACAATATCTTGGCTTTCTCGATGCTGACATCGTCGGCGGAGATTGGGGTGGTGGGGAGCAGCAGCAGCAGACGACGGTGGCAGAGAAGGCGCCGAAGCAGGAGAGGGAGAAGCAGAGCTCGCGGTCGGCGGAGAGGAAGCCGGAAGGGAAGCCGTGGTTCGCGTCGGAGTTCGATGGGATCAACTGCTTCATGTCCTTAGTTCGCTGGCGCTGCCCGTTCCTGCTGCGCCCCTCCCGCTGGTTAACCCCATGGTTGTGCCCACGGCCCTTGTCGCCACGGACCTCACGGACGGCGGCCGCCCCGCGTTGCCTCCCCAGCACCGCCCGCCCCTCCCGTCGGCCGACCTCACGGCCATGCCCACGGCCGCCCCGCCCCTCTCGTCCTGTGACAGAGAGAAGAAAAAGAGAGAGAGAGAGAAACACGAAGAAGAAAAAGGGTAATAAAAGACTGATACGTGAGTCTTCCCTGTCATTGACACAAAATAGAGAGCATAGATGGAGAGACTGTTGAAGGAAACAACAAGTTGAACTTGCTAAAACAGATAAGAAGCTAGTTATATGGCTGTTTGGAAAGTCTAATTTAAAGAGCCTTTTGAGATGCCCTTAGGAGATACTACTCCCTTTAAAAGAGTGAAGTATCCGGACCTTCACTAAACTTATATGGGTGTATTATTTATGTCTTTCTAGACTCTCAAAATATATTTTTGGGTCTTTAAATTTTTTCTAGGTGTTATATAGGTCTAAACAAAGTTCGACCCGCTCCGTGTGCTGACGTGACACCATGGTACATATATGTTAGTGGGATCCACATGTTAGTCACATATAAGAAATAAAATTAAAGAGAGAGGAGAAAATGATGATTTTTAATCTTAAAAAATAAATTAAAAAAGAGACGAGAGAGAATTTTTTTCATCTTTTCTATATACGATCGATATGTGAGTCTCATTGATATGTAGGCATCGTCATGGCATGTCAGGTCAGTGCACAAAGTTTAGAGTTGGTTGGTATGACCCCAAGGCCAAGTTTGGAGAAAAACATATTTTAAAAATTTAGAGACCCAGATAACACCGGATCACACGTACATTTTACTTATTTTAAAATATACTATATTAAAATATAGCAAGATAAAAACGGATTAGACACATCCTATGCTATGATTGGAAAAAAAACATGCTAGGAGCCTGGGATAACTGGCAAGATTGCAAGACCTGACTGCGGAGCTTGAGGACGATGTAGGGATCGCTGCTGAAGACATCACTGACGGCAAGATTGGTCCCTCGCACCACCTTCACCTTCAACAGCCCGACGATCACACTGCTGCCGCCCTCCCTTGCCATCGATCTCGCTGAGCTTGATTAGTTACTTATCTAGAGGAGCGAGAGAAGAGAGAGAGGGTTGTGTCATCTCAAATCCTCTTCTCGATCCTATGTACACATCTTTGTTTTGTGCAAGCATGCAAGCTCTATATATCTAGTGTTGTAACGTAACGGATATATATTAATTGTTCTATGCGTAAGCATGCATGCTTCACGCTTGGATTTATTAAAGGGGGATTAAATGGTATTTTGATGATCAGCAAACTGATGACACTCGAGAAGGCCCTATCACAATCGATTGGATTTCCATTTGTTTTTTTTCTTTTCTTTTTTTCGAAAGGGGCATGAAGTCCTAAATAAAGTGTCGTAAAAGCATCCCCAACAGGTATGGTTCCCAAAAAGAGGATATAAGAAATTCTATAAATATTTATAGCATCAAATCAAAATTATACCCGGCAGATTCTCTAGGAGCTTCCCTATCTGATAACTATCTGGTCCCATAAATAGATTGGAAATTTCACGGAAAAACAAAACAGAAATCTATTTCTGGTAAAGGTCGCAAGCGCGCGTGAGGGCATCGGTGATCTCCTGCGATCATCATGTGTAGGCGCGCATGAACTTGTCTTGTGCAGGTGCGCGTGTCCAAGCACCGTCGCCGCGCTCGTCTTGTGCAGGCATCAGTGATCAGCGATTTCCAGGCGCCGTCGCTCCTCATCTCGGTCTGGCTGATGCCATTTTTTATTAGACACATTCAATTGGCTACCGCTGTCATCGACATAAGCTGTAAAATGGGTCATCAGCAACGCACGTGTTAGGTCTGGCTGCTGCCATCACCGAGCTCTCCAGGTCGTCAGGTCTTTCGCGGGAGAGTGGATTGTGCCCTAAAAATATTCCGTGGGACAGTTGATCTACGCGCGCGGTGAGCCTTTTCTCTCTCCCTCTCTCGATCCCGAGCGCGTAGCCGCCTTCTCCGCACCCCGTGCCGCCATTCCATGCGCTAGCGCACTCGTCGCCTATTGATGAGAAATTTCTCTCACGCGCTGGCCTGGGAGATCTGCTTAGCTCCAGTGCAGGTCCTTCTCGGCTACCTGTGCTGTACAGGGCGTGTCAGTTGGTTTGATCTGTTAACCAACAAAAAAATATAAAGATATATGCGTTAAGGGTTAAGTTAGATCCTACTGGATCGGTTGTGAGAGTCAATTTACATATATATGCTATCCCAAAGTGTATTTAAACTAAGTGACTAGAATAGATCGGCTGCGCCGAGACAGTATTAACCACTTAATCACAATATACAATGGGATACTAAATATATGTTTTAACAGCCTAGCCGATATCGTAAGTCTAACTGTGAATCGTATAGTCCTCCGATACGTCTTATGAAAAGATATTGATCTAAGCTAAATGCGCTAAACCTAGATCAGTCGGCTGTCGGCTGTGGCTCACAAACTGATTCTGGCTTTGGGCATTTAACTAGAGCAAGATCTTAATATAAGAGGCGGTTTTAATAAACCTGATAGTAAATATATCAAAAAGAATATAAAAATAGATAAGGCCGGCTGAAACCCTGACGCTGTCTCTAAACATATACATTTAGCCGAGTAGATCATAAAAGCTCTAAAAACAACTTAATAGATCAATATTGATGCATCATTAAGTATAAAAAGAACAATCAGATCTACTGTAGCTGATGTAAGTACCTCGAGACGGTGGATATCACATATAACCTAGGCCAACCCTTAGATCTAACTCTATCGGCTGCTAATTCTTGACAGAAACGAGCCGATGTCGAGACAGATCTAAACATTTTTCTAGATTATATGTGATATATGATAACTAACGCATCATAAATCATCGAATTTAGAGTATCATAGCGATGGAAGCACTAAATTCGACGAGATACACCACTAATGACAAACATTTACCTTAAGTCGGGGATCGAAATGATGCAGCCCGAAGCCGGATCAATTTTTCATCTGAAGAAAAAGGAGGCGATGCGCCGAAGGTTGTATTGAATGTGTGTTTTTATTTACAGTGATCTCGGGTCCTATTTATACCCAAGAATAACATTACCCGTGCGAACCACGGTCTCTATCTAATCTACTATTTAAAATACAACAATATCCCAGGATATGGTCCCATGCCGTATTACAATAAAAATATCTAAACAAATCCCTAATTTACAGATACAATTGCCGTTACAGGACTTTATCCATAGATGGCAACATCCTTTAATGTGCAATTTGGAAACCGAATCTTCTATTTATCTTTAAGCACTTTCATCAGAAATGGTCTTATCTTCTTCTCTGACTCAGCATCGGCTATCGGCTTATCCTTATCTGACTCAACCTCAGCCGATTGACTTCGTAGCCGATCGTGTCACCCAGCCGATTTGATCGTAGCCGATGCGGCCTCTGTTTCTCCGCAGATAACTCTCTCGATCCGATTCCACTTCAAATTCGACCTTGAACTTAGGGATTTGGTTACCAAATTTGGTCGTTAACACATGCCCCCCAAGTTCGTGATAAGATAATATCGTGAATTTGTCAGTTTTTTGAATTTCCGCGCAACTCCCGTCCTATTCTGTTTCGGCCGTTGAGAAAACTCTTTAAATACCACTTGCCCAGCGTCGAAACAAGCCACGCCGTCACTTTTATTCCTCAAGACCTAGCCAGAAAAACTCCCCTTCTTCCTTCAACGATTTGCGGCGAACCGAAGCAGAACCTCTCAAGTGATCTCCTTGCAACAGCAATCCTTTTCACCAATGGCGTCCTCAAGCACCCGCACCGACGCAATCCCCACGAAGTACCCCGAGGTCAGTTTCTCATCGGTTCACATCCTCCGCTTTGCGCAATCTGATTTTTCTTCGTCTTGTTGATTCCATTATTCCTTCTTGCTATTTGTAGCACCTATCCCACCAAATTGCGATCCCTAGTCTTCTTCATCCTGACCAACTGCTATTAGGGTCGATTGGTAACCTAGACCCTACTGAGTTCATCAACGCTGAAACCAATCGGATCCCCTTTAGGTTTTCCTCCCCAGACTTATCTTACTGGGCAGGGACCTTTAAATCTTGGCCTTCAACAAACAAATCTTGGCCATCCTGGTATGCTAGAATGTCGGCTAGCAAGCAAGCCACCTAGGATGAGATAGGGATCAACCAATGCTTAGCTCTGACTCTAGTCGACATGCCGAAGGACGAACCACTGCTATCGGCTGCTAGCTATTTTTGGTCGGACACGCTGAACGCGTTCCTCTTTAGGCAAGGACCGATGACACCAACTCTCATGGACATAGTTATGCTAACCGGTCTGCACATAACATCGGTTGTTGCTCCCTCCGACCTGAATATCAAGTGCCACCACAATTTCAAAACCAAGAGCATCGGCGGCTGGAGCGGATTCATATCAATGAACATGAAGGATGGCCCAGTCTCCGACAGGGAACATGTAGCCTTCTTGATGATGTGGCTGGAGAAATTCGTTTTCTATGGATCGAGTTGTGGGCCAAGCACAACTGGCAACATGTAGCCGAAGCATTAGTGGAGAAAAGGAAAGTCTCCTTAGGAAAATATCTGCTCGCCTACTTGTATCAAATACTGAGTGGTGTGCCAATAAACTTAGCTTTAAAACAATCTATGAACACCGGAGGGCCCTGGTGGCTGCTTCAGTTGTGGCTCAACCGGCACACCCATAAAGTTGCAAATTGGTCAAGCCTGTTTGAGGCCGATTCCCCCCTAGCCGAGCCGAAGCACCGTGACGGCGAAGAGATAACCACTCGGCGTTGCATGTCATATGGAGAAGCTGCTTCCTCTTACTCGGGCTCAAAGCTGTCAGCCGAATACTTCAAAAATTGGTTCAGCAACTTCTACAACGGGTTCTCAGCCGATTCTACTATTTGGTTTGCATATGATAAATTCAGCAAATTTGAACTGCCAGATGATCTTCGACTAGACAAGATTAATTCTCCAAAGTTTGACAAGCCGAGAGAGATATTTACCACTGCCATCTCTCCTTGCATCCTACCGATCGGCATCCACCAAGGACGAAACATTCAGAAGAGCTATGAGTTCTATCATCTGATGGTAGCTGCAAGACAACTGGGGCTAGGTCAATTGCCGATTGGGCTATACTATTCAGACAAAATCCAAACCAGAGGCATTATTAATGGTGAAATCATGATGCTTCGGCTATTAAACCTTCCAAGCCCTACTCTTGGTAGCTTCGGGGTCATCGAGCTAGCCGTCTCAAGGACAAGTGCCTTCAGCCGATGGTGGGCAGAATGGAAATCACATGTATTCCACCAATCGGCTTCTATGTATCTTACCACCGTCGATCCGGACATGATTCCATCGGTAAGCCATTCTTTTCTAGTCTTTTTTTCTTTATCAGCTATAATATACATATCTTATTACTCATGCCTTTGTCCCTGCAAACGAATGATGTTTCTCCTCCCCGGGCCAGCCGATCAGGAGCGGCCATCAGTTATGGGCCCGACGTGTTGCCAAGCGGCTGTGGGTTGGCGCCATCCATAACCGGCTTCAACGCGCTAAAGGTGTCAACCCTCCTCCATGGTCAAACCCGTGAACCCCTCCGTCGGAAAAAACGGGACAAGCCGTCGGTTACCGCCACTCCGGTTGCGGCGAAGAAGAAACCTGCTAAGAAGCAGAAACCAAGCCTGGCTGACGATCTCCCCCCCATCGACCCGGATGTCGACGCCGTGCTCGATGAAGAAGTTCAGAACGAGGAGATGGAAAAAGCCCTTGATGACGCAGCGGCCGAATCAAGCTCCTCCGACAAGTACGCCCAAACTCCATCGGCCGGCGAGGCCTCTGTGCAGAAAACACCAAGCCCACCAAAACACTTCGTCCATCTGACAACGGTAAGCGACTTTCAATGCTTTCGGCCCCTTGACTTCTTTATTCATACTCGCCTTACTACACCCTTTGCATCGGCAGAGGAAGAAGCTAGCTACCAGGAAGAGAATGGCTCCTCTCCGGTCAGTAAGTTATCTTAACTCTGCATGCTTTCTTTTATTAGCCGATCCTTAACCTTGTACCCTTTTTAGCCTGCTCGCGCCCCGACACCTGCCTCCCAGGTATCCAGTGAACACACTCCGTTGGCTGCAGGTGATAAGAATCCGATGATGAAGCTACATCGGTCCCAGCAGTCCAAGTAAGTATTACAACTATCTTCCCCGCAATCGGCTACATGACCTCTGTCCATGCTGTAACTATTCTGTGTCTGGCAGAGCGTAGCCGATCTCCTGGGCTTCGACTTGTCAGAGTTCATCGACCCAGATGAGACAACTAACAGGGCCCTGGTGCCGCTTGATGAAGATCTGAGGACCACGCTAGCCGACATCGCTAATCGGCTGGAGGGCTCATTGGATGCGCTGGTAGCCGATTGCGGTTCTGTCCGTAATCGGTTCGAAGAGATCCAAGCCAGGCTTCCAGACGAGTTAGCTGATACGATCGCACCCGCAACCTTTCTTGAAGCGCATCGGCATAAATACGAGCGGGCAAAGTAGTGCATAGCCGATCGTCGAGAAAACAAATCACTAGCGGCGGCCATCAAATCCAACAAAGAAGAGATCAAGGCGAAGAAGGCAAAGTTTGATGCGTTGAAGACAGAACCGATTGCCACACTCGATCGGCTTTGCGCACGAGGGGACAAACATGTAGCTGAACTCGTCCAGATTGAGACCGAGATCACGATCCAAAAAGAATACGTGGCTGGCCTACCGAAGGAGATAGAAGATGAACGATCCAGCATCAAGGCCGCCGTGTCCTATCTGACAGATCTGACGAAGGCAATGAAACCAGTGCCTTGGATCGACGCAGCCGATGTTAAGGCGATTGAAGACATCAACGGGATCTGTCGTAAAGCGATCTTGGCCATTACTGAATTTCTTAGGCACTGAGTCGACTGTGATAGTTGGGGCTTCCATTATCTTGTAATCTTGTAAACTTGTAAATCTTGTAATCTAACTATTATTGGTAATCGGCTTCCATTATCTGTTGTAACTGCTTTGAATTATCTTCTGTAATCGGCCTGCTTTACTTGGTCCCCACTTAATGCATGCTTGCCGATCACATTAAACTTTCTTGAAGACGATACCATATTTTATTGTATATGCCCCCCTAATTTTGTTGATGATGTTCCCAGCATTAATAAAATTATCAAATCACATATCTCATCGCTGTCGACTAAGCTGAGCCGATGTAGAGCGACTAGGGGAAAAAATTTGGCATAAAAATGACCTAAAGACGATGTTTGTTTAATACAGAACATCGGCTGACACAAATCGGCTGAACAAACAGAGCCGAATCATGAGTTGATCCAAACACTCAGGTAATATTTCTTTAAATATTTGCCATTCAGAGCCCTTCCGAACACTTCTCCATCCAAACCCTCTAGCATATAAGCTCCTTTAGAGACGCATTTGTGGATCTTGAAAGGCCCTTCCCAATTTGGTGACCACTTGTCGAATTTATTATCTCTTGATCCAATCGGCAATATCAACTTCCAAACAAGTTCGTCCTTTTCAAAAGACTTAGGCACAACTTTCTTATTATAATGACGGGCCACTCGTTTCTTATCCCTTGTTACCTTTTCCAAGGCCCTCATCCATGATAAAACGAGGTCTTCTGATTCATCCACCATCATGTGATAATAATCATCGGCTGTAAGTTGATCTTGAAGCTGAACCCGTCTCGAGCCGATGATATTTTCCCATGGCAGTACTGCCTCATGTCCATAGACCAACTTGTATGGAGGGATTTGGATAGATCCGTGGCACGCCATCTGATATGCCCAAAGTGTTTCGGCTAATCGGCTATGCCATTGCTTAGGGTACTCAGAAATCTTCCTCTTTATTAATTTGATCAAACTTTTGTTTGAAGCCTCTGCTTGCCCATTGGCCTGTGCATAGTATGGTGAAGAATTAAGTAATTTGATCCCCATTCCATCGGCAAACTGAACAAACTCGTCCGGTATGAAGATAGATCCCTGGTATGTTGTTATTGTTTGTGGGACGCCAAATCGGTAGATAATATGCTCTTTAACAAACTCGATTGCGTCCCTAGAATTAACCTTTTTCAAAGGAATTGCCTCCACCCATTTTGTAAAATAATCTGTTGCCACCAGAATGAATTTATGCCCTTTGCTTGAAGGTCGATTGATTTGGCCGATCATGTCGATACCCCATCCTCGGAATGGCCAAGGCTTTATGATCGGGTTCATAGCCGATGCAGGTGCTCTTTGCATGGTGCCGAATTTCTGACAATCCTGGTAGCCTTTATAATACTTGAAACAATCTTCCAGCATCGTCGTCCAAAAATATCCTGCTCTCCGAAGCAACCACTTCATCTTGTGAGCCGATTGATGCGTGCCGCATATCCCTTCATGTACTTCTCCGATAGCACCTTAGCTTGATCGGCACTAAGACACTTGAGCAGCACACCATCAACGTCTGATAGTAGAGATCTTTGTCGAGCAAAACATATCTTAAAGCCTTGTATCGAAATTTCCTTGAAGCCGATTGAGAGGGGTTCTGTAAATAGCTGTAGACCTCAAACCTCCAATCATTGGCTGTCATGGCAGTGACTTCTATCTCGACTTCTTTTATCATCGGCCTGTAGCCTAATGCCCCTTGAGCTAAATCATTGGCTTCTGTATTCTGCTCTCTAGGGATGTGTTTCAGTGTAACTAGCCGAAAGCTATCCATCAATTCTCGGCATTGTTGATAGTAGACCATCAGCGCATCATTCCTGCATTCATACTCTCCTGACAACTGGCTGATGACCAATAGTGAATCCCCCATTATCTCTATGGCGTCGGCTTCGACTTCTTTGAGAAGATGCAATCCCTTGAGCACTGCTTTGTATTCGGGTTGATTATTTGTAGCATGGGGGTCAATAGAAAAAGCAAATTCAATAATGACCAATCCGATACCGCAGCCGTTGGTGCACACCGAGCCATCACATGTCACTGTTCAAGGCATAATCTCGATTGAGCTGATTGAGTCATCTCTGTGCTCCACGATAAAATCGGCTATAGCTTGTCCTTTAACTGCCCTAGGTGCTTGATACCTCAGATCAAATTCTGTCAAGGCAAAAATCCACTTCCCAATCCGCCCTTTTAAAACTAGAGCCGATAGCATGTATTTGACAACATCGGCTTTACATATTATTGTGCACTCATTGGATAGCAGATAATGCCTTAACTTCGTACATGAAAAATATAGGCACAGGCATAGCTTCTCCACTGGTAAATATCTTGTTTCTGCATCCAACAACAGTCGGCTGAGATAGAAGATAGCTTTTTCTTTGCCCTCGATCTCTTGGATTAGAACTGAGCCGATTGACTTGTCATCGGCTGACAGGTACAGCTTGAACGATATTCCCTTCCGTGGAGACATTAAAACTGGAGGCGAGCTTAAATAACTCTTGATATTATCCAAGGCCTTCTGCTGCTCTGCCCCCCATGTGAATGCTTGATCGGCTTTAAGCCGAAGCAGTGGTGTGAACGGCTCCATCTTCTCTGAAAGATTGGCTATGAACTGCCTGATGAAGTTGATTTTGCCGATCAATGATTGAAGCTGCTTCTTGTCCTTCGGAGGTTGTATCGTCTTGATAGCGTTGATGCTTCTTGGTGTAACCTCAATTCCTATTTCATGAACAAGAAATCCTAGGAATTGCCCGGCTGACACGCCGAACGCGCACTTCAATGGATTCATCTTCAGGCCATATTTTCTTGTCCGCTCCAAAACCTGCTTCAGATCGGCTATGTGGTTCTCCATCTCCCTGGACTTGACAACAACATCATCGATGTAGATCTCCACCAGAGAGCTGGTCATGTCGTGGAAGATATAATTCATGGCCCGTTGATATGTTGCCCCAGCATTTTTCAGCCCAAACGTCATAACGACCCATTCATATAAGCCGATTGCCCCAGGACATAAAAAAACAGTTTTGTGAATGTCCTCTTCGGCCATGAAGATTTGATTGTAGCCTGCATTGCCATCCATAAAACTGATGATTTTGTGGCCTGATGCAGCGTCTACGAGCAAATCGGCTATAGGCATTGGGTATTCATCTTTGGGTGTAGCCTTATTTAAGTCTCTGAAATCGATGCATACCCTAAGTTTGCCATTCTTTTTCAATACTGAGAAAATGTTTGAGACCCACTCAGCATATCGGCAAGGCCGAATGAATCCAGCATCATATAGCCGAGTTATTTTGGCTTTGATCGTATCATATATATCGGCTTTGAACCTCCTGGGAGGTTGTTTGAATGGCCGATAGTCTGCCGTGATTGGCAGTTGATGAACGACTATAGATCGGCTAAGACCAGGCATCTTGAAGTACTCCCAAGCAAAACAATCTTTATATTCTTTTAACAAATTAATAAGCTGGAATCTACAATGAGAAGATAAATTTCTGCTAATATACGTCGACCTAGGCCTGTCTCCAGATCCTATGTCTATTTCTTCTAATTCGTCGGCCGACGTAAAACCTTGCCCTAGCTTGCCATCGTCTTCGTCCGTGGTATCCATGCCGTAGACGTTCGAGCCCTCCACGACGTCTTGCTCAAAGCAGCAGCTACGACTCGTCATCTCCAATCGGCTGTATGGAAGAATTAGACACTTTTAGAAAATCGGCTTGCCAGACTTTTTTGGACAAACAATTAATGCCATCGATTTCCCAAAGTGGCAAATCGGCATTGGTAACGCTTACTGACCTGTCGGCTGGTACAACCTCTACCTTGTTGCCATCCCATTGAAGTAGACACTGGTGCATAGTGGAAGGGACACAATAGTTGGCACGTATCCAGTCCCTCCTGAGCAGCAGGTTGTAAGACCCCTTCCCGTCGATGACAAAAAAGGTTGTGGGCACGGTCTTGTTGCCGATGGTCAGCTCGACATTCAACACGCCCTTGTTCTCTGATGGGTTGCCGCCGAAGTCCTTTAGTACCATGTTAGCCTTGAGTTCGTCCATGCTGAATTTGTACTTTTGGTGCACAGCCCCAGACCTTGTCTGGGTGAATGACTGTAGGTAGTTGGCTTGAAGCTCTTCTACCATCTTTTTGTAGTCGACTTGTTGTTCGGCTGACAACTGTTCCATCTTCACAGGCACGACGTTGTCCTGAGAAATGCTGGGGCTCTTGAGGTCGACCATCTTGTCAGCTGTGTCGATGCGTCCTAGCTGAGTTGACAGAGATAGTCCCACTAGGCATGCCAAGAAGCGTGTTGATGAGAAATTTCTCTCCCGCGCTGGCCTGGGAGATCTGCTTAGCTCCAATGCAGGTCCTTCTCGGCTACCTGTGCTATACAGGGCGTGCCAGTTGGTTTGATCTGTTAACCAACAAGAAAAACAAAGATATATGTGTTAAGGGTTAAGTTAGATCCTACTGGATCGGCTGTGAGAGTCAATTTACATATATATGCTATCCCAAAGTGTATTTAAACTAAGTGACTAGAATAGATTGGCTGCGCCGAGACAGTATTAACCACTTAATCCAAATATACAATGGGATAATAAATATATGTTTTAAAAGCCTAGCCGATACCGTAAGTCTAACTTTGAATCGGCTAGTACTCCGATACGTCTTATGAAAAGATATTGATCTAAGCTAAATGCGCTAAACCTAGATCAATTGGCTGTCGGCTGTGGCTCATAGACTGATTCTGGCTTAGGGCATTTAACTAGAGCAAGATCTTAATATAAGAGGCGGTTTTAATAAACCTGATAGTAAATATATCAAAAAGAATATTAAAACAGATAAGGCCGGCTGAAACCCCGGCACTGTCTCTAAACATATACATCTAGCCGAATAGATCATAAAAGCTCTAAAAACGACTTAATAGATCAATATTGATGCAACATTAAGTATAAAAAGAATAATCAGATCTACTGTAGCTGATGTAAATACCTCGAGACGGTGGATATCACATATAACCTAGGCCAACCCTTAGTCTAACTCTATCGGCTGCTAATTCTTGACAGAAACGAGCCGATGTCGAGACAGATCTAAACATTGTTCTAGATTATATGTGATATATGATAACTAACACAACATAAATCATCGAATTTAGAGTATCATAGCGATGGAAGCACTAAATTCGACGAGATACACCACTAATGACAAACATTTACCTTAAGTCAGGGATCGAAACGATGCAGCCCGAAGCCAGATCAATTGTTCATTTGAAGAAAAAGGAAGCGATGCGCCGAAGGTTGTATTGAATGTGTGTTTTTATTTACAGTGATCTCGGGTCCTATTTATACCCAAGAATAACATTACCCGTGCGAACCACGGTCTCTATCTAATCTACTATTTAAAATACAATAATATCCCGGTATATGGTCCCATGCCGTATTACAATAAAAATATCTAAACAACTCCCTAATTTACAGATACAATTGCCGTTACAGGACTCTATCCATAGATGGCAACATCCTTTAACGTGCAATTTGGGAAACGAATTTTCTATTTATCTTTAAGCACTTTCATCAGAAATGGTCTTATCTTCTTCTCTGACTCAGCATCGGCTATCGGCTTATCCTTATCTGACTCGACCACAGCCGATTGACCTCGTAGCCGATCGTGTCACCCAGCCGATTTGATCGTAGCCGATGCGGCCTCTGTTTCTCCGGAGATCACTCTCCCGATCTGATTCCACTTCAAATTCGACCTTGAACTTAGGGATTTGGTTACCAAATTTGGTCATTAACACCGCCGCACGTCGTATCGCGCGCCGCCGCCCCGCACCACCACCGCTCACGCCGCCGATGGCCGGCGCCGTGGCGCAGTCCCAGCCGTCCGATCTACCGAGAGGCAGATCGGGGCCGTCCGCTCTCGGTCGCCTGCGTTGCCGCCATGTCGGCGCCACATGTGCTCGCGTGGCACACCGGCGCCCCTCAGTCCCGTGGACTCAGTCCACTATGGACCGGCGTCCCGCATGTCGCTGATGTCAGCCCGCGGTTGCTGACGATAGTACCCGCTTGCGTCACCGGGGGGTTTTATTGTGCAATAAAATATTAAGGATTTTTCTCTTTTAGTAATAAACACAGATAATCTTCTAAAATTCATATCTTTTTAATCCGAGCTCCGTTTTAGCCCATTCAAATTTTATTAAATTCATAAAAATACCAAGAATCCATTAAAATAGTTTTGCTTGTTGTTTCAGTAGACTTTTTGCATGTTTTGTTGAGTGCTTTGTTGGTCGTGTAGATTTTGGCAGTTCCGGCGATCCTGTTTACTTTGAAGTAGTTACAGAAGTTCCCCAGTCTTCGGAGCAAGGCAATTTATGCTCTACATTGATCATATTGTGCATATTTTTCTAAACGTCTTATTTTCCATAAATATCGCATATATTTTGGAATGTTATTTTATGGGCTTATTTTACCTATTGTACTTAGCCATATTACTTGTTTATCTTGTACCATTGATAGCTTGGGTTTAATATGATTAGATATTGGTTTAGGACATGCTTAGCCTGGCTTAGATCAACTAGCTCATTAAAGGGGATCATTTCACTTAATTACTTTAGTGTAGACTTTATTCAGATGGTGTTAATTATGTGACACTGTGATATTAATATCCAATTGAAACATGACAATGGTAGGTTGTGGGTGCAATGGTTTTGGATAGTCACGCCCATGGTAGTTAAGGACCAGTTCGCGAGAAACCGTGGAAGAAACACGGTGCGTACCACAAGCCAGCGTGGGCAACGGCTAGGCTAGTAGTGTAGCTATCTTCCAGCCGACGTACCCAGGTTAGGGTGGGCGTGATGGAGTTGGGTCGGTCGGGGTCTACCGGTTGATCGGCTTCCGGATTCACCTCGGCACTCGGGGGGGCTGCCCATTGCCTGTAGAGGAGTGGGGGCAAAACCTTGGTGTGGTACTATTGGTTAGAGGGGGTTATACGAAGGGTCCTGCCACAGTCCCTTTCCGGGGTATCATGGTGGTACACCGGCACGCGGAAACGTGTCGTGGGGTTATGTCTTCTGAGTACAGATGTAAACCTTCTGATCAGAGTAAAACTATTTGAATAGGCGTGCCCGTGGTTATGGACGATCAACCAAATTCACCGTGATTAGTCTCATACTAGTAAATAATTTGATTAATGGTATTTGACTAGAATAGGTGGTTGGTTGGGCCTGTCGCAACGTGGTGTAGCGTTGGACAGTGATGGTTTTAATACTGCTTATTTATATACAATTGTTTTACTGCTTTTCAACTATTATTGTGAAATGTTTTTTTATGCAATCAAACCTTAGCCTTCCTGCATCATACCTTCCCTTTCGGTATGACTTGCTGAGTACAGTGGGTAGTACGCAGTCTTGCTCTATCCCCCCATCACAGTCAGAGATCGAGGCAGTTGAAAATTACGACAAGGAGTAGGTTTCGTCCAATGTCAAGGATGCATGTGGTGGGTTGGTGCTACTCTGTGAGCGCCAAGACTTAGTTTTAGACGGTCGTTTCTTTATCCACTGCATTTATGTAATCTTTGATATTGTTTCTGAGACGTGGATTCTGTAATCGTATGTGTACCCTGGTTGGTCCTGGACAGGGATTTTTAATACACGTATAGCTTCGGAAATTCTGGCAATTTTCGAGCGTGACAAGTTGGTAACAGAGCCAATCCTTGACTGTAGAACAAGCCAACCGGAAAAACCCTAAGAGCCCTCTGAAACTTTTTCCATATGCATATGTTCTTGTCGGCGCGGATCGACGGGGGCTTGGGGGCTTTAGCCCCCTACCCCGACAGTAGTGTAGCCCCCTTCAATTTTTTAGGTTTATATGTATTGAAAGAAGAGTTTATATGTGTCGTCATCGACTTCATCACCCCTATAAAATAATCCTAGATTTGCCACTGGTTCTTGTAGTTGGAGTTGTTTCGGGAAAATTTGCGGTTTTGTTTCCTTGGATTTTGAAAAAAAATCTTGATCGCTTTCTCGAATAGGATGTTTTAAAAAGTTAAGTTAGTCTAGGGTTTAGGATTTTTGGAAAATGGGTCCAAAGTCAATTTGAATCTTATTCACCAGTCTGTCGGGATTATGGGATAGGAGTACTAAGTTAAGTTTAGGTGGGAATGGTCGCGATTTTTAGCTACGCATTAATTTTAAGCATTGCTTTATTGCTTAGATAGAGTAAGTAGTATTTTTATTTGGCTTCATGAAAATGTTTTATGCATAAAATTTCTTTTATTTGTTTTTTTCTCGAGTCGTTTACTGCTTTAGTTAATTTGGTTTTGAGCATGCATTGATTTCCACCCTTTGTCTTCTATAGATGGCAAGTTATCCCGCTACGCACCGTGGTCAGGGTATGGTGGGCTTTGTGGCAGAGCTGGCTCGCATGGCCCTGACAGTTGGGTACACCGAGGCTCTGAAGTAGACTGCCCTTTCGCCTCTCAGTGGTGAGTTGCCTCACCGTGTCCGTTTGGAGGTTCACGGCTTTGTGGGCACCAGCCTCCCGAGCATGGTGGTCACTGCTTCAGGAGGCACGGATGAGCATGCATGCCAGGAAAGCTGCTTACCTGATGATGGCTAGGATGAGGGAGATGCACGACCTCGACCTTCGCAGCTCCACTTATCGCTACCATCCTCGCCGTGGTAGCTACTCCAATTTTAGCACTTTCAAGTCTGTGGCAGATGAGAACGACTCCACTTTTGGTCGCATGTGCACAGTGATCAAGGTCTGGAAAAGATGCACTCCGACCAGCACAAGGCAGCCAAGGCTTTGAATGACAAGAAGATGCTGAGGATAGTAAGTCTGCAGGACGAGGTGGTTCGCCTCAAGAAGGAGGTCGCCATCTTGAAGGGACTTCCTGCACCAGGTGGCGTTAGAATCCGCACTACGCCCCGGAAGACCACCACCGTACCTGTGCACATCCAGTTGGCGCCCAGGATTCCTCCTCCAGCTCCTCCTGCGCCTCCATCAGCGCCAGCTCTAGTTCCAGTTCTGGCTCCCACTGCCGAGACCTATCCTCGCTTTTGCCTCGGCTTCGGCGTACCAGGGTGAAGGTGGCAGAGGCGGGTGGATCACTGCTTCCAGTTCCAGCAGCAGCTCCAGCTCTAAGACCCCAGGCGAAGACTCAGAGATGGTGGACTCTCGGAGTCGTTCCGAGGAGGAGGGAGACGCATAGGAGAGCGGCTACGACTCCACCGACCACAGGAGCCGATCGGAGTCGTTACCCTTAGTTCTATCGCTTTGTTTAGTTTGTCTTCCTAGTAGTTGTCGCGTGTTAGGTTTGCTGTGTGTGAGGTAGCTGGCAGTCTATATCGAGTGTTGGTATGGCTGTCCAAGTAAGGATGTTGCTTGAGTTTTAATTATTTTAATTAAGATCAAAACAATGCAGTTAATTCATACAATAAAGTCTAGTTTCTAAGCAGTCTGTTTTTCTTCTTTTCTACCCTTGTTCGGTTTGCCTCCTCAGATGGTGAAGACCAGGACCAGCAGAGCTAACAGTAACAACGAGCAGTCGGGGAACAACAACACCACCACCAATGGGGCAAATGGCAACGCGCCACCATCGCCACCACCTGAGAACTCACCATAGCCCAAGTCCTGGCAACCCAAACACAGATGATGGTTGCAATGATGCAGCAGATGCAGCAACAACATTAGCAGATGCAACAATAGATATTGCAATAGATGCAGATGCTGCAGCAGCAACAGCAGAACAACCAGTTTGCTCCTCACCCCCACCCCAATCCAAGTTGCCGGAGTTCCTTCGTGTCCGGCCGCCAACCTTCTCAAGCACCACCAGTCCTATGGAAGCCAATGACTGGCTTCATGCTATTGAAAAGAAGTTGGATCTCCTGCAATGCTATGACTAGGAGAAAGTTTCTTTCGCCACACATCAGCTGCAAGGTCCCACCTCTGCTTGGTGGGATAATTATTTGGTCACCCGCCGAGCAGGAGCGGTAGTTACTTGGAAAGAATTCTACCACAGTTTCAAGACGGCACATATTCCTGCTGGAATAGTCACACAAAAGAAGCGGGAATTCCGATCTCTTGAGCAGGGCAATAGGTCGGCTATTGGGTACCTGCATGAGTTTAATCGTCTTGCATGTTATGCCCCGGAGGACGTGCAAAGAGATGCAGAGAGGCAGGAGAAGTTCATGTCTGGCCTTGATGATGAACACACCAACAAGCTGATCTCACGAGAATACACTGACTTCGAGAAGCTGGTTGACAAGGCTATCCGGCAGAAAGACCAGCGCAACAAAATGAACAAGAAGAGAAAAGCAGCGCAGTTCAGACCTCTACCTCAGCAGGGGAATCAACAGAGGCCGCGTTTCATGCCTGGAGGTCAGGGTGGACCTACCACCATGATTGTCCGCCAACATCGGCCCTATCACCCCGAGAACTACCAAGATGGTAGCAGTGGCAGCCACAACAACCATGGTGGGTTGCAACATCGCAATCCTGCTCCGCGCCCTCCAACGGCGCCATCCCAGCAGCAGTCCAAGCCAACGCCACCAAAGGACTCCGAAGGAAAGCCAGGTGTCTGCTTCAACTGTGGTGAGCCCGGACATTTTGCAGATAAATATCCAAAGCCGAAGTGCACCGGACCCAAGTTCATCCAAGCATGTGTCAACCATGTGACCACGGAAGAGGCGTAGGCTACACTCGAAGTTATACTGGGTACATTTCCTGTGAATTTCACTCTTGATACAGTACTATTTGATTATGGTACAACACATTCTTTCATTTACAAACATTTTGTTGGGGCACATGGGTTATCAGTAGTGGAACTTAAGATACCTATGCAGGTTCAAACCCCTGGAAATCATTTGGACACCGCTCACTACTACCCCTCGGTGGCAATTGAAATCCAAGGATCCTAATTTCTAGCCAATCTTATCCTTCTTAAATAAAAAGGCCTAGATGTTATTCTTGGGATGGATTGGATGACAAGACATAGGGAAGTGATTGATTATGTGAGTCGCATGATCACTTTAACCAATTGTCATGGAAGATGATCACTTTTCGTTCTCCAGTGCCACCGAAATCCGTAGTAAGTCTGAATCAGGCTTCTACCGAGGGATTGTCAGAAGTAGAAATGAAGACCCATGTGAAATTGGAGGATATTCCCATAGTCAGAGAATATCCTAAAGTCTTTCCGAAAGATCTAACAACTATGCCACCAAAAAGAGAAATCAAATTTCGGATTGACCTAGTATCGAGAACTGCTCCGATCCACAAGAGGCCATATAGAATGGGAGACAATGAGTTGGCAGAAGTCAAGAAGCAAGTTGATGAACAATTGCAGAAAGGTTACATCCACCCGAGCACGTCACCTTGGGGGTGCTCCTGTGATCTTTGTGGAGAAGAAGGACAAGACTAAGAGAATGTGCATCGACTATTGTGCACTTAATGAGGTCACTATAAAAAATAAGTATCCTCTACTCTGGATCGATGACCTATTCGACCAACTAAAGGGAGCAAAGATGTTCTCCAAGATAGACCTGCGATTAGGCTATCATCAGTTAAGAATTCGAGAGGAGGACATTCCCAAGACTGCTTTTATCACTCAGTATGTTTTGTACGAGTGTACGGTCATATCTTTTGGACTTACCAATGCACCTGCCTTTTTCATGAACTTGATGAACAAGGTGTTTATGGAATTTTTGGACAAGTTTGTCGTGGTATTCATTGACGACATCCTTATCTATTCCAAGACCAAAGAGGAACACGAGCATCATCTTCGATTAGTGCTCAAGAAGTTGAAGATCATCAACTCTATGCAAAGTTCAGCAAGTGTGCCTTTTGGTTAAAGGAAGTGCAGTTCCTCGGTCACATCCTGAATGCTCAAGGAGTAGTGGTGGACCCGTCGAACATGGAGTCAGTTACCAAGTGGATCCCACCAAAGACCGTCACCCAGATTTGAAGTTTTCTTGGACTTGCGGGTTATTATCGTCAGTTCATTGAGAATTTCTCCAGAATTGCCAAGCCAATGACACAATTGTTGAAGAATGATGAGAAATTCAAGTGGTCCGCAAAGTGTAACAAGAGTTTTGAAGAGCTTAAGAAGAAGCTGGTGTCTGCGCAAGTCTTAATACTGCCAGATCTGATGAAAGATTTCCAAGAGTACTATGATACGTCCCGCCAAGGGCTGGGATGTGTGTTGATGCAAGATGGCAAAGTGGTTGCATATGTCTCTCGTCAGTTGCGCCTGCACAAGAACAACTATCCAACCCATGATCTGGAGTAAGTCACAGTGGTTCATGCTTTGAAGATCTGGCGACATTACTTGATCGGTAACCATTGTGAAGTATATACGGATCATAAGATCTTAAAGTATATATTTACCCAATCGGACTTAAACCTTCACCAGCAAAGATGGTTGGAATTGATTAAAAATTATGACCTGGGAATACACTATCATCCTGGCAAAGCTAATGTGGTAGCAGATGTGTTGAGTCGGAAGAGTTACTGCAACACCATCAACATGAAAGAAATGTGTAGCAAGTTGTAGCAAGATCTGGAGCGCCTAAACTTAGGAATCGTGGAACTTGGTTTTGTGGCCGCCCTTGAAGCCCAACCCACTCTCATAGACCAAATTCGAGTAGCTCAGGCATCAGATCCTGAGATACCTGAGCTCAAGAAGAATAGTTGGAAAAGCTCGTGGTTTCACTAAAGACAAGCGTGGAACAATTTGGATGGGTGAAAGATTGTGTGTACTTGAGGACAAAGAATTGAAGAATCTGATCCTCATAGAAGCTGACCAGATCCAATATTTTCAATCCATTCGGGGAGTACAAAGATGTACCGAGATATTAAGGAGAAGTTTTGGTGGGTCAGTATGAAGAGAGAAATAGCTGAATTTGTCGCACTTTGTGATGTATGTCAGCGAGTAAAGGCAGAACATCAATAGCCTGTAGGACTGTTACAACCCCTCCAAATCCTGGAATGGAAATGGGAAGAAATCGAAATGGATTTCATCACGGGTTTGCCTCGAACATCATCAAGGCACGATTCAATTTGGGTCATCGTGGATCGACTCATGAAGGTGGCTCATTTTATCCCAGTGCATACCACTTATTCGGGAAAGAAGTTAGGAGAACTTTACCTCGCCAGGATCATGTTCTTACATGGGGTACCTAAGAAGATCATGTTCAATCGGAGAAGTCAGTTTACCTCCAAGTTCTGGCAGAAGTTGCAAGAAGAGCTTGGTACTCGTTTTGCTTATCACCCACAGACTGATAGTCAAACTAAGAGGGTAAATCAAATTTTGGAAGATATGCTGAGGGCATGTGCTCTTGATTTTGGAGGAGCATGGGACAAGAGTTTGCCTTATGCAGAGTTCTCCTACAACAACAGTTACCAAGCTAGTTTGCAAATGGCACCGTTTGAGGCGTTGTATGGATGAAAGTGTCGTACACCACTCTTCTGGGATCAGACTGGCGAGCGTCAGCTGTTCGGAACTGAAGTGTTAAGTGAGGCAGAAGAAAAGGTCCAAACTATTAGAGAAAGGTTGAGATTGCTCAATCTCGGTAGAAGAGCTACGCAGACAACTGTCGAAAAGACCTCACTTTCGAAACATGGGACTATGTGTATCTTCATGTCACACCGCTTCGGGGAGTGCACCGTTTTCAAACAAAAGGCAAGTTGGTACCACGTTTTGTGGGACCATACAGAATTTGGGAACGTCGAGGAGAAGTTGCTTACCAGCTCGAGCTTCCATCCAACATGGCTGGTATTCACGACGTGTTCCACGTATCTCAGTTGAAGAAGTGCTTAAGAGTACCAGAAGAGCAAGCGAGCCCAGACCAAATTGAGATTCAAGAGGACTTGACCTACGTGGAGAAGCCAACCCGTATCCTTGAAACCAGTGAGAGAAGAACCCAAAACAAGGTTATCAGGTTCTACAGGGTTTAGTGGACTCATCACTCAGAAGAAGAGGCTACTTGGGAAAGGGAATATGAGTTGAAGGCCGCTCACCCGCACATCTTCGCCAGCACCTCCGAATCTCGGGGTTGAGATTCCGTTTAAGGGGGGTAGGTTTGTCACATCCTGAAGTTTTTTCCCTTTTAAAAATCATTTAATAACTCCTCAAAAGAAATTGAATTTTTGGAATTAACTTGGATCAAAGAAGTAATTATAAGTGAAAATTATAAGTGAAAATGGTATGGTAGGATTTTTCTTAAATTCTATATGTCAAAATACATTAACTATTTTTAACTAATTAAAACATTTCTTCGAATTTAATTAAACCCCTAGAAATTCTTTTCTCTCTCCAATCATTAATTTCCCGCTCTTTTTTCCCTCTCGGGCCAATGGCCCAATCCTGCAAGCCCAAGCCACGCGCGTGCTCTCTCTTTCTCCTGCCCGTGGGCCACGACCCACGAGCAGCACACGCCGCCGCCGAAGTCTGCTCGCTGTCCCACGCTCTCGGGGTCGCTGATAGGTAGGGCCTACCTGTCAGGCCCATCCCTCTCTCCGCGCCCACACCACCACCGGATCCACGCCGTCGCCGCATCCTGGTCGCCCGCGCCGTGCCATCCCGGCTGTCCCCCACGCCGTATCCACACCCGCATGCCGCGCCGCACCGCCTGCATCTCGCGTCGCCCCTATCCTTGCACGTGCTTGGCTGAACCGAGTGGGACTCGGTTTTTGAATCCTGTCACCGCGAGTCTCGCTTCCCAACAACAAACAGTGATGAATCCGCATCGATCTCGTGTGTAATCCGGACTCCCATCCCCCTATAAAGCTCGCCAATCTCCCTCTCACCATTTTCTCCCTGTCGCCGCCCGATTTTGTACCCTAATTTTGCCACACGCTGTCCTGCCGCCATGCGCCGCCGTCTTCGTCTCCTGCACCGGTGAGCCCTCTCTCTCTCCCTCTCTTGATCTTGAGTGCTTAGCCACCTTCCTTGCACCCCGGGCCGCCATCCCATGCGCTAGTGCACTCGCCGCCGCACGCCGCATCCTGCGCCGGTCGTCCCGCATCGCCGCTGCTCGCGCCACCGGCCAGCCGCGCTTAGCTTCGGCCGCCACCACGTTGTCCCAGCCGTCTGCTCTCGGTCGCCCGCATGGCCACCACGTCGGCACCGCGTCAGCGCCACATGCCCGCGTGGCACAATGATGCCTCCTCGATCCCGTGGACTCAGTCCCTCGTGGACCGACATCCCGTGCTCCACTGACATCAGCCCGCAGTTGCTGACGTCAGTCCTACCCGCTTACGTCACCCGACGGTTTAATTGCATAATAAAATATTAAGGATTTTTCTGTTTTAGTAATAAACACAGATAATCTTCTAAAATTCACATCTTTTTAATCCGAGCTCTGTTTTAGCTCATTCAAATTTCATTAAATTCATAAAAATACCACGAATCCACTAAAATAGTTTTGTTTGCTATTTCAGTAGACTTTTAGCATGTTTTGTTGAGTGCTTTGTTTGTCGTGTAGATTCCGGCAGTTCCGGCAATCCCGTTTACTTTGAAGTAGTTGCAAAAGTTCCCCAATCTTTAGAGCAAGGCAAGTCATGCTCTACATTGATCATATTTTGCCTATTTTTCTAAATATCTTATTTTCCTTAAATATCTCATATATTTTGAATGTCATTTTATGGGCTTATTTTACATATTGTACTCAGCCATATTACTTGTTTACCTTGTACCATTGATAGCTTGGGTTTAATATGATTAGATATTGGTTTAGGATAAGCTTAGCCCGGCTTGGCTCAACTAGCTCATTAAAGGGGATCATTTCACTCAATTACTTTAGTGTAGACTTTATAGAGATAGTGTTAATTATGTGACACTGTGATATTAATATCAAATTAAAACATGAAAATGGTGGGTTGTCGGTGCAATGGTTTTGGATACTCATGCCCATGACAGTTAAAGACCAGTTCGCTGGAAACCCTGAAAGAAACACCTTGCGTAGCACAAGCCAGCATGGGCAACGACTGGGCTTGTAGTATAGCTGTATTCTAGCCGACATACCCAGGTTAAGGTGGGCGTGATGGAGTTGGGTCGGCCGAGATCTACCAGTTGATCGGCTTCCAGATTCACTGCGGCACTCGGGGGCTGCCCATTGCCTATAGAGGAGTGGAGGTGAAACCTTGGTGTGGTACGATTGGTTAGAGGGGGTTATGCAAAGGGTCCTGTTACAGTCACTTTCCGGGGTATCATGGTGGTACACCGGCACGCGGAAACTTGTCGTGGGGCTATGTCTTGCGGGTACAGATGTACACCTCTGATCAGAGTAAAACTATTCGAATAGCTATGCCCGCGGTTATGAGCAATCAACCAGATTCACCGTGATTAGTCTCATACTAGTAAATAATTTGATTGATGCAATTTAACTAGAATAGGTGGTTGGTTGGGCCAGTTGCAACGTGGTCTAGCGTTGGACAGCGTTGGTTTTAATACTGCTTATTCATATGCAATCAAACCTTAGCCTTCCTTTGTATTATCCTGCATCATACCTTCCCTTCCGGTATGACTTGCGGAGTACAGTGGGTAGTACTCTATTAACGAACGAATTGGTACCAAATCCACGGGTTTGAAGCCAAGATTGAAGCAGAATTGAAGAAGAAAAGTGATCTGCGAAGAAACAGAGGCCGCATCGGCTATGTCTAAATCGGCTGCGAAACCAGTCGGCTGAGTCCGAGTCGAAACCAGGATAGCCGATAGCCGATTCCGACTGAGGATAGAAGTGAAGCCAGTCCCGAAAGGAAAGCTTAAGGATAGAGTATTGGATTCGGTTTCCAAAGTGCTTTGAAGATATTGCCATCTATGGATAACGTCCTGTAACGGCAATTGTATCTTTAATTAGGATATTTTGTATAGTTTCCTTTCGTGATAATGTCGGTTTGTTTTGTAATCTAGTCTATAATAGGAATCGTGTCCGTCACAGACTAATTGTGTATTCGGGTATAAATAAGACCCGAGGGCTTGTAAGATAGATATATCAACAATCAATACAATCTCGGCGCATCGCCAAACCTTTTCGTTTTTACTTTTCTCGACAAGTTCTTGCTTTTGCTCGGGCTGCATCGATGTCGATCTCCGAACGAGGTAATTCCGTGTTGCAAGTGGCTTGTATCATCGGGGTTAGTGCTTACACTATTATGATACTCTAATTTTGATGTTATAAACTGCTTGAGTTATCATACGTGACATATAACCTAGAATGTCTAGATCTATCTTGCAATCGGTTGAGTTCTCTCTGAAAACGGCAGCCGATGGAGCTAGATCTAGATGTTGATTTAGATTATACGACGTGTCTACCATCTCGAGGGGTTCTCATTGGCCCATACAGATCTAGTATTTCTTATTGTACTTAATGTTGCATCAAATCGACCTGTTAAGTCACTTTTAGAGGTATATAGATCTGTTCAGCATAATGCTTACCATTAGAGACAGTGTCGGGGTTTCAGCCGGTCTTACCTGTTTTAATCGTCTTTTTAGTATTAATTACTATTAGATGTATTAGAGCTGCCTTTTATATTAAGATCTCAATCTATTTAAATGCCATAAGCCAGTATCAATCTGTTGAATCCTATCAACAGCCGATTGATTTAGGTTTATCGTATTTAACTCAGATTAATATCTTTTTATAAAATATATCAGAGTATTAGCCGATTTACATTATATCTGCGACATCGACTGGGTTATGAATGCATATAATTTTTATACTAATGCACTTTTGGATCTAAGTGGTTTATACTGTCTCGGTATAGTACCGATCTATCTCAATCACTTAGTTTAAACGTGTGTTGGGATAACGATTATATGTTTATTGATGTCTTTAGCCGATCGAGTAGGATCTAATCTTAACCCAAATGCATATTTCTTGTTTTCTTGTTGGTTACAGGATCAAACTAACTGGCACGCCCGAATTCCACCAAAGGCAATCAACTTGGATCTGCACTAGAGTAAAGCAAATCTCTCAGGCCAGTGCGTGGGAAGATCTCATCAACACGCTTTTGGCATGCCCAGTGGGACCATCTGCAGAATTCCAAGTTCGATGCAATGTGTGACACCAAGACTCCAGAGATTGACCAAGAAAACGTCATCCCAGTGACAATGGAGCAATTGTCGGCTGAACAACTAGCCGACTACAAGCAGATGGTTGAGCGGCTGCAGGCACATTACCTGCAATCCTTCACCCAGACCAAGTCTGGGGCGGTCCTCCAGAAATTCAAGTTCTCCATCGAAGACTTTGACATGTCTAAGGAGGACAAGAAAGGAAAGAAGAAGATGAAGGACATAAAAAGGAGCAGGATGATTCGGGGCCCCACACACTTCAGGGCGAATCGATTTGGCATCCACCACGTGCTTGTCAACCGTTTGGGATACTGGTTATCACTCTCAACAATATGATAAGCACCATGGTTGATTCAAAGATAGCCAAGCAACTACCAAGGGGGCCGACATACTTCGCCGACAACCAGTTCCCGCCTTATAGGACGCTATCTACTCACGGCCTGCCGATTCCGCCACTAAGACAGTCGAACCCCCAAGGAGGAGCACCAACCTAGCCGAATCCATAGGCATCGGCTTCAGAGTCGCGTCCTAAGATGCTGGTCAGGCAATAATCTCAACACCAGGGCCACGACATCTCAACAGTGACTCAGGAGCAGTTGAATAACATGTTCAACGCCAATCGGCCACCTATCATGTCTAAAGAGCCGATTGGCGGTTTCGCGCCAGAACCGCATCTCAATGCCAACGGTATCGGCCTCCTTCTGAGCAGCCGCCCCAGTTGAGCAACATCCAGGAGGCCATGTTGAGCAACAGTACCAGCAACAGACGCCACCACTCCAGTATCGATAATGACCCGTTCACTACAAGCAGTATGAGCCGATACCTCAAGTTCAAGCTCAAGACAACAGACCTTGGGCCGATCTAATTGCTGATGTCATGCGCGATCAGTTCGGCCTTAAACCCAATGATTCTGGCAACATGTACCGGTACCCATATTTGGAATACTTCGAGAGGGTGCGGCTACCAAACCGGTACAAGGTGCCAAATTTCTCAAAATTCTCCGGACAAGACAACGTGTCCACTTACGAACACGTCAGCCGATTCCTAGCTCAATGCAGGGAGGCGTTAGCTACAGACGAGCTCAGGGTATGCTTGTTCCCACTATCACTTTCAGGGTCGGCTTTTACCTGGTTTTCTTCCTTGCCATACAACTTGGTTCAAAGCTGGGCTGATCTCGAGAAACAATTCCATAGCTACTTCTACTCCGGTACCCATGAAATGAAGCTGTCGGATCTTACCAGCATCAGGCAGAAGCACGAAGAATTGGTTCAGGAATACATCCAGTGTTTCAGGGACATGAGGAATCGATGCTACAACTTGTATTATCGGACTCGCAGCTAACCGATTTAGCTTTTCACGGCCTTTTGGCCCCAATCCATGAAAGGTTTTCGGCTCAAGACTTTGATAGCCTGGCCCACTTGGCCCAAAAGGTGACGGTGCACGAGCAAAGATTTCAAGAATCCAGGAGGGTCGTCAAGAAAGTTACCCACGTCGCTTGCACAACAGATTCAGACTCAAGTGATAGCGACGCAGAGGTGGCAGAGCCGAGTGGACCAGAAACAAGAGGGCCATAACCTGCCAATGGTTGAAAAAGTCAGCTAAGGAGGAGAAATATGACTTTGATATAACTAAAGCCAACAGGATTTTCGATCTGCTACTGAGGGAGAAGCAAATTTGGCTTCTGGACAACCACATTATCCCATCAACTGACGAACTCAAAAAGAAAAGATACTACAAATGGCACAACACCACCTCCCACAGCACAAACGATTGCAAAGTATTCAGGCAGCAAATCCAGTCAGCCATCGAAGCCGGGAAGATAAAATTCGAAGAATCAGCTAAGCCGATGAAGGTTGATGGTAACCCTTTCCCGGTCAACATGGTCCAAGCCGGCCCCAGGCGAGCTGATCGGCAGCACCGAATGACGTACAGTTTAGCCAAAACACTAAAATCAGTCGATGCCGACTCAGGAGCATCATACGAAAAGCCGACTGGAGATGAAGCTGTACCAATCAACATGGTGCACACCACTGGCCGATCGACCGATCGTCGGCCCAGACAGACGGACAGCCGATTGCGATTCCAACGCAGAGTGCAAGAGGAAGAAGATAGACGGTGCAGTAAGCCGTACCAGAGGGCACCTGATCGGCTGGGTGTAGCATATTACCGCCGCTATGATGGCTGCGATCCGCATTGGCGCTGCGAGTTTTTCCGGCTCTACTAGGAGCAGGGAATGAGGCTACCCACCCTTGAAAATTGCCCAGCATGCAGCGAATACAGGGAGGACGATTACAGGGGACCACCAATGGAAAGTTCTAGCTGATTTCGTCCCCCGAGCCATTCAACTTAACCAGCGGAAACCTTCCATCCACGATCGGCTCGACCTAATCCACCAGGACTTCTTCCAAGAAGAGGTCGAAGAGGAGGCTGATGAAGAACAATCATCCAACCCCCAATGGTGCCCTTCGGACCTGTTCACCAAGACGCAAAAAAGAAAAATTCAGAGGCTTAAGAAAAATTCAGACATGAAGAAGAAGTCCAACGAATGATCCAACAGCAACAACGTCGGTAGGGCGCAAAGAATTGGCGTGTAAAAAAACAGGCAGCCCCAGCCGATGAAAGCCTAGCCGATAAGGCCAAAAGGGCGACGAAGGGCAAAGGAGTGGTCACTGCATCGATCAACATGGTCTTCATATTGCCGGCTAAATTTGAGGTTGTCGAAACCGATGCAGACACAGTGGAAGAAACCTTGGCTAAACTGGTACTGTCCCCAAAACAAGCTATCTTCGAGAAACCTGAGGGGATCGAGAATCGGCACTTGAAGCCCTTAACGTCAAAGGATTTGTAAATGGGAAGCCAATGTCCAAGATGCTAGTTGATGGAGGGGCTACTGTCAACCTAATGCCTTACACAACTTTCAGAAAGCTGGGCAAAGGAGCCGAAGATCTGATCAAGACCAACATGGTGCTCAAGGACTTCGGCGGCAACCCTTCAGAAGTCAAGAGAGTTTTAAATGTTGAACTGACCGTCGGCAGCAAAACCGTGCCCACTACGTTTTTCGTCATCGACGAGAAGGGGTCGTATAGCCTGCTGCTTGGAAGGGATTGGATCCATGCCAACTGTTGCATCTCTTCCACAATGCACCAAAGATTAATCCAGTGGTAAGGCGACAAGATCAAAATCGTGCCAGCCGACAGGTTAGTCAACGTTGCTAACGTTGATTTGCTATTTTGGAAAATCGATGGTATTGATTGCCCGTCCGGTAAAGTTTGGCAAGCCGATTCATAAAGGTGTCTGATTCAGATATACAACCCATTGGAGACGAAGAGACTCAATTATTACTTTGAAGGTGTCGTGGAGGGCTCGAGCGTCTACAACGAGGACACAGTGGACGACATCGATGGCTAAGTCGGGCAAGGTTTTATGCCAGCCGACGAGTTAGAAGAAGTGGATATAGGTCCAGGAGATAGGCCTAGGCCGACATATATTAGTAAACATTTGTCTTCTTATTTTAAGACCAAGCTTGTTGGATTGTTAAAGGAATATAAAGATTGTTTTGCTTGGGAATATTTTGAGATGCCCGGTCTTAGCCGATCCATTGTTGTACATCAGCTTCCTATCAAACCAGGATATCGGCCGTACAAACAGCCTCCCAGGAGGTTTAAAGCCGATATGTATGATGCGATCAAAGCTGAAATCACTTAGCTATATGACGCTGTATTTATTCGGCCCTGCCGATATGCTGAATGGGTTTCAAATATAGTTCCAGTAATGAAGAAAATATATGCTGAATGGGTTTCACTAGTACAGAATGCCTCATAGGTGCCGGTTGAGAAACCCCCTTAGGTGCTGGTTTTCCCAACCGGCACCTATTGGTCGGCACCAATGACTTTGGTCATTGGTGTCGGTTCTTCGACCGGCACCTATTCGGGCAAATAAGTGCCGGTTCATGTAGAACCGACACCTATACGGACCAAACACTGGACCAAACACTATTCAATGAGGTGCTCCCAATCTTTTCTTATGGGCCCACTCCTTTAGCCGGACCCACCATATTTTTCCACGCGGGCGCGGGCCCGCGAGATAGAGCTACAGGCACGAGCGAGCGGTTCGGCGAGCGATTCTACACGACGAGCGAGCAAGACACAGACCTATTTAAGCTGGTGTTGCTCTGGTTCGGCGAGCGGTATGGTACTAATCGAGGGAATAGTGTTTTTCTGAGAATAGGTGTCGGGTGAATAGTAAAACCGCCACCTATAGTCTCAAATAGGTGTCGGGTGAACAGTAAAACCGCCACATATATCATTATAGGTGCCGGATTTGGTTTGACCGGCACCTTTTGGGGTGACACCAATGAGCCTTTTTGTAGTAGTGTTAGGGTGTGCATCGACTTTAGAGATTTGAATAAAACTACCCCTAAGGATGAATACCCAATGCCTATAGCCGATTTGTTCATGGATGCCGCCTTTGGCCACAAAATTATAAGTTTCATGGACGGCAACGTAGGTTACAATCGGATTTTTATGGACGAGGAAGACATCCATAAAATAGCTTTCAGGTGCCCAAGAGCAATCGACCTATACGAATGGGTCGTCATGACTTTCGGCTTGAAGAATGTTGGAGCGACGTACCAAAGGGTCATGAATTACATATTTCATGACATGATCGGCTCCTTAGTAGAAATTTACATCGATGATGTCGTTGTCAAATCTAGGGAGATAGAAGACCATATAGCCGATCTAAGGTAGGTTTTGGAAAGGACAAGGAAATATGGCCTGAAGATGAACCCTATCAAGTGCGCGTTGGCCTATCGGCCGGCCAGTTCCTGAGATTTCTTGTTCACGAAAGGGGAATTAAGGTCACACCAAGAAGCATCAATGCCATCAAGATAATTCAACCTCCAACGGACAAGAAGGCATTGCAGTCCCTGATCGGCAAAATCAAATTTATCGGGCGGTTCATAGCAAACCTATCGGAGAAGATGGAGCCGTTCACACCTTTGCTTCGGCTCAAAGCGATCAAACATTCACCAGGGGCGAACATCGAAAGCTTTGGGCAGCATAAATGATTATCTCAGCTCCCCTCCGGTCCTGATTTCTCCACAAAAAGGGGTGCCATTCAAGTTATACCTGTCAGCCGACCGAAAATCCATCAGCTCAGTTTTGATTACGGAGATCGAAGGGAAGGAGAAAGCAATTTTCTATCTTAGCTGATGACTTCTGGATGCAGAGACAAGGTATTCACCAATGGAGAAGTCATGTTTGTGCCTATATTTTTCATGCACGAAGTTAAGGCATTATCTATTATCCAGTAAGTGCATTGTGGTATGCAAAGCCGACATAGTAAAGTATATGCTATCGGCTCCAGTTCTAAAAGGACGAGTCGGGAAGTGGTTTTTTTCCCAAACAGAGTTTGATCTGAGATACCAGGCACCCAAGGCAATAAAGGGACAAGTTATAGCCCATTTTGTAGTAGAACACAGAGATGATTCAATCGGCTCGGTGGATATCATGCCTTGGACTTCAACTTTTGATAGCTCGGTTTGCATTGGGTGCGGCATCAGCTTAGTAATAATTTCCCCAAGGGGGGCAAGCTTTGAGTTTGCTTTTTCAATCACACGCCCTGCAACAAACAATCAAGCCGAATATGAGGTCGTGCTGAAGGGACTACAACTGCTCAAGGAAGTCGAAGTCGATGCCATCGAGATAATGGGAGATTCACTATTGGTCATCAGCCAGTTATCAGGAGAGTATAAGTGCAAGAACGATACGCTGATGGTCTACTATCAAAAGTGCTAAGAATTGATGGACAGCTTTCAGCTAGTAACCCTGAAACATATCCCCAGGGAGAAAAATGCATAAGCCAATGATTTAGCTCAGGGGGCATCAGGCTATAAGCCGATGACAAAAGAAATCAAAATAGAGATTGCAACCATGTTAGTCGACGACTGGAGACATGAAGTCTACAACTATCTGCAAAATCCGTCCCAGTCAGCTTCAAGGAAATTGTGTTACAAGGCTCTACGATACATTTTGCTCAATGAAGATTTATACTATCAGACGATTGATGGCGTGTTGCTCAGGTGCCTAAGTGCCGATCAAGCCAAAGTGGCTATTGGGGAAGTCCATGAAGGAATCTGTGGTACGCATCAATCGGCTCATAAGATGAAGTGGCTACTTCGAAGAGCAGGGTACTTTTGGCTGACTATGCTGGAAGATTGTTTCAAATATTATAAGGGCTGCCAGGAGTGCCAAAAGTTTGGAGCCATCCAGAGAGCGCCAGCGTCGGCTATGAACCCCATTATCAAGCCTTGGCCATTCGGAGGTTGGGGAATCGATATGATCGGCCAAATTAATCCACCCTCAAGCAAAGGACATAAGTTTATATTGGTGGCAATCGATTATTTTACCAAGTGGGTGGAAGAAATTCCCTTGAAGAAGGTTGACTCTGGGGACGCAATCGAGTTTGTGAAGGAGCACATTATCTACAGATTCGGTGTCCCTCAAACTATTACCACGGATCAGGGATCAATCTTTGTCTCAGATGAGTTTGTTCAGTTTGCCGACGGCATGGGGATTAAGCTGCTAAATTCTTCGCCATATTATGCTCAGGCTAACGGGAAAGTAGAAGCTTCAAATAAGAGTTTGATCAAGTTGATAAAGAGGAAGATCGCTGATTACCCAAAGCAATGGCACAGCCGATTGGCCGAATCACTGTGGGCTTGTCGGATGGCTTGTCACGGATCCATCCAGGTGCCTCCATAGAAATTGGTCTATGGATATGAAGTAGTTCTGCCATGGGAGAACATCATCGGCTCAAGAAGGGTTCAACTACAAGATCAGCTAACAGCCAATGACTATTATAATCTAATGGTAGATGAATCAGAAGACCTAGTTCTATCAAGGATGCGCGCTTTGGAAAAAGTGACCAGGGACAAGGAGCAAGTAGCCCGTCATTATAACAAGAAGGTGGTGCCTAAGTCTTTTGAAGAGAGCGAGCTCGTTTGGAAATTAATACTGTCGATTGGATCAAGGGATATCAAATTTGGCAAGTGGTCACCAAACTGAGAAGGGTCTTTCAAGATCCACAGATGCATCTCTAAGGGTGCCTACATGTTAGAAGGATTGGATGGAGAAATATTTGGGAGGGCTCTCAATGGCAAGTATCTGAAGAGGTATTATCCTAGTATTTGGATCAACTCATGATTCAGCTAAGGTTTTGTCGATCCATGTTAGCCGATGTGTTGTGCAGATATACGCATCGCCTTTAGGACATTTATTCTAAGGTTTTTTCCCTCTGATATTTCCAAATCGGCTCAATCTCGCCCACGGATGCGAGTTATTTGGTTTACTAATTTTATCAATGTCAAGAATGTCATTGACAAAATTAAGGGGGCATATATAATACAAGGTCAGAAATCATAGATGTAAGACTTCAAATTTCTGGGGATTTTTCAAAATTTTCGAGGCATTCGAGACTTGGGAATAACTGAATCGGCAGAAGCATGAGAACGGATTAAGGGCACACAAACAGCCTATTACAAAGTTATGTACACACGAGCAAAATACAAGTCACAGATTACAACCCTAAGAAGTTGTCTATAGCCGCTATTGTTGCCTCCTTGATAGCATTGACTTTGTCGACTACAGCCTTATCTTCTTGCTCGGTGTCGGGAACTGCTTTGGCAGATTTGTTCAGCTCTCCCAAGCGCTTTATAGTGGCAGTCACCTTGCCCCTTTGATCTTCTTGAGCCTTGGAGAGATCGGCCAGAAGTTGTTTCTTAGCAGCTATTTTTGCCCTGCATTGTTCAAGTTGTAGCAGCAAACTGGCCTCTTCCAGCTCGAGCTCGGCGATCTCGCCTTGTGTGGCCAACGGCCCAGCCAAGAGTTTGTCTAACTTTGTTTTTTAGGCCACCACATTCTTCACGGTCGCATCGATCCTGGCCGTCAGGTCGGCTTGAGCCAGCCGCTCAAGCATCCTGCACATTGCACGTTCCAATCTGGGCCGATGCTAATCGATGAAGACTGCCTTCGAGATCTTTTTGGATAGATCATCAGGGAGCTTGTCTTCGATCTCAAAGAAGCGTGATCAGGCCGATCTGCACTCCACCACCAGCCAGTCGACGTCAATGTCTAGCCGACGACGGACGTCTTGTAGCTTCTCTTTGATCTCGTCGGCTACCACGGTTTTGTCCGGGCTGGTTGCTTTGGTTTCTTCCTCGTCGACGAAGTCTTTGATGTCAAAAGGCAGCAAATCGGCTAGAATCTGTGAACAAAGACAGAGCAGTTAGACAGGGGATAGGACGGCCAATTTTCCATGTTCTAAGAGAAAATGGAAGAGAAGTAAAGCTTACTTGTACGGCAGGAGCTGGAACGGCCGCTTCCTCGGCAACCGGGATAGCTGGGGCAGTAGCCTCTGCGACGTCGTGGCTAGCCAAAGCAGCCACCTCTTGGGTGTCTTGATTGGTTGGGGTGGCAACTTCCTCGGCATCGTGGCTGCCCATGGCCGATTAAGTGTGTTCACTTGAAGCTTGGGGGGCAGCCGATGGAGATCGAGGGGGCTATACAGAAGACAAGTGTTAGTAACAATTGGCTAAGTACAAAGAAACAAGAGAACAGAGAGATAAGTTCAGAGGACTACTATTGAAGCTGGGCGAGGAGTGCGACCATCTAATCTCTTGAACTAACAAAGAGGATTTGGTTAAGGCTTGAGTAAAAAAAGTTTGAAAATCAAGTTCTAGAAGATGAGGTGCTTACCGGCCATTTTGGAGCAGGAGGACTTCGTGGGGATGGAACATCGGTTGTAGGGCTGACTGAATTATTACTGGTGCCGCTTGATGCAGCTGCCTCCGCAACGGCTTGAGAGACCTCTTCGTCCATGACTTCCTAATTGAGGAACTCATCGATGCTTGGACGATGGACGGGAGGCTGTCGGCAGGCATCTTTGGCTTTTCTTTTTCTTCTGTCTCTTTGCAGGAGAATTCGATGGTTGTGCAGCGGCAGGAGCAGCCCTTTTCTTCCTTGCTACATGCTGACGTGTTTGCCCATATAACAGGGTCTTCAGCTTCGGCGCTTCCTAGCCGATTGCCGACGGGGCAAGCCCACAGCCGTTTGGAAGGATTCCTGGCCGGTATTCGATGGCAATCCTAGAGTTGCTCACCATCGGCGGATATGTCTCTGTCATTTGCAAATAAAAAGATTCAAGTATCAGCTAGCGAAGACAGCCGATTCAAAAGAAGAAGTATTAAGGGTGAAGAGCTTACCGAAGGGATTTCGTCAGGCAATAAAGTGGTGATATACATAGAAGAGCGGTGATGGAAGATGTGTCTCTTTATTTCCACCCACCACTTGTCGTAGGCTGAACTCCTTTTGTGGGCCAGCTCTATGATCCCGATGCTGCCGAGGGGTTGGCCCTCTATGTCCATCAGCTTGTTCATGACCGGTTTGTCGTCCACCACCCCTCGGGTTTCGATCTTGTCGGCATAGTAGCAGCCGATGGGCAATTGCCCCAGTCCAAATTGCCTACCAGTCGACACCGGATAGTAAAACTTGTAAGTCTTCAGGATGTTGCGACCTTGGTGAATGCCGGTCGAAAGGATACATGGGGTAAGTGATGTGGTAAAGATCTCTCTGCATTTAGGGAATTCTTGTAAGTTTATTTCGTCCCAGTTCAATTCAATCGGCAATTCAAATATATTTCGGACTTCATAAAAGAACCATGTCCGATTGTCTCTTGCGAATCCATCATAGAGAGAGACGAACCATTCAGCCAGCAACTCAGTTGATTGCTTTGATCCAGTATAAGCGGCTGCGGCTTCTCCAAAAGACTGACACCTCCTGGTGGTCACTTTGTTGCCCTCGTCATCTTCAGTCGGCTCCAGGAGGGGGAAGTGAGCGTCGATCAGCTGTAGCTGTGGCCGACCAGAAATCTTTTGAGTCATTAAGACCAGCCACAGTTGCAGAAACCACCAAGGTCCTCCGGTGTTAATGTTGGCATTGGCGGCTATTTTGGAGACGGCTTGGTTCAGAGTTTGGTAGAGGTAGCCGAGGAGGAATTTTCCTAGAGGCAGTTTCTTCTTATCAACTAAGGCCTCGGTTACTCTTGCCAGTTGGTTGTTGGCCCACAGCTGGATCCACAGAAGAAGAATTTTTTGAGCCACATCATCAGAAACGCGACATGTTCTCTGGCACTGATCAGCCCATCTCCCATATTCATCAATACATAGCCGTTCCAGCCACCTATTGCTTTAGTTTTGAAGGAGAACTGGCCTTTGCCTTGTAGCCTGTTTGGGTTAGCCGATGATAAAATATCTAACCCAGTGATCATGAATACATCGGCTAATGTGGGAGTCATGGGGCCTTGTTGAAAGAGGAAGGCGTTTATGGTGTTATTCCAAAAGTATGTGGTGGCTAATATCAGTGGTTTGTCCTTGACCATGTCGGCTACAGACAGTGGAAGACACTGGGCTATCCCAACTTCTGCCCAGTGGCTTTGCTTGGCCAGCTGCATTCTCTTATACCATGCTGGCCAAGACTTATCCATGGATGGCCAGGATTTGAAAGTGCCAGACCAGTGGTTAAGGCTAGGGTTCCTCATCCTATAGGGCATCCTATCGGTTTCGGCTATTATGAAGTCTGTGGGATCCTTATCGCCAATAGGCCTTAAAAAGTATCTCTCGTCGTTCAGCAAATTGGGGATTACTACTTGGTGGGCGAGATGCTACAATCAGGAAAAGAGAAACAGAATTTCAGATTTGTAAACCCTAGAATTCAGATTTACAATGGGGAACGAGCAAGAAAGGAGTTTTTAGCCGATTAGGGCATACCTCGGGGAACTCAGCAGGAGACGAAGCCGATGGAGCGACGGAGGATGCCATTGGAATGCATGGGGTCGTCGGAGCAGGGATCGCTGCCGCAAGCTTCAGGAAACTGAGGATGTTGCCGGAGATCTCAAGGGCGTTTGTTGCGGAAGGATTGCTTTAACGACGTGAGTTGTTCGGCGCGTGGAAGGCGTTATTTAAAGAGTTTTCGTAACGGCCAAAACAGATTCAATATAGGGTTACGCTTGGAATTTGGATTGCACAAACTCCGCCCATTTTCATATCACGGACTTGGGGGCATGTGTTAACGACCAAATTTGGTAAACAAATCCTTGGGTTTGAAGCCAAGATTGAAGCGGAATCGGAGAAGAAACGTGATCTGCGGAGAAACAGAGGCCGCATCGGCTAAGTCTGAATCGGCTGCGAAGCCAGTCGGCGGAGTCCGAGTCAGACCAGGATAGCCGATAGCCGATTCCGACTAAGGATAGAAAGGAAGCCGATCCGAAAGGAAAGCTTAAGGATAGAGTATGGATTCGGTTTCCAAAGTGCTTTTAAGATATTGTCATCTATGGATAACGTCCTGTAATATTTTGTATAGTTTCCTTTCACGATAATGTCGGTTTGTTTTCTAATCTAATCTATAATAGAAATCATGTCCGTTGCGGACTAATTGTGTATCCGGGTATAAATAAGACCCGAAGGCTTGTAAAATAGATATATCAACAATCAATACAATCTCGGCGTATCGCCAAACCTTTTCATTTTTTACTTTTCTCGACAAGTTCTTGCTTTTGCTCGGGCTGCATCGACGTCGATATCCGAACGAGGTAATTTCTTGTTGCAAGTGGCTTGTATCGTCGGGGTTAGTGCTTACATCATTATGATACTCTAATTTCGATGTTATAAACTGCTTAAGTTATCATACGCGATATATAACCTAGAACAACGTCAAGATCCATCTTGCAATCGGCTGAGTTCTCTCTGAAAACGGCAGCCGATGGAGCTAAATCTAGATGTTGATTTATATTATATGGCGTGTCTACCGTCTCGAGAGGTTCTCATTGGCCCATACAGATGTAGTATTTCTTCTTGTACTTAATGATTCATCAAATCGACCTGTTAAGTCGCTTTTAGAGGTATATAGATCTATTCAGCATAATGCTTACCATTAGAGACAGTGCCGGGGTTTCAGCCGGTCTTACCTGTTTTAATCGTATTTTTAGTATTAATTACTATTAGATGTATTAGAGTTGCCTTTTATATTAAGATCTCAATCTATTTAAATGTCATAAGCCAGTATCAATCTGTTGAATCCTATCAACAGCCGATTGATTTAGGTTTATCGTATTTAACTCAGATTAATAGCTTTTTATAAAATATATCGGAGTATTAGCCGATTTACATTAGATCTGCGACATCGGTTGGGTTATGAATGCATATAATTTTTATACTAATGCACTTTTGGATCTAAGTGGTTTATATTATCTCAGTATACTACCGATCTATCCCAATCACTTAGTTTAAACGTGTGTTGGGATAACGATTATATGTTTATTGATGTCTTTAGCCGATCGAGTAGGATCTAATCTTAACCCAAACGCATATGTCTTGTTTTCTTGTTGGTTACAGGATCAAACCAACTAGTACGCCCGAATTCCACCAAAGGCAATCAACTTGGACCTGCACTAGAGTAAAGCAAATCTCTCAGGCCAGTGCGTGGGAAGCTTTTCTCATCAACATACTCAGTCTTGCTCTATCTCCCCCATCAGAGTCAGAGATCGAGGCAGTTGAAGATTACGACGAGGAGTAGGTTTCGTCCGACGTCAAGGATGCCTGTGGTGTGTTGGTGCTACTCTGCGAGCGTCAAGACTTAGTTTTAGCCAGTCATTTCTTTATCCATTGTATTTATGTAATCTTTTATATTGTTTCTAAGATGTGGATTCTGTAATATCAACAATTGTTGTATGTGTACCCTGGCTGATCATGGACATAAATTTTTAATACACATATAGCTTCAGAAATTCTGGCTTCAATTTCCGGGCGTGACAAAAAGATAGGCTCAATTTGGGTGAATGGAACTCAAATGGATCTCAAAAATAGAATTTATATGTCGCATCCAGCGTTTCGAATTTTGAGGGAGACGGAGAGATCACTGTCGGGATTTTTTCAGATTTGTTTATAACTGTTAGAGTTTTTATTTCAATTCAAATTAAAACCTATGTCAAGTTCTCAGATTTATGATAACCTTGTCGCTTGCTCTAGACCTTCTCAGACACCCGAGAATAGTTCAATGAGTCCGACGACGGTTGTTTTCAGAAGTTTTATTGAGAGATATTGGTTAAACTATTTGCATTGAAGTTGGGGGCTATAGTCTGTGTCAAGGATAAGGCATACCTCCTATACATGGGTTAATGAAATATGGCAGTATCATATATCCGATAATATGCGAGAATGTATCCTCTAATTAAGAAAATATGGCTAATAAAGAAGAAACTTGTCTTTCCGAAATAGAAGGTGTCAGAGTCCTAGTCGGGAAAAATAAGATTTTCTTAAACCTATATTTTATTTTATCTCTCCGAGCTCTACATGAAGAGAAAGATGATCTATGCTATATATACAAGGCCCCCACGTTCAGTGAGGGACATTGAGGTACAAGCCATAGCCAAAGCCACACACATAAACAATCCGAAGGAAGTCGGTGTCATATTCACTGAATAGATCTCATCGGGCTATTGTCAATGGTCTCTAGTCGACGGATTCATCCACGTGTTCTATTTCTCGTTGTACGCTGAGTGATATTTCAATCTATAATACAGATAAACTGGAGTAGGGTTATTACTCATCCTAAGGACCTGAACCAATATAAATCATTGTTTCATGTTTGCTTACCTATTTCCATATATACCTTAATTCCGACGATCCCCATACTCTACAATCATGATATGCATAAATTAACTGAAACTGAGGACTGAACTAACCTAAGAAAGTTGTTTTTTGGGTTTTTATTTTTCCTTCAATTTTGTCTTCTGCGTACATTGGTTATCAATGTTTCGTTCGGTTTATGCTGAAAAAAATTTGCAGACCGAGAAACCGAGAATAGCCACAACTTTTATAGCCCATCTTCATTATATTCCTAAGGCCCAACAAGGCTTATCTATCCCATCCCAAAAACTCTAAATCCTCAACTCTCCTCTTTGTATCGCGCATGTGCTGCAAAGACACATGAAGCCGCATGTATCTCTGTCAAGTCCTTCCTGCCTTCACTGGCACGGTCCTTCCTGCCCTTCACCACCGATGATGCCTGCATCCCTCTTCTCCATTGCTAACGCCCTCTTCTTGGGGACGATGACTATGGAATACTCCTTGAATAAGTTATGATCGTCCAGAACAGACTTCTTCTTGTAGAAATGGAGGGCAAACACCATCTCCGGTGCAGATTTGCTACTCTCTGAGCTGTGAACATCAGTGGTGCACCTGGTAGTCGTTGCCCAGATGACAAATGCCGAAGATAAGCCTAGCAGTTCCATCCATAACTAGCCAGAATCGAGATGAAGGAGGCAGACACAAACAACTCCTTCGATCTGTATAAGAAAGGGGAAGAGAAAAAAGCCTGTAGTGGTGTTAACCCTACTAAAAAAACCCTCATGGGGACCGGCTTATAGGTATCGGTTTATTTAAAACCGACACCTATTAACGTTTTTTCATCTTTCGCGGGCTAAAAAACAAATAACCGACACCTTTGAACAACAATAGGTGTCGGTTCTAAAGAAAAACCAGCACCTATACTGTTGGTACTGTTTTTTAAAAATGGCACCTATAATATATTATATGTGCCGGTTTTCTTAAAAAACCAACACCTAAGATTTGAGCCGAGCCAGCAATTAGTTGAGCCGAGCCAGCGAGGCACAAGGAGATAAGGATCCTCTCGACTAGATCGATCCATATCGCTCCCTCTCTCCCTCTCTCTCTCTCTCGCTCTCGCTCTCCCCTCTCTCCCTCTCGCTCGGCGACGACGGCCCGGCGGCGGTGGCGATACCCTCCCCTTCGCCAGATCCAGGGGGAGGGGAGGCGGCGCCCGAGTGGAGGTGGTGGCCGGTAGGCGGCGGCGCCCGAGGAACGGCGGCAGGTGGCGGGTAGCGAGTGGCGCCTCCCCTCCACCAGATCCAGTGGGAGGGGGAGGTGGTGGGTGGGTGCGGATGGTAAGATGAGGTGGCTGGGGCTTGGATTGGGGGGCGACCGTGAGCCGGTGCTGCACGGTGGCGAGCTCAGTGGCGCCGAGCCGTGGAGTGTGGACCTTCCTCCTTCGCTCCCGTGGCCGGCGCGGCGCCGTCCGGCCAGCCGCTTCCTCTGCCCGCCGCCCTGTGAATTGTATATCTCCTTGTTTGTTCTTCTCCTTCTCTCCCTGTCCTATTGTATATGCTTCTATGGGATTGTGATGTTTCGGTTGATTTGAGTGGGATTCAGATGTAGAGATTATGTTGTTCTTTGATGATGAATCATGTTGTTCGATGTGGGATGGGGAGCTGCTTGAGCCGATGCATCGAGCCTTTTTTTTATCGTGGAACCTCAAAGGTGCCAGTTCCTAAACCGAAACCTTTGAGAAAACCACAAAGGTACCGACTAATAGGTGCCGGTTGGGAAATCAAATCTATGAGGGTTTTTCAACTAGCACATATAGCTATTTCTATAGCAGTGTAACCTGAATATTGGACAAGCCCAACCACTAAAATCCCTTCCCCTCGCCGGTGATTGATGGTCGCTAGAAAGGGAAAAGGGTCAGACAAGAGAAAGCATGAGTTGCTTTTCAAGTAACCTCGCAAAACTCACATACAGAGAGAGAAAAGGGAGACAGGAACAAAATTAAAACTTAAAACACAAATTTAGGTTGAACAAAGAAATATCAATAAGGAGTAAAGTGGATAATTTTATTAAAAAATCATGTGCGAAGTGAACCAAAGAGTTTAGAGGTTTAAATATGCCAAATATCGAGGAAGTAATTAAAATTATTTTATTTTTTAAGCGTAATAATATACTCATTCTGGAAAAAAAGGCTTATGAGATTCAAATATTGTGTAGAGATATAAATGATCATGAATTTTATCTATAATTTCTGTGTAACATGGTTTTAAATAAAAGATATTTGGCCAACACAGAAGAAAGATCACATGGTAGGAAATTATCATAATCCACGATATTACCAAACAGAACCTAGAATATAACCATGGCTTTGCATCCACTGAGTTTACATAAAAGCACCGTTCCAAAAACGAAAATACTAGAAAAGGGGACGACAGATACGGAAGAAAAGGAGACGACATATACGGTCTTAGGGAGTGTTCAAAAGAACAGAACGACAGAAGATACGTAAAACGAGATAGACGTATGATCAAGTTCAATTAAGTAGTAATTACTTAAAATTTGAAAATTTGATTAATATAATTTTTAAAACAACTTTCATATAAATCTTTTGAAAAAAATACATTGTATACATTTTGGAATACATAAACATAAAAAATAAGGGGTTTTTTCTTCCTATCTCACTGCTGGAGAATAGCACAATAGTCCCGGTTGGTAACCCTCAATAGTTCTGGTTGTCAAACCGGGACTACGAATCCGGCACATAGCTTTGTTATTATTGCTCGGACATTATCGGGAAGGATACCCCGAATTATAACAGGAAGCAGTTGTGTCATCAGCACGTGGCAGTCATGGGACTTTAAGTTTGTGAACTTCTTAACCTTCGTGCTTATTATTCCCTTTATATTCGAGGAGTATCCAGACGGTACCTTGATGCTCTCCAGGCATTCAAACATTATTTCCTTCTCTGCCCTGCTCAAAGTGTAGCTGGCTAGACTTAGGTATTGGGCTCCTTTCTCCTTTGGTTGCGGGTGAAGGCCGTCGCGTTGTACCATATGTTTTAGATCGTTACGTGCCTCAAGTGTATCTTTTGATTTTCTGTATACACCTTGTAAGCCAAGCAGGTTTACGTAAAGGTTCTTGGTGAGGGTATCACGTCGATTGCGTGACGGACGTCCAAGACTTCCCAGTAGGGCAACTCCCAAAAAATTGACTTCATCTTCCACATCGTCGCGTGACCACCTTCACTTGCTATAGATTGGTTGTCGGGTCCCTTTCCAAATACTACTTTGAGGTCTTTCACCATGGCAAACACGGCCTTTCCGTTGCGATGCTTTGGTTTAGTACGATGATCTGCCTTTTGATCATAATGTTTGCCTCTTCTCCGGACAGGGTGGCTTGCAGCAAGAAAGTGACGATGGCCCATGTACACTACCTTCTTAAAGTGTTTCAGGTACGTACACTCAGTCTCATCCATACAGTGGGTGCAACCGTTGTACCCCTTGTTTGACTATCCGGATAGGTTGCCAAGTGTAGGAAAATACCACATCACCTTAGCAAGAACCCTTTTCTTCGAGGGTCGTCCGTCAACCTCACCTGGATCATCTCGTCTGATCCTGTATCGAAGTGCTTTACAAACCAGACATGCTTCAAGGTTCTCGTACTCCTCACCGCGGTAGAGGATACAATCGTTAGGACATGCGTGTATCTTCTGTACCTCCAGTCCTAGAGGGCAAACTAACTTCTTAGCCTCATACGTTGATTCCGGCAATTCGTTTCCCTCTAGAAGACTGTTATTCACGAATTTTAGTAACTCGCCCAATGCCTTGTTACTGACACCATTTTTGGCCTTTCATTGCAAGAATTCCAGCATGGTACCCAACTTTTTGTGCCCCTGTTCACAGCCTGGGTACAAAGGACCTTTTGTGGTCCGCCAACATATGCTCCAATTTCTGTACCTCCTTTACGCCTTCGCAGTCCCCCTGTACGTCGCGTAACATCAGACCAAGGTCATCGACACCATCGTTTTCTTCAGCATCCCCGCCCGCCTCGCCTGTTGTATTCTCTTCAAACCCACCGTATTGACCACAGTCCGGAATGTTGTCGTCGTCTTCTTTATCTTCTTCCATTGCAACCCTCACCTCTCCGTGCGATGTCTAGCAATTGTAGTGAGGCATGAATCCCGACTGAAACAAGTGGACATGAATAATTCTTGATGTAGAATACTCCTTCTCGTTTTTGCACTTTTTGCATGGACAACGTATGAAACCCGTCTGCTTGTTGGCATCGGCCACACTCCAAAAAGAATGCACGCCTTGAATAAACTCTCTTGACCGTCGATCCGCATTGTACATCCATTGCCGATCCATCTACATGGAATGCACAAAAATGTAAGAAAATTCCACGTAATTCAAACCATTTAAATATTATTACAATAATTATATATATATGTAATCAGACAATTATTATATACTACTCCAACATACGTAATGTGTTGTTCTAAAAAATTAAAATTATTTTTAAAAGGTCTATTAAAGTGATAAACATAAAATTAATTAATTATTTTGTATCTATTTTAAAAGGTCCTTTGTCATCTATTTTATAACTTTTTTGTCCAAAAGATTCTCTCTCATCATTTTCCGTAAACATTTTTTGAGATAAAATTATACGGACTAAATTCCTAGAAATGTAATGTGCTAAGCATACTTTTCTTCCTCTTTATTTTTCCTAACTTTTTTTCTCAACACAATGTAATGTGCTTAGCAAAATAATTACTCCAAACAAATTTTCTCTCTCCTCATGTTTACAAAAAAATCTAGAGATGAAAATGTATAGAAAACAACCGTAAAATGCGAAGTGCTAAGCATAGATCATAAGAGGAAGAAGTTTCTAACCTTATAGATAGCAAAGATTTGTGTATTATCACCAAAACAAAATCACAAAAAGTTTTGGCAGCACCTCCCTTCTAGCTAGAGAAACATTTTGAAGACAAGTGTAGCTGGCTCGGGCTGGAGGAGGAAAAAGGAGTATAAAAGGCAAGCCATCTTTAGTCCTAACCGTTCGGGAGGTGTGCGCGTGAAAAATAATGTATCTTCTTACCCAATCCTTTTTCAAATCTAAATAATGAATATTCATATCAATCTACTAAAAAGATAGCTATATGAGTGGGCATGTTAGGCCCTGTTTAGTTGTTGTAAAGTTTTGTAAACTTTTGGGATTTTGATCACTTTTTGGATTTTTGGAACTAAACAGATGGGTGTAAACTGGGTAGGTAAAGATTTTGGATTTGGGAGTGTTTTGGCCCAAAAAGGCGAAATTTCCTCTCGGTAGCAGTGCATCCCATCCCTACCCCGCGCCGCCCAGTCCCTACCCGCGCCAGCTCTCTCCCTACCCCACGCCAGCTCTCTCCCTCTAGATCCGCCGCTCGCCATCCCGCTCCCCCGGCCACGCCGACTCCGCCCGCCGCCCCCGAATCTCCCTCGGGCGCCGTCGCCGCTCGCCATCCCAGCCCTGCCACCGCCGCCGTCGGCGCCGGAGTCCCCGCCGTTCTCCGCCCCGGCATCCCCGTACTCGACTCGGCGCCGTCGGCTTCTTTTGTTTGGCGCCGTCATCTCCTTCCTCTTCTCACTTCCCCGCGCGCCATACCAAGGCACCGCCGCCCCACCGAGAGCATCTTCCGTCGCCTCACCGCAAGCCTCTCCGGCCGGCCCGAGTTCACACTATTCCGCCACCAGCCATCCCAATCAAGAGTTTGCCGAAGCCATCCCCATCCCTAATCCGCCGCTTGGACTCCCCATTTCCTGCTCAAAATCCGTAGCCAACCTTCCTCCAGACCCCCACCGCGTTGAGTCCCTCTTCCCTGCTCTAGATCCGCCACCGCGTTGAGGATGTCCGCCGTGTGATCGTGATCCGAAATATGTGCCTTCGGAAGCCTGTGCCAATCAACCACGAGGTAGTCAAGCGCCTGATAGGGATGATTCTTTGCTGATGAATGCATTTCGTGACTCGATTGCCATTGGGTTGTTAAATCGGCAATGACATTTTTAAAAATTTTGAGGACGTATGATACAACTTGCAAAATTTGTACGTGTTGTAATAAACTATAAACAATGTCTGTGCTTGTTTTCTGATTTATTATATTTTGTTCAAGTATACTTTGTTGTTTGTAGGTGAAGGTTAGTACAGAGGCAAAAAAATGGCAGCATGCACTTACGCATGCATTTGCATGCATCCAAATAAATGAACTAAATCATGCATTTATTAGGGGCAAATATGTCTTTATTACAACAGCCCAAAAAATTACACATACAATTAAACACCAACTATTGTAAACTTTTGAATGTAAAGTTTACACCCAAGTGTAAAGTTTACACCCAAAATAAGCAACTAAAGAGGGCCTTACTTAATGATGTCGAAGTTTATTACTCTAAAATGCATGGATGGCGTTTTCCTACAATAAATATTGCAAAAAGCAAATAAAACTTTAAAAGAGAGAATATATTCTACGCCATTCAGTTTGTCATCCTTCAATAATTTGAATATTGTCCTTTTCTATAATATGTTAGCGAATTTATTAATCATTCCACAATATATCTTTGGACTATGTTTTTTTCCAAAAAAAACTTAAAAAAATTTATTTAACCCATTAAAAGTTAAAAAAGATTCTTTTAGCCTCCTTACACAATATAGAAGTTTGTATATAAGTTTATTTTTTTGGTGTTTTATTTTCAAATATTTTATGGTATATAAGAGAGAAATTACTTGCGCAAAAGTTAATAGCACAAAAGGATATGAAACGTGATTTATATGAAAACAACAACAAAAAAATTATACTTTTGATATAACGGATAAATTATATTTTACAAAGAAATAAAAATGCAAAAATGTTGAAATTTATACACAAACTTTCACGTATTGTAAAGGTATAAAGAAATCGTATTTTTTTAACTTCTGATAGGATAAATCAATTGTTAACATAGTACATAACAATGTTATAGATAAGACATACCTACTTTTGTGTTAGGCTCAACGACATCCATCATATACCAAGTCTTATACGGAATCGTGTTTCATATATAAAAGATATTTTGGATAAAGAAAGAGAAGTAAGTTTTACTCGGACACTACAAAAACTAGGATCATATCCATACTTATTTTTTTAGTTCTACTAGTAAAAAAAACACCCAAAGATATAAATACAACACCTTTTTAGGAGGGAGGAAGAGGCCAACAGAAACGAATACAAACCAATACAAGATAACTCCAATATCATCGAGTTCATATTCTAGAAAACAGAGACTAGATTATGTCATCTTAAATATTATACTCGTGTGATACTGATATAAATAAAGATAACATCGGTTTCAGCCAACTGGAGTAGGGCTATTAAAGGGCCCAAACGTATATAAAAATTCATGTATCACATCTCCTTTACCTCAATCTCATGTATATACTGACACCAACGATCTCCAAATTCTATAAATACCGTAGACGGATATAGCCCATCAACAATATATCTAAAGGATATTTTGGATATTTTTTTAAAAAATGCCCCGATTTTTAGGGAGGGTTGATTTCTTGGTAACTGTCTTGATGGCTTAACCCCGTGATTGGATAGCTAGCGAGCACTCGTAACTTAATATGCTAGCCGTGCTTACTACGAACCTGCATGTCTCTCGAAAATGAGAATCAAGAGTGTTTGTATCCTTTCAGTTATACGGTAATATATTATCTGAAGCTCGGAAGAATATTATTTGTTACTCATTTAGTGATGTATTTGAATGGCATGCAAAAAGCTAGATATAACTCATTAATTTTTAATATTGTAGATTTAATTAGTTAGGCATGTTTTGTGAAGGAACAAATCATGATATAATATATATTTTATTTTTTTCTCATAATTATTTTTTTAAAAATCTCTAATTTATTAGAACACCACGTGTGGGCTTAGGAGTGATTAATTCTAAGTTGTTTTGCTTTTCTATAAGATTTTATTTAGATTATTTGAGAAAACATTTATTTTGAAAATATTTATCAGATCTGGAACAATTTTAATTTGTTCTCGTGCAAATTGTCCAAATATGCCTAACATATCTTTCTACATGTTTTTAGAAAATATCTTTCTAGAAGTCATGTGTAAACTTATTTACATTACTGAAGAAACGATCTTTGGTTAATCTGTCAAAATTCATAATAGTCTCAGTTACAATTATATCCGAGATTAAAAAATATTTTTAGTCCTTGTTAAATAAGGCAACGGCTCTCTAGCATCTTTAGTCTCGGTTCGTGACAAGAACCGGGACTAAAGATGATCTTTAATCCCGGTTATATTCCTGTCAGAACCTGTCAGGGCGTCGAGGATCTTTACTCCCGGTTGATATATCAACCGGGACTAAAGATCCTATTTTTTGTCCCGATTAATGTTACCGATCGGGACTAAAGATAATTTTAATCTTTAGTGCCGGCTGGTAACACCAACCAGGACTAAAGATGGAGTTGCTTTTTATACTTCTTCTTTCTTCTCCAGCCCTAGGGTTGAAAGCGGAGGCGGAAAAATCCCGTACCGACCGACACCGTGTACCGAAAATCCCGACCGAATACCAGATTCACGAGAAAAACGGGAACGGGAAAAAATACGGGAAACGGGAAACGGGAAACCGGAACGGGAACGGTTCGGAGGTTTTCCCGACCGTATTCGCGGTTCCCGGATTTATACGGGAAAATTCCCGCGGGAATTCCCGTTTTAGTGCACCATGTAAACGAATTTCGGCCTGGCCCAATTAAATTTTGGCCCAACAAGCAAACCCTAATTCAATTGTGAGAGAGAGACCCTAGAGAGGACTGCTTCCACCCAGCCGCCGCAATCCCTAGCCACAACCGCAAGCTTCGTGGGCAGGGGCAGAGCACCGCGTCGTGGGCAGGGGCAGAGCAGGGCGTCGCGCTCGCCAGCGCCGCTCGCGCACGCGTCGACCGACCGGCGGCACCGCGGCAGCCGCAGCTTCCATCCCATCGGCGGCTCCCAATCCAGCCTCGCACCGCACGGCACGAGATCCGGCTCGCAACCGCCACTCGGCGCACGGTGAAGCGGCGTCGGGCGCCGCGCGGGCGGCGGGCGTGCAAGGCCACCGGCGCACTGCAAGGCCGCCGGGCACCTCCCCCCGAGGCCACGCAGCTCTACCCCGCCTCGACGCCGACCAAACTCTGCCCGACGCCCCACGCCAAGATGAAGTCGTCAACTGAGCAAGAGCAAGCTTCTGGTTCTGCATCAGCCTCATCCGCCTCCAAACACCGCCTCTTCGTAGAACCAACCCCACCGGTGAACAGCAGCATTCTCGAGCCTTTTCCACCGACAGGTATAATTAGTGTTGTATGATATTTAGTGTTTTATCCGTGTGCATAACTGATTAAACATTCCTAGGGTTACTGTACTATCACTCCCGCTGATTCAAGATGCCATAATTTTAATTTTGACCATCATCGCTGAGTCTGAATTGCCATAGTTTTAATTTTGACCATATATATAAGAGAGAGAAAAATGTCTACTTACATGCTTGATAGACTCGTGACAGTATGGCATGGATGATATGGATATTGCAGTGAATGTACCCTGTAATGTATATACTGTAAAAGTCCTGCCTTGTATGCTAAAAAACTCAGAAGACAAATGTTTTTAAAAACCAAGATGACCTGTTAGTGGACAATGGAGATGATGAACTAGAGAACTACTTATATGAGTCTAGTGTACTTATATGGACTGTTAGCCGTCTTGACCCTGAAATGGTTGAAGCTTTGATATGCATGAAAGATTGGCTTGTTGCAGGGAGAAGAGGTTAGAAAAGCATCTCAAAACTAGTTATTGTGCAATATTTATTATCTTTGCTGATATATCTATCTTGGCTTTCATATTCAGATAAAAAATTAGTTCAATTTTTGGTGATCTTGAAGTTATTGAGGCCCTTGTTTCAAATAATCGGATTGAGGTATTGTTAATTGTGCCAAGTCTTCATATTTTTTGCAAGTAGCAACCTTCTAGGACAATGGAAAGACATATGTTGAAGTGTATGTGTAGATACTTATGCCTCTTATTTGTTGTAGGACAATGATGTTGCCGATAGTGAAGAAGAAGCAGATCATATGCACTTTTACATGTAAATGGTGAAGAAAAAAATGTGGTTGTCTTCTGCTTTTAACTTGCCATTGCTTCTTCTCTTTGCAAACATGTGTGCAAATTTGGACTTGAGATGTAATGCCATGAGTTGTGATTTGTTGTTTTTAAATATGGACTTGTGATGTAATGTCGTGAACTGTGATGTTTTTAAATTTGGACTTATGATGTATGTATCTCACTTAGCCTTAGGTGGAATGTGGTGTTTCAAGTTCCTATTTCATTGTCAAGCTTGGTACTGTTGGTCTTTTTGCTAACATGAATGTGGTGTTGCCATGTTTGATTCTAAAACACATCTAGCATCATCTGTTAGTTCTGAATTTTGCAAGTTGATTAATAAATTATATGTGGTTATATGTATGTTGACGTTACCTTTTTATTACTGATTCCCGATCGTAATTGACATGCTCCCGACCATTCCCAACCGTTTTCCGTTGTCCCGTATTACCGAATTCGTATTCCCGTCCGCCTTTCCCGTTTTCGTTTTCGATCCCGCTAAAAAATACGGGAACAGGAATGGTTAGGGTCTTTTCCCGACCGTTCCCGACCGTTTTCATCCCTATCCAGCCCAAACCAGCTGCAGTTGTCTTCAAACTTTTGCTCTAGCTAGAGGGGGTGCTACCAAAATTTTTTTTGAATTTGTTTTAGTGATAATACACAAATATTTGCTATCTATAAGGTTAGCAACTTCATCCTCTTATGATCTATGTTTAGCATTTTGCTTTTTATGGTTGATTTCTATACATTTTATCTCTAGATACGTTATGCAAAAATAAAGAGAGAGAAAAATTGTTTAGGACTAATTATTTTACTAAGCACATTACATTATGTTGAGAAAATTATTTGAAAAATAAAGAGGAAGAAAAGTATGCTTAGCATGTTACATTTGTAGGTATTTTTTATGTATAATTTTATTGTAATAATATTTAAATGGTTTGACTTTCGTGGATTTTTCTTACGATTTTTGTGCATTTCATGTAGATGGATCGGCAATGGATGTACAACGTGGATCGATGGTCGACGAGTTTATTCAAGGCATGCATTATTTTTTGAATTTGGCCGATGCCAACAAGCAGAAAGGTTTCATACGTTGTCCATGCAAAAAGTACAAAGATGAGAAGAAGTATTCTACATTAAGAACTATTCATACTCACTTGTTTCAGTCGGGATTCATGCCTCACTACAATTGCTGGACATCGCACGGAGAGGTGGGGGTTGTGTTGATGAGAAAATTTGGTCGTCAATAGGTTGCAATGGAAGAAGATGAAGAAGACGACGATAACATTCCAGACTATGGTCAATACGGTGGTTTGAAGAGAATTCAGCAAGCAAGGCGGACGGGGATGCTGAAGAAAATGACGGTGCCGATGACTTTGGTCAGATGTTGCGCGACATATGAGGGGACTGCGAAGGTGAAAAGGAGGTGCAGAAATTGGAGCGTGTGTTGGCGGACCACAAAACGTCCTTGTATCCAGGTTGTGAATAGGGGCACAAAAAGTTGGGTACCACGCTGGAATTCTTGCAATGGAAGGGCAAAAATGATGTCGGTGACAAGGCATTTGGCGAGTTACTAAAACTCGTGAAGAACATTATTCCAGAGGGAAACGAATTGTCAGAATCAATGTACGAGGTTAAGAAGTTAGTTTGCCCTCTAGGACTGGAGGTATAGAAGATACACGCATGTCCTAACGTTTGTATCCTCTACCGCGGTGAGGAGTATGAGAACCTAGAAGCATGTCCGGTTTGTAAAACACTTCGATACAAGATTAGACGAGATGATCCAGGCGAAGTTGATGGACGGCCTTCGAAGAAAAGAGTTCCTCCTAAGGTGATGTGGTATTTTCCTATAATACCACGGCTGAAGCGTCTGTTCAGGAACAAAGAGCATGCAAGGATGATGCGCTGGCACGCGGAAGAACGCCAACAAGACGGCATGCTGAGACATCCCGTCGATGGGTCACGGTGCGAAACATCGACAGAACATTTAAAAACTTTGGAGAGAATGCAAGAAACCTAAGATTCAGCTTATGTACGGACGGCATGAATCCTTTTGGAGAGATGAGCAGCGGGCACAACACTTGGCCTATAACAATGTGTATCTATAACTTCCCGTCTTGGCTATGCATGAAGCATAAGTACATTCAGATGTCGGTTATTATTCAAGGCCCGAAACAACCTGATAACGACATCGATGTGTATCTGAGACCGATGTTCAAAGATCTAAAACTGCTGTGGAAGAAAGAAGGTGTCCCCATGTGGGATGAGGATAAACAGGAGCAGTTTAACTTACGAGGGTTGCTGTTTGTTACCATCAATGATTGGTTGCACTTGGCAACCTATCCGGACAGTCAAAAAAGAGGTACAACGCTCACACCCATTGTATGGATGAGACCGAATGTACGTACCTGAAACACTATAAGAAGGTAGTGTACATGGGTCATCGTCGTTTTCTTGTTGCAAGCCACCCTGTCTGAAGAAGAGGCAAACATTTTGATCAAAAGGGAGACCATCGTACTAAGCCAAAGCATCGCAACGAAAAGGTTATGTTTGCCATGGTGAAAGATCTCAAAGTAGTATTTGGAAAGAGACCTGGCAGCCAACCTATAGCAAGTGAAGGTGGTCACGCGGTGATGCGAAAGAAGAAGTCAATTTTTTGGGAGTTGTCCTATTGGGAAGTCTTGGACGTCCGTCACACAATTGACATGATGCACCTCACTAAGAACCTTTGTGTAAACCTGCTGGGCTTCCTAGGTGTATATGAAAAATCAAAAGATACACTTGAGATATGTAATGATCTGAAACATATGACATTTATATGTGTGTAAAATATATATTTTTACATATATAGGAATGTTGCATATATATGTATAAATATATATGTGTGTAAAATATGTATGCATAATATATAATTGACAAGTAGCAAGCTAGCAGCTAGCAGAAGAAAATTAAAAAAAATAAAAAACCTTTGGTTCCGATTAATAATACCAACCGAAACTAAAGATGGCGGAGGCAGCCACGTGGCGTCGTCATCTTTAGTCAAAGTTGGTGTTATCAACCGGGACTAAAGATCTCTCTTTAATCCTGATTATTTCATCTGAGACTAAATATGTCGACCTTTAGTCCCATTTTCGTAGTCTCAGTTCGATAACCAGGATAACAGGGGGTTACGAATTGGGACTAAAGCCCTTTTCTCCGTGTTAGTTATACATGCTAGTAACCTAGTAAACTGTTATATAGGATGAAATAATATATAATGTTGTTTTATTTTTATCTTTTTCATGTAAGTTTGAATAACATACAAGCGTCTCGTTAAAACTTAAACAAATATAACGTTATAAGTTAAAACGTAGTCAACAGGTGTCGTAAACTCTAATTATTATCATTTTAATCATACAAATAGATAAAAACTAAACATACAATTTAAAATTTAAATTTAAAAGTTATGATTATTTAAAATTTATTGTTACAAATACTGTGTACTTTGAAAGTATGCTTATTTAAGATTTGAAAAAAAAAGAACTTCTGTAAAAAGAGAAGGGAAGGAAAAGAACAGAGAGGAGGTATGTACCTCTAGATTGGACGCACGCAGAGGACATTGTAAGAAAGAGGAAAAACGGCTAGAGTGGTGGGCCTAATAATTTTTAATCAAAATCACTTTTTTCTTAGAATTTTAGTATTTTCTCTAATTTATCATAGTGTCATGTTAAGAGTTTTTAATGCATTTATATAGTAAGTTCAATGAAATTTAAGTATGTAATGGATGACTCATCTTATTTTACAAATCTTTATAATCTTTTATTTTTTCCGTCCTAGCAAATACATTCCAACAACCTTACCAGTCTGATGGCTTGACTCCAATAACCTTACCAACCGGATAGCCAAGCCATCCGGCTGGCGAAACTTGGTCAGCGTGCATGGTTGGCAAAACAAGGTTGTATTTCGTGAGCACACGCCACACCCCTTTCTCTTCTCCTACACCCACACAGAGGAGCACTGCCACCACCGTCGTCATCTTCATCGTCGTTGCCATCTGTCGCTGCCGCCGAGGTCTCTGTCGCCAGATGTTGTCGCCGCTGTCGTCTACGCCGTGGCCATCCATCGTCATCCACTGCCATCATCATTGAGGTCGTCGTCGCTAGCCACAGTCATCTGGAGGCCTCCGGCCCCGTCCGACCTCCGCCACCTCCGTCCCCGTCGGATTTGGCTGGCACAACATGGATTTAGGAGGGGGAAAGAGGAGGGTGTGACCTTCGCCCTTACCGGATTCAGGGGGGCGACCTCCGCTACCTTCGCCTATGCCTTCCCGAGCCAAGGTTTGGGCTACGGTTGTCGTCGTTGCGATCCGCGGCCGTTGCCATCACCATCCATTATGGTTATCATCGTCGTTGCCATTCGTCGCCGTCACCATTGCCATCCACTGTGGCTGTCGTCGTCGCCGAGGTCGCCGTCGTCATCATCTACGCCATCTCTATCGTCTGCACCGTCGCCATTGAAGGGCCGGGAGAAGATTAGAAGAGGAAGAGGGGGGAAAATCAGAAGTGGAAGGAGGGAGAAAGAGAAGAAGAAGAAGGGATAGTAGAGGTTGATATATGAGTGCTAATGTCACTGGCTCATTATGAAGAGTGTTGATAAAGAGGTTGTTGAAGTAAGTAATAAGTTTGGTTTGTCAATTGCTAAATCAATTGGATAACTGGTTATATGGGTGTTTGAAGAGTGTAGTTTAAATATTCTGTCGTTGGAGATGCTCTTAATCCGGGCGGACAGCTCTCACGCACTTAGGTCTCTCACGTACTTAGGTGGTCGAGTGAGTCCTCCCACGCATCAATGGTGAACAGTGCGTTCAAAAGCAGTCGTCGTCAAACATGTGGAACACACAAATGCACATAGCACACTGATTATCCAACGCGACGAATAAAGAATAGCGATATACGACAACGCATCTCTTAACACGGAACAAAAATTAACGTCAGCACATAATAACGTGGCTATTTGGGCTAAGCCCGCGAGCTTACTGGGCAAACAGTACGCTCCTCATGGCCGGCCCCGATTTGACCATTTCGCCCCGGGCCGAGCAATCTGTACCGAGCCCCAAGCAGGCAGATCATCAAGCGTCGGCTCAATGGATCTCTCCACGCCGCGTCTGACGCCAAGCACGGCCACTGCACGAAGGCATTTGGACAGTGTGTCTCTCTAGTCACTGTTATCTTCTTCTTCCTAAAATAAATAAATTTAATATAAATATAATGTATCTAATATAAAAAAGGGTATAAAAATCCGTTTAGATTCATGGTACTCTTTCTTCCCAAGTTTAATACTCATTCTAAAAATAAAATATGGTGTTGTAAAACTAACCAATGTGCCCCTACGTTAATCATTTAAATGCTTAAAAATTACCATAAAATTAATACCGTCTACCACTCTGACATGTCTGCAACAAGCATGGGAAAGAAAATTAATTAATGGAAGTACTCCCGCTACTGGCTAGCTGTTAGGCCCCGTTTAGATGGATAGACTAAAGTTTTTCATATCATATTAAACTATTTTTTATTGAAAAAGACTATGGGAGAGGTCCGCCACCGTAACGACCAAATTTTAATTAATTAAAGAGAAGTAGAGTACAATAAAGCACACTTACAGTCCAGCAAGAAATCAAAATACCCACGAGTACACACTCATAGAAGAGGCAAATCAGCTGAAAGCATCTAACCAAACACAAAACAAGGATTTAAGCTCTTCTTTAAAACGGACCGTTAGGAGATAGCACTGATTTTTAAAATTGGCCTTCCACAACCTATGAGTTGGACTTTTTCGATGAAAAACTTTGTCGTTCCTTACCTTCCACATATCCCAAGTTGTGATCAGAACTATCTCTGTGAAGAAAGGCAAAGAACTTTGTGGTTGTTGCCTGCATGATTCTATCGGCGCAGGGAAGGGTATTATCCCACTAAAAATGGAGGGATGCCCAGCATGCACAGGCGAAAGTGCACCAGAAAAAGAGATGATCAATTGTCTCTTCCTCTCCCGTCGCACAGAACACAAAAAGGTGTTGTCTTGCACATTGAGATGTTTACGTTGGAGCATTGATTTGGTATTGAGTCTGTCCGCCAAAAGCAACCGTGCAAAAATTTTATGCGGGGGGGGTGTAGCTAGAATGCCATAAAGTCTTAAAGAAACGATGGGGCTCAATGTTGCTGAAGACGTGGCAATAAAACGGCGTGAAGTGTATTTGTTTCCCTAGACCAGCGTCCAACAGTCCTTAGCATTTTCCTCGTACGGCAAACTTTGTAGTCGTATTTGTAGATCTTCCAATTCCTGGAGAGCTTGGTGTGAAAGAGGGAGGTGAAAGTGACTATCCAGATCTTCTGCTTGTACAATCTCTGCCACAGAAGCATTCCTGTTCTTAGCAAACGATGTTAGATGTGGATGTGTCTCCGATAAGGCAATGTTGTTCCAATGATCATCCCAGAAACAGATTGTACGACCACCGTCTAGTTGGCACCTAGAGATCGTTTTGAAGATATCATTAAGTCGAATAATGTCTCTCCACCAGAAAGATCCAGTTTCCCTGATAGCATGGGAAACTTTATTTGAGTAACATCTGTACCAAATGATTTTAACCCAAGGCACCTCTTCTTGATTATAAAATTTGGATAACTGTTTGAGTAGAAGTGCATCATTTTGTAGCCTTAGGTTTAGAACTCCTAAGCCACCTTTCAACTTAGGTTGTTGAACCGTTGTCCAGGCTACTAGATTACCTCCCTTCTTTTCTAGATCATTCCCTCTCCAAAGACATTGCTTTCGGGCTCTATCAATAGTATTAATTACCCCATTTGGTAACTTGATTGTGCACATTGCGTATGTGGTTATCGGAGTAATGATCGAATTTACCATTTCTAGACGGCCGGAGTAGGATAGCCAAGTGGTACAAGCAGATAGCCTCCTTTCTACTCTATCCATCATTGGTGTTAGGCCTTCCATTCTTGGCTTTGTCGTACTCATCAGTAGTCCCAAGTAAGTAAACGACATTGTACCCACATCACAACCAAAGGTATTGGCAAGAAGGTTCAGCTTGTCATGATCAACATTGATGGGGTACATATGAGACTTTTTGTAATTAACTTGGAGACCTGTGGAGGAATGGAAGCTATGTAGCAGTGCCTTGAGAAAGAAAAGTTGTTTTGTGTCCGCTTGGAGGAGCAACAGGGTGTCATCAGCATATTATATAATAGGGAAGTCATTTGAAGGTTGAGATATAGGCACTTGAAGAAGACCAATCCGTCTTGCTTTGTTAATTAGGACTTGAAGCAGATCAGCCGCTAGAACAAAGAGAAGAGGGGATAGCGGGTCCCCTTGACGCACACCTCGCTTACATTTGAAGAATTTCCCTGGTACTCTATAAGGAGGACCGCTGAAGATCCTGAAGAAAGAATGGCTTGGATCCAGATTATCCATTTATCAGGGAAGCCCAAACAAGACATTATCTGGATGATTGCGGAGTGCTCTACAGTGTCAAAAGCTTTCTCAAAATCAAGCTTCAGAATAACTATCTCTCATCTCGAGTGGTGGCACTGGTGAATGTATTCATAGCTCCAAGCTAAGCAATCTTGGATTGACCTCGTACAGATGAAACCATATTGATTTTGATGAATTACCCTTAGAATAATGTGTTGTAGTCTCTCTGCCAGGATTTTGGTTATTACTTTGAGGGAGATGTTCATAAAAGAAATTGGGCGAAAGTCATTAACTATTGATGGGCTCTAGGCTTATATTACCCTCCTGGAAAGCATCACACAGAGAATAAAAGTCCTCCTTGATGAGTTGCCAACATTTCTTCATAAAATAAACATTGAACCCATCTAGTCCTGACGCTTTGTCATTGGACATTTTCTTGATCACTGAATCTATTTCTTCATGTGTAAAAGGCACAGAGAGAGACCATATCTTCCACATGTGGTATCAAACTATGCAGCTCAAAAACCATTACTGGATCTGAGTAAGTTCCCATGCGGTTTCTGAAGGAGGACAAAAGAATGCTTGTCTTTCCTGCATGATCCTGTATCCATATTCCATTGTCATTCTTGATCTCAGCTATGGAATTTCTCCTATAAGACATTGTCTCCATTCCATGAAAGAATTTGGTGCATTTATCCCCCAATTTAATTATATTAAATGTGTATCCGTTTCTCCTATAAAGATTCTTGTAATGCAGCCAAGTTTGGAGTTGTTTTTTCACTTCATTTCTCTAGTATGTCCAAGAAGCTGATGACGGTATTACAATTGTTAATGAGGAGCTTGAGATTGGAGATGTTCTTGCTCCAATATTTTAGACTTGCTCTCAGGGCTTTGAATTTTGCCGTGATATTTTTCGCTGCATCAACTAGGCTTGGTGAGGAAGACCAACCATCTGCCACCGTCTCCATGAAGTCACTCTGCTCCGCCCAGTAGTTTTCAAAGCGGAAAACGTTGGCTTTGGGGATGTTGGTGTTGATAGTAATCTTACAGGGGATATGGTTCGAGGTGATTTTAGCTAGCGGCATCACAGTTGTGTTGGGGAAGTCAATGCTCCAATTTGTGGATGTGAAGAACCAGTCTAGTTGCTCTAGTAGGGGCTCTGCCTGCATGTTACTCCAAGTAAAAGCTTTGCTTTTTAAAGCAAGCTCGACGAGACCAAGATGGCCAATGGCTTCATTGAAGACTAGGGTATCCATAAGATTGCCTCCTGGTTTGTTTATGTTGTTGAGAGATTTGTAGAAATTAAAGTCCCCAAGAAAGATCCACTTGTCATTGTCTTTGTGTTAGTGATATGCCCTAGAGGCAACATGGAGATGTTGGATATCACGTCAATGTTTATGTATTTACGAATAAAGTGTTATTCAGTTCCATGAAATAGACATCTTGTATTGATCAATAAGTACGTGACTTATTTATGAGACTCGATATGTATGAATCTATTTCTAAATGATCCCTGATTATATATCATATTATTGGAACAAATATGATTCTAAGATCGGCATGTTTATTGATTGATGATCATGTCTCATAGATCATGGGTATGGAGATACCAAATCAATAAACATGGACACATGTGTTAGAGAACACATTGTTGGATAGACCCACTATGAGACACTACAGGAATCAATGTGCTATTAGTTGGTCTCAGGTAGTGTTGGTACAAAGTCCTTAGACCTGAGATCACCATGGATTCCAACATGTGTAGTAGCCTACTTTGGGACTACCAAACGTTATTCCGTAACTGGGTAGTTATAAAGGTAGTTTTCGGGTTTGCTATGAAACATGGAGTGGGATGTGAGTGATCAAGATGGAATTTGCCCCTCCTTTGGAGAGATATCTCTGGGCCCCTCGAGGTAATGGATTATGGAAATGCATGGCCATGCTAAGTTGATTGAGGAGTCAATCAACAGACAGATAATCCAATACAGTTCGAGTGAAAGGTTAAGCTATTGAAGGGATGGCACACATCTTGCCTATAGCTTAACTGGTATCATGAGGCAAAGGGATTTGTGTACACATTACAGGTTCGAACCGATATTATTCTTGTATACTATGGTGTCAATATGTGCTGCTAGGCGCCACTGTTGACGGGTGGTGAGTTGGACTCGGCGACGATCGGCTAAGTTAGACTATAGCCAAAATCGAGTATACCTGAACCTACAGGGTCGCACACTTAAGGGGATAGAATAGATATAGAGTTGGACTCGGATACGGCTCGATCGGATAGGGATCCGATCGGATAGAGTCCTATGGTCTTACGACGTATGGGCGGCCGACTCTATGAGATTCGGATAGGATCCGATTTAAAATAGAGTCCTGATCGGCCACTAGTCCCAGTCGGCCAACTCTATATAAAGGGGCGAGGGGTGGAGAGCTACGACACATAAGTTGGATCGCTTTAAATCGAATCCGCAACAGAAGTCGCCAAGATCAAACTCCACGGAAACCCTTCCACCTTCGAGCCAAAACCCTAGCCTTGCATCGCGTGCTAGCACACGGGTGTACGGCGTTCTGTCCCCGGACGTGTGGATACCGGTAGAGGCGCTGCTACGTTGCGCGCTGTTGATCGGCCGAATCGGGCGCGGTCGGGCGCATCGGAGCGAGGCGCGAGAACGCGGCGGACGACTCAAATCGGCGATTGGTGAATCGAGTCCCCGAGAATCGGCCGTCATCGGCTACACATTCCGGATCGATAGCCACCGATTGGTTGTTTCCGCTGCACACTCCAATCGGTAATGATCTATCGGCCCTTACTTGCAAGTGTTCTGGTTTGCGCGGTAAAAAGTTTTTGTTTTCGGCTAGCGTAGCCTCCGCGTAACCCTTCACTTTGATGTCATGGCTTCGGAACCAGGTGATAAAATCTGAGCTCGTGGGTTCCTCACAAGGACCATACACAGTTGTCATTTTCCAAGTTTGAAGATTGTGCACCGATCTAAAAAGGACTGAGATGCCAAATCTCTGCTTATCAATCACCAATCCTGAGAAAACACTGCTTTTCCAAAGGATTAGAATGCCACCTGATGCACTGTTAACACCTAAATTTGGTAATTGAATCCCTAAGTCCTGGCAAGGATGAAACAGAATCGGATCGGCTGGTTTGACGGAGAAACAGAGGCCGCATCGGCTGAGAAGCGATCGACGGCGAGGCCAGTCGGCTAAGGTTGAATCGGACAAGAGCGGCTGATAGCCGATTCTAGGTTCAGAGAAGATAAAACCGTTTCTGATGCAGATGTTTGAAGATAAATAGAAGATTCAGTTATCAGATTGCGCGTTAAAAGATATTGCCATCTATGGATAGAGTCCTATAACGGTAATTGTATCTGTAAATTAGGAGTTTGTTTAAACTGTTTATTGTAATGCAGCGTGGTTCCTTCCCGGGATATCGTCGTATTTTAAGTAGTAGTTTAGATAGAGTCCACGGTCTATACAGATAATTTTACCTTGAGTATAAATAGGACTCGAGACCCCCTGTAAAACATTCGACAATTCAATCAATCAAACAACCTTCGGCGCATCGCCAAACCTTTTCTTCAGACGAGCAATTGATTTGGCTACGGGCTGCATCGTTTCGATCCCCAAATCCGGGTAAATGCTTGTCATTAGTGGTATGTTCTGCTGATTCTAGTGCTTCCATCGTAATGACACATTAGATTCAGGGGTTTATACTGTGCTATTTATCATATATCACATATAAACTGGAGCAATGTTTAGATCTATCCTGCCATCGGCCAGTTCCACCAAGAACTAGCAGCCGATAGGGCTCGATCTAAAGGTTGGACTAGTTTATATGTGGTATCCACCGTCTTGAGAGGTATAAATCAGCCACAACAGATCAGGTTGTTCTTTTTATACTTAATGATGCATCAATGTTGAACTATTAAGTCATTTTTAGAATTTCCAATGATCTGTTCGGTTAGATTTATATGTTTAGAGACAGTGCCGGGGTTTCAGCCGGCCTTATCTGCCCTAATATATTTTCTTTAGTATATTTATTACTAGATTTATGTTAGGACCGTCTCTTATATTAATATCCCATTCTTGTCGGACATCACAAGCCGAAATCGGCCTGCTATCAACAGCCGATGGCCGATTTCCCAGGCTAAGCACATCTGGTTCAAGAACAGTATCTTTTCATAAGAATCACCGGAGTACTAGCCGATCCATAGTTAGCTTTCAAGTATCGGCTAGGTTATCAATACATATATTTATTATCCTTTATCGTATTTGGGTTAAGCGGCTGATGTTGTCTCGGTATAGTCGATCCATTCCAGTCGCTTGGCTTAAATATATTTTAGGATAGCATATATTTGCTCATGGATTCCCTCAGCCGATCCGGTGGGGATCTAACTTAACACTTAACATATATCTCTTTGTTTTTCTTGTTGGTTAACAGATCAAACCAACCGGCACGCCCGCACCGCACAATGAGAAGGACTCTGACCGGAGTTAAGCGATCTCCCTGTGCCGCGCGTGAGAGAAATTTCTCGTCAACACGCTTCTTGACACGCCCGGTGGGACTTTCTTTGTCGGCTCGGCTAGGACGCATCAACTCAGCCGACAAGATGGTCGCTTCAAGATCCCCAATGTTTCTCAGGACAACATCGTGCTTGTGAAGATGGAACAGTTATCGGCTGAGCAGCAAGCCGATTACAAGAAGATGGTGGAAGAGCTCTAGGCCAACTACTTGCAATCATTCACCCAGACCAGATCCGGGGCTGTGCATCAGAAGTACAAGTTCAGCATGGACGAACTCAAGGCATCCTCCAGTGGATCAAAAGGCAAACAAAAGGTGGAGGAGCCGATTCAGGAACAAGATGATTCGGCCTTGCATACCTTGCAAGACCGGATCGATTCGGCCGTCCATCATGCGCTGGTCAACCATAGTAGCATCCTGGTCAATACTCTCAACAACATGATCGCTACTGTGGTCGATGCCAAGATAGCCGACCAATTGCAACGGGGGCCGACGTACTTCACAGATGGCCAGTTTCCTGGTTACAGGACGTTGGTCACCCAGAATCGGCCGATCCCACCGCCAACACAACCAGGGCCGCCAAGAGGGGTCCTCGACCAGCCGAACCAAACTGAATCGGCTACAAGGCCAGTGATTACCATGCTGAACCGACAGCAACTACTACCCCAGGATCAGATTGCTAACATGTTCAACGACAATCGACAGTCAGAGCCGATTGCCCAGATTGACCTGGACAGACGGTACAAGGCCAGTGGCCGGCAGCTGTTCCTGGGACCACCAACGCCACCACCGGTGCATCGGTCGCCTCCCGCTGATCGTCCACTCCAATACCAGTATCAAGGAGGCCGTCAAGATCATCACTACAGGCCTCAGACACCACCACCGCTGTATCGGCAAGCACCCGTGCCATATGACCCATACGAGCCGATACAGCAAGACAACCGGACTTGGGCCGATCTGATTGCAGATGTCATGCGCGATCAATTCGACCTCAAGCCAAAGGACTCAGGGAACATGTATCGGTATCCCTATCCAGAGCATTTCGAGTGGATTCCGTTGTCCAACCGATACAAGATCCCAGATTTTTTGAAGTTCTCAGGGCAAGACAACGTATCAACCTACGAGCATGTTAGCCGATTCTTGGCGCAGTGTGGCGAAGCATCGGCTACAGACGCCTTGAGAGTCCGGTTGTTCCCTCTATCTCTTTCAGGATCGGCTTTTACCTGGTTCTCCTCATTGCCTTACAACTCAATCCAGAGCTGGGCTGATCTCGAAAAGCAATTTCACAGCTATTTTTACTCCGGCAACCATGAAATGAAGTTGTCAGACCTCACCAGTATTAGGCAAAAGCACAACGAATCGGTTCAAGAATACATCCAACGCTTCGAGAGATGAGGAACCGATGCTACAGCCTAGTGCTATCGGACGCCCAGTTGGCCGATTTGGCCTTTCACGGCTTGATCACGCCGATCCGAGAGCGGTTCTCTGCGCAGGACTTCGACAGCCTAGCCCATTTGGCGCAGAAGGTGACGGCCCACGAACAAAGATTTCAAGACACCAGGAAGGCCGTCAACAGCATAGCTCAAGTCATCATTGAGTCAGATTCTGATTCCAATGACGATGATGCAGAGGTGGCGGCAGCCGAATGGGCAATAAACAAAAAGGCCATCGTCGCAATGGTCGCTAAAGACACCAAAGAAGAGAGATATGACTTCGACATCACCAAGGCCGATAGGATTTTGATTTGCTGCTCAAGGAGAAACAGATCTAGCTCCCCGAAAATCATGTGATCCCATCGGCCGAGGAGCTAAAGAAGAAGAAATATTGCAAGTGGCACAACTCCACATCCCATGCCACTAACGATTGCAAAGTCTTCAGGCAGCAAATCTAGTAGGCAATTGAGGCCGGAAAATTAAAATTTGCCGATTCAAGTCGGCCGATGAAGGTAGACGGCAACCCTTTCCCAGTCAACACAGTCCAAGCCGGCCCCAGGCAAGCTGATCGACAGAACAGAATGGCGCACGGCTTAGTCAACACATCAATCAGGGCCAAGGCAAAAGACGAGCCGACTAGACATCACGCCGCGCCAATCCACATGGTGCGCCCCGTCATCAGATCAGCTAACCGACGGCCAGCCCGTGAAGACAACCGACACTGTCCTCAGCACCGGTCTCGGCGTGAAGAAGCTCGCGATGAAGCACCTCGTCGGCGCGAGCCAGAAACCCAAAACCGCCGGTACGAGGTGAGCCACAATAGTGCCGATCCGCATTGGCATTGTGACTTTTTCAGGTACTGCTGGGAATCCGGCATGAGACTGCCGACACTGGGCGACTGCCCAGCGTGCAACGACCGTCGCGACGATGAACACAGGAACTCATCGGCTGTGAGTCCAACCCGGTTCGTCCCTAGAGCCGTGCAGCTAAAACAGAGGCGGCGGTCCGTCCATGATCGGCTCGGCCCCATCCATCAAGACTTCTTCGTCGACGAAGACAACAACAACAACAACCGTGACGACGGAGAGGCCGACGACGAGGAATTAGCCAATCCCCAATGATGCCCGTCCGATCTCTTCACAAAGACGCAGAAAAGAAGAATCCAACGACTCAAGCATGAAGGGAGAGAAGATGAAGTTCGGCAAATGATCCACGAACAATGCCGTCGGCTGGGTAAGATCAAAAAGCGATGGGTTCCCAAAGAGAAAACCGCCACAGCCGATGGGGAGCAAGCCTAGGAGAGTCCAGCCGACCAAGCCAGGAGGGCGGCCAAAGGGAAAGGCAAAGTTTCTGCATCGGTCAACATGGTATTCATACTATCAGTCGAATTCAGCGCTCCTGAAGTCGATGCAGACACCATTGAATATGACTTGGTGAATCTAGCAATCTCACCGGACCAAGCTATTTTCGACAAACCCGAGGAGACCAAAAATCGGCACCTAAAGCCGTTGTACGTTAAAGAATTCGTCAACGGCAAGCCGATGTCCAAGATGCTAGTTGATGGGGGAGCTGCAGTCAACCTCATGCCTTACGCAACATTCAGAAATCTAGGCAAAGGAGCCAAAGACTTGATAAAGACCAACATGGTGCTCAAAGACTTCGGTGGCAACCCATCAAACTGACCATCGGCAATAAGACCGTGCCCACAACATTCTTTGTCATCGACGGGAAGGGGTCTTACAGCCTGCTGCTCGGAAGGGACTGGATATGCGCTAATTGTTGTGTTCCTTCTACAATGCATCAGAGCCTGATCCAATGAGACGGCGACAAGATTGAGATCATACCAGCCGACAGGTCAGTTAGCATCGTCAGTGCTGACTTGCCGCTTTGGGAAATCGAAGGCACCGATTGTTTGTCTGGGAAAATCTGGCAAGCCGATTTTCTAAAAGTGTCCAATTCCACAATACAGCGATTGGAGATGATGAGCCCCAGATGCTGCTTTGAACAAGACATGGTGGAGGGCTCAAGCGTCTTCAGTATGGACACCACAGACGAAGACAATGGCAATCTCGGGCAAGGTTTCACGTCGGTCGACGAATTAGAAGAAATTGACATCAGCTCTGGTGACAAGCCGAGGCCGACGTATATTAGCAAAAATCTATCTCCTCATTGTAGAGCCCAGCTTATTGATTTGTTAAAAGAATATAAAAATTGCTTTGCTTGGGAGTACTTCAAGATGCCCAGCCTTAGCCGATCAATAGTGGTCCATCAACTGTCGATTAAGGCAGGCTATCGGTCGTTCAAATAGCCTCCCAGGAGGTTTAAGGCCGATATGTATGATGCAATTAAAGCCGAAATCACTTGGCTATACGATGCGGGATTCATTCGGCCCTGCCGATACGCCGAGTGGGTCTCAAATATTGTCCCAGTATTGAAGGAAAACAGTAAACTTAGGGTGTGCATCGATTTCAGAGATCTAAACAAAGCCACCCCTAAGGACGAATACCCAATTCCAATAGCCGATTTGCTTGTCGATGTTGCTTCAGGTCACAAAATTATTAGTTTCATGGACGGCAATGCAAGTTATAATCAGATATTTATGGCTGACGAGGACATCCACAAGACTGCTTTTCGGTGTCCTGGTGCAATTGGCTTGTACGAATGGGTGGTAATGACATTCGGCTTGAAGAATGGCTGGGCAACATATCAATGGGCCATGAACTACATTTTTCATGACATGATTGGCTCTCTAGTAGAGATCTACATTGATGACGTAGTCGTCAAATCCAGGGAGATAGAGGGCCATATAGCCGATCTGAGACAAGTGTTAGAGCGGACGAGAAAATATGGCCTGAAGATGAATCCACTTAAGTGCGTGTTCGGCGTATCGGCTGGGCAGTTCCTGGGATTTCTTGTTCATGAAAGAGGAATTGAGGTCACACCAAGAAGTATCAACTAACAAGACAATTCAGCCTCCGAAGGACAAGAAACAACTCCAGTCGTTGATCAGCAAGATAAATTTCATCAGGCGGTTCATAGCCAACCTCTCAAAAAAGATGGAGCCGTTCACACCACTGCTTCGGCTGAAAGCCGATCAAGCATTCACATGGGGGGCAGAGCAACAAAAGGCATTGGACAACATCAAGGATTATCTAAGTTCCCCTCCAGTTCTAATGCCTCCACAAAAAGGGATACCGTTTAAGCTGTACTTGTCAGCGGATGACAAATCAATCGGCTCCGTTTTAATCCAGGAGGTTGAGGGCAAAGAAAAAGTCATTTTCTATCTCAGCCGACGGTTATTACTAGACGCAGAAACAAGGTATTCGCCTGTGGAGAAGCTATGCCTATGTCTCTATTTTTCATGTACAAAGTTAAGGCATTATCTGCTATCCAATGAGTGCACAATAATCTGCAAAACCGATGTAGTTAAGTACATGCTATTGGCTCCGGTGTTGAAAGGAAGAATTGAAAAGTGGATTTTTGCGCTAACAGAGTTCGATTTGAGGTATCAGGCACCCAGGACAGTCAAAGGACAAGCTATAGCCGATTTTATTGTGGAGCACAGAAATGACTCGTCGGCTCAGTGAAAATTATGCCTTGGACTTTGATATTTGATGGCTCGGTTTGCACCAATGGCTACGGCATCGGCTTAGTCATTATTTCACCCAGGGGGACAAGTTTCGAATTTGCTTTCGCTATCAACCCCCATGCTACAAATAACCAAGACGAATACGAAGCCGTCCTTAAAGGATTACATCTACTCAAGGAAGTTGAAGCCGACGCCATCAAAATAATGGGAGATTCATTGTTGGTCATCAGCCAATTATCAAGAGAATACGAATGAAAAAACGATGCGATGATGGTCTATTATCAGCAATGCCGGAATTAATGGACGGTTTTCGGCTAGTTACTTTGAAACATATCCCCAGAGAGCAGAACACTGAAGCCAATTATTTAGCTCAAGGGCGTCGGGCTATCGGCCGATGTTGAAAGAGATTGACATAGAGGTTGCCGCCATTACGACGATTGGAGGTTTGAAGTTTACTGACTATCTCAAAAAAACTCCTCTTAATCGGCTACAAGGAAATTACGATACAAGGCATTAAGATATGTTTTGCTCGACGAAGATCTGTACTGTCAGACGATTGATGGTGTGCTACTCAAGTGTTTGGGAGCCGATCAGGCCAAAGTAGCCATCGGAGAAGTGCACGAAGGGATCTGTGGCACGCAGCAATCGGCCCACAAAATGAAATGGTTGCTTCGCCGAGCAGGATATTTCTGGCTGACAATGCTGGAGGATAGTTTCAAGTATTACAAGGGTTGCCAGGATTATCAGAAATTTGGCGCCATACAACGAGCACCAGCGTCGGCTATGAACCCAATTATTAAGCCTTGGCCGTTCAGAGGATGGGGCATCGATATGATCGGCCAAATCAATCCACCCTCAAGCAAAGGGCATAGATTTATTCTGGTGGCGACAGATTATTTCACAAAATGGGTGGAGGCAGTTCCTCTGAGGAAAGTGGATTCTAAGGACGCAATCGAGTTTGTCAAAGAACATATTATCTACCGATTTGGCATCCCACAAACGATAACAATAGATCAGGGATCTATCTTCGTATCGGATCAATTTTAAGTGAGTAAACTGAATTACATACTTGATCTCATAGATCCCTATAGAATTCTGTGGAAAGCCGTATTCGATGAAAGTCGTATGTACGGCTTGGAGGGAGATCTTTCCTATCTTTCGAGATCCACCCTACAATATGGGGTCAAAAAGCCAAAAAAATAAGTGATTCGTTTTTAGCCCATATAAAAAGAAAACAGATTCTTGAAACTCTTTCACGAGTTTGTTCAATTTGCCGACGGCATGGGGATCAAGCTACTTAATTCTTCGCCGTACTACGCACAGGCCAACGGGCAAGCCGAAGCTTCAAATAAAAGTTTGATTAAACTGATTAAAAGAAAGATCTCTGAGTACCCCAAACAATGGCACAGCCGATTAGCCGAATCACTAAGGGCGTATCAGATGGCATGCCATGGATCAATTCAAGTCCTTCTGTATAAGCTGGTCTACGGGCATGAGGCGGTGCTACCATGGGAAAGCATCGTCGGCTCAAGGCGCATTCAGCTACAGGATCAACAGACAGCCGACGATTATTATCACTTGATGGTGGACAAATCAGAAGACTTAGTTTTGTCCAGGATGAGGGCCTTGGAAAAAGTTACAAGGGATAAAGAATGAGTAGCCAGACATTATAATAAAAAAGTGGTGCCTAAATCTTTCGAGGAAGGCGAACTCGTTTGAAAATTGATACTGCCGATTGGATCTAGGGATAACAAATTCGGCAAGTGGTCACCAAATTGGGAAGGGCCTTTCAAGATCCACAAATGCGTCTCCAAAGGAGCTTACATGCTAGAAGGGTTAGACGGAGAGGTATTTGGAAGGGCTCTTAATGGAAAATACCTGAAGAAATACTACCCAAGCGTATGGATCAACTCAAGATTCGGCTCTGGTTGCTTAGCCGATTTATGACAGTCGATGTCTTGTTTCAACAAGGCATCGCCTTTAGGCATTTTTATGCAACATTTTTTCCCTAAGTTTTCTACGATCGGCTAATGATCGGCCGATAGCGACCGCAATGAGGCGCAAGTGGCTTGGATTCACAATTTTGTCGACACCGAAGCTATCAACAAAATTTAGGGGGCATATACATACACAGCCAATTACAAAATTGGGTGTCAAGAAATTCTAAATTTTTTAAGCTTCGTAATCGACAGTCAAAGCGTTTTAAGCGATTGGGATCGGCGGCCGTAATTCAAGTGTTGAGATCGACGGTCGTGGTGTGGTTTCGGAATCAGCAAGCATAGTGCAGCACGTGAGGCCGAGGCCGATTTCCGCACAGCTAAGTTAGAATTGATAGTCGTATCAAGCTAGTGCGTGCGGCCGGAGCCGATTTCATTTACAAGCACAGTTGCAAAAGTCGAGATATATCAAACAAGCCAAAGGCAGAAAGCGATTGCAAGAGTTGGGCAGTTGACCAGGTTCATTACAAACATCCAGGGAATATATTACATGAAACAGTAGCCGATTTCAGAACGCTAAAATATTACAAAATTCATTGCTTTAGGAAATCGGATATAGCCGACAGCGCCATCCGCCTGATCTGGTCCACCTCCTCGATGGCCTTGACGTCGTCGGCCTAAGACCCAGCCACCGGCCGAATGCCCTTCACCAGGTCCTGGAGATGCGCCACGGCCACCTTGATACTTTTACGTTGAGCATCGATCTCCGCTAGCAGCCCGGCATGTACTCCTTATGGACATCGATCTCGTTCGTGACTTAAACGAGATCGGCCATCAGCTGGTCTTAGCATGAGAGGAGCTGCTCAAGCTTGGCCGTCGGCTCGGTTTTCAGGCGGTCAAAGGTGGCCATCTGGCTCTCGATGGCTTCCTTGGTCGACTGGAGGGTGGCCGGCGGCGTCTGGTTCTTACGACGATCGGCTATTCGCTGTCGTGCCCGCTCGTATTTAAGTTGGTGGGCTTCCAAGAAGGTGGCGGCACGATGGCATCGGCTAGAGCTTTCGGCGGTGGCCTTGGATCTCCTTGAAGCGTGCGCGGATCGAGTCACTGTCGACCACTAGCGCGTCCAGCGAGGCCTCCAGCCGGTTGTCGATGTCAGCTAGGCTGGCCCTCAGGTCCTCGGCCGGCGTCACCAGCGCCTCCTTGCCGATCTCGCCGGATTCCTCGAACTCCGACAGGTCGAAATTGAGGAGGTCGGCTATGTTCTACAAAGAGAAAAGACTATTAGAGAATGTTGAGTTGGTAGAGCCGATCATAAGATTCGGTCGGCTTACCGTGGGTACCGAGGTCGGAGCGACCGCTCGACCGGTTCACCACCTACAGCCGTCGGGACCTCATCACCGACGCCGTTGCCACCGCCCACGGCAGTCACAACATGCTCACTCGACGCCTGGGGGCAGCCGACGGAGATCGTGGGGGCTGCAAAAGAAAGGGTTAGCGGACAAATCGGCTAAGTTCTATAAATCAAGTTGCAAGGGACGGTTACCGATGGTGCGTAACGCGGAGTGCGGTCGGCCAATTTCTTGACCTGAGAAGAATTGTTCAGTCAGACGCAAGTGATATCAGCATAAGGCCAAATTTGATGAGATGAGGGCTTACCGACCGATTTTTCGCGGGAGGACTTGGAACCTACGGGACGTCGGCTGGAGCGTTGACAGATTCATGGCTCGAGCTCTCGGCTTCGGCCGCTGCTCCAACAGCCGCCGGCATCTCCTCGCTAGCGACGGCGTCGAGGAACTGCGCGACGCTCGGGTCCAAGGGAGGAAGGCTATCGGCCGGCGCGATCGGCTTCTTCTCCTTCAGCCTCTTGGGGACATGCGCGGCCGATGGCTGTACGGGAGGCACGGCCCTTTTCTTGTGGGCGATCGGCTCGCGCACTTGCCCACGCAGTAGCGATGCCAATTTCGGCGCGTTCCAGCCGATCGCCGATGGAGCGAGGCCGCCTCCATCCAGAACACCAAGACGGTATTCGATGGGGATCCCAGAGTCGCTCACCGTCGGCCGATCTGTCTCGGTCTCCTGCAAGTCAGAGGGCAAGTGTTAATCGGCTACATCGGCCGATGTTAAAAAAGGAAAAAATCATTTGGAGTTTAAGGCTTACCGAGGGGATCTCTTCGGGCAGGAGTAGGTCGACGTAATAAGATGACCACTGGTGGAAGATGTGTCGCTTGATTTCGGCCCACCATTGGTCGTAGGCCGCGCTTTTCTTGAGCGCCAGGGTCATCTCGCCGATGCTACCGATGGGAGGGCCGGCTATGTTCAGCAGCCGATGCATTATCAGTTCTTGGCTCGCCACTCCCCTCATCTCAATCTTGTCGGCATAATAGAAGCCAACGGGTAGTTGCCCAAGAACAAACTGCCTCGCAGCCGACGTCGGGTAGTAAAATTCATAACTTTTGACCACTGATCGGCCCTGGTGGATACCGGTCGGTAGGATGCAAGGGGACAGAGCGGCGATGAACAACTCCCTGCACGTTGGGTTGTCGGCTGAGTTGATGTCTTCCCAATTGAAATCGGCCGGCAATTCAAACAGTGCCCGATCTCGGTAAAAGTACCAGGCGTGGTTCTCACGTGACAGCCCGTCGTACAGGGCGATGAACCATTCGGCCAGCAGGTTAGCCGATTGCTTTGAGCCTGCATGAGCGGCCGCTGCTTCTCCATAGCTCACGCATCTAGTGGTGGTGATCTGGTTGCCGTCTTCGTCTTTGATCGGCTCCAGCCTTGGGAAAACAGCCTCAATCAGAGGGAGCCAACCGGCTATTTTTTGGGTCGCCAGCACCAGCCAGATCTGCAAGAACCACCAGGGGTCGCCGGTGTTGACAGGGGCGTTGGCGGCTATCTTCGCGGTAGCCTGATGCAACATTTGATACAAATAGCCGAGGAGGTATTTTTCCAGTGCAAGCTTGCCCCCATCGGCCAGGAGTTCGGCTACGACCTGCCAGTTGGCGGTCGGCCCACAGCTCGATCCACAGAACAAGAACTTCTCAAGCCACATCATAAGAAACGCGGCGTGTTTCCTATGGCCGACTGATCCATCCTTCATGGTTTGAGAGATGAAGCCGCTCCACCCGCCGATGGCCTTGGTTTTGAATTGGTGTTGCCCCTTTCGGTTCAGGTTTCCGGGGTTAGCCGATGCTAGGATGTCTAATCCGGTCGTCATGTATACATCGGCTAATGTGATCGTCATCGGCCCTTGCCGGAACAGGAAGGCGTTGAAGCTGTCGTTCCAAAAGTACGTCGCAGCCGACAGAAGCGGCTCATCTTTCTCCATGCTGGCGACGGACAGGGCCAAGCACTAGGCTATTTCAGTCTCCTCCCACTAAGTGTACTTGGTCGATCGCACCCTCTTGTACCATTCAATCCAGGCTGCATCTGTGGTCGGCCACGATTTGAAAGTCCCGTTCCAGTGGGCTAGGGATGGCTTGTTGGTGTTGTAGGGGATCCTGTTGGTTTCGGCTATGATGACATCGGCTGGGTCAGTATTGCCGATGGGGCCAAGAAAGTACCTCTTTTCTTGGGTCAAACTGGGGATGACCACTTGATGTGACAGGTGCTACAGTTTGAAAGAGGAAAAAAGCTAATCAGGAATGGCTAAATGCTACAGTTTGAAAGAGGAAAGATACTAATCAGGAACACCTAAAGGCATGATGAATGTAACAATGCTAGGAGGCATGGCTGGAAAAGGAAATCCGAAGAAAAGGAGTTTTGAACCGGTGGGCATACCTCGGGGTACTCGACGGCGGCGGCGGCCGGTGCGGCGGTGGCAACTGGTGCGGCGGCGGCGGCCGACGCGATGGAGGTGCTCGACACGGTGGCGGTGTTGGAAGCCATCGGAGTCGTCGAAGATGAAAATGGGTCCTGATCCACGAAGATCGACGGGAGGTGATGAAGGGCACCGGTGAATCGCCAGAGAGGAGAGAGGAAGAGGAGGCTTGCGTGCGAAGTGTTTGAGTGGGTTTTGAAAGCGTGATCGTTTCGGCCGAAGTGAAAGGCTATTTAAAAGGCACTCAGGGCAGCCGAAGCGGTTTAGGTCAGAAAACAGCGGGAATTTGAACAGGCCACAAATCCGTAACACTTCGTATCACAGACTTGGGGGGCATGTGTTAACACCTAAATTTGGTAATTGAATCCCTAAGTCCTGGAAAGGGTGAAACAGAATCGGATCGGCTGGTTTGACGGAGAAACAGAGGCCGCATCGGGTGAGAAGCGATCGGCTGCGAGGCCGGTCGGCTAAGGTTGAATCGGACAAGAGCGGCCGATAGCCGATTCTAGGTTCGAGAAGATAAAACCGTTTCGTGCGTATGTTTTAAGATAAATAGAAGATTCGGTTATCGATTGTGCGTTAAAAGATATTGCCATCTATGGATAGAGTCCCATAACGGCAATTGTATCAGTAAATTAGGGGTTTGTTTAAACTGTTTATTGTAATGCGGCGTGGGTCCTTCTCGGGATATCGTCTTATTTTAAATAGTAGTTTAGATAGAGTCCAGGGTCTATACAGATAATGTTATCTTGGGTATAAATAGGACCCGAGACCCCCTGTAAAACATTCGATAATTCAATCAATCAAACAACCTTCGGCGCATCGCCAAACCTTTTCTTCAGACGAGCAATTGATTTGGCTACGGGCTGCATCATTTCGATCCCCAAATCCGGGTAAATGTTTGTCATTAGTGGTATGTTCTGCTGATTCTAGTGCTTCCATCGTAATGACACATTAGATTCAGGGGTTTATACTGCGCTATTTACCATATATCGCATATAAACTGGAGCAATGTTTAGATCTATCCTGCCATCGGCCAGTTCCATCAAGAACTAGCAGCCGATAGGGCTAGATCTAAAGGTTGGACTAGTTTATATGCGGCTACCGTCTCGAGAGGTATAAATCAGCCACAACAGATCAGGTTGTTTTTATATACTTAATGTTGCATCAACGTTGAACTATTAAGTCGTTTTTAGAATTTCCAATGATCTGTTCGGTTAGATTTATATGTTTAGAGACAGTGTCGGGGTTTTAGCCGGCCTTATCTACCCTAATATATTTCTTTTAGTACATTTATTACTATATTTATGTTAGGACCGCCTCTTATATTAAGATCTCATTCTTGTCGGACATCACAAGCCGAAATCGGCATGCTATCAATAGCCGATGGCCGATTTCCCAGGCTAAGCACATCTGGTTCAAGAACAGTATCTTTTCATAAGAATCATCGGAGTACTAGCCGATCCATAGTTAGCTTTCCAGTATCGGCTAGGTTATCAATACATATATTTATTATCCTTTATCGTATTTGGGTTAAGCGGCTGATGTTGTCCCAGTATAGCCGATCCATTCCAGTCGCTTGGTTTAAATATATTTTAGGATAGCATATATATGCTCATGGATTCCTTCAGCCGATCCAGTGGGGATCTAACTTAACACTTAACGCATATCTCTTTGTTTTTTCTTGTTGGTTAACAGATCAAACCAACTGGCACGCCCTGCACCGCACAGGCAGCCGAGAAGGACCTGCACTGGAGTTAAGCAGATCTCCCAGGCCAGCGCGTGAGAGAAATTTCTCGTCAACATGCACCCACTGAAGGGATGAAATCAAAACAATCAAAATGATGAGGTGCTAAATATTTGATATAAGCTCTGTCAAAGTCTCTCTATTGATTTCTTGGATACAGACCACAGCACAAGCACTCTCTTTTATCTTGCTTCTGAGAGCATTCCATTTCTCCGGAACATTAATCCCACGAATATTCCAATACAAAATATACCAATCATGGGTATTCATTAGAGGGATGAGTTTGGGGAGAGCAAGGGCCTGAGATGTCCATCATGATCAAGCAAAATATGAGAGAGATTGGGCCTCACAAGAAAAAATACTCATTCAAGCTCCAAGAGGACATCAGATCAAGTAAACATTGTCAAATGTAATTTAAAGTGAGATTATGGGGATTAGACAAGAGTAAAAGGTATTACAAAAGCCATTGAAGCAGTTTATCTCACGAAAGTCACACCAGTGAAATGATATCAGTTCCAAATCATTAAATAAGATGGCACAGAAAGGGGAGAGATCGGGTAAGAAGGTTAGATCAATTGTCAGGTTCTTCATTTGTGTCATTGTCGTATGCTGCTTGCATTAGTGCTTCTTCAGTGAGCTCTCTAGGAGACACATCGCAGCTAATTCCCCATCCTTGTAGCACCGAGAGTTGTACTAGCCCCTCCTGTCCAGTGGCCTCATCTGTCTACACCACTGCGATTTTTCATTTCATGGAAGGATTGGCATCCAGTTTAACTATTGGGCAGAAGAAATCATTGGAGTTAGCATTTCTTTTAGAGCTACGCCTCACACTACTTTGCACCAAAGGTATAAGAGTACTCCTGGCAGAAACTCTAGTAGGGAGTGCAAGAGTAGTTTTACCAGATGGGAACTTTTTTTTGACCCTTGATGGAAGATGGGCTGGGGTTTTCATGTCTTCCCTGAACATAAGGAGGGGAGGAAGCAGCTAACATGAGTGTTCGGTCAGGATGGATAATGATGTCCTTTTCCCTACTGGTTGCTCTTAGACTTTGATCCACCATAGGCCAAAGTTGAAGTGCGATAGCTTCTGGAACCGGGTTCCATGGTACAATTTCGAGCCCATGGACTGGTTGAGTGACCTGTTGTTCTTCAGACAGGGCAGGCTTCTGTAGATGACAATTGGAATAGCTGGTGGTGAGCCAAGTGGAAGAACCTCATTGGGCAGGTCTCTCCTTCCAAAAAGGCGATGATACCACACCTAGCCTGTACAGCTTCAAAACGAGCTTCTTCTTCATTCAACACCGAAGAGGTGGCATCGCTTGAAGAAGAGCTCTCCTGTTCCTCATTCAAAGCTTTTATGAGGTCTCCAGTGGTAGGTATGGCCCATGAGCTCTAAGATATTGCATTGAAGAGCCCGATAGATCCAAGTCCATAAAGTGTTGAGGAATATGAGGGTGTTCAGGAAACTGTGGATCCCAGGCTGGCCAGTCATCCCCCTCCACATCAACCTCCATGTCAATGACATTATGAGGTTGCTGCTACTCCTGCCCTTGCTGCTGCCAAGGAATGTTTTGCCACTGATTATGGGCGTCCCCTTCCTGGTGCGGGTTCCCTCCCAAAAAGCCAAGGTGATCGGCAGCACCCTATAGCTCATTCTACTAGTTGGGTTCTTGCGGATCTGGGCCTAGCACAACCGGTCCATGCTTCGGGTGTGGTTCTCCATCATGAGGCACCGAGTCTTCGTCAGCTGGGAACTAATCTAAGAACTGGCCGTTGAGAATGTATACTGGGATATTCCAAGAACTTCCCATGCCATCGAACATGGACCCTCTTGAGATCACCAGGCTTCTCGGCACTCTGTCAGGGCTCAAAAGCAACGTGCACACTAGGATTCTTGATTTGTTGGCATCGTTGTACCATTCTAGCATTCGGCCAAAAGAAGAGACTGCTGCCTTGATGTAGGTGTCGTTCTGGTAGTTCAAGGGAAAGGCCAAAAACATAATCTAGCAAACTCTGGAGTAGGTACAGGATCTGGCGTTGATTCCCTCATCGTGCTTAACCACCCTAATGATGTGGTCCTGTCCAGGGTGGAAAGGGGAGTTGCACATAATTTGTCTCTTTGTATGTGGGGTTTCCTCCGGAGAGGTCAACTTCACAATACCACGTAACCTCTCAGGAGTCTGGTAATACGTGAAACAGTACAGATACAAGAACTTTGTATATTATTACAAATTTAATAATGTACAAATACAAATTTTACAGTACAAAAAGACGCGACACTTTCACAGGGATAGCCCGAGTGTAGAGTCGACCTAAAGTTCATGTTCTTCCTTGGTGTCAGAGTTTCCTCAAGTTATTATATGCAAGAGTGAGTACCAATGGTACTCAGCAAGCCAAACTGAACTCAACAATACATGGATAATTATGCTAGATATTTTAAAAGGAATTATAAATTACAAATTTATCTTAAGCATGAAAGCATATCTTACTTTTCTTTTTAAAATATTCAATGTAAACATTTAAGGTCATGTAATATAAATTTAACTTAAGCCTAATCTATATTCTTCCCTTTCTTATAAATATGCAAGATATCTTAAAAAGAATAATATAATCCTAGCCTTAACATGATCTTATACCATATAGATATGCATGATATGATATAAGCCTAATCTTAATGTGATTCCATACTATATATGAATAGATATACATGATGTCCTAAAAGGAATTAACCTAAGTCTAACTTTAACATAAACCTAGGTTATATTCTTTCCTATAATTATTTACATATGAATGTTCAAATTTTTAAGATGACATTTTAGAAAAATTGCTTATGCCATTAAACTGGATTCACCCATAGACACAACTCCATTAACCGGGAGTACGACGTATTCGAATACAAATCGACTCTGCAGCGTTTGCCCAGCTTTACCCGAGGATTAACCATAGTTAGCCAGCCTAAGGGTAATATAGCATTTATATAGTTCTAACCTTTTTTGATGTGTGAACGAGATCGATGGGCTATCTTAATAGGAGCACCAATTCTAACCAGTAACTGGTGGATCCATCTCCTATTTAATAGTTGTTCGTCACACACTTGCCTCGGCTTGGTAAAACCTGCGTTGCTATCTTAACAGACAGCACCAATTTGGTTAGTATCGACGTTGTTATCCGCTGTTTACATAGCTGTCCACCAATGAGACTTCAACAACACTACAAATCTTCCATGCATAGAATCGCATGAATAAAACTCCTAAGTCCCCAGGAAGATCAGAGAGAAATATATAATTGCCATGCCGGTATAACCGGTCCATCGGATGGGCGAAACTATGTCCTTATTCTGGCACAAGAGTTTTTTATACTTTTCTGGCATACAACCAAAACCATTCATATCTTAGGAATTTCATTTACCTATCATATAAAATAATGGGTTATTTTCCTATTCTAAGATATGAAATTATAACCATGTCATGAAGTATCAATACATGTGATGATGCTCATTTTATTATGCTAAGAATTTTATACCTAGCTCAGATTATCAACATGTTTCTTAAGGAGAAGGAGAATATATCTATTAACATGAAATAATAAACCTCTCATTCTCTGTACATAGAATAATACAGTGTTCTTAATGCATGGAATGATCTTCTATATGAACTAAGATATATGAAACATTAACATGTAGAATTTAGAGAACATGTAAAACTACATAAAATGATAAATTATAGCTATCTAACCCGTCCCCGAAACATTTCTAACTAAATATACTTTAATAACATGAAATTCATTATTTTCAAATACTATAGATGATCAAGGATAGTTTGACATGCCTTCAGGACCAGTGGTCTTGAAACCTTTATTTCTCCGAATAGCAGCAAATGTGTTTGTGTCGACGATATGGTCGGGCTTGGTTTCCTTTACGAATTCGACGTCGCGATCTGTTGGTAAATGATAAAATAAATCATATGAACAACTCTAAAGAAACACTAAATAAACATAAAAATTCAAAAAGAGTTTGAAAAGTGATTTTTGAAGTTCTTAAAGAAGAAGTTAGTTATTAGATCCTAAAACTTAAATTTTTGGGCTTGAATAAAATAAAGAAAAATAAGAAGAGTATTTGAAATATTTTAAAGAGGAAAAGGGATAGTTTTGGAGTTTTAAATAAGAAGATTTATTTGTTAAATTTTAAAGTTTAAAATTTGAACTTAAATAAAGATAGAGAGAGTTGTAGAGAATATTTCAAATATTTTAAAAAGGAAAGATAAATAGATTTGAGAAAAATGAAAGGATTTAAAATTATAAAATTTGAAAGAAGTTCAAGGAGTTAGATTATTTTTCTAGGGTTATTTGTTAAGTTATAAAATTTAAAATTTGGGTTTGACTTAAATGGAATAATTTACAAAGATTAGAAGTTAAAAGTATTTCTAAAAAGAACATAAATAAATTTTATAAAATAAAAGAAATTTGAGCTTAAAAAGATTAAAAGAATTTATTGGTCAATTAGGGAATTAATTTCTCTTTTCTATCTCCTCTCAAAAAAAATAAAAAAATTGCCTAAGGTTGGATTCAAACCCGGGACCTTCTACTTCCCACTTTAACCCAACAACCACTGTGCTAGCTTGTCCTCCTCTTCTTTCTATTCCTTTTTATTTTCCCTTCTCTCTCTCCCTACCACTGTTTCTCTTCTTCTCTGCTTTTCTCCGGTCAGAGCCGGTGCCGGTAGAGTTGTAGCCGCACGGCGGTGAAGAACGGCCAGACCTTGGGGCAAAGGGGTCTACGACTATCTACAAGACACAGGGATTCTGTTTTAGGACGTAGTTGGGCCAATGAGGTGGTGGCACGGGCTGCCGGCGACGAGGTCTCGGCGGTGGCGGCGACGCTTGGTTGGGATGACTTTCTGGCAATGGCTTAACTAAAACAAGGGTCCTGGGAGTATCTACGGGATGCAATGGTGCTGGACTAGGGGTTTATTCGGCTGGGGAGGCTTTGCAGTGCTCTATCGACATGTGCCCAGTGGTGGTCAAGCAGAGTGGCATGGCGGCACTCGCTGGCGACAAATTCCGGTTACTTTTGGACTCAGGAACCTTAGGGGAAAAGAAGTTCTTAACAAGAGGAATATGATGGTACCTTTGATTCGGAAGGAAATTACTCGTAGATGATGAATTTTGAGAAATTGTGTTGAACGACTTGAGCTAGGGTTCGTCAGTTTTCTTCAAAATTCCAGTGATTTGAGATGGGGAAATTGGGGAAAACCCCAGGTGGTGTAGAGGAGAGGATGTGGAGGGATTTACCATAAAAAGTTTTGCCCATCATGTTCGTTTTATAGGGGTGAAGGTCGGTTGTTCCCCTGGTGGCAATGGCGGTGGCCGAAAGTCGGTTTTGGCGCGGATAATTTTGATGACGATAGTGCTCTAATCAAACACTACCACCTGTGCAACGGGATGAAGACAGCTGATGTGGATGCTGGACTTCGGTGGGCGGGCGGCGCCCACGGCCTTGACAGAGAGAAGCCACGACGGCCGTGGTTCAACTTGAACCAGAGGAAGGAGAAGGAAGAAGGGAAAGAAAGAAGGAAATGAAAAAAGAAAAAGAAGGAAAAAGGAAAAGGAAATAAAAAGAAAAGAAGAAAAAAATAAAGGAAAAGGAAAAAGAAAATAAAAATAAAAGAAAGTTTTGAGGGAATTTGGAAAAGATTTGATCTAAAGTTTAAAAATCAATTTAACTCAATTTTGAGAATTTTCTTAAATTAGGGTTTTTCAAGAAATAGAAAATAAGGATTTAATTAATGTTTGATTTTTAAATTAGTAATTAAGAAAATTTTAGAAATAATTTAATTTAGAGTTTAAAATTAATTTAAATTTAAACTTTGGGAATTTTCTTGAATTAAGAATTAAATTGGGACTTTTCAAAAATAAGAATAAGAATTTATAAATTTGGGATTTTTAAATTAAAATAAAGGGAATAAAGAAAGAATGCAAATGAATTTTTGAAGATTTTAAATGTTTTAAAAATAGAACATACAATAAGGCCACTGTTTACTTCGGGTTTTGGGTGTAAATTTTACACCCAAAATATTTTGGATGTAAAGTTTACATTCAAGAGGGTGTTTACTTCTTCTTGTGTAAAGTTTTTAGATGCTATAAACATACGATTTACCCTCTCTCTCCCCTCTCCCTCGCGTCTCGGTCTCCTTCCTCTCTCTCCTCGGCTCGGCGGCGGCCTCGTCGGCGGCGGCGGTCACGGTGGCGACGGAGGCCTCGTATGGTGGCCACATGCGACGGATGCGGCGGCGGTGACCTCGGCGGTGGCCGGATCCGGCGGTGGCCTCGGCGGTGGCGCGGCCTCGTCGTCGGCAGGCGTCCACGGTGGCGACGGCGGCCTCGTACGATGGCCGGATCTATGGAAGCGGCGGCGGCCTCGGCGGTGGCCGGATCCGACGCGGCCTCATCATCGTCGGCGGCGTCCACGGTCGCGGCGGCGGGGAGGTCGCTGGCGGTGACATCCCGGTCGGGGCTGGATGCGGCCTCGGCGGTCGGGGGAGAGCCCGTCGGGGGGAGTACTGTGCAGGGTAGGGTGGGGAAGCACGTTTCCTCAAAAAAATTTACATCTTTTTTCTCTCAAACCTCCCAAATCCAAAAACTTTACAAGGCAACTTTACACCTACCTGTTTACTTCCAAAATTCCCAAAAGTGTCCAAAATCCCAAATCTTTACACCATTTTACAGGAAGTAAACATGGCGTAAATTTTGTTCGCAAAAATTTTCTACGTAAATTTACATGTTTTTTAAAGTATGAATTTTTGAGGCTGTTACATTGTACCACTGTGCGTATCTCTATCAGGTCTAGACCAAGCGAAGAAATATGGGCGTCTACAATGCGAACCTGTTGATTTTTCTCGAGGAAAGTGCAGACGTGTCACATCCTGGGTTTTCCCTAATTCATTTAAATAATTTACCCTGAAATAATCGGAATTTCTGAAATTAACCTGGAGTCAACCTATAATTTTAAAATGCAATTAATAAATGGAAACGACATGGTAGGATTTTTCTTGAATTCTGCATGTCAAAATACGCTAACAGGATTTTTACTGGAATTTTTAGAGCACCCTAAGTATTTTTAATCAATTAAATAAGAAATCAGGAATTAAATTAAGTCCCTAAATCCTTTTTTTCTTTTTTTCCCCTCCTTTTTCCCTTTTGGGCCGTCCTTTTTCCCGCTCTTTCCCGCCGGCCTAGGTTCCGGCCCAAGCCGCCCCCTCCTCCCTCGGCCGTGGGCCCAGGCCCAAGAGCCGCGCCGCGCCCAAGCAAAGTCCGGCGCCTCCTCATGCGCCAAGGGCCACCGACAGTGGGCCCCACTGTCGGAGCCGCCCTCCTCGCACCCGGCCGGCCTAACCGCCGCGGCCGCCATGGCCGCGCCGCCCTACCTCTTTTCGCGCTGCTTCCGCGCGCCGCGCCGCGTGGGCCCCACGCGGCTCCGACACGCGCCGCCGCACCGTGCCCGCCTTTCCGCGCGCCGCAACAACCGCCGCCGCCCGAAACGGCCGCCGATTATCCTCTCTCTCTCGAGTCCAAAACAAACGGCGAGGTTTTCCGCCATCCCGTGCCCGATTCGATCTCTTTCCGCCCTATAAAATCCTCTCGCGCGCCGCGTGCTTTCTTTGTTTCCCGTTAGGTTTAGCCCCAAAATCATCGTCGGCGTCGCTTTCTTCCGCCGGTGAGCGTCATTTTCTTTTTCTTTTGCGTCCCCTCGTGCCGCGCGCGCGATGCCGGCTCGCCGCCGCACGCCGCTGCCTGCGGGCCGTCCGGCCGCCGTGCCGCCAAGGTCGTCGGGCAAAACCCTTGGCGTCGCCGCCGCCACCGCCGCCGCCGCCGCCGTGAAACCCTAACCCTAACCCTAGCCTTCGCCTCCGCTGTCCGATCGGCATGATCCGCCGCTCGGATCTCGCCACGTGGCGGCAATCCGCCGCCGCGTCCCCCGGCTCCCGCGTGCGCCAGCCGGTGTGCCGGCGTCAGCCCTAGGGCGCGTCGCCACCGAGCCGCGTTGATGACGTCATCGGGGACTTAATTGCGCAATAAATAATTTAGTCTTTTCTCTTTAGTTTAAAAATCGTAATTAAACTTCTAAAATTCATATCTTTTGAATCCGAGCTCCGTTTAGCCCATTCAAATTTCATTAAATCCATAAAAATGTCAAGAATCCATTAAAAATACTTTCCAGTGTTGTTTCAGTAGACTTTTTAGGGTGTTTGTTGAGTGCTTTGTTTGTCGTGTAGATCCCGAGTTTTCCGTGATCCCGTTCTCTTCAAGTAGTCGCCGAGGTTCCTCGTCTCCGAGCAAGGCAAGTCATACCTTACATTGACCATATTGTACCTATTTTATGTAAATACCTCTTTTTCGTTCAAATACTGCATATGTTTTAGAATGTCATTTCATGGGATGTTTATACCTATTGCACTCAACCATAAGATTGTTTACCTTATACCATTGATAACCTAGGGTTCAATGTGACTAGATGATAGCTTAAGGTTTGCTTAGTTATGCTTAGTGCAACTAGCTCACTTAAGGGAATCACACTAATCAAGTATATAACTAGAAGTTAACTCTCAGATGATGTTAAGTTGTGACTCTATTTCTAATAATATTGAATATTAAAAAGGGTGGGTCGTGAGCACATGGTTGGACTTTGGTTAGCGTGCTCATGACAATTAAGGACCGGTTCTTGGGAAACCCTGGAAGAAATGCCATGCATACCACAAGCCGGCATGGGTAATGGTCGGTCTCAGTAGCGTAGCCGTCTCTAGTCGACGTATCCCGAGAGGGTGGGCGTGATGGAGTTGGGTCGGCCCGGTTTTAAGGGTTGATCGGCTTCGGATTCACCGCGGCACTAGAGGGGCTGCCTTTTCCCGATGGGAATGGGGGCGAAACCTTGGTGTGGTACGATTGACTAGAGGGAGTTATGTGAAGGGTCCTGTCACAGTTCCTTTCCGGGGCACCGTGGTGGTGCACCGGCGCACGGTAACGTGTTGTGGGATTATGTCTTGTGGGTACGGTTGTACACCTCGATCGAGTAAAAACTATTCGAATAGCCGTGCCCACGGTTACGGGCGATCGACCGATTCACCTTGATTAGTCTTATTTATTTATTTGAATGAAATGTTGAAGTATGACTAGTGCAGGTGGATGGATGGGCTGTTGCAACGTGGTTTGAGCGTTGGACGGTGTTTATTTAATACTGCTTAAATCTTTCTACTTGTTTTACCGTCTTCAAATATTGTTATTATATACTGCAAATGCTTTTATGCAAATTGAGCCCCTCGACCTTTCCTTGTTATTTATCTTGCATCATGTCCCCTTTTCGGTGTGACTTGTTGAGTACGGTGGTTGTACTCGGTCTTGCTTCTTTTTCCCACTCCGTGCCGAGGTTGAGATCGAGGTCTCAGAGGAGGTGTACGGCTTGTTCTCGTCAAGGTTTAGCCGTGGAGTTGGTGTTCCGCTCGCTCGTGTCAAGTTTAGCTTAAGTCGTTTTTCCTTTCCGCTGCATTTGTGTAACTCTTTTATATTGTTTCTAAGACGAGGAATCGTATTATCAATAACGTCAATTTGTGTACCTGATGCCCGGACGAGGGTGTAATGCACAAATTAGCCGTAGAAATTCGGTGTGAATTTCGGGCGTGACAAGTTGGTATCGAGCCTTCCGTGATCGTAGGACAAGCCAACTGGAAACCTTAAGAGCCCTCTAATTCTTTTCATGTGCATATGTTTTGAAAAAAAGGGCGTTTTGAAAAGTGGAGTCGATCTAGGGATTAGGAATTGCGAAAATGGGATGTTGGTCGTGGGTTTTGAGCATGTTTTGATTTTTCCCACTCCTTTATTTCTATAGATGGCGGGTTCCCAAATACGCACTTGCGGAAAAGGGATGACAGCTTTCGTTGCGAGGCCGGCGCGTATGGCCCTTGCAATTGGATATCTGAAGCACGGAGTATACAACGGTTGCGTCTCTCGGTGGCGAGTTGCCCTACCGTGTTCGGTTGGAGGTACACGGGTTCGTGGGGACGTGTCTTCCCAACATGGAGGTCACAGCTTCCGGAGGCACGTCGATCACGCTTGTCAAGAAGCCGCCTACTGATGTTAGCCAGGATGAGGGAGCCGCATGACGCCGACCTTCGCACCTCCTCCTACCGCTACCATCCCCGTCGAGGTAGTTCCTCGGAGGTCGGTGCATTCAAGTCTACGGCGAGAGGAGAATGACTCTACCTTCGGTCACATGTGCACCGTGCTCAAAGGACTGGATCGGATGCACTCGACCTACACAAGGCAACCAAAGAGCCGAACGACAAGAAGATGCGAGGATCGCGCGCGGGGACGAAGTGGTTCGTCCGAAGAAGGAGGTAGCCGAGTTGAAGAGACTCCCGCCACCGAGGTGGGGTTAGACTCCGCACTACGCCTCGGAAGACCACCACCGCGCTGTCCGGATCCAGCTTGCACCTCGGATTCCACCGCCTTCTCCAGCTCCACCCGCTCCGGTTCAGCGCCGGTTCAGGTTCCTCTGCTTGCGAGTTACGCCTCACCTTTGCTCCGGCTTCGGCGAATTAAGGCGGAGGTGGCGTGTGGTTGGATCTCCGTCTCCGGTGACTCAAGCTCGAGAGAATTCGTGCGAAGACATGGACTCGAAGAGACTCAAGATTCCTCGGAGGGAAGAGGCGGGATCGGATGGGCTACGGCAACCGATTCGAAGAGTCCAAGTCGGAGGTGACGCCCGAGGGACTCTAGGAGCCGTTCGAAGAGTGGGGATCTTCGAAGGAAGCGGTTTCGACTCCTCGTCTCGTGGATCGTTCTAGTTGCCCTCCTTAGTTTTACCGTTTAACTTAGTTTGTCTTCTTGGTAGTTGTTGTGTGTTAGGCTGCTGTGTGGGGGATAGCTGGCAGTCGATATCAAGTGTGATATGACTGACCAATTAAGGATGTTTGGTGTTTTTCCTTGTTTTTAGTCAAGATCAGAACAATGCATTTGAATTCAAATAATAAAGATTAGTTCTAAGTCTGTCTGTTTTTCTTCTTTTCTCTCTCTTTGGTCGGTCGTCTCCTTCAGATGGTGAACACCAGGACCAGCGGGGCGAACAGCAACAATGGGCAGTCAGGTGCCAACAACAACGAGGCTCACGACGCCAATGGCAATGCTCCTCCACCGCCACCCGAGAATCCCACCATTGCTCAAGTGCTCGCTTCACAGACACAGATGATGGCTGCAATGATGCAGCAAATGCAACAACAACACCATCAGATGCAACAGCAGATGCTTGCAACAAATGCAGCAATAGCAGCAGAACAATCAGTTTGCCGCCCCACCACCCCAGTCCAAGCTGCCAGAGTTCCTTCGTGTCCGACCGCCGACCTTCTCCAGCACCACTAACCCCATGGAGGCTAATGATTGGCTTCATGCCATAGAGAAGAAGTTAGATCTGCTGCAGTGCACGGATCGGAGAAAGTCTCGTTTGCCACTCATCGATTCTGGTCTCTTCGCTTGGTGGGACAACTACTTAGTTACTCGCCGCGGAGCAAGCTGCATTACGGGAAGAGTTTCGTCGCAGCCGGGACCGCACACATTCTGCGGGAATAGTTGCACGTAAAAAGCGTGAGTTCCGTTCTCTTGAGCAGGGTAAGATCGATTCTGAGTATCCGCACGAGTTCAATCGTCTTGCCCGTTATGCCCCGAAGATGTGCGCACCGATGCATAGAGGCAGGAAAAGTTTTTGGCTGGTTTGGATGATGAACTCACCGACAAGCTTATCTCCGAGAATATGCTAACTTTGAGAAGTCGGTTGACAAGGCCATTCGACGGGAAGATCGGCGCAACAAGATGATCAAGAAAAGAAAAGTATTCCAGTCACGACCTCCTCAACAGGCGGAAATCGCAGAGGCCGCGTTTCATGCCTGGAAGTCGAGTGGACCTACCACCATGATTGTTCGTCGGCATCGACCTTATCACCCAGAAATTTCCAAGCCGGCGGTAGTGGCGTGGTCGCAACAGACGTACTCCACCCGCGCCCTCCAACGACGCCATCCGCACATCCACACCCACCACCTCCAAGGAAGGACTCGGAGGAAAGCCAGAGTCTGTTTCAACCGTGGTGATCCGGGCATTTTGCGGACAAGTGTCCAAAGCCAAGACGCGCTGGGCCAAGGTTCATCCAGGCTCGAGTCAACCATGCGTCCGCCGAGGAAGCACGACCGCTCCCGAGGTTATACTGGGTATGTTTCCTGTAAACTTTACTCCCGCCACAATATTATTTGATTCGCGCGACACATTCATTTATCTCAAAGCGTTTGTTGGGGCACATGGGTTGTCGGAGTGGGACTTAAGATACCTATGTGGGTTCAAACCCCTCGAAACCACTTGGAGACCACTCGCATTGTCCCTCGGTGACCATAGAAATCCAAGGATCTATGTTTCTAGCCAACCTTATCCTCCTTCATCCAAAGGCATAGATGTCATTCTTGGGATGGATTGGTTGTCCGACATAAGGGAATAATTGATGCGCTAGTCGCACCATTACTTTAATTAATACGAAAGGAGAAAGAGTTGTTTTTCGCTCTCCCATGCAAGTCAAGCCCGTAGCAAGTTTGAATCATGTTTCCATCGGGGAATCGTCCGAAATGGCGGCCAAGACCCTGTGAAGTTAGAGGATATCCCCATCGTCAGAGAATACCCTGAAGTTTTCCCCGAAGACTTAACTCAGATGCCGCCAAAAGGGAAATTGAATTTCGGATTGATCTAGTACCGGACCGCCCCAATACACAAGAGGCCGTATAGGATGGGAGCCAACGAGTTGGCCGAAGTAAAGAAGCAAGTGGATGAACAGTTGCAAAAGGGTATATTCGCCGAGCACATCGCCTTGGGGTGCTCCGGTGATTTTCGTGGAAAAGAAAGACAAGACCAAGAGGATGTGTGTCGATTATCGCGCCCTCAATGAGGTTACTATCAAGAACAAGTATCCCCTACCACGGATTGATGATTTATTCGATCAACTCAAAGGGGCCAAGGTATTTTCCAAGATAGACTGCGATCGGGCTATCATCGGTTGAGGATTCGGGAAGAGGACATTCCCAAGACCGCCTTCACCACTGGTATGGATCACGAGTGTACGGTCATGTCTTTTGGGTTAACCAACGCACCGGCTTTCTTTATGAATCGATGAACAAGGTGTTTATGGAGTTCTTGGATAAATTTGTGGTGGTGTTCATTGACGACATTTTGGTCTACTCTAAGTCGGAGGAGGATCATGAGCAACATCTTCGGACGGACTTGAGAAGTTGAGAGATCATCAACTCTACGCCAAGTTTAGCAAGTGTGCTTTCGGTTAAAGGAGGTACGGTTCCTCGGCCACATTGTGAATGCCCAAGGAGTAGCCGTGGATCCAGCAAATGTGGAATCGGTTACAAGTGGACCCCGCCTAAAACGGTTACGCAGATCCGAAGTTTCCTTGGGCGCGGTGTTACTACCGCCACTTCATTGAGAACTTCTCCAAAATCGCCAAGCCGATGACTCAACTATTGAAGAAAGATGAGAAGTTTAAGTGGTCGGCGGAATGCAACAAGAGTTTTGAAGAGCTCAAGAGGAAGTTGGTGTCGCACACGTGTTGATACTTGCCCGACCCAAGAAAGGACTTCCAAGTTTATTGTGATGCATCTCGCCAAGGGTTGGGATGTGTGTTGATGCAAGAAGGCAAAGTGGTCGCATATGCATCTCGTCAATTGCGCCCACACGAAAACAACTACCCCACTCATGATGCGGAGTTATCCGCAGTGGTTCATGCAGAAGATCCGCGACACTACCTAATTGGTAATCGTTGTGAAGTGTATACGGATCACAAAAGTCTTAAGTACATTTTCACCCAACCGGATTTAAACCTCCGAGAGAAGATGGTTGGAACCGATCAAAGATTATGACTTAGGGATACATTACCATCCGGCAAAGCTAATGTGGTTGCGGATGCACTAAGCCGAAAGAGTTACTTGCACCATCCTCGGTGTCGAAGGAATGTGTGACCGTGCGGCAGAATTCGAGAATCTAAATCTACGAGTGGTGGATTTTGGTTTTGTGGCTGCTCTGGAAGCCCAACCCACTCTCATTGATCAAATTCGGGCCGCTCGGGCATCGATCCCGAGATGGCCGAACTCAAGAAGAACATGAGAGTCGGAAAAGCTCGTGGTTTTACGGAAGACGAACATGGCACAATACTGGATGGGAAAGAGATTGTGTGTGCCGAAGACAAGGATTTGAAAAGATGATCCTTACGGAAGTTCACCAAACCCAATACTCAATTCACCCGGCAAGTACAAAGATGTATCAAGATCTTAAAGAAAAGTTTTGGTGGGTCGGTATGAGAGGAGGAGATAGAGTTTGTTGCACTTTGTGATGTTTGTCGGCGGGTGAAGGCGAACATCAACGGCCCGCGGATCCAACCACTTCAGATTCCGAATGGAAATGGGAAGAAATTGGAATGGATTTCATCACGGGTTTACCCCGCACAACGTCGGATATGACTCCATTTGGGTCGTGGTGGACCGACTCACCAAGGTGGCCCACTTCATACCAGTACATACTACCTACTCGGGAAGAAGGCGCGAGCTTTATCTCGCAAGGATCATGTGTTTGCATGGCGTGCTTAAGAAGATCGTGTCCGATAGGGAAGTCAGTTTACTTCCAAGTTCTGGAAGAAGTTGCAAGAAGAGCTCGGTACCCGTTTGAATTTTAGCACGGCCTATCATCCGCAAACAGACGGTCAAACTGAGAGAGTGAATCAGATTTTGGAAGACATGCCGAGAGCATGCGCACTCGATTTTGGAAAAGCGTGGGACAAAAGCTTACCCTATGCGAATTCTCTTACAACAACGGTTATCGAGCCGCATTCAAATGGCACCGTATGAAGCACTGTATGGACGGAAATGCCGCACACCCCTATTCTGGGATCAGACGGGTGAGCGCCAGTTGTTTGGCATAGAAGTAATAAGTGAAGCAGAGGAAAAGGTCCGAGCGATTCGGGAAAGGTTGAAGATTGCGCAGTCCCGACAGAAGAGCTATGCAGATAATCGTCGAAGAGATCTCGCTTTTGAAGCAGGGGATTTTGTGTATCTTCGCGTTACACCACTCCGGGGAGTACACCGTTTCCAAACCAAAGGTAAGTTGGCACCACGTTTTGTGGGACCATACAGGATTCGGGAACGTCGAGGAGAAGTGGCCTATCAGCTGGAGCTTCCCTCCAACATGACTGGTATTCACGACGTGTTTCATGTGTCCCAGTTAAAGAAGTGTTTAAGGGTACCAGAAGAGCAAGCGAGTCCAGACCAGATTGAAATCCAAGAGGACTTAACCTATGTAGAGAGACCAGCACGTATTCTTGAGGTCAGTGAAAGAAGGACTCGGAACAAGGTTATCGGTTTTGCAAGGTTCAATGGACTCATCACTCAGGAAGAAGCTACTTGGGAACGAGAAGACGAGCTAAAGGCCGCGCACCCGCAACTTTTCGCGCACCTCCGAATCTCGGGGTCGAGATTCCGTTTAAGGGGGTAGGTTGTCACATCCTCGGGTTTTTCCTAATTCATTTAAATAATTTACCCGAAATAATCGAATTTCGAAATTAACCCGAGTCAACCTATAATTTTAAAATGCAATTAATAAATGGAAACGACATGGTAGGATTTTTCTTGAATTCGCATGTCAAAATACGCTAACAGGATTTTTATGGAATTTTTAGAGCACCCTAAGTATTTTTAATCAATTAAATAAGAAATCATGAATTAAATTAAGTCCCTAAATCCTTTTTTTTTTTTTTCTTTTTCCCCCTCCTTTTTCCCTTTTGGGCCGTCCTTTTTCCCGCTCTTTCCGCCGCCTAGGTTCCGCCCAAGCCGCCCTCCTCCCTGGCCGGGCTGCCAAGGCCCAAGAGCCGCCGCGCCGCGCAAAGTCCGGCGCCTCCTCTGCGCTGGCCACCGACAGTGTGGGCCCCACTCGTCGGAGCCGCTCCTCGCACCCGCCGGCCCAACCGCCGCCGCCATGGCCGCGCTACCTCTACCTTTTTCACGCCGCTTCGCGCGCCTCGCCAAGCGTGGGCCCCACGCCGGCTCCGCCCGCGCTGCCGCACCCGTGCTCGCCTTTCCGCGCCGCAACAACCGCCGCCGCCCGAAACGGCCGCCGATTATCCTCTCTCTCTCCGAGTCCGAAACAAACGGCGAGGTTTTCCCACCATCCCGTGCCCGATTCGATCTCTTTCCGCCCTATAAAATCCTCCTCGCGCCGCCGCGTGCTTCCTTTGTTTCCCGTTAGGTTTAGCCCCAAAATCGCGCTTCGCTGCCGCTTCCCACCGCCTGTGAGCGCCGTTTTTTCTTTTGCGCTCCGCCCGTGCCGCGCCGCTGCTTCGCCGGGCTGCGCCGCCAAGGCTCGCTGCCGCCGCCGCTCCCGCCGGGCCAGCCGCCAAGGTCGTCTGCAAAACCCTCGGCCGCCGCCGCCGCCGCCGCGCCGCCGCCCCATGAAACCCTAACCCTAACCCTAGCCTTCGCCTCCGCCGTCCGATCGCGCCGATCCGCCGCTCGGATCTCGCCACGTGGCAGCAATCCGGCCGCCGCCGGCCCCGCGCGCCGCCGGTGTGGCGTCGCGCCCTAGGGCGACGCACCGCCGACGTCATGCCGACGTCAGCCCGAGCCGCGCGTTGATGACGTCACCAGGGGACTTAATTGCGCAATAAATAATTTAGTCTTTTCGTTTAGTTTAAAAATCGCAATTAAACTTCTAAAATTCATATCTTTTGAATCCGAGCTCCGTTTTAGCCCATTCAAATTTCATTAAATCCATAAAAATGTCAAGAATCCATTGAAAATACTTTCCAGTGCTGTTTCAGTAGACTTTTTGGGTGTTTATTGAGTGCTTTGTTTGTCGTGTAGATCCCGAGTTTTCCGGCGATCCCGTTCTCTTCGAAGTAGTCGCCGAGGTTCCTCGGTCTCCGAGCAAGGCAAGTCATACCTTACATTGACCATATTGTACCTATTTTATGTAAATACCTCTTTTCGTTCAAATTATGCATATGTTTTAGAATGTCATTTCATGGGATGTTTATACCTATTGCACTCAACCATAAGATTGTTTACCTTATACCATTGATAACCTGGGGTTCAATGTGACTAGATGATAGCTTAAGGTTTGCTTAGTTATGCTTAGTGCAACTAGCTTAAGGAATCTGTATTATCAATAACATCGATTTGTGTACCTCGGCTGATGCCTGGACGAGGGTGTAATGCACAAATTAGCTGCAGAAATTCTGGTGTGAATTTCTGGGCGTGACAAGACGTCATTGAGAGCCGGGCGCTGTTGATTATCCTCCTGCGACATCGGCTCGAGCGAGACGATGGCATACTCCTCATGCTCTCGCGGGGGTTCCCCTCCAAGAGCAACCCTACCCCGCACTGGGTGATTCCACCCATGATCAACCTGGAGGCCGTTGATAAGAAAAGGCCTGGGATTAATCGGGAAGTTGGCCATGTGAGAGTCTTGCGAGATTGAGGTGACGTCGGTCGGTGAAGGATTGTAGGGTTTTTCTTGGAGCTTGGAACTAAGATTTGGAAGAAGGTGATGCTAAGATTGGGATTGTTGCGGTGGAAGGGGGAGAGTAGTAGGGAGTTCCTGTTCTTGGTTGCAGGGCAGGTGGGCGCGAGAAACGAGGGCGACATCTGTTGGTTTCCAAGTATCAACTTTTGGAGTCTAGAGGAGACTGGGCTTGACACGAGTTGCTCTTGTGGCAGAGTAGGTGTGAACTGGGGCTGAGGAAAGTTTCGGTTGCCAAACCAAGCAAGGGGTGGAACGAGTACATGACATGCAACGCTTGAGAGTGTGGTTGAAATTTGAGCAACGTCGGCAACGAGTTTTCCCCGGGCAGTTAAAACTGAGGCGACCTGGATTGAGACAGGAGGAACAAAGCCCGAAAACCGGGGATATGGATGCGGAGGAGTGGGCTACCAAAGATTTCAAAGCAACCGGATTGGCGCTTCGCACGACGCCTTGAATGCAAGTATGGCTCTGAGGGACAGATGACCGTTTCAAGCAGGAATGAAGAACTCGCTCTCCTTCCTCTTTCTTGGAAAGCATGGTCGTTTTGCAAAAAACCAGATTTCCAGGTATCGAGCTAGGATTTAAACTGAGAGGAACAGAGAAAGCACCAAAGGAAATGAACTCCTTCTTGGCAGACTTCTTGATTGGAGAAAGAATCAAATTCATTGCAAAGGAGACTGTCTTAGCATTTTTAAGGGCTTTCTTTCTCAAACTCTTAGAGATGAGTTTAGTCCATTCCTTTTCTTGCTCAATCTCCCAGATACGTTTGTCACGTTCCCAATGGGGAGTGTCATTGTTCCACAGATGAAAATAGCAGTCAAACAAGGCAGTGGTAACACGGCAAAGCTTGTAAATATGAAAACCAACTTTCTTAGAGAACACCGAGAAATAAAAGTGATTGTTGCTCAAGAATGTAACATGGAAATCATTGGCTCTGCCACCCAGGCAAGATTGAAGGGCCAAAGCGACCGAATCATTCGAAAGGCGAAAGAGATAGCGATGGAAAGTGACAAGCAGAAACAACGATCCAGAAGGCGAAGGCAGAGGATGATGTACCGATGATCTGAAGAGATGGCGAACCTCCTCTTAAAAGACCAGACCCCGATCAAAGTCAAGCCTGTCAGCAAAATCTGAGGTAGATCTCATAGCCAGCAATGGAGTGCCAGGCAATCACCGGAGGTAGACATCTTCAGCTGCAACGGTGGACGAGAAAATAGAGCAGCGGCTGGGAGAAGTGGTGTGATCGGCGGGAGATGGTGAGGGAGCTCAATTCGTTACAGTGATATCTTGGGCCTTTGGTCCATGATGTTTACATTATTATTTTAAAGTATTAAATATAGATTATTTACAAAGTTCATTCATAATCAGTGAATTATTCGTGAAACGAATCTAATGAGCGTAATTACGTCATGATTTGACGATGTGATGCTATAGTAAATATTTGCTAATCATGAATTAATTAAGCTTAGATTCGTCTCGCGAATAATCCATTAATTCTGCAATAATTTTTATGATTAATTCACTTTAATTTAAATTGATGTTCGAATATTCGATGTGATACAGACTAAATATGATCTAAAATTTACTCCATGGAATCGACCACCTTTGCCTCGTGCCTGAACGCCCTCCTTTCGGGGACAAAATCATATCCCCGAGCGACAACTAAACTGGGACGGAGTGAGTACCTTTAAATCTCGTATCAGTTTTGTTTATCACAGGACCAAGAGAGTAGACTGGAGGGCACTGGGCACGCGTCGTGGTGCTTCGCCGATTGTCCCGTGAGACGGTGAGAGCTAATGAGCACGGCCAACCATGCCCCGCCACAACGCACGACACGCAGCCGGGTGCGCCGCACACCGAAACGACCTAACTAAACTCTAAACTAGGCGCGACACGCAAAGCTGCCCCCAGAACACCGCACTTGGACGCAGGTGCTCGCAGAAAATTGCTGCGAAAAATGCAATATCGTACTCCACTGACAGAGGTATCCCACGAGCAAATTTATCACGAGTATTCCTTTGGATTGAGATAACCCTGCCATCCCCGTCGGAACTCGGAAACCAGCCACCAACCCGAGGCGACGGAAAATCAATAAAGAAGTCCCCGACAGGTGGGCCCCGGCCGTCGGTCGGTTAGCCCGTCCACCTCCCGCACTCACCACCCGCACCAGCGCACCAGATCGGTGATGTGCTACCGCCACCGCCTTCACCACACGGTTCTCTCTACCACACCGACACGCACACCCAGCAAATCTCCCGCTCAGAAAAAAAAAGACGCGCTTACCAGCCACAGCGCCGCGCCTCTCTCTCTGTCCTTTTAACTCGCCACGAGGAGTAGCCGCGACCAGTCGACCACACCGAACCCGCACACCACCTCACGCGCGGCAGCAGCAGCAATGGCGTCCATCGTCGTGCTCGTCTCCGTCCTCCTCCTCGACGTCATCGCCTTCGGCCTCGCCGTCGCCGCCGAGCAGCGCCGCAGCAAGGCAAGCCCTCCTCCCACTCATCCTTCCGTCTCCTACCTCGGAGTCGTCTGCTGACGGGCTGGTTGCTTTTGCAGGCGACGGTGACGCCCGACATGGCCAAGGAGTATGATTACTGCGTCTACGACTCCGACATCGCCACCGGCTACGGCGTCGGCGCGCTCCTCCTCCTCGCCGCCGCGCAGGTCGTCGTCATGCTCGCCAGCAAGTGCTTCTGCTGCGGCCGCGGCCTCAAGCCCGGTGGATCCCGCGCCTGCGCCCTCATCCTCTTCCTCTTCGCATGGTAACCATCACTCCGCTTGCTACTTGCTGCTACTTGAATGAATGCTTCACCACATTAACCAAACAACAAATGCTTGCCTTTTTTTTCTGTTCCTATTTTGAGATCTCGCCTCTTCATTGCTTCCTTCTGGATCTGGGCAGCCGGTAGTTTAATCTCCGCGGTAATTTGTAGCTAGATCTACCACTTGTGGTTTGAGCTCAGAACGCGGAGCTTCAGTTCAGATCCGGTTGTTGGTGGGCAATTAATGGGAATGGGATCTAGTGGTTTGAGCTGATCTGGTGCAGCAAATGCTGCACTTTGAGTGTGCTATTAGTGATGGGAGGATCTATTACTGGATGATTTATTTGTGCTGGATTGGCAATTAATTTAGAGCTCAGAACCATTTTGCTTCAGTGGGTTGGCTTTTTGAGCTGTTCTGCTCATTCACTACCTAACCAGTATAATTTTAGTCCAAAAGAACTGAGCATCAGTTCGTGCAGCTGTTATTCAGATGCAAAGTCCTTCAGGTTTATAAGGTGAAATATCTCTTTCATGCTAACCAAAAATATATTTTAAGCACATGACTACTGCCTCTTTCCGCTGATTGTTGGTGAAGGGTCAAATTGAATTGTGCCATACTCAAAGTGGTGATTTGTTGCTAACCAAAAAAATATTATAAGGAAATTAGTACTACTATTTTTTTCAGCTCACATAGGAGGCAGCTTTCACTTTATGGCAGTTCCTATGTCACAAAAGCTAAACAGTTAAAACTGAAGAGTGGGGCAGACTTGTTCACTTTTCTTAGCTGTGCTTTTGCATTTCATTAGTCTCGCGGAAGCTCTGTATACAATTCAACACTTCTTTTCTGGGATTTTAATATAGTACCTCCCATTCAAGAATCTATCCTTTCAAAGTTGCAATAGTTTACTTGAACAAGTGGTAGATCTACTGGACTTCTACAGGAGTGACTGCATATGTTTAACTGCTACTCCTAAATTAGTGACTGCATATGTCCAACTGCCTCAACTTTACTTGCCCCACAAAGCGCAAAGTGCTTATCACTGGTTGCTTTGTACTACTAGGATTTACCAGTTGAACTAGTGTTCCTACAGCACGTGCACACTTGCACTAAATAATATTTAATTTTTAATTTAACATTACGCAGATGTTTATAACAACTATTTTGTCTTGTTCCGTGGGTGGTACCTGTGCTATTATAGCCCATTGACTTTAAATAAAGTAATGAGACCATGTTACCTGGCCTGACACAGCTCACTATACAAGTTTTGTGGGATCAGAGGGAGTAGTATTTAATAGTAGCCATACACTTGTTATCTTTTTACAAATTATAATTGATTTGTGCTGTTTCTTTAATGAATTGTTAAATTAATTAACTCGGTTATATGGTCTTTCCTGAAATCAACAATTGGGATATCCCAAAAAGTTCTGAGGTCAACATCAATTGAAAGCTTGCTTTCTTGGTGTCCTTGGCTAGCCAAACCTTCATATAGTGTACACCTTGTGAGCGGACTTCTAGTTAGTTATGCGCCTGTTTGTTGCTGCATGCACGCACGCGCTCAGCCTGAAGACTGCTTCCTCCTCGTGCATGCAACGGCCACAGTAGCATGCAGGATATGCGCGAGCCTTCTGTTGTTTGTTATCGCGTGCGCTCTCCGCGGCTGATTCTGTTAGCTAGCCCGCGTCATGCGCATGTACTCAAGTGTATGTACCGCTATATATTTCAGCGGTTCGGCTGTGAATACAACGAGCAATACTTTCTCGCATCTTCTTTGCACTCACATGGTATCAGCTTCCTCTCGATCCTCTATGCTGTCTGGCTCCTCGTCCAACGGCGAAACCACTTCTCCTGGCAACCGCGGCGGCGCCGTCAATCCTTTCCATGCGCCGTCATTTCCCACCTCTCCTGCTTCCTCGATTCAGCTCGTCAACATCTGGTCTCACATCCCCGACGTCCTCAGCTTCTCCGACTCCAACTACACCGAATGGAGCACCTTCTTCGAGCTCACGTTCCGGCGATTAGGTATTCTCGACCACGTTGATGGCTTCGTCGATGCCCAACAACGCTCGCTCGATGCCGAATGGCTCCAAATCAACCACTGCATAGTATCCTGGCTCTACACCACCATCGCCAAGGATATTCGCGACAAGGTTCTTCAACGCAACACCATCGCGCACTCTTTGTGGCTTCAGATCAAAAACCTCTTCCTCAACAACTCCATGCAACACGCCACCTTCGCGCTCTAGGACCTCCACACCTTGTATCAAGGTGATCTCTCTATCACCGAGTACAGCGGCCGCATGAAGCGGCTCGCCAACACGCTGCGTGACGTCGGCCATCCAATCACTGACTCCGCCCTCGTCGCCAATCTCCTCCGCAGACTGAATCCAAAATTTGGCTCCGTGGCCGCCGATTTGACGATCAAGGATCCTCCTCCCACTTTCCTATTTGCCCGTTCCTTTCTTCTCGCAGGATGAAAAGCGCCAAGAACGAGCTCATGTGATGGCCAAGAAGATGGCTCTCTCACCACCGGCTCGGTTCTCCTTCCACGTCGTCGCACTTTGCGTCACAAGCTCACGTCGCCGCGACCCTTCGTTCCGCGCCCGCCGCGGAAGAATGCAAGCAGCTCGCCGCCGTGCTCAATGCGCCCGCGCGCCGACCTCCGCCACCCAATGACACATTCGCCCTCGCCACACCGGACATCCTCTTACAACCCTTGGATCGGCGTCGCCCAAGCTTGGCCGCTCTCCACGTCCCCGCCGTGGCGTCCGTCTCCACAAGCGGCGTCCTCGGTCCACGTCCGTCGTCGCGGCCCGCAAGCTTTCTTTTCCATGACTCCGCCCGCGCTTCCGCGCCGCTGCCAACTACGGCGCCGACCTCCCCGACAACTCCATCACCGATTCAAGCTCTTCAGGCACAACAAACCAATCCCGCCAATACTCGGACGGCGATTGGTTCCTCGACACCGGCGCCACCAACCACATGTCCGCTACCTCCAGTATCTCTCGACTCTCACCACTTTCTCCCATCTCTCCCACACGTCGTTGTCGGCGACGACACTCACTTGCCGGTCACTCACAGCGGCCACCTCTAGCTTCCCACGGCTACTTCACCGCTTGTTCTTCGTCACGTCCTCGTGTGCCCTTCTCTCATTAAGAACTTAAATCTCTGTTCGTCGCACTAACCCGGGACAACTGTCACCGTCGAATTTGACGACCTCGGTTTTTCAATCAAGGATCGCAGAACGCGGACGGTTCTTCTCCGTGTGACTCCACCAGCGATCTCTACCCGCTGAGCTCCACCACCGTTGACTCTTCTACATTGCTTCATGCCTCCACTAGCAGATCCCTCTGGCACGCCCGACTCGGCCACCTCAGTTCCTCGTCGCTCTCCAAGCTCGGCGATCGTCTTCGCTTCTCTCGCGTCCACGCCAACAACCACGTCTGCCACGCCTGTTAACTCGGCAAGCACGTCCGTCATCCATTTCAGCGATCCACCACCATTGTAGCTGCCCTGTTTCACCTCCTGCATCTTGATGTTTGGACATCGCCCATCAGCAGCAACTCTGGTTACTCATATTACTTAATCGTTCTCGACGATGCTTCTCACTTTGTCTGGTCATTCCCTCTTCGCAATAAATCTAATGTTCTCGCAACGTTCATTTGTTTTCATGCTTATGCACAAACTCAATTTGGCGTCCCCATTCGTGCTATCCGACAGACAACGGCGGCAAGTTCGTTAGTGACGCCTTCCGTGCCTTTACTCAGTCCCACGGCATTATTCACCGCCTCACGTGCCCTCACACCTCGTCGCAAAATGGCCGTGCTGAACGCATGCTCCGTTCTCTCCACGACAGCATCCGTGCCTTGCTATTTCACTCCTACGTCCCTCCTCGCTTCTGGCCCGACGCTTTGTCCACCGCCACACACACCATGAATCTTCGCCCGTGCCGTTCGCGTGCCAACTTCACCCACACCAGCTCTACGGCCGCCCGTCGTATGACCATCTCCGCACCTTTGGTCGCCTCTGTTACCCCAATCTCGTGCACTCGGCTTCTCACAAACTTGCCCCGCTCGGCTGCGTGCGTTTTCTTGGGCTATCCTGGACACAAAAGGATACAAATGTTATAACCCCTGGACTCGCCGTGTCATCGTCTCTCGACATGTCGTTTTCGATGAGTTCTCTTTTCCGTTTCAGGATACCTTGCCGGACTGCGCGCTTGCTCCGTCGCCCTCGACATCCGACATTCAGTATGTTCCTATCACCCTGGCTCCCCGACAACCCACCCCACGGCGCTGCACTCCACCACAACCGCCCGCATCCACCCCGGCCACCGTGGCTACCCTGTCCGCATCCTCTTCAAGCTCCCCCACAACAAACCATGGCAACTCAGCATCCACCCCCACGCCGCCCCTCTCTCCCTTCGCACGCCTCATATGCGCACCTGCTCCCAGGCAGGCATCTTCCGCCCCAACCCGCGCTACGCACATCTCTCCACCACCACGTCGCCACTGCCACCACCGCCTATCCCTACCAGCGTCCGCACCGCGCTCCGCGATCCAGCTTGGTGCGTGGCGATGCAGGACGAGTTCGACGCCCTTCTCCGCAACCGGACCTGGCAACTGGTCCCCGTCCTCCTCGTGCCAATGTCATCTCCGGCAAATGGATCTCCAAGAACAAACTCAACCTTGACGGCACCCTTGAACGCCACAAAGCCCGCTGGGTCGTTCGTGGTTTTCATCAGCGCCCCGGCATCGATTTCGATCGAACGTTCTCCCCCGTTGTGAAACCGGCCACCGTACGCGTCGTCCTCACGCTCGCTGCATCGCATGGATGGCCGGTGCACCAGTTGGATGTCACGAACGCGTTCCTCCATAGCGACCTCACCGAACGGGTCTATTGCAAATAGCCCGCTGGCTTCCTCGACAGCAGCCGACCCAACGACGTAGACCTCTCCAAGTCCCTCTACGGCTTGCGCCAGGCCCCTCGCGCCTGGTATCTCCGCTTCACTGCGCACCTTCACACCATCGGCTTCCGTCCCACCGGCTCAGACTCCTCTTTGTTTGTCTACCTCCGTGGTTCGGATGTCGCCTGGCTTCTCCTCTACGTCGACGACATCGTCCTCACCGCATCGACCATGCGCCTTCTACGTGAGCTCATCGGCCATCTACATTTCGCGTTCACTATGAAGGACCTCGGCCCGCTTGCCTTCTTCCTTGGCGTACAGGTGCATCGCTCCTCTGACGGCTTTTTTCTTCATCAACGACAGTACGCTGAAGACATATTGGATCGTGCCGGCATGTCCAACTGCAAGCCTGCGGCAACGCCAGTCGACACCTCTCCCAAAGTCTCTTCGGCCACCGGCAAACCCTTCTTCGACGCCATGCACTATTGCAGCATCGCTGGCGCTCTCCAGTATTTGACGATGACCCGCCCCGACATTGCCTACGCCGTGCACCAGATATGTCTTCAGATGCACACACCCTACGACGTCCACTGGAATTTGGTGAAACGCGTTCTCCGCTACGTTCGTGGCACCATCGAGTTCGGCATCACTCTCCGGCGCTCTTCCTCAACAACCTTGCAGGCATACAGCGATGCAGATTGGGCTGGCTGCCCGGATACGCGACGGTCCACCTCTGGCTACTGTGTCTTCCTCGGTGACGCCATCATCTTGTGGTCCTCCAAGCGCCAAACCGTCGTCTTGCGTTCCAGTGCTGAACCGGAGTATCGCTGCGTCGCCAACGCCGCAGCTGAACTCTGTGGGCTTTGCAGCCTCGTCGGCGAGCTGTCCGTCGCAGTTAACAAAGCCAGTATCATTTTTTGCGACAATGTCTCTGCGGTATATCTCGCCGACAACCCTGTACATCATCGCCGAACCAAGCATGTCGAGCTCGACATCCACTTCATCCGCGAGAAGACAGCGCTTGGCCAGCTTCGTGTTCTCCACGTTCCTACTTCACGCCAGTTCGCTGATGTCATGACCGAGGGCCTGCCGAAATCTCTCTTTAGCGAGTTTCGGGACAATCTCTGCGTCTCTGCACCGACAGCTACGATTGAAGGGGGGTGTGAGCGGACTTCTAGTTAGTTATGCGCCTGTTTGTTGCTGCATGCACGCACGTGCTCAGCCTGAAGACTGCTTCCTCGTACATGCAACGGCCACAGTAGCATGCAGGATATGCACGAGTCTTCTGTTGTTTGTTATCGCGCGCGCTCTCCGCGGCTGATTCTGTTAGCTAGCCCGCGTCATGCGCATGTACTCAAGTGTATGTACTGCTATATGTTTCAGCGATTCGGCTGTGAATACAACGAGCAATACTTTCTCGCATCTTCTTTGCACTCTCACACACCTGTCATATAGTCTACAGCCAAATGTCATCAAATCTAATTTGCTCATCTTGCTGATTTGAGCGGTGCTTGTTGTGTCCATCACTACATATACTTAAACCAGAACTGCATGTCCATCAGATTCTAGGTGTTCCAATATTAACAGATGTTTCAACACCTACTCCCCCCGTCTCACAAAAAAACCAATCTAGGATTAGATTTGACATAATCTAGTACAAAGAACATGGACAGAAGCCTGTGCAAGTAATCCAATCCTAGGTTGGTTTTTCGTGGGACGGAGGGAGTATGGTTTAAAGATGTTCTGATATGCAACTGTGCATCCATTCAACAGTTTTCTTTATATTCCCTTTTCCCGGTGCTTCATGTTCTAATCATTAGCATATGTTTATTGGTTTTTGATTGACCAAAGTACATAGGGTAAATGGTTTAGTTTTGCTTCTCATTTCTGCATTTATTTGAATTTAATTATACTGCCTCAATCTGTAATATGGAAAAATAGAGTATATGCCAACTAATAAGTCAAATCAAATGTACTTCCCTTAAAATGTTTAGTCAATAAGATGTTTTCTGATCGTTGGCAGGTTGACCTTCCTCATTGCTGAGGCATGCTTGATGGCCGGATCCATCCGGAATGCGTACCACACCCGGTACAGGGGGATCTTCGGTGGCGACCCGCTCTCCTGCGAGACTGTGCGCAAGGGTGTCTTTGCTGCTGGTGCGGCCTTCACCTTCTTCACAGCCATCCTCAGCGAATTCTACTACATTAGCTACTCCAAGTCCCGCGATGCTGCTGGGGGTGCCCCGTACGGTGGCTCCAACATTGGCATGGGCACTTACAGTTGAAAGGAGCTTGCTGAAGAGGATGATCCGGTCCTTGAGTTTGTTGGATTCAAGGTGGAGCATGTGGTCGTGGAGTGGTTAACATTACCTTAGTTACGGTGTAATTGGTTGGGGTTTACTATCCCGTTAGGTTTTATGAGATTGCTTGGTTGGGTTGTACACTATTCGGATTATTGGATTGGATTCTGAGCATGGAATACATATATCCTAGTATCATGATGTACTATTGCCTGTTGATATGGTCATCTCTACTGCTTGATGTAATCCGTCTCTAGATCTTCACTAATACGCGAGATGCTGGTGAAATGGAGGTAGAATGTTAACTGTTATGTCGTGTTTTATTAGTGGATTTCACGCACACATTGAGTTATACTTGTGTGATTGGTCGAAGTAAAGCTCCGCAGATTCCGTTTTATGTCTATCTAAACAAAAGGACGTTCTTTGATAATTATCAAAAAAAAAGTACAAACGCATTTGAAGAAATAGATTGGGAAGCATCGAACCCTTGAAGGGCCGCACCTTTGTTAATATATTGCGAGAACAGTCCACTGTGGCGCTTTACAATGTATATAGATCGGTCCTTAAATGATCGCTAGTCTTTGCTAGACAATCGGGATAGAACCGTGTATATGAGATAAGGATACCATCACGTGATAACAAATTATAACAACTTATCTCTAAGAAAGGATAGAATCACTTTATCTAACATCCTTCCTCAATCACAACTTTCTTAAGCTGAGATTGTATTTTAAATTTTCTTGCTGTCTAACTGGAAGAGACATTAGTAAAGCCATTAGCCACTTGATTTGCAGTAGATACTGTCAAAGATAGTATATACATTCTATATTTGGTAGGGAATATGTAGCATGTACTCCTGTCACCTTCCATCCTTGTACAGCTGTCTGATTATATATTGATCGGCCAGACACCATTAGTGCCTTGCGCTGCGCACTATCTCTTTCTCTATTTGCTTACATTTACATGGTATCAGAGCACTCAATCCTCTTCTGCTTCCGCTGCTTCTTATGGCCGATCTTCCGTCATACGAGATGTCGCACGACACCTCCGTTGTTCCTGCTTCCGATGACGCTGCAGCAGCCGCGCGCGCAGCACTGGCTGCCGCGGCTGCAAACGTGCCGATCGTCCAAAACCTTGCAGCGCCCATGCAAGGATCTCCTGCTCCTTTGGCTGCCGCCCTCAGCGTGGCAAGCGTCAAGACGCATGTGCCGATTGTCCTCGACATGAAAAATCGGAACTACACCAAGTGGAGAACCTTCTTCGTCGCCTTCCTTGGAAAGTTCAATCTTCTTCCCCACATGCATGGTCCTGTTCCTTCCGATGTCAGCATAGGAATGTGGGCGCAGGACGACTTTGCTGTCCTCACCGCTCTCTACGCTCCATAGCCAACGACGTCCTCGACATCGTCATGGAGCCACTATGGAGAAACGGTTTTTCCATGCAGGCCGAAAGGCATCTTCCCGTGCGGAAGGCCCGCCCGCATGCGCGAAAAGGTCTGTGAAAAGTTCATTTCCGCGTGCGGACGGCCCAACCGCACGAAAAGATCGATTATCCCGTGCGGTCGACTTAAGCGGCCCGCACGGAAAGATAGATTATCCCGTGCGGGCCGCTTAGCAGACCGCACGGGAAGATCGATCTTCCCGTGCGGTCTGCTAAGCGGCCCGCACGGGATAATCTATCTTTCCGTGCGGGCCGCTTAAGTCGACCGCACGAGAAGATGGTCGTGCCCATTATTTTATGTACAACGTTCGTGAGCTAGTCATTGTCCTCTCTCTCTCCTCTCCTCTCCGTCTCCCTCTCCTCTCTCTCAGTAATGTTAAATGGGTCAATATATATATTTTTCGCGCACGAGAAAAAAAGCCATTTAATATTATTTTCTTATAAAAGATATATATAACACAGATCGATCATGCGTAATGTATATATATCAAGCTAGTTTCGTCTCGCAAATTAACATAAGTCTAGCTAGAAACAAATTTACAAATTATTTAATGACGGTGCTCTTTTTCCCACTCCCTAAGTCGTCTGAATTTATCGTTCGTCGCCAGCTCGCTCTCCGGATCATAGAAATCGTCCAAATGGTTGCAGACATCGCGACGGATGAAGCGGCAAAGATCTGCAACCAAGTTAAGCATGGTTCTATCGTCGAACCGGTTCGCTACAATTGGAACTTCCGTGATCTGTTTAAGAAAAAAACAATACACATATATATACAATTAGAAAAATTATACAAGATCGATAACATGTAGAAAGATATATTTCTATGATGAACTTACTTTTTCAAACTTAGTAGTGTATAATCCCGTAGATTATGAGCATCTCACACACGTATTTCTCGCAAAGGTTAGTGCCTGGTGGTTGCTTATAACAACTTGTGAAATTTGTGAACGAATCGACTAGACAGTTGTAATATGGTGTATATAAGAGGTGTACATGTGAGCATAATGTTTACCCTAAAAGAAAGATGATCGAAAAGCGAGAATCAGTTGTGATTTTGAATCACCTTTCACATCAGAAGAAAATCATAAGTCTATAGCTAGCCTATGTATGCATGTGATAAACTGACAGTCATCTCATTCTCTGATGGCTCCCCTGTGCCTACTAAGGTGTGCTTTCTCTGTTTTCGGCAGCATTAATATTCAAGTTTTCGTTGCTAATGTCTTCGGCCGAATTCTTGTGAATTGCCATATCTTGATCGACGCCTTCTTCCTGCCTTCTTCACCGATCTTGGTCTGTTCAACATGTCATGATCAATCGTAGTAGCCTTCTTCACCGATCTTGGTCTCTTCAACATGTCACGATCCGATCTTGGTCTTTTTTCTTGCTCTTCTCCCTTTGTTTCATACTCTTTCTGTATTGCTCTTTCTTATAGTACGGCGTAATAGTACTCGTGTATCTCCATCAAACCGGGTGTCATGGATGACCGCTTTCATGCATGCAAGGAGGATGCTAAATTTTCCTGGGTCGGGCACTTGATTTTACACCCAATTATTCTTTTGGGAAGCGGTCATGCCTCGTTGATTCCCAATGATGTCATTGGGTGTAAAATCAAGTGCCCCGACCTAGGAAAATTTAGCATCCTCCTTGCATGCATGAAAACGGTCATCCATGACTCTCGGCTTGATGGAGATATACGAGTACTTCGCTACGCCGTACTCTAAGAAAGAGCAATACAAAAAGATTATGAAACAAAGGAGAAGAGAAAGAAAAAGACCAAGATCGAAGCGTGACTTGTTCAATGTACCAAGACGGTGAAGAAGGCTACTACGATGGATCATTACATGTTGAAAAGACCAAGATCAGTAAAGAAGGCAGGAAAAAGGCGTCGGGCAAGATATGGCAATTCACGAGAATTCGACCGAAGACATTAGCAACGAGAACTTAAACATTAATGTTTCCAAAAACAGAGAAAGCACACCTCTAAATCACGGGGAGTCATCACGGAATGAGGTGGCTGTCATATTTTTATCACAATCTATATATGTAAAAGAGAAGAAAAATAAAAAAATATATTTCTTTCCTTCTTCTTCTCTTTAGTAGAGATGAGAGATAAAAATACATATGTTTGCCAATTTTATCCGTGAGAAGAGGTGAGATAGGGGGAGGAGAAGAGATGAGAGATGAGAGACCGAGGAGAGAGGGAGATTAGATTTGTAGGTCATTCGGTAGGGTGGGTATATGTGTTTGAAAATTTAAAAATCTAACCTAAAATCTAAAATTCATCAAAAATATTCACATGAACTAATCTCCACGAACGAACGAACACTCGTTCGTTCGCTCGTCCGTTCGTCCGCGCGTTCACATCAACAACCGACCGAACGAACGATCGTACACTCGTTCATTCGCTCGTCCGTCCGTGCGTTCACATCAACGACCGAATGCTCGTTCGTTCACTCGTCCGTCCACGAACGAACGAACGCTCGTTCGCTCGTCCGTTCACGTCCATCTTTAAAAAAACAATTCACTTCAACTCTTTCACATGAAAAAAATTCATCAACAAAATTCATCAAATATATAACAGTCCATTTTACATTTCCATCAAAATTAACTATAGTTCCATCAAATAAATAATAGTCCATTTTACTAATTATCATCCCAAATTAAAGGAAGATTTCATCACTTGTGAAGTAACAAACACTAGTCTCACTAGTCTCTTAATGTACATCAAATATATAACAAACACTGCCTGTCACTCTAGTCTCACTAGTCATCACTTGTTTTACTTCATCAAATATATAACAGTCCATTTCACTTATATAACAGTCCATTTCACATGTTCTCTTAATGTACTCACTAGTCTCTTATCTAAAATATGTCCCAACAAAAATGTCAAGGTCCTATGCAAGAGCAGAGAGAAATCTAGTGTCCTCCGCAAGTTGAAAAAAAAAAGGATAGATAGCACTATCTACTTATTGGGAACATTAACATGAATTTATCATTTTAGACCCATTAGTTGATTGAAGATTTTGAGATAGGTATAACTATGATTCTTTTAAAAAATAACAATATTCAAAATAGCCTATTTCAGATTTGTTAAAAATAAAAGACTTAGCTCGAGGAGACAAATCATAAGAGATTAAGACTTAGCTTCGAGGAGACAAATCATAAAAGACTTAGCTTCGAGCGGCTGGCGACGGTTGGTGTCACAGCCCGATTTTCATTCGGGAATAAAAATCATTTAATAAATTATTTTCTAGAAATTGAATAAAAAGAAAAAGAAAGTAAATCAAGTGAAACTATTAAGAAAATTAAAATTTCCTTTAAAAATCATGGCTGGAAATATTTTTAGAATATTCTCCATGCCCTAAAATACTCTCTGAAATTTTTCGTGAAATTTTGGAGCTCCAGAAATAATTTTAATAATATAAAGAACACTTCAATAATTATTTAAATAAATAAATTAAACTTTAAATGAGCTGAAGATATTTTTATTAAATACTTTGGGTGTTCATATATTTTCAAGATTTTTCTTGGAATTATTTGGGCATTGAAAATATTTATAAGAATTAAAGGATATTTGGACCAAAAGTCTATATTCCCTCCCTGCTACAGTACCGTCTTCACCCTCCAACTCATGCTACAGTGCCGAACAGTACCCGAAAACTGTGGCTTTGTTTCCTCCATCAAATCCGGCCCAATCCTTTGCCCAAATCAAAAATTAGTTGCGGGAACGGATTCCTCTCGATCCCCTCTACGTTTTCCCCAATAAATCCCCCTAAATCCCGTGCTAAATTGCGCGAATTTTGGCCCCGTTCTTATTCCGACGAACTCGGGATGAACTCCAATTTTCCCATCGCGAAACTCCGTCGTTTGCATCCGATCTCTCCCTCCCAAGCCTATATAAAGGACCCCCTAGGCCTCCTCCCCGGTTTCCCCTTTTTTCCCGAGCTTTTCCGTGCTCTAGCCACCTCCCCTCGAGATCAATCTCTATCCGTCGCCGGCCATCTTTTCAGCCGCCCTAGCCGCGTCTCGCTGTCCCCGGACAGCGCCGTCGCCTCCCTCGGCACCGCAGAAGGGAGGGGAAGCCCGTCCTCCACCTCTCCTCCGCCAAACACCGCTGGAAGGCCGTCGTCGCTGTGAAGCCCGTGCGTGGCCGTCTCCGTTCAACTCCAGCCGCGCCGCGTCGTCGTCTCGGTCGACGCCGCACCACGCCGTTGCCATTCTCGGCACAGCAGTGGCCGCGCGAAGCCCGTCCTCCACCTCCCCTTCGCCGTAGGTCGCCGAAACACCGCCATCGCTGTGGACCCGACCTCGTCGCCGTTTGAAGCTCGCCACCGGCCTCTCCCTTCGTCGTCCGCCCTCGCGTAAGTGCAGGTAAGGAGCGCCTCATCGTTCTCTACCCATTTATGCACTTTGTTTTTGTTGTTGTACAGCCGTTCTTCGGCAACCTTTGTTGTCATGTTTGTTGGCTGGTATGTTCATACGGCTATCACATCATCGTCTCGTCAGTGCCACATTATCTCTTTGTCCTGCGTGGTTGAGTTCATGGCCGCCACCTTAGCACCGTGTCAACTTCTTTGTGCCACATGTCTGCTGATGTGTATCCATCCCAGCCCTAAACCAGTCAAATCTTGGTCAGCTTAATCCAAGCCGTTCATCCTTATAGATTCATTCGGTTTAATTTGAGCCACTCATCCTTTGTTCCCAGTTCAATCCTAGCTGCCCAAATCCTTGTGATTCCGTGGACTGATCGGAGCTGATGTCTTAAACATCCTTTTCCAGTTCAAAATTAATTAATAATTACGTAATAAATCGTTTTAATTTTCAGAATTCATTTAAATGGTCCAAAACTTCTAAAATTCATATCTAATTCATACGAACTCCAAATTGGACCATTCAAATTACAAAATTTATCTAAAATTAAGCTCTACATGTTTGTTTACTTTTTATGTACTGTTATTTGGTTTTTATTAGGTTTTTTCCTTGTTTTGCGTGCCAGAGTGTAGATTCCGCCGTTTCCGGAGTTTGCGCTCGCGAGGGAAAGAGCGCAGAAGTTTGCTTGAAGATGCAAGGCAAGTCACACTTCCCTTGAAGCATATTGATCCTATTTTTATAAATGTTTTATGTTTACAAATAAAATTGCATTGCTTTGCTAATTACATGGAATGATGGAATACCTATCTGCTTAATTGTGCCTTATTTACTTGTTATTCGTGGATTGTTAACCTTGGGTGTTATTTGACTAGCTTTAGTCACTGATGTTGATTCTAGCTAGAATTATATGCTTAGCCATGCTTAATTACCACTAGCTCACTAAATGGGATAATTACACTATTTATTCTAATCTCTGATGAGCTGCAAGCTCGATACACCTGACCATGTCTTATTGGTCATAATTATCTCATCTAAACTGTGACTTAATGGTGGGCCGTGGGTGCATGGTTTTGATGGTCGCACCCATGGCAATTAAGGACCGGTTCATGGGAAACCCGGAAGACATACCGTGCAAACCACAAGCGAATGAGCAACTACTGGATCCGTAGTATAGCTTTCCTCTGGCCGACGTACCCTAGTGAGGGTGGGCGTGATGGAGTTGGGTCGGCCCCGGTTTTATGGGTTGATCGGCTGCCGGATTCACCGTGGCACGAGACGGGGCTGCCCGCTGCCCTGCGAGGAGTGGGAGCGAAACCTTGGTGTGGTATCGCTTGGTTAGAGGGAGTTATGCAAAAGGTCTTGTCATGATTTCCCCCTTTGCAGTATCATGGTGGTACTTCGGGGCATGGTAACATGTGTGGAATTGTGTCTTGTGGGTAAAGTTGTGCACCTCGATCGAGTAAAACTATTCGAATAGCCGTGCCCGCGGTTATGGGCGATTGACCGATTCACTATGATTAGTCCCACTCCGAATAATTTGATTTAATGGAACCGGTTTAGTTCAGGTGGAATGGTTGGGTCTGTCAACGTGGGGATAACGTTGTTCAGTGAAAGATTAATATTGCCTTAATTACTCAACTGTTTTACTATTTTCAAATAATTAAATGTTTGTAAACCGTATTTATGCAAAATAGCCCAAGCCACTCTTGTCTCCCCTTGCACGTCTGCATTTCTCGGTGTGGCTTGTTGAGTACGGTGGTTGTACTCAGTCTTGCGATTTTCCCCCTTTCAGAAGTGTAGTGCTTCTGATGTGAAGATGGAGTTAGAAGACCAAGGCTCAGACCCTAGTTGAGTTTGCCTGTGGAGTGGAGCTGAAAGCCCCGCTAGTGTCATCTTTCTTTTCCGCTGCACTTTTTGGGTGTGAGGACTAAGTGCCTCTTTAGTAAGTATTTGTATTTTATGCTTTGTTTTTTTACGTTTGGATCTGTGTATTAATTTGTCATTTTATGTACCCTGGTTGATTCCTGGACAGGGATTTAATACATAAAACAGTAAGGAAATTTGGCTAAATTTCCGGGCGTGACAGTTGGCGGCGGAGGGGAGGACGTTCTCCGGTGGCACGGTGGAGAGGCGTGGGGCGGCGGCTGGCAGCTGGCGGCCGATGGGGAGGAGTTGGTTGAGGCCGTCGCCCTCGCCGTCTCTTTCTCTGTCTCTGCTGCGCCTCCTTCTCCGCCCGCTCGGCGCGTCTCCTCGCCGCGGTAGCCGCCAAACTCCTCTCAGTACGTGCTCGCCGGCCTGAGCGCCGGGGCGCGATAGACGTCGTGGGCGGTAGGGGCGAGGCCAAGGCGCGGTGAGTGGATGCTGGCGGTCGGTGAGGTCGGTGCAGGGGCGTGGACGAGAGGCGACGAATCTAGGGGAAAATTTCGGCAGCCTGGCGGCGCTAGATGTGATTTCTTCGGGGACTTAAATTGACCGCATGGGAAAATATTTTCCCGTGCGGTCCTTTAAGAAGACCGCACGGGTAGATATTTTCCCGTGCAGATCGTTAGGCCGCCCGCATGCGATAATCGCCCCCCTCTCCAACTTTTGTATCGAAATGGAAATTAATGGAAAAAATTATCAAACAGACTCAAAAAATTACCAAAATTTTTCATACATCAATATATGCTAATTATTGCCTATGAAAAATTTTTTGAAATCAAATGACAATTCGGCCATCACTTTCTCTCCAAATCTAACCAATCCTTCTCAACAATTCTAATCTTCTCTCGAATCTTGGTTTTGTGAGCGTCGTATGTGATAAAATATTCAAAACCTTCTCAATTTTTTTCCACAGCCTCTACGTATAATAAAATGACATCTACACAATTTTCAAGATTTTCGACTTCGTTTGCTATTTATATAATTTTAAAATCATTCGGTCAATAGGATCCTAATCATGTTTCTTGAAGAAAAATTGAAAATTTATGTTCTCATTTTCAGTATAATGACTCAAGCAGGTCTGAACAACATGAATATAATTTTTTCACTAATTTTATTCTATTTTTTAATCACTTGCAGTTCAAATGTGAGACTTGGCAAAAAAATTCATGAACATAAAATAAATCAAAGAAATATAGCGAAACCAAACAAAAATTACCAAATTTTATAATTAGGAGTAATATGTTGTATTTACATAGTAGAGAAAGTTTGGAGGGTAGAGAAGAAATTTTTTTCAAAATTTTGCCGAGTGCGAGGGCCCTTAAGCCGACCGCACGCAATAACGTATCGATAAAATATTCGAAACCCTCTCAATTTTGTACCACAACCTCTACGTATAATATCATGACATCCACACAATTTTCATGATTTTCTTACTTCGTTTGCTATTTATATAATTTTTTCTCATTTACAGGATAATGACTCAAGCAGGTCTAAACAACATGAATATAAAAAAACAAACTAGCGTTTTATAATTTTTGGATTAACATCCTTCCGCACGGATGCAAACTTTGATTCGTCGAGGACACTTTCAATGCGTTTCATCCGCATAGGAAGATCTGTGAATAACGAAATGGCGTCGTACTGATTATAGTCGGACGCGTCTTCAATGTTGTCAATACCAATAATGTGTTGCTTGCCCAATACAATAATATCCATCTTTTCATCGGAAGGATCCTTCACATAGAAAACTTGTGCAACACGCTCTGCAAGGACCCATGGATCATCCTTGTGTCCAATTTTACTCCGTTCAGCACACATAGATCCAAATTTATCTACCATGCAGTCTTTCATCCATTGGCATATGAGAACATGGATTTGAATGTTTAAACCGTAGTCAAGTTCCCCTATTTCTTGTATGATCCCATAGTATGATTTCCTCTGCCCTGTTGCGTCCAACGCTTCGACACGAACCCCACTGTTCTGCGCTGAGCTTTTTTTGTCTTTGCTGTTGGTGTAAAAAGAGTATCCGCCGATGTCATACCCTTGCCATGAGGTCACAAGGCTTGTTGGGCCAGCTGCAAGTCTTTCTACCGTTTTTTCCTCGAGTGATTCACCAGACGGTACATTTTGATCCTTAAGCCATTGGGGGAAAGTGTGCTTCTGTTCTTTCGAAACCCAATCATTGGATCGACCAGAATTGCATGCTCTGATCTCGGAAGTGTGTTGCTCAATGTAGGGCGCAACGATGGCGAGTTGTTGAAGAACACTGCTGTGTGCATCTGATACCGCTTTGTAATCGTTGTTGTAGAAGCATTTTCTTCCTACCATACCCTTCCCAGATAATCTTCCATCATGTCGAGGCATCGGTATCCCAATGGGGTTGGCATCTTTCATATAATCTAGGCAACACTCGACAACCTCTTCAGTTGTGTAACCCTCTATCATCGAGCCCTCCGGATGAGCACCATTACGGACATACCCTTTCAGAACAGCCATGTATTGCTCATACGCCCACATTTGATGTAGGTATAGAGGACCAAGTTCAATAATTTGAGGGACAATGTGAACAATGAGATGTTCCATCATGTCGAAGTACGATGGAGGAAAAAACATCTCTAGCTGGCAAGCTGTCTCCACTGTGAATTTTTGAAGGGGTCCTAATTCTTCCGGATCAAAAACTTTCGTGATACTCGATTAAAAAAATAGCACGCTTTGTTATCACAACCTTGGTGTGCACGGTTTCACCGCCCTTATAGCGATAGGGAGAAACACCATAAGCATCTTATGACATCGTGAGCGTTGTATCCGTAAATCGACAAATCTTTCATTGATACTAGCTTCCTGATATTCGATGAGAATCCAATCGGCACTTTCAATCCACGAAGACATTTACGTAAAGTTTTTCTCTTCTAGTCTCATTGAGTAGCTTGCTGGAGGAATCTCAATCTTACCATTCGTTAGCTCTATTGGGTGGAGATCTTTCCTTATGCCCAAATTGACCAGGTCGTTACGTGACTTCAACCCATCCTTTGTTTTACTAGGGATGTCAAGTAAAGTCCCGATGGTGCTGTCGAACACATTTTTCTCGAGGTGCATGACATCGATGGCATGACGAATCTCCGTGTCTTTCCAAGATCGTCAAATACTTGAAAAGATTGAATGTTTCTTGAAGGAAGCGTGTTTTCTACCACTTCTTTGTTCCTCTTTCCCGAAGCTCTCTTTCCCTTGCCGAACACGACCTTTATGTTCTTTGTCAGCTTGAACACCGTGGAACCATCCTTTGCTTGGGGGGCAGTACCTACCTCAACAGTTTTGTCAAAAAAGGTAGCCATCGCACGATACCTATGCTTATGTGGTAAGAAACGACGATGACGCATGTAAACTAACTTTTTTGACGAGGTCAGTGTTAGTGATATGCCCTAGAGGCAACATGGAGATGTTGGATATCACGTCAATGTTTATGTATTTATGAATAAAGTGTTATTCAGTTCCATGGAATAGACATCTTGTATTGATCAATAAGTACGTGACTTATTTATGAGACTCTATATGTATGAATCTATTTCTAAATGATCCCTGATCATATATCATATTATTGGAACTAATATGATTCTAAGATCGGCATGTCTATTGATTGATGATCATGTCTCATAGATCATGGGTATGGAGATACCAAATCAATAAACATGGACATATGTGTTAGAGAACACATTGTTGGATAGACCCACCATGAGACACTACAGGAATTAATGTGCCATTAGTTGGTCTCAAGTAGTGTTGGTACAAAGTCCTTAGACCTGAGATCACCATGGATTCCAACATGTGTAGTACACTACTTTGGGACTACTAAACGCTATTCCGTAACTGGGTAGTTATAAAGGTAGTTTTCGGGTTTGCTATGAAACATGGAGTGGAATTTGAGTGATCAAGATGGAATTTGCCCCTCCTTTGGAGAGATATCTCTGGGCCCCTCGTGGTAATGGATTATGGAAATGCATGGCCATGCTAAGTTGATTGAGGAGTCAATCAACAGACAGATAATCCAATACGGTTCGAGTGAATGGTTAAGCTATTGAAGGGATGGCACACATCTTGCCTATAGCTTAATTGGTATCGTGAGGCAAAGGGATTTGTGTACACATTACAGGTTTAGAGCCGATATTATATTCTTGTATACTATGGTGTCAATATGTGCCGCTAGGCGCCGTCGTGACGGTGCGGCCGGAGTTGGACTCGAGCCGACGGTCGGCTAAGTTAGACTATAGCCGAAACCGAGTATACCTGAACCTACGTGGTCGCACGCTTAAGGGGAGAAGAATGGCATTCGAGTTGGACTCGAATACAGCTCGATCGGATAGGGATCCAATCGGATAGAGTCCTATGGTCTTACGACGTATGGGCGGCCAATTCTATGAGATTCAGATAGGATCCGATTCAAAAGAGAGTCCTGATCGGCCACTAGTCCCAGTCGGCCAACTCTATATAAAGGGGCGAGGGGTGGAGAGTTGTATCATCGCATTGAACCGAATAAGCAACAGAAGTCGCCGAAATCAATCTCCATGGAAACCCTCCCCACTTTCGAGCCAAACCCTAGCCTTGCATCCCGTTCTAGCACACGGGTGTTCGGCGTTCTGTCCCCGGACGTGTGGATACCGGTAGAGGCGCTGCTACGTTGCGCGCTGTTGATCGGCTACGGATCGGCTACGGATCGAGCGCATCGGAGCGAGGCGCGAGAACGCGGTCAGACGACTCGGCGAATCGGCTACATCGGCGAATCGACTGATTGGTGAATCGGTTGTCCCCAGGAATCGGCTATCGGCTTGCGGGAATCGGCTGTCATCGGCCAACACAGTTCCAGATCGGATAGCCCTGATTGGCTACTTCCGCTGCATACTCCAATTGGTAATGATCTATCGGCCCTTACTTGCAAGTGTTCCTGGTTTGCGCGGTAGAAAAGTTTTTGTTTTTGGCTAGCGTAGCCTCTGCGTAACCCTTCAGTTAGGTATATGTACGATGTGTCGTCCAGACATATCAGACATCCGGTATTTCCTTTAATCTGTCCGGATAGGGAAAAATTGGCTGATAGATCGTTAATAGTAACGAATATGATAGCACACAAAGTAAAATACTCCTGGCGGTATGCATCAAATAATCGTAGACCCTCTTCCCACATTTCTTGCATATCCTCCATCAAAGGTTCAAGAAACACATCTAGGTCGATGCCAGGCTGTTTTGGCCCTTGTATAAGGATAGTCAACAAAATGTACTTTCGCTTCTGACATAACCATGTTGAAAGGTTATACGTAGTGAGCAGAACTGGCCATGTGCTGTGCGAGCTGCTTAGGTCACCAAATGGATTCATTCCATCCGTGCTCAACGCAAACCTGACATTTCTCGGATCATTTGCAAATTCTGGGTGCTTCGAATCAAAGTTTTTCCACTGTCGAGCATCGGCGGGATGTCGAATCATACCATCAGTCTTTCGACCCTCTTGATGCCATCTCATCAACTCGGCGTCGGTGGGGTTTGAGAACAATCGCTTCGTTCGATCTTTGACTGGCAAGTACCACATCACCATGGCCGGAATCTTTTTCCCTGTCTCGACCAATGAATTTGGTTCCGCAATGTCACTATCGACGACACTGTTATCCTTTTTGTACCTACTCGCCCCACAAGTTGGACACTTGTCCATGTCAGCGTATTCCTTGCGATAAAGTACACCGTGATTAATACATGCATGGATCTTTTTCATACCAAGTGATAATGGACATATCAGTTTCTTGGCTTGATAGGTGTTAGCTGGCAACAAGTTAGGCTTAGGAAGCATAGCTCTCAGGAGACCCATCAAGTCGTTGAAATTAGCATCAGACCATCCGTGCCTGGCCTTCAATATAAGAAGTTCTAGCACCGACCGCAACACTGTATAATCCATATCATATCCCTTTGCTTGATCGTATAAAAGATCTTTTGCTGCTTTGTGCAACGCTGTCCAATTGTTTAAATATCTTGCTTTCTCTGTTAGGACCTCTGGTTCAGCGTGCCGTAACAAATCCTCAAGATCAAGATCAATATCAACCTCTGCCTCGTCGAAACCAGAGCCACCAAAATCACTCGTCGTTTCACGAGACATGTCCTCAATTATAAAATTTTCTGCCTCATCGAAACAAATATCAGGATTCTCTTCCAGAGGGGCGACTTCCCCGTGATAAGTCCAAACTGTGTATTTCTCCACAAATCCACGCTGAATTATATGTCCGAGAATTACATTAGGATCTTTCAACATCTTCTGATTCTTGCAATCCATGCAAGGACAAAAAATATCCTTCCTATTCTCCCTCAAAGCGTGTGCCTTAGCCTTATCCATAAATGTTGATGCTTCTCTCATGAACACCAGATGAGTTCTTCGTGTCTCATACATCCATATCCGATCCATCTAAAAACAATGACAGCATAAATTAATATTATATTGTCGGTGTTTCTAAATAAACAAATTAAACTAAAACCCTACAAATAATAAAAATAAAGTAAAATATTTGACAAATAATAAAAACAGTGACAACATAAATTAATATTGCACCATAAATAATAATAATGAGACAAAAGTAGTTACCAAAAATGGTTTAATAAAAAACAAAATATTTGACCTACAAATTAAAAAATTAAAATAGCTCAACACAAATATACAATTCAAACAAGTTTAAATATCTTCACATTCAACCGATGAAATATTACAAAAACGGAAGCAAATGAAGTAGATGATCAAGCACATTACCTTTTATATTGATTTTAATTGAAGATTTAAAGTCTATAGCCTTCCACAAAATAAAATGCCTATTATTTGGAGAGAGAAAAACCGAGTTAAAAAAGTTCAAATATCTTCGCATTCAACCAATAAAAATTTGTAAAAAGGAAGCAAATGAAAGAGGAGATCAAGTATGATACCTTTTTTATTGACTCTAATTGAAAAATTCAAGCTCAAAACCTTCCCCCTATAATTGCCTTTTTTTGGAGAGAGAAAACACCAGGGTAAATACGCCACTGTCGGGTTGAGCGGGAAATTTATTGCGTCACTGTTGGGCATCATCGCATGCGGTCCTCTTAAAGGCCCGCACGAGAAAATGAATTATCCCGTGCGGGTACTTAAGTGGACTGCACGGGATAATGCGATATTATCCCGTGCAGTCGGTTAAGTGGTCCGTATGGGATAATCGCATTATCCCGTGCGGTCGACGTAAGCGACCGCATGGGATAATAGCCCATGCGGTGGTTAAGTAGCCCGCACGGGATAATTCATTATCCCATGCGGGCCAATTGCAGCCTCCGGAACGGTTTTTCAGCGCTGGCTCTTATGGCCCGTCCGAAACCTATTGGGGCCTCGTCCAAAAAAATCGTTTCTCCAAGAGTGAGCCCGATCAGCCAGCAACGCGAACTCGCTCGCAGTCGAAGCCGTCTTCCGTGACAACCGGAGACAAGGATCATCTATCCGGAGACCAAGTTCCACAAGATCGGCAAGGCGAGATGTCGGTAGATTACTATGGCCGCCTCAAAAATCTTGCCGACGCACTGGAGATCTTGGTGAACCTGTCTCCGATCGCCCACTCGTCCTCAACATGATACATGGACTCAGCCCACGTTTCTCCATCCAGGCCGAGCTCCTCCCACTGCAGGTACTCTTTCCTAGTTTCGCAAGGGCACGATCATCTCTTCTCCTTGTAGACATGCGACATCCTCCCAACGCTCCTGTGGGAGATACCGCACTGTTGACGAACTCCTCGGGAACCAGTAGCCAAGCTTCCTTTCCTGACGGGCGTGGCTCGGGTTCCACACGAGGGAAAGCGCGTTCGTGGCGGACGAAATGGACGTGGTGGAGGCCAAGGGCGCGGCGATCAGCGTAACAGCAACGGCGACACCGAGCGGGGGATAGATTGCCTAGGCTCCGAGCGTGTAGCTCCTGGAGGAGGGCCACGTTCTGCACCACTGGTAGGACCATGGATGTTGTACAATCCATGGGCAGCTGCGCCTTGGGGAGCAATGGTGCCGCCACAACCGTGGACTGCTGCGTGGCGTCCTGCCAGCCGGCCGGGCCTTCTTGGTCCGCGACCTGCTTATGCTCCAACACCACAGCAAGCTTTTGTGGCTGGTCCTTCTCCTGATGGTGCCAACCAGTCTTCGTGGGATCAAGCCGACCTCATCAGTGCCATGAACAACTTGTCTATGCAAGCCCATGACCACGGTGGATGGATCATGGACTCATGAGCTACCTCTCATATGGCATCAAATGACGGTATCCTCCTCTCCTCTCACCCTCTTGATTCAGCCACTACAGTCACCATTGGTAATGGCTCTTCTGTTCCCGTCTACCTTGTTGGCCGCACCATCCTGCCTTCATCCTCTACTCCTTTTGCTATTAATCATGTCCTTGTCGTTCATTCATTAATTAAGAATCTTCTTTCCATACGCAAATTTACTCGTGACAACAAATTTTTTTGAACGATTCGCACTAGATAGTGTGAAGTTCATATTTATAAAGCAGTAAAAAAACAAAATTACAACCATGGCAGGTTGTAACCAGAAAAACGAAAAAAAACAACCACCACACACCGACAGCTCCAAAACACAGACCTAGGAGAAGGCTAGCACCAGATCGGCCGCCACTAAGCGTGATCGACCGTCGCTAGGCCAACAAAGGAACTACATGCGAGATCATCCAAAACCCACCGTGACAACCACATGAAACCCCGCTCTATCCACATCTTTGCAGTTGAGGGAGAGAGGATGAGAGAGAAGGATGGAACCGCTCCCCCTAGGCCCTTCGATGTAGTCAACTTGCCGAAACTAAGGCGTCGACACAAGAGTACGTGAATCTAGAGCGAGCTTAAACCAGTAGTTTGGGAGGTTTCGGAAAGGGGCTTCCTAGACAGCGTCTCCAAGGAGAGAAGCGACGAAGCACCGCCGCCACCGTCCGACGAGGTCTCCAAGAGAACCAGGATTGGGCTTTCACCCAGCCGCCCACTAGAGGGGATGAGATGGCATGACAATGCCCTCAGGAAGGGGAGTGACGCTTGAATGACACTGTTGACGGCCTGGCCAAGGTTGGGCTGGGTTTTCACCCGCCGTTCGCCACCTGCCTATCCACAACTGTCGTCCCATTGCTCCACCACCATCTAAACCTCTGCCGGCGCATAGGGACCACTGCACTGGCGCCCCCAGCCGGCTAGCCTCCGCGTGCTACCACCGGCCACGCCTCGTCGTGCCACACCGGCCGCCGCCTCCGTCGACCGCACTTCGTCACGTCGCGCTGGCCACCGGCCTCCACCACCGATGGCCGAGCCTCTACGCGCCTCCTTGCACCGCTACCGCGAGCCGACCATGCCTCGCCGCGTCACGCCGGCCTCCGCATCGGCTGCGCCTCGCCAGTCTCCTCCGTTGCTTGCCGCGCCTCCGCACGCACGCCTATTGCCGCCGGTCGTGCTTCCTCGCTCGACACCGGCCTCCACTGCCGGCCGTGCCACCTCGCACGACATCGGCCTCCACCGCAGCTGGCCACTCATCTCGGGTCCTGGCGCTGCCTTCGCGCTCGCCGATGTGCTGGGTCTTCGTCTCGTGGCGCCGCTCCCCACCGCCGATCGCGCCTCCACTTATCGGCTCCGGTCTTCGCCGCCTACGGCCGCGTCTCCTCGCGCGGCGTCGTCCTCACGCCGCCTCTACGCCTCAGTCGTGCGGGGCCTGACCCTGCCGTCCTAGCCGCGTCCCAACCAGATCTGGCCTAGGGCGGCCTATGGATGGCCGGATCCGGTGATGGCAGTGCCGGATCTGTCGTCCTCCTCATCGGGAGGGCTAACCACCGCCCTCCCCATCATCGGTAGCTATGCCTCCTCTCTCACACCCTAGATGAAGCGCCGCCATGAAGAGGCCCCGCCGCTGCCATCCTGGCTTGCCAACCGACTTTTCGGTGACAAGCTCCGGCGGCGGCGAGGTGGGGGAAGGCGGAAGAGGGTGGCGGCGCTAGGGTATTTTCCCCCCATGTCGCTTGCGTGTCGGCGATGCGGGGGTCCGTCTGTCATATTGCACAATTGTTCTATCAAGTTTGATCCCTTTGATTTCTCTTTAAAGGATCCACGTTCGGGGACCATGATGCTTCGCTGCAATTGCGTCGGGGATCTCTACACCATTCCTGTTGCTGCTCGTCCACAGCTGGTGCTCATGGCTACCACTACTTCCCCGGATATTTGGCATCGACGTCTTGGACATCCTGGCTGAGATGTTCTTTACCACCTCCACAAAACCTTACCTGTTGCACCTTGTTATTCAGATTCCATTTCCTGTCATGCATGTCTCCTAGGCAAACATGTTAAGCTACCTTTTCATCGTTCTACTAGTTTTACAACTGCACCTTTTCAGTTATTTCACTGTGATTTGTGGACCTCTTCGATTCTTAGTAACTCTGGCTTTCTCTATTATCTTGTCATTGTTGATGATTTTTCCCGTTATTACTGGACCTTTCCGTTGAAACAAAAATCTGATACTTTCTGCACATTCCAGATATTCATTTCCTATGTTCATACTCAATTCCAACTCCCACTTAAATGCTTCCAAACTGACAATGGCATGGAATTTGTCAACGCCACGCTTATTTCCCACCTCCACAACCAAAGAATTCTCATGCGCACCTCGTGCCCATATGCCTCTCAACAAAATGACAAAGTCGAAAGATTTATCCGCACCATCGATGATGTCATTCATTGCATTCTTTTTCAGGCCTCCATGCCAGCTTCCTATTGGGCCGAAGCTCTTTCTGTTGCCACATATCTTCTCAATCGTTGACCCTCTCAACCACTTGGTTTTGTCTCTCCTCAAGAAAAACTCTTTGGTGCGCCGGCTGACCGCACTCATCTCCGCGTCTTTGGTTGTCTGTGTTATCCTAATCTCTCCGACATTTCCAAACACAAACTTGCTCCGTGCTCCGCTGCTTGCATCTTCCTTGGCTATCCTTCCTCACAAAAGGGATATCGTTGTCTTGATCCGTGTCTCGGCATGTTTTATTTGATGCAACAGTGTTCTTTTGCTACAGGCTAGGCGGCCTCACACTCCCCAAGCAGTCTTCAATTTCTTGATGATGATGACATCTTGGATGGGAGTACCATTTCGATGCCCGGCACACTCCCAACAGGGCCACGGTGCAGCCGGCGTCCTACCTTCGGGTGCTGCACCAATGCACTCAAGCGTGTCCCCGGCCAGTCCTGCTCCCAGGCCGGTCGACGGGATTGCTGCTGTGTCGCCCAGTTGAGTGCCCTGCAACACTGGCTCCTACGGTGCTCCCTAGCCGGCATGGCCTTCGTCTAACCCATCCAGTTCAGTCGGGGCACTCACTCCGTATCCTTCATCACCTCCGACCACTTGAGCTCCTTCTCAGACTACTGTGCCTCATCCGGCTCCCGAGCCACACCATATGGTAACTCGCGCCACAGCCGGCATTGTCAAGCCAATTGAGCATTTTAGCTTGTCTGCTTCTTGTGTCATCACTTCACTCGTGCCACGGACGTACAAGACTGCTCTTGCTAATCCTCAGTGGACTCATGACATGCGGGAGGAATATGACACCCTCATCCACAACAAGACTTAGACTCTTGTTCCACGCCCTCCTAGCTCGAACGTCGTCTTGGGAAAATGGATCTTCAAACACAAGTTTCATGCCAACGGGACCCTTGCTTGTCACAAGGCTCGTTGGGTCGTTCGTGGCTACTCCTAGCAAACCGGCGTCGACTATGACAAAACATTCAGTCTAGTTGTCAAGCCAGCTACGATTCGCATCGTCCGCAGCATCGCGGCCTCAAAGTCATGGCCCATTCATCAACTTAATGTGAAGAATGCCTTTCTTCATGGCACCCTTGACGAGATGGTCTATTGTCAGCAGCCTCCTGGCTTCATCGACCCTGCTTGCCTAGACCACGTCTGCCTCCTCCAACGCTCTCTCTACGGGCTCAAGCAGGCCCCTCGTGCGTGATATCTATGGTTTGCCACACACACGCGCCAACTCAGATTCATCTCCACAGCCTCCGACACCTCACTCTTAGTGTATCACCATGGAGCATACCTCGCCTACCTGCTCCTCTACGTCGACGACATCATCCTGACGGCGTCGTCCACTCGTCTTCTTCAACACCTCTCCACTAGGCTACACGACGAGTTCGCCATGATCGATCTAGGAAACATATTAAGGGGGGCTGAACTATCACATTCAAATGCTTGTTGTTAATGCTAGTCCTCAAGATTCCGATCGAACGGTCCATGAGTCATCTTCTACCTCTTGCTGCTCTACTTCTTCCTTCTCTTTTTTTTCTCCCATGGCAGAAATTTCTAGGGGGCTAAGGGGGTTCTTCGGCGATAGGGGGGCTAGAGCCCCCTAGCCCTCCCTGCTAGATCTGCCACTGGATCTTGGTGCACTGCACTTCTTCCTCGATGTCTCCGTGCGGCGAACCTCGGCTGGTCTTCACCTCTCCCAGTGACAGTAAGCTCTCGACCTTCTGCAGTGTGCTGGCATGGCCTAGTGCCATCCGACCGCGACTCCGTTTGACACAAAGGCCAAGTTATCTTCCTCTAGTGGGGAGTCGCTTCATGATGCTACTACATACCGAAGCCTAGCTAGAGCACTACAATATCTCACTCTCACGAGACCGAATATTCAATATGCTGTCCAGCAAGTATGCCTTCACATGCATGCTCCACGGGATGCTCACATGCCTTTGATCAAGCGGATCCTTCGGTACATCAAGGGTACCTTGGATCAGGGGCACTTCGTCCAGGCGTCCTCAGCTACCTCTCTCACGGCATATACAAATGCTGACTAGGTAGGCTACCTCGACATGTGTCGCTCTACATCAGCGTATTATGTCTTCTTCGGCGACAACCTTGTGTCCTCGTCATCCAAATGACAAGACACCATTTCCCGCTCTAGCGCTGAGGCCAAGTACCGTGTTGTTGCTCAAGCTGTTGCCGAGTGCTGTTGGCTCTGACAGCTCCTTGGTGAACTCCATGCCCCCTCCGCACGGCCATCGTCGTCCTCTACGACAATGTTAGCGCTGTCTACATGGCTGTTGTCACAACCCGATTTTCGTTCGGGATTAAAAATCTTTAAATAAACCATTTTCCAGAAATTAAATAAAAAGGCAAAATAAGTTATCAAGTGAAAGTATTAAGGAAATTCAAATTTCCTTTAAAAATCATGGCTGGAAATATTTTTGAAAATATTCTCCATGCTCTAAAGTATTCTCTGAAATTTTTTGTGAAATTTTGGAGCTTCAGAAATAATTTTTAATGCTACAAAGAGCATTCCAATAATTATTTAATAAATAAATTGATCACTAAATGGTGTGGATATATTTTTATTAATTATTTTGAGTGTCTATCTATTTTCAAGAATTTTATTGGAATTATTTGAGCACTGAAAGTATTTATAAAAATTACAAAAACTTTTATGCGATTAATTTAAATAGAAAAACATTAAAAATCCCCCGGTTCTCGGGCTGGTTTTCGGCCCCAAACCCCTTGAAGTCTACTTTACATCCCTACCCCCGCGCGTGCCCTTTTCTCTTTCCTTCCCCGGGGCGGCCCAGTGGCCGCGGCCCGCCTCCTTGCACCCGCATCGCAAAAGTCCGTCCCGACTCCCTCCGTTCTCCGAGTCGATGATAGGTGGGGCCCACCTATCATCCCCGACCTCCACCGCATCGCCATTGCCGCCGCCACCCGCACCTTGCCGCCGCGATTCCCGTGCACCCCCGCCGCTTCGCGCGTGCTTTGACGCCGCATTCAAGCCGCCATCCATTTCCCTTTATTTTCTCCCAAAACCACCGCTTTTAATCGCCGTTTAATCCCCGCTATTTTCGCCGCCGGCCACCGCCTCTCCTCGTGAATTTTGCCGTGCACCGACCTTGTGAGCCCCTCTCCGGCCTATAAAATGCCCCCGCCGAGCCTCCTCTCCCTTTTCCCCAATTTTCCCGAGCCTGCCGAGCCCCCTCTCGCTCTCCCCGCGCCGCCCTTCTCTCCGCCGCTCACCGCCGCTTCCCCGCGCGCCACCGCCATTCCCGAGCGCGCCGAGCGCCAAGGCCGCCACCACCTTCCTCGGTCACCCGCACACCGGCCGCTTTCCGGCGCCCGCATCACCGCTGAATCCTCCTCGCCGTGCGACCGAGCTGCCGCCGCCATAGCCGCCCTCCGGCCGCCAATTTGGCCGCCACACGCTTTCCCGAGCCGCGCTGCCCCCTCCTTCGGCTCCGCCACGTGCCTCCGAGCATCGGCCGCCCCTCGGCCGTCGCCCGCCTTCTCCGCTCGCCGCCGATCGCCATGCCGCCTTTTCCTACCGGCTGGTGAGCCCTCCCGTCCTTTCCGCCCTCCGCCGCTCGCTGCCGCGCCGATGGCCGCCGCCGGCGACCATCGGGCCGCGTGCACCGTTGCGGCCGTCGTCGGTCATCGCGCGCTCTCGACCACCCGATCCGCCTCGTGGCGAGATCGTGGCCGTCCATCCGCCCGCCGCGTGGGCTCGCTGCCGCCGATGCCACGTGTTCGTCACGTGGCGCGCCCGACCGTGGACCGCCGTGGACTTGGTCTACGGTGGACCGCCAGGATCGCGCTGGCCGCCGCTGGGCGGCGACGCGCCCTAGCCGCCGACACCCATCCGGTTCGCCGACGTCATTCCGCGCCGTGCCCGCCGACATCGCCCTACGGCTACTGACGACGCGCGCATCAACCTTTTTCCTTTGAAAAATAAATAAAAATTGTGCAATAAATTTAATTAATTTCCAGAATTTATTTAAATGGTCTAAAACTTCTAAAATTTATATCTAATTCATTCGAACTCCAAATTGGGCCATTCAAATTGCAAAATTTATCTAAAATTGAGCTCTACATGTTGGTTTACTTTTCATGTACTGTTATTTGGTTTTTATTAGGGTTTTTCCCTCATTTTGCATGCTAGCATGTAGTTTCCGTCGTTTCGAGTTCGCGCTCGCGAAGAGTTCGGAAATTGGTTGGAAGAAGCAAGGCAAGTCACACTTCCCTTGAAGCATATTGAACCCATTTTTTATATTTTACTGTTTACAAATAAAATTGCATTTGTTTTGCTAATTACATGAAATGATGGGATTACCTACCTGCTTGCTTGTGCCATACCTCTTGATAACCGTCCTTTGTCAAATATTGGGTGATAATTTGACTAGCTTTAGTCACTTACGTGACTTTCGCTAGAATTATATGCTTAGCCATGCTTAATCACCACTAGCTCACTGAATGAGATAATCACACTATCTATAATTAGTTCAGATGAGCTGCAAGCTCAGAACACCTGACCATGTTTTATTGGTCGTAATATCCCAACTAAAATATGACTAAATGGTGCGCTGTGGGTGTATGGTTTTGGCTTGTCGCACCCATGGCAATTAAGGACCGGTTCATGGGACCCCTCGGGAGAATGACCGTGCAAACCACAAGCCAAAATGAGTAAGGTAGGTCCCGTAGTGTAGCCTCTCCTAGCCGACGAACCCATCGGCAAGGGTGAGCGGGATGGAGTTTCATCGGCCCGTATAAGGGTTGTTGGGCTGCCGGATTCAACGAGGCACTCGGGGGGGGGGGAGGGCTGCCCACATCCCAGGGCCGGGAGTGGGGGCGAAACCTTGGTGGGGTTCGCTTGGTTATTGGGGGGTTACACGAAAGGTCCTATCACAGTTTCCTTTCCGGGGTACCATGGTGGTATTCTGGCGCACGGGAGACCATGTCGTGGGGCTGTGTCTTGTGGTATAGTTGTACACCTCTGATCAGAGTAAAACTATTCGAATAGCCGTGCCCGCGGTAATGGGGCGATCAACCGAGCTCACCGTGATTAGTCTCACACCTTTAAAACCATGATTAATGGAACATGACTAGTATAGGTAGATGGTGGGGCCTGTTCAATATGGGGATAACGTTGTTTAGTGAAGGATTAATATTGACTTAACTACTCAACAGTTTTTCCAGTTTCTGAAATAAAGTGTTTTGCAACCGCCTTTCCACAAAGTAGCCACAAGCCTCTCCTTGCCTTCCTTCGCATTTCTGCATTCCTTAGTGTGGCTTGTTGAGTACGTTGGTTGTACTCAGCCTTGCAAATTCTTCCCCCTTCAGAAGTGTAGTGCCTCTGAGTTGAAGACGGCGTTAGAGGACCAAGGCTCAGACCCCAGTTGAGTTTGCCTATGGAGTGAAGCTGAAGCCCCGCTAGGATCGTCCTTTTTTTCCGCTGTTGCCCTCTTTTGGGTGTGAGTACTAAGTGCTTTTTTTAAGTATTTATACACTTTATTCATACGTATGGATCTATGTAATTTATCATTTTGTGTACCCTGGTTGATGCTTGGACAGGGATTAAATACATAAAATAGTCTAAAAATTCGGGTTTAAATTCTGAGCATGACAGCTGTCAACCCCGTGCAACACAAACATACAAAGCACATCGAGATCGACATCCATTTTGTTCGAGAGAAGGTTGCTCTCGGCCAAGTCCGCGTTCTCCATGTTCCATGGTCCCATCAGTTCGTCGACATCATGATCAAAGGACTTCCATTTCCGCTCTTCATGGATTTTTGGTCCAGCCTGAGCCTAACGCTTCGACTGTGGGCGGTGTCAAAGAGTATATACATTCTATATTTGGTAGGCTGGAATATGTATATCATGTACTCCTGTCACCTTCCATCCTTGTACAGCTTTCCCGGTTTACTGATTCGGGCCTAATTATAAATTGGTCGGCCAAGCATCATTAGTGCCTTGCACTGCACACTATCTCTTTCTCTATTTGCTCACATTTACAGATACATAATCCACCTGCAAAAGCTTCTGTGCTTCTCTTTCTCAAACAAAATGATAATCAACTTCAATATAACAATATATTTAGTTCTTTTATAAGAAACATGATTAAATGATAAATACCTTGCACCGATGTTATCACACTACAATTGGGCTATAGATGGACTACTTATATGCAATTCTTGTAAAAAAATCTGAACCCATATGATCCATATGATTCTGCTGTAGCATTTGCTAATGCTTTATACCACGCTTCTATATTGGACCTTGACCCCGTGGCATGTTTCTTTGCATTCTAGGACACAAGATTATCACCTAAGTACACAACAAATTCACCAGTAGATTTTCTATCATCTACACATCATGTCTAGTCTCTTCTATCATCTAGACATCGTGTCTAGTCTGCATCAAAGTATGCACTAACCAACATAGACTTAGATCTGCATATCATTAAACCAAGGTTGATGCACTGTTTCAAATACCTTAAGATTCTCTTAATACTCAATGTATTGTAGTTGGAGCATGTAGAAATTGACATGCTTTATTTACTGAAAAAGCAATATCTAATCTAGTCAAAGTTAAATACTATAAGCTCCAACTATATTTCTATATTGGGTAGCATCATTTGGCCCTAAAGCTGACCCTTCATTAGCAGTTAATTTCTCACTAGTGGATAGACGTGTACTAACTGGTTTACAATCACTCATTCCAGTCTTTTTTAACAAATCAGAATTGTATCAAAAGTATTCCACTAGCAATTTTAGTTACCTTTGTACCAATGAAGTAGTACAAGTCTCCAAGATCCTTGAGAGCAAACTCTTTTTGAAGATCCTTTAACAAAGTTGGCACTACCTCCTTTCTTGAGCTCACAACAATTATATCATCAACATAAATCAGTAAGAACATAGTCAAATTTCCTGGCACACATAACTTGGAGTAGAGAGATTCTCATAACTTGGTGGTTGTTTCATGTAAACCTCTTCTTTCAGTACTCCATGGAGATAGTCATTTTGTACATCTAGCTGTGTTGAGCTCCATCCTCTTGAGACTGCAACAAATAAAATGATTTTGATAGTAGCAGCTTTGAGTACAGGACTGAAGGTGTCCTCATAATGTATAATATATCGTTGTTTAAACCCCTTCGTATCTAAGCTAGCTTTATACCTGTCTAAGTGCCATCTTGTTTTCTTTTTATTTTATAGACCCATTTATAGTCAATGATGTTTTTACCTCTATAAGGAGAAACTAGATGCCAAGTCTGAATTCTAATCAATGCCACATATTCTGCATCCATTATATTTTTTCAGTTTTTTATCATTTAAAGCATCCTGTGGCTTACCAGCAGAGGTCAAAAGCCCCATTTAATTGTACCATCGGTGTAGAATTTTTTGTTCCAGATCACACATTGTAGACGTGTGCGGGGACGAATCTCTGCAGCGAGGAGTTGATCTTCTGTGGCATGAATATGTTGTTCTTCCTGACAGCCCTGGGCATTTGGTATTACCGAACCGATCGGTTTGGTTCTTTGGTGTCTATACAAATTTGGTTTAAAAAAAGTACCGATCGGTTCTTAAAAAACTCGGTACTAAGGAAATTTGGTATCGATAAATTCGGTTTGGTTCTGGTATATACCGAAAGTACCAAACATAGTATAGCATCATGTAACATCAGGTTCAATAGCCAATTTTGACATGAATTTAACATGATCTCATATAGAATAACAGTGCCAAAATCATACATATAAAAACCACAAGACTACAAGAATAGATAACCACAAATACAACGTTCCACAAAATTAGGCAAGTATAAATTTCATTTCGGTACTTCGATAATTTTGGTTTATCGAGATACAGAACCGAATGTACCTCGGTAATTTTGGTTCTTGATAACTAGGAAACAAAAAGGAACCGAATTATTTGGTTTTGATATTTTTTGGTTTGGTTCTTGATAATTTTGGTTCGGTTCTCGGTATTTCGTGCGCACCCTAACTTCCCTGATGTGGTGCTCCCCTTGCCGCAGAGGATCCTAGCATAGAGTCTTACGAGGCCTCAAACTATGGGGATGCAGTATCGCTGGGCCCCACGCTGGAAGGAGATGCGGCTGCCGCCTGAAGCTTGTGTCGACGAGGACATGGCGCCAGGGGAGTGGGCACCTATAGGTGACTGTTCTCGGGGATTCCTCGGCTGCAGAGTGCAGGGGGACCGATCCCACGGACTGGTGCGCCACGGCCGGTGAGGAGGATTCTGCAACCGATCACATGTAGTATTTTGATCTGTTTTTTGCTGCAAAACTTCAGCATTTGCATCAATAATTTCAGGAGGATCAGCCGCACAATAACGCTGCTGTTGACCCCTAACAACATACGGTGTGATGTCTGGCAGGAGTACGGAAATGGGAGCCAACATTTGGGTGAAGTTTTGCAAATGGAAATTGGGATTCATCAAATACTACATCACGAGAAATATATACTCGGACAGTAGAAGGATCAAGGCACTTAAAACCTTTTATGAAAGATGTTGTATCCAATGAAAGTGCACTCTTTGGAGTGAAATTGGAGCTTGTGTTTATTATAGGGGCATAAAATTTTGGCCAACATGCACAAACCAAACACACGAAAAGCAGTGTAGTCAGGTTGATGAGTGAATAATTTTTCCAACGGAGATAAATCATTGAGAACTATCGATAGGTGGTCGATCAGTCCTTCAAGGGGGCTACCCAAAGAGATGAAAGAGTGGTCGGGACGTTATACCAATGGGTCTGATGGTAGACTCGAGAACTAGATGAGCCAAGATTTTTTAGATAGGTTTGGCCCTCCCAGAGGATAACAAGCCTACTCCTGTGTTCTTTGTTAGGGTGATGTGAGATTAGGGTTTTAGTACAATGGTGTAAGCTGAGAGAGATTTAGGATGCAAAAAATATCTTTCTCTTTCCTGCATGCGTGCCCTGCCTTCCCTTTCATAGTCCAAGGGGGACAGTTACAAAGGGCTTGACACGCAAGAAAGCTTGGTCGTAAAGTAAAAGTAAGTACAGACCAAAGCTGAAAAATACAACAGAATTGCCTCGGGATCCGTTCATCGTAGACATCTTGTGTACAGTCCTGTCGGGTGACGTCATCCTCTGCCAGCGTGTCCCATCCTTGTTTTATCTATGAGCCTCACCAAGGAAGCCTCTTTCCCGAGGACGACCCGTCCCTTTTTCTGGTCGGGGTGCGTGTAGGTCGAGCCAGGGGAAGCCGTGGTCGAGTCAAAGGGAAGAGGTCGGGTTGGACATCCTTGCCCGAGGCCCGACTTCTGACCCCAGCCCGAGGACTCCTGGTCCAACCCGTCCGACCTCATTCCCTTGACGTGGACTACCGCGGGGTGACATCCCCCATAACAGCCCTCGAGCCTAGGGGTTAATGGAACATTCGGCTCTAGGCTCTAAATTCTCCTAGCTGGGATCCTTGATTGGTCAGAGCTTCTTGAGCATGCTACGGCAGGTGAAGCGGTTAGGTGCACCTACCAGGTGCAGCCCCCAAGCCTGGGGTTGAATGGTACATTCGAGCCTGGGATCAAGCCTCATGCATCATTCCTCGGCGATCGTCGAATCACGTGATCGACTTAGCGCGAGCCTGTTAACGCCAGAATTTGGTAAGCCCCGGTGTCCCCATCGGCTCAGTGTTCATATCGGCTCAAAGCTAGAATCAGCTTAGAGATCTGCAGCAGCCGATAAGGGTTTTTTTATCAATATCTCTAGCAGTCTGACTCTTATTAGATTCGGTTTGGGAGGATTTTATCCAGAAGAGACCGAGTTTAGGAAGCATACGCCTTGTATCTATTAATTAGAAAGAGTTTGTTAGCTTTCTATTTTATCTTTAGAAAAGTGTATTAGTGTCCAATAAGGATTCGGTTTGTTTCCTTTTATCTTTAGAAAAGTTTGAACTGTAATCTGTTAGAATCTTTGTTAGCCTATGGGTATAAATATGTAAGCATGGGGTTCATGTAATCAATCGTCTACGATCAACACAATTCGGCGCATCGCCACCTTTTTATCTTTTGTACTTTATTCATCATCTGGCGGAACTTGGCACCTGATGCGGGGCTGCATCGGCTTTGATCTCCAACGAAGGGGTAAGTCCAAGGTCCCGCTGGCTCAGGCAATCGTGTTGGCTATGTTGGCGTTGTCCAAGGTTACATCAGTACATTCGACCTCTTGGATTGCTTCGATTCGGTTAACATCTTTGCCTGATTATTTATCATATGTCTCTGTTGAATTTAATCCTAGTATCTCAATTTGGCTCTATCGGCTGTCTCTCATTTTAGGGTTTCTGCTGATACTGGTTAAATCGTTATATTAGATTAGATTAGCTTAGGCATCCACCACCCTGAAAATTAGTCAATGGCTTGATTGTCTAGATATTGCGTTTCTTTTCATACTTAGTGCTGCATCAGTTCAGTTTGACCTACTAAGTCATGATTAGAACCGTGATCTCTAGCCTGCCTGTTGGCTGCAAATAAGGGTTTCATTGGGGTTTCAGCCGATGAGTTATCTGGACATGACATCGGCTATGCTATGAATACGTATAATCTTTGTCTTAAGGTACGTTTAGATATAAGTGATTTATACTGTCTTGGTATGCTACCGATCTATCCCAGTCACTTGGTCTGAACATATTTTGAGACCTAGATTATATACTATTGATATCTATAGCCGATCGATTAAAGCTAATTTTCATGGACGTTGCATTGGCTTGCAAGGATTGCTTACGAGTTGGTTTTTAGCCGATGACAACAGAGCATTCATCGGCCATTGTTTATCTTTTGGATTTTATACCATCGGACCTCTAGCCGATGTGTGTTTTAATGTTCAGATTAATTGCTGCTATTATCATCATGTTATCGTCGGCCGATTGCCTTTATATAGATGTTTCCTCAACACATTGCTGATGGATTAAAACCCTAATTGCATCGACTGGCATTGACATCGACTGGGATTGTGCTATCAGCCGATTGGCTATTTTGACATCGGCATCGGCTAGAATCAACAGATCGAATGTTTTGGTTATTGGCCTATCAGCTGATATGCTCTATATTGTTAGTGGTAGGATCAAACTAATTGGCATGTCCGCACTTCATCAATTTTAGGACCTGCACTGGAGCTAAGCAGATCTCCCAGGCCAGTGTGTGATTCGATGTCAACACATTTTTTGGCACCGCAGTGGCAGTACGGATTTGGAGTCAACAAAGCCAATGAGCCGAAAGACGCGTAGTCTAATGGCTGGCAAGGATCGGCGGGGTTGGCGGAACCATGGCCTGGAGGCCAATGACGGTCGGCGTGGTTGGAGAAGCCATAGCACGGAAGCTGATGGCAGTCGGCGAGATCGAAAAAGCCATAGCCCGAAGGCCGATGGCGGTCGGCGAAGTCAGAGAAGCCATAGCCCGAAAGCTGATGGCGGTTGGCGAAATTGGAGAAGCCATAGCCCAAAGGCTGACGACAGTCCGCAAGGTTGGAGAAGCCATAGCCCGAAGGCAGATGGCGATCAGCGAGGTTGGAGAAGCCATAGCCCGGAAGCTGATGGTGGTCGGTGAGATTGGAGAAGCCATAGCCCGGAAGCTGACAACGGTCGGCGAGGTCAGAGAAGCCATAGCCTGGAAGCTGATGGCGGTCGACGAGATTGGAGAAGCCATAGCCCGGAGGCTGATGGCGGTTGGCGAGGTCAGAGAAGTAAAACTACAAGAGATAGCTCGTCTGGCGAATGTCAGTCCCCGGGCGTGCGTGCCACGCACATGGGCGCTGACACGCTGGGCAGAGCACTAGCCCCATTTTGTCAGGCCCGTCAAACTCGGGGTTGCGTAACGCCTCATCAACTGTCATGTGTCCTGTCCGCTGCCAACAGCTCATGGAATCAACAACCCAGATCTTCCGTTTGGGCGACATGGCGGACTAGGGGGGGCAGATTTGTTGGGGCACGTAACACATGTTGTACACGCCATTAACGGCTCCGCAGATCGAACGACCCGGATCTACCTCCGGGACGACATGGTAGACATGGAGGTGAAGCAGTCGGGGCATCTTGAGCATGTTGTGCACGCCATTAACAGCACTGCATGTCCTTCGAGAACACCGTTGACGGGCCCACTACTTCTCCCTTTAAGTTTTCGCCTCCTTTCCTTCTTCATCTTCCTAATTCTTCTCGCGCAAGCTTCCAAGTCCCTTGCGCTCTTGCTCTCGCATCCATCCCCTGGCGCCATTCCGCTCGAGCTTGCTAGGTCGCCACTTGCATTACCACTGCATCGTTTGCTACTGCAAGGGCCGCCATCTGTTCTCGCTGAAGCCGATGGCACTGAGGAAGTCGTCAAAATCGGGGAAGGTGGTGAAATCTTCATCCGCGGACGGCGAGGAGACCAAGCAGAGCTCGGCCTTCTCCCCTCGTGTGCAGGGTAGGAGATGATGGCTGATCTACAGCAGGCCGGATTTCTCCCACCGCGGGAGCTCGTGCAATGGCGCCCGCCAAGGGGGAGCAGTTCCCGACCCTCAACTCCAGTGAGTAAGTGGTCTTTGTTGCTTTTCTTCTTTGTGGCTTTGGAGTACCATCCCACCCCTTCGTTCGGGGCTTGCTCCACTACTATGACATTTCTCTTTGCAATCTTAACCCCAACTCCATCCTCAAAATCTCTATCTTTATCGACTTTGCGAGGCCTATCTTGGGATAGACCCACATTTCAGTCTCTTCCACCAGTTTTTCTATCTGCGGCGGTGTTGATGAGAAATTCGATTCCCACACACTGGCCTGAGAGGTTTGCTTTACTCTAGTGCAGGTCCAAATTGGTCGCCTCTTGTGTCGTCAAAGGCGTGCCAGTTGGTTTGATTGCCTGTAACCAACAAGAAAACAAAAGATAGGCGTTAAGTTAATATTAGATCCTACTGGATCGGCTGAAGACATCAGTAAACATATAATTGCTATTCCAAAGCACATTTATACTAAGTGATTGGGATAGATCGGTAGTATACCGAGACAGTATAAATCACTTAGGCTAAAGGCACATTGGGATAATAATTATCTGCATTGATAACCTAGCCGATGTTGTAGGTCTATTGTGAATCGGCTAGTACTCCGATACATTTTATAAAAAGATATTAATCTAACCTAAATGCACTAAACCTAGATCAATCGGCTGTCAACGTAACTTGACAGATTGATACCGGCTTAGGGCATTTAAGTAGATTGAGATCTTAATATAAAAGGCAGCTTTAATATATCTAATAGCAATTAATACTAGAAGATAACTAAAATAGGTAAGGCCGGCTGGAACCCCGACACTGTCTCTAATGATAAACATTAAACCGAACAGATCTTTATACTTCTAAAAGCGACTTAACAGGTCGATTAGATGCAGCATTAAGTACAAAAAGAAATAATAGATCTGTATAAGCTAATGAGAACCTCTCGAGACGGTAGACACAACATATAATCTAATTCAACCTCTGGATCTAACTCTATCGGCTACTGTCCTTAGAGAGAAATCAGCCGATTGCGAGATAGATCTAGACATTGCTCTAGATTATATGTCGCATATGATAGATTAAGCAGTTTATAACATCGAAACTAGAGTATCATGATGATGGAAGCACTAACCCCGACGAACAAACCACTTGTAACAAGGAATTACCTTGTTCGGAGATCGAAGCCGATGCAGCCCGAGCAAAAGCAAGAACTTGTCGAGAAAAGTAAAATAAAAGGTTGGCGATGCACCGAAGTTGATTGATTGTGTGTTGTTGATATACAAAGAGACCACAGGTCTTATGTCGATTCCCCAACCTCTGAACGGCCAAGGCTTGATATTTGGGTTCATTGCCGATGCTGGCGCCCTTTGGATAGCTCTAAACTTTTGACAGTCTTGGCATCCCTTGTAATACTTGAAGCAATCTTCTAGCATAGTTAGCCAAAAGTACCCTGCTCTCCGAAGCAGCCACTTCATCTTGTGAGCCGATTGATGTGTGCCACAAATCCCTTCATGCACTTCCCCGATAGCAACCTTGGCTTGATCGACACTGAGATATTTGAGTAGTACACCATCGATCGTCCGATAGTACAATTCTTCATCAAGCAAAACATATCGCAAAGCCTTGTAGCGCAATTTCCTTGAAGCCGACTGGGATGGATTTTGTAGGTAGTTGTAGACGTCAAATCTCCAATCGTCGGTTGACATTGTGGCGATTTCCACTTCAATATTCTTTGTCATCGGCCTGTAGCCTGATGTCCCCTGAGCTAGATCATTTTCTTCTTCGTTTTGTTCCCTGGGGATATGTGTCAATGTTACTAGCCAAAAACTGTCCATCAATTCTTGACATTTTTGATAGTAGACCATCAGCATATCGTTCTTGCATTCATATTCTCCTGATAACTGGCTGGTGAACAACAGTGAATCTCCCATTATCTCGATGGCGTCGGCTTCGACCTCCTTGAGCAATTGTAATCCCTTTAGCACGGGTTCATATTCGGCTTAATTGTTTGTTGCATGGGGTGTGATTGAAAAAGCAAACTCGAAGCTTGCCCCCCTTGGAGAGATTATTACTAAGCCAATGCCGCACCCATTGGTGCAAACCGAGCCAACAAAAGTTAAAGTCCAAAGCATGATATCCACTGAGCCGATTTAATCATCTCTGTGTTCCGCTACGAAATCGGCTATAGCTTGTCCTTTTACGCCTTGGGTGCCTCGGTATCTCGATCAAACTCCGTTGAGGCAAAAATCCACCACCCAACTTGTCCTTTTAGTACTGGAGCCGATAACATGTATTTTACTACATCGGTTTTGCATACCATGGTGCACTCATTGGATAATAAATAATGCCTCAACTTTATACATGAAAAATACAGGCAAAGACACAATTTCTCCACCGGTGAATACCTTGTTTCAGCATCCAGAAGCCGTCGGCTGAGATAAAAGACAGCCTTCTCCTTCCCTTCGATCTCCTGAATCAAGACTGAGCCGATTGATTTCTCGTCGGCTGACAGATATAATTTGAACGACACCCCTTTCTGTGGAGAAATTAGGACCGGTGGAGAGCTTAGATAACTCTTGATATTGTCCAAGGCTTTTTGCTACTCTGCTCCCCAGGTGAATGCTTGATCGGCCTTAAGCCGAAGCAACGGTGTGAACGGCTCCATCTTTTCTGGCAGATTTGCAATGAACCGTCTAATGAAGTTGATTTTGCCGATCAAAGGTTGCAATTCCTTCTTGTTCTTTGGAGGCTGAATCGTCTTGATTGCGTTGACGCTCCTCTGCATGACTTCGATTCCCCTTTCGTGAACAAGAAACCCCAAAAATTGTCTAGCCGATACACCAAATGCACATTTTGTAGGGTTCATCTTCAGGCCATATTTTCTTGTCCGCTCCAAAACTTTCCTTAGATCGGCTATGTGGTCTTCTACCTCCTTGGATTTGACAACAACATCGTCTATGTAGATCTCCACTAAAAAGCCGATCAAATCATGAAAAATGTAATTCATGACCCTCTGATACGTAGCCCAAGCATTCTTCAAGCCGAACGTCATGACAACCCATTCATATAGGCCGATTGCTCCTGGGCACCTAAAAACTGTCTTGTGGATGTCTTCTTTGGCCATGAAGATCTGATTGTAACTTGCGTTGCCATCCATGAAGCTTATAATTTTGTGGCCTGAGGCGACATCTACCAGCAAATCGGCTATGGGCATTGGGTATTCGTTCTTAGGGGTGGCCTTGTTTAAATCTCCGAAGTCGATACACACCCTAAGTTTGCCGTTCTTCTTCATCACTGGAACTATGTTTGAAACCCATTCTGCATATCGACAGAGTCGAATAAATCTAGCATCATATAACCGAGTGATTTCGGCTTTAATTGCTCATACATATCGGCTCTAAACCTCCTGGGAGGTTGTTTATATTGCCGATATCCGGGCTTGATAGGGAGCTGATGTTCGACAATGGATCGGCTAAGACCAGGCGTCTCAAAGTATTCCCAAGCAAAGCAGTCTTTATATTCCTTTAACAAATCAATAAGCTTGGTTCTGAAATGAGAAGACAAATTTTTACTAATATATGTTGGCCTAGGCCTATCTCCTGGGGCTATATTGACCTCTTCTAACTCGTCGGCTGACATAAAACCTTGACCGAATTTTTCGTTGTTGTCGTCCACGGTGTCCTTGTTGTAGATGCTCGAGCCCTCCACGACGCCTTCAAAGTAGTAACTGAGGCTCGTCGTCTCCAATGGGCTGTATATCAGAATCGGACACCTTTAAGAAATTGGCTTGCCAAACTTTGCCCGATAGACAATCAATACCATCGATTTTCCATAATGGCAAATCGGCATTAGCGATGTTGACTGACCTGTCGGCTGGCACGATTTCTATCTTGTTGCCTTGCTACTGGACTAAGCTTTGGTGCATTGTGGAAGGGATGCAACAATTGGCATGGATCCAATCTCTTCCAAGCAGCAGGCTATACGACCCCTTCCCGTCGATGACGAAAAACGTAGTGGGCATGGTTTTGCTGCCGATGGTTAGCTCGACGTTTAAAACTCCCTTGGCCTCTGAAGGGTTGCTGCTGAAGTCTTTGAGCATCATGTTTGTTTTGATCAGATCTTCGGCTCCTTTTCCCAGCTTCCTAAAGTCGCATAGGGCATTAGGTTGACAGCAGCCCCTCCATCGACTAGCATTTTAGACATCGGCTTGCCATTGACGAATCCTTTGACGTATAGTGGCTTCAAGTGCCGATATTTGGTCCCCTCAGGTTATTCAAAAATAGCTTGTTCTGGGGACAAAACGAGTCTAGTCAAGGTCTCCTCCACTGTGTCTGCATCGGCCTCGGCAGCCTCAAATTCGGCTGGTAGAATGAAAACCATGTTGACCGATGCCGAGACCACTCCTTTGCCTTTTGCCGCCCTTTTGGCTTTGTCGGCTGGGGCTGCTTGTTTCTTGGCGCGCCATCATTTTGTGCCCTGCCGACATTGTTGCTGTTGGATCATCCGTCGGACTTCCTCTTCTTGCCCCTCGCTCTTAAGCCTCTGAATTTTTCTTTTCTGTGTTTTAGTAAAGAGGTCTGAAGCGCACCATTGGGGGTTGGCCGATTGTTCTTCATCAACCTCTTCTTCATCCTCTTCCTGGAAGAATTCCTGGTGGATTGGGCCGAGCCGATCATGAACGAAAGGTTTCCATTGGTTAAGTTGAACGACTCGGGGGACGAATTGGCTAGAACTTTCTAGTGGTGGTCCCCTGTATTCGTCCTCCCTGTAGTCATTGCACGCTGGGCAATTTTCAAGGGTTGGTAACCTCATTCCTTGCTCCCAACAGAACCTGAAAAACTCACAGTGCCAATGCGGGTCACGGCCGTTGTGGCGGCGGTAATATGCCACGCCCAGTTGATCAGGCGCCCTCTGGTCTGGCTTGCCGTGCCAGCTTTCTTCTTCCTCCTGCACCCTGCGTTGAAATCGTAGCCGGCTGTCCTGCCTGGGCCGACGATCGACCGATCGTCTGTTGGTATGTTGACTGGTGCAGCTACATCTCCAGTTGACTCTTTGTGGGGTGGTCCCGAGTCGGCACTAACTGATTTTAGTGTTTCGGCTAAGCTGTACGTCATTCGATGCTGCCGATCAGCTCGCCTGTGGCCGGCTTGGACCATGTTGACTGGGAAGGGATTGCCATTGACCTTCATCATCTTAGCCGATTCTTCGAACTTTATCTTCCCGGCTTCGATGGCTGACTGGATTTGCTGCCTGAATACTTTGCAATCGTTTGTGCTGTGGGAGGTGGTGTTATGCCACTTGCAGTATCTTCTCTTTTTGAGTTCATCGGCTGATGGGATACCATGGTTGTCCGACAGCCGAATTTGCTTATCCTTTCAGCAGCAGATCAAAAATCCTGTCGGCCTTAGTGATATCAAAGTCATATTTCTCCTCCTTAGCTGACATTTTCAACCATTGATAGGTTATCACTTTCTTGTTTCTGGTTCACTCAGCTGCTGCCACCTCCGCGTCGCTGTCGCTTGAATCTGTGTCCGTTGCGTAGGTGACGTGGGCGACTTTCTTGAAGGCCTTCTTGGATTCTTGAAATGTTTGCTCGTGGGCCGTCACCTTCTAGGCCAAGTGGGCCAAGCTCTCAAAGTCTTGAGCTGAAAACCTTTCACGGATCGGGGCCAAGAGGCCGTGAAAAGCTAAATCGGCTAGCTGTAAATCCGATAACACTAAGCTATATCATTGGTTCCTCATATCTCTGAAGCATTGGATGTAATCTTGAACCGATTCTTCGTGTTTTTGCCTGATGTCAATGAGGCCGACAACTTCATTTCGTGGGTGCCTGAGTAGAAGTAGCTGTGCAATTGTTTCTTGAGATCAGCCCAGCTTTGAAACGAGTTGTACGGCAAGGAAGAGAACTAGGTAAAAGCCGATCCTAAAAGCGATAGCGGGAACAGGCGGACTCTAAGCGTGTGTGTAGCCAATGCTTCTCTGCATTCAGCCAAGAATCGGCTGACGTACTCGTAAGTGGACACGTTGTCCTGCCCGAAGAATTTTGAGAAATCCGGCACTTTGTACCGGTTTGGCAGTGGCACCCTTTCGAAGTATTCTGGATATGGGTACCGATACATGTTGCCGGAGTCCTTGGGTTTGAGGCCGAACTGATCACGCATGACGTCGGCAATCAGATCGGCCCAAGGTCTGTTGTCCTAAGCGTGAACTTGTGGCATCGGCTCGTAGTGCTCGTAGTGGATGGGTCCTTGCTGATACTGGAGTGGTGGTGTCTGTGGCCGATGTTGCTATTCAAGGTGACCTCCCGGATATTGGTACTGGAACTTATTCGCGACGGGAGGTGGCCGAGACATGATCGGCGGTGATTGTTCAGGAATTGGCTGATTGCCGACGGGACTATGATGTGGCACCAGGGTGATGTTGTCAATCGACTCATTGGACATGATTGGCCGTCGATTTGTGTTGAATATGTTTTCCACCTGTTCCTGTGTCACTGTCGGGGCATCGTGGCCCTGATGTTGAGGCTGTTGTCGGACCAAGATCCTGGGATGCGGCTCCGAGGTCGATGCCTGTGCGTTTGGTTGGATCGGAGCTCCTCCTTGAGGATTCGGCTGTCTTAGTGGAGGGATTGGCAGACCCTGGGTTGACAACATCCTGTAGCCTGGAAACTGGCCATCAGTGAGGTACGTCGGCCCTCTCGGCTACTGCTCGGCTATCTTCAAGTCACCATAGCGCTTATCATGTTGTTGAGTGAAGGGTTACGCGGAGGCTACGCTAGCCCAAAAACAAAAAAACTTTTCTACCACGCAAACCAGGAACACTTGCAAGTTAGGGCCGATAGATTGTTACCGATTGGAGTATGCAGCGGAAATAGCCAATCAGGGCTAATCCGATCTGAACTCAGGCTGGCCGATGACACCTCGATTCCCGCAAGCCGACAGCCCGATTCCCGGGGATGCCTCGATTCACCAATCGCCCGATTCGCCGATGTAGCTGATTCGTTGAGTCGTCTGACCGCGTTCTCGCGCCTCGCTCCGATGCGCTCGACCGCAACCGATTCCACCACACCCGATTCGTAGCCGATCAACAGCACGCAACGTAGCAGCGCCTCTACCGGTATCCACACGTCCGGGGACAGAACGCCGAACACCCGTGTGCTAGCACGCGATGCAAGGCTAGGGTTTGGCTCGGAGGTGGGGAGGGTTTCCGTGGAGATTGATCTCGCCGACTTCTAAAGCCGCGTGTGATCAGATTAATTTCAGCGCAATTGACTTCAATTGATCGATCTGATGTGTAACAGCTCTCCACCCCTCGCCCCTTTATATAGAGTTGGCCGACTGGGACTAGTGGCCGATCAGGACTCTATTTTGAATCGGATCTCATCCGTGTCTCATAGAGTTGGCCGCCCATACGTCGTAAGCCCATAGGACTCTATCCGATCGGATCCCTATTCGATCGAGCCGTATCCGAGTCCAACTCGAATGCCTGTTTTTATCCCCTTAAGCGTGCGACCCTGTAGGTTCAGGTATACTTGGTTTTGGCTATAGTTTAACTTAGCCGACCGTCGGCTCGAGTCCAACTCAGCCGACCTGTCAACAGCGGCGCCTAGCAGCACATATTGACACCATAGTATACAAGAATATAATATCGGCTCAACCTGTAATGTGTACACAAATCCCTTTGCCTCACGATACCGCTTAAGCTATAGGCAAGATGTGTGCCATCCCTTCAATAGCTTAACCATTCACTCGAACCGTATTGGACTATCTATCGTTGATTGACTCCTCAATCAACTTAGCATGGCCATGCATTTCCATAAAACATTACCTCGAGGGGCCCAGAGATATCTCTCCAAAGGAGGGGCAAATTCCATCTTGATCACTCACATCCCACTCCATGTTTCATAGCAAACCCAAAAACTACCTTTATAACTACCCGGCATTTAAATAGCGTTTGGTAGTCCCAAAGTAGGCTACTACACATGTTGGAATCCATGGTGATCTCGGTCTAAGGACTTTGTACCAATACTACCCGAGACCAACTAATGGCACATTAATTCCCGTAGTGTATCATGGTGGGTCTATCCAACAATGTGTTCTCTAACACATATGTCCATGTTTATTGATTTGGTATCTCCATACCCATGATCTATGAGGCATGATCATCAATCAATAAACATGCCGATCTTAGAATCGTATTAGTTCCAATAATATGATATATGATCGGGATCATTTAGAAATAGATTCATACATATAGAGTCTCATAAATAAGTCACGTACTTATTGATCAATACAAGATGTCTATTTCATGTAACCGAATAACACTTTATTCATAAATACATAAACATTGACCATGATATCCAACATCTTCATGTTGCCTCTAGGGCGTAGCACTAACAATCTCCCACTTGCACTAGAGTCAATCATGTAAGTATCTAATACCCATTGCTCTTGTGTGCGCCTCATGTTTCGGCCGAGGAGAGGTTTTGTCGGATCGGCTATGTTGAGATCCGTGTGCACTTTGCATATCTTGACATCACCTCTCGTCCACTATCTCGCGGATGAGATGATATCGCCGAAGTATGTGTTTAGACTTCGATGTGACCTCGGCTCCTTGGCTTGCGCAATGGCTCCACTATTATCACAATAGAGAGACATTGGACTAGTCGTACTAGTCATCACACCAAGCTCGAAATGAATTTCTTGATCCAAACAGCCTCCTTTGCGCTTCAAGCGCAATGTACTTGGCCTCCGTTGTAGAATCAACAACGATCCCGCTTGGAACTCTTCCACTGATCGCGCTCCGTTCGGCAGAACACGAACCCGCATTGTGATCTATAATCATCCTTGTCCGTTTGGAAGCTAGCATCGGTATAACCACTTACAACGAGCTCTTCTTCACCTCCATAGACTAGGAACATATCCTTAGTTCTTCTCAAGTACTTAAGGATATTCTTTACTTATCCAGTGACCTTCACCCGGATCTCGATGGTATCTCGCTCGTAGCACTCAAAGCATACGAGACATCCGGACGTGTACAAAGCATGACATACATGACGGATCCAATTGCCGAAGCATATGGAACCATACCCATCTTATTCCGCTCATCATGTGTCCGAGGACTCGATTCTTGCTAAGATTAATGCCATGTGACATGGGCAAGAAACCTTTCTTGGAATCATGCATGTTGAACCTTTTCAACACCTTGTCAATGTATGTACTTTGGCTTAATCCAATTAGCCTCTTGGATCTATCTTTATAGATCTAAATGCCCAATATGTATGCTGCCTCCCCTAAGTCTTTCATGGAAAAACTATTTTTCAATGAAGACTTGACGGATTCTAGCATAGGGATATCATTTCCAATCAACAATATGTCATTCACATATAAGATTAGAAATACAATTGCGCTCCCACTGTCCTTTTGTAAACACAGGCCTCCTCTTCGTTTTTGATGAAACCAAACCCTTTGATTACTTCATCAAAACAAATATTCCAACTCCGAGATGCTTGCTTCAATCCATAAATGGATTTCGTAGCTTGAATATCTTTCCAGCAATTCGGATCGACAAAACCCCGAGGTTGTATCATGTATACATCCTCGCTTAGGTTTCCATTTAGGAAAGCCGTTTTGACATCCATTTGCCATATCTCATAATCGAAATATGCAGCAATCGCTAGGATAATCCGAATAGATTTAAGCATTGTGACGGGCGAGAAGGTTTCATCATAATCAACTCCTTGAATCTGTTTAAAACCTTTCGCCACCAATCATGCCTTATAGATGTGAACATTTCCATCCATATCGGCCTTTTCTTAAAAACCCATTTACACTCAATGGTTTTGACACCATAGGTGGATCAACCAAGTTCCAAACTTGATTGTCGTACATGGATTCTATTTCGGATTTCATGGCTCCAAGCCACTTGTTGGAATCGGGTCCCACCATCGCTTCCTCATAGGTCTTAGGCTCATCGTTCTCCAATAATAATATATCACGTTGTTCCGCACTGTGTACTGTTAGGCGCACGTGATCTTTCGGACCTCCGTGGGCGGTGTATCTACAAATGGTGGCACAATACTTTGCTCCTCCCGTTGTGGTTCCGTGGTTGCTGAAATATTTTCCGGTGTTTCTTGAACTTCTTCAAGATGCACCCCTGCTCCCACTAACCCTTCTTGAAAGAAACTCTTTCTCCAAGAAAACACCGTGTCGGGCGACAAACACTTTGCCTTGTTCCCGATTATAAAAGTAATATCCTTTAGTTTCCTTACGATATCCCACAAAGAAGCACTGGTCGATTTGGGTGTTAACTTGTCGATCAGTAAACGTTTTACATAAGCTTCGCATCCCCAAATTTTCGAAAAGACAAACTAGGGGGTTGCCCCGTCCATATCTCATATGGTGTCTTTTCAACCGACTTAGATGGAACTCTATTTAGTGTGAGCGCAGCTTTTCACGAGCATATCCCCGTAAGGATAACGGAAGATCACTTTGGCTCATCATCGACCGCACCATGTCCAACAAGGTGCGATTTCTCCGTTCGGACACCCCATTCCATTGTGGAGTTCCTGGCGGAGTCAACTGTGGAACAATTCCACAATCTTTCAGATGATTACCAAACTCTTGGCTCAAGTATTCTCCTCCACGATCTGATCGTAGAAACTTGATTGTTTTCCCTAAATGATTCTATACTTCATTCGGAATTCTTTGAACTTTTCAAAGGATTCGGACTTATGCCTCATTAAGTAGATATAACCATATCTACTAAAGTCATCTAAAGGTAATGAAGTACCGATAACCACCTCGGCCGTTGAGCTCATTGGTCCACATACATCGTATGTACGAGTGCCAACAAGTCACTTGCTCTCTCACCGTGTCCCGTGAAAGGTGTCTTTGTCATCTTACCAAGTAAACAAGACTCACATGTCTCAAATGATTCAAAATCAAAAGAGTGAAGCAATCCATCCTTATGGAGCTTCTCCATGCGTTTCTTATTTATATGGCCTAAGCGACAATGCCAGATAAATGTGGGGTTTATATCATTAGAGAGTTGCCTTTATGTATTAATGTTATAGATGGGAGACGCTTCAAGATTCAAAACGTATAATCCATTCACCAATGGAGCATGAAAATAGAACATATCTCTGAGATATATTGAACAACCATTGTTCATTGATCTAAAATCATATCCTTCCGCTTGCAAACATGAAGCGGAAATAACGTTTTGACATAGTGTTGGAACACAATAACAATTATTCAATTCCAAAACTAATCCTGAAGGTAGATGAAGTGGTACTGTGCCGACAAGAATCGTAGCAACGCTTGCTCCATCGCCGACGCGCAGTTCACCTCGCCCTTCTTAAGCTTCTACTTCTTCTCATTCCCCGCAACGACTTTGTGGAGATCATGGTAATCGGGTATCTACATGGCAAGCTTATCCGACTGGAGGTAGGGATAGATTGCGCCTGCCATATCTGTAAACCAAACATGACTTGGGTGTTACGATTGCCGATAGAGATAAGGCAATCGGCCTACAGTCACAGTTTGGTAAGATTGAGGAAACCGACTTAGAATAAGATATGGTTTTCGATTTGTAAGCCCGCCTCCCAAGACTATATAAGGGGGGTAAGGGGCGTCCCTTGAGGGATATTCCGATAGGAGATCAGCTATTAGCTTTCAGCTTTAGATCTTGAGATCAATAAAGACACTCGGAGGATCGAATCCACTGAAACAGGAGTAGGGTATTACCTCACGAGAGGGCCTGAACCTGTCTAAATCCTGTTTTCCTTCTAACCCATCGTGCTTGGCGATCTTGACTGCGACCCCAGAAATTATATTGCCGAAACCAAGTTTCGACAGTTGGCGCGCCAGGTAGGGGGCCGCGCGTCGAGACTTCTTCAACAATCTCGCCGACAAGCGTGATGGGATCTCCTTCAGGATTTGGCGACTTCGCCGCCAACTTCTTCAACGACTCTTCCTTCGACTCGGATTCAAACCAGTCGGAAGGAAAGACCCACTTGGCGCCGTTCGGGCTCCCCAATAGCGCCGAGATCTTCGACGACATCCTCAAGATCGAGATGCAATCTGCTCACTCCAATGAAGGACTTCACTCGGCACCGTTCGGATTGCCGAACACCGCCGAAATCTGCATCGATCTTCTCGTCTCCCCGACGGAGACGATCTACTCGGAAGAAGGCCTCTCGGTGCCGTTTGGGTTACCAAACGCCGCCGAGATCTACGGGAAACTCCTCTCCCCCGAGTCGGGGTTGACCCACTCGGAGGAGCCCGCATCCCCAAGCTCTGACTCGGACTGCAACGATCCAGACCCGGGCTACCTAGGATCGAGGGAGATGAAGCTGACGACTCCGACTGCTGCAAGGACTACGAGCCGAAGTGCTTCGATGTCCTCATGGCCGAGCCGGACGAATCCGACTCAGCCATGGCCAGGAGGCTTGCTGAAGAAGAGCGAGCCAAGATCGAGCAAGAGCGCAAGATGGCCGAAGAGGAGAAGCAACGCAGGGAAGAGGCTGACAAGAGGAAGCAAGATCTACGCGCAGCCGGACGATCCGCCCAGGAGGCCATCCTCCAAACGCGGGTTCGCAACACCAACATCTTCCAGACGCCACAGCAGAATGCTGTTGCCGCGCTCACACTCCTGGACACCGTCATGGAGACGACACCCGCCAACGTGACTCCAATACTAGACAAGATCAAGACCATCGTCGCAGCCACAGCCAACGGCCACCCCACCACCTTGGCACGAAGGCCGACTGAGTCCGTGGCTGAAACGCCCGACAAGAGCCGGCTCCCGCCTCTAAGGTCAGGAGACTACAAGAGGCCCGAGCCAGATCGGTCGACGACAAGGCCAAGAGGCCCACGCCGTGAGTCCACACAGAAGTACCAGGATCAAACAGCCGACTCCCGCGACAAACGACAGGGACGTCCACCCGTCCACCACCGCGTCCCACCGCAACAACAATCCGCTACTCAACCACCAACCGAAGACCCCGAGTGATTCGGAAAGTCTCGATCGCCGCTACTGAGCGGGACCGACGCACCGGGAAGATCGGAGGGGATCACCCGATAGCGGCGACGACGGAGTGCCGTCTTTCACTCGGGAGCTTCGCCGAGTGCACTGGCCGAGTGGTTTCAAGCCCACAGGAATTGAAAGGTACGACGGCAAGACCGACCCCGAGTCATGGCTTACCGTGTACACTCTCGCCATCTGCGCAGCAGACGGCGACAACAAGGCTATGGCCAATTATCTTCCAGTGGCCCTCGCTAACTCAGCCAGGAACTGGCTCACGAGCCTGCCAAGAGGCTCAATCAGCTCGTGGAGCGAGCTAAGGGACCACTTTATTGCCAACTTCCAGGGTACCTTCGAGAGGCCCGGCACACACTTCGATCTATACAACGTCATCCAGAAGCCGAACGAGCCTCTGAAGGATTACATCCGTCGTTTCTCCGAGAAGCGCAACAATATCCCCAACATCACCAATGACATCATCATCGCCGCCTTCCAGAAGGGAGTCCGTGATGAGCTGTTAATCGGGAAGTTCGGGCGCAAGCCACCGAAGACGGTGAAACAGATGTTCGAGACAGCGAATTCCTACGCCAAATCCAACGACGCCATCAAGGCCGCCCGTCAAGACCGGCCCGACAGGAGGGAAGACAAGCAGGCGGGAGGAAGCCGGAACCCTAAGAAGGATAACGGCAACAGCAACAACCAGGGCCAAAAAGATCGCAAGCGCCGATCTGAGGACCTAGTGGCCGCAACCTCCAACACTCAACGCCGCCCCCGAGTCGCCGCCTACGACGCCATCATGAACGCCCAATGCACTCACCATCCCAATCATAAGCACGCGGCTAAGGACTGCTTCATCTACAAATAGTTCGCCGAGCAGTACGCGGCGCAGCTCAACAAGAAGCCGACTGATGAGGCTGGTCCATCGGGCGCCAAGAAAAACAACGCGGCTGAGAATGCCGAACCTTTCCAAGACCCTGTGGGAGAGCTCAACCACATCTTCGGAGGGCCGCTAGCCTATGAATCCAAGAGGAAACAGAAGCTAACTGACCGAGAGGTCAACGCGGCTCAACCCGAAGTCCCTCAGTACCTACGATGGTTGGAAGTGGCCATCACTTTTGACCGCTCGGATCACCCTGACCGAGTGGTTCACCCGGGGCGCTACCCACTCGTCCTGGATCCCGTGGTCCGCAACATCAGGCTCAAGCGCGTCCTCATCGATGGGGGCAGCGCCCTCAACATCCTGTTCGCCAAGACCATGGATGAGATGCAGATCCCGAGGGCCGAACTGAAGGCAAGCTCAGCCCCCTTCCACAGAGTCATCCCGGGGCTGTCATCTACACCACTCGGGCATATCTCCCTCCCTGTCACCTTTGGGGCTCGAGAGAACTTCCGAACGGAGAACGTCACTTTTGAGGTGGCCGACTTCGAAACAGCATACCATGCCATCATCGGAAGGCCTGCGCTTGCCAAATTTATGGCGATCCCACATTACACCTACCTCTGCATGAAGATGTCGGGTCCCAACGGCGTCATGACTCTTCGCAGCGACGTGAAGCAAGCCTTCACCTGCGATAAGGAGAGCTGCGACATGGCCCAATCTCGCGAGAGATTGCACAGCCAGCAAGAAGTCCGATTGGCTGCATCGACTTCGGCAGAGGGCGAAGTCCCCGCGAAGATGTTAGTGATATGCCCTAGAGGCAACATGGAGATGTTGGATATCACGTCAATGTTTATGTATAAATGAATAAAGTGTTATTCAGTTCCATGAAATAGACATCTTGTATTGATCAATAAGTACGTGACTTATTTATGAGACTCTATATGTATGAATCTATTTCTAAACGATCCCTGATCATATGTCATATTGTTGGAAAAAATATGATTCTAAGATCGGCATGTGTACACATTACAGGTTCAGAGCCGATATTATTCTGGTATCGTGAGGCAAAGGGATTTGTGTACACATTACGGTTCGAGCCGATATTATTCTTGTATACTATGGTGTCAATATGTGCTGCTAGGCGCCGTGTGACAGTCGGCTGAGTTGGACTCGAGCCGACGGTCCGCTAAGTTAGACTATAGCCGAAACCGAGTATACCTAAACCTACAGGGTCGCACGCTTAAGGGGATAGAATAGATATTCGAGTTGGACTCGGATACGGCTCGATCGGATAGGGATCCGATCGGATAGAGTCCTATGGGCTTACAACGTATGGGCGGCCAACTCTGTGAGATTCGGATAGGATCCGATTCAAAATAGAGTTCTGATCGGTCACTAGTCCCAGTCGGCCAACTCTATATAAAGGAGGGAGGGGTGGAGAGCTGCGGCACGTCAATTGCATCACGTGCAACAGAAGTCGCCGAGATCAATCTCCACGGAAACCCTCCCCACTTTCGAGCCAAACCCTAGTCTTGCATCGCGTGCTAGCACACGGGTGTTCGGCGTTCTGTCCCCGGACGTGTGGATACCGGTAGAGCGCCGCTACGTTGCACGCCGTTCATCGGCCGTGGAGGAATCGGCGCGGTCGAGCGCATCGGAGCGAGGCGCGAGAACACAGTCGGACGACTCGGATCGGCTACGGCATCTGTGAATAGGCTGATTGGCGAATTGGCTGTCCCCGGGTATCGGCTGTCGGCTTGCGAGAATCGGCTACACTGTTCCGGATCGGACGGCCCGATTGGTCATTTCCGCGCACACCCGATCGGTAACGATCTATCGGCCCTTACTTGCAAGTGTTCCTGGTTTGCGCGGTTAAAAGTTTTTGTTTTCGGCTAGCGTAGCCTCCGCGTAACCCTTCAGAAGAAGACAACCAAATCAGGATCCAGCGACGCCAAGACCAAGAAGATCTCCCTTGATCCGTCGGATCCCTCAAAACTGCTTTAATCGGCGCCGAACTAGATCCCAAATAGGAAAGCGCGCTCGTCACCTTCCTCCAAAATAATAAAGATGTTTTTCTTGGAAACCATCTCGATATGCCTAGAATTCCTAGGGAGGTGATCGAGCACTCTTTGCACGTCAAAGATGACGCCAAACCGATAAAACAACGATTACGCAGATTCGCGCAGGACCGAAAAGATGCTATCAAGGAAGAGCTCACAAAGCTCTTGGCCGCCGGCTTCATTAAAGAAGTCCTTCATCCCGATTGGTTAGCCAACCCAGTCTTGGTCCGCAAGAAGATGGGGCAATGGCGCATGTGCGTTGACTATACCGACCTCAACAAAGCCTGTCCCAAAGATCCATTCGGGCTGCCTCGCATCGACCAAGTCGTAGACTCAACAGCTGGCTGCCAACTCCTGAGTTTCTTGGATTGTTACTCGGGCTATCACCAGATCAGCTTAAAAGAATCCGACTGCCTCAAGACATCGTTCATCACGTCGTTTGGGGCCTACTGCTACATCACCATGCCTTTCGGCCTGAAGAACGCCGGCGCCACATACCAACGCATGATCCAGAGATGTTTCCAGATGCAGATCGGCAAGAATGTAGAAGCTTATGTCGATGACGTCGTCATCAAGACCAAGCAGAAAGAAGACCTGATCGCTGACCCAGAGGAAACCTTTGCAAATATCCGGGCTTTCAGAATGAAGTTAAACCCGGAGAAGTGCACCTTCGGCGTTCCATCAGGCAAACTGCTCGGCTTCATGGTGTCACATCGCGGCATTGAAGCCAATCCAGAGAAGATCAACGCCATCTTGAGCATGAAGCCCCCGAGTAACCAGAAGGACGTCCAGAAGCTCACCGGCTGCATGGCGGCGCTAAGCCGCTTCATCTCTCGACTCGGCGAACGAGGCATGCCCTTCTTCAGATTATTAAAGAAGACAGACGACTTCCAGTGGACCGCGGAAGCCAACAAGGCCTTTGAAGATTTCAAAGAGTTCCTTGCAACGTCGCCTGTCCTAGCCTCGCCTCAGCCCCAGGAACCTTTGCTGCTGTACGTTTTAGCCACTCACCAAGTGGTTAGTACAGTCCTCGTGGTCGAGCGCGAAGAAGAAGGACGGGCCCAGAAGATTCAGAGGCCGATCTACTTTGTTAGCGAAGTGTTGGCAGGAGCCAAAATTCGCTACCCTCAGGTACAAAAATTGCTCTATGGTGTTCTGATAACCACGAGGAAATTGGCACACTATTTTCAGGGTCACTCGGTCACCGTTGTCACTTCCTTTCCACTCGGCGATGTCATCCACAACTGGGAGGCGACTGGGCGCATCGCTAAGTGGGCCTTAGAGCTGATGCCATTGGACTTGACTTTTAAGGCGAGGACGTCCATAAAGTCACAAGCCTTGGCGGATTTCCTGGCCGAGTGGACTGAGCAACAAGAGAACGTACCTCGGGAAGACCTCCAACACTGGACCATGCACTTCGACGGATCCAAGAGGATCACCGGCTTGGGAGCAGGAGTTGTGTTGATTTCCCCGACTGGGGAAAGGCTAAGATACGTCCTTCACCTCCACTTCTCCGCCTCACACAACGTTGCCGAGTACGAAGCCCTGCTACACGGACTGCGCGTCGCAGTTTCACTCGGGATACGTCGGCTCATCGTGAAAGGCGACTCCCAGCTGGTCGTCAACCAAGTAATGAAGGACTGGTCCTGTCTAAACGACACCATGGAGGCCTACCGACAAGAGGTCCGCAAACTTGAAGACAAGTTTGACGGGCTTGAACTTTCACATGTCTTAAGACACAACAACGAAGCAGCCGATGAGTTGGCACAGTTCGGGTCCAAGCGCGAAGCTGCCCCAACAGATGTTTTTGTCGAGCACCTCTATGAGCCAACCATCATGGCAAAGACAACTTCCAACAAACAAGCTGCAAACGAAGTCGCCATGTCTGATGCCGACTGGAGGACGCCACTCATCAAATTCTTAACTCAGCAAGAGCTGCCGGAAGACCGGGATGAGGCAGAGCGTGTCCGACGTCGTTGCCAAGCATATGTCATGGTCGACTCCGACTTATACAAGAGAAGCCCCTTCGGAATCCTAATGAGATGCATCACACCCGAGGAAGGGAGGCAGCTGCTCCAAGACATCCACTCGGGCATATGCGGAAGCCACGCGGCAGCACGCACTCTGGTGGGCAAAGCTTACAGACAAGGTTTCTTCTGGCTTACCGCGGTCTCCGACACGGACAAAGCCGTACGAACCTGTGAAGGCTGCCAATTTTTCGCCCGACAAAGCCATGTCCTGGCCCAGGAGCTACAGACAATCCCACTATCCTGGCCGTTCGCAGTATGGGGCTTGGACATGGTCGGCCCTTTCAAGAAAGCCCCGGGAGGATTTACACACCTCTTCGTCGCAATCAACAAGTTCTCCAAGTGGATTGAAGCCAAGCCGGTCGCCACAATTACTGCTGACAAGGCACGGGATTTCTTCCTCAACATCGTGCACCGCTTCGGCGTCCCAAACAGAATCATAACTGACAACGGGACTCAATTCACGGGAGGCATCTTCAAGGAATTCTGCGAAGACTTTGGAATCAAGATTTGCTATGCATCAGTTGCCCATCCCAAAAGCAATGGACAAGTCGAACGGGACAATAGCATGGTCCTTCAAGGCATCAAGGCCCGCGTGTTCGATCGTCTAAACCCTTACGTAGGCAAGTGGGTCCAAGAGCTTCCCTCGGTCCTATGGTCTCTGCGGACCACGCCCAGTCGGGCTACCAGCCAAACTCCCTTCTTTTTGGTCTACGGCGTAGAAGCCATGTTGCCAAACGAGATGGAGTATGAATCCCTCCGAGTCCGTAGCTTCAACGATGAACGCTACGACCCCGACCGAGTGGACGACCTCACCCGGCTGGAAGAGGCCCGAGAGGCAGCCCTCATCCAGTCGGCCAAATATCTTCAAGGGCTTAGACGATACCACAGTCGCAACGTTCGAGCACGAGCTTTCATCATTGGGGACTTGGTTCTATGCAAGGTTCAAACCACCAAAGACCGTCACAAGTTATCCCCCTTATGGGAAGGACCATACATAATCGCTGAGGTGACTCGGCCCGGTGCATACCGACTAAAGCGTGAAGACGGATCTATGGTGGAGAACTCCTAGAACATCGAGCATCTTCGACGATTTTATGCTTGATTTGACTAAAGTTTCATGTTTTCCTTGACTGCCAACCTCAAGCAAGATGACTTCTTGAGTTAGCAGTCGGGGGCTGTACATATGTCAATAAAGCATAAGTTTTCCTCATCAACCTCTGTGCATGATTTGGTTTATCATTGTTTAATGTTCCTCGATTCGAGTTCAGTGTCTAAGGACTGAGAGTTTTCTAATGACCTAATCGAGCCTAGGCTTGGTGACAGTCAGATGAAAATTACTTAAGAAATTTCACACAAAAACTCGGATCAGGGCATTAACATAAATAAACTAAAATATATCATAAGTCTGTGTCAGAACATCACGATCATACGATATTTACAAGCAAATGTTCACAAGACAAATCAAACCCGGAAGTTATTCACTACATCAACGAAAATCTTCTTCGCCGACTCCTGCGCTTCACTCGGCATGTCCAGGGCCTGCTCATCCGTGGTCCCGTCAGCGAAGCCCTCTCCGACCAAGTCGATATCCACTCGGGGGTAGAGAGACTTGGTCTGCGCAAGAGCCAGGCCAGCCCCCATGTTGGCGGCTTCGGTGATGTTGGCTAGATACTGGTCAGGGGCTCGCCTGAGCTTGTCGAAGACTTCAGTTGGGTCCAGTGAGCTGGTCCCGACTCCATGGTAGAACAAAGACAGCAAGATCGGCGTCGCTGCATTGACGACCTCTTCCCGAACCTCTCCGGCTCGTTTGACCCGCTCGAGCAAGACGTCATATTGAGCTCGGGTCTTAACCTTGTAAGCTGCCAAAAGAATCTGATCATGCAAAGCATTCGGAAATAAAGCAGCGCCAAGGATGTTACTTCGAAGAAGCTTACCTTCAAATTCGGCCTCCAGTTCGGCCTTGTCGAGGCTGACTGCATCCAGCCGGACCTGGAGCGAGTGCACCTTCGACGAATTTTCTACAAGCAAAGAAGATTGTCAGCAACCGGGATCAACATGAGAATCATAAAGAAACTCGGAGAGATAAGCTTACTCCCGACTGATCCTCGGAGGTCGAGGTTCGCCTCCTGAAGCTCCGCGATTTCCCTCCTTAGGGCTGCCTCCCTCGACGCGGCTTCCTCCCGAGTGGTCTTCAGCTTTCGCTGGACGTCCTCTAAAGAGTTCAGGTGAGGAACCAGCTTCTCCAACACCTCGGACTTCGCCATGGAGCGGCAATACTCCTTCTGCGCACGAAATCCGAAGAATGACCGACTGGAAAAAGATGATGACTCAATAAGAGAAAAAGACTAAGGCTTACGTTGTGTAGCCGAGTCGCTTCGTTTAAGCTCTCGACCAGGGCATCCCTTTCTTTGCTCTCAGCTTGCCTGTCCAAGACGATGCCCTGCCTCTGGCCTTCCGAATCCCGCCACTCGATCTTGATCGGGGGAACCCAGGTTTCAGAAGACTGTAACCTGGGGATTTCCTCCCTTGTGGCTGGCAGATAGGAAGAACCGATGAAGACGCAAAAGATCCAAACTAAAGAGTAAAGACAAGATTTTGATTCAAGACTTACCGGCTTCAGTGGCTACGCTCTTGGGTGGAACGGCTCGGCCGGCCTCCTTCCTTCCGGGCTTCGCCGACCGATCTTCGCCGGGCCGACCGAGCTACGCCCGAGGTTTCCTAGGCTTCGTCGACCGACTTCCACCGGACGTCCTAGCTAGCGGTCGGGGGCTCCTCCCTTGGGGTATCTTTCTTCGGAAGCGAAGGTTTTTGCCCGGAGCACCCTCGCTCGGAAGCGGGCTCCGAGGCCTTGGCTCCGCAGGCTTAGGAGCCTCGGGAGCAGCAGCGGGAGTCGGCCCCTCATCCTACCCGGCAGGATCTATGTCCTGGGGCCTCCTGCAATGACGGATACAGCTGGAATGAAGGCAAAGAAAGTTTTTCAACGAGAAGGTTTGGACTTCAGTCATAAAGCGTACTGGATGACCGGCGGATCTTCGGCGCGCCTTCGGCAATGGCCTTGGAGGAGGAGTCTCGACGGAGGAGCCGGGACGTCATCGTCCGAGTCGTCAATGACGAGCCTCCTCTTGCTTGCCCGCTTGTTTGTGTCCTCACTCGGGGCCGCCCGCTTCCCGACCGGATCACTTTGGATTTTTATCCCGCCGCTGGCTTCTTGGCGGGCGACGCGACACATCGTCGTGGGACACCTTGTACGGTTTTGAAGTAACAGAAGCATTTTTCTGCAAGAGAAGTTCTCACCATACTAAGAGACATGACGTCAAGGTTGCGAAACAATACGAAGAAGTCAGTCGGCTTACCGGAGGAGGAGGCCGGTGAATGCTGAAGGGGAGAACCGGCAGAATGAGGGCGCGCTCAACTTCAATTCCAGTCGAGAAGATCTTGTACATCCGGATCTTCAGGATCTCGTAACTGAGTGGATCTTGATCTTCCCGATTGGGGTCATTCCCGCCTTCGTATTCAAAGGCCGGCTTCGACCGCTCTTTAATTGGAGCCAGTCGGCACCGGATGAAGTGCCGAGTGATCTGCTTGCCGCGAAGACCCTTCTGCTTCATTGCCAGGATCTTTGTGAGCAGTTTGTTGGCTTCGTCCCAATCTTGAGCCACTGGAACAGTGCTCCAAGTTTGCCTGGGGATAGGGGGAAGGCCGACGAAGGCTGGCAGGCTAGGTTCGAGGTTGCTAATATAGAACCAGCCCGCATGCCATCCCTTATTGGAAGATTTCAAGGGAAGAGAGAAGTACTCCTTGCGGAGAGATCCGCGGAGTTGGAAACCCGCCCCGCCAACGACGCATGGGTGGTCTTTATTCGGATGTGCTTTAAGATAAAACATGCGGCGGAACAGTTGGAAGTGGGGGAGGATGCCAAGGAATGCTTCGCATACATGAATAAAGAGGGCGATGTGAAGCATGGAGTTGGGGTTCAGATGGTAGAGCTGGAGACCATAGTAATCTAAAAGCCCCGGGAAGAACTCGGAGGTGGGAAGACTGAACCCGCAATAGAAAAAAGAAGTGAATACAACAAGCTCACCGGTGTTTGGGGATGGAAAGTCTTCACCCGCCGCCGGGCGCCAGCCCACGATCTCCTTAGGAGGAAGCACTCCGTGCTTCACCATCTCCTTGAGGGTGGATTCCCTCACATCCGATGTGGCCCATTGGTCAAAGGGGATTCTCTTTTCCTCCGCCATGAGTGTGGTTTGAATGGGAAGTGGATCTGGTTGGAAAGAATGGGGATTTTGACAAGGGATCTTGGGAGATTGGCTGCGGAAGATGGTTGTGGTAAGAAGCGAGCTCCCGGATGGATGGGTCCGGTGCGCGCGAGTCTAGGGTTCTTCGCAGGGAACCGGTGAACAGTCTTTGCGAAAAGAGGAATTTTTTGGAAGACGAACAGGCGGGGACGACCTCGAGGTTTTATAGAAAGATTTGAGGGTTGCGCTAGGTTTTCTCGTGATTGGGCCGAGCCCATGAGAGAATTTGCGGCCCAGTTAAGGTGTGGCCTGACGCGTGTCCTTAGGGACTTAAGCGGATGAGCTTAAGCAGATTTGCCCTAGCAATATGCATGTATTCGAATGCCCTATACCTTTGGAAATCCTTTCATACCGCGGTTTTCTTGACTTCATGAGAAGCTGGCACGATGCAATTTGAGAGGTGACCAACAGCTAAGCTTTTTATGGCTGCCTTGATGACAAGGGCTGTTTGGTTTTTTAGCATTTGACTAAGTGATTATGTCAATGCTATTTTTCTACCTTGGTGAAGATCTTTATAGATTAAGACCAGTATTATGGCAAGAGCTATTTAATAACTTGGTCATATTTTTCATATGATTGAAAAAACTTGTTCTCCCATGAGGGGCGATTAAAATATTTGTTCCGGGATGACTCGGGCAGATCCACTCGGATAAACATGAGCTTACCGAGTGCTTTTCACCCACGAGGGTTGGTTGGGTTATTTGTTCAAGACTCGGGCAAATTCACTCGGATGAGCACAAGCTTGCCGAGCAATGAGGTTGCTTTAGCTTGAGCTAAGCATCTACATGAGAATGATTTTTTTATATAGTTCTTGATTATATGCTTAGTCTGTTTTTGACTAACCACATAGTCGGGGGCTACACCTAATTAGGTGCATCAGGAGATGCACCTAGATATTTATTTTTGAGAATTTTTTAGATGTTATTCAGCCCTTCACAGTCTTTGGAGCCGCTCGGGAAGATTCAGGCAGAGATGATGGAATCACTCGGCGCCAGAAGCACTCGGCCAAAGAGATTTTTGGTCGTGTACTGTTTTGGTTTGAAGCTGAGCTGTCCCGTCGACTAAAAAGGACTCGGGGGATACTGTGGAGATCATAGTAATCGGGTATCTACATGGCAAGCTTATCCGACTGGAGGTAGGGATAGATTGCGCCTGCCATATCTGTAAACCAAACATGACTTGGGTGTTACGATTGCCGATAGAGATAAGGCAATCGGCCTACAGTCACAGTTTGGTAAGATTGAGGAAACCGACTTAGAATAAGATATGGTTTCCGATCTGTAAGCCCGCCTCCCAAGACTATATAAGGGGGTAAGGGGTGTCCCTTGAGGGATATTCCGATAGGAGATCAGCTATTAGCTTTCAGCTTTAGATCTTGAGATCAATAAAGACACTCGGCGGATCGAATCCACTGAAACAGGAGTAGGGTATTACCTCATGAGAGGGCCTGAACCTATCTAAATCCTCTTTTCCTTCTAACACATCGTGCTTGGCGATCTTGACTGCGACCCCAGAAATTATATTGCCGAAACCAAGTTTCGACAGACTTGCAAATATGAGCTACTGATCCGGTATCAAATACCCAAGAGTCAGTAGGTGAAGTAGCAAGATTAATGTCTATAACATTAATACCTGAAGCAGAAGTCGTACTTTGCTTCTTTTTGAGATCCTCCATGTACTTCTTGCAGTTCCTTTTCCAGTGGTCTGTCTCCTTGCAGTAGAAGCAAACGGCATCTGATGCCGCCGACCCCTTTTTGCCCTTCTTTCCATTGGAGGCACTCGCGATCTCATCGGGAGTTATCTTCCTCTTGGTGCAAAGCTTCTTGACAGGTGGTTTGCGCTTAGCCTTCGGCATCATCATCACATGATGACCATTCTTCTGGATACTCTCGCGGGCTTCCGGGCAACGCCTGGAACACCACACAAAATTCATAGATCCAATCTATGAAATCGCCTACGGAAACCATATCGGCGTAATCACATTACGCCGTCCCGATACACTATCAAGGGAGATGGTTTGCGTAGGCGCGAGGCAGCTAACAAGATCGGACTACGAGATAGCTTCGACATAATCACATTATACCGTTCTGATACACTATCAAGGAACGCTATCTCGAAGCCGACTCAAACCGAGTTCTATGGATATTGCTTTGACGTAATCACATTATGTCGTTCCGATACACTATCACGGAACGCAATTACCATCAACTCTCCTCAACAGATCCCGTAAAACCGATTGATCTAATCAACCCGTGCGCAAAACTTGTTCCAGATCCAATCTAAAACCCGAACTAAGCAAGATTAGCTCTGATACTACTGAAGGATTACGCGGAGGCTACGCTAGCCAAAAAACAAAAAACTTTTCAACCGCGCAAACCAGGAACACTTGCAAGTTAGGGCCGATAGATCGTTACCGATTGGAGTATGCAGCGGAAATAGCCAATCAGGGCTAATCCGATCTGGAACTGTGCTGGCCGATGACAGTCGATTCCCGCAAGCCGACAGCCGATTCCTGGGGACAACCGATTCACCAATCAGCCGATTCGCCGATGTAGCTGATTCGTTGAGTCGTCTGACCGCGTTCTCGCGCCTCGCTCCGATGCGCTCGACCGCAACCGATTCCACCATAGCCGATTCGTAGCCGATCAACAGCACGCAACGTAGCAGCGCCTCTACCGGTATCCACACGTCCGGGGACAGAACGCCGAACACCCGTGTGCTAGCACGCGATGCAAGGCTAGGGTTTGGCTCGGAGGTGGGGAGGGTTTCCGTGGAGATTGATCTCGCCGACTTCTAAAGCCGCGTGTGATCAGATTAATTTCGGCGCAATTGACTTCAATTGATCGATCTGATGTGTAACAGCTCTCCACCCCTCGCCCCTTTATATAGAGTTGGCCGACTGGGACTAGTGGCCGATCAGGACTCTATTTTGAATCGGATCTCATCCGTGTCTCATAGAGTTGGCCGCCCATACGTCGTAAGCCCATAGGACTCTATCCGATCGGATCCCTATCCGATCGAGCCGTATCCGAGTCCACCTCGAATGCCTGTTCTTATCCCCTTAAGCGTGCGACCCTGTAGGTTCAGGTATACTTGGTTTCGGCTATAGTTTAACTTAGCCGACCGTCGGCTCGAGTCCAACTTAGCCGACTTGGCACAACCGACGCCTAGCGCACATATTGACACCATAGTATACAAGAATATAATATCGGCTCGAACCCGTAATGTGTACACAAATCCCTTTGCCTCACGATACCGGTTAAGCTATAGGCAAGATGTGTGCCATCCCTTCAATAGCTTAACCATTCACTCGAACCGTATTGGATTATCTGTCTGTTGATTGACTCCTCAATCAACTTAGCATGGCCATGCATTTCCATAAAACATTACCTCGAGGGGCTCAGAGATATCTCTCCAAAGGAGGGGCAAATTCCATCTTGATCACTCACATCCCACTCCATGCTTCATAGCAAACCCGAAAACTACCTTTATAACTACCCAGTTACGGAATAGCGTTTGGTAGTCCCAAAGTAGGCTACTACACATGTTGGAATCCATGGTGATCTCAGATCTAAGGACTTTGTACCAACACTACCTGAGACCAACTAATGACACATTAATTCCTGTAGTGTCTCATGGTGGGTCTATCCAACAATGTGTTCTCTAACACATATGTCCATGTTTATTGATTTGGTATCTTCATACCCATGATCTATGAGACATGATCATCAATCAATAAACATGTCGATCTTAGAATCATATTTGCTCCAATAATATGATATATGATCAGAGATCATTTAGAAATAGATTTATACATATAGAGTCTCATAAATAAGTCACGTACTTATTGATCAATACAAGATGTCTATTTCATGGAACTGAATAACACTTTATTCATAAATACATAAACATTGACCATGATATCCAACATCTCCATGTTGCCTCTAGGGCATATCACTAACATTGAGTGTGTTAACCAGTATGCCACTTTGGTTGACGAGCACATGATGGACAGCCGAGTCGATTCGGTCCTGTAGAATGTAAGGGCCCGAACCATCTTGTTCCTGCTTGATGTCCTCCATCTTCTTTTTTTTCCTTTCTTATCTTCGTTAGACATATCGAAATCTTCAATGGAGAACTTGAACTTCTGGAGGACTGCTCCAGATCTGGTTTGGGTGAAGGATTGCAGGTAATGCGCCTGCAGCCGTCCAACCATCTGCTTGTAGTCGGCTAATTGTTCAGCCGATAGTTGCTACATCGTCACTGGGATGACGTTTTCCTGGTCGATCTCTGGAGTCTTGGTATCAGACATGGTGTCAAACTTGGAAGACTTTATTGGTCCCACCAGGCGGGCCAAAAGCGTGTTGATGAGAATTTCAATTCCCATGCACTGGCCTGAGAGGTTTGCTTTACTCTAGTGCAGGTCCAAATTGGTCGCCTCTGGTGTCGTCAAGGGCGTGCAGTTGGTTTGATCCTGTAACCAACAAGAAAACATAGAATAGACATTAAGTTAATATTAGATCCTACTGGATTGGCTGAAGACATCAGTAAACATATAATTGCTATCCCAAAGCACATTTATCCTAAGTGATTGGGATAGATCGGTAGTATACCGAGATAGTATAAATCACTTAGGCTAAAGGCACATTAGGATAATAATTATCTGCATTGATAACCTAGCCGATGCTGCAGGTCTAATGTGAATCGGCTAGTACTCCGATACATTTTATAAAAAGATATTAATCTAACCTAAATGCATTAAACCTAAATCAATCGGCTGTCAATGTAACTTGACAGATTGATACCGGCTTAGGGCATTTAAATAGATTGAGATCTTAATATAAAAGGCAGCTTTAGTATATCTAATAGCAATTAATACTAGAAGATAACTAAAACAGGTAAGGCCGGCTGGAACCCCGGCACTGTGTCTAATGATAAACATTAAATCGAACAGATCTTTGTACTTCTAAAAGCGACTTAACAGGTCGATTAGATGCAACATTAAGTACAAAAAGAAATACTAGATCTGTATAAGCTAATGAGAACCTCTCGAGACGGTAGACAGGACATATAATCTAATTCAACCTCTGGATCTAACTCTATCGGCTGCTGTCCTTAGAGAGAAATCAGCCGATTGCGAGATAGATCTAGACATTGCTCTAGATTATATGCCGCATATGATAGATTAAGCAGTTTGTAACATGGAAACTAGAGTTTTCATGATGATGGAAGCACTAACCCCGATGAACAAACCACTTGTAACAAGGAATTACCTTGTTCGGAGATCGAAGCCGATGTAGCCCGAGCAAAAGCAAGAACTTGTCGAGAAAAGTAAAATAAAAGGTTGGCGATGCGCCGAAGTTGATTGATTGTGCGTTGTTGATATACAAAGAGCCCACAGGTCTTATTTATACCCAGGCACAACAATATCCGCGTAGGACACGGTTTCTACCTTATCTACTATTTACAGTACGACAATATCTCGGGACACAATCCCATGCCGCGTTACAAAAGGAATATCTATACAACTTCCTAATTTATAGATACAATTGCCGTTACATGATCTTATCCATAGATGGCAATATCTTTAACGCACAATTTGGAGACCGAATCCAACACCTTACCTTAATGGTTTCCTTTCGGGACTGGCTCCACTTCTATCTCAACTCGGAATCGGCTATCGGCTATCCTAGTCTGATTCAGACTTAGCCGACGGGCTTCGCAGCCGATTCAGACTCAGCCGACACGACATCTGTTTCTCCGTAGATCGCGCATCTCCTCTTATTCCGCTTTAATCTCTGCTTCAAACCCGGGGATTTGGTTACCAAATTTGATCGTTAACAGGTGGATGGTCGGTGGAGTGGTCGGAGGAGCTGGGGTCTAGTTCCGGCAGAAGATGGCCCATCACTATATCCTCGTGGAGCTGACCTCTTCGAACAAGGGGTGGCATGCCGAGTGGTTCTACATCAGCAACCACGAGCTGTCGATCTCCCCGAGATATACGCCAGCAAGTACCTGGTCAGTCGTCTGCCCCGTAGCCGAGCAAGACCAGGTCAACAAACTCATCATCAAGGTGGAGAGCATGCGGGAGCGGGGACTGACGAGCGCGAGGGTAGCGCTCAACTTTAGCGTCCGATGCCTCCAGCTCTGCAAGAAGAGGGTGAAGCCGGCGTACGAGTACTCGGGCAGCTGGGACCCGACTCGATAGGCGGCTAACCCAGTCGAGCTCGTGCAGCCGAGGCTGGCCGCCTTCTTTTCAATCTCAGCGGATTTTAGCGCAGGAGACCCGCTCAGCTATTGTCACGCCCAAAAATTCAAGCCAGAATTTTCGCAGCTAATTTGTGCATTCAACCCTCGTCTAGGAATCAGTCGAGGTACACAAATCGGCAAATATTGATATTACAGAATCCATGTCTTAGAAACAACATAAAAGATTACATAAATGCAGCAGAAAAGAAAAGACTAACTAAACTAAAACTCTATTCTTGCGACGGAACTCTAACACACCACAGGAAACCTTGACGTCGGACGCAAGCCTAATCCTTGTCAAAACTTTCCTCTGCTTCAACCTCTGGCTCTGGTACTACCCACTGTACTCAACAAGTCATACCGGAAGAGAATGTATGATGCACGATAATCCACAAGGAAGGAGTAGAGTCTCATTTGCATAAACAACATTTTAGAAATAGAGTCCCACCTGTCGGGCCGCCTTCCCCGCGCCCGGCCGGCCCAAGCCGCCGCCGCCGCCATGCGCGTCGCCGCCCCCGCAACCTCCGTGCACCCCCGTGCCATGTCGGACCCATGTCGGGCCCGAGCACGTGACGCCACACTCGGCGCCGCCCTTCCCGTGCGACACAACGGACACCGCCGCCCCGAAAACGGCCGCCGTTTCTTTCTCTCCCCTGACCCGAGTCCGAAGCCGCTGACGAACGATTCGCGGGTTTCCCGTGCGCAATCCAATCTCTATCCGCCCTATAAAATCCCCTCGCCGCCTCCACGTGCTTCCCCTTTTGCTCCCATGCTTTTAGCCTCAAAATCATCGCCGCCGTCGTCGCGTTCCCTATCTCCGGTGAGTGCGCCGCCGCCCTTTCCTTTCAGCTCCCGCGGTGCACCATCGCCCCGAGAAATCCCGAGCAATCCCGAGCCGTGGAACCCTCTCCGCTGCCATCTTCCGTGCACCGCGCCGCCCGCCGCCGCTGTTTCTCGCGTCACCAAAGCCTGGCCGGCCACGCCCGCGAACCCTAACCCTAGCGCCGCCTCTCCCGCACCGTCCGATCGGCCGGATTGGGCGCATCCGAGTCGCCCGATCCCACAGCTTCGCCCCGCCATCCGATCCGGCCGCTATCCCTCCGATGGCCACCGCGTGGCGAGAAAGCCACCTCGCCCTCACCGTGGACTCGGTCCACCATGGACGAGCGGCCGCCGCGTGCGCCCGGCGACGTCAACCTTAGGGCTGATGCCAGCAGCTGACGTCATCCCTAGCTGACGTCAGCCTGACAGCGTCGTTTCATGCTGACGTCAGCATGACGTCAACCCTTACCGCCTGCGCAATGCTTGCGTCATCCCGGGACTTAATTGCGCAATAATTAATTTAGTCTTTTCTGTTTAGTTTAAAAATCGCAATTAAACTTCTAAAATTCATATATTTTTAATCCAAGCTCCGTTTTAGTCCATTCAAATTTCATTAAATCCAAAAAATGTCAAGAATCCATTAAAATACTTTTCATTGCTGTTTCACTAGACTTTTAGGGTGTGTTGTTGAGTGCTTTGTTTGTCGTGTAGATTCTGAGCTTTCTGGCGAGTCCGTCTACCTCGAAGTAGTCGCCGAGGTTCCCCTGTCTCCAGAGCAAGGCAAGTCATACTTTACATTGATCATATTGTACCTATTTTATTTAAATATCTCTTTTCTCTCAAATACTGCATATGTTTTAGAATGTTATTTCATGAGATTATTATACCTATTGTACTCAACCATAGGGATTGTATACCTTATACCATTGATAACTTGGGTTCAATATGACTAGATGTTAGTTTAGGGCTTGCTTAGCCATGCTTAGCTCAACTAGCTCACTTAAGGGGACCACATTAATCAATTATTATATTAGAGACTAATTCTCACATGAGGTCAAGTTTGTGACTCTATTCTAATAATACTGAATTATGACAATGGTCGGTTGTGAGCACATGGCTGGATATTTGTTAGCGTGCTCATGACAATTAAGGACCGGTTCTCGGGAAACCCTGAAAGAATTACCGTGCATACCACAAGCCAGCATGGGTAATGGCTGGGTCTATAGCGTAGCTGTCTCTAGCCGACGTACCCTAGTGAGGGTGGGCGTGATGGAGTTGGGTCGGCCCCAGTTTTAAGGGTTGATCGGCTGCCGGATTCACCACGGCACGAGAGGGGGCTGCCCATTACCCCGATGGGAGTGGGGGCGAAACCTTGGTGTGGTACGATTGGTTAGAGGGGGTTATGTGAAGGGTCCTGTCACAGTTCCTTTCCTGGGTATTGTGGTGGTACTCCGGCACACGGTAACGTGTCGTGGAGTTGTGTCTTATGGGTACAGTTGTACACCTCTGATCAAAGTATAACTATTCAAATAGCCGTGCCCACGGGTACGGGTGATCGACCAGATTCACCTTGATTAGTCTCACTTATTTACATGAATGAACTGTTGGGACTTGACTAGTACAGATGGATGGATGGGCCTGTTGCAACGTGGTTTTAACATTGGACAGTGTTTATTAATATTGCTTAATTATTACTATTGTTTTACTACTTTCAACTATTATTGTTTTTGCAATGCTGTTTATGCAAATTGAGCCTGTTATCCCTTTCCTTGATATTTATCATGCATCATACCTCCTCTTTCGGTATGACTTGTTGAGTACGGTGGTTGTACTCAGTCTTGCTCTTTTTCCCCCTGTAGTGCCAGAGGTTGAGGTCGAGGTTTCTGAAGAAGTGTAGGCTTGTTCGTCGTCAAGGGTTAGGTGTGGTGTTGGTGTTTCGCTTCGCTCGAGTCAAGTTTAGCTTAAGTCAGTCTTTTTCTTTTTGTTGCATTTGTGTAACTCTTTTATATTGTTTCTAAGACGTGGTTTCTGTATTATCAATAATGTCGATTTGTGTACCTCGCTGATGCCTGGACGAGGATTTAATGCACAAGTTAGCTGCGGAAATTCTGGTGTGAATTTCTGGGCGTGACAGCCCCTCAATTGATGCCAAAAGGATGAATAACACCTAATTCTCCTCTAAGAAAAGCAAAGCGAGAGGAATCCAAAGGTTTGGTGAAAATATCTGCAAGTTGCAACTTTGTATCCACAAATTTCAATTCAATGTCCCCCTTTTCAACATGATCCCTCAGAAAATGAAAGCGAATGTTAATGTGCTTGGTGCGTGAGTGTTGTACATGATTCTTAGCAATATTTATAGCACTTGTATTATCACAAAAGAGAGGAATTTTATCAAAAGTAAGACTATAATCTCTCAAGGTTGAAGTAATCCAAAGAATCTGAGAATAACAACTAGCAGCAACAACATATTAAGACTCAGCAGTTGATTGAGCAACATTTGATTGTCTTCGAGAAGACCATAAAATCAAAGAAGTACCAAGAAAAAGGCATGTACCACTTGTACTCTTTGTATCAATTCTACAACCTCCAAAATCCGCATCAGAATAACCACTCAAGCAAATAGAAGAAGAGGTAGAATACCAAATTTCAAATTCAAGAGTATGTTTCAAATACCTCATGATGCGTTTCACAGCTTGACGATACGAGGCCCTTGGAGAAGCTTGAAATCGAGCACACAAGCACACAACAAATTGTATGTCTGGCCTCGAAGCAGTGAGGTAGAGCAACGAACCAATCATGCTCCTGTATTCCTTTTGGTTCACAGCTTCACCATCTTCATCGGGATCCAAAATAGTAGTAGTTCCTATCGGCGTAGTCAATGGCTTGCAATCGTCCATTTTGAAGCATCGTAGAAGATCCTTGGTGTACTTTGTCTGATGAACAAACGTACCTTGAGGTGTTTGCTTAATTTGCAATCCCAAAAAGTAAGTCAATTCACCCATCATGCTCAGCTCAAATTCCCTGCGCATTGTTTCAGCAAACTCCACAACCAAAGTGTGAGATGAACAACCAAAGATGATATCATCCACATAAATCTGAACAAACAGTAGATCATCACCATGCTTGAGAACAAAGAGAGTTTTATCAATCTTTCCCATTGTAAAGCCCTTTGCAAGTAAAAAGTTTTTAAGTCTATCATACCATGCTCTAGGTGCTTGTTTCAAGCCATACAAAGCTTTTGACAAACGAAAAACATGGTTGGGAAAATCAGGATTCAAAACCTGGTGGTTGTTTTACATAAACTTCCTCCTGTATGTAACCATTAAGAAAAGCACTTTTAACATCCATTTGAAACAACTTAAAACCTTTTGAAGCAACAAAAGCCAACAAAAGTCTAATTGCTTCAATCCTAGCAACAGGAACAAAAGTTTCATCATAATCCAACCCTTCCATTTGAGTAAAACCTTGAGCAACAAGTATAGCTTTGTTTCTAACAATTAATTCATCCTCATTCTGTTTATTTTTGAAAACCCATTTAGTTCCAATAATATTATGATCAACAGGAGGTTCAACTAAAAACCAGACTTTGTTTCTTTCAAAATTCTCAAGTTCTTCATGCATAGCGTTAATCCACGATTCGTCAGTTAATGCATGAGTAACATCTTTGGGTTCAAAATTAGAGATAAAAGCAGAATTTGCATGAAAATCACGATTTGTTACCTTAGACCTTGTAGTACATTCACCAAAATTACCTATTATCTGTTCCGGAGGATGTCGTCGTTGAATATGAAGTGGAGCACTTACATCTGAAGTTTGTTTGTCTTTTGTACCTTGTTCAGACGAAGTTGAAGCTTCTAGAGGTCTATTAGCATCATTACCCGAAGCTCCTGAAGAACCACTCGGCCGGTCTGACCGCTCCTCTGCATGCGGTCTGACCGTCGATGTGCCTTCGGTCTGACCGGTGCCATTCTCGATCTGACCGGCCGACGTGTCCTCGTCGTCTTCGTCATCGCTTTCCACAAAAATATCCTCCCCGAACTCGTGATAGGGTACTGAAATTTTGGGTCTAGTCCTGGACTAGCCTCATTAAAGGTGACTTTGCAAGTCTCAACAATTTTATTAGTTTCCAAAACAAGTACGCGGTAACCTCATGAATGCGCAGAGTATCCCAACATGAGTCCATCAACAGAATGAGATTCAAATTTATCCAAATTTCCAGATTTGAGTACAAAACATTTACATCCAAAGACACACAAGTGAGAAATCTTTGGTGAGTGTCCAAAGCGAAGCTCATAAGAAGTTTTTCCAAGTTTAGATCTCAAAAAAACACGATTGGAAATATAACAAGCAGTGTTAATAGCTTTAGCCCAAAATTTTCTAGGAGTAGAATATTCATCAAGCATAGTCCTAGCCATTTCAACCAATGAACGATTTTTTCTTTCAACAATCGTTTTGTTGAGGAACCTGAGGAGACGAAAATTGATGTTCAAGACCCGTTTCAACACAAAACCTTTATCACTTCGAATAGTTCTCAAAGATTTTGGAAACTCAAGAGCCAAACGAAGATACAAATTTTTAAAGTGTTTGAAAGCTTCATCCTTAGTTGCCATAAAATAAACCCACGAATATCAAGAAAAATTGTCAACAATGACCAAAACATACCACTTTCCTCCTACGGATTGCACTCTAGCTGGACCAACAGTGTCCATGTGTAACAGCTGTCCTGGTGCATCGTCATCACAGAAAATATGGGAGTATGTGAAGAAGCAACCATCTTAGCATGACGACATGGCGAACAAACCAATTCAAGATCTTTCTTATGTTTAGGCAAACCCTGAACAAGATCCGAACCACTAATCCTAGTGAGATGATCAAAGCCAACATGTCCAAGTTTACGATGCCAAAACATCACATCTTTTGAAAATTTTGCAACAAGACATGTAACTTCAGAAGAAATGCTATTTTCAAAATCCGCTTTAAAAACTCTTCCGTATCGAGAAACATTAAGCACAACATCACCAGAAGAATCAAAAACTTTACTTCCACTTTTCTTAAAAAGCACATCAAAGTCTTCATCCATAATTTGAGAAACGAAAAGCAAGTTGTACTTCAAATTTTCAACCAAAGCGACATTATTCAATGTAAACTTGTCACTTACCTTGACAGATCCAGTTGCAGTGATCGTGCTAGTAGAAGCATCGCTGAAGATGATTGAATCCTTCCTTGATGCCTTTACGAGGGAGGAGAACCAACTTTTATCACCGGTCATGTGTCGCGAACAACCAGAATCAATGATCCATACGTTCTCCCTCCTCGCCAAAAGAGCCTACACACAAGCAGATGTCGAAGGCTCAGTACTGGGGTTAGATAATAAAAATTTGGGAATCCAGTACTGAGACACACGACCTGAACCAACAGGGATATAACCAGTAGAAAATTCAACACGTTTCCCATTAGAAAAGCTAGCCTGAGGCCGGTCTGAATGTCGTTGTACCTGCGATCTGACCGGAGGCTTCACACCGGTCTGACCAGAGGTATAGCGTCGGTCTGATCGGGTATAGCTCCGGTCTGACCGTGTGTGGCATCGGTCTGACCGACGGTCCATCTGTGGTCTGACTGCCTGCCTCGAGGGAAAAGCCAATTTTTGCCATTTTAGTTTTGCAAAAGCTACCTCCCGTTCCTTTTTCTGTTTTCTAGCAAGTTTAAAACAGAAAGCAACAAGATGTCCATGTTTACCACAGAAAGAGCAAACATATTTTTCACGATGAGTTGAAGAACAAGTTGAGACAACATGCTTAGCATTAAGAGTGTTTTTAGTACTAACAACAGATTTAGCAACAAACACAGGTTTAGTACTAACAACAGGCTTGGTAGAACATGAAGCATTTAAAGAAGTCATAATGCCAGTAGATTTGAAAACAATGGGTTTAGGATCTGGTTTAGTCAAAATTTCACCTCTCTCAGTTATACCCAAAACAACAAGAGGATGCTTCGAAAAGTGAATATAGGGGTCAAATCCCAAACCACGGTTGTCTGTGCTATCCTTTGATTGATCCAAAATCATGTTGAGATTCTTTTTACCATCAGAAAAACGTTGCAAAGAACTTTTTAAGTAATAAATCTCTTGAGTCAAAGTAGCACAATTTTTGCAAGCATCCAAAAGTTTGACAAGAAAACACTTCATCTTGCTTAATTGTTTCTTCCATATGCCTAACACGACCTAAGGCATCTTTTAATATCAAATCATAAGCAAGACAAGATGAGCAGGGTTTTGCACTAGATTGTTTCAACTTTTTAGCGCTAATTGCATTAAACATAGAACTAGCAAACAAAGCAATTTGACATTTTTTTAACCCTACTTTTGTTAAAAACAATTCATCAGTCAATCTAGTGTTCATGGCAAAGCTAAGAGCAAGACAAGATTCAAGGTTTCTAGATTTCTTAGATTCAGCATCAAGCTTTTTGCAAGTAGTTAGATTGACTTCTCTAACAGAATTAATCTCAGCAAATAAACTTCACATGATTTGCAATCATCATTATTAGAAGCAAGAGATCTTAATCTATTATTTTTCAGCTTTAAGAGAATCAATAACTACTTCATGTTGATTAATCTTCTTTTCAAATTTAGAAATCTTGTAACCAAGTCTAGCAATAACATTTTGAAAATATTCAACACTAGGAGCATTAATTACCTCATTTCCTTCATCAGAATCTTTAGTACTCTTCGCCATGAGACAAACTCCAGCGATGCTCTTCCCTTTGTCTTCTTCATCATCATCTGAGTACTCAACATCGCTGGATCCCTGCACAGCTGCAAAAGCTTCATCCAAGGCCTTCTGGTAGTACTTCCTCATCTTCATGTTTTTGGTCTACTTCTTGCTTTGCTTAGCTTCCTTAGATCCATCTTGAGCTTTTTCCTCCTGTGTACCTTTTCCGGCCTTGGAACATTGGGAGTGGATGTGTCCTGGTTGACCACAGCCAAACCACCGGATTGGTCCTCCTCTTCTCCTGGACCTGACATTATTCACAACTCGAGAAATTCGATTAGCAAGCGATACCAAGTCCTCCTCACTGATTTCTTCCAGTTGATCATCGGACATGGCAGAGAACGAAGCAAACATCGACTGTGAAGAAGAATCAGAAGATGCAGAAGTAGACACCAAAGCAGAAGATTTTGAATCAGTCCTTTTAGAAAGAATGTTCATCTCATAGGTTTTCAATTTAGTATAAAGAACATCCAAAGTCAAGGTGTTCATATCAACAGATTCCTGAATTAAGGTAACCTTAAACCTTCATATCAAGACCATTCATAAAATGACGAGCAACCTAGGATTGAGAATAATTATCATTACAAGAAGAATCAATAGATCTAAGATTACTCAAAATTTTGTTAAAACGACCTAGATAGTCATCCAATAACTCCCCGTGTGTCATCTCAAATTAGATGTACTCCTTTTTGAAAACATATTTTCGCAACTCTTTAATGTTTGAAGATCCAATATGAAAATCATTCAAAGCTTTCCAAATCTCATTAGCAGTAGCAAGATGCGAAACACGATCAAAGTCGAAGCAAGAAAATGCATTAAGAATAATATTCCGAGCATTGCAATTATTTTCAAAGTCCAATTTGAGAGTAGGAGTATCAATGCGATCAGGGATGTCATAAGATTGTGAAACTTTTAGCCAAATGTCATAACCTTGAGATGTTATGTAATATTCCAGCTTTTTCTTCCAATAGTCAAAATCGGTTCCATTGAAAACATGAGGTTTGTTTGAAAACTTTTCAGCCATGGCAAAAGATCAGAAAGGCAAATCAAGAACGAGGCTCTGATACCACTTGTAGGATCTAATAAGACCAAACAAACCTACCAGAGGGGGGTAAATGGTAGGGAAAACCAAAAACCAAATCTTTTGTGGAATTAAAAGATTTACCTCTTACTGATGAAACCGATCTACAAAGCGAAAACAAATAGAAGCTGTTGAAGCCACCGCCAGTCACACCGCCTTACCTGCGCCGGTTAGACCGCCCCTCCTGGCCGGTCAGACCGCCGCCTAGCCTCCGATTGAACCGCCGTCACAACCCATCCGGTCAGACCACGTGCATACTTGCGGTCAGACCGTCGGGATCCAGAAAACACCAAAAGATAAATTCTCGAAGAAGTAGATCAAACTATTTCAACTTTATTGCATCTCAAAGTGTTTACAAAGTGCAACAACAACACTCCTCACCAAAATCTTGACCTAACTCGAAACCCTAGCTATTCTCTCAAGTTTCGCTCTTGAAAATCGATGTCTAGGAGGCACACCCTCCCTCTCTATTTATACATGCAATAGGTCCACGAATTCTTCACCAAGTAGGACTCCTAATCCATGTAGGAGACCCTCTCTTGCCAGCTATAACCTCATCTCTTTCCCTATCTCAATCAAACTTCCCGAATTAGGATTCCTTTCCAAATTCGACTCCACATACGATCCCTCTCGTATGCCATATGGATTCTCCATCTTCCATGTGCATTATCCTCTAGCCTTTTAGTATCCCACGTGCTCGACATCTACTTCTCCCAAGTCGGCTCCGATCCGACATCGACAATACTATCCGAGGCCTCAAACGATACCTGCACATATATGACAAAGAAATGATATACGAGCACAAGTTTGTCCAAACTTGGCTCACATTAGCTTGTCAACGGTAACCATACGCACGGAATCATCTAGAAATCAAATCCACAAAGAAACAATCCAAAACGTGAAATTAAACCGAAATCGAGATGGTCGGTCGGCCGCGCTCGGTCGACCGACTATGAGTCGGAGTTCGATCGTGAACCGAAGTCGGTCTGACCGACTATGAATCGGACTCAGCCAGTCTGACCACACACACACACCTCTGATCAGACCGTGCACATACACCGGTCTGACCGGTCGTGTCTAGCCGGTCTAACCGCCACACAAAATATCACACATTTGATTCAAAGCACAAATCCAAACGCAAATCCAATGTTTTATCATTTAAACTATAAATAAAACTTATTTGATTCAACAAGGAGGTCGGGACAGCCCGGCTCTGGGGATCCGGCCACACAGGTTGGGGCGAGGGGTGCCGACCCATCCTTGGTCGACGTGGAGATGGCGGTCACGCCGCCTGGGGCTGGTCAGGCCAAGGGGGGAGTCGATGGCGGAGACACAGCTTGAGGTGGAGAAGGCGACGGAGACAGAGGCGAAGACGGTGGCGGAGGCGACCGTGGAGGCGTTCGGCACTGGCGAAGAGAAACCGGTGCTGGACTGGGACTTGGTGCCCCTCCCTCTCGTGGCTACCGCCATCGCAGCTGTCGGCTCGTCCCCGAGCAGTGTGGGAGCCGTCGATGGGTCCGAGCTGACCGGGGAGGATGGCGAGAATCAACCCGCCCTGGTCGACAAGGTGGCAGTCATCGAGGGCGTCGAGAACCAGCCTGCCCTAGACGGTGAGGTGATGATCGCGGAGGTTGCTGAAGAGCCGGCCGACTCCGAGGCCGCGGATGCGAAGGAGCTGGACCGGTGCCTTAAGGGCACCCGTCGGCTCTGCATAGTGTTGATGAGAAATTTCTCTCACGCGCTGGCCTGGGAGATCTGCTTAACTCCAGTGTAGGTCCTTCTCGGCTACCTATGTTGTACAAGGCGTGCCAGTTGGTTTGATCTGTTAACCAACAAGAAAAATAGAGATATATGTGTTAAGTGTTAGGTTAGATCCTACTGGATCGGCTGCAAGAGTCAATTTACATATATATGCTACCCCGAAGTGTATTTAAACCAAGTGGCTATAATAGATCGGCTGCGCCGAGACAGTATTAACCACTTAATCCAAATATACAATGGTATAATAAATATATGCTTTAACAATCTAGCCGATGTCGTAAGTCAAACTGTGAATCGGCTAATACTCTGATTTATCTTATGAAAAGATATTGATCTGAGCAAAATGCGCCAAACCTAGATCAGTCGGCTATCGACTATAGCTGACAAACTGATTCTGGCTTTGGGCATTTAACTAGAGCAAAATCTTAATATAAGAGGCAGTTTTAATAAATCTGATAACAGACATATCAAAAGATATTAAAACAGATAAGACCGGCTAAAACCCCGGCACTGTCTCTAAGCAATATACATCTGGCCGAATAGATCATAAAAGCTCCAAGAACGACTTAATAGATCAACGCTGATGCAACATTAAGTATAAAAAGAACAATCTGATCTACTGTAGCTGATGTAAATACCTCGAGACGGTGGATATCGCATATAATTTAGACCAACCCTTAGATCTAGCTCTATCGGCCGTTGGTTCTTGATAGAAACGAGCCGATGTCGAGTTAGATCTAAACATTGTTCTAGATTATATGCGATATATGATAACTACCGCAGCATAAATCACCGAATTTAGAGTGTCATAACGATGGAAGCACTAAATTCGATGAGATACACCACTAATGACAAACATTTACCTTAACTTTGGGGATCGAAATGATGCAGTCCGAAGCCAGATCAGTTGTTCGTCTGAAGAAAAAGGAGGCGATGCGCCGAAGGTTGTATTGATTGTGTGAATGTTATTGTTTACAGGGGTCTCGGGTCCTATTTATACCGAAGTACACTGAAGATCACGCTACACATGGTCACAACCAACTACTGTATCTATACGACAAAAGCGCGGGAAGCAATCCTTTGACGCCTTTACAATAGGGTTATCCCTAAACAAATCTCTAATTTACATACATTCGCCGTTATGGGACTTTATCCCTAGATGGCAATATCTCTTAATGCGCAATTTGGAAACCGAATCTTCTATTTATCTCCAAATATCTACATCAAAAATGGCTTCAACTTCTCTGAACTTGGAATCGACTATCAGCTGTTCTTGTCCGATTCAACCTTAACCGACTGGCTTCGCAGCCGATCACATCTCAGCCGACCCGGCCTTTGTTTCTCCGTCAAACCAGTCGATCCGATTCCGCTTCAACTTCAGCTAGGACTTAGGGATTTGGTTACCAAATTTAGCCGTTAACACATGCCCCCCATGTCCGTGATATGAAATGTTACGGATTTGTCGCCCTTTCGAATTTCCGCTCTTTTCTAACCTAAACTTTTTCGGCTGCCCAAAATATCCTTTAAATAGTCCTTCCCCTCCACTGAAACGGCCATGCCTTCACTCTGCACATCTCAAGCGCTCCGCAACCAAATCCTTTTTCTCTCTCCTCTCCGGCAACTCACTGGCGCGCTTGGTGAATCTCAGCAATTCCGGCGGCCAAAAGCTCGAATCCACTCCGGCGATCTTGATGGCTTCCTCCACCGCCGCCGCATCGGCCGCCGCTGCCGCTGAGTTCCCCGAGGTACGTCCCAATCAGCTCAAACTCCCTCTTTCTCTACTTCCCTTTTCTTAATTTGCATTCTAGGGTTCTTGATTTGTAATTCCCCTCCTTTTTTGACTGTAGCACCTGTCCCATCAGATAGTAATTCCTAGTCTCACTCAGGAAAAAAATATTTCCTCGGCCCTATCGGCAATGCTGATCCAACTGACATCATAATAGCCGAAACCGATAGGATGCCTTACAATATGAGAAAACCATCCTTAAACCACTGGGCGAGCACTTTTAAGTCATGGCCGACCGCGGATAATTCCTGGATCGAATGGTAAAAGAGAGTGCAATCGGCTAAACGAGCCCAGTGTGAGGAATCAGGGATAGCCCAGTGCTTAGCTCTGTCCACGGCCAGTATGGAAAAAGATTAGCCCCTCATGTCGGCCGCAACTTACTTTTGGAACGACACTTTCAATGCCTTTATGTTTCAGCAAGGCCCCATGACTATAACCTTAGTCGATGTAGTTATGACAACCGGGCTGGACATTTTGACATCGGCTAATCCTGGAGACCTGAGATGAAAGGGCCAACATCAATTCAAAACAAAGGCCATTGGTGGATGGAGTGGCTACATCGCCCAGAACATGAAGGATGGATCAGTCAGCCATAGGGAACACGCCGCATTCCTTATGATGTGGTTGGAAAAGTTCGTGTTCTGCGGCTCAAGCTGTGGGCTGACTGCCAACTGGAAGGTTGTAGCCGAATCCCTAGCCCAAGGAAGGAAGCTTGCTTTGGGCAAATATCTTCTCGGCTATCTATACCAGACTCTCCATCAGGCCGTCGCGAAGATAGCCGCCAACGCTTCTGTCAACACTGGCGGCCCCTGGTGGTTCCTTCAAATCTGGCTCGTGTTGATGACCCAAAAGATAGCCGGTCGGCTACCCCTGACCGAAGCCCGTTTCCCCCGCTTGGAGCCGATCAAAGATGACGACGGCAACGAGATCACCACCACCAGATGCATGAGTTATGGAGAAGCGGCAGCCACGCACGCGGGTTCGAGGCAATCGGCTGAACTGTTGGCTGAGTGGTTCATCTCTTTGTACAACGGGCTCTCCCACGACAACCGCACTTGGTACTTCTATCGGGACCGAGCGTTGTTCGAGCTGCCGATCGACTTCAACTTGGAGGAGAGCAACTTAGCCGACAACCCCAAGTGCAGAGAGCTGTTCACTGCCGCTCTCACCCCTTGCATTCTGCCGACGGGAATTCATCAAGGCCGATCGGTGGCCAAGAGCTACGAGTTTTACTACCCCGTGTCGGCTGCCAGGCAGCTTGGGTTTGGGCAACTGCCCATCGGCTGTTATTATGCCAATAAGATCGAGACCAGGGGTTCGTGGACCGAGCCCTCATCATGCACCGACTGCTGAACATAGATGGCCCCCTCTCGACAGTATCGGCGAAATGGTGCTGGCGTACAAGAAGAGCGCGGCCTACGACCTTTGGTGGACTGAGATCAAACAACTCATCTTCCATCAACGATCTTCTCACTACGTCAACTCGCTGCTGCCCGAAGAAATCCCTTCGGTAAGTTTTGAACTTCAAATCATTCTTCTTCTCGCATCACCGGCTGTCGTAGTCGACTAACACTTGTCTTCTTTCATTCGCAGGAAACCAAAACAGAACGGCCGACGGTGAGCAACTCTGGGATTCCCATCGAGTACCGCCTAGGCGTCCTGCCGGATGGAGGTGGCCTCGCTCCGTCGGCGATCGGCTGGGACGCGCCAAAGTTAGTGTCCTTACTACATGGGCAACCGTGCGAGCCGATAGCCCAAAAGAAAAGAGTTGCGCCCACCGCAAAGCCATGGGCCGTGCCTACCCCAAAGAAGAAGAAACAACGATCACGCCTGCCGACAACCTCCCGTCGGTGGATCCAAGCGTCGAGCAATACCTTGAGGAAGCCGTGGCCTACGAAGAGATGTCAGCGGCCGTCAGGGTAGTGGCCGAATCTGGCAGTTCGAGCTATCAAACTGTCAGCCATCTAGCCGATAATCCACCGGCTCCAACTCCTCCCATGAAGAAACGACTGGTAAGTCTTCACCTTATCGAGCTTGGCTTTAATATGATATTACTCTGTACTCAGCCGAATGTGTCTTTTCCAGGTTAAGAAATTGGCTGGCCGCATTCCACTTCGTGCCTCACCAGTAACCACCTCCTTCGGCTTGCGTTTCCATCTATGAACTTCAGCCAACTTGACTGCTGATACCTATCCTCTTCCTTTGCAACCTCCTCGGTCTCCATCGGCTGCCCCCCAAGCGTCGAGCGAGCATACAACATCGGCCGTGGGTGACCAAGGAGCTGGAGGCGTCCCAGAGCCGGCCAAAGCTAAAGCAGAAGCCGACCCAATGCCTACGGCGAAGGTAAGTTCACTCTTGCCCTCTTTCTTGCAATATCTTGGGCAATCGACCACTTGATCTAATCTCACTGTTCCATTTGTGCAGTCTCTGGCCGAGTTGCTCTCTTTCGACATTAAGGAATTCCTTGGTGAAGAGGAGGGAGAAGCAACCAGTCTGACAAGGCCCCAGCCGACGAGGTCAAGGAAAGGCTTCAAGATATTCGGTGTCGCCTGGACATCAACATCGATAGGCTCGTAGAGGAATGTGAATCGGACAGAAGCTGATTCTTTGAAATCGAGAGCCAACTCCTGGATGATTTAGCCGCCAAAATCTCAGCCGCAGTCTGCATTGATATACACCGGTCAAGGCTTGGACACGCCATGCAGCGTATGGTTGAAAGGCTGGCCCAAGCCAACATAACCGCCAAGATCCGAGACACGATTAAGACTGTGGAGGCCGAGAAGGCAAAATTGAACGAGCTAGAAGCCGGCCCGAGCACTTTCCAGGTTCAGATCACCAATCTGAAGGAGAAAGAGGCCGATATGATAAAGCAGCTGGAGGATCGTCGTGCCGAGATCGCCGCCAAGGAGAAAGCAATGGCCGACTTGCCCAAAACCACCGAAGATCAAAAGGGCAAGTTGACAGCCACGATCAAGTACCGGAAGGAACTCCACAAATCGGCTAAAGTGCTCCCCGGCTCCGATGCTGAAGTCCAAGCTGTAATAAACAAAGTAAATGCAATCAAGGCCGCGGCGATATCGGCTATAGACACATTCTTGGCTCCATCTCTGATGTAATAGACAGACTTAAACTAAATGATCTTGTAATCGGCTTTAGCTCTGTGTAATCGACAGCTGGAAACTTCTGTAATCGGCTTCGACCTACAAATGCTCGAGATGACTTAACTTTTGAAATCGTACTTGTGAATGAAATGGGCTTCGGCCTTATATATTGTCTTTAATTTAACCGTTGACTCCAAAATGTCGTTTGTACCGAAATCGGCTTCGGCCTTACGTGTTAGATTATCTTTGCCGATTCTGAAATCATGTCGCGATCATCGGTCTCAACGCTTATACCACAGCCACCGATCCCAATTACTCACAAAATTCTTAAGTCCGCACGTCTTGTCTTCTCATAACTGGCTTAGATCTTGTACCCAACCTGATGCCAGGCCGATCTCGAAAATGCTTCAAAAACTCTTATTGACTGCCGATTATGATGACCGCCGATAACGACGCTCGAAAAACATTCGATTCCTGTAATAATGCCGATTACGAAGCCCAAAAATTTTGTGACGTCCACCTTTCTGTAATCGGCTCGAATCTTGTGTGTATATGCCCCCTAATTTTGTTGATGTCTTCGATGTCGACACAATTATGAACTCAATTGCGCCATCGCGATCGACAATCCGCAGCCGATTGTCAAAAATTAGGGAAAAACGTGGCACAAAAATGGCCTAAAGGCGATGCCTGATTGAAACAGGACATCGGCTAGCACGAATCGGCTAAGCAAACAGCCGAATCATGAGTTGATCCATACGCTTGGGTAGTATTTTTTCAAGTATTTTCCATTAAGAGCCCTTCCAAACACTTCTCCATCTAAACCTTCTAGCATATAAGCTCCTTTAGAGACGCATCTGTGGATCTTGAAAGGCCCTTCCTAATTTGGTGACCACTTGCCGAATTTATTGTCTCTGGATCCAATCGGCAGTATCAAATTCCAAACGAGTTCGCCCTCTTCAAAAGATTTAGGCACAACTTTTTTATTATAATGTCTGGCTACTCGTTCTTTATCCCATGTAACTTTTTCCAAGGCCCTCATCCTGGATAAAACTAAGTCTTCTGATTCGTCCACCATCAAGTGATAATAATCATCGGCTGTGAGTTGATCCTGTAGTTGAATGCGCCTTGAGCCGATGACGCTTTCCCATGGTAGCACTGCCTCATGCCCGTAGACTAGCTTGTATGGAGGGACTTGAATTGATCCATGGCATGCCATCCGATATGCCCACAGTGATTCGGCTAATCGACTATGCCATTGCTTGGGGTACTCAGAGATTTTTCTTTTAATCAATTTAATCAAACTTTTATTTGAAGCTTCGGCTTGCCCGTTGGCTTGTGCGTAGTATGGCGAAGAATTAAGTAGCTTGATCCCTATGCCGTCAACAAACTGAACAAATTCGTCTGATATGAATATAGATTCCTGGTCCGTTGTAATTGTTTGTGGGATGCCAAATTGGTAGATAATATGTTCTTTAATAAACTCGATTGCGTCTTTAGAGTCAACTTTCTTTAAGGGAACTGCTTCCACCCATTTTCTAAAATAGTCTGTTGCCACCAGAATAAACTCATTCCCTTTGCTTGAGGGTGGATTGATCTGGCCGATCATGTCAATGCCCCATCCTCTGAACGGCCAAGGCTTGATGATTGGATTCATAGCCGATGCTGGTGCTCGTTGTATGGCGCCGAATTTCTGACAATCCTAGCAACCCTTGTAATACTTGAAACAGTCCTCCAGCATTGTCGGCCAGAAATATCCTGCTCGCCGAAGTAGCCACTTCATCTTATGAGCCGATTGATGCGTACCGCAAATCCCTTCATGCACCTCTCCAATAGCCACTTTGGCTTGATCGGTTCCCAAACACTTAAGCAGCACACCATCAATCGTCCGATAATATAGATCTTCATCGAGCAAAACATATCTTAGTGCCTCGTATTGCAGTTTCCTTGTAGCCAATTGAGAGGGGTTCTTGAGATAGTTGTAGACTTCAAACCTCTAATCATCGGCTGTAATGGCAGCAACTTCGATTTCGATATCTTTTATCATCGGCCTGTAGCCGGATGCCCCTTGGGCTAAATCATTGGCCTCATATTCTGTTCTCTGGGGATATGCTTCAACGTGACTAGCCCAAAACCTTCCATCAATTCCCGGCATTGTTGATAGTAGATCATCAGCGCATCATTTTTGCATTCGTACTCTCTTGACAACTGGCTGATGACCAACAGTGAATCTCCCATTATTTCGATGGCTAATGACCAACTGGAGGCGAGCTTAAATAATTCTTAATATTGTCTAAAGCCTTCTGCTGCTCTGCCCCCCATGTGAATGCTTGATCGGCTTTGAGCCAAAGCAGCAGTGTGAATGGCTCCATCTTCTCTGAAAGATTGGCTATGAACCGCCTGATAAAGTTGATTTTGTCGATCAATGATTGAAGCTGCTTCTTGTCCTTCGGAGGTTGTATCGTTTTGATAGCATTAATGCTTCTTGGTGTAACCTCAATTCCTCTTTTGTGAACAAGAAACCCTAGAAATTGCCCGGCCGATACGCCTAACGCACACTTCAACGGATTCATCTTCAGGACATATTTTCTTGTCCGCTCCAAAACCTGCCTCAGATCGTCTATATGGTCCTCTATCTCCCTGGACTTGACAACGACATCGTCGATGTAGATCTCCACCAGAGAGCCGGCCATGTCATGTAAGATGTAGTTCATGGCCCGTTGATATGTTGCCCAGCATTTTTTAGCCCAAACATCATAACGACCCATTCATACAAGCCGATTGCCCCAGGACATCGAAAGGTAGTTTTGTGAATGTCCTCTTCGGCCATGAAGATTTGGTTGTAGCCTGCGTTGCCATCCATAAAGATGATGATTTTATGGCCTGATGCAGCGTCTACGAGCAAATCAGCTATAGGCATTGGGTATTCATCTTTGGGGCTAGCCTTATTCAAGTCTCTGAAATCGATGCATACCCTGAGTTTGCTATTCTTTTTTAATACTAGGACAATGTTTGAGACCCACTCGGCGTATCAGCACGGCCGAATGAATCTAGCATCGTATAGCCGAGTTATTTCGGCTTTGATCGCGTCATACATATTGGCTTTGAACCTCCTGGGAGGTTGTTTGAACGGCCGATAGCCCGCCTTGATTGGCAGCTGATGAACAACTATGGATCAGCTAAAGCCAGGCATCTCGAAGTACTCCCAAGCAAAACAATCTTTATATTGTTTTAACAAGTCAATCAGCTGGGATCTACAATGAGAAGATAAATTTCTGCTAATATACGTCGGCCTAGGCCTGTCTCCAGAGCCTATGTATATTTCTTCTAACTCGTCGGCGGACGTAAAACCTTGCCCTAGCTTGCCATCGTCTTCGTCCGCGATGTCCGTGCCGTAGAATTTTGAGCCCTCCACGACGTCTTGTTCAGAGCAGCAGCTGCGACCCGTCGTCTCCAATTGGCTGTATGGCAGAATTGGACACTTTTAGAAAATCGGCTTGCCAGATTTTCCCAGACAAACAATCAATGCCATCGATTTCCCAAAGTGGCAAATCGGCATTGGCGACGCTTACTGACCTGTCGAAGTGATACAAACAACCGGATAATAACTTCGGTAAACTGCTTAGCCCTGCTAAACTTAGATACATGCATACTCATGACTTTATGAAAAGCTTTGGTCAACTACCCTAGGGAAGGTAGTAGAGATGCGGCCTGTGGAGACATGAGCGCCACATGGCCATGAGAATGATGAACTATGTTTGATGAACATTGAAAGTACTACATAAATGTTTTAGACTGGGGCGGCCAGATGATTTGGGTGGATTCCGGAAAAGGCAAGTGCCGACCCTGGTCAATTAAGGACCGAGCCATGAGATAGCCGGGAAACGAGCCAGTACAACCGTACTTCTCGAATGGGTATAGACCTAGCTGATTAGATAGCCGAGCGGAGGCAGTATCCTTGCATAGATGGTTCTTTATGATGTGGTTTGTGTGATGAAGATGAGGCTGCGGCCTATGTTGTGGATGGTGAAATTAAATCGATATTAATTGAACTTAAAGATTGAGGAAGTCTTCCCTTACCCCGGGTGCGCCAGAACTCCTCTCACTGCTAGAAAATGACGGCTAGAGTGCATGAGGGCTTAAGTTCATGGAGCGGGTACTGCCAAAGTGAGGTTATCGAAAGGCTTTTGCCGTGACCGTCTCATGTGTTGGGACGTAGGCTCATTGGTTGGGTTGTCGCGGAGTACGGGTAAAGTGTACATCCAATGCAGTGTGAATGAATCAATCTATTCGAATAGCCGTGCTCACGGATATTGAGCATCGTGACAAGACTTTCGCTTGGCTAGACTTTAAACTTAAAAATGTTGGGATGGGTTTGCATGATGATTTTATTCGCTTGGTGGATCAACTTCTCGAGATGCGAGAAGGGTGGAATCCCAGAAAACCATAACGAATCGGAGGCGGGAAGCTATCCTTGGAATCACGATGGATGGTAGACGAACCGTCGCCGAATTAATGAACTATGGAACTAAAACTTGACTTGGCTAGTTGTTAGGCTTGTGAAAAGATTTATGAAAATTGGCTTTATGCAAAAGAGCTCCAGCCATTCCTTGAATAACCCTATCATATGCATCACTTCCGTGTTGGCTTGCTGAGTACGGTTGGTACTCACCCTTGCTATACGCACAAACCTTCAGATGTTGGGAATGAAGAAACGGAGGATCCTTACGCCTATTACCAGGAAGGCGAAGAAGCTGGAGGCGCTTACTACGTCTTAGTCCCGGTCGTTGCACGTGGCAACCGACATGCCGCTCCTTTAATCCCGCCGTATCGATTTACGCTTTTGTGTTGTATCCGGACCATGAGGTCCTATGTGGTGAACATTGCCTTCGGGCCTATGAATGTAATAATTTCGTTGTAAGACTATTCGTGCATGTGCACCTGGTTATTCAGTGCTGTATTTCGTGGGTACCAACTACTCGATCCAGGGAAATGGTACTAAGAACACGAAAGATTCCCGTTCCAAAAACGGGGGTCCACAGAGCTGGTATCAGAGCCATGCGACCGTAGGATAAGACCAATTGGCGCCCTACCCCTGACTAGTTGGCTAAAGGGAAGTATCCCTACGTAGGACCAATTCACAAAACTATTATTTCTGAAAATACAAATATACTTTTTCCTATACCTTTATTTCCCTTTCTTTACCAAATGGTTTTGATGTTATCACTCTCTCCCTCTAACCCTAAGTTGCTTTCAAAAGCAGATGTCGGACCATGTCGGAGTCTGGGAAATCACCATCCCACGAGATGAGGGATTTGTGGCACAACTTCGTCATTACGTGGTGTCTAAGATACCCGAGCCACCCACTTACCGGATCGAAGGCATGGCTCAGGGATATCCAGCATGGGAAGCGGCGGTTTTCGTGGAGGCCCGCATGGGGAGTGAGACACCTTTTTGCTTTCACACCCGCTACCACCGAGATTTAGTGGAAGCGACCATTCAAGACGCGGCCCGAGAAGCATTCCTTCGCCTCAATGCTATACACCGTGCTGAACTCATAGTGACTGAGTTTGTGCACCACCCCTATCGCGAGGAAGGCAACCCAGTCTGCACCGTGGAAGCCACCCCCTGCTGCTACAACCCTATGGTCACCCGTCTATCCCATGGGTAGAGACGGCGGGCAGCGCTACGAAGAAGCTTTGCTCGAGATCAACGACCGGCGGCAACGCCTCAATGATCGGTCGAGAGCCACCGAGCTACGGGGATCAGATCAACGTGCTGCAGACTCAGCTACAGGACAACGGTGCCCAATACGAGCAGCTCTCAGACCGTTACATGGCCCGTGGGGAAGCCTTGGTGGAGCTGGAGGAGCAGCTCAGGGAGAGCAAGCAACAAGTTAACCAGCTGGAGGAACAGTTGCGCTCCCGCCCTGTCCCTACTGCAGGTACATCCACCGGAGTTGCACCGACACCTCCTGCCCCTGTGCCCGACCACTACTATCTTATGACTCCAGCATGCTTGGACACTTTTCAAGCCATGATGGAGCAAGCTTTTATGTTGAGCACAGAGCCGGCGCCGTACCTGATAGACCGCACTGCTGCCACCTCCATGGGACCCACCTCAAACTCCATAGCAGTGCTATCCGAGCCTGGATCGGGAGAGGAGAACCCCATCCAGATCCACACCGACTCCGAGTCTGAGACGGAACCTATGGAGATCAAGTGGGAGTCTAGCGACACTGATCCAATGGAGGAGGAAGCTCCCACTCGTCGCCTGACTCACACCGGAGGTCCCCTCACCCGCAAGACCGCTCGGAAGAGTACACGGCCATCGAGCAGGAAGATCCAGCATGACTCCGAGGCCACCACCTCTGAGCCATGGGGACTCCAATTTGCTTCAGCAAAGGATCACCCCCTTCCTGCACCTGGCTCCTGCGGATGGTTGGATGATTAGGCGAGAGGACCGCCTCAACTTGATCTCGCTTTGGACGGTTTGGCAGCAAGGATCAGACCCTTTCCCCCTTAATAGCTAAAGGCAGTAGTACGATGTAGCTTTCATATCATGGCATGTGGGACTGTGCATGTACAGTCCATTGTACCCCTTTGATGTAATGTTATGGACCTATGTATCGTTTTATGGCATGCTATTAATGAGCTTATTCTACCATGCTTATTTGGTTGAAGATCATTTAAAAACAACCTGAAGAGAAATCACCTAGGAACCATGACCTTAATGGGTCCAGTCTCTTAATTCATCTATCTCCTTCAGATGGCGCATCGTCGCAGAGCTGCAGCAACCAATGAGAACCCACCGGAGCCTAACCCCTCCACTCTGGCGGAGGTTATGGATTTACAAGCCCAGCTGCTCCAAGCAATCACCAACAACCAGGGAGGTCGAGGAGGATCAAGCTTAGGAGAGTTTATGCGAGCTAAGCCACCTACCTTCTCTACGGCCGAAGAACCCATGGATGCTGAAGATTGGTTGAGAGTGATAGAGAAAAGCTGACCCTCATCCGAGTTCGAGAAGCAGATAGAGTCATCTTCGCCACTAGCCAGCTGGAAGGTCCCGCAAGTGACTGGTGGGACACCTACAAGGAGACTCGGGCTGAAGATGCCGAAGAACCGACATGGGAAGAATTCACGGCTGCTTTCCGTGAAAATTTCGTACCAGCCGCGGTTATGAGGATGAAGAAAAATGAGTTCCGCAGGCTGCGCCAAGGAAACACCTCGGTACAAGAGTACCTGAACAAGTTTACCCAGCTTGCCCGTTACACCACAAGTGACCTGGCGGACGAAGAAGAAAAGATGGATAAATTTATCGAAGGACTAAACGACGAGTTGAGAGGATCAATGATCGGACAAGACCACACCAGCTTCCAAAGCCTCATCAACAAGGTCGTAAGGCTTGAACATGACCAAAAGATGGTAGAAAATAACCGCAAGAGGAGGCTTGCTATGGGAGCGCCTCAGCGTCCCAAGGGAGCCACCCCGTCTGGATGGAAGCCAAACGTTCCGCAACCGGTCGTTCCCCGCACCCGACCATGCCAACGGCGCCGCACCCGGTTCCGTACACCGACACCAACCCTAGCCGCTCCGGAAGAAGGAATGTGAACTGCTTCAACTGTGGAGAATTCGGGCACTACTCCAACAGCTGCCCCAAACCACGCAACACTCCCGCGCGTACCGGTGCCAATGCAACGGCCATCCGAGGAACCCCCACTCCTGCTGCGGGACGCGGTCTGTTTAGGACCCCGCAACCCAATGAGACAGCCACCGGATTTCGACGTGGCCAGGTGAATCATGTGCGTGCTGAAGAAGCGCAGGAGGATCAGAACATGCTGATGGGTATGTTCTCTATCAACTCTACCCCAGTTAAAGTCTTATTTGATTCTGGAGCATCGCATTCATTCATATCTTCACAAGTAAGCAAACAACACCACCTACACCAGGTAGAACTTAAGAGACCTATGTTGGTACACTTGCCTGGGGGAAACATAACCGTACCCCATGCTTGCATCGATGTGCACATACGGATTAGGGACGTGGTATTCCTTTCAAACCTCATGGTACTATCACCCCAAACCATTGATATCATACTCGGGATGGATTGGTTGACCAAGAACAATGGAATCATAGACTGCAGTCGAAGGGAGGTCACGGTATCCACCCCATGGGGATCACCAATGAACATAACTATGGACCAAAACCCGATGCTATGCGAACAAGCTGCGGGAGTATTCACCATGCTACCTCTAAGCGGGATGCCAGTAGTGCAAGAATACCGGACGTATTCCCGAAGAATTGCCCAATGCCCCGAATCGCGACATAGAATTTATCATCGACCTAATGCACAGTGCCCCCATATCCAAGAGACCTTCCGAATGCCGGCTAACGAGTTAGAAGAACTCAAGAAGCAAATCAGAGAACTACAAGAGAAAGGATTTGTACGCCCCAGTTCTTCTCCCTGGGGAGCCCCAGTACTCTTCGTCAAAAAGAAGGATGGGAGTATGAGGATGTGCGTGGACTACCGATCGTTGAATGAAGTGACTATCAAAAACAAGTACCCACTACCTCGAATCGATGACCTATTCGATCAACTTAAGGGTGCGCAAGTGTTCTCAAAGATTGATCTTCGGTCGGGATATCATCAGTTGAAGATTAGAGCAGGAGATATTCCCAAAACGGCGTTCTCTACACGTTACGGCTTATATGAGTTCACAGTAATGTCCTTTGGATTGACCAATGCCCCGACATATTTCATGAATCTGATGAACAAGGTATTCATGGAATATCTGGATAAATTCGTAGTGGTATTTATCGACGATATACTTATCTACTCCAAGGACGATGACGAGCATCCGGAGCATCTACGACTGGTACTGGAAAAGCTGCGAGAGCACCAGCTGTATGCAAAATTTAGCAAGTGCGAGTTTTGGCTCAAGGAAGTCGCTTTTCTTGGCCATGTAGTCTCAGCCGGAGGAGTAGTGGTAGACCCTGCCAAGGTCGAAGCGGTCACGGAATGGAAGGCACCCAAGTCAGTAACAGAAGTTCGGAGTTTCTTGGGATTGGCCGGATATTACCGAAGGTTCATCGAAGGATTTTCCACCATAGCCCGACCCATGACTCAACTTCTGAAGAAGGAAAAGAAATTTGTATGGAACGAGAAGTGTCAAGAAGCCTTTGACCAACTAAAAGAAAAGTTAACCACCGCCCCAATCTTAACCCTACCTGACAACCGGAAGGATTTCGTGATGTACTTGTGATGCGTCTCGGCAAGGACTGGGAGGCGTATTAATGCAGGATGGAAAGGTCGTAGCATATGCCTCGCGACAGTTACGACCCCACGAGGAGAACTATCCCACACACGACTTGGAATTAGCTGCAGTTGTTCATGCATTGAAGATCTGGAGGCACTATTTGATCGAGAACCACTGCGATGTATATACTGATCACAAAAGCCTGAAATACTTCTTTACTCAGTCCGATCTCAACCTACGACAGAGACGGTGGTTGGAATTGATCAAGGATTACGATCTAGGAATCCATTACCATCCCCGCAAGGCAAATGTAGTGGCCGATGCGTTAAGCCGCAAAGCCCAATGCAACCATATGGGATTGGAGGGTATGGCCAGTGAGCTCCAAGAAGAAATGACTCGGCTTAATCTGCACCTGATTCCTCACGGAGAAGTAAACTCACTGGAAATCCAACCCCTTCTGAGGACTCAAATAGAAGAGGCTCAAAAGGGAAATGAGGAAACCCAGGAAATCAAAGAGCGCATGGCCGCTAGACGCTCTAAGGAATTTTCGGTAAACGACAAGGGAACCCTGTGGTACAAGAAAAGAATCTGCGTGCCTGAACAAGGTGGTTTGAGGGGTTGATCTTAAAAGAAGCACACGAATCAGCATATTCGTTACATCCGGGAAGCACGAAAATGTACCGGGATTTGAAGGAAGAATACGGTGGCCCAATATGAAGAGAGATGTAGCCGAATACGTAGCTGTATGCGATGTATGCCAAAGGGTGAAAGCTGAGCATCAACGATCGACAGGCTTACTGCAGCCGCTCAAGATTCCCGAATGGAAATGGGACGAGATAGGCATGGATTTCATCGTTGGACTACCCAAAACTGCAACTGGGTATGATTCCATTTGGGTAATAGTAGATCGGCTCACCAAGACCGCCAGATTTATTCCCGTAAAGACTAACTACAACAGCGCCAAGCTAGCAGAACTATACATGAGTAGGATTGTGTGTCTCCATGGTGTACCAAAAAGAATTATATCGGATCGCGGTACCCAATTCACGTCCCATTTCTGGAGCAAAGTTCATGAGGCACTCGGAAGTCACCTTGCCTTCAGTACCGCTTACCACCCACAGACCGACGGGCAGACCGAAAGGACAAATCAAGTGCTAGAGGGCATGTTGAGAGCCTGTGCGTTGGATTTCACCAAGGATTGGGGGAAATGTTTACCGTACGCCGAATTCTCCTACAACAAGAGCTACCAATCCAGTCTGAAGATGTCACCAAACAAAGCCCTATTTGGTCGCCGATGCCGAACCCCATTGATGTGGTCAGAAACCGGTGAACGAGCCGTGTTCGGGCCGACATAATCAAAGAGGCCGAGGAAAAGGTTCGTCGATCCGGACCGATTACAAGCTGCCCAATCTCGACAAAAGAGCTACGCGGATACCCGTCGAAGAGAATTAGAATTCAATGAAGGTGACTATGTGTATCTAAAGGTCTCACCACTAAGAGGAACTCAGAGGTTCAAGGTCAAAGGGAAACTTGCGCCAAGATATGTGGGCCCATTCTTGATAAACGCTAGAAGAGGTGAAGTGGCCTACCAGCTGGAGTTGCCCGAGAACATCTCCGATGTTCACCCGTATTCCATGTGTCGCAGTTGAAGAAATGCCTGCGGGTGCCAGAAGAGCAAGCTCCTTTGGAAACCATCCATATCAACAGTGATCTCACCTACCCGGAACATCCAATAAAAATACTGGACGAGGCAGAAAATAAGACACGGACCAAGTCATGGCGCATGTACAAAGTACAATGGAGCAACCACACTGAAGAGGAGGCCACCTGGGAAAGCGAGGAATTCCTGAAGACTGAATACCCACACCTACTCAACAACCGGTAAGAAATCTCGGGGACGAGATTTATTGTTAGGGGGTAGGTTTGTAACATCCTGAAAATCGAAGAAACTGAAATCGGAACGTAAAAATCAGAACTTTCAAAAACCTTCGCTTGTTGCTTTTTCCTCGGGTTTGTTGCTTCTTATTTGCCAGCTCAGTTGCCTAAATCTAGTTGTGATCAATTCCCTTTTGGTGTTTGTGAAAGACTTGGAGTTTGTCGGAGAGAAAAATTCGAAATTCGAATTAGGAATTTTAAAAGGAAGCCGGAGGTGAAATGCGAGTTTATGAAAATGCGAATTTGTGAAATAGAATACTAATTGTGGATGGTGGAAGATAAATTAGGATATAAATGGACAATAAAATATTTGGGGGACTTCTTGTCACACCACGAGTTTTGCCCTAAATTGTTTAAATAATTTACCCTCAAATATTCGGAATTTCGGAATTAACCCGGAGCCAACCAGTAATTTTAAAATGCAATTAATAAATGAAAACGGCATGGTAGGATTTTTTTGAATTCTGCATGTCAAAATGCACTAACAGGGATTTTCTTGGAATTTTTAGAGCACTCTAAGTATTTTTAATCAATTAAATAAGAAATCAGGAATTAATTAAGCCCCCAAAATCCTTTTTCCTTCTTTTTTTTCTTTTTCCTCCGTACAGCGGTACAGTGTTCCCGCCCCTTTCCAACTCCAACTCAAATATTCGGAATTTCTGGAATTAACTCCGAGCCGTCGGCCCGGTTTCCCTCCTCGGCCCGGCCGCTCCCACGCGCGCGCTCCTTCGGTCGTGGCCGAAGCTCGCGACGCCAGCCGCGCCACGCAAGTCCGCGAACCGTCCCTCGCTCCGCGAGTCACCGAACAGTGGGCCCTACCGTCAGTCTCCGTCCCGCGCCCGGTCGGCCCGGCCCGCCGCCCGCCATGCGCGCAGGCCGCTCCGCTCCGTTCCGCTTGAACCGGTGCCACGTCGGACCCATGCCGGGCCCGATCCCGCACGCCGCATCCATCTCCGCATCCTTCGCGTTCGATGGAAACCTTATCCGTGAGGAATTCGCTGCCGCCGTTTCTCTCTCTCTCAGAATCCGTAACCAACGGCGACGAATCCGCGCCTATCCGTGCCCTTTCCGATCTCGTTGCGCCTCTATAAAGTTCCCTCTTCGTCGCCGCGCGTTTCCCTTTGTTTTCCTCTCGTGTTAGCCCTAAAAACCGTCGCCGCCATCGTCGTCTTCTCTCCAATGCCGGTGAGTGCGCCGCCGCTTCCTTTCTCTCGGTTTTCTCATGTTGTCCCTCGAGTCGTTTCCCGCGCATCGCTTTCGCTCTCCATTGTCGTCTCCGTGCTGCAGCGCCTCCGTCGTCGTTGCGGTGCCGCCAGGAGATCGGTCGGCCGCCGCGTAGCCATGGCCGGCGGCGAGCTCGAGCCGCCGCGCCAAAACCCTAACCCTAGCGCCGCTCTTCCGGGTCGTCCGATCGGTCGGATCGGGTGGATCCGAACCGTCCGATCCCGCCCAATCCATCGCCGTTCGATCCGATCGCGGCGCTGGATGGCCGCCGCGTGTCCGCCCTCCGCCGCCGCCCAAAACCCTAACCCTACCGTGATCCGCACCGTCGATCCTTCGGATCGGCGGATTTGGACTGTTCGCTCCCGCTCAAGCCGTCGCCGTCCGATCGCCGCCGCTCCTCGCGGATGCGTGCCGCGTGTCCCCGCACTCGCCACCGCCGCCATGGACTCGGTCCACCGTGGGCCACGCCCACGCCGCTGTCGGCCGCTTGAGCCGGCGACGTCGCCCCTACCGCTGCGCCATGCTTGCGTCACCCGGGGGCTTAATTGCGCAATAAATGTTTTAATCTTTTATTTAGTTTAAAAATCACAATTAAACTTCTAAAATCCATATCTTTTGAATCCGAGCTCCGTTTTAGCCCATTCAAATTTCATTAAATCCAGAAAAATGTCAAGAATCCGTTAAAAATACTTTTCAATGCTGTTTCAGTAGACCTTTTAGGGTGTTTGTTGAGTGCTTTGTTTGTCGTGTAGATCCAGAGTTTTCGGCGAGCCCGTTCTCTTGAAGTAGTCGCCGAGGTTCCTCGCCTCCGAACAAGGCAAGTCATACCTTACATTGACCATATTGTACCTATTTTATGTAAATACCTCTTTTTCGTTCAAATACTGCATATGTTTTAGAATGTCATTTCATGGGATGTTTATACCTATTGTACTCAACCATAGGATTGTTTACCTTATACCATTGATAACTTGGGGTCCAATGTGACTAGATAGTTTAAGGTTGCTTAGTTATGCTTAGCGCAACTAGCTCACTTAAGGGAATCACATTAATCAAGTTTATTACTAAAGTTGACTTCCCGATGATATTAAGATATGACCTTGTTTTTAATAATATTGAATTATAAAAAAGGTGGGTCGTGAGCACATGGTTGGATTGTGGTTAGCGTACTCATGACGATTAAGGACCGGTTCTCGGGAAACCCTGGAAGAAATGTCGTGCATACCACAAGCCAGCATGGGTAATGGCTGGGTCTGTAGCGTAGCTGTCTCTAGTCGACGTATCCCAGAGAGGGTGGGCGTGATGGAGTTGGGTCGGCCCCGGTTTTAAGGGTTGATTAGCTTCCGGATTCACCGCGGCACTAGAGGGGGCTGCCCATTGCCCGAAGGGAGTGGGGGCGAAACCTTGGTGTGGTACGATTGGTTAGAGAGGGTTATGTGAAGGGTCCTGTCACAATTCCTTTCCGGGGTACCGTGGTTGTGCACCGGCGCACGGTAACGTGTTGTGGGATTGTGTCTTGTGGGTACAGTTGTACACCTCTGATCAGAGTAAAAACTATTCGAATAGCTGTGCCCATGGTTACGGGCGATCGATCAGATTCGCCTTGATTAGTTTCACTTATTTACCTGAATGAAATGTTGGAATGTGACTAGTGCAGGTGGATGAATGGGCCTGTTGCAACGTGGTCTTAGCGTTGGACAGTGTTTATTTAATACTGCTTAATTATTACTACTATTTTACTGTCTTCAAATATCGTTATTATATTCTGCAAATGCTATTTATGCAAATTGAGCCTCTTATCCCTTTCCTTGTTATTTTTCTTGCATCATGTCTCCTTTTCCGGTGTGACTTGTTGAGTACAGTGGTTGTACTCAGCCTTGCTTCTTTTTCCCCCTTCAGTGCCAGAGGTTGAGATCGAGGTCTCCGAGGAGGTGTAGGCTTGTTCGACGTCAGGGGTTAGCTGTGGTGTTGGCGTTTCGCTTCGCTCGTGTCAAGTTTAGCTTAAGTCAGTTTTATTTTCCTTTCCACTGCATTTGTTTAACTCTTTTATATTGTTTCTAAGACGAGGATTCTATTATCAATAACGTCGATTTGTGTACCTCGGGATGCCCGGACGAGGGTGAAATGCACAATTAGGCGCGAAATTCGGTGTGAATTTCGGGCGTGACACTTACTCAAAATCTAGGGATTTTTTTGGAATTAAAAAATGGTGAATTATGAAATTAGGAAAAAGGAATTTAAATAAATAAATATGAAAAATATTGTGGAAAAATAAAAGTGGAGAAAAAGTTGAAAATATAGTAATAAAAATTATTTTTGGTATATTGGAATTTATTTTGAATTTTTAGAAGGGAGGAAAATAGAAATACGAAATTAGAAATGGAAAATCGGGAAAAATATGAAATGGCACTGTTCACACTGCGCCAGTGCTCGACGCCGTACCGGCCGTGACGCGCCGCGCCGCGCCCGCAGCCACGCGCCGTACAGCCCCCGCGCCCCACGCCCGCCGCGCGCCACGCGCCCGCCGCCGCGCCGGACCCCGCCGTGGCCCACGCCCTCGCCGCCACGCGCCTCCGGCTGCACCGTCCCCGGCCCGTGCCGTGCGCCATCGTCGCCATCCGTCGCCGCACGCGTCGGACCCCGTCCGCGCTCGCGCCGCATGCCGCCAACCCGCGCCCGGCCGGCCCTTGCGCCGCCGTGTGGCGGCTGCCCCGTCGGCCCCACCTTCCCTCCCGTTCCTCCTCCCCGCCGCGCCTATAAAAGGCCGAGCTCCCGCCTCTCCCGCACTGCAGCCGCCTCTCTCTTCTCTTTCCCGAGCGCTCCCGCCGCCTAACCACCGAGCGCCGCCGCGCCGCGCGAAGAACGCGAGCCGCGCCGCCGCCGCGCCCGAGCTTCCGCCGCCCTAGCCGCCGTTAGCCGCCGTCGCCGTAAGCCCGCCGCCGCCCTTTTTCCCCATGCACTTGGGCCGGCCGCCTCTGTTTTGCTGAGCCTCGGTCGAGCATGTTGCGGGCAATGAACAGTGGCACGAGAAAATAAAAAAAGAAAAAGAAAAAGAAAAAAAGAAAAGAGAAAAGAAAAATAGGGAAAAATTTGGAAAAATTTTAGAAAATTTGGAAAAATATTTTGGGGAGACTTGAGTAAAATTTTGGGCAAAAATAAATTATTTTCTTGTATGTTTTCTCGGTGCAAGAATTTGAAAATTGAAATCGACTTTTTCGAGATTTTGTTTCGCGTCATTTTAAATTCGGATTTTGTTTAACTCTTCCTCGCCATTTAAATATGTTTCACTTTTGTGCTCGAACCTTCAAGACCTCGAGCACAAATCCCTCCGCGGATATTTTCAATTCTATTTTCTCGAACGAATCGCGATCGTCGCTTTGCGAAAACCCTAAGTCATTGGCACGATGTCAAAACTTGGAATTTTCCAGCGATCCTAGTACAAACTCAAGTAGGAATTTAGGCTAAGCGCTTGGAATCGTTTTTGCGGCTTTTACGGATCTTTTCGACCTTTTGGTGTTATATTGGATTCTAATCGGATTCGATTGATCTTTCGCACGTACGGGTAGCACCTGAAGAGGCCGGCATCGACCCCATTGAAGACACCACTCCACAAGCGTGCGAGTAAGGCAAGTCATCACACTTCCAAACATATTGATCCCACTTGTGAAATGATGTTACTTTAAACTCTAAACATGCATGCTATACAGAGATACCTATACTTGTTATGCCATACCTTGCAGTTGATTACCTTTAGAATTACTCCTTGTAACTCTCGAAGTGATACAAACAACCGGAGAATAACTTCGGTAAACTGCTTAGCCCTGCTAAACTTAGATACATGCATACTCATGACTTTATGAAAAGCTTTGGGCAACTACCTTAGGGAAGGTAGTAGAGATGCGGCCTGTGGAGACATGAGCGCCACATGGCCATGAGAATGATGAACTAAGTTTGATGAACATTGAAAGTACTACACAAATGTTTTAGACTGGGGCGGCCGGATAATTTGGGTGGATTCCGGAAAAGGCAAGTGCCGACCCTGGTCAATTAAGGACCGAGCCATGAGATAGCTGGGAAACGAGCCAGTACAACCGTACTTCTCGAATTGGTATAGACCTAGGCGATTAGATAGCCGAGCGGAGCGGTATCCTTGCATAGATGGTTCTTTATGATGTGGTTTGTGTGATGAAGATGAGGCTGCGACCTATGTTGTGGATGGTGAAATTAAATCGATATTAATTGAACTTAAAGATTGAGGAAGTCTTCCCTTACCCCGGTGCGCGGAACTCCTCTCACTGCTAGAAAATGACGGCTAGAGTGCGTGGGGGATTAAGTTCATGGAGCGGGTACTGCCAAAGTGAGGTTATCGAAAGGCTTTGCCGTAACCGTCTCATGTGTTGGGACGTAGGCTCATTGGTTGGGTTGTCACGGAGTACGGGTAAAGTGTACATCCACTGCAGTGTGAATGAATCAATCTATTCGAATAGCCGTGCTCGCGGATATTGAGCATCGTGACAAGACTTTCGCTTGGCTAGACTTTAAACTTAAAAATGTTGGGATGGGTTTGCATGATGATTTTATTCGCTGGTGGATCAACTTCTCGAGATGCGAGAAGGGGTGGACTCCTCAGAAAACCATAACGAATCGGAGGCGGGAAGCTATCCTTGGAATCACGATGGATGGTAGACAGAACCGTCGCCGAATTAATGAACTATGGAACTAAAACTTGACTTGGCTAGTTGTTAGGCTTGTGAAAAGATTTATGAAAATTGGCTTTATGCAAAAGAGCTCCAGCCATTCCTTGAATAACCCTATCATATGCATCACTTCCGTGTTGGCTTGCTGAGTACGGTTGGTACTCACCCTTGCTATACGCACAAACCTTCAGATGTTGGGAATGAAGAAACGGAGGATCCTTACGCCTATTACCAGGAAGGCGAAGAAGCTGGAGGCGCTTACTACGTCTTAGTCCCCGGTCGTTGCCTGTGGCAACCGACATGCCGCCGCCTTTAATCCGCCGCCGTATCGATTTCGCTTTTGTGTTGTATCCGGACCATGAGGTCCTATGTGGTGAACATTGCCTTCGGGCCTATGAATGTAATAATTTTGTTGTAAGACTATTTGTGCATGTGCACTTGGTTATTCAGTGCTGTATTTCGTGGGTACCAACTACTCGATCCAGGGAAATGGTACTAAGAACACGAAAGATTCCCGTTCCAAAAACGGGGGTCCACAGGCAGTCTCTCCCCGGTTTCCCAGCAGTGCCTAAAAAATTCAAAATGCCAATGGGGATCGGCACTGCTGTGATTCCCGTCGTACCGACGGCCTCACGTTTCTGGCTATTGCCAATAGAACCTTTCAAACCGAGCCTCTTCCTGCCAAGATTGCCATTGTGGGTGGCGTCGGCTGTTCGTGTTGATTGTCCGTCGATCAGCCGATCGGGCAACGGGGCGCACCATGTTGATTGGCGCAGCTTGGCTTCCAGTCGGCTCACCCTCTGCATTGATTCCCTTCAATGTTTTGGCTAAGTTGTACGTCATTCTGCGCTACCGATCAGCTTGCCTAGGGCCGGTTCGAACCATATTGATTGGGAAGGGGTTGCCATCTACCTTCATCGGTCGAGCAAAATCGGCAAACTTGAGTTTCCCAGCCTCTATTGTCGACTGGATCTGCTATCTGAAGACTGTACAGTTGTTAGTGGCATGGGATGTAGAGTTGTGCCACTTGCAGTATTTCTTCTTCTTCAATTCATCGGCCGATGGGATCACATGGTTCTCGGGAAGCTGAATCTACTTCTCCTTGAGTAATAAGTCAAAGATCCTATCGGCCTTGGTGATGTCAAAGTCATATTTTTCCTCTTTGGCCGTCTTCAGCAGCCACTAGCACACGATGGCCTTTTTGTTCTTGGCCCATTCGGCTGCCGCCACCTCTACGTCATCGTCGCTGGAATCGGAGTCTGATTCAACGATGACCTGAGTTATATTTTTGACGGCCTTCCTGGTGTCTTGAAATCTTTGTTCATGGGTCGTCACCTTCTGTGCCAGATGTGCCAGGCTGTCGAAGTCTTGAGCGGAGAAGCGCTCGTGGATCGGCGCGATCAGGCCATGGAAGGCCAAATCGGCTAGCTAGGCATCCGACAGGACCAGGCTGTAGCATCGGTTCCTCATTTCTCTGAAGCGTTGAATGTATTCTTGAACCGACTCGTTGTGCTTCTGCCTGATACTAGTGAAGTCCGAGAACTTCATTTCATGGTTGCCGGTGTAGAAATAGCTATGGAATTGTTTTTCGAGATGGGCCCAGCTCTGAATCGAGTTGTAAGGCAATGAAGAGAACCAGGTGAAGGCCGATCCCAAAGAGATAAAGGGAACAATCGGACTCTCAAGGCGTCTGTAGCCGATGCTTCGCCGCACTGTGTCAAGAATCGGCTGACGTGCTCATAGGTTGACACGTTGTCTTGCCCTGAGAACTTCGAAAAGTCTGGGATCTTGTATCGGTTGGGCAATGGAATTCGCTCAAAATGCTCCGGATAAGGATACCGATACATGTTCCCTGAGTCCTTTGGCTTGAGGCTGAATTGATCGCGCATGACGTCCGCAATCAAATCGCCCCAGGTCCGGTTGTCCTGCTGTATCGGCTTGTATGGATCATATGGTGCGGGTGCTTGCCGATACAGTGGTGGTGGTGTCCGGGGCCTGTAGTGATGATCTTGGCGGCCTCCTTAATACTGGTACTGGAACGAGTGATCAGCGAGAGGCGGCCGATTTGCCGATGGTGGCGTTGGTGGGCCCAGGAACAGCTGTCAGCCACCGGTGTTGTATTGTCTGTCCAGGCCGATCTGGGTAACCGGCTTTAATGGCCGATTGTCGTCGAACATGTTGGCGATCTGATCCTAGGGCAGCGGTTGTTGTCGATTCAGCATGGTGACCACTGGTCTCGCGGCCGATCCGGATGGATTCGGCTGGTTGAGTACCCCTCCTGGCGGTCTTGGCTGTGCTGGTGGTGGAATCTGCCGATTCTGGGTGGCCAACGTCCTGTAACTAGGAAACTGGCCGTCTGTGAAGTAAGTCGGGCCCCGCTACAGTTTTTCGGCTATCTTGGCGTCAACCACGGTGGCGATCATATTGTTAAGGGTATTGACAAGAATGCCACTCTGGTTGACCAGCGCATGGTGGACAGCCGAATCGATTCGGTCTTGCAAAGTATGTAGGCCCGAATCGTCTTGTTCTTGAATCGGCTCCTCCACCTTCTGTTTGCCCTTTGATCCACTGGAGGAGGACGCCTTGAGTTCGTCCATGCTAAATTTGTATTTTTGGTGCACGGCTCCAGACCTTGTCTGGGTGAACGAGTAGGTAGTTGGCGTGGAGCTCTTCTACCATCTTCCTGTAGTCGGAGTGTTGTTTAGCCGACAGTTGTTCCATCTTCACAGGCACGATGTTCTCCTGCGAAACGCTAGGGCTCTTGATGTCGACCATCTTGTCAGCTGCGTCGATGCGTCCTAGCCGAGTTGATAGAGAAATTCCCACTGGGCGTGCCAAGAAGCGTGTTGATGAGAAATTTCTCTCACGCGCTGGCCTGGGAGATCTGCTTAACTCCAGTGCATGTCCTTCTTGTCTACCTATGTTGTACAAGGCGTGCCAGTTGGTTTGATCTGTTAACTAACAAGAAAAATAGAGATATATGCGTTAAGTGTTAGGTTAGATCCTACTGGATCGGCTGCAAGAGTCAATTTACATATATATACTATCCCGAAGTGTATTTAAACCAAGTGGCTAGAATAGATCGGCTGCGCCGAGACACTATTAACCACTTAATCCAAATATACAATGGGATAATAAATATATGCTTTAACAATCTAGCCGATGTCGTAAGTCCAACTGTGAATCGGCTAATACTCCGATTTATCTTATGAAAAGATATTGATCTGAGTTAAATGCGCTAAACCTAGATCAGTCGGCTGTCGGCTATAGCTGACAAACTGATTTTGGCTTAGGGCATTTAACTAGAGCAAGATCTTAATATAAGAGGCTGTTTTAATAAATCGATAACGGGCATATCAAAAGATATTAAAACGAGATAAGACCTAAATTGAAACCCGACCTTGTCTCTAAGCAATATACATCGGCCGAATAGATCATAAAAGCTCCAAGAACGACTTAATAGATCAACGCTGATGCAGCATTAAGTATAAAAAGAACAATCTGATCTACTGTAGCTGATGTAAATACCTTGAGACGGTGGATATCGCATATAATTTAGACCAACCCTTAGATCTAGCTCTATCGGCCGTTGGTTCTTGATAGAAACGAGCCGATGTCGAGATAGACCTAAACATTGTTCTAGATTATATGCGATATATGATAACTAGCACAGCATAAATCACCGAATTTAGAGTGTCATAACGATGGAAGCACTAAATTCGACGAGATACAACATTAATGACAAACATTTACCTTAACTTTGGGGATCGAAACGATGCAGCCCGAAGCCAGATCATTTGTTCGTCTGAAAAAAAAGGAGGCGATGCGCTGAAGGTTGTATTGATTGTGTGAATGTTATTGTTTACAGGGGTCTCGGGTCCTATTTATACCCAAGTACAGCGAAGATCGCGCTACACATGGTTACAACTAACTACTGTATCTATACGACAAAAGCACGGGAAGCAATCCTTTGCCGCCTTTACAATAGGGTTATCCCTAAACAAATCTCTAATTTACATACATTCGCCGTTATGGGACTTTATCCCTAGATGGCAATATCTCTTAATGCGCAATTTGGAAACCGAATCTTCTATTTTATCTCCAAATATCTGCATCAGAAACGGCTTCAACTTCTCTGAACTTGGAATCGGCTATCGGTTGTTCTTGTCCGATTCAACCTTAACCGACTGGCTTCGCAGCCGATCGCATCTCAGCCAACCCGGCCTCTGTTTCTCCGCAAAACCAGCTGATCCGATTCCGCTTCAACTTCAGCTAGGACTTAGGGATTTGGTTACCAAATTTAGTCGTTAACACATAGTAAGTGAGATTCTTCTCGACTTCCCCTTCCTTCAGCTTTGTTTTTGACGTCTTGTGCTTGTAGAGGCTCCTCTATTGGTCGGGGACGAAGAGAGAGGACCTTGCAGCCTGTAGTCCGTCGAGATGCTCTGCGAGTCAGAGGAAAAGCGTAAGGCCGCTGAGGACAAGGTAGCCGAGTTGGAGAGGTGGCTGGCAGATGCTTCCCGCCGTGAGGCTTCTCCCAAGCCTACCAAAGGCCCTTATGTTGTTGTTTTCTGATCGTCTTCGTCTCACAGACACCGATGCCGCGCTGGGGCACACCGAGAAGCTCGTGGGGCTCCTTAAGGAGTCGACCCATCTCGGCAAGATGTACAAGGTGCAGCTGCACGACGCCCAGAAGATTCTCAAGGCCTCGGACGTCGCTCGCCGAAAGGCCGAGGAGAAGCTACGGATGACCGAGGAGGACTTGCGACCACAGAGAAGGCGAGGGCTGACGCGAAGAGTAAGTGTTGGTATCAGGTTGATAGTTGTGTTCCTGAACTTATCTTTGAGCTGACCGGTCGGCGACCTCAAGGCTCGCATGGAGTTGGTCGAGGCTCGGTCGACGCCCAGCATTGGGAAGGGGTTCGGGCACTCCTTGCCGAGGTCGACGCCCAGCAATCGTCGCCCGAGGAGACCGAGGACGTGCGGATGGCATGGTTGCTTTGGTGGGCCGGCGCGCCTTCGCGCCTACGTGTGAGATGCAGCCAAGCTGTCGGTGACACACATCCTCAGCGTCGTGTGGAAGATATACCCGCACGTCGAGGTCGAGGCAATCAGCGAGAGTTGGGCCGAGGGCGTGCCGGAGCAGGATGTCGGCAACATCTACGCTGAAGTGGAGCCAACGACCGAGAAGATCGTCAACGACATATCCTTATGGAATTTGGAGTCTCTTGTGTAGATATGTAGAGTCAGTCAAAATCTATAAAAACTTTACCATTTCCTTTCAATGTAATAAAGTTTCCAGTTTGCAATGTTGGAGAACAACTTTTAGTCTTCGCAATGGAGTTTTAATTTCTTGTCCTCTATTCGCGTTGTGTCTGACCACCGCGCGTCGGGTCTCGACCTTAGCCCACAGCAGGAGGGAACGTGCCCTGTCTGGGTCCGAGGGGTTTCAGATCAAGCCCTAGCGTTGTAGCCGTATACATCACGAATAGGTACGCAGTGAGATTAAGGGAGAGGCGACTGAGCCCCCAAGTAGCTTTTTGCTGTATCTGGCTAAGCGTCGGGTCCCGACCCTAGCCCACTGCGGTAGGGAGCATGCCCTATCTTAGTTCGAGGGGCATCAGGCCAGGCCATCGCATTTAGTCAGATACGTTGCAACTAGGTACTCGGGGATGCTGCCGAGCCCTCGAGCAGCTCAGGCGTACTCAATAGGCTCCTTTCCGGAGAACTCTGACCGTTGCGGGTCGGGGCCGCATAGCTCAGGATGGACCGTGAGCGTAGCAAAGAAGTTATTGATCGTGCGTAGGTTACTCGAGGGTCGGGAGGAGAACGAGCTGGAGAAAATGGCCAAGGAGAAAGACTGGATGTGGAGAACAAGTTGCGTCATTGAAAGAGTAGGGCACAAGATACATAGCTATTCAAGTGTAGAATCGACATAAATGCTCGATGTTCCACGAATTCGGGACTTCCTGTCCGTCCTCACGAATTAGCCGGTAGGAGCCTAGGCACGTGACGGAAGAGACGATGAAGGGCCCTTCCCACGGGGCCGACAACTTGTGCATGCCTGCCGAGGATTGCACTCGGCGGAGCACGAGGTTGTCGACCTTGAAGGATCTTCCTTGCATGTTCCTGTCATGGTAGTGTGTCACGCCCAGAAATTTATCTCAAATTTCCAGACTATTTTGTGTATTAAACCCTTGTCTAGGAATCAGCCAGGGTACACAAAACGACAAATTAATACACAAATCCAAACTTAAAAAAACGTAAAGTACTTATAGAAGAGGCACTTAGTCCTCACACCCAAGGGAAAGACGCAGCAGCAAAAAAGGCGATCCTAGCGGGGCTTCAGTTCCACTCCACAGGCAAAACTCAAGTGGGGTCTGAGCCTTGGTCTTCTAACTCCGTTTTCGACTAAGAAGCACTACACTACTCGAAAGGGGGAAAAGCAAGGCTGAGTACAACCACCATACTCAACAAGCCACGTCGAGGATGCGCAAGGGGAGACAAAGAGAGGCTTGGGGCTATTTTTCATAAATGTGGTTGTAAAACATTTTAGTTTGAAACAGAAAGAAGTTGATTAATTTAGTCAATGTTGATCTTACACTGAACAACGCTAAACCACGTTGAACAGGCCTAACCAATCCACCTAAACCAAACCAGCTCCTTTTTGGTCAAATTATTAAAGGTGGGACTAATCACAGTGAATCTGGTCGATCGCCCATAACCGCAAGCATGGCTATTCGAATAGTTCTACTCTGGCCAGAGGTGTAAAACTCTACCAAGACACAATTCCACACATGTTTCCATGCCCCGAAGTACCACCGTGATACTGGAAAGGGGAAAATCATGACAAGACCCTTCGCATAACTCCCCCTGACCAAGCAATACCACACTGAGGTTTCACCCCTACCCCCTAAATCTAGGGTAGGCAGCCCCTTGTGCCTAGGTGAATCGGAAGCCGCATAGTCCTTGCCCGATCCATCCAAATGCCATCACGTCCACCCTTGCCTAGGTACGTCAGCCAGGAAAAGGCCACACTACAAGTTTGGCAGTTGCCCATTCTTGCTTGTGGTAAGTACGTCTAGGGTTTCCTGCGAACCGGCCCTTAATTGTCATGGGCGCGACAAGCAAAACCATGCACCCATAGCCCACCATTAAGTCACAATTTAGTTGACTAATTATTACCATTAAACATGGCTAGATATCTTGAGCTCACGGCCCGTCAAATGCTAAGGTAATTAATGTGATCATCCCATCAAGTGAGCTAGTGGTAATTAAGCATGGCTAAGCGTAAATAATTCTAGCAAGGTCATATAAGTGATGCAAGCTGGTCAAATTAATCACCCAGGTTGACAATGAATGGACATCAAGTAAACATGGCACAAGCAAGCACGTAGGTAATCCCAATTCCCATGTAATTAGCAAAACATGCAATTTTATTTGCAGACGTTAAAACATTTATAAAAATTTATAAACATGCTTCAAGGGGGAATGTGACTTGCCTTGCTTCTTCTGACGATCTTCTTTTCTTCGCGAGCGCAAACTTCCGAAATGACGAAGTCTACATGCTGACACGCAAAACAAGGAAAAACCCTAATAAATATGGAAGTAAACAAACATGTAGAGCTTAATTTTAGATGAATTTTGCAATTTGAATGGCCCAATTTCGAGTTCGTATGGATTAGATATGAATTTTAGAAGGTTTGGACCATTTAAATGAATTCTAAAAATTAAATCAATTTATTGTATAATTATTAATTATTTTTACAAGGAAAAAGGGTTAGGGCCGACGTCGCGGGAAACGGTGTGGTCCATGGGCCGGTCCATCGGGTAGCCCTCGATGTGGCGAAGCGGGTGGTGCTAGCAGCAGGGTGCGGCGTCAGCTAGGGTGGTGGTGGCGCGCGGTCAGAGGCACAGCCAACGGAGGTGAGGGGGAAAAGCGACGAGGTGTCTGGAGGACGTGGAGGCTCGGGGGAAGACGGGGAAAATGCCGGGAAGAGCTCGAGAAGGTGATTTATAGCTTGGGGAGGTGGTGTGGTGGCCTGGGACGACCCAAAAAGGCGACGGAACAGACAGCTGGCGTGGGGTGGAAAATGGCGGCGGCCAGAAGTTGCGGACTTTGCGGGAAGTGGGAAAAACGTGCGGGCGGGACGGCGACTTCGGCGCGCACGTGCGAGGGAGAGGTGGCCGGAAATGGCGGGACGTGGCGCGGGCTCCGCGACGTGGGCGTGAGCGGCCGGGAAGAACGGAGGAGAGGGATGATAGGTGGGCCCCACCTGTCATCGACTCGGGAGGATAGGGAGGTAAAATGGACTTTGCACGAGGAAGGAAGGAGACGGGCCGACGAGTTGGGCGGACCAGGAGGAGAGAGGGAAAGTCGGTCGCGGCGGCCGGGTCGCGAGGGAGGTAGATTAGACTTTGCGTGGGAAGAGAGAGCCGAATGGGCCGGGCCGCCAAGGAGGAGAGAGGGAAGGGCGAGCGCCATGGAGGCAAAGTAGACTTTGGAAGGGAATGGGCCTAAATTGGCCCGAGAACGGGAGGAGGATTTTTGTTTGTTGATCTTTAAATTTTCATAAATACTTGAAGGCTCAAAATTTCCAAGAAAAATCCTAAAAATAGATGAACACTCAAGGTATTTAATAAAAATATAACCAGATCAATTAATGACTAATTAATTTATATAAATATTTACTAAAATGTTCTTTGTATTATTAAAATTATTTATAGAGCTCCAAAATTTCACAGAAATTTTAGAGAATATTTTTGGGCATGGAAAATATTTCAAAAATATTTCCACCATCATTTTTAAAGGAAATTTTTATTTCCTTATTAATTTTACTTGATAAATTATTTTGTCTTTTAATTTAATTTCTAGGAAATGAATTATTTAATGATTTTTAATCCCAAATGAAATTCGAGGCGTGACAAATCTACCCCCTTATAGGAATCTCGTCCCGAGATTCGGGCTTAGAAAGAAAGAAGGTAGGGTGGGGTTGGGTTGGGCTGCTGACGTGTGCGGTTTCTTGCCGACTCACACTGGCTGATTGAACAGCCACACCTGTGTGACGATTGATTGATCAAACTTGCACGACCGAACTGACTGGATTCAACCCTGGTGTTTTGCTGCTTCACAAAACTAAACTGGTTGGCCCTTCCTGTTCTGACCCTTACCTGGATTACAGGGACTCAAAGTACTTACTTTCCTTGGACTGCACAATAACTGTTGACAAATTTGATAATCCAAGAATTCACTCTGCTGACTAGTAGTTGGTCAAACTTTTTCGAGACCTCCTAACTAACTTTCGTGGACCCACAGACTCTAAATTTGCGGTGAACCGCTCTTGATCCAAACAACAAGTATTTGAAGAAGCTGCTCAATCAGCCTTTCATCTGGACTACGACTGTTCCCTAATGTTGCCTCTCTAGGCTGAACTGTGCACACGATAGCTTTGGTGTGCCTTATATTCGAACCTGTTAGCTTGAGATTGTTGTAACCTTTCTAACGGCTTGCAACTGACTCCTTTGGTTACAACCCAATCTGGTTCGCGTGGTTGAACCTCCAAGCAAACGGTTACGGGGTATAACTAAACTCATCTTTGAGCTGGCCTTTAAAACCAATAGTTAAGCTTTTGCCCAACCGTGAACAATTTCACTGCCATCTTTGAGATTGTCCAACAGTCCTCTGATTTACAAAGAGCCTAGACTTTGAAAATCGGATACTCCATCGGTCGATCGAAATGAAGCAATGATGGTGCACTTTCATTCCGGGGACGCTTGGAACTCAACACTCAAATGATGACGGGAAATCCCCCATAAGAATGACTCTAATGCAACTCTTGAACATACTGACTCCTGATTAACTTTTCCATTGGTTGTAACTGTTGGCATGACTATTCCACTTCTGCCCTGACTTCAGTGCCATCTGCCTGAACATATTGTGTAGTTGATATTTTTTTGAAAAAACCACTCGACACTTAAGGGATCAAGATCAAAAGGTTATTCCCATGATATAACATTTCACTTATTCGCTTAACCTTTACTGACTCTTTTGGGTTGATGGACTATAAGTTCTATCGTTGCTTTCCCCACAACACCAAAATATGTATCCCTGCTGAAAATTGCCTTTGATGCTGCCAAGTGTTTCTACTCTGACCAAAACAATCTCACCTTCAAGCCTTAAGTAGAACTGATTCTCAAAGGATGATCCTCTGTACATGCTCTGCGGTTGTATTTTATGGCACATTTGCATCCATTTGCTTCAGGCAGGGGTGATGAAGCAATTCCCTTGTCGTCTTTCAAGGAACACCGAGGTGGTTTTCCAGAGACTATAATGGTGGCCTTGAAATAAAGAAATCATTATTAACCCATGCTCACCACTAGGGTGCAGTTACCACTTATTATTCTGATAATCCTTTTATGATATTGCTTTCAACTATTTCATTACTTTTTCATTCTCATGAAGTATCACTTACATTGTCCTTCAAAGAGATCTCGCATTGTCGAGTGCCGCTGCGGTCTAGCCATTCTCACCTCACTCATTGACGAATTCTTTTCTTTGTTGGCAACTAGATTTTCGGTCTTGACAAAACTGCAATGGCCCGACAAATAAACTATAGATTTCTAGTGACATTATCGGATACACAAGTCGATCCACCTTTTGGTTACTCAACATCAACCATTAGAGAAGAAAAAATTGTCTGCCTCGTACTCTTATTCAACTTTCTCTTCCAAGTACCTAGCTGTAATGAAACTTCAAGTGTAACTTGAACACCAACCAATTATAGACGGACCATTGCTTGCAGAATTGCTGACAGGTATGGAATCTGCCCTTCGTGATTCTGACCTGGTAGATTTGTTCCATCGTTGTGTATAGGCTAACCCTTGCTTTGTTCAATGTTCCCTTCTTATTACATAACTACCATGAAACTTTTGGGTGTCATGGGCGGTTCTTGAACATCAAAGGCTTGAAGACCGTTGTTGACCTTTGCTGGTAGAAATTCTGATTGACATGGCTTTTTTCCTTTTGTGATCCTAACATGGTTGACTCATCCTTCCATTGTTTACTGACTGAGGTTCCAACAAGAACATTGTCTTGACTATTGATTTTTCTTGGAGAAATGTCGATCTTCTTAGTAGCGGAAACAGGTAAAACCTTTCTATGGTTGGTGCCACTTTCCTGTGATTACTCGCTAGGCTGTTGAGTTGGAACAACATGGGGTGCATGGCTGATGTTGACGATAGTCGGGTGAACTGGTGCTTGAGACCTTGTTTGGCAGGTGTAACTGGATTTGATCTTGATTTCGATTGTGAGCTTGCATCTGCTACTTTTGGTATTACTATTGCATCTTCTGTTTCTGACTTTGTATCTGCTGCATCCACATCTTGTGCACTCATCATCTGATCTTAGGGAACCAGAAACTGATCAAGGGTGGGGTTTCTGGCATAGGTTGTAGATTGCGGCCTAATATGACCTAATGGTTTCTGACCTCAACACACTATTGTTGGTACTGTTGTGGTTGTTGTTCTCATTCTCTCTGGCACTGACCAACTCCTGCTGACATGAAAGAGGTGGAAGAGAGGGGTTGCTAAAGATAAGACCTTAACCCACTTACCTACTAATCTGATGTGAGTAGGCTTTTATACAAGTTGATTAAGCAAACAACCTAGTATGGTCACATCCCCACTACTGATGTAAATCATACCCCTGCATACAGCAAACAACACGCGACCTAGGAACTGTCGATACTACACTTCCGGGAAGGATTGGGTTTAGGTCAGCTCCGGAAAAGGCTTCACTTGATCTTCGTGAAACGCTGACTCGGGGTTGCTCGTCTTGACCTTCTTGCTCGAAGCTTGGGGCTTGACTTGACTTCCACCAGCTGACGAGCAACTGGGTTTGTCCTCCAGGTTCAACGGCTAAAAGGGGTGGAGGGGAGGGAGAGAAATTTGATAAATCGTTAGCAAAGAACTACCGAAAGGGGAGAGGAGACATTTTGCAAATAGGGTTTTTGGAAAGGGGAGAGGAGACATTGTTTAATGATTTTTAACCCCGAACGAAAATCGGAGCGTGACATAGCGGCGAAGTGCTTGCTGATAGCGGTCTGTCTGGATCACCACGTCCAGCCGAGCTTCCTCAAGACTACCGATGTCCTCGGCGCGCGTCTGCTCGGCCATCCCTTGGTCGTAGTGGCGGATCCTCATGATGTCATGGAGCATGTCGATGAGTAGAACTGCTAGAACGGGGTCTGACCCGTGGCTCGGCTCGGCTAGTTGTGGAGCCCCCACAAGACAGCAGGGAGCTCACGAAGCCATCGACCCCCATACTTCTTGAGCGGGTCGAAGATTCGGGCCTTCAGTCCTTGCAATATCATGCCATTGGCTCACTTGCATTGCCCATTGTCCCGAGGATGCACCATCGAGGCATACTTGACAGAATTCCTAGAAGTCATTTCTGGTGAACTGAGTGGCGAGGTCGGTGATAATTTCCCTCAGGATGCCTAAACGATAGGAGATGCCCTCGATGAAGTCGATTGCTTTCTTAGCGGTGCAAGTATTCAAAGGTACCACCTCAATCCACTTCGTAAACTTGTCAATGGAGATGAAGAGGCGATCAAAGCCTTGTCGTGCCTTCAGGAATGGGCCAACCATGTCGAGCCCCCAACATGCGAAGGGCCATGGCAGAGGGATTGTCTGGAGAGCTTGAGCGAGAAGATGATGCTGCTTGACGAAGAACTGACAGCCGGTGCAGCACCGAACTAGTTTCTTGGTATCTTTGTTGGCGGTCGGCCAATAGAATCCTGACCAGAAGGCCATGCCGACCAGCGTCCGAGCGCCCACATGGTTGCCGCATATGCCCGAGTGGATTTTGTCGAGGATCCAGACTCCACGGTCCCAGAGCACACATAGCATGAGCACTTGGGTAGAGGCTGCGCGCTTGTACAGCTTGGAGCCAACCACCAGGTACTGCTTGCAACGTCGGACAACGTGTTCGGTCGTGACCTTGTCGGACGGTAGCGGCGCCTTAGTGGTGATGTAGTCGATGAGTTCCCGGCAACCAGTTGATCGACGTGCTGGTGGAGCATCGGGTCAGCGAGTGGCGGAGAGGTCGACGAGGACGACTCGGCCTCTTTGATCAATGGCTTGAGCACTTCTTGGACGAAAACCCCTCGGGAGACGGCCACCCGAGAGGATCCCATCTTAGACAACTGGTCGGCGACTGTGTTGGCGTCACGGAGAACATAGTGGAACTCGATGCCATGGAACTTGCCTTCCATCTTTCGCACTTAGGCACAATACGCATCCATCTTCTTGCTCATGCAGGACCAGTCCTTGTTAACTTGACTAATCACCAGCTTCGAATCGCAGTAGACCATGAGGCGCTCGGGGCCAATGGATATAGCGATCCAAAGGCCATGGAGTAGGGCCTTGTACTTGGCAAGATGAACTCGACACCTTGAAGAGCAACTGAAGGACATACTTAAGATGCTCACCCTGCTGGGAGATCAAAAGTACGCTAGCTCTGGCTCCATCGATGTTGAGCGACCCGTCAAAGTACATGGCCCAGGTCGGCCGGGTCTTGGGGGTCGGCGGGAGTTGGATCTCGGTCCACTCAACCATGAAGTCGGCAAGGGCCTGGGATTTGATGGCGTTGTGAGGCTTGTAGTCGATGGAGGACTCGCCCATTTCCACCGCCCACTTGACAACCCGACCGGTAGCCTCCCGATTTCTGATGATGTCCCCGATGGGGTACTCGGTCACCACCATCACCTTGTAACTTAGAAATAATGCCGTAGCTTTCGGGTGGTGATGAGGACGGCGTAGAGTAGCTTCTGCACCTGAGGGTAGCGAACCTTGGAGGCCCCGAGGACGTTGGAGAGGTAGTAGATGGTCCTCTGCACCGGGTAGGCATGGCCTTCCTCCGGATACTCGATGACCAACACCGTGCTCACGACCAAGGAGGTCGCGGCGATATACAGGAGAAGAACCTCCTTGGAGTTCGGCGCGGCGAGGACGGGCGGCGAGGCCAGGAGATGCTTGAGGTCGGTGAGAGCTCGATGGTTTTCTTCTGTCCACTGGAAGTCCGAGTCCTTCTTGACCAACTTGAAGAACGACGCACCACGCTCGCCGAGCCGAGAGAAAAAGCGTTTTGAGGGATGTAATGCACCCGGTGAGCCTCTGGACGTCGTTGACATAGGTCGGCCTGCGCATCTTTAGGAGTGCCGAGATCTTCTCAAGGTTCGCCTCGATCCCTCGGTTGGAGATGATGAATCTGAGGAGCTTTTCGGGGGGCACGCCGAAGACGCACTTCTCGGGATTCAGCTTCCAACGGTACACACAGAAACTCTTGAAGGTCTCAGCGATGTCCCGTAATAGGTCGTCGGGGTTCTTCGTCTTGATCACCACGTCATCAACATAGGCCTCTATGTTCTGACCGATCTGGCTAGCAAGGCAGCGCTGAGTGGCTCGCTAGTAGGTTGACCCGACGTTTTTGAGTCCGAAGGACATCGTCGTGTAGTAGAATGCCCCGAACGGCATGATGAACGACGTCTTCTCCTGGTCGGCTACTTTGTGGCCGATTTGGTGATAGCCCAAGTAGCATCCAAGAAACACAGGAGGGAGCAGCCCACGGTGGAGTTGACTACTTGGTCAATGTGGGGAAGAGAGAATGGGTCTTTCAGGCAGTGTTTGTTCAAGTCAGTACAATCAACACATATTCTTCATTTCCCATTCTTTTTCTTTACAAGGACCGGGTTGGCAAGTCACTCCAGATGGTACACCTCTTAAATGAAGCCAGCATCTAAAAGCCTAGCTAGCTCCTTCTTGATTTCATCTTTGCACTCTTGGGTGAACTGCCGTAGTCTTTGCCTGACCGGCTTGCCATCGAGGAAGACATGGAGTTCGTGCTCGATCAGCTCCCTGGGTACTCCCGGCATGTCGGTTGGTTTCCAGGAAAACATGTTGATGTTTGCACACAGAGAACCAACTAGCGCGCTGTAACACCCTGAGGTGTTTTCCCCTTTTAAAAATCCAAAAGAAAATCATAAAAGAAAATCGTTCGAATTAACTGAAGAGAACAAATAATTTTAAAAGCCAAATTCTAATTGGAAATGGCATGGTAGGATTTTTCTTAAATTCTACAAGTCAAAATACACTAACGAATTTTTAGTGGAATTTCCATAGCAATAGAAATAATTTTTAACCAATTTAAATAAAAATCAGAATTAATAAATCCCGGGAACTTCCTCTCTCTCTCCTCCCGTACGCTTTCCCGCTCTTTTTCGGCCGTGGGCCGTCGGCTCGAGCCGACGGCCCAATCCCCCCTAGCCGATCGGCCCAGCCGACCGGGTCGTCCCCCAGCCGACGCGCGCCCCTCTCTCCTCGCTCGCGGGCCGGCCAAAGGCCATAGCCCATTTAAACCGCGCGCCCGCAAACAAGTCTATTTTGCCTCCCTCTTTACCTCGGGATGCCGACGGTGGGGCCTACCAGTCGAGCCTGTTGTCCACCTCCGCCGCCCGCCCGCGCCATTTCCGCCGCCCGCGCCGCACGGATCTCATGCGCCCGCCTCCCCGCGCCCGAGATCCCGCCGCCATTACTCCCACCATGCCCACCGCATTTAAAGCCCCGGCCACCTCTCCCGCGTCCAATAATGGCCGGAATTGATCGTCGGCCATTATTCCTCCTTCTCTCTCTCCCTTAACTACGGCGAATTAATCCGTCCTTATCAGGCCTCAACTGACCTCCTCGTCCACTTTAAAAGCAGCCCGCCGAGCTCCCCGTCCTCCCCACACACTCACCCGAGCTCATCCCTCTCTCTGTCACCCCCGCACCGTGCGCTCTAGCTCCGGACCTCGCCGCCGGTCTTCGGCCGCATTTTCGCCGCCTCGAGCCCGCCGACGCCTCCTTCCTCGTCGCCGGTGCCCGCGCCACCTCGGCCGCCCTTCCTCGCGAGCTCCCACCATCTCCCTCGCCGCCATCGTTGTCGTCTACCCTAACTCCGACGATTCCCGCGGTGAGCCGCCTCTCTCCTTTCGCTCTCGACCGCTCGTGCCGCCCCTCTTGGGTGCGCGCGGCTCCGCCCCGCGCGAGAGCCGCGACACTCCGTCGCCCGCGCCACCGCCCGAATGGCACCAGCCGGCCTCATCCACCGGCCGCCATCGCCGCCGACCATGCTCGTGCCCCTTTCTTCTCGACCGTCCGATCGGCTTCGATCGATCGGCACCGTCCATTCCCGCTCGCCCGTATGGCACGCCACGTGGTCGCCACCTCGCGCCACGTGTGCGCCACGTGGTGCACCGCCCCGTCCGGCCGTGGACCCGGTCCCACCGTGGACCGGCGCTCCCGGACCGGCGACGTTAGCCTCGGCCGCCGACGTCGCCCTAGCCGCCGACGCCTCCCGGGCTTTGTTGCTCAATAAATCAATTAAGGATTTTTTTGTTTTAGTAAAAAACCCGAAAACTTCTAAAAATCATATCTTTTAATCCGACCTCCGTTTTAGCCCATTCAAATTTTGTTAAATTCATAAAAATGCTAGGAATCCATTAAAAATAGTTTTGTTCTCTGTTTCGTTAGCTTTTTAGTCTGTTTTGTTGAATTGCTTGTTTGTCGTGTAGATCCCGTAGTTCCGCCGTCCCGGTTTACTTTGAAATTGTTGCTCAAGTCCCCAAGTCGAAGAGCAAGGCAAGTCATGCTATATTATTGATCATATTGTTCCCATTTTGCTTAAACACATGTTTTACTCTATTAAATTGCATGTATTTTATATTGTCATTACATGGGAAATAGTACACCATATATTTAGTTATGCCTTAGGTTTGATACTCCAAACCCTTTGACTAAACCTGGGAAAATAATACGATTAGATTCAGGACTAGGTTGTGCTTAGTCTGGCTTAGATTCACTAACTCACCAAATGGGTCATTCTCACTTAATATGTCTCTCCTGGACATCTGTTCGGAAGATTAATAATTGGAGAACTTGGTGAACCGGATTAATAACTAAAATATGACAAATGGTGGGCTGTGGGCACTATGGTTTTGGTTAGTGGCGCCCATGGCAATTAAGGACCAGTTCACGGGAACCCTCGGAAGAATGACCGTGCAAACCACAAGCCGAAATGGGTAAGGTGGGTCCCGTAGTGTAGTCTCTCCTAGCTGACGAACCCATCGGCAAGGGTGAGCGGGATGGAGTTTCAGTCGGCCCCGGTATAAGGGTTGCTGGGCTGCCGGATTCACCGAGGCACTCGGGGGGGCTGCCCACATCCCAGGGTCCGAGAGTGGGGGCGAAACCTAAAGGGTTACGCGGAAGCTACGCTAGCCGAAAACAAAAATTTCTACCGCGCAAACCAGGAACACTTGCAAGTAAGGGCCGATAGATCGTTACCGATTGGAGTAGAGTGCAGCGGAACAGCCAATCAGGGCAATCCGATCCGGATCAGTGTAGCCGATTCCCGGAGATAGCCGATTCGCCAATCAGCCGATTCGAGTCGTCCGGCCACGTTCTCACGCCTCGCTCCGATGCGCCCGACCGCAGCCGATCAAGAGCGCGCAACGTAGCAGCGCCTCTACCGGTATCCACACGTCCGGGGACAGAACGCCGTACACCCGTGTGCTAGCACGCGATGCAAGGCTAGGGTTTGGCTCGAAGGTGGGGAGGGTTTCCGTGGAGATTGATCTCGGCGACTTCTATTGCACGCGATGCAATTGACATGTGGCAGCTCTCCACCCCTCCCTCCTTTATATAGAGTTGGCCGACGGGACTAGTGGCCGATTAGGACTCTATTTTGAATCGGATCTCATCCGTATCTCATAGAGTTGGCCGCCCATACGTCGTAAGCCCATAGGACTCTATCCGATCGGATCCCTATCCGATCGAGCCGTATCCGAGTCCAACTCGAATATCTATTCTATCCCCTTAAGCGTGCGACCCGTAGGTTCGGTATACTCGGTTTCGGCTATAGTCTAACTTAGCCGACCGTCGGCTCGAGTCCAACTCAGCCGACACATCGTCAACGCGGCGCCTAGCAGCACATATTGACACCATAGTATACAAGAATATAATATCGGCTCGAACTCTGTAATGTGTACACAAATCCCTTTGCCTCACGATACCGCTAAGCTATAGGCAAGATGTGTGCCATCCCTTCAATAGCTTAACCATTCACTCGAACCGTATTGGATTATCTCGTCGTTGATTGACTCCTCAATCAACTTAGCATGGCCATGCATTTCCATAATCCATTACCTCGAGGGCCCAGAGATATCTCTCCAAAGGAGGGGCAAATTCCATCTTGATCACTCACATCCCACTCCATGTTTCATAGCAAACCCGAAAACTACCTTTATAACTACCCGCTTACGGAATAGCGTTTGGTAGTCCCAAAGTAGGCTACTACACATGTTGGAATCCATGGTGATCTCGGGTCTAAGGACTTTGTACCAACACTACTCGAGACCAACTAATGGCACATTAATTCCGTAGTGTCTCATGGTGGGTCTATCCAATAATGTGTTCTCCAACACATATGTCCATGTTTATTGATTTGGTATCTCCATACCCATGATCTATGAGACATGATCATCAATCAATAAACATGCCGATCTTAGAACCATATTTGTTCCAACAATATGACATATGATCGAGGATCGTTTAGAAATAGATTCATACATAAAGAGTCTCATAAATAAGTCACGTACTTATTGATCAATACAAGATGTCTATTTCATGGAACTGAATAACACTTTATTCATTTATACATAAACATTGACGTGATATCCAACATCTCCATGTTGCCTCTAGGGCATATCACTAACAATCTCCCACTTGCACTAGAGTCAATCATGTAAGTATCTAATACCCATTGCTCTTGTGTGCGCCTCATGCTTCGGCTGAGGGAGAGGTTTTGTCAGCGGATCGGCTATGTTGAGATCCGTGTGCACTTTGCATATCTTGACATCACCTCTGTCCACTATCTCGCGGATGAGATGATATCACCGAAGTATGTGTTTGGACTTCTGATGTGACCTTGGCTCCTTGGCTTGCGCAATGGCTCCACTATTATCACAATAGAGAGACATTGGACCAGTCGTACTAGTCATCACACCAAGCTCAGAAACGAATTTCTTGATCCAAACAGCCTCCTTTGCAGCTTCCGAAGCAGCAATGTACTCGGCCTCCGTTGTAGAATCAGCAACAGTATCCTGCTTGGAACTCTTTGATTACTTCATCAAAACGAATATTCCAACTCCGAGATGCTTGCTTCAATCCATAAATGGATTTCGTAGCTTGCATATCTTTCCAGCGATTCGGATCGACAAAACCCCGAGGTTGTATCATGTATACATCCTCGCTTAGGTTTCCATTTAGGAAAGCCGTTTTGACATCCATCTCGCCATATCTCATAATCGAAATATGCAGCAATCGCTAGGATAATCCGAATAGATTTAAGCATTGCGACGGGCGAGAAGGTTTCATCATAATCAACTCCTTGAATCTGTTTAAAACCTTTCGCCACCAATCGCGCCTTATAGATGTGAACATTTCCATCCATATCGGCCTTTTCTTAAAAACCCATTTACACTCAATGGTTTTGACACCATCAGTGGATCAACCAAGTTCCAAACTTGATTGTCGTACATGGATTCTATTTCGGATTTCATGGCTCCAAGCCACTTGTTGGAATCGGGTCCCACCATCGCTTCCTCATAGGTCTTAGGTTCATCGTTGTCCAACAACAATATATCACATTGTTCCGCACTGTGTACTGTCGGGTGCACGACGTGATCTTTCGGACCTCCGTGGGGCGGTGTATCTACAACCGGTGGCGCAACACTTTGCACCTCCCGTTGTGGTTACGTGGTCGCCGAAACATTTTCTGGTGTTTCTTGAACTTCTTCAAGATGCACCCTCGCTCCCACTAACCCTTCTTGAAAGAAACTCTTTCTCCAAGAAGACACCGTGTCGGGCGACAAACACTTTTCCTTGTTCCCGATTATAAAAGTAATATCCCTTAGTTTCCTTAGGATATCCCACAAAGAAGCACTTGTCGATTTGGGTGTGAGCTTGTCGATCGTAAACGTTTTACATAAGCTTCGCATCCCCAAATTTTGAGAAAAGACAAACTAGGGGTTGCCCTGTCCATATCTCATATGGTGTCTTTTCAACCGACTTAGATGGAACTCTATTTAGTGTGAGCGCAGTGTTTCAAGAGCATATCCCCGAAAGGATATCGGAAGATCACTTTGGCTCATCATCGACCGCACCATGTCCAACAAGGTGCGATTTCTCCGTTCGGACACTCCGTTCCATTGCGGAGTTCTGGCGGAGTCAACGTGGAACAATTCCACAATCTTTCGATGATTACCAAACTCTTGGCTCAAGTATTCCCCTCCACGATCCGATCGTAGAAACTTGATTGTTTTCCCTAAATGATTCTCGTACTTCATTCGGAATTCTTTGAACTTTTCAAAGGATTCGGACTTATGCCTCATTAAGTAGATATAACCATATCTACTAAAGTCATCGGTAAAGGTAATGAAGTATTGATAACCACCTCGGCCGTTGAGCTCATTGGTCCACATACATCGGTATGTACGAATGCCAATAAGTCACTTGCTCTCTCACTATGTCCCGTGAAAGGTGTCTTTGTCATCTTACCAAGTAAACAAGACTCACATGTCTCAAATGATTCAAAATCAAAAGAGTGAAGCAATCCATCCTTATGGAGCTTCTCCATGCGTTTCTTATTTATATGGCCTAAGCGACAATGCCGGATAAACGTGGGGTTTATATCATTAGAGAGTTGCCTTTCGTATTAATGTTATAGATGGGAGACGCTTCAAGATTCAAAACGTATAATCCATTCACCAATGGAGCATGAAAATAGAACATATCTCTAAGATATATTGAACAACCATTGTCCATTGATCTAAAATCATATCCTTCCGCTTGCAAACATGAAGCGGAAATAACGTTTTGACATAGTGTTGGAACACAATAACAATTATTCAATTCCAAAACTAATCCCGAAGGTAGATGCAAGTGGTCGTGCCGACAAGAATCGTAGCAATGCTTGCTCCATTGCCGACGCGCAGTGTTCACCTCGCCCCTTCTCAATCCTCTACTTCTTCTCATTCCCGCAACGATTTGCAAATATGAGCTACCGATCCGGTATCAAATACCCAAGAGTCGAGAGGTGAAGTAGCGAGATTAATGTCTATAACATTAATACCGCGTAAGTCGTACTTTGCTTCTTCTTGAGATCCTCCATGTACTTCTTGCGTTCCTTTTCCGGGCCTGTCTCCTTGCAAGAGAAGCAAACGGCATCGATGTCGCCGACCCTTCTTGCCCTTCTTTGCATTGGAGGCACTCGCGATCTCATCGGGAGTTAACTTCCTCTTGGTGCAAAGTTTCTTGACAGTGGTTTGCGCTTTGCCTTCGCATCATCATCACATGATGACCGTTTTTCGGAAACTCTCCTCACTGTCTTTAGCATCCCATGCAATTCAGCAATTCACCAAGGTTCTATCCATATTGTTCATGTGATAGTTTAATATGAATGGCTCGAAGCTCGAGGGAGCGACCGGAGAATCACATCGAGCCAACTCTTGGCTAAGGGGAAAACCTAGTTTTCCGGACTCTCGATATAGCCAATCATCTTTATCACATGCGGATTGACGGGATTCCTCTCAACAAGCACGCACGCAAACAAGGACTTTGAGGTGTTGAACCTCTCGGCCCGAGCTTGGTTCTCAAACATGCCACGCAGTCCCCGAATAATAGTGTGAGCATCGTGCTCTCATATTGCTTCGAAGCTCGGGGGACATTGTAGCAAGCATGAGACGACTTTATATCTAGGGCATCATTAGAGTGCTTCTCGTAAGCTCTCTCGTGCCTGAAAGGGCATTATTTGGCAAATCCTCGGGATAGGGTACTTCAAGAACGTACTCCTTACGCTCTTGCTTGAGAACAATTCTCAAGTTGCGATACCAATCCATAAAGTTTGTTCCATTTAATTTTTCCTTTTCGAGAATAGATCGCAAATTAAAAGAACTGGGTGTAGTATTAGCCGCCATTTATTCTACAACGAGAAAAAGCAAAGTTTAGCACAATGTTTATGCTATGTCTATTGTTAAACAATTTAACATTAGACTCCCATTACGTATTTTCCACCTTCCCTCTAGGTTACGTATTGGGTCAAGATCCACATGTTAATTAATTTTCTAGTGAGCTTTGGCATCACTGCTAGAAGATTAATAACATCGGTAAGCAACTCCTTGCTAATCACATCTCTATGTGACTCTTGTTGTTGGTGTGGCATCTCCATGCCCCGGCGCCAACCTATGCCCCAAGGCCCAAAACTGTTTTGATAGCCTTGTTAAGTAAACCAAATGCTCCTGCATGTATATGTCCGACATATACCCCTCGTGTTATGATAGAGAATGGCACTCTGCTTTGCGGACCCACCATTGACGAGCATAACGGTGACGGTGCAACATTTGGAAGGGCATCATTACTACTTAATTTTGCGAGGATGCTATCCTATCAAACAAACATATCACATATGAAAGCAAAAAGAATAGCATATAGTGAAATAGTATGGCCCCCTTCACATGGTGATCTCCATCTCCATACCGGTGTACAGGATCTCCATCTTCATCACCGTTCTTTCGAGTGCCGAATGCTTGATTTCTTCAAACTAAGCTACTACTATAGAAGCTCTAATTGAAGATTACATCGACTCGCAGGTCGTGAAAGAATATTACAAGCATTGCACCTATGAAAGAATATTACAGGGATTGCACATATGAAAGAATATTACATGCATCACATGCATCTCATACATCTCATACATACAATAGGGCCATACCATCTCAAAGCATTCTCTGCAAAAACAAGTTAGGCGTAGAAACGTTTTCTACTTATCGCAGAGCTACGGCATCGAGACGACCTATAAGGGGATACGCACACGGCGGTCCCGCTAGCCGGTTAGTGGGGGGGCCCGACGATTCCCGCGGTGAGCCGCCTCTCTCCTTTCGCTCTCGACCGCTCGTGCCGCCCCTCTTGGGTGCGCGCGGCTCCGCCCGCGCGAGAGCCGCGACACTCCGTCGCCCCGCGCCACCGCCCGAATGGCACCAGCCAGCCTCCATCCACCGGCCGCCATCGCCGGCCGACCATGCTCGTGCCCCTTTCTCTCGACCGTCCGATCGGCTTCGGTCGATCGGCACCGTCCATTCCCCGCTCGCCCGTATGGCACGCCACGTGGTCGCCACCTCGGCGCCACGTGTGCGCCACGTGGTGCACCGCCCCGTCCGGCCCGTGGACCCGGTCCACCGTGGACCGGCGCTCCCGCGGACCGCTGACGTTAGCCTCGGCTGCTGACGTCAGCCCTAGCCGCTGACGCCTCCCCGGGCTTTGTTGCTCAATAAATCAATTAAGGATTTTTTTGTTTTAGTAAAAAAACCCAGAAAACTTCTAAAAATCATATCTTTTTAATCCGACCTCCGTTTTAGCCCATTCAAATTTCATTAAATTCATAAAAATGCTAGGAATCCATTAAAAATAGTTTTGTTCTCTGTTTCGTTAGCTTTTTAGTCTGTTTTGTTGAATTGCTTGTTTGTCGTGTAGATCCCGGTAGTTCCGCCGTCCCGGTTTACTTTGAAATTGTTGCTCAAGTCCCCCAAGTCGAAGAGCAAGGCAAGTCATGCTATATTATTGATCATATTGTTCCCATTTTGCTTAAACACATGTTTTACTCTATTAAATTGCATGTATCTTATATTGTCATTACATGGGAAATAGTACTGTCGAAACCTGGTTTCGGCAATATATTTTATGGGGTCGCAGTCAAGATCGCCAAGCACAATGGGTTAGAAGAAGAAGAAGATTTAGACAGGTTCAGGCCCTCTCGTGAGGTAATACCCTACTCCTATTTCGGTGGATTCGATCCGCCGAGTGTCTTTATTGATCTCGTGAATCTAAAGCTCTTGCTTATGAAGTCTAAGATATCTGATCTCCTATTGGAATCTCTGATCTAGAATCTGATATCCCTCAAGGGACGCCCCTTACCCCCCTTATATAGTCTTGGGAGGAAGGGTTTACAAGTCGGAAACTCTATCTTATTCTAAGTTGGTTTCCTCAATCTTACCAAACCGTGACTATAGGCCGATTGCCTTATCTCTATCGGCAACCGTAACACCTAAGTCAAGTTCGGCTTACAGATATAGCAGGCGCAATCTATCCCTACCTCCAGTCGGATAAGCTTGCCATGTGGATACCCGATTGCCACAATCTCCACACGAGCCCCGAGTCCTTTTCGTCGACGAGACAACTCGGCTTCAGACCAAAGCAAGCACTCAACCAAAAATCTCTTTGACCGAGTGCTTTTGGCGCCGAGTGATTCCATCATCTCTGCCTGAATCTTCCCGAGTGGCTCCAAAGACTGTGAAGGGCTGGAAAATATCTCAAAAATTCTCAAAAAATAAATATCTAGGTGCATCTCCTGATGCACCTAATTATAGGTGTAGCCCCCGACTATGTGGTTAGTCAAAAATAGACTAAGCATATAGTCAAGAACTATAAAAAATTATTCTCATGTAGATGCCTAGCTCATGCTAAAGCAATCATAGAAATCTTATTACTCAGCAAGTTCATACTCAACCGAGTGAATTTGCCCGAGTCATCTCAGAACAAATAATTCAATCATCCCTCATGGGTAAAAAGCACTCAGTAAACTCTTGCTCAACCGAGTGGATTCGCCCGAGTAATCCCGGAATAATAACTCAATCAACCCTAGCGGGTAAAAAGCACTCGGTAAGCTCATGCTTATCCGAGTAGATCTGCCCGAGTCATCCCGGAACAAATATTTTAATCATCCCTCATGGGAAAATAAGTTCTTTCAATCATATGAAAAATATGACCAAGTTATTAAACGGCTTTTGCCATAATACGGTCTCAATCTTATAAAGATCTTCACCAAGGTGGAAAACAAACAAGATCGGTAAGATTACCCGACCAAATGCCGAAAAACCAAACACCCTTGTTCACCAAGGCGGCTATAAAAACTCTGCTGTTGGTCACCTTCCAAATTGCATCGTGTCGCCTTCTCATGAAGTCGACAAACCGCGGTATGGAAGGATCTTTTAAAGGTATTGGGCACTCGGACACGCGCATATTGCCAGGGCAAATCTGCTTAAGCTCATCCGCTTAAGTCCCTAAGGACACGTATCGGACCACACCTTAGCTGGGCCGTAGATTTTCTTATGGGCGCGGCCCACTCACCAGAAAACCTAGCGCAACCCTCAAATCTTTCTTTATAAAGACACGAGGTCGTCCCCGCCTCTTCATCTTCCAAAAATTTCCCTTCTCGCAATACTGTTCATCAGTTCATTGCGGAGAACCCTAGGCTTGCGCACTTCTCAGTCCATCCGCCAAGAAGCTCGCTTGCCGCGACAACTAGCTCCTGCGACCAAAACTCCCACATCTTTCGCCCAAGATCCAACCTTTCTCAGCCAGATCCGCTCCTCATCAACCTCGATCTCATGGCGGAGGAGAAGAATATTCCGTTCGACCAATGGGCCACCTCAGACGTGAGGGAGTACACCCTCAAGGAGATGGTGAAGCACGGCGTGCTTCCGCCCAAGGAACTAGTGGGATGGCGCCCGGCGGCGGGGGAGGACTTCCCGACCCCTAACACCGGTGAGCTTGTCGTCTTTACCTCCTTTTTCTATTGCGGATTCAGTCTTCCCACCTCCGAATTCTTTCGGGGGCTCTTGGATTACTATGGTCTTCACATCTACCATCTGAACCCCAACTCGATGCTTCACATCGCACTCTTTATTCATGTGTGTGAAGCCTTCCTTGGCATTCTTCCTCACTTCAATCTGTTCCGTCGTATGTTCTACCGAAACCCCATCCGAACAAGGACCATCCTTGTGTCGTTGGCGGGCAGCTTCCGGCTTCGCGGATCTCTCCGCAAAGACTACTTCTCTCTCCCTTGAAATCCTCGAACAAAGGCGGCACTCGAACGGTTCTACATCGCAATCTTGAACCTAGCCTTCCTTCCTTTGTCGGTCTTCCTCCTGTCCCCAAACCATCTTGGAGCACCGTCCCGTAGCCCAAGAATGGGATGAAGCCAACGATCCGCTCGCGAAGATCCCGGCGATGAAGAAGAGGAACCTTCGGGGAACAAATCACTCGGCATTTCATCGGTGCCGACCGGCGCCAATCGTGGAGCGGTCGAAACCGGCCTTCGAGTACGAAGGCGGAACAGACCCCAATCGGGAGTACCCGGATCCGCTCTCATACGAGATCCTGAAGATCCGGATGTACAAGCTCTTCTCATCCGGGATCTCGCCGAGCGAGCCCTCATACTACCAATCCTTCCATTCAGCATACATCGACCTCCTCCTCCTAAGCCGATTGATTGCTTTATAGTATCTTTCGATCTTGATGTCTTGTCGCTTAACGTTGCGCCTTCCTTCTTCCGCAGAGAACGCCTCTATCATTTCCAAGCCGTATAAGATGGCTCATGATGACGCGCAGCGTCGCCCGCTAAGAAGCCGACGGCGGGATAAAAATCCAAGCCGATCCAGCCGGGAAGCGGGCGGCGCCGAGTGAGGACTCGAACAAGCGCGCAAGCAAAAGGCGGCTGATCATCGAGGACTCGGATGACGACGTCCCGGCTCCTCCGGTCGAGACCCCGCCTCTAAGGCGATCGCCGCGGACTGCACCGAAGATCCGCCGATCAACCAGTAAGCTCAAACCAAAGTCCCGAGTTCTTTCGTAGAGAACTCTTCTTTATCTTCGCGTATTTACTTGTGCAGAAGCCCCGGGATATAGATCCTGTCGGAGGGGATGAAGGGCCGACCCCGGCCGCTGCTCCCGAAGCGCCAAGGCCGTCAGAGCCCAAACCCCGGGGCCCGCAACCAAGTGCAAGCGTTCCGGAGAAGCACCCTTCTCCTCAGAAGGAGAGTGCCCCCAGGGAAGAGCCCCCGACTGCCAACCGGGATATCCCGACCGGAGACCGCCGTTGCGGGAACCCTCGCTGCGGCCCGAGTGCCCCGACGAGGGTCACTCGGCACGAGCCCGAAGAAGAAAAAGGGCCCGGCCCCACCTAGGCAGCACCACCGAAACCGTGAGATTTGCTTCGAACTTTCCTTTGTTCTTTCAATTTTGAATCTTTCATGTCTTCATTGGTTTTTCTTGTTTGCCACCACGGTAGAAGAGATTCCGTGCTACGCGCCTTCGAGACCCGGGTTCCTCCAATCGAATCGAGTGGCGGGACTCGGAAGGTGAGAGACAGGCATCATCCTCGACCGGCGAGCTGAAAAGGATGAAAGGGATGCCCTCGTCGAGAGCCGAACGAGGCGACCCGACCGCTCAACGTAAGCCTTCATCTTTCTTTTTGATTATATCTTCGTTATCCTTCGCGATCATCCTTCGCCTTTGCATGCGAAAGAATATTGCCGCTCAATGGCAAAATCCGAGGCGCGGAAAAGCGGTGCCTCACTTAAACTCCTTGGAGGACGTTCGGCGACAGTGAAGGTCACTCGGGAGGAGGCCGCTTCAAGGGAGGCCGCTTTAAGGAAGGAGATCTCGGAGCTGAGAAGCGAACCTCGACCTCCGCGGATCAATCGGAAGTAAGCCCGCCTCTCTCGCCTTCATCGTGATTCTTTTGTTGATCTTGTCTATTGATAATCCTCTTTCGTTGTAGAAAATTCTTCGGAGGTCCACTCGCTTCAAGTCCAACCGGAAGCGGTCGCCTCGACAAGGCCGAGATGGAGGCCGAATTTGAAGGTAACCTTCTCTCGAAGTTGAATTTCATGTGCTTGCTTCATTCCCGAGTGCCTTGACTGATCTAGGACTCCTTGCAGCTTATAAGATAAAGACCCGAGCCCAGTATGACGTCTTACTCGGGCGGATCAAATCCAGCGACGAGATACGGAAGAGGTCGCCAATGCCGCCGCACCAATCTTGGCGCCTTGTTTGATCAAGGGTTGGGGCCGCTCGGAGCCAATCGAGATCTTCGACAAGCTCCGCCGGCTCCCGAGCAGATTCGAAGAACATCACCGGCGACCAACATGGGGGCTGGTCGGCTCTTGCACGACTGTCCCTCTACCCCGAGTGGATATTCATTCAATCGGGAGGGCTTCGGAGGGGACAACGACGAGCAGGCCTTAGATATGCTCGGCGAGGCGCAGGAGGCGGCGAAGAAGATCTCTTTAGATGTAGTAAACAATTTTAAACTCGAACCGTATTTTGACTTTGCTTCATGGGTGTCATGTAATCGTAACACTCTTGTCATGAAATCTCTGTGCCTATTTTTAGTTTATTTATGTCAATGCCTTGATTCGAGCCTTTGCGTGAAATTTCTTAAGTAGTTTTCGTCTGGCGTCACCAAGCCTAGGCTTGATTAGGTCATCGGAAAACTCTCGGTCCTTAGACACCGAGCTCGAGTCGAAGGACATTAAACAATGATAAACCAAATTATGCACAAAAATTTGACGAGGAAAATTCGAGCTTTATTGATATGTGTATCACCCCGATCGCTAGCTCAAGAAGTCATCTTGCTTGAGGTTGGCAGTCAAGGAAAACATGAGGCCTTAGCCGATTAGGCGTAAAACCGCCGAAGATGTTCAATGTTCCAGAGTTCTCCACCATAGACCCGTCCTCGCGCTTTAGCCGGTAGGCACCAGCCGAGTCACTTCAGCGATTATATAGGGTCCTTCCCATAAGGGAGATAACTTGTGTCGGTCTTTGGTGGTCTGGATCTTGCGTAGGACCGTGTCGCCAACAATGAAAGCTCGTGCTCGCACGTTGCGACCGTGGTATCTTCGAGCCCTTGAAGGTATTTGGCCGACCGGATGAGGGCCGCCTCGCGGGCCTCTTCCAATCGGGTGAGGTCATCCACTCGGTCGATGTCGTAGCGTTCATCGTTGAAGCCGCGGACCCGGAGGGACTCAAACTCCATCTCATTTGGCAACATGGCTTCGCGCCATAGACCGAAAGAAAGGAGTTTGGCGGTGGCCCGACCGGGTGTAGTTCGCAGCCGACCATAGAACCGAGGAAGTTCTTGGACCCACTTGCCGCGTAAGGGCTTAGCTGGCCGAAGACGCGAGCCTTGATGCCTTGAAGAACCATGCCGTTTGCTCGCTCGACTTGCCCATTGCTTTTGGGGTGAGCTACCGATGCGTAGCGCATCTTGATTCCGAAGTCTTCGCAGAATTCCTTGAAGATGCCTCCCGTGAATTGAGTCCCATTATCGGTTATGATTCTCGTTTGGGACGCCGAAGCGGTGCACGATGTTGAGGAAAAATCCCGTGCTTTGTCGCGTGATTGTGGCAACCGGCTTGGCTTCAATCCACTTGGAGAACTTGTCGATTGCGACGAAGAGGTGTGTGAAACCTCCGGAGCTTTTTGAAGGGGCCCACCATGTCCAATACCGCGAACGGCCGGAGAGTGGGATTGTTTGAAGCTCTGGGCGGGACATGGCTTTGTCGGGCAAAGAACGGCAGCCTTTCGCAGGTTCTTACGACTTTATCCGCGTCGGAGACCGCGGTAAGCCAGAAAAATCCTTGCCTGTAAGCTTTGCCGACTAGAGTGCGTGCCGCCGCGTGGCTTCCGCATATGCCCGAGTGGATATCTTGGAGTAATTGTTTCCCTTCTTCGGGTGTGATGCACCTCATTAGAATTCCAGAGGGGCTTCTCTTGTATAAATCGGAGTCGACCATGACGTACGCTTGGCAACGACGCCGGACGCGTTCGCTTCATCCCGGCCATCCGGCGCTCTTGCCGAAAGAATTTGATGAGCGGCGTCCTCCGTCGGTATCGATCATGGTGACTTCGTTCGTGGTTTGCTCGTTGGGAGCTATCTTTGCCGTGACGGTTGGCTCGTAGAGATGTTCGACAAAGACATCTCGTTGGAGCGGCTTCGCGCTTAGATCCGAACGTGCTAGCTCATCGGCGGCTTCGTTGTTATGTCTCGGACATGTGAGAGTTCTAGCCCATCAAACTTGTCCTCAAGCTTGCGGACCTCTTGTCGGTAGGCCTCCATAGTGTCGTTTAACGGACCGCCTTTCATCACTTGATTGACGACCACTGGGAGTCGCCTTTCACAATAAGTCGCCGAATCTCGAGTGAGACCGCAAGGCGCATCCATGTAAGAGAGCTTCGTATTCGGCGACGTTGTGTGAGGCGGAGAAGTGAAGGTGAAGGGCATATCTTAGCCTTTCCCCGGTCGGGAGATCGGCACAACTCCCGCTCCCAAGCCGGTGATCCTCTTGGATCCGTCGAAGTGCATGGTCCAGTGTTGGAGGTCTTCCCGAGGTACGTGCTCTTGCTGTTCATCCCACTCGGCCAGAAGTCCGCTAAGGCTTGTGACTTAATGGACGTCCCGGGCTTAAAAGTTAAGTCCAGGCATCGGTTCAGTGGCCCACATGGCGATGCGCCGGTTGCCTCGCGGTTGTGGATGACGTCGCCGAGTGGAAAAGAGGTGATGACGGTGACCGAGTGACCACGAAAGTAGTGTGCCAATTTCCTCGCGGTTATTAGAACACCATAAAGCAATTTTTGTACTGGGGGTATCGGATTTTGGCTCCTGCCAAAACTTCGCCGACAAAGTAAATTGGTCTTTGAATCTTCCGGGCCCGTCCTTCTTCTTCTCTTTCAACCACAAGGACCGTGCCGACCACTTGGTGAGTGGCCGAGACGTACAACAAGAGGGGTTCCTGGGCCGAGGTGAAGCCGAACGGGTGGCGTGGTAAGGAACTCTTTGAAATCTTCAAAGGCCTTGTCGCCTCGTGGTCCACTGGAAGTCGTCTGTCTTCTTCAGCATGCCGAAGAAGGGCATGCCTCGCTCGCCGAGTCGGGAAATGAAATGGCTTAGCGCCGCCATGCAGCAGTGAGCTTTTGGACGTCTTTCGATTACTCGGGGCTTCATGTTTAAGATGGCGTTGATCTTTTCGGTTTGATTCAATGCCGCGATGTGATACCATGAAGCCGAGCAGTTTGCCCGATGGGACGCCGAAGGTGCACTTCTCCGGTTCAACTTCATTCGAAGGCCCGGATGTTTGCAAAGGTTTCTTCTAAGTCGGCGATCGTCTTCTTTCGCTTGGTCTTGATGACAACATCGTCGACATAAGCTTCGACGTTTTGCCGATCTGCGTCCGGAAGCATCTTTGGATCATGCGTTGGTATGTAGCTCCGGCGTTCTTCAGGCCGAAAGGCATGGTGATGTAGCAAGTAGGCCCCGAACGGCGTGATGAAAGATGTCTTCAAGCGCCGGATTCTTTCAGACGATCCGTGATAGCCCGAGTAACAATCCAAGAAGCTCGGGAGTTCGCAGCCTGCTTGAGTCGACAACTTGATCGATGCGAGGTAGCCCGAATGGATCTTTGGGGCAGGCTTTGTTGAGGTCGGTGTAATTGACGCACATGCGTCATTGCCCCGTCTTCTTGCGGACCAAGACTGGATTGGCTAGCCGATCGGGATGAAGGACTTCTTTAATGAAGCCAGCCAAGAGCTTTGCGAGTTCTTCTTTGATCGCGTCTTTTCGATCCTGTGCGAACCTGCGTAATCGTTGTTTAATTGGTTTGGCGTCATCTTTGACGTTCGTAGAGTGCTATATTATTGATCATATTGTTCCCATTTTGCTTAAACACATGTTTTACTCTATTAAATTGCATGTATCTTATATTGTCATTACATGGGAAATAGTACTGTCGAAACCTGGTTTCGGCAATATATTTTATGGGGTCGCAGTCAAGATCGCCAAGCACAATGGGTTAGAAGAAGAAGAAGATTTAGACAGGTTCAGGCCCTCTCGTGAGGTAATACCCTACTCCTGTTTCGGTGGATTCGATCCGCCGAGTGTCTTTATTGATCTCGTGAATCTAAAGCTCTTGCTTATGAAGTCTAAGATATCTGATCTCCTATTGGAATCTCTGATCTAGAATCTGATATCCCTCAAGGGACGCCCCTTACCCCCCTTATATAGTCTTGGGAGGAAGGGTTTACAAGTCGGAAACTCTATCTTATTCTAAGTTGGTTTCCTCAATCTTACCAAACCGTGACTATAGGCCGATTGCCTTATCTCAATCGGCAACCGTAACACCTAAGTCAAGTTCGGCTTACAGATATAGCAGGCGCAATCTATCCCTACCTCCAGTCGGATAAGCTTGCCATGTGGATACCCGATTGCCACAATCTCCACAAGTACACCATATATTTAGTTATGCCTTAGGTTTGATACTCCAAACCCTTTGACTAAACCTGGGAAAATAATACGATTAGATTCATGACTAGGTTGTGCTTAGTCTGGCTTAGATTCACTAGCTCACCAAATGGGTCATTCTCACTTAATATGTCTCTCCTGGACATCTGTTCGGAAGATTAATAATTGGAGAACTTGGTTAACCGAATTAATAACTAAAATATGACAAATGGTGGGCGTGGGCACTATGGTTTTGGTTAGTGGCGCCCATGGCAATTAAGGACCAGTTCACGGGAACCCTCGGAAGAATGACCGTGCAAACCACAAGCCGAAATGGGTAAGGTGGGTCCCGTAGTGTAGTCTCTCCTAGCTGACGAACCCATCGGCAAGGGTGAGCGGGATGGAGTTTCAGTCGGCCCCGGTATAAGGGTTGCTGGGCTGCCGGATTCACCGAGGCACTCGGGGGGGCTGCCCACATCCCAGGGTCCGGGAGTGGGGGCGAAACCTGAAGGGTTACGCGGAAGCTACGCTAGCCGAAAACAAAAATTTCTACCGCGCAAACCAGGAACACTTGCAAGTAAGGGCCGATAGATCGTTACCGATTGGAGTAGAGTGCAATGAACAGCCAATCGGGCAATCCGATCCGGATCGGTGTAGCCGATTCCTGAGACAGCCGATTCGCCAATCAGCCGATTCGAGTCGTCCGGCCACGTTCTCACGCCTCGCTCCGATGCGCCCGACCGCAGCCGATCAAGAGCGCGCAACGTAGCGCGCCTCTACGGTATCCACACGTCCGGGGACGAACGCCGTACACCCGTGTGCTAGCACGCGATGCAAGGCTAGGGTTTGGCTCGAAGGTGGGGAGGGTTTCCGTGGAGATTGATCTCGGCGACTTCTATTGCACGCGATGCAATTGACATGTGGCAGCTCTCCACCCCTCCCTCCTTTATATAGAGTTGGCCGACTGGGACTAGTGGCCGATTAGGACTCTATTTTGAATCGGATCTCATCCGTATCTCATAGAGTTGGCCGCCCATACGTCGTAAGCCCATAGGACTCTATCCGATCGGATCCCTATCCGATCGAGCCGTATCCGAGTCCAACTCGAATATCTATTCTATCCCCTTAAGCGTGCGACCTTGTAGGTTCAGGTATACTCGGTTTCGGCTATAGTCTAACTTAGCCGACCGTCGGCTCGAGTCCAACTCACCGACACTCAACGCGCGCGCCTAGCAAGACATATTGACACCATAGTATACAAGAATATAATATCGGCTCGAACTGTAATGTGTACACAAATCCCTTTGCCTCACGATACCGCTTAAGCTATAGGCAAGATGTGTGCCATCCCTTCAATAGCTTAACCATTCACTCGAACCGTATTGGATTATCCGTCTCTTGATTGACTCCTCAATCAACTTAGCATGGCCATGCATTTCCATAATCCATTACCTCGAGGGCCCAGAGATATCTCTCCAAAGGAGGGGCAAATTCCATCTTGATCACTCACATCCCACTCCATGTTTCATAGCAAACCCGAAAACTACCTTTATAACTACCCCATTACGGAATAGCGTTTGGTAGTCCCAAAGTAGGCTACTACACATGTTGGAATCCATGGTGATCTCGGGTCTAAGGACTTTGTACCAACACTACCCGAGACCAACTAATGGCACATTAATTCCCGTAGTGTCTCATGGTGGGTCTATCCAACAATGTGTTCTCCAACACATATGTCCATGTTTATTGATTTGGTATCTCCATACCCATGATCTATGAGACATGATCATCAATCAATAAACATGCCGATCTTAGAACCATATTTGTTCCAACAATATGACATATGATCAGGGATCGTTTAGAAATAGATTCATACATAAAGAGTCTCATAAATAAGTCACGTACTTATTGATCAATACAAGATGTCTATTTCATGGAACTGAATAACACTTTATTCATTTATACATAAACATTGACGTGATATCCAACATCTCCATGTTGCCTCTAGGGCATATCACTAACAAAACCTTGGTGGGGTTCGCTTGGTTAGCTGGGGGTTATACGAAAGGTCCTATCACAGTTTCCTTTCCGGGGTACCATGGTGCTATCCTGGCGCACGGGATACTATGTCGTGGGGCTGTGTCTTGTGGGTACAGTTGCACCCCTCTGATCAGAGTAAAACTATTCGAATAGCCGTGCCCGTGGTAATGGGGCGATTAACCGAACTCACCGTGATTAGTCTCACACTATTTTAAACCCTGATTAATGGAACATGACTAGTATAGGTGGATGGGTTCGGCCTGTCGCAATGTGGGGATAACGTTGGACAGTGTTGAATTCAAAATTAATTACTTAAATTACTATTGTCTTGACTGTGTTCAAAATCCTTATTGTTTGGAAAACCCTTGCTGTTTGCGCAAAAGCAAACCTTAGTCAAACCCTTGTCTTCCCTGCATTCATTTCTCTCCCCCTTCCGATGTGACTTGCTGAGTACGTGAAAGTACTCATCCTTGCCTCTTCACCAGAACCTGAGCAAGAAGCTGAAGAAGAAGACGAAGTTGAGTAGGCTTTTTCCTGCACTCTGGAAGTTGCCTGTGGATTGGGTGAAGCCACGTGGCCAGCGTTAAGCTTAGGCTTAGGCCCCTTTTTCCTTTTTCCGCTGCTCTTTTGTAATCTTCTTGTAATGTTTCTAAGACGTGGAACTGTAATATCAACAATTGTCGTATGTGTACCCTGGCTGGTCTTGGACAGGGATTTTAATACACATATAGCTTCGGAAATTCTGGTCTGAATTTCTGGGCGTGACAAGTTGGTATCAGAGCCAATTCCAGACCGTAGGCAAAGCCAAATGAAAAAACCTTAGGAGCCCTCTGAACTTTTTCATATGCATAAGTCATGGCTTTTGGAGTCGTTTCGGGAAAATGGGTCTTTGTTTCCTTGGGATTGGGAAGAATTTTTAGTCTCTTTCAAAACAGAGAATTTTTTAAAAAAACCAGGTTAGTCTAAGTGATAGGGCTTTGAAGCTAAATTTGAAACAAAAAATCATTTGCACTCTTATTCGACCGTCAATCGGGATTTCCTAAGGGAGCAAAGTCCTAAGTCAAGATAGGCGGGAGTGGTCGCTGATTTTATACTTGTTATAACTAAGCATATATTTTTAAGCATTACCACATCATCTAGGGGATGTTGTTAGAAGCTTTACTTTGCCTCATAAGAATGTTTATCAAAACCCTCCTTTTCTCGTTTACTTTACTTGAGTCTTTTACCTTTATCTAACTTGGATTTGAGCATGCATTGATCCCCTACCTTGTCTTCTCTAGATGGCAGGCCGTCCCGTCACCCACAATGGTCAGGGTTTGAAGGGATTCGTCGTAGAGCTAGCAAGGATGGCTTTGGCAGTAGGCTATCCGGATGCTCCTGAGTACACCGTCGTCTCACCATTCGGCAGCGAGTTGCCCCACCAAGTCCGTCCGGAGATGCACGGGTTCGTCGGCACCAACATCCCGAACATGGTGGTCATTGCTTCAGGAGGAACGGATGAGCATGCCTGCCAAGAGGCTGCGTACCTCATGCTGGCCCGGATGAGGGAGATGCATGATTATCATCTCCACCACTCTGCCTACCGATACCATCCCCGGCGTGGAAGTTCATCAGTGGTCAACTCCTTCCAATCCGCCGAAGGGGAGAACGACACCACCTTCTCTCACATGAGGACTATGATTGAAGGGCTGGACAAGATGCACGCAGATCTTCATATGGAAGCAAAGGCCCTGAATGACCAGAAGATCCTAAGGATCAAGAGCCTGAAGGATGAAGTGGATCGCCTCAAGAGAGAAATCGCCAGCTTGAAAGGACTTCCACCTCCCAACATCCTTCGGATCAGGATCACGCCTCGGAAGAGCACCAAGGCCCCGGTGCGGATGCAGCTGGCACCCAGGGTTCCCCTTCCTGCACCACCACCTTCCCCAGCTCCCGCCCCAATGCCAGATCTTACTCTTGCTCTGGTCCCTGCCCCGAGCAGAGGAGGAGGATGGATCTCCGTGTCCAGCAGCAGCAAAGGCAGTAGCAGTGGCAGCTCCAAGAGCCCAGGGAGAAAAGAATAGTTAGCAAGCTCTTGAAGCTGCTCGAAGGAAAAGGAAGACGGGAACTCCCAAAGGAGTGGTTTCGACTCCACCGACCGCGGAAGCCGCTTCGACCCCTAGAGTGTCGCCACCCTTAGTTTACCATTTTTCCTAGTTTTCCGTTTGTTTAGTTGCTAGGTGTTAGGAGTGTTGTGCATGGGGTAGTGGTCAACCTGTATCAAGTGTGGGTATGGGTTGTCCAGTTAAGGATGTTGAGTGTGTTTTAAGTGTTTTAAACAAAGAACAGATCAAAACAAGTAATAAAGATCAGCTTTTCTGTCCAATCTATTTTACTCCTCCCCGCCTTGTTTGTTTCGCCCCTTCAGATGGTGAACACCAGGAATGGCAGTACCAACACCAACACTGAGGCAGCCAAGAACAACACCAGAACCAATGCCAACACCTGTCGACCCCCGTTTTCGGGACGGGAATCATTCGTGTTCATAGTACCATTTCCCTAGATCGAGTAGTTTGGTATCCACGTATATAGTACTGTATTATCAGGCGCAAGGTGCACGAACAGTCTTACACCACAAAATATATTACAACAATAAACCCAAAGGCAATATCCAATACATAGGACCTATTGGTCCAGATACAACCAAAGACAGTAGGTAAGGCAGCGGAAAGAAAGGCAGCGGCTCATCGATTTCCACAGGCAACGACCGGGGACTAAGACCTATTGCGCTCCATCGTCTTCATTGCCCTCCTGGCAGTAGGCATAGGGGTCCTCCAATTCTTCGTTCCCACAATCTGAAGGTTTGTGTGTATAGCAAGGGTGAGTACCCAATGTACTCAGCAAGCCAACACGGAATGATGTACATGATAGGGTCATTCAAAGGATGGCTGAGGTTTATTTGCGCAAAGCCAATTTTCATAAATCATTTCACAAGCCTAACATCTAGTCAAGTCAAGTTTTAGTTCCAGACTCTATTAAGTCGGCGACGGTTCTGTCTACCATCCATCGTGATACCAAGGATGGCTTCCCGCCTCCGGATCGTCATGGTTTTCTGGGGAGTCTACCCCTTCTCGCATTTCGAGAAGTTGAGTCCACCAGCATACAAATCATTATGCATACCAACCCATCATTTTAAAACTTATGAGTCTAGCCAAGCGAAAGTCGTGTCACGTTGCTCATTAACCGCAAGCACGACTATTCGAATAGATTGATTCACTCACACTGCAGTGGATGTACACTTTACCCGTACTCCGTGACTGCCCAACGAATGAGCCTACGTCCCAACACATGAGACGGTCACGACAAAGCCTTTCGATAACCTCACTTTGGCAATACCCGCTCCATGAACTTCGATTTGATTCATCACTCACAATGCGGGCCGCAGCCTCATCACCATAACACAAATCACTTCTCATAATAAGAACCACTATGCAGGGATACTGCCTTCGCTCGGCTATCTAATCCGCTAGGTCTATACCTATTCGAGAAGTACGGTCGTACTGGCTCGCTCTTCGCCTATCTCATGGCTCGGTCCTTAACTGACCAGGGACGGTACTTGCCTTTGCCGGAATCCACCCAAATCATCCAACCGCCCCAGTCTAAAACATTGGTTTTTCATTTTTTTTTTGGTTTTCATAAAAACTCAGTTCATCATGATTGGGGCAATGTGGCGCTCATGTCTCCACATGCCATATCTCAACTACCTTCCCTAAGGTAGTGGCCCAAGCATAAATCTCTTTATAAAATCATGAGTATGCATGAATCTAAGAACAACATGGCTAAGCATTTACCGAAGATTTCTTCGGTCATTCCATATCGAGGGTTACAGAGAATATTTCTAAGGGTAAACAATATCAAGGCATGGCATATCAAGCATGGGTAATTATTTGTGTATAGCATGCATATTTGAAGTTTAAAACAACATCTTTTCGCAATGGAGATCAAAATGTTCAAAGAGGTGTGATGACTTGCCTTGCTCGCACGCTTGTTGAACGGGGTCTTCCGCGTACTCGACGCCTTCCTCGGACGCTAATCGTATGTGCGAGAGAAAAGATTGAATTCGGTCAGAATTCAATAAAATCCAACAAAAGCCAAATAAAAATCATAAAGCACTTCCTAATGTTCTAAGGAGGTTTTAGATAATGTTAGGTTTGATCAATCCGAATTTGGAAATGAAAGGGAGTGAGAAAGAGTCAAAAGTACGTATAAACATAGGAGGACAATATCCAAATTGAAAATACTTTTGTGTCTTAGGCATACAAAAATCCCAAACTTTGCTTTGATATAAATATAGCTGTGGAAATCAAAAACTTTGAAGAAAACTTGTGGCTTAAAGCATGGACGTGAATAGAGCATTAGAAGCTTGGACTCAAGGTGAATCACCTAAGAGAAAAGGGAAATCGGCTCCGGCGACACAAAGAACGCAAGAGGGGGCGTCGGCTGTGGCGTCGGCTATGGGCTTAACGGGGCTGAGGGGGCTTGGGGTGGTGTGGTGTGGCGAGAGGGAGGCCGGGGCCTCTTTTATAGGCGCGAGCGGCTACAGCGCGCGAAATCGGCGTGGCTACAGCGCACGCGATGAGACGGCTCGGCGCTACGCAGCGTGGCTGAGGCGAGCACAGGGCACAGATGCGATAGAGAGCATTGACGCGGGCGCATGGCGTAGCGTGGCCGACATCGGCACAGTGCAGCGCGTCGAATCGGCTGACGCGGGCATGCGAAATCGGCTGTCACTAGATGGCGAGGCTACAGTGTTGGTGACGTGACGACTCGGCGTGGCACAGCATGGGGCAGTACGACGCGTTGATGCCGGCGCGCACGCGGTACGTGCGTGCGTACGACAGCGTGGGCGTGCGACGTGCGTGATAGAATCGGCTGATGTGGTGCACAGGTGCGGATGTGACAGCAATGTTGACTCTGGGGGCGTGCGGGTACGTGCGCGCGTACGGTGACGTGGGCAGCATTGACGCCGGCTGTGGGCAACGCTATCGGCTGCGGCACTATCTACTGTGGCGATGCTGTCGGGTGTGGGCGGCTTCATCGACTTCGGTCGATGCCGTTAGCTGCGGTCGATGCTAGCAGTTGCGGGCAGCACTATTGGCTACCCAAGTTCAAATGACTACTATTTTATTATAACACGCCACAAGACTCGCAAATAAGAAGCAATAAGATCCAAATGAAAGCAATAATGCAAAAGTTTTTGCGAATTCCGAATTCTAGGTTTCGATTTATAAGTTCCGATTTTCAGGGTGTTACAACACCCCACCTCCTCCACCCGAGAACATCACCTTGGCTCAAGTTTTAGCCAACCAGACCCAAATGATGGCTGCAATGATGCAGCAAATGCAACAGCAGCATCAACAGACGCAGTTGCAAATGATGCAACAGTTTCAACAACAGAACCAAAATCATCATGACCATTTCGCACCACCACCTCCCCCACAAAACAAACTGTCAGAGTTTCTTCGTGTCCGACCCCCAACTTTCTCCAGCACCACCAACCCCATGGAGGCTAATGATTGGATCACCGCCATAGAAAAGAAGTTGGACCTTCTCCAGTGCACGGACCAGGAATGGGTGTCCTTCGCCACCCACCAACTCCAAGGCCCCGCCTCAGCCTAGTGGGACAACTTCTTGGTTACCTGTCGGGCAGATGCACCTGCGGTCACTAGGGTAGAGTTCTGCCACCAATTCCAAAAGACGCACATCCCCGGAGGGATAGTAGCTCAGAAAAAGAGGGAGTTCAGATCCCTGGAGTAAGGCACTCGGACTGTCACTGAGTACTGCATGAGTTTAATCGCTTAGCACGATATGCTCCAGAGGACGTATGCACTGACGTCGAGCGTCAAGAAAAGTTCTTGGCCGGTTGGACGATGAGTTAAGAGACAAACTCATCTCCGGAGAATATGTCAACTTTGAGAAGTAAGTCGACAAAGCCATCCGTCAAGAAGATCAACGCAATAAAATGCTTAGAAAATAGAAGGCTACTCAGTTTAAGCCACAACCTCAGCAAGGGAATCCCCAACGGCCGTGTTTCACTCCGGGTGGTCAAAGTGGGCCTACCACTATGATTGTCCGCCAACATCGCCCATACCATCCTGGGAATTTCCAACCCAGTGGAAGCCGTCCCGGACAACCGCAGCGAAACCCGACTCCGCGTCCGCCAACGGCGCAGCCGCCACCTCAATCCAAGCCAGTACCACCAAAGGACTCGGGATTCAAACCCGGCAACTGTTTCAACTGTGGAGAACCTGGACATTTCGCAGACAAGTGCCCAAGACCAAAACGTGCGCTTTGGTTCATCCAGGCAAGAGTGAATCATGCTTCAGCAGAGGAGGCACAGGACGCACCAGATGTCATACTGGGTATGTTCCCTGCGAACTCCTTTAACGGATTCGTCCTGTTTGATTCGGGTGCAACCCATTCTTTCATATCAAAAGCATTTGTGGGGACACATGGGTTGTCGGTATTAAAACTTAAGATACCCATGCGGGTTCAAACTCCCGGGAAACAGTTGGACACCGCCCACTTTTGCCCTTCAGTGGCAATAGAAATCCAAGGATCCCCCTTTCTAGCCAATCTTGTCCTTGTGGAATCAAACGACCTGGATGTCATCCTTGGGATGGACTGGTTAACCCGTCATAAAGGCCTGACCGATTGTGCAAGCCGCACGATCACCTTGACCAATGGCGAAGGAAAGAAAGTGATTTACCGCTCCCCTAAACCGTTGAGGGTAGTGGCAAGTCTGAATCGGATCTCGGCTAAGGAGAAACCCGAAGAGAAAGGAAAGGACCAGGCGAAGTTAGAAGATATTCACGTGGTTTGTGAGTACCCGGAAGTCTTCCCAGAAGACCTAACCACGATGCCACCTGAAAGAGAAATAGAGTTTCGGATTGACCTAGTCCATGGCACAGCTCCGATCCACAAGATACCTTATAGAATGGGAGCCAATGAGTTGGCAGAGGTCAAGAAGCAAGTGGATGAACAGTTACAGAAAGGCTATATCCGCTCGAGCACATCGCCCTGGGGTGCTCCAGTAATATTTGTGGAGAAAAAGGATAAAAACCAAGAGGATGTGCGTCGACTATCGCGCACTCAACGAGGTCAGTATCAAGAACAAGTACCCTCTCCCGAGGATTGACGATCTGTTCGATCAATTAAAGGGAGCAAAGGTGTTCTCAAAGATAGACCTGCGATCAGGCTTTCACCAGCTAAGGATTCGAGAGGACATTCCCAAGACCGCTTTCATCACTCGGTACGGTCTGTACGAGTGTACGGTCATGTCCTTTGGGCTTACCAATGCCCCAGCCTTTTTCATGAACTTGATGAACAAAGTGTTCATGGAATTCCTAGACAAGTTCGTCGTGGTGTTCATCGACGACATCTTGATCTACTCCCAGTCGGAAGAGGAACACGAGCACCATCTCCGGTTGGTACTAGAAAAGTTAAGAGACCACCACCTCTATGCTAAGTTTAGCAAATGTGCTTTCTGGTTGAAGGAAGTGCAATTCCTCGGACATATCGTGAATGCCCAAGGAGTCGCAATGGATCCTTCCAATGTGGAAGCAGTAACCAAGTGGACTCCACCCAAAACCGTCACCCAAATCAGGAGTTTTCTAGGACTTACGGGATATTACCGTCGGTTCATTGAGAACTTCTCAAAGATTGCCAAGCCAATGACGCAGTTGTTAAAGAAGGATGAAAAATTTATATGGACTGCCGAGTGCAACAGGAGTTTTGAAACTCTCAAGAGAAAACTGGTGTCCGCAGCAGTATTGATCTTGCCAGATCAAACCAAGGATTTCCAAGTCTATTGCGACGCATCTCGCCAAGGGTTAGGTTGTGTGTTGATGCAAGAAGGAAAAGTGATCGCTTATGCTTCCCGCCAGTTGAGACCTCATGAGTCTAACTACCCAACACATGACTTGGAACTAGCGGCAGTCGTCCATGCTTTGGAAATATGGCGACATTACCTCGTCTGTAATCGATGTGAAATATATATAGATCATAAGAGCCTGAAATACATTTTCACTCAACCAAATTTGAACCTCCGTCAGCGAAGGTGGTTGGAGTTGATCAAGGATTATGATCTAAGTATACACTATCACCCTGGCAAAGCTAACGTGGTAGCTGATGCTTTGAGCCGAAAGAGTTACTGCAACTCTATCCACATAGAAGGGAGATGTGAACAGTTACAACAGGACCTAGAGCGCCTAAACCTGGGAATTGTCGAACCCGGATTTGTGGCCGCTCTTAAAGCCCAACCTACACTCTTAGACCAAATTCGCATAGCTCAAGCCTCGGATCCTGACATAACTGAGCTTAATAAGAACATGAGGGTTGGAAAAGCTCGTGACTTCACGGAAGATGAGCACGGAACCATAACGATGGGCAACAGGATATGCGTGCCAGAGGATAAGGAATTGAAGAAGTTAATCCTTACTGAAGCTCATCAGAGTCAGTATTCTATCCACCCGGGAAGTACCAAGATGTACGAGGACCTTAAGGAGAAATTTTGGTGGGTTAGCATGAAAAGAGAAATAGCCGAGTTCGTGGCACTATGCGATGTATGTCAGCGAGTGAAGGCAGAACACCAGAGGCCTGCTGGATTACTACAGCCACTCTAGATCCTAGAATGGAAGTGGGAGGAAATTGGGATGGATTTCATCACCGGTTTACCTCGGACATCGTCAGGACACGATTCTATCTGGGTTATCATCGACCGCCTCACCAAAGTGGCTCATTTTATCCCAGTGCATACCACCTATACGGGAAGGAGGTTAGCGGAATTGTACCTTGCAAGGATTATGTGTCTTCATCGGGTACCCAAGAAGATAGTATCTGACCGTGGTAGTCAGTTCACCTCCAAGTTTTGGCAGAAGCTACAAGAGGAACTTGGCACCCGGTTGAATTTTAGCACAGCCTATCACCCACAAACCGATGGTCAGACGGAGCGTGTAAACCAGGTTTTCGAAGATATGTTGCGAGCTTGTGCTCTGGATTTTGGAGGAGCTTGGGATAAGAGCCTGCCCTATGCGGAGTTCTCCTATAACAACAGTTATCAAGCCAGTTTACAGATGGCACCTTTCGAAGCACTTTATGGACGAAAGTGTTGTACCCCGCTTTTCTAGGATCAGACCGGCGAAGGTCAGTTATTTGGGACTGAAGTATTAAGTGACGCTGAAGAGAAAGTTAGAATCATAAGAGAGAGGCTGAAAGTTGCACAGTCTCATCAGAAGAGTTATGCAGACAACCGCCGCAGAGAGCTAGCTTTCGAAGTCGGAGACTATGTATATCTTCGTGTCACCCCACTTCGGGGAGTACACCGATTCCAAACCAAGGGCAAGTTGGCACCACGCTATGTGGGACCATATCGGATTCAAGAGCGACGAGGTGAAGTAGCCTACCGACTCGAATTGCCACCCACCATGGCGGGAATCCATGACGTTTTCCACGTCTCCCAGCTCAAGAAATGTCTGAGAGTACCAGAAGAACAGGCCAGTCCGAATCAGATCAAAATCCAGGAAGATCTGACTTATGTGGAGAAACCAGCACGTATCCTCGAAACTAGTGAGCGGAGAACCCGGAACAAGGTTATCAGGTTCTGCCGAGTTCAATGGACTCATCACTCCGAAGAAGAAGCCACCTGGGAAAGGGAAGATGAGCTAAAAGCCGCTCATCCCTATCTGTTCGCCAGTACCTCCGAATCTCGGGGTCGAGATTCCGTTTAAGAGGGATAGGTTTATAACACCCTGAGGTGTTTTCCCCTTTAAAAAATCCAAAACAAAATCGTAAAAGAAAATCGTTGGAATTAACTGGAGAGAACAAATAATTTTAAAAGCCAAATTCTAATTGGAAATGGCATGGTAGGATTTTTCTTAAATTCTACATGTCAAAATACACTAACAGGATTTTTAGTAGAATTTTCAGAGCAATAGAAATAATTTTTAACTAATTAAAATTAAAATCAGAATTAATAAATCTCGGAAAATTCCTTTCTCTCTCCTCCCGTACGCTTTCCCGCTCTTTTCGGCCGCGCCGCCGCCCGAGCCGACGGCCCAATCCCCTACCCGATCGGCCCACCGACCAGGCCGTCCCCACCGACGCGCGCCCTCTCTCTCGCTCGCGGCCGCCAAAGGCCACGGCCCGTTTAAGCCGCGCTCCCGCAAACAAGTCTATTTTGCCTCCCCCTTTACCCCGGGACGTCGATAGGTGGGGCCCACCTGTCAGGCCTGTTGTCCACCTCTAGCCGCCCCGCCCCGCACAGATCTCGCGCGCCCGCCTCCCCCGCGCCCCGGGATCCACCGCCGTTACTCCCCGTCGTGCCCGTCGGCATTTAAAGCCCCCGGCCGCCTCTCCCGCGTCCAATAATGGTCGAAATTGATCGCCGGCCATTATTCCCCCTTCTCTCTCTCTCTCCCTTAACTCCGACGAATTAATCCGCCCTTATCCGGCCTCAACCGACCTCCTCGTCCCCTTTAAAAGCCAGCCGCGGAGCTCCCCATCCTCCCCACACACTCACCCGAGCTCATCCCTCTCCCCGCCGCCCCCGCACCATGCGCTCTAGCTTCGGACCTCGCCGCCGGTCTTCGGCCACATTTTCTCGCTGTCCCGAGCCACCCCGAGCCCTGCCGACGCCTCCTTCCTCGTCGCCGGTACCCGCGCCACCTCGGCCGCCCTTCCCCGCGAGCTCCCACCGTCTCCCGTGCCACCGTCGCCGTTGTCCTCCCCAACTCTGGCGATTCCCGCGGTGAGCCGCCTCTCTCCCTCCACTCTGGCCGCTCGTGCCGCCCTTCTCGGGGCGCGCGCTCCGCCCGCGAGAGCCGCAAAGACTCCGCCGCCCGAATGGCACCGGCCGGCCTCACGGCCGCCGGCTGCTCGACCGACCGCGCCCGTGCCCCTTTCTCTCGGCCGTCCGATCGGCTTCGGCCGATCGGCACCGTCCATTCCCCGCTCGGCTGCGTGGCACGCCACGTGGTCGCCACCTCGGCGCCACGTGTGCGCCACGTGGTGCACTGCCCCGTCCGGCCCGTGGACCGGTCCACCGTGGACCGGCACTCCCGCGGACCGCTGATGTTAGCCCTCGGCTGCTGACGTCAGCCCTAGCCGCTGACGCCTCCCCGGGCTTTGTTGCGCAATAAATCAATTAAGGATTTTTCTGTTTTAGTAAAAAAAACCCAGAAAACTTCTAAAAATCATATCTTTTTAATCCGACCTCCGTTTTAGCCCATTCAAATTTCATTAAATTCATAAAAATGCCAAGAATCCATTAAAAATTGTTTTGTTCTCTCTTTCAGTAGCTTTTTAGCCTGTTTTGTTGAATTGCTTGTTTGTCGTGTAGATCCCGGTAGTTCCGCCGTCCCGGTTTACTTTGAAGTTTTTGCGAAGTCTCCCAAGTCGAAGAGCAAGGCAAGTCATGCTATTTTATTGATCATATTGTTCCCATTTTGCTAAAACACATGTTTTACTCTATTAAATTGCATGTATTTTATAATGTCATTACATGGGAAATAGTACACCATATATTTAGTTTATGCCTTAGGTTTGATACTCCAAACCCTTTGACTAAACTTGGAAAAATAATATGATTAGATTCAGGACTAGGTTGTGCTAAGTCTGGCTTAGATTCACTAGCTCACCAAATGGGTCATTCTCACTTAATATGTCTCTCCTGGACATCTGTTCGAAAGATTAATAATTGGAGAACTTGGTGAACCGGATTAATAACTAAAATATGACAAATGGTGGGTTGTGGGCGCTATGGTTTTGGTTAGTGGCGCCCACGGCAATTAAGGACCGGTTCACGGGAACCCTCGGGAGAATGACCGTGCAAACCACAAGTCGAAATGGGTAAGGTGGGTCCCGTAGTGTTGTCTCTCCTAGCTGACGAATCCATCGGCAAGGGTGAGCGGGATGGAGTTTCAGTCGACCCCGGTATAAGGGTTGCTGGGCTGCCGGATTCACCGAGGCACTCGGGGGTAGACTGCCCACGTCCCAGGGTCCGGGAGTGGGGGCGAAACCTTGGTGGGGTTCGCTTGGTTAGCTGGGGGTTATACGAAAGGTCCTATCACAGTTTCCTTTTTGGGGTACCATGGTGGTATTCTGGCGCATGGGAGACTGTGTCGTGGGGCTGTGTCTTGTGGGTACAGTTGCACTCCTCTGATCAGAGTAAAACTATTCGAATAGCGGTGCCCGCGGTAATGGGGCGATCAACCGAGCTCACCGTGATTAGTCTCACACTATTTTAAACCCTGATTAATGGAACATGACTAGTATAGGTGGATGAGTTGGGCCTGTCGCAACGTGGGGATAACGTTGGATAGTGTTGGATTCAAAATGCCTTAATTACTTAAATTACTATTGTTTTGACTGTGTTAAAAATCCTTATTGTTTGGAAAAGCCTTGCTGTTTGCGTAAAAGCAAACCTTAGCCAAACCCTTGTCTTCCGTGCATTTATTTCTCTCCCCTTTTCGGTGTGACTTGCTGAGTACGTGGAAGTACTCATCCTTGCCTCTTCACCAGAACCTGAGCAAGAAGCTGAAGAAGAAGACGAAGTTGAGTAGGCTTTGTCCTGCACTCTGGAAGTTGCCTGTGGATTGGGTGAAGCCACGTGGCCAGCGTCAAGCTTAGGCTTAGGCCCCTTTTTCCTTTTTTCGCTGCTCTTTTGTAATCTTTTTGTAATGTTTCTAAGACGTGGAACTGTAATATCAACAATTATCGTATGTGTACCCTGGCTGGTCCTGGACAGGGATTTTAATACACATATAGCTTCAGAAATTCTGGTCTGATTTTCTGGGCGTGAAACGCGCCTTCCTATTTATTCCCGAGGCCCGTGCCTATCAGCACCGTCTTGGAGGGGTCGGCGTCAGAGATGGAGACAGCCTTGTACTTGGAGGGATCAGTGGTGAGTCCTGGAGCGGTCGGTGCCGAGTCTGGGGCTTCGTCAGCCGTCAACGCTTTTCCCTTGGCATCGATGACTTGAGCGGTGAACTCATCCATGTGGACCGAGAGGTTGATAGCCTCACCCAAAGCGAGACTATCCATCTCGCAGGTGTGGGATGTAGTGACGTCTCCTCGGACAGAGAAAGCCCCCGCCGCTCCCGGCACCTTGAGGACCAAGTACGTGTAATGCGGGACTGCCATGAACTTGGCGAGGGCAGGGCGCCCGAGAACTGCATGGTAGGCAGTTTTGAAGTTCGCCACGTAGAACTTAATGAACTCGGTGCGGTTGTTTTCCCGTGCCCCGAACGTTACAGGGAGGGAAACCATGTCGAGTGGCACGCTGGCCTTGTTGGGGACGATCCCATAGAAGGGCGAGTCGGTGGGATCCAAGGTGTCAATGGAGAGGCCGAGGTCACGCAAGGTTCATCGGAAGAGGACGTTGACGCCACTACCCCCATCGATGAGTACGTGCTTGAGGCGCACCTTGAGTACCACCAGGTCCACCACCAACGGGAAGCGCCCTGGCTTTGGGACATCGGTCCACTGGTCGGCTCGGGAGAAGGAGATCGGGACCTCGGACCACCTGAGGCGCTCGGGCGGCTCCGTGGAGATCGAGTTTACCCGCCGAGCAAGCAGCTTATGTTGTCGATGGTTCTCCGAGGCAATTTCTGCCCTGTAGATCATGCCGATCATACGAGTCAGCTCCTGGAAATCGTCGTCCTTCAGGTGGTCTTCCTTTTGGCGTTTGGCATCGTCGTCCTTCCCCCTCCGACCCCTTGGGGTTGGGAGTTGTTCTGTGCCTCTCGGACCATCTGGTCGTAGAGAGTGCTTGGCATTCGGGTGCAGGAAGCACGACTTGTCCAATGCCTCCTGGAGAGATTCACCCTGGGCTCCGCCCCTTGGCCTCGGCTTGGCCTTGTCGATGGCCGCGACCCAAGGCTCGGCTTCCACTTCCTGTTGTCCCACCGAGATGACTCGGGCGGTCGATGATTGGCCCTCCTTGGAGACCGGTGACTATGCTCGGCTGGCTCCTTGCCCCTGGTGCTCCTTCGGAGGTCGGCACTCGGGAGTGCGCATCTACTCCTGCTCAGCGTCCTTGGCATCGGTGAAGCACTCGGCAATGGTGATCATCATGGTGGGCATGGTCGGCCGGTTTGTGACCAGGTGCCAGAACAACTCGGAGGGCTTGCAGAGGCCCTCGGAGAAGATGTGGCTGATGTCATCGTCGGAGATGCTCGTGACGGTGTTGCGGCGCTCGGAGAAGCGGCGAATGTAGCTCCGAATCGACTTGTCGACCCCCTGTCGGACCTATCGAAGGTCGTAGCGGGAGGCCGAGCACTGCCAAGTGCCCTGGTAGTTGGTGATGAAGGCATCACAGAGCTCATCCCACGTGTCAATGGAGTTCTCGAGGAGGCCGGCGAGCTAGTTGATGGCGGTTGGCGCCAGCATGACGTGGAGATAGTTTGCCACCATGTGGGTGTCGCCGCTAGCCACTCGAACGGTCGTGAAGTATAGTCGGAGCCACATGGAGGGGTCGGTCTTGTCGTCGTAGGGCTTGATGCCAGTTGGGCGAAATCCCTTGGGCCATGTCACTCGGCAGAGGTAGGCGGTGAAGGCTAGGAACCCATTGTGCTGGGATGGGGCCTCGGCATCGGCGCCACCCTCGGGGGCACCGTGCTCCTCTCGACGCCGTAGCTCTTGGCGTCGGCGGTCGACGCCATGGCGCGTGATGACGTTTCGGGCATCAAGCCTCTACATGATGATCTCCCGCGCGTCGCCGGTGTAGGAGCTGCCTTGCTGCTCCTGATGTGGCGCCTTCTTTTGGCACCCACCCAGAGCCACGGGGGTGGATATGGCCTTCGTCGCCTGGTACTGGGTGTTGCACGGTGTGACAGAGTGATCGGCTCTACCGTTGTCGACGAGTACCTCCGGGGGAGCGTTCGGATGGGCCTGGGGCATTGAGCTGAGCGGCGTTGAGCTGAGTCGGGAAGGGCAAGGAGCGTGTGCTCGATGGCCACCAGGTTGGCCACGGGCATCCAGAACACCTGGTGCCCCTCGAACTCAATGGTGAAGTTGGGCTTCAGGCTCCAAGGTAGAACATGGGCGCGCCAGGCTTGCTCGCGTTGTGCGACCTGGCCAACATTGCAGTGACACCGGGCATTGCGGTGGGTGTTGGACTCCTGGGAGCCCGTGGCCTCGTCGTCTAAGACCACATCCGCCATCATGAGGAAGTTCGCCAGCCGACGGTTGTCGGGGCGAACTCCATTCGACACAACCTCTTGGCGGGCGCCGCGAGGAGAGGTGGAGCGTGCAAGGCGAGCTTCACAGAGCTCACTGGTCCAGAGAAGATGGAGACATATCCCAGGGTGGACATGGATGAGGAAGACGCCTTTGGTGCCAGGGAAGTCGGGCGTGCAGCATGGCGCCCCGTGGTGCGCTTGAGCCGCGTCCATGTAGATTCCGCACTCAGGACCACCGTGCGGGCAGTCGGGGGCTTGGGCCACCAGGCCTTCATGGCCGGGCGGGCCGCCAGGGTCAAGGCCGCATGGCGCAGAGCCGCGTTCCTCGGCACTATCATCATGCGCCGTCGAGCGGTCGTGTGCTCCAGCTCGCCAGTGGCCTCCCGGCAGAGGGTAAAGTGGCTGAAGTCATCGGAGCGAAAAACCAAGCTCCCAAAGATGAAAGTCGTCCCCGAGGGCACAGTGAAGTCGGTGGAGAACGAAACTGCCACCAAGAATCGCTCAAAATGGTGAGGACAGCCCCTACCTGGCACACCAACTATCGACGGGGGGTGGTCGATCAGTCCTCAAGGGGGCTACCCGAGGAGGTGAAAGAGTGGTCGAGACGTCCTACCAATGGGTCTGATGGTCGACTCGAGAACTAGATGAGCCAAGATTTTTTAGATAGGTTCAGCCCTCCTGGCGGATAACAAGCTGAGAGATTAGGGTGGTGTGAGATTAGGGTTTTAGTACAATGGTGTAAGCTGAGAGAGATTTAGGATGCGAAAAATCTCTCTTTCTCTTTCCTACGTGTGTGCCCTACCCTCTCTTTTATAGTCCAAGGCGGGCAGTTACAAAGGGCTTGGCACGCAAGAAAGTTTGATCATAAAGTAAAAGGCAAGTACAGACCAAGGCTGAAAAGTACAACAGAATTGCCTCAGGATCCGCTTGCTGCAGGCATCTTGTGTGTAGTCTTGTCGGGTGATGTCATCCTCTGCTAGCTTGTCCCATCCTGGTTTTATTTCGAGCCTTACCAAGGAAGCCTCTTTCCCGAGGACAGCCCGCCCCTTTTTCTGGTCGGGGCCGTGGGTGCAGGTCTAGCCAGGGGGAGTCGTGGTCGAGTCAAAGGGCAGAGGCCGAACTGGTCGTCTTTGCCTGAGGCCCAACTTCTGACCCCAGCCGGCCTTGGCATGGGCTATCCCGGGGTGACATCCCCCACAAGAGCTCTACTAGGGGTGTGATTAATCAAATAGACTGCAAAAAGAAAGGCTTCATCCTAGAATTTTAATAGCTTAGAGGAGTAAGCAAGCAAAGCAATACCTACTTCAACTATATGATGATGTTTTCTTTCAGCAGAGCCATTTTGTTGGTGGGTATGAGGACAGGAAATATGATAAGTAATGCCAACTTTCTTTAAAAAAGAATGATGTTTTTGGTATTCACCTCCCCAGTCAGTTTGCATAGTTATAATTTTCTACTAAAGAGATGTTTAACAAGTTGTTGAAACTCATGGAATTTCTGAAACACTTTAGACTTATATTTGAGAAGGTATATCCATGTGAACTTACTATAATCATCAATTAAACTCACATAGTATTTATAACCACCAACAAATTGAGGTGCAGCACCCCAGACATCAGAGAAACACAAGCTCCAAAGGAAATTTAGACTCAGTAAAAGACTTAGGAAAGGGCAGTTGATGGCTCTTTGCCCTTTGACATGCATTACATACTGAAACTTTATAACCTTCTCTACTATAGTGTAGGAAGGATGACCAAGACGATTATGCCATCTCTCAAGGGATGGTTTGCAGACTCCATAAACTTGTTTTGTGTGATGCTGACTTGGCGATGCAGGTGAGAGAGCATATAGTCATTTATGACATCGACCCCTAAGCAGAGTTCTCCTCGTGGCCAGATCCTTTATAAAGAAAAATTTATAATATAATTCTATGAAGGCAAAATTATCGGAAGCAAGGCGATGTGCTGAAACAAGATTTTTGTTTGCCTTAGGAGCATAGAGAATATTACTTAAGTAAAGGTCACGACTAGGGGTCCTAACAACAGAATTGCTAATGTGGCTAATCTTCATACATGCACCACTTACGGTATGAATTTTGTGATTGCCATGATATTTGTCACGCACGTTCAACTTCTCCAGTTCTTTAGTCATGTGGTCAGCAGCACTGGTGTCAAGATACCAATTTGTATCCACACCATATGATGTAGCAGATCCTACAAACCTTTCATCTGGAACAAGATCCTCATCAAAACGATACCAACAATCTTTTACCGTGTGTCCCCTCTTGTAACAGAGTTGACATTTGGGTTGATTGTTGATGCCTATAGGATTGCAGCGGCTACCACTAGGGTTGCCACGGCCTCTACTGGCGTGATTGCCGGAGTTATTTCCAACACCACGACCATGGTTGTTTCCACCGCCATCGCCACCGCCATTGCCTCGCTGTTGACTGACGCAAGAAATTTAGCCAAATTTTTGGACTATTTTGTGTATAAACCCCTACCCAAGAATCAAGACAGGATACACAAAATGACAAATTAATATACAGATTCAAACGTAAATTGAAGCGTAAACACTTACAAAAGAGGCACTTAGTCCTCACACCGAAAAGAAAGTAGCAGCAGCGGAAAAAGCAATGATCTTAGCGAGGCTTCAGCTCCACTCCACAGGCAAAACTCAACTGGGATATAAGCCTTGGTCCCCTAACTTCGTCTTCAACTCAGAAGCACTACACTTCTGAAAAGAATGAATAATAGCAAGATTGAGTACAACCACCGTACTCAGCATACCACACCCAATGATGCAAACATGCAGGGGAAGACAAAGGGAGGTTTGTGATTATTTGCATACAGACGGTTGTAAATGTTTATAGTTTAAAATAGTAAAATGGTTGATTAGTTAACACAATATTAAATCTTCACCGAACATCACTAAACCATGTTGAATAGGCTCAACCAAACCACTTGAACTAAACCAACTCATTAAGTCAAATTAATCAATAGTGTGGGACTAATCATGACGAAGCTGGTCGATCGCCCATAATCGTGGGCACGACTATTCGAATAGCTTTACTCTGGACAGAGGTTTACAGTTGTACCTACAAGACACAATCCACCGTATGTCACCGCAGCATGCCTGACACGTTACCATGCGAGTGATTATGACAAGACCCTTCGCATAACTCCCCCTAACCCAGCACACCATGGTGAATTCAGCAGCCGATAACCTCGTAAGCCCTGGCTGACCCAACTCCATCACGCCCACCCTCTCCTAGGAACATCAAAAAGGGAAAAGTTATACTACAAGTCTAATAGTTGCACATTCTTGCTTGTGGTAAGGATGGTAAGTCTTCCAGGGTTCCTCGCAAACCAGTCCTTAGTTGCCATGGGTGGGACAAGCAAAACCATGCACCCACAGCCCACCATTAAGCCATATTTTAGTTGCATAATTATGACCAATAAAACATGGCCAGGTGTCTCGAGCTCGCAGCTCGTCAAGACACTAAGATTAGATACTGTGATTATCTCATTAAGTGAGCTAGTGGCAATTAAGCATGCCTAAGCATATATAATTCTAGGAATGTCAACACAAGTGACATAAGCTAGTCAAATTATCACCCAAGTTTGACAAAAGATGGATATCGGGTACACATGGCACAAGCAAGAAGATAGGTAGTCCCTATTCCCATGTAATTAGCAAAACTGTAATTTATTTGCAAACCGTAAAATATTTTATAAAATAGGAATGTGTGACATATCTTGCTTCTTCAAAACTCTTTCGAAGACTTTTCCTCACGAGCACAATCTTTCAAAATGATGGAATCTACACAATGACACGCAGAATGAGGAAAAACTCTAATAAAAACCAAATAAATAGTACATAAAAAGTAAACAAACATGTAGAGTTTAATTTTAGATGAAGTTGAATGGCTCAATTTGGAGTTCGTATGATTTAGTTATGAATTTTAGAAGCGTTGGGCCATTTAAATGAATTTCTAGAAATTAAACTGATTTATTGCACAATTATTAATTATTTTCTCAAAGGAAAAGGGTGACACGGATGTCAGCAAAGGGCGGGCGGTGCCCACACCTGGGCCCCATGCATCAACGACACAAAGGGGCTGGCACACGGTGGACCGCCACCACATGGACGGCTCAGATCAACCGGGATGACCGATTGGGCGGCCACGGGCAGGGAATGACAAGTGAACGGGTGGACCGAGCAAGTGAGCACTGGCCCGACCATTGACGGTTGCATGCACGCGGCACGCGGTCCGATGGTCACCACCGGCGACCACCCGGCGCGGCGACGGTGAGCAAAAGCGGCGAAGGAAAGGGGAAGCGGGATGGAGTCCTCACCGAGCGCCCAAACGCAAAAGCAGCGGCGCGCGAAGTCCGGTGAGGGAGAGGGATGACGGCCGACGCGGGTTGATGGAGGAGAAGGCACTCCGGCAAACAGAGGCGAGGGCAAGGTAGGGGCCGCTCGTCTTGGGACCTAGGAAACGTGGGGAAGGGATCATGGGAGAAGGGAATAGCCGAAAGTGGCGGAATAGGGCGGCCGGACACCGGCGAGGAGAAACCGAGCTCACCTTCATGGTGGCGAAGGGGTTCCGGTGACGAGCGACACCAAGGAACCGGTGGCCAAGGGACACCCTGATGTGGTGAAGCGGACGACGACGACGACGTGTCGTGGCAGTAGCCCTAGCGGTGGCGGTGCCCTGCTGGAGGAGGCAAAGCAGTGACGGCTTGGGTTTACGAAGGAGGTGTTACTTTGGTGGCGGATTGGAGGAGTGGAGTGGTGGCCGGGGAGCGGCGAGGCACAACTAAGCCGTTGGTGCTAGCGGCACAACGCGGCAGTGGCGAGCTTCAGCTGGAGTACAGCGACCGGCGGCAGCAATGTGGTTTGCGGTGGATGAGGGGTTCTAGCGGTTTCCAACGCCGAAGAGGTGGTGGCCTAGGTTGCTCGTGTGGCGGCGAAGCTAGTGGCGGTGGTTGCACGGTGCGTTGGTGGTTCTAGCGGTGAGGGCGTGCGGCCAAAGAGCGTCGGCGAGCGGTGGAGCTCGGGTGCAAGGTGGAGGGGGTGTTTTCGATCATGGGGAGCTCGGGCATGATGGGGAATAAGAGAGGGGAGCCCGAGGAACATTCTTATAGCCTTGGGAGGCCAATATCGAGGGGGAGCGGGCGAGGCGATAGGCACGAAGCTCTGGTCTTCGCGGAGATCATGGGGATGGTGCGGCGCCAGATTCCATGGGGAGAGTGGAGGACGGTATGGAGGAGGTGGAGAGGATCTGATCCCCCGCATTTGATCGGTGAGGGTTGGAGTGGGAAGGCGGGGGACCGCGTGGGCGACATGGCTTGTGGCAGTTGCCGGCTGGCTAGAGGTAGGGGAAGGCCCCGACAGGTGGTCGGTGGCACGAGAGAGAGAGAGAGAGAGGAAGGCGAAGCTGACTTCACGGGAGGAAGAGAAGGCGAGCTGGGCCAAGAGGGAGTAAGTGGGCCGACAGAGGGGGAGGAGAAGGGAACCGCCTCGAGGGGAAGGGGAGGAAGCGGGTCGAGCCCGATGGAGGAAAAACAGACTTCCGTCGGATTCGGCCCAAAGCAGAGGAGGGGATTTTTAATAGGTTTTTCTATTTAATTAATTGATTAAATGAACTTTGTTTTATTAAAATTACTTTTGAAAAATTCTAAGAGCATAAAGAATATTACAAATATATTTCCAGCCATGCTTTTTAAAGGAAATTTTATTTCCCATATTAATTTCGTTTGTTAAATTGCTTTCCGTTTTAATATAAATTCTAGGAATGCATTATTAAATGATTTTTAATCCTGAACGAAATTAGGGCATGACAGCAGCGGCTTGCGCTGTTGGCCGAAGCTTGCACCTCTTCTCCTCGGCGAAGTGATAGCCTTTGCTCAAAGCTTAAAAGCTGAGCAAAGGCCTCTCCAATTGTGACTTGATCAAGGCGCCCGTCAAGTGAAGAGATGACTGGTTTGTAATCATCTTCAACGCCAGCGATGATATAGCTGATGAGATCATCATCATCAACTATCTTGCCGGAGACCACGAGCTCGTTTGCCAAAGCCCGCATCTTGCCGATGTACGTGGTCACTGTCATGTCGCCTTTCTTCAAGGTTGTGAGTGAGAGTCGCGTGTTGATTGAACGTGCCCTCGTCATGGAGGAGAACATCCCCTCAACCATCCTCCATGCTGCTGTCGTTGTGGTGCGCACTGCAACCTGAACCAGCATATCTCTTGTCATGAAAGAAAGCAAATATGAAAGAACCTATTGATCTATTGCAATCCACTCTTCATAATCTGGATTGCATACGACAACTTATGTTTCGCCCTCCTTCTGAGGATGGCGACAAGAGGCTTTGTCGCGTCGGTAAGGTGTCCCTCTAGCTTGGCGCCTCAAACAACTACAAGAACCTATGCCTTTCATAGGACATGGTTCGATTTTCCTAGCTTCTCCGAGATGAACTGGCCGACCAAGGGGTTGTTGGTATGTGCCTTGGACGAACTCGCCATGTCTTGGCTTGGGAGAGTGGTAGATTAGGTTGGCTCTGATACCATGTGAAGAAATAGATTGGGAAGCGTTGAACTCCTTGAGGAGCCGCAACTTTGTTAATGTATGGCAAGAACAACCTTGACCGTGGCGCTTACAATGTGTAGATTAGTTCCTAAATGATCACTAGTCTTTGCTAAACAATCAGGATAGAACCATGTACAAGAATAAGGATAAACACATGTGATAACAAACTATAACAACTTATCTCTAAGAAAGGACAGAACTACTTTATCTAACACGCATGGCCTTTACAACGCACACATATTTACTCCTACGAATGTAGAGATGCACACCCTACCTCTATGAGCACATTTAAAATGCTAGGCTAGATATCTTCATATTGATGAAGGCGTTGTTGTTGACGGATACATCACCTGTCACTGGAAGTGTCAAGTCTAGGATATGAACCCAACGTTAACACCAAAATTTGATAAAGTTTTTAGTGGATTCGGTTAAGGAAAGAGGTCAATCAACCGATGAAAGTTTATCTAGAAGAGACTGAGTTCAAGAAGGAATCATGAAAACCACCACATGACAATTTAATTTTATCTATTAATTTTATCATGAAGACCATGGGATTTAATAACTTTCCTTTTATATTCATGAAGATCATGGTAAGGCGTCCGATCAGGACATATATCTTTCTTTTTGTCTTTAGAAAACCTGTGACATGTCTAATCAGGACTTGTATCAACCCGAGAGTATAAATATGTACACCCGGGGTCTTTGTAAGATATCTCCATAGATCAATATAATCAATTTCGACACATCGCCACCCTCAATTTGACAAGGTCTTGTTTCTCACAAGGGGCTGCATCGGTTAAGTTCGAACTCTATGGGAGGCTAAGTCTCGTCAACCCGGCAGTTGTATCAGCTAGGACTTTCTCGATTCAGTCCGATATTCTAGTCGATCGACTGTCGGCTTACCTGATATATTTTGTTCTGTCTAAGGCCGCATCGATTAGGTTCAACCTCTTAGTCCAATCAAGATATATCCATCATGTTTGTATAAATCTTATCGGTTTATCTAGTTTATTTTATCAAACACAATCCAGCCAACCGGGGAACACAAAGACAGAGGGAGAGAGCGCCGGAAGACGGGCTGCCGGCGTGTTCGATGTGTGTCCGAGGACGTGGCCACGCCGAGCTCGCCTCTAACCTTCCAGAACGTGTTGCCCCATCTCATTTTCATAGCCAAGCCAAGAAAACCAGAAGGAAGAGCTCCACATCGCTCTAGACACTCCCCACTTCATCGCCGGCCGCCAGGAAGGAAGCCATGGAGATCGGCGTCGAGCCGCGCTCACCCTCATCACATCCCTGTTCCATCCTCCCCACTCAATGCTGACTCTTTTCTCTTCTGATTCCATCGCCTTTCATGCAACACAGCAACGGGAATGGAGGCCTCGCCACCGACGCACTAGAGCACGCACCGGGCACCATCGCTTCGTTCGTCGACGGCGTTCTGGCCGAGGTAGGCTAGTGCACAGCCGAGGGACCGCGTCACCACCTTCGCCTCAGTATCCTCATCATTTTCCCCCAAGAGCCCAAGCCAATGGCGCATCGAACAAGGAGATCGGCTTCGTCTTCTCCAACTCCAGCCACCGAGCGCCATCTCCAATTCTACCCTCTCCGGTGAGTTAAAATCAAATTCCCCGCACCAGTAGCATCCCTGATGCATCCTTGGGCCATCTCTCATCTCCTCTTGGCAGCTCCTTGGCCGAAACAACCTGCCGACGTCGACCCGGAGAGAAGACGCCATTGCCGAGCTACCCCCTCCATCGTCGTCGCCGCTCGAGCTCCGCCAGCCCGCTTACGGTTTTGCGTAAACACCCTGGACACTCGGAGATATTCTTACATGCATTGCCGTGGCACAAAACAGCCCGCGAGCCAGATAGACACACCGCCCGAACCCGACCGCCGCCTGTACTCGCCACTAGCGCTACTCCAGCCATCACCGGCGGTGAGATCACCATCAACATGTGCGCATGACCCTTGCACACCTTTCTTCCTTTGGCCACTTCCCCAACCGAGCCGTCGTTGGCTGCCAACGGAGGCGGAAAGGATCGCCGACCGCCGCGAGCTCTGCCTTCCCCGGGCATTGCCTCACCGACTAGTGGGACCCACATGTTTAGCACTAGAAAAACAATTAGGAAAGGGTTTAAATCTTGTAAGGTTTGTTTTGCAAAATGTCTCTGTATGACATGTAGACCCAGGACCTATCGCAAAATGCAAAAACATCAAGGGATCTTAATAAAAACGAATCCAACACATGCCAAGGACCTCGGGTCCTAATTCCAGAACTCCAGGGCCTTTATGCAAATAGGCCAGCCGACAGCCGGACCCACCCCAACCGGCGCCAAAACCACTCTCTCTCAAAGTCGCCACCTCTAACCCATGGGCCCCACGTGCAAGAGACACAAGAATAAGAACAGAAACATATTTTTTTGCAGAAAACAAGCCATACCTTATAAAAATCACAAAAATTCATTTGAATAAATTTTTGAATGGGAAAAATTTTTGTAGATTCCCTGGGTAGTGAATTAAATTTTAGAACCATAAAACCTAGGCCTTATTACTCAAGATTTGTCCCAAAAATTCAAATAAGACAGGTCATACATACACCAAGTTCAAACTTGTAAAATCTCTAGAAAATTCAAATCAACTTCAAATTGAGCAAACCCAAATCCTATAGATCCCTCATCTTACCCTCTGTATCTAGGAGAAATAAAAACATATAGTTACCTAGTACCAAATACCCCTAAAACTATTAATAATAAAACTATATGATTTAGGAAAGCTGAACTTTAAGGATTTATATAAAATTCATTTTATTTCCTTTTTGAGTGAACTCAGGCTATGTAGAACCAACAAAATACCTATTTTCAAAATGTAAAATAAAAGCATATGCCTACTGTGCAAATATATCACCTAAACATTTATATAAAGAATAAAATATATCACCTAAACATTTATATAAACAACTTAGAGGTGCATTGCAACTTATAAAATTTGTAGTAAATTCATTTTTAACCCTTTTGAAGTAATCTAAGTCCCTATAAAACCAGCAAGTAATGAACTTTATTTAGGAGAAAATAAAATATGGCAACCCATGTACTAAAAATATGAGGAGACCTTAAATAGTTAGCTTAGGTGCTAAACACAATAGGTAGATTAAGCACTATGTATATGCATGTATAGATGTGTATATAAATTGTACCCTAGCTTAAGTAAATCTAATAAAACTTGTTAAACCAGTGGAGCTATGGTTCCAACTCCATTCACTAAGATTTAGAGCACTTAGCCCATATGACACCATCTAGGTTAATATGCTAAGGAAAAAGCCTAGAACACCCCTAGCTTGCAAAGTATGTGATAGAATAATGTGAACCCTAGGAAATGAACTAGAGTTAAATTGGTTGACTAAATTACTTATTTTCATGCATCCATAGCAAATAAAATAAGTTCTGGGCAAAAAACCCTATAGACCCAAACCGACCTAAAGACTTCACTCAATGTTAGTTTATTTCGTATACAGTACAACCACATGTGTTAGTATGGGATGACCTAAGCTGAATAATCTACTTAGCACCTAGCCTTGCATTATGGTAGGCCGGAGTGTATGGGTTCGGATAACCCAGAGGAACTTTCAATTTACCACCGATATGGTAGTTTAGGCGACTAAGTATGTCCAATACAACGGTATTATGCCACGTGGGTGGCTTCCTGTCGTGTCCACCACCACGGCGTCAAGTTTAAGGCGGGGCCACGACACTTGACGATTTTGGGTTATATTTCTAGTATGCCCAGGATGGGGAGAACACGTATCGTGTTGGTGCAAGGCTAGAGATTAAGTAGTGTAAATGCTTCGTTGTGACCTCTAGTCTGTACTCAATGTGTAGAGTATGGTGGTAACGACGAGTACCGAGCAAAACTAGAGCGCTTCACTTCATGTGAGCGATTCACATCATGTGAGTAAAGTGTACAAACTCTGCAGAGTCTAAACTAATCGATTAGCCATGCTCACGGTCATGAGCGATGTGTGGATATGTATTGAGTATAGACTTATATTTTTCCTCCTAAATGCTGAAATTTTCTTCAAATCATGTTGAATTTTATGAATAAACTCCTTGCTGCCATGGAGGGCAATGAGGTGTACATTAATACATGATTAATGACAACTTTGATGCCCATATGCAAAGAATTAGCTTGTTGAAATTTCCTTTGAAGTAAAACTGATTTTGAAAATGTTTGTGCAAATAAAACTTCCTTTATGCAAAAATAAACTGTATTATGCATACCTTGATTATGCGCCTTACATGTAGAGTGTTAGGCTTGTCTTAGTGCTTGCCAGTACATTAACTTGTTTAATGTACTAACTCTTACCACTGGAATATCCACTTTGCTTGCAGGTGTAGACTTAGTCTTTTGAGTGATGCGGGTACTCGACTGTTTTCGATAAGAACTTAACGGGGTAAACCCCTAGTCAGTGTGCTTGTGGAATGGGTAGTAAGCCACTGTTGTTTGCTGCTCTCTGATATGTTTATTTGGCCGGTCGGCCAATGTAATTATTTAAGTGTTGTAATCCTTTAAGTGTTGTTCAATTAAATGTATTCGCTATATATAATCATGCTTGTGATGAAAGTATGAATCTAGCACATATCCTGGGAGCTAGATTCACATGAGTATGGGTTAGGAATAATTGAGACATCGTAGATCTTTAGCCATTTTGTCAAGTCTCCTGAGTGTGTAACACATATGGTTGCCACCTTTGAGTGGTTTGACGGGCACACTTTAGGCTGAAGTTGACTGGCAGGCTAAAGGCCCAGCGATGTCTCACTTATCCCTTTCTTGGGGCTTCGGATGTTTCGTTATACTTGTCATATGAGTTGAACCATTTCAACTCATATTGCAAATAGAACGAAAGGTCCGGGGTGTCCCCGACATTCCACTTATTAAATGGATTTATTAATTAGGGTTTTGCTCTAGGTTAATTTTTGACAATTTCTTCGGACATTTTATTAAATAATTTAAGACTAAAAAGGGAAAACTTCGAGATGTGACAAGAAGCCACCGTTAATCTTGAGTCAATCCATGAGAACTAGCCCTCGACCATCATGCCCAAGCTTTACGCCGCCGTACTGACAGATTAAATTAGTCTTCCCATGTGCTCATGAGAGAGAGATTGATATACAGTAACGACATCAGCTCATCATTAGGAGCCCCAAATCCATATAAAAATGCATGTCTCCCTCTTATTACATACTTCTCACATCAACCGATCTGTATCATCTAAACAAACCGTATAGATACAAATTGGATCCAACGTCATAAAAGCATCAACATTTAAACAATTCAATTCTAATTGGGTAGTCTCGTAGTTTAACTTCTGCTGATAAGCCACATAAAAAGGGACGAAAATGTAGGTAAAACTTTTATATATGTATTAACCATTGTTTAAAAACCAAGATAGAAAAATAAAGTACGATGAAAAATAAGTAAAATCAAATCTAAAATTAAATTTGAAAATTTAAATTTTGGTTGTAGCTGATAAGGGATCTCCCAATACAGAAACTATGATAGTTTCTCTAGATATTTATTGCATCATCACGTAGACAACTTGCTAATGTGGTCAATAATTTAATGAGAAAAGAGAGAAAAAAATTAAGAAATGAAGTCTTCATGGTTATCAATGGACAAGAAACTATTATAACCTCATTGTATTATAACCTCATTGGGAGAGCAAACATAGTCGTTTCTTGGTACGATATCCTATGTCATACAAATTCTATGTTATACAAATTCTTACAAACCTTATATCCTATGTTATACGAATTCTTACACTGGAAAAGATAATTTCTTAATACGATAATATAGAAATTGTTTCTTGCTTTGGGAATGCTCTAAGTCTATGAGCAGACAATGAGAAGTTAAATAAGCTCCCATGTTCCCATCGGAGAAAGCTGAATCTCTACCACTTATAATGCATCTTAACAACGATTCAGATCTAACATTTTTCTTACTCATTTATAATCCAACGGACGAATCTCTACCATCTCTATCTCTACCATTTATAATGCAGCTTAGCAACAGTTCAGATCTAACCTCTTTCTTTTACTCACTCATAATCCAACGGACAAATCGAGTCCACTTCTTTGTTTTATTTTCTATTTTTATTATGTGCATGCATGCATGAATTTTATTGTGAGAGGTTAGATTTACTTCTTTTTTCTGGCTTGCATGCATATAGGTTATCCGAGATTTGCTTTTTTTGCTTGCATACATGCTTGCATTTAAAAAGGAGTGATTGATTACATTTATATAGTGTTAGCACGAATATGTCACTAGTTTTTCTGAAAAACATATTCAACTGCATATGTATTTTTTAAAGGAAGAAATCTATAATTGACCATCGGACTATCGTGAAAGTTTATATTTGACCATCCAACTAGAAAACCGGATATCCTACACCCTCAACTATCAAAACCATGCATTTTCGGCCATCCGACCCAGTTTTGCAAAAATCACATGCCACATGGCGCGTCGAGGGATTTCCAAAAACTTTCAGGGACTTTTTGTAAAATCATGGGAGATTATTTTTTTCTCTTTCCTTCTTTTTCCCTTCTTCTCTTCCACATGTGGGGAGGTCGCCGCACGCACGGGGAGGCTGTCGCCGTGGCACGCGCGGGGAGGCCACCGCACGCGCGGAGAGGCCGCCGCCGCACGCACGGAAAGGTAGCACAGCCTCGCCTAGAAGCCGCCGCCGCTGCACGCGCACGCATGAAGGCCGTTGCCGCCAAGCCTCGCCGTTGCACAGGCCCCTCTCTCTCCCTTCCCGCCGCCCCCACGTGCGTCCTCCGCGTTCGTCAATCTCACACCCGCCCCAATCCTCCGCACGCCCTTTGTCCCCTTCATCGGCGGTGACTCCCGGCGGCCAACTCCGTGAGAGTTCTGGCCACGTCCTTCATCTGAATCACGCCGCACTGGAGCGCGCCCATCAGCTCTCCGGCCTCCTGCATCGTCGCCTCGAAGTCGATGAACACTCTCCCCCGTCGCGCGCCTCGTCATCGCACTCCCTCATCACCGGCGTGAACGAGCCCATGAGGTCCAGGTGCGCCCCCGGCTTCAACAGCTCGCCTCGCACGATCGGCTCCTGCGACCCCGTCGCGCAGCTCACGACGTCTGCCGTGGACACCGCCTCGTCCATGTTGTCCACCTCCTCGACGGTGACCCCCGGGTGCGTGTCGCCGAAGCCTGGCAGTGAGTGCGGCGGATTTGGCCTTGGTGCGGTTCCAGATGAGGATTCAAGAGATGGACGGGAGGCGTCGACGCCCGCAAGCATGAGTGGCGGGTGGGCGGGTGGGGATGCCGGGCGGTGCGAAGGAGGGTGAGCGGGAAGGAGACATGGTGAAGGCATTGAATGCCGACTTTGATGCCACCCCGCACTCTCCCGCGTCGTCATGGAGTTCCGCCCCAGCCAGCAACCTCCACTCTCTCCGCCACCGCATGCCCTCCCGCCGCTTCCCACTCCCCTCCGCCTGCTTCTATGTCGCGCCGCCGTGGCGGGCGAGGCGCTGTGCTCGCTGGCCCTGTCGTTGCGCCCGGAGCTGTTCTCCCTCGACGTGGAAGAGAAGAAGGGAAAAAGAAGGAAAGAGAAAAAAAGAAAGAATCTCTCATGATTTTACAAAAAGTCCCTGAAAGTTTTTGGAAATCCCTCGGCGCGCCACGTGACATGTGATTTTTGCAAAACCGGGTTGGATAGCCGAAGATACATGGTTTTAATAGTTGAGATATAGGATATCTGGTTTTCTAATTAAATGGTCAAATATAAACTTTTATAATAGTTTGATGGTCAAATTTTTAAGAATACCATCATTGCATATTTTCTTCATTTTGATATTCAAGGCAACCTAACCGTTTCTCGCCCGGATTGGGGTGCAAAACCGCTCCACAGAAAAGGACTCGACTCCTCTCCTCGTGCGGCGTCCGCCTCCCCTATCCGTGCCGTGCTCGTGCCTGCTCTAGTTTATCCAGGGCCTTTCCCTGCTACCTCCACCCCCAACCCGCCGCCGCCTTCCCAGATTCCCCCCCTCCTCTCGGCGGAGGCCGAGGCCTCAGCCTCAGCCCTCAGGGCGCGGCCGGTCTAGGGTTCCCCCCTCCGCAGAACTGGGCGCCGCCGCCACCGAGGAGGAGGAGGAGGAGGAGGAGGAGGAGGAGGAGGAGGAGGAGGAGAGGCTTAGCAGCCCTCACCCGCAGCGACCGCGAGGTACGTACGTGCGTTCGATTCGATGGCCTGACGCACGCCCGCCCGCCCGTCCGCGGCATCTGGTCCTGGCTTCCTAGATCCGATGGAGAGGGATGGGCGGGTGGGTTGGCAGTAGACGCGTAGGGATCGGCGGGGAGGGTTTGCCCGTGGAGGAACGGCAGGGTTTTCGTCCGTTGTGTTACGTTCGTGATGGCACCCTGGGAGAATCGTGTAGAGGGGGAGGAATAGTCCATGAATTTGGTATAGTTTGATAATGGTAGCTAATTGTTGTGGTCCCGTGTATTTCTTGAACAACACTAGGCACGGATTGCGGTTCATATTGCCTTTGTGTTGTTCCTGATTTCGTGGTGCTGGCACTTTTGGGAGAGCACATTTTATAGGGATTCACCCTTGCCGCTGTTGTGTCAATGGGCCTCTCAACTTAAGGACAAAGTTTAGAACTTTGAAGGCCCTAAATTTGTTCACACTTTGATTGGTTGCAACCTATAGTTTGTTTTACATGGCAGTGATATGGAAAGTAGGAGAACTACTGACATTGACATTTGACTGTGATGAATACTTGAGTCGCAGATATAGGAGAACTTATGAATTTAAATTATCCCCAGTAGGCGCACCTGTTAGCAATGCCAGCCAAATGACACGATGGACTGGGTCAAAACCTTTGGGTATCTTAACTTTGTAGGAACAGTTTGTTGAGATACTAGCAGCCATTTTAGTTATCTTAACTTTTAAAATTTGATTTTTTGGTGTAAAATCTGGTCAATTTTTAGACATTTATTATACTTATTACGGGGTCAATACACACAAACTTATATTACCTTTTTGAGTGCGTTGGAATTATATGACTGCCCATTTGGACAGACACAATCCTATTTATGAAATAATTTACATTACTGACAAATATCCTTCGTGATTCTATATATTGATTTGGTATTTTTGTTTCAAAGTGTCACTTTTCTTATGTAATTGCATGCTTAAATTTTAACTTTGATATAAAGTACTGTTTATGCAAAATTGAAAATTAAAATGCTAAAATGGATTATGAATTGCTATCACTCATGAAAACTAAATAGTAAGATGTAAAATTTACTTTTCTTTGGTGCTGTCATGTTTATCCAAAAAAGGTGTTTATGGTATATGAGGGAGGAACAAGGCTACAGAGGGTTTGCAGTGGTTGCTTAACTTGGGGAACTTGCGACCACCTCAGTTAACTCTCTGTGGGTGGCCGGGTTCCTGGAGGCGGTGGTGTCACTTACTTGCATGATAATCGTCTTCCTTGTAGGATGTCTTGTTGTTTGGGTGTGTCAAACTTGCTGTAACAAGCTTGGGTGGTTGGGAAGCTTTTCTTTCTTCCTTTCTTACTTCATCTTTCTGTCTTTAACTGGTATACCTAGGTCCACAGTTTAGTTGACTGAGAAATCTATATATATTTTTTCCTGTTACCGATTGTCTTTGAGCTACCAACCAAACCAAATTATTGTCCATTTCAGGTGCAGCGTGGTTTTCATTAACATGGGACATACATTAGTGAAGCAATATTAGAGTCATATATTGGTAAAAAGATTTACAACCTCCATTTTATGATCAGATGACCTGCAGAATGGCAGCAGGCAAGCAAAAGAAACGTATAATAAGGTCTACTAACTCAGATCAACACAGGACAGGGAAGAAATCGAAAGTTCAGTCTTCTAATTGCCACATAAGTTTGAAGTCTCAAATTTCTCTTAAATGGGATGACCATCAAAAGAGAGTGGTTCCCAAAAAGGAACAAGTTGGGATTTTGTGGTCAGACTTGGCACCATTCATAGATTCCAGACAGAAGCATTATTCAGGGTTGGCTGATGTTACATATATTCCTCCAGAGACGTTTTCCTTGGAGAACTTGAGAAGTGTGCTGTCCTATAAGGTGTGACTAGTTTATCCTTTGTACGTAAGCTTTGTTCTTTTGCCATCATGATCATGATCATTATCATCATCTATTTTTCACAATGCCTGGTTTTTCATGCTAAAGCTTTAGAATAATGATCTTGATATCTTCATATCTTGATGCCCCATTACAGGGGTCTATTCTCTTATTACATATTAATATTGACAATTGTGAATTGATTATAGGTTTGGGATACATGTCTGACAGAAGCCGACAGAAAGTTTCTCATACAGTTTCTTCCAACTGAGATTGATGCAGAAGAAAATGTTCGTTTATTGCTTAAAGGCCAAAATTATCACTTTGGAAATCCTTCCCTCAGCTGGCAAGTTCTCTATGATGTGATTTCTGTGATCACTTTCATTTGCACTTGTAGTCATTTTAGTTGCATTTTTTTATTGTGTTCTAGTACAATTTTGGAAATTGCCTCTGTAGGGGCCTACTTGTTTCATCTTCATTCTAGTGTATGTTCAAAAATATCAATAAGGTTTAAAACAAGTGGATATATGCTTTTCCTCTTAGAACTCTTAGTTGCATTGCGTAGATGTGGTGTGATTGTCCATTTGAATGTTTATTTTATTTTGTTTGACATATCCTCATGGGAACAAGTTAGGTTATATGTTTTACATCCACCATAGAAGTCATACAGTTTGTCCCTTATTCATCTTGTGTTTTTGTTGTACATATAATTGTTTGTCCTGCTAAAGCTGTGTCTTGGGATGTATTGCTCCAGCTCACATGCCAACTCTCTTTCTAGGTGTTATGTAAATGTGATCAGCTTTCTGAAATATTCTATCTGGTATTTATGTACGCCGAACAATTACTAGCTCCAATATGAATATATGATGACTAGAATAGTACATAAGCTAACATAATGTCAAAATTTACTTTTGCATATCAAACAAAATCTTTAAATTATATTTCAAGAGTACCAAATTGGGGACTAGACTCATTCTGGAAGGTTCATACTAACATCAAAAGCCACTGATACCCCAGAATGTTCCACTTTACACTCATCATATTTTGTAGGCAATACATGTTGATCCACACCATTAAAAGTGATCTAGTGGGCTAGTTGGTGACATTAGAGTTCATTTTTATCCTATTTCATGCGTAATTCCTATTAGACATGTGGTTGCACACATTGTCTATCACGTACATGAATTACAATCGATAGACTGTTCGTGCATGTGAACAATCGCTGTTTTCCCATTTGATACTGTAGCATCAGTTGTTATTTTAGAGAGATTATTGAGTTGTTATCTATTCCCTTAGTTTTAGAGATAAGCATCCTGAGGGTCATCTCATCTATTAAGGATGGGGCTGGTATCTCTTTCCATCAAACAAAGACGAATAAACAAGTCCCTAAACTCCAGCCCTGGTCTCTCCCAGTCCCATTACAGACTAATATAGAATTCCTGCCTCACATCACTGCCCATTCTAGCTGAAGTTGTCACCATGCAACCTCCTTCCAGCAGATGTTTACTACCATGATTGTCCAAGGATCAGGATGTCCTTTTTGCAGGGCTGGTACTGAACTTTTGGGGGCCATAGGGCAAGATAAAGTAGAGACCTTATATATATATTGATGCAGGTGCTAACAGTAATTTTATTATAGTAGCAAATGTAATGTAATGTTCAAAAAATATAACACACTACTAGATATACACTTCTGGAGCATGAGAGAATATTGCATAAGCTAAAGACACTAATTTACCATACAATAATATAAGATTTGGTAGGACTAAGGAACAAAAGCACCTGGGTTTTGATGATCATATATAAACTGAAATAGAACAAAGAAAAATACGTAGAAGACAAAGTTCAAAGAAAAATACGTAGAAGACAAAGTCTTCAAGCGCTCTGAGAGGAGTGCTGAAAATTAGTGCAAATATATTATAGAAATAAATCCCAAGGAAATCAAAATAACAATAATTTTTTGGATCCACTGTTTTCATGTCCTACCTACGGTTAGTCCTAAAGTCTTTCAGGGAGCACCACTTCAGCGGCACGACTTGACTTGCTGGCAACAGAAGACGCAAAGGAGTGCAGCGAAGGCAGCAACAGGGAGTAGCTTGGGAGGCCTGGTCTATCAGGCCCTACTGAGTGAAAGGGAGATGAGAGGAGAGCTCCACTGGGTCCATTAGGCACAGCAAGTAATAACATCCTAGCAGTAGAAGTAATCGATATATGTAGTAACACCCTGATAGAGTAGTCAACTAAATGACTAGTCCTTGACTAGTCAATACTAGTCTCCTAGTCAGTAGATGGTATCTTGATTCAGCTTTACGACTTAGCAACCATGTTTGGATCTAATAATCTGGTATTGGTCTTACCTCGACGTTTTATTTTGACTATGAAGCGAGGGACCAATTTTTTGGAGTTGATCCTGCAAAACTAGAGGCGGGCTGGGTTGAAATTCTTCAAATCAATTATGTGAAATAAAGCAACCAAACAGGAGATGAGGAGCTGCATCAGCGTACATTTTGGAAGAATAGGGAACAAGGCGTCGTCAACTTTTTGTAACTTGTGGTGGAAGCGGAACGAGAGCAATTATTGGCTTGCACGGGCCTCTACTTGTCTCCTGGCTAACGATACATAACTAGCTCATGGTGCACATGTATATGGGCTTGGGTCTGGGGTCCAGGGCGGTCGCCCTGACAGCCCTGCTTCAGGACAAGGCCTGCCTGTTTGTTCACAAATGATATTGCACTGCACTTCTTTTGTCTCTTAACATTGTTCATTAGACTTCTATACTTTTTGATATTTCTGCAAGATGTCAATTGCTGATTGAATTATTATTAAACTACAGGTCCTCCTCTCTTTGCTATGGTGATACTCACCCAGATGCTGTACTTAATAAGGAGAAGCAAATTCGAGCTGACGAGAAGGCGTATCGTATTAACCTGAATAACTACCATTCCAAGTATACCAAACCAGCCAATTCTGTTAGAAATGTACCATTCTGGCTATCCCGTTATATTTATTATAGTAAGATAATTGTGCAGCATGGTCGAGTCCTTGAAGAAATGGAAGAAGAGATGGCTAAGTTCTGATGATCCAGAAATAATGTTCAGGTTATGCTGCTTAAATTTTTTGATCTTCTATATACTGTATCTTGATAAATTACTGTTTCTCATTTCCTTTTGAATTCCACTTGCAAAATTATCATCTATTCATCCTTCTGTTCTTCAAATCATATTGACATTGCTCTTGGACTACCCTTTTCACATTTGAGGGGTGTTCCAGGTAACAGGATCAATGTCCTGTGGATTTCTAACATTTCAGTGCTTTAAAATTGTCGAGTGCCTTAGTTTTCTGGCTAATCATATTGACATATTCAATTACTGCAGTTGTTGTACATTAAAATAGCTTAGTTTCCTCATTACATGTACAGTCATAAATGTTTATTTTTTTAATTTATAGCTAATGCTTCAAAAGCAAACAAAAATGCCAACCTAAGTACCCATTAGTCCTGGTGGTGCAAATCCCAATTGACTTTTTCTTTAAAAAAAGACATAATCTGATTAAATAATTAAGTAGAGAGAGGCTGTCTAATTTCAACAAAGGACTTCTGAATTGCTAAAACCTCTATTCGTTATGTTTGTGCAGGGATAATAACCTTGCTAAACACAAGCAAGGAGATACGCGACCAAAAGTTACCAGTAGTGAAATGCCCTTGAAGGTTGCACAGAGTAGCGATGTTTCAAAGTTTATGTCATATATTGAGGTAAGATGTTATGTGAGCCATAATGAAGTGTTTTTGTTCAGCATTGGCTATTGGAGCTTGTTCTTTTTCTTTTTTTTTTTGGGGGGGGGGGAGAGGATTGGAGCTTCATTAAGAAAGAATAATGAGCTCAATCTTGTATTTATGCGCCTCTGTAATAGCCAAATGGAAAGCATGCAATCCAGTTTTGGTGCCCATCTCAAAATAAAAAAAGAAGACATTTAGCTGCCACTTGTATATATTGCTGAAACTAACCTTCTATTTGTATATTTGCTTTCTTTCCTCCCAAAGTTTTATTTTCTTTTCTTGTTCTAGTTTTGAAGATGATATTACAAAGCAAAATTGAACGCTTAATAAATGATATCAGCTCTATAATAAAATCTTAAATTGCTTTTCACTTATGGGCATCAATGCCTGCAGTGGATTGGTGTGGCTACTCCATTATCTCACATATATAACCCCTTTCTCTTATTTAGTTCCTAATTTATTGTTATCTTCTTTACCAATTCTTTTGAAGAACTAATATAATCTTGTTTTAGTGTGTAACATTAACCGCAACTAGAGTTGTATAAATTTGATTACAAATTTAGATAGATGGCAACCTAACTGCCAAATTGTTTTTTTAAGCATAAAAAGACAATAATATTTAATATATAATATTTTGCAGTAGAACTTTTAAAAAGTATATTTGATGATTCTTTCCAGTTAACGCATGTAGCTAATCTAAACAATTATATAGTTCTGATTGTTGCCTAATATTTACAGAAAATAACAGATATCTAATTTTGACCAATCATATGTAATATACTTTACTACATGGTATATATAATTCAATGTTCTGTGATATTCATGCTTGTTTAACCTTTTCAGATCAGCAGAACACAGCACAACCTTGTTAAGAGCATGAAGCAGTCTGGTGATGGCATTAAGACCAAGCATCTTACTCGTGTAATCGGTAACCTTGATAAATTCCATGTAAAACCATATGGAACATTAATAGACGATGAACAGAGGAGACTGCGTGAACATTGGTTAGTAACATTTTAATTTTAACATTTTTTATCTTGTTTGTGGGTTCAAGATTCTTACAGTAAATTATTTGCATATAGGTTGAACATATCCTGCAATGATGTACCTGCTGCTTTTGAGGTCCTTAAGGACAGGAGGGTGACAACAGAGAAACTGAGAAATTTACTTGGTCTTGAGCTAGGCGAAAAGAATGTATCTATCATGAGAAAGGTTCGCGGTGACTAATCCTTTCAATTCTTGTTTGAAAGTCATTCGTTTTTCCAGATCAAGGTATTTTACTTGAATGTATGAAAAATATAGTGGATGATATCACTTTGTTCCTACTACTATGTGTCTTGTATTTTTCATGTATCATATCGTACACACAGAGCACCAAGTTACAATTCGACATGATGTTCATTCTAAAACTCTGTTACCATGTGTATAAAATACTGATTTGTAATGGATCTACTGTGAAAGATCTAAAAAATTGTCATTACTGAAGGGAAATTGCTGTGTAGTGTTTTCTTACTGATATGTTGTAGTTACCTTGTCACCTTGTCATTTTCTAGAGAAAGTTATCACTCGGTTGTTTGTAAGTTGTAGGGGCTCTACTTTTTTATGTGGAAATAATTTCCTTTGAAAAGACTCTTCAATTATTTGAGTACTCAATAGATGATTATGGTTTATTTATTTTTTGTTTATGATGAGAAGGCAGACCAGTTAACAGGCATAACAAAAGAGCTTGGTCAACATGGTGCTTGCGAAAATGACGGCAGCACTGATTTGCAGGATACTCTGGTAGAACAGTCGTCTGAAGATACATTGCAAGGTGGTAATGATCATTGCCCATCTCGTCAAGATTGTGATGATGATGAAACCAATCATATTGAAACATCTGCTGACCATCATGATAGTCAGGGTAGGGAGAACTCTGATTTGCAAGCCCAAGATCAAAAGGACACCAGCTGTGCAGATAGAAGCATTTCATTCCGTGCCAGCAACCTACAGGAGCAGAATGAAGATCTCGTGGATGCGAAATTCAGTAATGATGGTCCAGATGTTCAAGCTGAAGATTTCAAAGAAATAAGCTATACAGATACAACTATTATTGATCATAGCCCAGAGAACCGGCAGATCAAGACTACCTGTTATACAACCACTCCTATTGACAATCTTGAGAGCCAAAATACACAAGCTCAAAATCTTGAGGGCATTACTTACACAGGGCCATCAATTCATGCTCATGAGCAAAATCAAGGCCTGAAAGGCACCAGCTACAAAATTATGATAGACAAAGGCCATGTTGCAAATGATATTTCTTTAGTAAACAGTTATCCAGAGATGAATGATGTAACTATGGATCTGAAAGAGGTTGAGAATACTACAGTGGTACCATCAAAGAGTTCCACATTGCTTTCCAACACCTCAGGGGGACAAATTCCTGTGGAAGAACATCTAAATGATCAAGCAGCAAAAGGCATTAAAGATTTATGGGAGTTGCCTGAACCTGGTGATTCCTATTACCTTCCACTGGAGAATAGTAGCGTGTATAGACATCTCCCTGCTGGACAACAGGGTTCTGTAGTTTGCATGGAGAATGGTATTTTAAGTCAGCAGCAGTCACAAGTCACCATTGCGTCTGCCTTCCCAATGGATAATCCAGCGTCATTTATGCAACCTTGTTCAAACCGGCAAAGCAATGGTCAGGTCCAGACAGTAGCAAATGACATTAGAATGCTTCCTTACTCCTTTGAACATACAGATTGCATTGGGCAGTCAACTGATTTGCATTCTTTGGCCAATAACCGGTTCTCTCAGCCCACTCACTTTCCCAGTCCCTTGCAGGAGCAACAGTTGGTTGATCACAGCAACAGTGTCCTTTATGATCAACTTCACAAGAATTTGTATTCTGATGTGAGTTTTCAAACTAAAGGAAACAATTCTATCCTTGAACAGCATTCTTTTTCTTCTGGTTCTATGGATCATAGATATAACCGCTTCCCTCAGGAGCACCAACCACATGATAATTGGCCTGCAATGGAGTCAAATAACTGCTTGCCCCAGGCCTTGCCAGTTGGAAGCAGCAACACAGATGGGAGCCTCTTCAGTGCTTTGGTCCAGTACAGACAACCATCATCGTCGCTACACATGCAATCTGGTAGGTCCAGCCCTAGCCAGCTCCTTGAAATAAGGAACCAAGTTCCTATGTCTGGAAATTTTGTTCCTAGAACTCAAGGTACAAATCTTCAAGCTCCAAATATCTATGGTTACACCCAGAATCTGCTCAGTAGTTCAAGCAGTCATGTAGCATCTGTAGGTTCTCTGAATAACATGCAGTGGACAAACCTGATACAACAGAACCCTGGAATGCCCAACTTAATGAACAGGCAATTTCGAGGTCCCTGGACCAGATAAATCCTGAGACTTCAGAAATAGGTTGATTTAGGTACAATCGAGGTGCACAATGAGAGGTCTGGGTAGGGCTGGAACAGAATGATTCTGGGCACCAACTAACATAGTGTGGTTTTGAGCTGTTCTAACGTTGTGGCTTCAGAATATCTGTACATACATTTCCGCTATGCCTGTATGTATATATCTGGGCGTGCTTGGGAGTCTGAAAAGAGTCGGAAACTAAGGATTCCCATTTTTTGCAGCTGATCCGTTTATTTTGCCTCAATAATTTCAGTCCTAGATTCCATTTAGAGGCTGTCTCAATAATTTGTTTCAGGGCTTTGCCTCTCAGCAAAATAAGGTTTCTCAGGGGAATGGTAGTAGTTTTCGTTAGTTGTGAACTTGTGATTGATAGGTATCTTGTTGATTCCTAAGATGTAATGACATGAGGATTCGGTTTTTATTCACTTTATTTGAAATGAGTTCTCTAACTTAGCAATGGACATTCATTTTACTTTACTGGAATGTTTAACTGATTTTGGTTTGTGCGCTAGACAAGGCTAACCAGTATGATGTTCATATATGAAAAACGACGATGGCTGCATTTTTTTCCCTTGCATGCGCTATCTTCTCAATCGTCATAAGAAATTCAGTACCCCACATTTCAAATTCAAAGGCATCAAAACACGTGGAACCATTCGTTTGCAGGCTGATTCTGGTAAGTCGTCTGTCCCAGCCTCTGACTTCATGGTTCGTGTTTACATGCCTTTACTTCTGTAATTTATATGCTGATTTACACATTTGTTATAATCAATAAGTGTATCGCTCGCCGTACTTGCTTCCTCGTCGAAGACAACAAAAACAATGAGAAATTATGTTAGCTGAAAGGGATAGAAATGGTTAGGATTGATCCATTTATCCATTAAATCTATTCATAAAATTACTCTAATAAATTATTAATAAATTATTAAGGTCGTTTTAAAAATATAAATAAATTAAACCATAGAATTTAGATTTAAAGGGTTCAATTTAAAATGGTTTCTCATATATATATCTTTAAAATTTATATAAAGTTGTTTCTCTATATAATAAATTATTTTTATAAAATTTAACTAAATTTAATAAGTTTTCATAGTATGAACACGAGTTTAAAAATTTGGATCTAAGTTTTACATATATTGAAAGGATCTTTTGTAATGTATCGTAGACCTTACATGTATAAATGGTTTAAAATTTATACAAAGTTGTTTCTCCCTATAATAAATCATTCCTACAAAAATCAATTAAATCTGATAAGTTTTTATAATGTGAACGTAAGTTTAAAAATTTTAGATCTGAGTTTTATACGTATGTAATATAATTTTTTTATTTTGATATCTATGGATAACCTATTAATATAATGGATTTGTGATAGATTTATTCTATTAAACCATGAATTAATAAACTCACTAAAAATAATTTAGGTTTGCTCTGTATCTTAACCATTCACATCGTGAATGCTAGCCAACCATCTGTTGCTTAGAAAACAATGAGATAATTTTTCAACATAATCAAGTAAGGCTATAAAAAAATTACAGAATTGGCAAAGAACTACATGTATAAACTAGTGTATAAAAAGACTATTTATTTATCGTCAATTTATCACATAACTAGTCATTTTAGAATTTATATACGACAACCATATTTATTTATGGAGTATTTAGAAAAAAAGTTAAATTCTACTTACAATATTTTGTCTATCCACCACGTACTGTTTTGTGAGTGCATTCTAAACATGTCGAAATTGTTGACTACAATAGGAGAAACAATTAATTAATTATTCTAAGCATCTGCATATTTTTTGGATTAATTTTATTTATCCATCTAAACAAGATTATTTATTGGATTACATAAATTATTTTTCTCTGATTTATATCCTCGGATCCTAATATCAAAATGTTTTAGTTTTCTGATAAATACATTGCTTATTCTGTAGGTCTATGATACTGGGATAATTTCAGTGTCATAGTTTTGTGATGTAGCATAAATATGTAGTTTTGTAAAATTTGTTCGATTATAAACAAAACAAACAAGGTGTGCTAATGGTCTATAAACAGTTGTTGCATGGCAATATTACAGGTACTAAAGTTAGCTAAGATAAAATAATGGACACCTAGTATTTTCCCTTGGCCATCTCATGTTTTACGCCTTGGAGTTAACTATATTTTGACACATCCTTCTTATGATAATAACCCATCTGCCGACGTCATTAGAAAGAGGTAGTAGATGATTTTTTTTCTTTAACACGCATAAGTGTATCATTATATTAATTATACTAAGAAGAAAAAAAAGCTATACATGAACATCCTCACACCTTACAAGCACACATATGCCACAAACACAGAAAAACGACCACTAAACCTGACACTAACCCCAGGACTCCTGATCTGTCGAGATAGAAAGCCCTCGAGGCCGTGCCAAACACCAAAGACATCCTTCTCTTCATCTAGAAGGAGGGCACCTACCAAGCTTAGGGCAGCGACGTAAAAAGCACACTGGTTTTGAAGCTTTCAAATTGTTGCACCGAGCTAGGCCACTGGTTGCCTCGTTGGCCCAATTCCACCGTTTCTCAAAACACTGTTCATCAAACTAGGGTTCCTAAGCATCTGGCTCGAAACGGTACAGGTCAATGAACGGCATTGCGGCAGGTGCAGCAGGCCCATCGAGCAAGTCGATCGATCTACCGTGCATCCTCATTGTTGGACCATATGGAAGTTTCCTACATATACCAGATCCAATATGGTGGGGTAAATATGGAACGGATTTGGTGTACACGAAAAATCCACCATCGTAATGGTAGATTAAAAAAATTACAGGCTGAGTAAATCTTATTTCAATTTTTTAAAAAGAAAACACATTCAAATTCCATGCACCTACCGACGAGCTTGGTGGTCGTCGAGGTAAGCAAACAGTGGATTAATAGCTTGAACCTATTTTTATCTCTGTAAAACAGATATTATACTTTGCATATCCACACATATATACACAGACCAATATGATGTAAGGCTATTATCTTACGAACGTCCAAACCTATATAAAAACAATGAGCATATAGCCTTTTACAAAAAAATTCTTGGTATACATGCATATAGCCTTTACAAATTTTTCTTTTTATATACATGGAACACTAGTCAATAAATTAATCAACACAATCATTATCTCTTACATACCATGTTCATATTACCTTCTAACCTGTCATAGCTAATACCAACGACAATTGTGTGATACAACTTTCACAACCTAATTCACAACTTTCTCTTGCATGGCAAATTTAGTAACTGAATGCATAAACTAAAAAAAGGAAAATGTGAAGCGTAAAGGATGTAAAACAATGTGATGGATATTTCCAATGTTGGGGGGGGGGGGGTCGGCGGTATCTATTACTATTTAAAGTGTTTTCAAGGAATTTGCACTCCCCTTTTGGTAATCTTTCAATGAGAAATTAAGCAAGGCAATCACCACTAACTTATATCCCTGATTAGTAGTACAACATTCTCTAGCATCATTTTTATAGTTGGCTCAAGTTTTCTCAGATATACTCATTTTTCATTGGGTAAATATTATTTGTTCATGCAATGATCTTATTGGCTAATTTAACAGATTACTAACATTAGTAATTATTAAATGTGATTTCCACATACAATAATATCTTGATGTTCCTAACTACAGTGTATTATTTAGGTTTAGGGTCAAGAGTGACTAAAAATGTGATTGTAGGTCAAGAGTGGCTAAAAATATGCTTAAATTAGAATTGGGAATTTATCCCTATAAATTTCGAGTGAAAGATATTTGTGACAATATACTGTAAGCATACACATGAAAAAAAGGATAAGAAAATAACAAGAAGAATAATGTAGGCCCACTAAGAAAAAGCAACCAAACAAACCGCTAATACAAGTAATGTAGGCCCACAATTATAGTATAAAAAGACACATAGGACAACAATATCCTTACCCACAGGTCCAGAAGCCACCGTCGTCGCTGCCACTGTGGTCACTCTCATATGGATCTGATCCTTCTTCCTCAACAAGCATGGAGAAAATAGTAGGAGAGGGGAGAGGGAAGAGGTGAGATGATGGAAGCAATCAACAGGTAACACATGTAAAGAAGTGGCATCGAGGAGATATCAACGACATGAAGCGACCACAACGCTTAGGTGAACTTCAGCTCTCCTCCTCATCGATTTACTTTCTCCCTCTTCTCAGCGATCTCATACATCTCTCTATGCAAATCAATTTTCTTCTGAGGAGTGACTTAGATTGCAGGTGATCCGTGATTTGGACACCGATCTAGAGTAGAGATTGAGGCATCCAAGAGAGTAAGAAAGGTCATGGTCGTTTAGCCTAGACGGACCTAGGCCTGGCCCAAAAAGGTTCCCCTCTTCCTTTCTTGTCCATTTGAAGTGTTAACAACTATTTATTTTACAATACTACTTCTGGTATTTATATAATGTTTAGCTTGTGTTGTGCTTGGAAAAATGTAGGTGATGCTGCCATGGAACAAATCTAAATGTAAAGAGTACCATCCTGCAACCCTACAATGATCACATTACTTCCAATGATAATTTCTCCTTAAAAAATGAGATTGTAGTTTACTTAAAAAGTAATTAAAATTCCTATAGTTCCATGGAAAATATCAACCCTTTTTAACTCAATAGGTTAGTGTTATATTTCTTGGCTCATGAGCAATTGACTATGGTAGGGTTGAAATTTGCTAAAAACAGCTTATTGCTTCTTAGCATATTTGGGTATGGAGGGACTACCCCGTGATGCTATTTTTACAAAGATAAACTTATATATAATTATATGATCCAAGACGGAAAGATTACCATAAACACAGATAAACACAAATAATATTGGTCTTCAGGAAATGGTACACAAGTTACCCTCAATTAAGTGTAGGCTTTTACGAAAAGCATGATCCCATAACAGAAATCTCTCATTTACCAAAAAAAGTACACAAATCTCTGTATACCAAAATGTCTACAATTATTAAAAAAAAATGACTAGGTTCAATGTGAATGTTACTTAAACTAAATTACAGAGTTGAGCTCCCTTAAATAGAGCCATCTAAATATTGATCCTAATTGCCTGGAATGAAGATAACAATCGCTAAACAAATTGAATAGATAAGATAAAGAGTAAATTTCACCAAACCAAAGGCATCACAGTCCAAATTACACAAAACCACATGAATTTTGGCATATGACACAAAATCTTGGGTATTATGGGCTAAAAAGTTTCTCAAAACCACACCGTTATCCAATTTAACTTGTTATTATAGCAAAGTAAAAATACTAGCTATAACTGGTACATGGTGGGTGAAAAAATTATAAATTTGATATGTAATTGTAAAACTCATAGAAACGATGGATAAAAAAATAATGGGTCAAAAGTATAGTGTTATGAAACTATATGACTATAATAACCGATTCATTTGCCATGTGCTAAAAATTTTATGCAACATGAACCATAATACTTATGGTTTTGTAAAATTTACTCTAAGATAAGATAAATGATTAAGCCGTCGCTACGTCATTCTGGCTTGAAGTCTCCACGCTCCCTGCCACACCCACGCTCGCTGAGTCGTCCTACACCGAGTCACTGACGCACCTCATGCGTCGCATTTACGCCTCTGGTAAACAATCCCGACCATGACACTAGCACTTTAATCAAAGGTTTAAAAGGTAAAAAAGAAAGTGCAGGGCGTCATATTACTGAAAGAAACATTACTTCCTTAATTAAAAAAATCAAATGTTGATTCAAGCTTAATTACTCGATTCTTTGCTTCAGCTGAAGCCTGAAAAATAGCAATTTATTACCCAATTTATCAATAGCCAAGCATTATTGTGAAAATTACTGGTAAACGAAAAAAACGTTTCTCCCTAAAAAAATGTTTTCCTATGAATGAATAGGAGAGTACCTTTTTTTAAGGAACAGCAAATGGTCCTGACCCAAATGCAAAGTTTATACAAATCTCTAAAGGAGTTGGCGTACCTTTAGAATCGTAAAAAAAAATTAACTTCAGTTGATCAAAAGCCACCTATGTATTCATTGGAGAATGTGAAGCAAGTCATAGCCAACAACCCTCACGAAAAGTTGTTCATTCAAGCAGAATAAAACAGGTTAAAAAATCCCAGATGCAAAAATAGATGTTACTCAACTTATCAGGATGTGAAAGCGTTCAGAGAACCCTAGGGGAAATTATCCTACACACTGGGTATAGCTGGGCAGGAATGCATGGGCATGGTCAACAAATAGGATCAAACAAAATGAAATCAATTTTATCGAGGCACCACACATCATGATGGGCATGTAAAATATAGGAGAATAGTGCTGCATATATCAATTATGGAGAAGTTTGGTACAGCTGCCGATTCAAATCAGTAGTCGAATAGCATCAAGGACACAAACACATAGATAGAAATGATGTTGAGCTGGTTGATTTTAACTCACGGGGAGAAGATCCTCTCGAGCAGATCAACATCCATACTTGGTGCATTTGCTAACACTACTGAACAAACTGCCATGGATATGATCGATGATGTTGGTCCCAACAAGCTAATGCAAACATCTCTAGTTCGACCTGTCAAGAGACTTCGAGCTTTCTCGCGAAGGCCTTGCATTTTGCACTCTTCTCAACCATTCATATTTGGCTAAAGAGTTCTTTAATTTCTTCGAGTGCAATTGACAATGGACATTCATCCATTAGGACCATGATTACAATGTCGATGCACGAGTATTGCTCGGATTCTCCATACAAGGATGTGAAAGCTGATTCCATGCTTGAACAAACAAATTTGCGCGTGCCATTGCTAGATGAAGATCTGAAAGTATTTCTGACAATAGAACCTTTGGCCCAAAAATAGTTTCATATCTTGATCATTTGAACTCTTGATCTATGAATGATTTCCACTTGTTTAATAAGACACATACTTGGTGAAGTTTGGGTTGGGTTGATGCACTCCCATGTAAGCTTGGGATGGAGCATGCTGTTAGATCAAAATCTTGATCGGTACTTAGCTTACACAAACTAAACAGGATCATCTAGTCTAATTACATCTACTAACTTAAACTAATGCAGAATAGATTAATAGTTCGGTCCATACCGGCGGCCGTGGTGTCCATGGTCGTCGGTGATCCCGTGATGAAATTGATGGCTTGAGCGCTGTTAGGGATGTAGCGTAGTCGTTCCTTGAGAGATCGTTCGGGGTAGCGGCGTCCTTCGGGGTGCCACCTACAGTGTCCCAGACGTGGAACTCGAGCTTCTGAGCCTTCCAGTGTGCTAATTGATCGGAGGGTGGAATTAGGGTTTGGGGAAAACACGGGGATGCGTGATTTCGTGTTAGGGTTTAACTCGGGGTTAATCCTCTCTTATAAGGTCGCACTGTAGGCAAGGGGCCGAGCCCAATGGGCTTAGGTTTCGCCACCTGATCATGGCGAAATCGGACTCGGGATATGATTTCGAGTCCGGTAAGATATGAATTGATATCTTTCTTATTTGAGTTGGTTATTGTTGACCGAGATCAAAACTTGACTTAAACCAAAATATCCAACATTCTCCCCCTTGACCGAAGGTCAATACCTTAACTTAACCTAACAACTATTCGGTCACTGACTTAAACTAAACTAGACTTATGTCCCTCCTTAGTCAAACAGCAAGTACCAGACCAATGCATCATCAGCAGCGTAGCAGCATACTGGGACAACATTACCCATAGTCTCACTGAGAAACCTTGTCAGAACTCTTACTCTTATTTGGGGAAATCAATGGCCCTGAACCAGGACTTGATCCAGGCTACCCACCAGACCGATGCCTAGGACATGCTTCTGAAAAAGATGAGGTGGTAGACCTTTTGTGAGCGGATCCGCAATATTCTCCTTAGTACTTATATGCTTAATCTTAAGTGTATTTTCCTGGTTTCTTTCTTTCACGACACGATACTTAAGATCTATGTGCTTAGAAGCACCACTTAGTTTATCATTTCCTCAAAAGAAAACTGCAGATTGGTTATCACAGTACATTGTGATAGGTCTCGAGATACTATCCACAATTCTTAACGCCGGTTTAAAATTCTTAAGCCACACTGCCTGTCCTGTGGCATGGTAACATGACACAAATTCGGCTTGCATCGTGGACGCAGCCGTTACACTTTGCTTACTACTTCTCCACGATATCGCTCCCCCTGCTAATGTGAAAATATAACCGGAAGTAGACTTCCTGTCATCTTCATCACCAGCAAAGTTAGCGTCAGTGTAACATTCAATCTGAAGCTTATCTGACCTCTTATATGTGAGCATGTAATGCTTGGTGCCTTGGCAATATCTTAATGCCTTCTTGACACCTACCCAGTGAGCCCATCCTGGATTAGACTGAAATCTACTAAGTATTCCGGCTGTAAATGCCAAGTCCGGACGCGAGTAGACTTGAGCATACATCAAGCTACCAACAGCTGATGCATATGGGACGTCCTCCATCTTACTTCTTTCTAAATCGTTCTTAGGGCACTGACTTCCATTTAACTTATCGCCCTTATGTAACGAAACAGGTGATGTGTTGCACTTATCAAGCTTATATCTCTTAAGCATTTTCTCAATATAAGCTTTCTGAGATAATCCTAGAACTCCTCGGGCTCTATCTCGATCTATTTCAATGCCAAGTACATACGAGGCTTCACCGAGATCCTTCATGTCAAAATGAGATGAGAGGAAATTCTTAGTCTCATATAACATGTTCTTATCGTTGCAAGCTAACAGTATGTCATCCACATACAGTACTAGAATCATTAATTTTCCACCCTTTGTCTTAATGTAGATGCACTTATCTGCATCATTCTTCATAAATCCGAATCTCTTAATGACCTCATCGAATGTACGGTTCCACTGTCTGGATGCTTGCTTAAGTCTATAAATAGACTTCCTTAACCTGCATCCCATGTGTTCCTTACCCTTAATTGCAAAACCTTCCGGTTGAGCTATATAAATGGTCTCATCTAAATCACCATTCAGGAATGCAGTCTTAACATCCATCTGATGTAACTCCAAATCAAAGTGAGCTACAAGAGCCATAACTATTCTAAAAGAATCTTTGGTAGACACAGGAGAGAAGGTCTCATTGTAATCGATCCCTTCCTTCTATGTAAACCCCTTAGCTACAAGCCTTGCTTTGAACCTTTCGATCTTTTCTTTGGAATCACATTTAGTCTTGTAGACCCATTTGCAGCCTACTGTTTTGACTCCATCGGGAATTTATACTAAGTCCCAAACTTGATTTGAGCTCATAGACTTCAACTCATCTTCCATGGCTTCAATCCATTTAGTGGAATTCTCACTTCTCACTGCCTCTCTAAATGTGGCAGGATCACTAATCTTCCCAATATCATACATATCCTCACTTAAGTATGTTTCATATATATCAGGAAGAGCCCGTCTTCTTTCCCGAGTTGATCTCCTTGATGGTTGAGGATCGGGTTGAGGCTACTCTAATGGCTCAGTTTGTGCCTGAACCTCTGGGGCTGGCTCCTGATCTGGCGCCTGCACCTCTGGAGATGGCTCAATAGCTGCCACGGTGCTGCTAATATGTGGAATCATCGGTGGTACAAACTGGTATACCATCGCGGGCTCTGGAACTGCTGAATCTAGAAGTTCGACTCGCAGTTCTTCGAGACTTATATCCCTCTTTGGGAATTCTCCACTAATACCTGAGTCCTCTAAGAACACAACATGTCTGGTCTCTACAAACTTAGTGGAGCGACCAGGGCAGTAGAATCGGTACCCTTTAGACTTATCAGGATATCCAATAAAATTACAACTTACTGTCTTAGAGTCTAATTTCTTATAATGTGGATCAAATAACTTAGCCTCAGCGGGACAGCCCCACACCTTTAGATAATTCAATGTCGGTTTCCTCCCATTCCACAACTCAAAAGGTGTCTTGGGAACTGACTTAGATGGAACCCGATTAAGTATGTGGGCAGCTGTCTTTAATGCTTCCATCCACAGCTCCACAGGCAAATTGGAATAACTGAGCATGCTTCGTACCATGTCCATAAACGTATGATTGCGACGTTCAGCCACTCCATTTTGCTGTGGTTCTCCTGGCATGGAGTATTGCGCTCTAATGCCATTTTCTTCTAAGTACTTAGCGGATGGTCCCTTAATTTGACCATATTGACCAAGCTTCCCATAATATTCTCCACCCCTATCTGATCTTACAACCTTAATGGTAGTGTTGTGCTGTTTCTCAACTTCTTGCTTGTATATCTTAAATATTTCTAGCGCATCTGAACGCTTACTAATGGGGTAGATGTGTCCATAGTGGGAATAATCGTCAGTAAATGTTATAAACGAATCGTAACCATCTACTGATGTCACTAAGAGTGGGCCACAGATATCTGTGTGAATTAATTCTAAGACGCCCGTACTCCTAGTGGCTCCTTTCTTAATTGTCTTAGCATATTTTCCCTTAATGCAGTCAATGCAGTGGTCTGAATCGGAGAAATCTAATTTGTCGATTATATCGTCTTTAATGAGACGTTCCATTCTCCCCCTTGAAATGTGGCCTAAACGACAATGCCATAGCTTCGAAGATGTCTCATTAAAACGCTTACGCTTATGCAAAACACTATTGACATTCATCACAGAATCATGAGAGAGCATATAAAGCTTGCCTTGCCTAACGACAAGACCTATATTTATTGAATTGTAGTTAATCTCACATTGATTGTTGCCAAAACCACAATAATATCCTAAATCATCTAAAGCTGAAACTGATATAAGGTTTCTCTTTAAACTAGGAGCATAAAGAACATCATCTAACTTAAGTTGGAAGACACTTGGCAACTCTAACTCGAAGCTCCCAATGCCTTCGACTTCTACAGGATGTCCATTAGCCACTCTTAGGTTTCGCTCCCCCTTTCTTATAGTTCGGATCGAATGGAATGTCTGTAATGATTTAGAAATGTGCACAGTGGCACCTGAGTCAATCCACCAAGTATCAGGGGAAAATTCTGCTAAGAATAACTCATCAATAAATGAAACAACATCATAATTACCATTTTCCTTCAGCCATTCCTTAAACCCAGGGCAAGCCTTCTGAAGATGCTTGGGTGAATCGCAGAAGGAGCACAACATCTTGCCACCCTTAGTCTGGTGGCGCTTGAACTTATTGTTGTTGTTCCTGGGACCAAATTTCTTGTTCCCATTTCTCTTGTTCTTCTTAGGGCCTTGCTTACTGCTACCTAATTCATGCTGATTCTTAGGAGTGCCTGAAATGTTGAGGTTGCCAACCATGTTCACAACATCCTTCATCTTCTCAGTTTTGAGCCTTTCTTCTTCTTCAACACAGTAGCTGATCAACTCACTGATGGACCAAACGGTCTTATTGGTGTTGTAGTTGATCTTAAAGGCAGCATACTTTGGTGGCAATGATGTCATGATGAAATGCACAAGGAAACCTTCAGAGATCTCCATCTGCATCTCCTTAAGTCTGTTGGCCATGTCACACATGTTGAGAATGTGCTCCCTAATGCCATTGAGACCATTATACTGAGAACCCACCAACTTCATGATGAGTGTACTGGCATAGGTTTTGGATGATCTCTTAAAATTCTCCTCAATCTTGGCCAGGTACTCCTTGGCAATCAAATCCACCCTCTGAGCATTCTTAGTCGGGATGGCACCCTTGATGCCTGCACTGATAGTCTGCTTCATGACCATGAGAGCCATGCGGTCAGACCTGTCCCATTTCTGATTGGGAGCTGAACTCGCTCCTGCAGCGGGCTCAACAGGCTTATCCTCCCTGAGTGCGACGTCAAGGTCATTCCATGCGAGGCACGTGATGACCTTGCCCTTCTACTCATGAAAGTTCGCTCCATTGAGCGGCTCAATGTTGTTCAGGTAGGAGGCCATAGCATTGACATTAGTAACTGAAAATAAATTAAACTGAGTTAAAACTTAACATAATAAGCATATACAATGAAATGTAAATTAGAGCATGATAATAACCTTACGGTGGTCTGATTAAAATCACGCAATTAAATTTCAAATTGCATCACCGATGAGGAAAACAATCGAAATTCGTCTTAATACTCATGATTAAACAATGGTGGTCAGAATAATCACAATTTTTCTCTAAATAAACTTCTCGGTGGTTCCATTTATTTAGAGGCATCTCAAAGTATAGTGGTGGATTTAAAATAATACAACACCAACAATATAGAAAAAAATTGTACTAAAAACTTAAAATAAAATAAACTTACTGAAATACTAAAAATAAATTACTCTAATAACTTATCTTAAATTTTGAGCTAAAACTTAATGAAAATAATTAAACTTAATTTAAACCGAGCTTAAACTTAATAAAATAATTAAACTAAAACTAAACTGAACTTAAAAATTTAATGAAATTGCTTAACTGAACTTAAAACTTATTAAAGTAACTAAAAGATTTTTTTTTAAATTACTTAAAACGGGCGACGACTGACAACGGGGGGCCCATCGTGGGGCCGTACGGTTTCCCCGCGCCCGCCGCACAGCCGCCTCGCCAGCCAACCGGCGCGAGCCACGTGTGCACCGGGCGGGCGACCCGTTCGGCTCCCGTGCGCGCCCGCGCTCAGCTATTCGCGCCGCCCGGCCGTCCTTTCTCCGTGCGCCGCCGCCGCTCATGCGACCGCCGCGCCGCCCATGTCCACGCACCACGTGCCGCCATTGCAGCTGCCGCTTGTGCCGCGCGCTCGGCCGCCCGAGCCAGCCCGTCCGCGCATGCCACGCGTCGGCTGCTCAGCCGACTGCCGCACGAACTCATCGGCTCCCGCGCGTCGGATCGGTTGCTGCGCTGAACGGGCCACCAAATCGGCCCACTAATCGGTGGCCATGCTGAACTGAGCGGATCGACCGGATCGCAGCCGTCCGTGCCGATCGAACGGCTGGGGCTCGATCCGGCCATGCTTATAAATGGCGAAAAAATCGGGCAACCCTAACCCTAATCCCCACTTCTTCTTTCCTCAATTGGCTGACTCCCGTCTTCCCTTCTGCCCTTTTCCTTACTCAAACTAGGTGAGAGAGAGAAAGATCCGAGCCAAGCTCGGGCTTATGGCGATGCCGGTGATGTGGCGGCGAGCGGCGGGGCCGTCGGGGACGCCATCGCCGGTGTGCACGCTCCCTTCGTGGTGAGCGCGCTGCCGTCGATGGCCTCCACGTCGGCTCACATAGCCCTTGCTCAATTGTGGGGGTCCTGAGCGATGGATCTGAGCGGCACGCGCACGAGTGCCGGCCGATCTAATGGTCGGATTAACTCGCGCGCGGCCGTGCCGGCTGAAAGAAAAACGGCAGCAAACCCCAGGTTAGGGTTTCTTACTTCGGGGCTAGGGTTTGTTTTAGGGTTTCGGTGGATCATTGTGGTTTTGGCATGTTGTCCTTATTCGCATCTTTTTCTCTTATTCCTCTTACTAATCCGAAACCCTAAAACTTATAGATCTAAGACTTAAAACATAATAAAACTTAAGAACTTAAAGGGAAACATATAGATCTAGCATGCGAACTTACTGATTAGTTAGAGACTTAACTAAAACATGAACTAGATCGGATGAAAGCTTCGGGATTTCTTAGACCGAACTAAAAGGATGTAAAAGACTAGATCTAATGCTATGATATGAAATGTTAGATCAAAATCTTGATCGGTACTTAGCTTACACAAACTAAACAGGATCATCTAGTCTAATTACATCTACTAACTTCAACTAATGCGGAATAGATTAATAGTTCGGTCCATACCGGCCGTCGTGGTGTCCATGGTCGTCGGTGATCCCGTGATGAAATTGATGGTTTGAGCGCTGTTAGGGATGTAGCGCAGTCGTTCCTTGAGAGATCGTTCGGGGTAGCGGCGTCCTTCGGGGCGCCACCTACACTGTCCCGCACGTGGAACTCGAGCTTCCAAGCCTTCCAGTGCACTAACTGATCGGAGGGTGGAATTAGGGTTTGGGGAAAGCACGGGGATGCGTGATTTCGCGTTAGGGTTTAACTCGGGGTTAATCCTCTCTTATAAGGTCGCACTGTAGGCAAGGGGCCGAGCCCAACGGGCTTAGGTTTCGCCACCCGATCACGGTGAAATCGGACTCGGGATATGATTCCGAGTCCAGTAAGATATGAATTGATATCTTTCTTATTTGAGTTAGTTATTGTTGACCAAGATCAAAACTTGACTTAAACCAAAATATCCGACACATGCCGGGGAGCAGCGCCGGGGCGCGACCCAAGGAAACCGGAGGACGACGACATCATGGGCAGGAGACAGAGAGTTGAGAGGTGCTTGTGCTTGGGGTTCATTCCCGACGAGCGTTTGATCGGTCGCGGGTTGGCCAACGTCTTGAAGGGAGTCGGACAATGTCTTCAGCTTGTGTCAGAACTCGGTGGCGGAGAGAACGCCTTGCACCCGGTTGGAGAATTCAGCCTGCGGATGGATGGCCCTTGTCTTCTTGTTGTCGCGGAAGAGGTTCTCAATGGATTGCCACATAGAGGCGACAGTGTCACCGGGGGCCATGACGATGCCGAGTATCTCCTAGGAGATAGAGCCGTAGATCCAGGAGAGGACGGTACTAGTCCATCCGTATCCAGTCAGGACATCAGGCGGCGCTGAAGAGCTAGCCAGAGAGAGGTGGTGGGACAACTCAAACTTGCCGACGGCAACCTCGAACAGGGTGCGCCAGTGGGTGTAGTTGGAATTGGAGAGGTCAAGAACGATGGGAACGAGAGACTTGATGTTGGGACCAGAGTTGGGCACGAGCTGCCTTAAAACAGAAAAGACGTTCATCGTCGCAAGTGTGCATCCCTTTTATTTCGCTTTAACTAGTTTTTCCAAAGCGTGCGCATGTTGTTGTGATCTTTGGCCCAAGCTAACATTTGGTATTAGAGCCTCGAGGTGACGGCTCGTGACAAGTCGCCAGAGGGAATGCCATCGGGTGGTGGCAGCAACGGCGGTGATCATGGTGGTGGCCGGCAAAGTTGTCTCTATGCATTACCGAATGCTAAGCGACACAACCTACGACATGTGGGCCGTAAAGATGAAGATCATCCTACGCCATCTTGGTGTATAGGCGGCAATAATTGGCGAAGGATCGTTGACCGGAGAAGAGAGAAGGACATCGAAGCTCTCGCCGCCATCTCTCAAGCTGTGCCAGATGCCGTGATGATGGCCATCGCGGACAAGGACACGGCGAAGGAGGCTTGGGAGGCCAGAGAGAAGATGAACGTCGGCGAGGATCGAGTCAAAAAGGCGTGACTGCAAGTGTTGAAGAGGCAATTTGATCGCTTGTACATGTACATGGAGGATTCTGAAACTATCGCGGAATTCTCACCGAAGCTCACCACACTAGTGAAGGAGATGTGTTCTCTCGGTGCTAAGGTAAAGGATAGTGTTGTTGTGGAGAAATTGTTTAGTGTTGTTCCCGACAAGTGTCTTCACATGTTGGCACCATCGAGAAATAGGGTGATGTGTCGAAGATGTCTGTGGGGAGGCAATCGGGCAGGTGAGGGTGTTCGAGGAATCCTTGAAGGGTTGGCGTCGTGAATCGGAGGGATCTATCAAAGAGAACAAGAATGGAGATGGTTCGGGTAGCAGGAACAAAAATGGAGGTCGTGGCAACGGTCGTGGCGACGATGACGACGACAACGACGATAACGAGTCCAACAGTAGTGAGCGCAAAGTTGATAGGAAGAAGGTAAAGTGTTAAAATTGAGGCATACACTACTACAAAAAAGCTCATAGGTATCGGTTCAAAAGGTGCCGGTTCAATTAAATCCGGCACCTATTATATCTATAGGTGTCGGATGAATAATAGAACCGACACCTATACTATAGGTGCCGGTTCTACTATTCATCCGACACCTATTCGCGAAGAATATGTGGCGGTTCGTAATAAGAACCGCCACCTATTCTTCGTGAATAGGTGTCGGATGAATAATAGAACCGGCACCTATACTATAGGTGGCGGTTCGTAATAAGAACCGCCACCTATTCTCAGAAAAACACTATTCCCTCGATTAGTACCATATCGCTTGCCGAACAAGACCAACACCAGCTTAAATATGCATCTCTCATGCGAATGGCCAGTTGGACTCAGTCGCTCGTGCCTGTAACTGTAACTCACGGGCGCGAAAGAGGACCCGCCATCAAGGTACGTAGTTGCGTGAAAAAATTTGATGGGTCCGGTAAACATGGTGGGTCCGACTAAAGGAGTGGGCCCATAAGAAAAAATTGGGAGCACCTCGTTGAATGAGGTTCGGTCCGTATAAGTATCGAATAAATAGGTGCCGGTTCGTATAGAATAAATAGGTGTCGATCAATAGGTGTCGGTTGGGAAAACCGGCATCTAAGGAGGTTTTCCAACCGACACCTTTGGTCTATTTTAGTAGTGATAGCTGATCATTTTGCTTACGAGTGTCGCAAGACAAAAAAGGAAGAAGCATTGCTCGCGTCACGGACGACGAACCAACCCTGCTGTGAAGACTCGGTATTCAGAAAAAAAAGACAACAAGAATACGGGGGAGATTGTTAGAACTTTTCTTGCTGCATTGGGTTCTTTTACGTTGAATTAGCTAGTTGGCCTGAGTCACGTTATGTGCTGTACGTATGCAAGCAGGAGCATGCATGTAATAGCTGAAAATGTAATGTGCTCACATTAAATTTGTCCACGGTTAGTGGTGCTTGAATGCATCAATTAGGTAGTTAATTAGTTAGACTAGTACTACTAACACTTGCATGGACAAGCTAACAGCCACATACTAACTCATGCAACAGATGCATGCATGCACTGACCAGTACTAACTAATTAGCTAACTAGTTGATGCATGCAAGCACCACTAACGGTGGACAAATTCAATATTAACATATCACATTTTCAGCTACTACATGCATGCCTGCTTGCACATGTCCAACACATAAGGTGACTCATGCCAATTAGGTAATTCAACATAAAAGAATCCTATGCAACAAGAATAGTTATAACAGGCTCGACGGCTGCTTCATTGGCGGCGTGTCGTCCTGGGGGCCATCGATCGGAAGGAGCTGGAGTGGTAGGGTTGCAGAAGCGAGAGAAGTGGATCGTGAGATCAATCTGATACCATGAAAGGGTTTGTGAGCGGAAGCCACACATTGTGGTGGCGTATCTCATTGATATATATAGCAGGAGATTACAACCTCGTAACAACCAGAACAAAAGACTCGGTACAGTGCGTTAGGCTAAGTACAGGTAGTTGGGTTGAACGGGCTGCTATCTATCATGCAAACAAACTATGCCAGCGATACACCGGGGTGATGGCTATCCATGCTAACTAACTATGCCAGCTATACACGAGACGCTAACAGTTGTGACTATGAGTCTGTCTGGAGTTGCACAAAGAAACAATAAGTTAGACTCAAAATGCTTTTATTCCTGGTAGGAACATTTTAGAGCATCATCAACAGCTCATTCAAATGATGTTATATATATTAAATTTGAGTGTTTTATGAAAAATATGCTTCAACAAATCACCCAAATCACCTAAATTAGACTTCTGGTCACCCAAATAGAGGGGACTCTCCAATCACCCAAATGGAGGAGACTCTCACATAAATTTCAAAATTTATGTTTGGGTGAGAGATTTGGATGATCTGCTGTAGATAGAAGAGGTATGTGTGTCCTATTTAGATGGGTGATCTCCTATCCATCCAATTTGGGGATAAGATTTGAGGTGGATTGTTGGTGATGCTCTTAGAGGGCTGTGTTTTTCTCCATTGATGTCTTACATGAAATCGAGAGTAAAAGGGGTTTTGGTCTGATTTTCAAAATTGATTTGAGGAGGCTTATAACAAAGTTGGAGTTATCTTTTTTTTGTATGAGGTGATGGCGTGATGCAGAAAAAGAATGTTCACCTAGTTTTCATATAATGGATTAGAAAAATTTCAAAGGGAGGTAAAGTGAGTGTGGAAGGTTTTTCAAAACTTTTGGAAGTTTAAGATAGGGGCCCTGTTTGGTTCTAGGGCTAAAAACCTTTTAGCCTGAATTAGCCCCTTGGAACCAAATAGAGGAGCTAATTTTTGGGCTAAAGTGAATTAGCCCCCCAAAAAATTAGCCCCTCCAAGAGATGTTTATTTGGGCTAGTTTTACTTGGGCCCCACAAAAAACACTTTCCCCTGCCCCCTTTCCCCAATCCGTGGCACCCCACCACCACGGCCGCCAACCATCCCCTCTTCCCCTCCTTTCCCTCGCCGCCGCCGCCCATCCCCTCTTCCCCCTCGCGTATCGGTATCGTCGTGCAGCTCGCCATGGCACGTCTCATGGTCTGCCACGCCATGCCACTTGACCTCACGGGCCTCTTCTCGCTGTGCCGCCTCTCACTCGGCTCCATGGACGACCTTGACACCTCCTGCGAGTTCGACGCCGTCACGCCACACAGCATCGTCGCCGCGCAGGAGACCGCACGCGGCAGCCCCCTGGTCAACCCCTTTGAGGACTAGGTGTTTGATCACGTGCGCCTGGAGGCCGTCGACGACCTCCGTGCCATCGCCGACTGGATGGCATGTGCTGGGTAGTCACGCGAGCTCGTCGATGCGTACTGCAGCATCCGCAGATTCTTGACATGTATGAGGCACTTGCAGAGGTTATCCCTGAGATGAAGGATTTGTGCTTGGGCAGTTCAGGGGATGGTGTGATCAGTGATGTTCAGGCGAATCTTGATAGGCTTGGTGTGATCAGTGAGAAAAAAGTACTCTTTTTTATGCAAATTAGCCCATGATCCAAACTACTCAAGGGCTAATTTTTTTAGAGGGCTAATTTGAGGGCTAAACTTTAGCCCTCAAATTAGCCCAAAGGCTAAAGAACCAAACAAGGCCAGGGTAACCCATTATCACCTATGTTGTTCAACTTGGTGGGAGATGCTTTGGCTGTCATCTCAGATAAAACTTATAAGAATGGAGTTTTGAGGTGTAGTACCTCATTTGGTTGAGGGAGGTTTTAACACACCTGTAATATGTACATGATACCATCCTTTTCGCGTAAGCTGTTCGGTGCCAGAGCCGCCACCATCCCCTGTCGTCGGCTTAGTGCCTTCAGCAAACCAGCAGGTGTGTAGGCAAGATCACTGAAAACTCAAGATGGAGATGGGGAGATGCTAAGGAAGAAGAAAAACAAACTTAGGGATTGGTTAGTTGAAAAAAATATCAAACATGGCATGTAAGTTACTACATTTGTTTAAAGTTGTAATATTTATATGAAGCAGCCAAATATATGCATCCACCTTATGACATAACTCTACTTTTTTTAAAAAAAAGATCCAGTCAGTTTAACATGGTCGCTTAGGAGGGGCAACTAGGAATCTGTGATTTGCGGATCTCCTCCTCATCTTCGCCAGAGGGGTGACGGACTCCGGCGGTCCTAGAGGAAGGCGACAGTAGGGATCCAATTTCCTCACGGTGGTGGAAACTACATCGTGTCCCTATTATGTGAACCCACTAGGGTTTAGTCCAGATCTTTCGATGAGAGGTGGAGGATAACTCAATTGGGGAACGGAGGCGACGTTCACGGCCCGACTACAACCGTCCAAGGACGATGCGCCTTAGCCACCGATACACCGTCTCCGATGGTCGACGCGAACTTGCGGTGTGCGACAACCCAGCCACTAGGGCACTCGTCCTGCAAACAATCGAAGAACAAGTAAAACAAGCACTGAAATTGCTAGAGATTGAGATGAAAGATTCACTCTGAATTCACAATATGGCGGGGTTTCAAAGACAAACAGACGGGCGGTCTAGCCGACACACGCGCTGTGTGTAAGTAGCAAGACACTAACTCTAATCAACAAAACCCACCGTTCTTGGCGGCGGCTGAAGGTTCAAGAAGAGGGGGAGACGACCACAGGGGTGCTGGGGTCGTGCTCAACCCTAGGACGCGCCCCTAATGGGCCCAACTTGATACATGACCCATTGGGCCAAAAGAGGTGACGCAACACCATGGACAAAAAAATACTCGGTAAAAAAATAACAATTGCGGCAGCTCCAGGACAGATATTGACATGGGGCCGGATCCATTTGAAAGTAGACTTGATAACCTTTCCGTCAAGTACTTGCATGCCCAAATCGGAGTTCGCATGAAGTCGTGGCGGATGTCAGAACTTGGCACTGTTCTGCAGTCCGAATCCACCCTGCGCTAATCCTCTCCCCGTTGGATCCTCTCCATCGTTCCTGAGTAAAACAAGAGAGCACACGTCTCCAGGGTATAAAGAAGAGGAACGTAAACTCAAGAATGGACTCACCTGATGGTTGAGTTGACGTGCACGAGCGCGGGTTATTGGACCATGAGGTTGTACGTGTGGAGGCATGGATGTATCGAGTGTTGATGTCCTCATCATCCTCCCCTTCTTGCATTGGAGTCGTCCTCGACTCAAGCTCATCTTCTTCTCCCAAATATGACTTTAAATCTGCAACGTTAAAAGTGGGACTAACCCCAAAATCTGCAGGGAGATCAAGCTTGTATGTATTTTGATTAATTTTTTCAAGCACTTTAAAAGGTCCATTAGCCCTAGGCATCAACTTGGACTTTCGCAAATCAGGAAACCGTTCCTTTTGCAAATTCAACCAAACCAAATCACCAGGTTCAAAATTCAATTGTCGTCTACCTTTGTCACCAGCAAGCTTGTAGTTAGCATTCATGCGCTCTATGTTTTCTTTAGTTGTTTCATGCAGTTTTAACATCAACTCAGCACGTTGTTTAGCATCAAAATTCAATTTTTCAGAAGATGGCAAAGACATTAAATCAATAGGAGCACGAGGCAAAAATCCATAAATAATCTCAAAAGGACACATCTTTCTAGTGGAATGCAACGAACGATTGTATGCAAATTCAATATGAGGCAAACATTCTTCCAACATCTTAATATTTATCTTTAAAACAGCCCTTAACATAGTAGACAAAGTCCTATTCACAACTTCAGTTTGCCCATCAGTTTGGGGATAACAAGTAGTAGAAAACAAAAGCTTAGTCCCCAATTTAGCCCACAAAGTTCTCTAAAAATGGCTGAGAAATTTAGTGTCACGGTCCGAAACAATGGTGTTTGGCACACCACGCAAGCGAACAACCTCCCGAAAGAACCAGTCAGCAATATGAGTAGCATCATTAGTTTTATGACATGGTATGAAATGTGCCATTTTAGAAAACCTATCCACAACCACAAAAATGCTATCTTGCCCCCTCTTGGTCCTAGGCAAGCCCAACACAAAATCCATTGAAATATCTTCCCAAGGAACACTAGGAACAGGTAGACGCATATACAAACCATGTGGATTTAAGCGTGACTTAGCCATTTGACATGTCGTGCAGCGAGCCACAAATCTCTCCACGTCTCTTCTCATCCTCGGCCAAAAGAAATGGCTAGCAAGGATGTCCTCCGTCTTCTTGGCACCAAAATGCCCCATCAACCCACCGCCATGTGCTTCCTGCAACAACAACAAACGAACGGAGCTAGCTGGAATGCATAGCTTGTTAGCTCTAAAAATAAACCTATCATTGAAGACGAATCTGTACCATGTCCTTCCACCTTACAGTGCAACAACACATCTTTAAAATCATCATCATTCACATATTGGGCTTTGATTGTTTCTAGGCCAAAGATTTTATAGTCAAGTTGTGTCAACAAAGTATATCTCCTAGACAAAGCATCAGCAATGATATTCTCCTTCCCTTTCTTGTGTTTGATGACATAAGGAAAAGATTCAATAAATTCAACCCATTTAGCATACCTACGATTCAATTTTCCTTGACTACGAATATATTTTAAAGATTCATGATCAGAATGTATAACAAATTCCTTGGGCCATAAATAATGTTGCCATGTTTCTAGAGTTCTCACAAGAGCATACAATTCTTTATCATAAGTAGAATAATTTAGAATAGGCCTGCTCAATTTTTCACTAAAATATGTAACGGGTTTTCTCTCTTGTAGTAATACACCACCCAATCCAATCCCACTAGCATCACATTTGAGTTCAAAAGTCTTATTAAAATCTGGAAGTTGAAGGAGAGGTGCATGTGCCAACTTATCTTCTAACATGTTGAAGGCGTTTACTTGTGCGGTGCCCCACGTGAAAGGCGCTCCCTTCTTTGTAAGCTCATTCAGCAATGCAGCAATGGTGCTGAAATCCCGCACGAAGCAGCGATAAAATCCTGCAAGTCCTACAAAGCTGCAAACTTGTGTGACCGTTTTACGGCCAACTCTGGATTGCCTTGATCTTGGCTTGATCAACCTCAATTGCCTGCGGAGTAACAAGATAGCCAAGAAACGAGACACGATCGGTGCAAAAACTGCACTTCGCAAGGTTACCAAACAAACGTGCATCGCACAAAGCATTAAAAATAGCACGTAAATGATCAAGGTGTTCCTCTAAAGATTTGCTATAAATCAAAATCTATAACTATCTATAAAGCAAGTAGTGTTTCCATCCAAATTTTGTTTTGCCTAGCTATTTTGTAGAAAACCCCTTGAGTTTTTTCGAAATTAACCCGCAATCCGCCTGGCTATTTTTTTAAAAAAACCCAGTTATACATACGATATAGCTTATCTTAACTACTTAAAAAATCTATAACTTTTTATCATCAAATCATTTTTCGTCCAAATCTATAAAATTTCCGATCCGTATAACCTTTCGCTCCATTGTTGCCTCACTTTCCTCACCTTCAGTAGGCGAGCCCGACTCACGCGCCTCCTGCGTCGCCGTGCATTGCCCTCAGCGACGGCCGAGCACACGCTGCACGCGTGAGCTAGCGCGTCGTCTTCGATATACAAGCAACTTATCCTATTCATCAATATACTTTTCTAACTAATAATATCCGAGTCATCAAATATTTTAAACTTTTACCAAATTTCTAATCGGTTTAAAGTATCAGTAAGTCAATATCATATTTTTGACTTATTTGGTGAAATTAAATTAACTTAGACTAAATGTCTATCTGATACTATTTCTTAATCAAGGTCCAGTGGTACATAAAGTTGAAGATACTCTTGCTTTCAAAGTTATATATATGTATATATATAACTATCTATAAAATAAGTAGTGTTTCTATCCAAAATTTTCGTCCGTCTGGTTATTTTGTAGAAAACCCCTTGAGTGTTTATAAAATTAACCCGCAATCCCAATGCTGAAAAGAAAGGGAGGACTTGGATGAAAAAAAGACCTCCTACGTCCCTCTCTTCTGTCCCCATCCACGCCGCGCCCCGCGCCGCGCCTGCACCTCTCCCCCCGTTGTCGCTCGGAGCTCCTGCGCCGCCGCCTAGACCTTCGCCCTCCGCCTGCTTTCCTCCCTGTGTCGTCGTTCCGTTGCAACGCACGGGCATTTGCTATATATATAATCTATAATCTATAACTTATCTATAAAGCAAATAGTGTTTCTATCCAAAATTTTCGTCCGCCTGACTATTTTGCAGAAAACCCCTTGAGTGTTTATAAAATTAACCTGCAGTCTCAATGCTGAAAAGAAAGGGAGAGCTTGAATGAAAAAAGATCTCATGCGCCCCTCTCGCCCGTCCCCATCCGCGCTGCGCCGCGCCCCGCGCCTGCGTCTCTCTCTCCCGTCGCTGCTCGGAGCTCCCCCGCTGCGCCTGTGCCCCTCCCTCCCGTCCTCATCCACGTCGCGCTCCGACTTCACCCGTTGCAACGCACGGGCACAATTGCTAGTATCATCAAAGTATACCACCGCAAATTTGCCAATGAAAGCACGCAAAATCTCATTCATCAACCTCATGAAAGTGCTAGGTGCATTAGTTAAACCAAAAGGCATCACTAACCACTCATATAATCCAAACTTAGTTTTGAAAGCTGTTTTCCACTCATCTCCCAACTTCGTACGAATCTGGTGGTATCCACTATGCAAATCAACTTTAGAGAAAATAGTAGAGCCACTCAATTCATCAAGCATATCGTCTAACCTAGGAATTGGATGATGATATCTAATGGTAATGTTATTAATAGCTCTACAATCAACACACATACGCCAAGATCCATCTTTCTTAGACACCAAAATCACCGGCACATCACATGGACTAAGAGACTCTCGTACGTACCCTTTATCAAGCAATTCCTGAACCTGACGCTGAATATCCTTGGTTTCATCAGGGTTGGTTCTGTATGGCGCGCGGTTGGGTAGTGAAGCCCCTGGAATCAGATTGATTTGATGCTCAATTTCACACACCGGTGGCAACCCCGGTGGTACTTCCTGGGGAAAAACATCCTCATACTCATGCAAAAGACTAGTGACCGTAGGAGGAAAATAAACAGGTATATCCTCAAAAGAAAACAAAGCATCCTTGCAGACAAAAGCATAGCAAACAGTTTCAGTTATATCTAGATTGGCAACATCAGATTTAATAGCAAGCAAGCAAAAACCTTTCAATTGAATCACATTTTTATTGTCAGATTTAGATTCTTTTTTATGTTGCACAAGTTCTTTGGCTACAATCTAATTTTCACTTATAGCATGGATCCGATTTTTATCTTTCTTAGCTCTAGCAACATCATCCTCAAAAATAGTTGCAGGGGTCATAGGATGCAACACAATTTTCTTATCATGGTACAGAAAAAATGCTGATTTGATATACCATGATGCATAGAATCCATATCAAATTGTCATGACCTACCTAATAGGATATGACAAGCTTGCATAGGTACAACACGCACTCAACAACATCACGATATGTTCCAATTACAAAATTAATGTGCACCAGTTTGGTTACCTTTGCTTTACCACTGTTGTTTAGCCATTGAATGTGATATGGGTGGGGATGCAGTTTGGTGCTGAGTGCAAGCTTCTCCACCATCTCGCTGTTAGCCAAGTTGTTGCAGCTTCCTCCATCGATGATCAAGCGGCAGGAACGCTCTTTGATGACGCACTAGTTTTGTGTCGCTGGTTTTGCTTGGCCTTCTCCCTTTGTGTGCTGAGTACACGCTGCACAATGAGACTCTCATAGCGTTCTGCATCATCAGCACCAATATGTTCTTCTGGTCCCTCATCTTTATCTGCATGGTCAGCTGCAAGCAAAGCAAGTGTATCTTCATCAAAATCACTAGACAGATGAATACTCACCATCATCTTTGACTACCAAAACATGCTTGCTAGGACAGTCACGCTGGACATGCCCATAGCCCTTGCAACGGTGACATTGAACATCTCTTGTTCTACCAGTGGATGCAACAGAAGAAGCACTCTTGGCTGGCTACTGGGCTGTCTTAGTCTGTGCACTAACAGTCGGAACACGTGGCTTGTCGCTGGATGGAGAAGGTGCCGACCGCCGGGGTGTGGAAGATGGTGAAGGAGTAGTAATCGTGCGTGGCAGCCATGATGTTGATTTTCCTGCAGAAAAATTAGTCTTGGCACTAGCACATCGTCCCTTCACTTCCCTTTCAACTTTGCAAGCAAGATGAAACAATCAAGTCATATTAGTGTAATCTTTGTAGTCCACAATGTCATAAATCTCACGGTTTAGACCACCCAAAAATCTAGCCATAGCAGCATCCTCAGACTCTTCTAAATTATAGCGAAGCATGCCCATTTGTAATTCCTGATAATATTCCTCTGCACTTTTAGCACCCTGTCTCAATTGTTGCAACTTATTTAACAAATCACGTGCATAGTAAGAAGGAACAAACCTAGCCCGCATGACCCGTTTCAAAGCATCCCAAGTATGTGGCATGTTGTTAGGATTTTTCTTGCCATGTTCTATCCACCACACAGAGGCAAAATTAGTGAACTCACTAGTAGCAGCTCTAACTCTAGTGTTCTCAGGGAATTCATGGCATGCAAAATTTTGATCAACAAGTGTTCTCAGGGAATTCATGGCGTGCAAATTTTTGATCAACAACAATCTCCCATGTAATGTATGCATCAGGGTCATATTTTCCATCAAAAGGGGTATCTTAAATTTGATTTTAGAAAAAGCATCATCATTATTGCGTACCTCTCGTCGGTGGTGTCCTCCCATGCCTCTACGGTTGTTACGTAGCCAACGGCGATCACGAGCGTTGCGGTCCTCCTATTCAATGTCAGCGGTATAGTCATCATTGTAGTTGTCCTCACCGTAATCAACGTCGTCTTCATTATGCCGGTCATGGCCCCTAGCATTGAGGTCATCAAAATGCCTCACAAGTGTTGCAAGACTGGTGTTAATACGCGCAACCGATGCCTCGAACCCTGCAAGCCTGGTTGTGGCATCGATTTGTGTGGCCTCCAGTTGCCCAATCTTGTCATTCGTCACCTGCAAATCTGCATCAAGTCCTTCCGTGTGTCGCTTCACTTGCCTTGCAAAATGGTGTATGATGCGCTTGGTGCGTGGAGAATGGAATGCATCCTCTTCTTCCTCCGAACCTGCCATGGTTAATATAACAAAACAACAACAAAAACAATTGACGAGAATTAATCCCTACAACTATTGGGGTGTGGCTACTGAAAGGTGCTCACTCTCAGCTTATCTCACAAGCTCTTACCAGTTCTTACCATGCTCACAGGAGGGGCGACGACAATCGACAAGTCTGCAACTGTGGAACGAGGTGTATCGGTGCCATAGCAACAAGGCCTGTCAAGCTGTAGTCGTATGTGTGGAGCTGTAGGAGGGCTGAAAGTAATGCACAAGAAATTACTAGAAACCACGTTAGTCAAAGCAAGTTGAGTAATCGTTCAAGGTCAGTACCGTGCTGGTCCTAGGCTAGGCGAAGTAGAGACGCAAGCCTAACCAAAAAGGACGCCACAAGACAGAAACCCAAACATACACGATAACAAGAAGGTGGAGACAATGGGGACTAGGTGGAGGGAAGGTTCTCACAGTCGGTCCCTTTCTTTCTTGCTCTTTTTCCCTTCCTTTTTTGCTTTTTCTCTCTAGTGCTAAGGAGAGAGATGCAACTTTTTTATTTTTATTATTTTTGATTTTTTTTTCACAACCAGGGGCACACTAGAACCAACCACAAAAATTCTTAGCTCAAATGGACAAAATATGAGGCATGTGAAAATTTTTCAAAGTTCTACCCGAAGGGGTTTCGAAGCTTCTCGCCATGGAAACAAAATTTTGCAAGCGGAATTTGGCGATTTTAAATTTGCCGAACCCGGATGTAAAATTTTCTGTAGATGCCGTGGATATATTATATGCCTAATTTCGAGTCCGTATGAAAAAGATATGACTGTTTTAAGGAAGACCACTCGAATCAGGGCTCTATTTCCTTTCTAGTGGCAGCAGGATCAAAGGCAAGACAAAACATAGAAGGAAGCAGATCAAACTATGGATGGAAAGTGATTTGGTGGGTGGCAGCGATGGTGGTGATGACGACTAAAACAAAGGTGGTGGCGGTGGTGGTGAAGGTGGCGATGTGCGGTGGCAAGAACTCAAAACTCTAATCGCCCAAACACTAAGACCAACACATTGACACAACCATGCAATCAAAGACTCAATAAGCCATAACTAAGTAGTCCTAGTAAAAAAAGGCTCAAAGGGTTTTTAGGATTGCAGAGAACTAAACCACTATTTTTGTTGTTGGCTTTTTCTGGACTATAGGAAAAAAATTAAACAACGAAGGGCAGAAAATCTCTCACCGATCAACCGCGCTCTGATACCAACTGATGTGAACCCGCTAGGGTTTAGTCCCGATCTTTCGATGAGAGGTGGAGGATAACTCGATTGGGGAACGGAGGCGACGTTCATGGCCCGACTACAACCGTCCAAGGACGATGCGCCTTAGCAACTGATACACCGTCTCTAATGGTCGACGCGAACTTGCGGTGCGCGACAATCTAGCCACTAGAGCACTCGTCCTACAAGCAATCGAAGAACAAGCAAGAACAAGTAAAACAAGCACTGAAATTGCTAGATATTGAGATGAAAGATTCACTCTAAATTCATAATATAGCGGGGTTTCGGAGACAAACAGACGGGCAGTCTAGCCGACACGCGTACTGTGTCCAAGTAGCAAGACGCTAACTCTAATCAACAACCCACCGTTCTTGGCGGCGGCTGAAGGTTTAAGAAGAGGGGGAGACGACCACAGGGGTGCTGGGGTCGTGCTCAACCCTAGGACGCACCCCTAATGGGCCCAACTTGATACACGGCCCATTGGGCCAAAAGAAGTGACGCAGCACCGTGGATAGAAAACACTCGGTAAAAAATGACAATTGCGGCTGCTCCAGGACAGATATTTTTATGAGGCCGGATCCATTTGAAAGTAGACTTGATAACCTTTCCATCAAGTACTTGCACGCCCAAATCGGAGTTCGCATGAAGTCGTGGCGGCTGTCAGAACTTGGCATTGTTCTGCAGTCCGAATCCACCCTGCGCTAATCCTCTCCCCGTTGGATCCTCTCCATCGTTCCTGAGTAAAACAAGAGTGCATGCGCCTCCACGGTATAAATAAGAGGAACATAAACTCAAGAATAAACTCACCTGATGGTTGAGTTGACATACACGAGCGCAGGTTATTGGATCATGAAGTTGTACGTGTGGAGACGTGAATGTATCGATAGTGTTGATATCCTCATCACCCTATCTCACCACATCGCCTCTTCCTTAGTGACAAGAGATGGTGGTGGGTGGCACGGTGAGGCAAGAGGCAATAGGTCGGCAGCGGCCCACCCAACGCCATTCTAGCCTCCTCATACTGACCAAGTCGGCCACTGCTGTTGCCATCGTGGGAGAGCTGGCTGTCACTCGAGCAACAACACTGGTGATACATCTGGAGGCCACAGTGTCCCTTCACTCTTCCGTGTCTCGAATGGACTTTCTTGATGAAAACCTTTTTCTGAATATCTGGAATAGTGACGACGACATTTTTAGATGTTGCGACTTTTTTGAAGGTGTTCATTGGTGGTTCTCTATTGGTGTGGCATCCTTGTGGTGGTGTTTCCAACGGACCAGGTTCTCTAATAATAGCGGTGGCAAGATCTAGACGAATGACTTATTTACAGCTCAGTTTTTCTTTGACGTTATCTTCTGTTTTGGTAAGACATGAGTCATCGGCGGAGATGGAGCGAAGTTTGCTCAACACAAGTATTGTCCGCTGATTTCAAAGATTCTATTTTCCTTGTTTGAGAAAGATAATAACTACATACAACTCTTATGAGCTATTGCCAGAAATGACGATTATGTATACTCACATGAAATCAATGTCGTTAAGGTGATATTACAAGGAAATTTTTTATTTTTAATCAACCTGCAATTTCACATCTCACAGTCATTGTTCTTCTCAGTCTTTGTAAAACAATGATTTGTACCAAGTGACTTCTTGTTTATATTTACAATGAACTGTTGGCTTGTTGAATTGATCAAAACTTGTAAATATTCGTAATGTACCCATGAAAGAATTAGGTAGGGCATTAAAAAAATCCTTTTACTTCATCCATATCAAGTTTTAGATCTAAAAAAAACAGTTCCTCTCAGATAGCTGCAAGTACAAGGTGAGCTCATTTTCTTTTGATTTGAAATGTTGATTCAACAACTGAATACACATCAACACATGCCATGTTCCCCTATATGCACGCGTCTGGTGTTTTCTGTCTATACCGCTCACTGGCTAAATACTGCAGGACCATTGTTTCCAGAGGACTGGGGATGGGCAATATGCTATACAGATCATCAGAATTCAGAACTGCAATTGTTGGACTTGATGAATACCTGGCGAATCTTGTGCGTTTTCAGATTTCGGAGTGAAGGAGGGAATTTCATAAGAGTCAATTTATAATTTGGACATGATTAATGTAGAATATCTGAAATGCATAGAGTCCTTCTGATCACAAATGTACATATATGGAATGTATGGAGTCCTTCTGATCACAAATGTACACATGGAATGTATCGAGTCCTGATCACAAATGAGTTTCAACTGTCATTTCTAGCAATAGAAATGGGAGAAGGTCATGAAGGTCATCTTATTTTTCTTTAAAACGGTCTATGAAACTATGAAGTCTAGTCAGGCATTGTCTCATCCAAATTTTTTGTTACAGCCATAACTGATAAAATAAAATAAAAACAGAAGACTTGCATGATGGATCTATGTTCAGACAATTACAACCGGTCTCATAGAGTCCTTGCAAGTGTCCATCTATGAACCGTGAAGTTCGACATGGTCTTATCGAATTTCTGTTACAATGGTACTAACCGATAAATAAAAAATATTCAGAAGAATTTTGCATGACGGCAGCACGCTCAAACAATTACAGATTCAGGAAGCAATATACTGTGGCAACAAACTGAAATCATCAAAGAGGCTTGTATGAATACAATAATAGAAGCAGTAATTTTTATAACAGGGAAAGGCTACGATGAAGGAATCCCAAGCTCATAACAGCTGATCCCGTCCTGGATTTCGCAATTGTTTTTTTGCACCTCGGAGGGATTTACATCTGGTTGGCTACTTTGTAAAAGAACTTCTCGTGTATCATGCGTATGTACTAAGGTCTTGTTTGTTTCAGCTTTTTAAAAGTCAGAAGCTGGCTTTTAACTTTTGGCTTTTGAAAAGTTAAAACTCTGTTTGGGAGTTTGAGTTGGCTTATTTGGCTGCGACGGGGAGATGGGCACTGGCAGGGATGGCGACGGGCGACGGAGCGGCGGGCTGACGGGCGCCGGTGGGGATGGCGGCACGGGGAGGGGCGACGGGCGACGGGTGCCGGCAGGGATGGTGATGGGCGACGGAGCGGCGGCGGCACGACGCGGCAGCCGATGGGGCGGCGGCGGGGGCGACGCGAGGGGAGAGGGGACGGGCGCTAGCAGGAATGGCGACGGGCAACGGGCGACGGCGTCGGCAGGGATGGCGACGGGCGACGGAGCGGCGGTGACGGCGCGGTGGACCGATGGCGCCGGTGGGGATGGCGGCGCGGGGATGGGCGTCGGCGGGGATGGCGATGGGCGACGGGGCGACAATGACGGCGCGACGGGGTGTCGGAGACGACCCGCACCTCTCATTATGTTCACAAGATGAAGTGAATCAACTCAAATCATCTAACAAACATAATGAAATGTCCGACGTCCCGAGAGAAGGATATTGGAGACATTGCTGGGCCTTTAGCCTGCCAGTCAACTTCAGTCTGAGATGTGCCCGTCAAACCACTCAAAGGCGGCGACCAGATGTGTTACACATTCAGGAGACTTGACAGAAATGACTAAAGATCTACAACATCTCAAATAACCTTAACTTTTACTCATGTGAATCTAGCTCCCAGGATGTACGCTAGATTCACACTTTCATCTCAAGCATGGTCATACAAAGCTAATACATCTAAGATGAAAGGTAATTAAAGATTTACATCAACTTATTGATTACATAAGCCATCCGGCCAAATAAATATATAAATAAGAGAACAGCGGAAGCTTGATTATCCAATCCCTCAAGCACATTGACTAGGTGTTTAACCCATTAAGTTCAAGACCTAGAAGAAGCAATCAATTTCCCACAACTCTCAAAACTAAGTCTAAGTCCTGCACACAAAATGGATATTCCAATAGCAAGAGTCAATACATTAAACAAGTTAATATACTGGCAAGCACATAATCAAACCTACATACATAAATGCTCTAATTCAAAGGAAAAGCTATTTGTGGTCTCGATTTTCAGCATAAAACAAGTTTTAGTTCACAATCTATTTATAACGTAATTTAAGCAAGGCATTTCTGACAACGTGTAAAACTTCACTAAACATGGCATGGTTACAACATAATTAAGTAGATAATTACCATGCCTTTACACTCGTCGGAGAGTAAGGCAATTGTATCACATAAAACAACATCGCATTGAGCTCAAAACATTTAGTTTCAAGAGCACTTCTGAAAACACAGAATTATACGCATAGCATATCATCATGTCGCTCATGACCGTGAGCACGGCTAATCAATTAGTTTTTATAACTCTGTAGAGTTTATACAGCTTTACCCACATGATATGAACACTCTAGTTTGTTTTGTGCTTGCGACACACTACCACACTCTTTAGGTTGAATATGGTGTAAAGGTTATAACGAACCCTTTACACTACTTAATCTCTAGAAGCAAGATTTGTGTTTCCTCCATCCTAGGCATACTGGAATATGACCTAGAACCGTTAAGTGACGGGCCCACGCCTTAACTTAACGCCGTGGTGACGGACACGACAGGAACCCACCCACATGGCACAATACCATTGTCTTGGACAGACTTAGTCACCTAAACTACCATAACGGGGTAAATAGGAAGTTCCTCTGGGTTATCCGAACCCATACACTTCGGCCTACCATAATGTAAGGCTTGGTGCTAAGTAGATTAATCAGCTAAGTCTATCCCATACTAGCACATGTGAATGTACATGTAGTTCAGTCCTTAATCGACTCAGGGGAAAACTCCCCCTATCGGCATACAAATACATCAATTGCATGCCACTTGCCGCCCAAGTCTAAAATCACATTTTATTTCATTTTGTTTCACAAGTACTGAGAGATTCATCTCTGTACAAAATGTCCAAAAAGGTTTTCATAAAATACAGTAAGTGATCCACAATCATGTTTTTATTCATCACTACGCAAGACTAAGCATTTGCAATTTACAAAAACATAGCATAGTCATATGAGCACAATTAAAGTACTCAATTAGTCCTAAGGTTCAAATCAGCATGGAATTGATTTTCAAAAGAGATTCATGCATTTTCAGGATATAACTACGGATTACAGTTTTAAAAGTATCGACAGGGTAAAGTACGCATGCAACTTTACAAACAAAACATTTAGCCCGAAAACATGGGATTCAAAGTGTTCAAAGGAAGGGCATGAACTTGCCTTGGTTTGGAGAAATGTTAGTACCCAATCCACTTCATCACCATTTATGCAATCATCTAAATAAAATACACGATATGCAATTAAATACTGAAAATAGGTAAAAATCCAAAATGCTCTAAAATTCATGATTTTTCACATTGAGTAGGTACTTATTTAAAATAAATTTAGGTGAAAGAATTACTAATTTATCTAATTCCATTCGGGAGTTATGAATTTTAGAAGTTTACTCGATATAACGTAGTAGTTTAATTAGGTTGTGTTCTAAAATATTTTTGCAAGATGATTTTTATTAGTTCTAACCTCTCAAGGATGTATAGGTGTGTTTTCGACTACCACATTTGTTTTCACAACTTTTTAGAGCTTTTATGAATTTCCTATGAGTTTCGCAATCTATAACGTGTCCTAAGCATATAGCGGTATAGATGTGTTTAACTTAGGATTTATTGTTACTGTTATTTTCAGTTGGATAAAAGGCATAATTTGTTTAACTTAAAAATGGTACAAGTTCATGGTCCTTAATTTATAACCTAGGGGAACTCTAATCTAGATTAAAAGAAATGCCTTTTATTAACCTAAAGCGTATTTTCATAACTAAGTGTAACAAGTTCTTGGTGAATGAGGATGAACCCTAAGGCTTCTCTGGTCTAATATGTTTTATTTAGGTTTATTTAGAGCTAAGATACAGTTTATATATACATCTATATATACATACACATGGTGCTCAATTTTTCTATTGTGACTAGCACCTTAGTTAATAATTTAAGGTTTCCCCTACATATGTAGTAGGGGAGTTGCCATCTTTTATTTTACCTAATTGAAGCTTATTACTTGCTGGTTTTATAAAAATTTAGCTCACTCAAAAAGGATTAAAATTGAATTTTCTACCATTTTTTACAAGTTGGAGTGTGCATTAAAGGGTTTGTTCCTTATATAAATATTTAAGTGATATTAATATACAGTAGGCATATATTCTTATTTTATACTTTGAAAGTATGTATGTTGGTGATTCTACAGAGTTTGAGTTTTCTAAAAAAGAATTAAAATAAATTTTACATAAATCCCTAAATTTCAGCATACCTATAATTCATCATTTTAGTGTCAATAATTTTAAAGATTTTTGTACAAGATAATCATATATTTTTATTTTTCTTAAATAAGGAATGAAAGTTGATGGATATGTAGAATTTGAGTTCATCCAAAAATAAGTTAAATTGAATTTTCTATGCATTTTATAAGCTTGTGTAATTCCTATGTGTGACTTTCCTTATTTAAATTGTTCAGACTAAATTTGTACTGTAGGTGCCAAGTTTTATAATTCTAAATTAAAGTTCCTATTGAGTGCATAGAAATTTGTTTCAAGTTAAATTGGATTTTATATGGATTTTACAAGTTGTGCATATTTTTCAGCCAATTTGGAAACGTTTTAGTCCTGTTTGTCCAGTTTTAATTAAAAGTCCTCGATGTTTTCACATAATACAAATAGGTTCTGGACCCACATCTCACTGAGTGGCATGTTTACACAGGGGACCCTAGGTTTGTTCAAATTCTCAAAGCATAGTCCATGGCTTCTAACAGCAAACAGATCGGTTTGGATGGAGCTTTAGCCGTGGTTTGGCGGGTTCACCGGCGACGATTGGTGGCTTGGTTGGGGTCGAGGTCAAAAGACAAAATGAATAGCACGTTGTCGCGGTTTCATTTTTCTATTTACCTCGGCTAGTGGTTGTCAGACCCAGAAATTCACACCAGAACTTCTGCAGCTAATTTATGCATTAAATCCTCGTCCAGGCATCAGCCGAGGTACACAAATCGACATTATTGATAATACAGAAACCTCGTCTTAGAAACAATATAAAAGAGTTACACAAATGCTGCGGAAAGGAAAAAAACTGACTTAAGCTAAACTGGACTCGAGCAAAGCGAAACACCAACACCACAGTTAACCCTTGACGGCGAACAAGCCTACACTTCCTCGGAGACCTCGACCTCAACCTCTAGCACTAAAGGGGGAAAAGAAGCAAGATTGAGTACAACCACCGTACTCAACAAGTCATACCGGAAGAGAAGGTATGATGCAGGATAAATATCAAGGAAAGGGATAATAGGCTCAATTTGCATAAACAGCATTGCAGAAATAATAGTAATAATTGAAAACAGTAAAACAGTAGTAATAATTAAGCAATATTAAATAAACATTGTCCAACGTTAAAACCACGTTGCAACAGACCCATCCATCCATCTGTACTAATCAAGTTCCAACAGTTCATTTATGTGAATAAGTGAGACTAATCAAGGTGAATCTGGTCGATCGCCCATAACCGTGGGCACGGCTATTCGAATAGTTTTACTATGATCAGAGGTGTACAACTGTACCCACAAGACACAATCCCACGACAAGTTACCGTGTACCGGTGCACCACCACAGTACCCCGGAAAGGAACTGTGAGAGAACCCTTCACATAACCCCCTCTAACCAATCGTACCACACCAAGGTTTCGCCCCCACTCCCATCGGAGTAATGGGCAGCCCCCTCTCGTGCCGCGGTGAATCCGGAAGCCGATCAACCCTTAAAACCGGGGCCGACCCAACTCCATCATGCCCACCCTCACTGGGATACATCGGCTAGAGGCAGCTACGCTACAGACCCAACCATTCCCCATGCTGGCTTGTGGTATGCACGGTAATTCTTCCAGGGTTTCCCGAGAACCGGTCCTTAATCATCATGATCACGCTAACCAAAAACCAACCATGTGCTCACGACCCACCATTATCATAATTCAGTATTATTAGAGTAGAGTCACAAACTTGACATCATCTGAGAATTAGTCTCTAATATAATAATTGATTAATGTGATCCCCTTAAGTGAGCTAGTTGAGCTAAGCATAACTAAGCAAGCCTTAAACTAACATCTAGTCATATTGAACCCAAGTTATCAATGGTATAAGGTAGACAATCCTATGGTTGAGTAGAGTAGGTATGATCATCCCATGAAATGACATTCTAAAACATATGCAATATTTAAGAGAAAAGAGATATTTAAATAAAATAGGAACAATATGATCAATGTAAGGTATGACTTGCCTTGCTCTGGAGACTGAGAAACCTCGGCGACTACTTCGAGGAGAACGGACTCGCGAAAAGCTCGGAATCTACACGATAAACAAAGCATTCAACAAAACACCCTAAAAGGTCTACTGAAACAACACTGAAAAGTATTTTTAATGGATTCTTGACATTTTTTGGATTTAATGAAATTTGAATAGACTAAAACGGAGCTCGGATTAAACAGATATGAATTTTAGAAGTTTAATTGTGATTTTTAAACTAAACAGAACAGACTAAATTAATTATTGCGCAATTAAGTCTCGGGATGACGCAAGCATTGCGCGGGCGGCAAGGGCTGACGTCATGCTTACGTCAGCATGAAGCGGCGCGGTCTGTGCCGACGTCAGCTAGGGCTGACGTCAGCGCTGACGCAAGAGGTGCGGCCGGCTCGGTCCATGGTGGACCGAGTCCACGGCGGGGGCGAAGGGCGGCGGGGACCCGCGGCGCGCATCGGCGATCGAACGGTGGTAGCTTGCGCGCGGGTGAGCAGTCCAGATCCGCCCGATCCGAAAGATCGGACGGTGCAGACGGCGGCTAGGGTTAGGGTTTGGATGGCGGCGGCGACCGGGCGGGACAGTGGACATGCGGCAGCCATTCGGGGCATGGCGGCCGGATCGAATGGCGGCGCTCAGGTGGGATCGGACGGCGCGGGAGAGGCGGCGCTAGGGTTAGGATGCAGCGGTGGCGGCTTGAGCTCGCTCACCGGCCATGGCCGCGCGGTGGCCGGCCAAGCTCCGGCGGCACGGGAAACTGCGACGACGGGCGGTGCGATGCGTAGGAAACAACGGCGGAGAGCGTCGCAGCTCGGGGCAACGGCTCGGGACGACGCGGGGCAAACGGCGACACGGGAAACCAAAGGGGAAGGAGCGGTGGCACACTCACCGGAGATGGGGAAGACGACGACAACGACAACGATTTTGAGGCTAAAAGCATGAGAGCAAAAAGGGGAAACACGCGGCGGCGGCGAGGGGAATAGGGGCGCAAGGAGACCGGATTGCGCACGAGATAAGTGTGAATTCCTCGCCGAAGCAATCGGACTCGGATTAGGGAGAGAAATGAACGGCGGCCGTTTCGGGGCGGCGGCAGCCGTTGCGATGCGCGGGAAGAGCGGCGTCGAGTGTGGCAACGCGCGCTCAGGCCCGGCGTGGGTCCGACGTGGCACGGGCGCACGCGGAGGGTGCGGGGGCGGCGGCGCGCATGGCGGTGGCGGTGGCTGGGCCGGCCGGGCACGAGGGAGGAGGCCCGACAGGTGGGGCCTACCTATCAGTGCCCGCAGGCGCGAGGGAGGCCCGACGGACTAGCGCAAGCGGCGGCCGGGCGCTTGGGCCGCTCGGCGTGGGTCCGACGTGGCATGGGCGTGCGCGGAGGGTGCGGGGACGGCGGCGCGCATGGCGGTGGTGGCGGCTGGGCCGGCCGGGCACGAGGGAGGAGGCCTGACAGGTGAGGCCCACCTGTTTGATCCCACGGGTGAGAGGGAGGCCCGGCGGTGTAGACCCCTGTTTTTGAGGACGGAAATCATTCGTGTTCATAGTACCATTTCGCTGGATCGAGTATTTTGGTACCCACGAATACAGTACTGAATTATCAGGTGCAAATGCACGAATAGTCTTACAACACAATTATATTACAATAATAGGCCCCAAGGCAATATCTGTTAGTGATATGCCCTAGAGGCAGGCAACATGGAGATGTTGGATATCACGTCAATGTTTATGTATAAATGAATAAAGTGTTATTTAGTTCCATGAAATAGACATCTTTTATTGATCAATAAGTACGTGACTTATTTATGACTCTTTATTTATGAATCTATTTCTAAACGATCCCTGATCATATGTCATATTGTTGAAACAAATATGATTCTAAGATCGGCATGTTTATTGATTGATGATCATGTCTCATAGATCATGGGTATGGAGATACCAAATCAATAAACATGGACACATGTGTTGGAGAACACATTGTTGGATAGACCCACCATGAGACACTACAGGAATTAATGTGCCATTAGTTGGTCTCAGGTAGTGTTGGTACAAAGTCCTTAGACCGAGATCACCATGGATTCCAACATGTGTAGTAGCCTACTTTGGGACTACCAAACGCTATTCCGTGCGGGTAGTTATAAAGGTAGTTTTCGGGTTTGCTATGAAACATGGAGTGGGATGTGAGTGATCAAGATGGAATTTGCCCCTCCTTTGGAGAGATATCTCTGGGCCCCTCGAGGTAATGGATTATGGAAATGCATGGTCATGCTAAGTTGATTGAGGAGTCAATCAACAGACAGATAATCCAATACGGTTCGAGTGAATGGTTAAGCTATTGAAGGGATGGCACACATCTTGCCTATAGCTTAACTGGTATCGTGAGGCAAAGGGATTTGTGTACACATTACAGGTTTAGAGCCGATATTATTCTTGTATACTATGGTGTCAATATGTGCTGCTAGGCGCCGTTGTTGACAGGTCGGCTGAGTTGGACTCGAACCGACAATCGGCTATGTTAGACTATAGCCGAAACCGAGTATACCTGAACCTACAGGGTCGCACTCTTAAGGGGATAGAATAGATATTCGAGTTGGACTCGGATACGGCTCGATCGGATAGGGATCCGATCGGATAGAGTCCTATGGGCTTACGACGTGTGGACGGCCAACTCTATGAGATACGGAAGAGATTCGATTCAAAATAGAGTCCTGATCGGCCACTAGTCCCAGTCGGCCAACTCTATATAAAGGGGCGAGGGGTGGAGAGTTTCGGTACCGCGTTGAACCGAATCCGCAACAAAAGTCGCTGAGATCAATCTCCACGGAAACCCTCCCCACTTTCGAGCCAAACCCTAGCCTTGCATCGCGTGCTAGCACACGGGTGTACGGCGTTTTGTCTCCGGATGTGTGGATACCGGTAGAGGCGCTGCTATGTTGCGCGCTGTTGATCGGCTTCGGATCGGCTACGGTCGGGCGCATCGGAGCAAGGCGCAAGAACGTGACCGGACGACTCCGCAAATCGGCTGATTGGCGAATCGGCTGTCCCCGGGAATCGGCTGTCGGCTTGCAGGAATCGGCTACACAGTTCCAGATCGGATAGCCCTGATTGGCTATTTCCGCTGCATATTCCAATTGGTAACGATCTATCGGCCTTACTTGCAAGTGTTCCTGGTTTGCGCGGTAGAAAATTTTTTGTTTTTCGGCTAGCGTAGCCTCCGCGTAACCCTTCAATATCCAATACATATGGGACCTACCGGTCCGGATACAACCAAAATCAGATATTAGATAAGACAGCAGACGGAAGGCAGCGGCATGTCGATCGCCTACAGGCAACGACTGGGGACTAAGACCTATTGCGCTCCATTGTCTTCATTCATCCTGGTAGTATGCGTAAGGGTCCTCCAGTTCTTTGTTTCCTCCATCTGAAGGTTTGTGCGTATAGCAAGGGTGAGTACCCAACGTACTTAGCAAGCCAACATAGAATGATGCACATGATAGGGTCATTCAAAGGATAGCTGTGGTTCTTTTGCATAAAGCCAATTTTCGTAAATCATTTCACAAACCTAATGTCTAGCCAGGTCAAGTTTTATTACCATAGTTCATTAAGTCGGCGACGGTTCTGTCCACCATCCATTGTGATCCCAAGGATAGCTTCCCACCACCGGATCGTCATGGTTTTTTGGGGAGTCTACCCTTCTCGTCCTTCGAGAAGTTGATCCACCAGTGAATAAGAATCATCATGCAAACCCATCCCATCATTTTAAAATTTAGAGTCTAGCCAAGCGAAGGTCTTGTCACGATGCTCTATATCCGCGAGCACGACTATTCGAATAGATTGATTTATTCACACTGCAGTGGATGTACACTTTACCCGTACTCCGCAACTGCCCATTGAATGAGCCTACATCCCTCTATATGGGACGGTCACGGCAAAGCCTTTCGATAACCTCAGTTTGGCAGTACCCGCTCCATGAACTTAAGCCCTCATGCACTCTAGCCGTCGTTTCCTAGCAGTGGGAGGAGTTCTGGCGTTCCCGAGGTAAGAGAAAGACTTGCTCCATCTTCAATTTCCAACCTCTATCTTCATTTCCTCATATTGATCGTATGTCCCGATCTTTGCCCAGGTACTTACCAGTGGTAAATCCCCTACCGGTAAGCCCTTAACTCAACCCAACACCTGAACCACTACTCAGGGATACTGCCTCCGCTCGGATAGCTACTCCGCTAGGTCTATACCCGTTTGAGAAGTACGGTTGTACTGGCTCGTTTCCCAGCTATCTCATGGCTCGGTCCTTATTGACCAGGGTCGGCACTTGCCTTTCCCGGAGTCCACCCAAATCACTCAGCCGTCCCAGTATAAAACATTAGTTCTGTACTTTCATTTTTCCATCAAACTATTTTCATCATGTTCAAGGCAATGTGGCGCTCATGTCTCCACATGTCGTATCTCAACTACCTTCCCTAAGGTAGTTGCCCAAGCACATAGCTCTTTTTGTAAAAATATGAGTATGCAAGATTCTAATAATAGCATGGCTAAGCATTTTACCGAAGAAAGTCTCCGGTTATGTCACGTCGAGGTTTACAAAGATTATAGCTAAAGGTAATCAATATCAAGGCATGGTATATCAAGCATAGGTGTTTTGTGTATAGCATGCATGTTTGAAGTTTAAATCAACATTATTTCGCAAAATAGGATCAATATGTTCAAAGGAGTGATGACTTGCCTTGCTCGTGACCTTGTTGGCTTGAGTCTTCAATGTTCTCAACGGCTCCGTCGGACTCTATCGTACGTGTGAGAAATCCAATTGAATTCGATTAGAATTCAAATAAAATCCAATGAAAGCCAAATAAATTGCAAAAGCGGCTTCTAACACTAGGCTACGATTTTACGTAAGTTTGGGTTTGAGTTTCGATAGAATCCGGGTTAGGACGAGCGAGTTACAAAGATTTAAAGTTTCACATTGAACCGGTTTAATTACCATGGTGTGGTATTATTTCAGGTTAGTCCCTTTTAAATTTGAGAAAAATTATGGTTGATGACTCAAATTAAAATAACAAAAAGGAATGGTTAACTTCAAATTTTTATCCAATTTTTTATTGGGCCGACAAGCCCTAGGGTTTATTATAATTGAATCCAAAAAGAATTTATTAACCTTGAAGCTAGAGGCTATAATAAATAATTTGGATTTTTAAGTTTAGAAAATCTATATGGAAAATATTATGTGATGACCAACTAAGTTGTAATAAAATCTTAAATGAGTAAACTGCGGAACGGTTAATTATTTCCGAAAAGCTAGCCTTGATACGACCTAGGGTTAATACTAATCGAATCTCGAAATATTTGATAAACCTTGAATCTTAGACATGAGGCGTTAATAACATGAGGCGTTGTTGTAGGTCAGGTGGCAAGCTGAAGGCCTCCGTTGTGCCCTTTGACACAAGGAGTGATGCGCAGGCCTTCACTTGCCACTTGGCATTCAACATGCCTAAATAATTCGAACCATGTTTGGATGTTGCAATTTTTACCAAATTTTGTCCGTGAGGAGGTGAGATAGGCGAAGGGGAAGAGATGAGAGATGAGAGACCGAGAGGGTGAGGAGAGAGGGAGATTGGATTTGTAGGTCGTTCGGTAGGAAAATCCTAAAATCTAAAATATAACCTAAAATGGACTGTTATTTATTTGATGGAACTATAATTAATTTTGATGAAAATGTAAAATGGACTGTTATTTTTTTGATGGCACTATAATTAATTTTGATGTGAAATAGTTGTGAATTTTTTATGTGAATTAGTTGATGTGAAATAGTTCATGTAGCACATTCTAACCGTTGTGGGCATTTCATCGAACATTTGGTGTGCAACCAAACATACACTCGTAACAATTTGCTACACAAATAATTCATCAAACAATATAGCCATCACTTTTATTCACAACAATATTCACAAAAATTAACAAAAATCATTCATTCATCCATTCATTCATTCATCAATTCAATCATCCATCCATTCATTCATCGAGCAAAATATTCACAAAAATAACTTTTTCCATTCATCAACCATCCATTCATCGACAAATATTCAGGGCAGGGCAGGCATGGTATCTTAGAGGCTTTGAAGGGGACAGGCGCGTGGTGAAGGGGCGGTGAATGGGTGGCGGCCGTGAGCGGTTGAGGTCGGCGGTGAGGCCGGTTGAGGGCGGCGGCACCGGCGTCGGTGAGGCCGGTGAGGACGCGCGGTAAGGCCGGTTGAGGGCGTCGGTGAGGCCGGTGCGAGCGTCGGCACCGGGCGGCGGTGAGGCGGTGTTGCGGGCGCGCGCGAGGGTGGTGGTGAGGGCGCCGGCCCGGTGAGTGTCACATCCTAGAAAATCTTGGAATGGAAGTGACAAGAAGATTGTATAGTGTAAATTTTGAACCCGAAAATTTTCTTTTGAACAAAGGGCGAAATATAGTTTACATGTATAGGGTGCATATGCATGGTAATGTAGAATTTCTTTTTGGAATATTGTTGAAAGGAGCCCAAGAAAAATTGAGTAAAATATCCAAATACTAGCAAAGAACCTCAGCAAACAAACTCTAAAGTTTGGAACACATCATTAGAGTTGAAAATGGTAAATTTGCACAAAGACTAGATTTGACCATAGTAATTTTTTCTAAGTACCAAGACGGGCCGACACATACCTCTGGGACCAACTTTAGACCGATGCAGTGACCAAACCAGCGAGCCCCAGGCGGTGAAACTTGCAGTATTATAGTCTGAGTCAAGCTTTACAACTTTGCCATAGGACATTACCCTTGATTCTGCCCGGAAATGGGTTTAAACAGAGCCCAAAGTTGGAAAGTTAGCACTGAGACCAGACTTAGAAAAATTTCGGCATGCTTCATTCCCAAACTCACTTACACTGACAAGTCGGCCAAACCGGGCCGTGGGACCAACTTGACAGCATCACATGGTGTCGCTGGTCGTCCTATTCGCGTCGCAACCCTCGCCACGCACAGGTGCACGCTTCACGCGCGCAAAACGCGCCGGCACGCGTCGCCCGAGCCCGGCCGATCCCAGCGTCGTCGGCATGCAAATATAAGCCGACCACCCGACCAGCACTGCTCCTCCCCTCAGTCCACACACGTTCCACGAGAGAGGACGAGCTGACTTCCCTCGAAGCGCCGAGAAACCGCCGGTGACCTCCCACAGCCGCCGAACAAGATTCGGTCGCATTGCCATTCCGGTGAGCGAATCCATTAACCAATCTCCGTTCTCGATTCTACGACCTTTGTTCTCTCTAATCCCCGAGTTTCGCTCGAAATGGTGCAGCCATTGATCGGGAACGCCGTCGAACAGAAGCCGCGAACCGTGAGCCCTGCGTCGCCGCCGCTGAACCACCCACTCGTCGCCGGTCGTCTATGGTGAGCCTCTGTCCAAACCCTTTCACCACCATGCTCCTTGACGTCTAACAATGGTTGAAACCAAAGGAATCGACCAAAGAAGCACCAGGGAAGGAAAGCCTCTTTTCGTCCCCAACTCCGGCCGCCGCCGTCAATCTTTCTCCATTCCCTCTCCGGTAAGCTTCGTACGATTCCTCTCGGTTCGAGCACTCCTAGTAGTCCCTTGACAACGTCCCATACTTGATTCATGCAGCCAATCACCAGAACCCGCTGACGCCGATCACCCGTAGCAGAGGAACGCCGCCGCCGAGAGACCCGCACGGCGCCATCGCAACCCGGACCACGCCAGCGCCACCCATTGCTCGGTAAGCACCCCTAATGCACCTAGATGCTATTTTCGTTGCATGCATAGCCCGATGAGCTCTAGAATCGCACATGCATATTAGACCCGAGCCATGGCGCCGCCGTCGCTGTCGCCGTCGCCGGTCACTATTCTGACCACGGTAGCTAGCGAGACAATCACCATTAGGTTCGCCATAGAATCTACTACCTTTTCTCTATTGACCGTGATCGCTCACCGGCCGCTGTTCGCCGCCGGCGCCGGCAAGAACCCTGCACAGTGTCGTTGCTCTGTTTCCCTTCTCCTTGAGCCACTGTCAAACTGGACCCACTGGTCAGGCGCCAAACCGCACGTTTAAAACACTAAGCAGCCACTGACATGTAGGGCCCACACGAATTTAAGATTAAACCGGGAAGGGATCTTTCAACAGAAAAATGACTTGACTTTAGAAATTCATAGAAAATTGAAAATAGCATATTTTGACTTGGGACAAATTTTGTCAGGACCACAAGATTATGTACTTTAATTCTGTGAAATAAAAATGGCCACTCCCAGTATCAAACTTAGCTAAAAAATCCATTTTGTAAACACTGTCACATAGGGCAGGTTAACCTTGTAAAAAATCATAGAGAAATCACCTTAGCTCCGAAAAATGTGAAACAAAACTCTGTAGAAACTGTAAAAGATGCACTTTAGGACAAAAATAGGAAACCATATGCCTTCTGTGGCAGAAAAATCACTTATAGATTTATCTAGCAAAAGAATTATTTTAGAACACCCAGATTTCCAAAAATCATAGTGGACCCAATAAAATTCCTAAAAATACAAACTAAATTTTGTTAAGACCATTCTCCTGTGTTCTATCAACTAAAAATAACACACCTACCAGAGAGCCCATAGTTTGGTCCTGAACAAATTAAGGTACGACGTTGTATCCTTACACTACAAAATGGACTATAAATAGGCCTCCCACTTTAAAAGGGAAGAGTCTTAATAAAAACCTCACTTAATATGCCAATCAGTAACTAAAACACTTGAATCTCATATGCATTCATCTTAGTACATTAAGGTTCCCACGAATGCTTAAGGTCTAAGTTATTGTACGTTTACATTAGACGAGTCGTCGGCATCGTTTGGAGATCCCGCGTACTCGTACAATCCGAAGGAAGAAGAACCAGGCAAGTCCTCACCTCCCCCTTTGAACGAATTGATCCTAGTTTTATGCAGGTTATTTGAAATGGTTTGGAACTTGCATGATGTTCTATGTATAAAACTAAAATCTTGGTACAAATTTGTTAGATACTACACCGATGTTGCATACTCCTAAAAACTCCACTTCCCACCTTAGCCAATTCCAAACCCTAGAAATAATCAGAAACTAAATTATAGTGAACCAACCTGAAGTCTTATGACTTATTTATCCTCATGCTTAGTTTGCTAGTAGTATTCATTTCCCATGATTATTGGGCTAAGTAACGATGTTTTATTTGCAAAGCTTCCATTGCCAAAATTTGTGTTATGACAAGTATGCTCTATGTTAAAAACAAAAACATGATACAACTTGGTTTTCAAGTTTGGGCCACAAGTGGTATACATATGGTGTTTAGTTATATACCGATAGTGGGAGTGTGTGCCCAGACTACCCTAAGGACTTCACTCCACGATTATTCATCTCGAATACAGTACAACCACATGTGGTAGTATGGGATAGCCCTAGCTTAGTATCCTATTTGTGATTTAGCCTCACATTTCGGTAAGCCGAAGTGTATGAGTTCGTATAACCCAGAGGAGCTTCCTAATGCCCCGGCGAGGCAGTTAGGCGACTAAGCCTATCCAATTCAACGATAATGTGCCACGTGGGTGGGTTCCCGTCGTGTTCGCCCCCACGGCGTTAAGTTTAAGGTGTGGGCCTGTCACTTAATGGTCCTATACCGTATTTCCAAAATGGTATAGGATGGAGGGAACACATATCGTGCTGGTGTAAGGCTAAATCACAGATAGTTGAAGGGCTTTGTTGTGTATAATAAATCAGATACTTATGTATCGCGTGTCATGCTTTGCATGATTATTATGTCACATCATGTGGGTAAAGTGTACACACTCTGCAGAGTCTAAAACTAATCGATTAGCCGTGCTCACGGACAGGAGCATCGTGTGAATGTGTCGTGGGTATAGTTTTCTGTGTTTGAGAATATTTGTACAACTCTTTACCAAAAGTGTTCAAATTCCTGCTCTCTGATTTAATTCTTTGCTGCCCCAACAAGGCAAAGGATGAATGGTTTAAGAACATTGTACTCGTTTGCTGCCCCGTAATGCAAAGTGAGAAACTTTTATGAGCTATACTATGTATTAATGCCCAATATAGAGAACTACAGCTTTGTGCCCAATCACATCATGTTGGCTGGAATTTTTTCTCAAACTTGGGTATTTACAATTGGGCTTTGCTAAAATAAAGTTAGCTTTGTGCTAAAATGAAACCCCACACGAGCTTTACCTTAATTATGTCATTCATGTAGTCCTAGGCTTGATTGGGTGCTTGCCAGTACAATTTCTTGTACTGATTCTTGCTATGTATGTCTATACTTGTTTGTGCATAGATATGACTGCAGGGGAAATTCCTCCCAGGAGGAAGAATTTGTCGAGGAAGTACCATTCTACCCGGACGGTTCATACTAGGGCACTCCCTAGTCGGTTGGAGAAAGATCCTCGGGAATGTTGTTTTCTTTCGTTTGCCATGACTATCTATATAACTATTTGGCCTGGCGGCCATATGTATCACTAGACCTATTATGTTGTAATAGCTTAAGACTCGTGATGGGTCGTTGAACCAGTTATCTATACCATATGCTAAGATCAAAGTGGTTAGGCCGTTCCTTTTGTTAGGAACGAATTAACCATGAGTATGAGTTAAGGATAATTGAGACAACGTAGATCTTTAGCCATTTGATGTCAATTCTCCTGGTTGTGTTACACATCTGGTCGCCGCCATCGAGTGGTTTGACAGGCACAATCTAGGCTAAAGTTGACTGGCAGGCTAAAGGACCAGCGATGTTTTGGTTATCTCTCTCTCGGAGCGTCGGATGTCTTGCTATACTTTGGAGAGGAATGGTTGAGTTCCATTCGGCTCCTAAGTATATCGAGGGGTCTGAAGGCGTCCTGACAGCAAGGGCGTCGGTTGAGGACGACGGCATTGGATCTCGGTGAGGGCGCGTCGGTGAGGGTGGCGGCGTCGGTGGCAGAGAGCGGCGAGAGAGAAAGGAAGCGGGGTGAGGGCGGCGGATCTCAGCGGCGGATTTGGGTAGCTTTGAGTTTCAAAATTTTTGCCTGGGACTTAGAAACTTTCCGGGAGGCTGCGCGTGGGTATATATAGGGGCCGATTTTCCCGTGCGGGCGGCTTAAGCCCGCATGGAATAAACATCTTTCCGTGCAGGCCGCTTAAGCCGCCCGCACGGGAAATCATCTTCCCGTGCGGGCGATTTAAGCGACCCGCACGAAAAGATGGTTATTCGTGCGGGCGCTTAAGCTGCCCGCACGGGAAAATCGGCACCCTAATTTCTATGACTAACATATTAATTATCCCATGTAAAACTAAAAAACTAATAAAATATATCAATGCACATATTAATTTTATTAATTATTGTACATATTAATTTTATCATTGCACATATTACTTTTATTAATTAATGTAAATACTATTTCTTTGACTAACATATTAATTATCTCATGTAAAACTAAAAAACTAATAAATATATTAATGCACATATTAATTTTATTGATACACATTCACTCGTAACACCATAAGTTTGATACATTCGCTCGCAAAAACATATTATACACAAAAAACAAACTAGCGTTTCATAATTTTTGGATTAACATCCTTCCGCACTGATGCAAACTTTGATTCATCGAGGACACTCTCAATGCGTTTCATCCGTGTAGGAAGATCTGTGAATAACGAAATGGCGTCGTATTGATTATAATCGGACGCAACTTCAATGTTGTCAGTACCAATGATGTGTTGCTTGCCCGATTACAATAATGTCCATCTTTTCATCGGAAGGATTGTTCACATAAAAAACTTGTGCAACACGCTCGGCAAGGACCCATGGATCATCCTTGTGTCCAATTTTACTCCGTTCAGCACACGTAAATCCAAATTTATCTACCATGTTGTTTTTCACCCATTGGCATCTGAGAACAGGAATCTGAATGTTTAAACTGTAGTCAAAAGTTCCCATATTTCTTGTATGATCCTGTACTAAGATTTCTTCTGCCCTGTTGCGTCCAACGCTTCGACACGAACCCCACTATTCTGCGTTGAGCTTTTCCTGTCTTTGTTGTTTGTGTAAAAAGAATATCCGTCGATGTCATACCCTTGCCATGAGGTCACAAGGCTTGTTGGGCCAGCTGAAAGTCTTTCTATCATTTTTTCCTCGAGTGATTCACCAGACGGTAGCTTTTGATCCTTCAGCCATTGGGGAAAAGTGCGCTTCTGTTCTTTCGAATCCCAATCGTCGGAACGCCCAGGATTCCATGCTCTGATCTCGGAAATGTGTTGCTCAATGTAGGGCGCAACGATGGCGAGTTGTTGAAGAACACTGCTGTGTGCATCTGATACCGCTTTGTAATCGTTGTCGTAGAAGCATTTTCTTCCCACAGTACCCTTCCCAGATAACCTTCCATCATGTCGAGGCACCGGTATCCCAGTGGGGTTGGCATCTTTCATATAATCTAGGTAACACTCGACAACCTCCTCAGTTGTGTAACCCTCTATCATCGAGCCTTCCGGATGAGCACGATTACGGACATACCCTTTCAGAACAGCCTTGTATCGCTCATACGCCCACATTTGATGTAGGTATAGAGGACCAAGTTCAATAATTTGAGGGACAATGTGAACAATGAGATGTTCCATCATGTCGAAGTACGATGGAGGAAAAAACATCTCTAGCAGGAAAGCTGTCTCGACTGCGAATTTCTGAAGGGGTCCTAATTCTTCTGGATCAAAAACTTTCTGTGAAACTCGATTAAAAAAATAGCACAGCTTTGTTATCACTACCTTGGTGTGCACTGGCTTCACCGCCTTATAGCAATAGGGAGGAATACCGTAAGCATCTTATGACAGTCGTGAGCGTTGTATCCAGAAATCGACAAATCTTTCATTGATACTAGTTTTCGGATATTCGATGAGAATCCAGTCGACACTTTCAAACCACGAAGACATTTACAGAAAGCTATTTTCTCTTCTAGTGTCATTGAGTAGCATGCCAATGGAATCTCAATCTTACCATTTGGTAGCTCTATCGGGTGGAGATCTTTCCTTATGCCCATATTGACCAGGTCGTTACGTGACTTCAACCCATCCTTTGTTTTACTAGGGATGTCAAGTAAAGTCCCGATGGTACTATCAAACACGTTTTTCTCGAGGTGCATGACATTGATGGCATGACGAATCTCCAGGTCTTTCCAGTATGTCAGGTACTTGAAAAAGAGTGAATGTTTCTTGAAGGGTAGCGTGTTTTCTACCACTTCTTTCCTCCTCTTGCCTGAAGTTGTCTTTCCCTTGCCGAACATGACATTTATGTTCTTTGTCAGCTCGAACAACGTGGAACCATCCTTTGCTTCCAGCGTAGTACCTTCCTCAACAGTTTTATCAAAAAAGGTAGTCATCGCATGATACCTATGTTCTGTGATAAGAAACGACGATGACGCATGTAAACTAACTTTTTTGACGAGGTCAGGATATGTATGATGTGTTGTCCAGTCATATCAGACATCCAGTCTTTCCTTTAATCTGTCTGGAGAGGGGAAAATTGGTTGGTAGATCGTTTATAGTAATGAATATGATAGCATGCAGAGTAAAATACTCCTGGCGGTACGCATCAAACAATCGTAGACCCTCTTTTCACATTTCTTGCATATCCTCCATCAAAGGTTCAAGAAACACATCTAGGTCGATGCTAGGCTATTTTGGCCCTTGTATAAGGATAGTCAACAAAATATACTTTCGCTTCTGACATAACCATGTCGGAAGGTTATACATAGTGAGCAGCATAGGCCAAGTGTTGTGTGAGCTGCTTAGGTCACCAAACAGATTCATTCCATCCATGCTCAACACAAACCAAACATTTCTCGGATCATTTGCAAATTCTAGGTGCTTCAAATCAAAGTTTCTCCATTGTCGAGCATCGGCGGGATGTCGAATCATACCATCCGTCTTTCGACACTCTTGATGCCATCTCATCAACTCGGCGTCTGTGGGGTTCGAGAACAATCGCTTCATGCGATCTTTCACTGGCAAGTACCACATCACCATGCCTGGAATCTTTTTTCCTGACTCGACCAATGCATTTGGTTCGGCAACATCACTATCGGCGGCACAGTTATCCTTTTTGTACCTATTCGCCTCACAAGTTGGACACTTGTCCAAGTGAGCATATTCCTTACGATAAAGTACACAGTGATTAATACATGCATGAATCTTTTCCACACCAAGTGATAATGGACATATCAGTTTCTTGGCTTGATAGGTGTTAGCTGGCAACAAGTTAGGCTTAGGAAGCATATCTCTCAGGAGACTCATCAAGTCGTTGAAACTAGTATCAGACCATCCGTGCCTGGCCTTCAATCTAAGATGTTCTAGCACCGACCGCAACACTGTATAATCCATGTCACATCCCTTTGATTGATCGTACAAAAGATCTTTCACTGGTTCCTGCAACGCCTCCCAATTGTTTAAATCTCTTGCTTTCTCTGTTAGGACCTCTGGTTCAGCGTGCCACAACATATCCTCAAGATCAAGATCAATATCAACCTCTACATCGTCAAAACCAGAGCCGCCAAAATCACCCGTCGTTTCACGGGACACGTCCTCAATTATAAAATTCTCTGCCTCATCGAACCAAATATCAGGTATCTCTTCCGGAGGGGCGACTTCCTCGTGATAAGTCCAAACTGTGTATTTCTCCAAAAATCCACGCTGAATTATGTGTCTGAGAATTACATTCGGATCTTTCCACATCTTTTGATTCTTGCAATCCACACAAGAACAAAAATATCATTCCTATTCTCTCTCAAAGCGTGTGCCTTAGCCTTATCAATAAATGTTGATGCTTCTCTCATAAACACCGGATGAGTTCTTCATGTCTCATACATCCATGTCCGATTCATCTAAAAAATTCACAACATAAATTAATTTTATATTACGGTGTTTTCTAAATAAACAAATTAAACTTAAATTCTACTTTATAACTAAAAACTCATTCACAACAAATAATAATACTGAGACAATATTAATTACCAAAAATGGTTCAATCAAAAAATAAAATATTTGACCTACAAATTACAAAAATAACTCAAAATGACAATTCAAACAAGTTTAAATATCTTCGCATTCAACCAATGAAATTTTACAAAAATGGAAGCAAATGAAAGAGATGATAAAGCACGCTACCTTTTATATTGATTTCAATACAATATTTCAAGTCTAAAACCTCCCACCAAAACAAAAATTGCCTATTTTTGGAGAGGGAAACCGAGTTAAAAAAGTTCAAGTATCTTTGCATTCAACCAATAAAAATTTTCAAAAATGAAAGCAAATGAAAGAGAAGATCAAGCATGTTACCTTTTGTATTGATTCCAATTGAAGAATTCAAGTTAAAAACCTTCCTCCCCTATAATTGCTTTTTTTAGAGAAACACCATGTTAAATGTGGTATTGTCGGGTTGGGCAGCTGTTTTATAGTGCATCATTGCGTGCTGCCCACTTAACGGCCCGCACGGAAAAATGCATTATCCCGTGTGAGCCCTTAAGTGGGCTGCACGGGATAATGCGCAATTATCTCGTGCGGGCGCTTAAGTGGGCCGCACAGGATAATGCATTTTCCAGTGTGGTCCAACAACCAGGCCCCTCGGGACCGGTTTTTTCAGGCGCGACCACTTATGGCCCGCCTGGAAACTATTGGGGACCTCGTCCAGAAAAATCAAAACTCCAGTAGTGAAAAATATAGAAACGGAAATAAAAATGCAGTTTTTTCACCCGTTTCCGTCTTGAACGCTACGTGTGCCACGCCCACGCGGTCCATCATCATGTCACCCTTCGACTCAGTCACGGCCGTGCCAGCAACAATGACGATGTGCTCCCTCCCCTTCGTCCCCACCATTGACATCGCGAGGGCCTGGGTGCCCCACGTCATGGCCACCGCTTCGCCATGTCCTACTCGTCCTTTGGCACCGAGGCCTTCGAGGATGACTTGGCTGGGAGTATGGGACTGCGAGCGATGGCGGCGTCGGTGGTGGCAGGTATGGTGGCAGCTTTGGCATGCCCCTGGGAGTCAAGGGACACGATGAATGGATAGCACGGTGATGTCGTGGGTTGTGTGATCGTGCTGGTGCTATTGATGACGACCTCTTTATCGGCGTGGCCGAAGACAGGCCCGTGCTACCGCCACCGGAGGCCATGAAGGAGGACGGTATCCTACGCGGGAGTCACTAGTACAGAAACTCCCAAAGGTGCCGGTTGGGAAACCCCAGGTGTCGGTTTTCCCAACCGGCACATATTGGTCGGCACCTATAGCAAAATCAATAGGTGCCAGTCTAAGAACCGGCACCTTTAACATTCAAGAATTAAAAAACAACCGGTTGCATCGTCCCATCGATCCAGTGTCCGCTCTCCAGATCCAATCCAAAACAAGATCAATCCATAATAATACATCCACAATAATCATATCCACAACAAGATCAATCCACAATAATACATCCACAACAACACAGATTAATTATTCCACATATTATCCATTCCACAGATCCACATATCAATCCTCACAGATAAAAAAAATCCAAAAACCACAGATCAATCCAAGAACCACAAAAAAGATCCAGAGAACCTCTATTCCGCACAGCCGCCATCGCGCTGATGCGGCGGAGCCGTCGTGCCGAAACCGGATCCGCGAGCCCCGCCGCCCCGCGCCCTGCCGCCGCCGTCCCTCCCGCCACCACCCTCCCGCGCCCCTTCGCCGCCCCTCCCGACGCCCCGCATGCCGCCGCGCACTTGAAGAAGAAAGGAGAAACAAGTTAGGAAGAGAAAGAGATAAGAAGAGAAAGAGATAAAGACGGGACAGCGAGGCGCCGCCTCCATGGACTCCGGCAGCAGTTGAATACGGCATACCCGGCACTGACTTGGATCCACCACCTGCAGTCATCGTCGGGTCAGTGCCAGCAGGCTCCATGGCTGGCGCAGCGGCAGTTGTCCCCGAGGACGGCGTCTTGCTGCCGCGCGCCGCGCGCCTCCCCCCTGCAGCCGCCACCTCCCGCCGCCCATGGCCATGCCGCTGCTCGCCACCGGCTATGTGGAGAGAGAAAGAGAGGAGAGAAAGAGATAAGGAGAGAAAGAGATAAGGATAAGAGAGAAGAGATGAAGGGGCCGGCGCATATAAAAATCAATCCGGCTCTGCACCCGACGGCTTGGTTTTTAGGTGCCGGTTTTATTTTAAAAATCGACACCTATAATATATTATAGGTGCCGGTTTTTTTAAAAAACTGATACTAATACTATAGGTGTTGGTTTTTCTTTAGAACCGACACCTATAATATATTATAGGTACTGGTTTTTTAAAAAAACTAATGCCTATCGTATAGGTGTCGGTTTTTCTTTAGAGCCGGTACCTATTGTATTAATAGGTGTCGGTTTTATGGAACCGACACCTATTGGACCGACACCTATGTATGTTTTTTATAGTGAGTGGCGCCGCTGAGTGCTCCCGTCTCACAAAAATCATCAATCGCATTTCTTGATCTGATCTCTCGCCGCTGAGCTTGATTAAAAAATTCAAGAAATCGACAGGTTTAATTCTGCAGCCAAAATGCCCTAATGCTAGAGGAGAAGAGCGCAAGGAGAGGGAGCGACGCACCGAGATCATCGCGGAAGCTCGTATGAGTTGATGCTGAGCAAACTCAAGCTGTCCATGGCGACGATGGAACGTGTTATTCTGGAACGCGGCGCCGGAAACAAAATTTTGTTAAGATTGTATCACAGTTTATCAAAACTGCGAGCTGCATGTACACTGGGTGCAAATACACAATTGATAAACAAAATAGAGTGAAATGTGCAATTGCATGGATGTCTTTTCATCAAATATTTAACACCGTCAACATGTCCATCCAAAGTAGGTGTAATATTTGGCTTCTTTTCAAAAAAAGGATAAAAACAAAAACCTAAAACAGGGGGCAAAATTAATATTGGGCATTGCCTCTTTAGAAAACCATGTTCAGAATAGCTGGACTGAGAGCTCTGCCGATTCATCCCTTACAGCCTCTCCTCCACTACTGGAGAAAGCCACAATTATCCCGGTTCATAACCCTCAGTAGTCCCGGTTGTCAAATCGGGACTACGAATCCGGGACTAGAGATGAGCGATCTCTAGTCCCGGTTAAATCCGGGACTAGAAATGCATCTTTAGTCCCGGTTGAAGCCACCAACCGGGACTAAAGATGGCGGAGCCACGTGGCGGCTCCGTCATCTTTAGTCCCGGTTGGTGGCTTCAACCGGACTAAAGATTTATTTTTAAAATTTTTTTAATTTGCCCTTTCTCCCGCCCACTGCCCTCAGATTCTTTTGTTTTTTTCTTGTCAAAATCCTAAAATCATCACAGATACTGAAATCAAATATCACAGATTCACAAATAGCAATGAACAATACATATCCAAAATGTTTTTTTATTTTTTTCTCCACATATCAAATACATCTTCAAAATCAAAAAAAAAATCACAGATCAAATACTATCACAAATTTGTTCACACATATATACAACAAAATCCACTATATACAATAAAATACAACAACATCAATTTTTTGCTCGGCTCGCCACCGGCTCCCGCTCGCCGCCGGTGAGAAGATGACGCCCCGCTGCCGCCACCTCCTCCCCCGCTGCTGCCATTTCCTTGCTGAGGGGAGAGGGAGAGAAAGGGAGAGGGAGAGGGAGAGGAAGAGAGCTAGAGAGATGGAAAGAGATCTGAAAATGTGCTAAGTGTTGGATCTGTGGAGAAGACGATGCGAGCGGGGATATATATAGCCAATTCATCTTTAGTCCCGGTTGGTGATCTGAAAATGTGCTAAGTGTTGGATCGTGGAGAAGACGATGCGAGCCGGGGATATATATAGCCAATTCATCTTTAGTCCGGTTGGTGGCACCAACCGGGACTAAAGATAATTTCCCGCTATTTCAATTCATCTTTAGTCCGGTTGGTGGCATCAACGGGACTAAAGATAATTTTCTGCTATTTTTAATTCATCTTTAGTCCGGTTGTTGTCACCAACCAGGACTAAAGATAATTTCCGCTTATTTCTAATTCACCTTTAGTCCCGGTTGGTGCCACCAACCGGAACAAAAGATAATTTTCCGTTATTTTTCTAATTTATTTGGTCCCGGCTAAGGTTAACAATTAAATAATTCATTAAATAGGGTCAAATTAAATTCATTAAATATAGGTTTAAAATAATAATATTAAAATTTAATCAAACATAGATAATCCTAGACATTAATGTGCTCCTCTAGATATTGTTCCTCTTTTGCCCCTCGATTTTCTTTATTTTCATCTGCTCTTGAGCAAGAGAGAAAAAATTTAACTTTTTTGTTTTATTTTTTTATTTTTTTATGGACTTAGGATACACGAGAGGTAACCACATAAAATTTGAGCGTAAACAAGCAAAAGACGTGGCTGTGGAAAATTCGGAAGACACGCTCAAAATCGGAAAAAAGCTTAGGGCTCGAAAAGGCAATCTTCTGAGGCTTTTTTGGGGAAAATAAAATCGCCGAACGCGACAAAGCTGCGAACGAACGCATCCGAAATTTTTTTCTGATCGATTTTCATATATGGAACGTCTCGATCGGAGTCCGTATGTGAAAGTTATGGCCGTTTTAAAAACCGACTCCGAGTTAGAGGACGAAACGAGAACAATGCACGTAAAACTTGTTAAACGCGTATAAACTAACGTGACGACGAGGATTTAAATGTCCAATATTATACATCCCTCCAATTAGTATATTATCACCAAAATAATTTTACAAAAGATTTTATATTTTGAGAATCATTAGTTAATAACAATATGATGATATGTAATAACAAAATTAAAGCTTCCTCCTATCTTCAATCACCCACCTCCACACAACATCACACTCTTTAAAAATTACGGATACTCTTAAATTAATTTTTGACCATTTGAATCATGTAGCAAAATTTATATATTTTTATTAGGTTCGTTAAAAAATAAGCACATTCACTTTTGTCCGGTTGGTAACACCAACCGACAAAATAACATCTCTAGTCCCGGTTGGTGTTACCAACCGGGCTAAAGATGGTGTCGAGGCTGTCGAACCTGTCGAGTGCCGGACATCTTTAGTCCCGGTTTGTAGCACCAACCGGGACTAAAGATAGCATCTCTAGTCCGGTTGGTGTTACCAACCGGACTAAGTGTCCGGCGCTCCGACAAGCTCGACAACATTTGAACCGAGACTAGAGGTGATCTTTAGTCCCGGTTTGTGATACGAACCGGGATTAATGTTCCTAGAAATCCATAGACTTTTTAAACCGGAACTAGAGATTATCTCTAGTCTCAGATGCAACTCAAACCAAGACTAGTATGATTTTTGTCATTTCAATCTCAGCTGCCATTGCTGTCTTGGGAGAGTCGGCTACCATTCGAGGACAGACATAAGCGACACCTATGGGCACTACTAATCTTTGTAGAGGCGTTGTCGCGATGCCTCGTCTCTCTCCCGTGTCTTCGGTAGACTCTACAAGTAAAATCCTTTGTTTCATACGTCCAGGATAATGATGATGACGTACTATTCTAGATGTCCTGGCCTTTTTAAAGGCATCGTACCGGAGGTTTCTTATCGGTCTAGTGCCCTTGTGTGGTGGTATTCATCACATCAGATTGGGTTCGCTAGCAATAGCAGTGAAAAGATTTGGGCAAATGACTTATCTACGGCTCAATTACTGTGTTGTCTTCCACATTGATTAGACGTCAGTCGGCGGTGAAGCGAGCGAAATTTGATCGACGTTATACTTACTCTGGCAACTATAGATGAAATGAGAAAATTCCCTATGTACCCCTGAAAATTTCCCCGATTTGCTCATTGCTATCTCCCAATTTTAGTTTGGATTTCTTTTATATATTTTTTGTTAGTTGACCTTGGGGTGACCATTTAGTTTGTATAGAGAAGTCCATTTTACCTTTTGGTGTAAAGAAATATAAATTTATGTAATATATTGTTATAGGGTAAAAATTTGCTGTATGAGAATATTATAATTATGAGTTTGTTACGTGAGATATTATGTATTATAAAAATTTATTTGTAGATACGATCAAAATAATATTTATTATTAGTTATTAAAAATGGTTTATATAGAGCATAAATAAATTTGTCTTACTATATAACAAATAATATGTTGTACTATTTTTTCATAAGAATTTAACGGTCACGAAAGGATATGAAATTAATCTAAAGTAAAATTCGAAGGTATGTAACGGAATAAGCAAAACTCGGAAAAGGAAAATAGAAAGGATTGGGCAAAGTTTATACAACACATATGGATTTTTCTCGGTATTGTAAGTAGTTTTCCTTTTCTAAGTTATAAGATGTAATCTTGTAACTCTTAATCATTTATAAAATTATTTTGTAGTTATTTTGAATAAAAGCCAAAACAAGTTTTATTATGTAAAAAAATGTCGAAACGAGAAAATAATGGTCAAACTTACCGAGCAATGTCTCCAAGAAAATAACGGTATCTCCCTCTTCCTCTCCACCACTCTTGTGGATCCAAAAACCTCCCAAAATCCGCTAAGCTGCTATCCCATCCCACCGCGTGTCGCGCGCCATCGTCATGTCATCCTTCGACTCCGTCGCGGCCGTAGCCGGCGACGACGACGACGTGCTCCCTCCCGTTCCCTTCGACCCCGCCGCCGACAGCGAGGGCTTCGGCGCCCTGCGCCGTGGCCACCGCTTCGCCACGTCCTACTCGTCCTTCGGCACCGCCGCCTCCGAGGACGACCTGGCTGGAGACGGAGCGACGGCGGCGTCGGCGTTGGCGCGTACGGCGGCGGCTTCGGCATGCCCCTGGGCTCGAACGGCGGCTCCGCGTACGGGTACGGCGAGTCAGGGGACGTGATGAATGGCCACGTGGACCAGCTCGGCGACGTCATGGGCGGCGTGGTGGTCGGCGCCGTTGGTGGCATCGATGACGACCTCTTCGCCGGCGCGGGCGACGACGGGCCCGTCCTGCCGCCGCCGGAGGCCATGAAGGAGGAGGGCATCCTCCGGCGGGAGTGGCGCCGGTGAGTGCTCCTCTCCGATCGTCCCATCTCGAAAAAATCATTAATCGCGCGCATTTCTTGATCTGATCTGCCGCCGCCGCTGAGCTTGATCAAAAAAAATTTCAAGAAATCGATGAGTTTAATTCTGCAGGCAAAACGCCCTGATGCTGGAGGAGAAGGAGCGGAAGGAGAGGGAGCGGCGCGGCGAGATCATCGCGGAAGCCGACGAGTACAAGAGATCCTTCGCCGACAAGCGCAAGCTCAACGGTGACACCAACCGGGCTCAGAACAGAGACCGGGAGAAGGTCATCATCTTCTTCTCCGCCATTGACGAGCACATCAACAACTCGTGAACTATCAGACTGACCCGCCATGGATGGAGCCTCGTGCAGCTGTTCTTGGCGAACCAGGAGAAGTTCCACGGGGAGGCGGACAAGCAGTACTGGAAGGCGATCGCCGAGATGGTGCCGCACGAGATCCCGGGGCTGGAGAAGAGGGGCAAGAGGAGGGAGAAGCAGACTGAGGCGAAGGCGAAGCAGCCCGGCGTGGTGGTGGTCCAGGGCCCCAAGCCCGGCAAGCCCACCGACCTCTCCCGGATGCGCCAGGTCCTCATGAAGCTCAAGCAGACCCCGCCGCCGCACATGGTGCCGACGCCGCCGACGCCGCAGCCGGCGGCGGCACCGGCGAAGGACGGCATTGGCGACACGGACGCCAAGAACAAGAAGGACGGCAAGGAGGCGAAGATTGACGGCAAGGATGAGGCTGAGAAGGCAGCTATAGAGGCCGATAAGAAGGCAGCCGGCGGCGAGAAGGAGGTGGCGGTGGCCACCGCGGCTGATCCGCCGGTGACGGCCGCGGCTGCTCCGGCGACGGCGGCGGCGGCAAACAAGGCGGCAGCAGAGGAGCCGGCCAAGAAGTGATCGATCGCGCCATGGTGCTGGCCGGAGATCACTCCATATTCTTTGCTTACTCTGAACAATAACAAAAGAATTCCGGAAGCAGCACTGAGCGACACCCAAATTGCTACAGAATTCGTGGACTCCGATAAAATTCAGAAACAGATAACATGCATGGTTATTTCTCTTCTATGTTCATGTTAGAATAAAAGATTTAGGTATAGGCTGTTGTTGCTGTAAATCAGATTGAGAGTCACTTTGGGGTCTCACCCCTGAACCGAGCATGATTGATTCTGTTCTGTTTTTTTTCTTCTCTAGGAAAATAAAATGGTCTTCAGCAATTTGCGATCTTTTTGCCGCGAGTTCCGTTCCTCTGGACATATGTACTGTTCTTAGGCATTGCAAGTTTGCAACTGAACTGCATGATTGAACTGACTAAAATTTCTGGCCAATGACATGGATCTTCAATTTATTACTTTGCTACATGTCGATGCATCCCAAGGCACTTTGGTACAGAGTACAAGTCCAGAGGTACTATATGTGTGAGAGTGTGTCTGTGTCTCCAATTCAGCACGTATGCTAGTATTTAACGCTAATTATTTTATTTATGATAAATCTTAATACTCATCGGCAAAGAGACGACCATGTTGTAAAAAACACTATATGTGTGTGCTAAGATTGCAGGGTTGGATCTTTCGATTTAAAGCCGGATCGGTGTGTCACTCTCTGCCACAGTGATAGTTACCTCTATCTGATACAAGATCAGGAACCCCCGTTCACATCAAGTGGTATCAGAGCTAAGGTTTACCATCAGGTTCCAAACTTATTTTTCCTGTCCTAAAACCTTTCGCGTCATAGCCTTACATATTTCAGTTTCAAAGTCTGTCGTGTTCAGTTTGTGTCCTGGTCTAGATCGTGTTAAAGTCGAGTTCATGTGTTTTTCCTCATCGTTTCCATCAAACCCTAGCCGTCGTGACTAGTTTTATGCGTGTGTAATCAGTTTTTGCACACATTGTTCTCGTTTGTCCTCTAATTCAGAGTCGATCTTTAAAACACCATAACTTTCGCATACGGACTCCGATTGAGATGTTCCATATATCAAAATCGATCGAAAAAATTTCAGATCTGTTCGTCCCGAGCATTGCCAAGTTTGGCAACTTTATTTTTTCCAAAAAACTGGTCACAAAATTACCTTTTCGAGCCCAGTATTTTGTCAATTTTGAGCATGTCTTCGAATTTTCACGGCCACGTCTTTCATTTGCTTAAGCTCAAATGTTATGTGGTTACTTCTTGTGTGCTTCTGAGTCAAGAAAAAAATAAAAGAATAAAAAGAAAAGGTCGAATTTTTCAAAGAAAACAACGACAACCCAAAAAAGAGAAAAAAAAGAAAGGACAAAAGAGAAACCATATCTATAGAGGAGCACATAGAGAAGGCATAATTGAGCTGTGTTAGCGTGTGATGTCTTGTTCCTTGCCCTTCCTACCTATCATACTTGTTTCTCCGTACTTATTGACACTCACACATCTGGTACTTGGGACACGTTAGGCCAGCAGCGAGAACTAGTACTTGGGACTATAATTCAGCATTACTATCTGTTACTGACTTGTGTGCCACATATACATATTTTTCCTCTTTGTGTGCCTTCCATCTCCACATATCCTTTAGATCAGTACAGAGAAAAGACCCTGCAATCGTGGTGTCACTTCTTCACATGTATCACAACCTAGCCGTCAGTTGCCATCCTTTACTCGCGTTGGTAAGAATCTTGTAAGAGCTTGGTAAGAAGCTTCCATTTGCTATTAACAAAGAGGCACCATTGTAACCACGTAGGCTTTTTGGTAGGGATAACTTTCACCGTTTGTTCTTGTTTTAGTGTTTGCAATGACAGGAAGTGATCAGACTGGAGACAACTCCCCTAAGGAATTCAGTGACTGTGTCAGCCAAGTTCAACAGCAAGCTGTTGTAGAGAGTGCCAAAAAAGGGATGACTGATGCCATAAGGAAGGTCGTCACTTAAGCACTCATTGACCTCAACATTGGCAACATCATGGAGAGGCTGGGCAAACAAATTTCCACTCTAACCGACAAGGTTACCGAGTTGGAAACCTTTGTAGCAGCGTCCAACAATTATGACTCCGGCATCAATAATGACCGTCAAGCAAGACTACAATGACGTCTTCGCCGTGACACGACAGGTATGGGTGGTAACTAGCACCGTCACCGTGCCCCTGATGATCCTTATGCTAAGATCAAGTTTACAATACCATCTTTTTCGGGTCATTATGATGCTGAGGGATATCTTGATTGGGAGATGATGATCGAGCAGAAGTTTAGTGCCCGCCTTGTGCCTGAGTAACATAGAGTTCGACAAGCTACTAGTGAGTTTAAGCACTTTGCCATTATTTGGTGGAATGGGCTAGCTACACAGGATGCTTTACCTGGTACATGGGAAGAACTTAAAATAGCTATGCCTAATCATTTTGTTCCCCATCTTATCATAGATATTTACGTAAGAACCTGATGCGTTTAGAACAAGGAGAGAAATCTGTACATGATTACTATGGTGAGCTCCAAAAGGGATTGATGCGTTGTAGTGTTGTGGAGGGGAACGAGGGTTCCATTGCTCGCTTTTATTCAGGTTTGAGGTGTTGTAGTATTTGCAAAGTATGAACTAAAGTTTTAGGAAGTTCGCTTCCAAAGACCCCCACCTGCCCCTGCAGTAGGTAAGAAAAAATTACAGTCGGGTAGAATTTGGGGTGGCTCATCTTCTAGCCATGGTGGTGATAGCAGTTCGTCAGCAGCAAGTGGAGATATTGGATCGCATGGTCCCGCCGAAGAGTTGTCCAACTATTTGAATAGTGATGCCATCAGGCATGAATCCTTAGACTTCGACGTCCTCGGGTGATGGAATGATCACAAGATGTCATATCCTGTGCTTTCAAAACTAGCACGGGATGTGTTGACAGTGCCCGTATCTACGGTGTCCTCCAAATCGGCCTTCAATCTATGCGGAAGAATTATCGAAGACAGGAGAACAAGTTTGAGCAGCGAGCACATTGAAATGCTACTAAGTGTTAAAGACCGGGAGCTAGCTGCAGAACATGCCCCACTGCTGACAACCAAGAATTGGTCGCCCAGTTTAAGAACCTTTATTTAGATGAAGACCAAACCGAATAGCTTCAGTCTATTTTGTAAGTAGTTGTGACCTGTAGGTTGTACTTTTTTCTTTGTCATGGTTTTCTCAGATTCAGATATGAGTTTTTACATGACAAAGTTTTTAACGAGACAGCATGTATCATATAAACATCAATAAAGGTCATTACTATTTTTCTATATTGTTTTAAAATATTTTACTAAGTCGATTATTTTTATTCGAACCATTCCTATTTTTGGGGAGGAATAGTTCTTTTTGAATTTTTGGACGAGGAATATTTTTAAAATTTTCGGACGGGAATAGTTTTTTTGAATTTTCAGACAGTAATAGTTTTTTTTTGAATTTTCGGATTGGGAATAGTTTTTTAAAATTTTCTCACGGGAATAGTGTCGTCCAGGGCCAAAATTGGCACGTGGGCCAAACGGCACGTGGGCCTTGCCTTCCTTGGCACGTGGGCATGGCACATCCTCTCCTTGGGCCATGCTTAGGTAGGGGGCGGCACGTGGGCTGGCACGGCACGGCCCGCTACAGGAGCCATGACTAAGGGGCCATGCTGTTGCGGGCCGTGCCGCGGACGTGCCCAGGTCGTACCATGTCGAGCGGCCCGTTTGGCCTACAATACTAATGGGGCACACACTAGGGTTATTATGGTAAAATCGTGTCAAAATTGCTACTAAAGATGCCAACCGGTAAAATCCACGCGGATACATGTATCTCAAACCCACACCCGTGAGATTATATTTGTGCCCGCGCATGCTACCCACCATGGGTAGCAACATCCGTCCACGCCCGCTATCCGCGAGCAAAACATGCCCGTGGGCATGCGAGCATGCCCGCCAGAAGTATAAATAGATCACAATTAACAGAAACAAAAGCACAAGAATAGCGGCGGCCTACGGTAGAGAAGGGAAGACGGCGGTGTCGGAGCTAGCTGGTGGCTGGCTGCGGGGAGGCCGGCATGTGCGGAGCGGCGGCTGCGGGCTTGCAGCGTGGAGCCACAGGGTGTGGTGGCTGTGGGGTGGGAATTGGGAGCGACTGAGAGTGGAGTGAAACCCTAGATTTTGAGCTTATATACTTCTTTTTGCATGGTCCCACATGTTAGTGCGGTTTTGCGGGTACGGGTGTACTCATTTCTTACCTGTATACAAATGCCCGTTGGGCATAACTCTATGCTCGCGCCTGTGCCTGCGGACACAGGTTCGTGCCCGTATTCGCGCCTACCGGGTCGGGTGTCCGTGGGTACACAGGTTTTTTCTGCCCGTTACCATCTTTAATTGCTACGCCTAGCCAATTCCAAATCTGAGTCAAACCACCCACCACTCATCCCCTTCTCACCACAACCCTAGCCATCCAAAACAAGTCCCCATCTCTCCCCCAGCGGCTCCTTGCTTGCTGGTGCGGCAGCCTACGGGGGACGGGGCTCGTCGCCTCGAGGAGGTCGACGGCGATGTGGCTTTATGGCGAAGGCAACGGCTGGAGCAGCCATGCTTGTTGGTGCGGCAGCCTGGGGAAAGACAGATCTTGGCACGGAAGTGGATCCGCCTCCTGTTCTTGGATCGATTCCGATGTGCCTCCTTGTACCTCAGGTGAGCAAAGCCATCTAGATCTTGCTTGCTCTCTTCCTTTTTCTCCACTCTCTCATGGAGTTGGGTGCTTTGCTTGCAATGGTGAGTAGTGGTTGGATTTGGAAGAAATCTTACACCGTCATTGGTTCGGCACCCCGCCCCACCCTACTCCTGTTCTTTGTGTAGCATGAAGGATGGATTACAAGGACCAGTGATGATATCCTCCTCTCCCAAGTCTAATGGCTTGAGCGTTGCTAGAGACTAGCCGAACAGAGCCTAGAACACGGAACTCAGAACCAGAACAGGGGTTTGAATTGGAGAAAGCAGAACCTTGTTTATGATGGACTTGGGCCTCCTTTTGGAAGAAATCTTACACCGTCACCGTCAATGGTGAGTAGTGCTTTGCTTGCGATGTCGGAGATCGACACGCGGGAATCCGAGGGACCCCTTTTTGGTTCGGCACAGAGGAGCGGTGAATTTGGGCTTAAACTCGCGATGAAGATGGGATGACGCCGGTGAACCGGGAAAAATCAAGACTGCAGAGATGCGGGGGTTTATACAGGTTCAAGCCACCTACGAGGTGTAATACCCTACTCCTGTTCTTTGTGTAGCATGAAGGATGGATTACAAGGACCAGTGATGATATCCTCCTCTCCCAAGTCTAATGGCTTGAGCGTTGCTAGAGACTAGCCGAACAGAGCCTAGAACACGGAACTCAGAACCAGAACAGGGGTTTGAATTGGAGAAAGCAGAATCTTGTTTATGATGGACTTGGACCTCCTTTTATAGTGCAAGGGGACACCACAGTAGTCCTGATTTCCTCTACTTTGCTCCACGTGATGGAGCGGCTCTTGCCTTGTCTTGTCGGAGAAGCCACCCCCATCTTTGTTCCTGTTGCGGCGTCATGGGGGTAGGCGGAAAAAGGTGGTCATCGTGGCAGCCATGCTGCTGACGCGGTGATGGCCTGCTTACCTACTCTGATGGGACCCATTGGTCAGCGGCCCATCTCGCGGGTAGGTGCTGACACAGCACCTCCTGCGCTCGTACTCTCTCTCCCACGCGGCCGCCCAATGCATTAACGCGTCTAGACGGGACGTGAGGGAGGCGTGCACGGAGTGGGTGCGCTGCCGTACCGTGGTCACAGTCAAAGACTTTAGGCTCCCTTTGCCTCGTGACAGGCAAAAAAGGGGTGATGATGCGACTGACAGGCGCGCCTCACATCGCATTAAATGTGGTGGGGCAGGCGCTCAGCCTCTCTCTTTTTAGGCATTAAATGGGGTGGTTGGCAGTTGGTCTCGCCCCTCTCTCAGAGAGGCGCGGGGTGAGGATGGGGGTCGGGTAACCCGGACCACCCCGTCCGAGGTCCAGGTGACCCGGACCCCGCCGCTTGGGAGCACGGCGGCCTCCGCGCAGCCTCCGGGCCAGGCCTCACTTGGGCCATTCAGGACATGTCTTTGGCGCACCTTGATGGGCAAGGGCGTTTTCCCTTTTTCAGATATCATAGCTCTGACATACCCCCGGGCCCATATCACCGACAGCCGTATTCAATGCTTCCTGTATGTATTCGCCACTGTTTAGTATGATGTTTACAAATTGTACAAGAAGTATTCACTAATTATATTAGCACAAAATACTCATATGGCCCCATATTATTTGTACAAATTTATGTTTGCATACTATAATATGTATTCCTAGATTTATTTTCTTCGTCCAAAGCACTGCGCGCAAGCAACCAAAAAAATTACAAAGAAGGAAGAGAGAAGAAACCTCTAGTTCTCTCACTACTGAATAAATTACAAGGCTATTTACAAAGAAGGAAGAGAGAAGAAACCTTTAGTTCTCTCACTACTGAATAAATTACAAGGCCATTTTTATCAATCAATTATATTGATTTAAATAATATACATAGTCATCACTATTTTTTGTTTTTTACTACATGTTAAACATCACATTAAGTATTTTTCCGCCGTAATTCATACAACCATACTTATATCAATATTATATATATTAATATAAATTTGTTCACACAAATACATTAGTGTAAATATCATAATTATGTATTCACTAATTTTAGTTTTTTTCCTAATTTTTTGGACATCATTTACACATTTTTCGCAACGGTTTGACTATTTTCCACATTAATCTTCATGGTTTTCGTGCGGAATCCACGAAATCCGCGGAAAGTACGAAATTCTTCAAATTCAAATTTGGTCACTGTTCATCGCCGCCGGCTTTCGCAGCTTTCACGAATTTCGCACGAAATTCGCCATGCCGGCGAGGGGCGGTACGACATATGCCGACGGAATTGGAAACCCTGGTTCTATGAGACTTTAATGTGATAACGAATCAGCTATTAGCATTGCCAACAACCCAGTTTAACATGAGAGATCGATCGCTTCTTCATTAGAGAAAGAATTGACGATGGAACTCTTAATTTAGGATTTGTGACTTCTGAAAAACAAATCGCTGATTGTCTAACAAAAGGGTTGAGTGTTAAAGAGTGTATGTCTTCTTGTAACAACATGAGCATGATAGAAGTGTTGGTGTGTGTGATATAGAAATATATGAGGAACTAAAGTGTAAATATAAAAAGGATTAAGGAAGAGCCTACGAGAGAGGAACTCTCAACAGCCAATTACTTGAGAAATTGCTACACTTTCCTACAAAATCAACTTCGTAGTCCAAACCCAGGATGTCATTCACACTAACAGTTACGAGGTGGTCCATTTGAAAGGTTAGATCTGCAATGCTCATCTGATCTTGATCCCACAAGCTCATTGGCCCAAAAATATTATCCCATGAGAAACTCTTGACAATCAATTTTTGTACCAAAATTTCAGTTATTCAAGGAGATAAGGACATAGATTGACGAATATATAAAAGGCATACCGATAGCTCAAGTTCTTTAAGGATAGGAGCATTTCGAAACAATGACACGGGTGGTCAGGATTTCCCTCTGGTCCCAGAAGCATATCCCTAATAACATCATCTCGAGATGATCAAACACAGCAGGGATCTTCGTCAGTATGCAACCTTTTGATAGATACTGCAACCAGAAAAATGAATGATGAGAAATATCAACACAGCATAATCAAGACAACATCATCATAATGCTGAAAATAACAATGAATCACCGTCAAGAAATATAGTCGTTAATAACAAGTGTTTCGATGTCACTTAGGCTTCCCAATGCCTGCTTGAGGTAGCTTTTCCCACCATGCCTGCTTGAGCTTTGTGCAAAATGACATTTGCATTCTCCAAATTAGGGGCATCCAAATGGAAGTCTTCGAACTTCCCGTCAACCTCTAGAATTTCAAGTTCAGGAGCTCGAATGTTCAGACAGCTGATGCCTTCAAAAGATTTCAAAACCAGCACAGACAAGTCAGGGCAGCAGGAAATCAGTTTATCGATGTCACTGTCTGTGGAGGAGAAATTTCCAGCTCCAAAGTAGTTAACCACTCAAAACCTTTGAACATTTGGGCAAACTGATGATGCAGTTCTTTATGTCCAGATGCTCCAAATCACTGATAGAGAAGAGGCATGATGGTATCATGTACTTTGACGCGGAGGTCAATTTTTGATTGTAATTGAATTTGGTGACTTCATTGACAGCATGTGCATCCACCTACCAAATACATCATGGTTATTGTTGCTCCCTAAAATTGTAATCCCATGCAGAGATCCCTGTGGAATGATAATGCCATATCGACCAATGTAATAAACTTGGGCGGTGCACTTGTTACTGAACCTTGACAGGAACTGTAGGTGCAATCGCACAACATCTCTAGAATATATAGTAGTCCATGTGCTCCTCCAAGCGCTTGACAGGATGCTAGTTCTGACAGCATCTTGCACATTCAAACGAGAGAGGATATCAACTTTTATCTCTAGAGGTAGACTGCTCAATCTGTCTGACTTGGCGGCAGCAAATCTAGACTTCACCTTGGCCTTCTTCGAGCTAGCCATTACTTTGAAAATGTCCTATCATTACCAGAAAGCAGCAAACTTAGATGGGTGTGCATTCCATCGCCAGCCTCGGAGGAAAAAAATAAATAATAGAAATCACAAAATATAGTAGTACAGTGAAGTTGTTTGACGACAGAGTGTAGTACTGATGAGAAGCCATCATTCGGACAAACAAGACTGGCAATTTTTTTAACACAACATAACTCGCCGACTTGTGGGTCCTTCTCTGAAAGCAACTCTAATTTTCAGTTAAAGCGTGTATAAACCATCTGGTAAGGAATCATTATCAACTATCAACTGTAGAGAGCAAACTTGTGCACAGCTGCAAGTTTCTGCTGTTGAGATGAACCCATAAGACCTAGGATCAAGTGGCACCCAGCACATGTTACATCAGTGAGCAAATCTGGCGGTAACCTGAGTGGCATGCAGATGGCAAATGCATGAGAATCAGGAATGGAGTTAACAAAAAAGGGAGAAAGAACTAGCGTAAAAAAGGTGCATACCACACGAAGAGGAGAAAGGGGTGGTTTTGGTTACCTAGAAGGAATCGATAGATCAGGATTGTTGAGGCCCTTACTTACCAGAGGAGAGACGACGAAGAGGCAATGCGAGGGGGACAGCCAAGGGCCAACGGGGAGAGGGAGGGAGGCGGCGATCGGTGGTGGCGGCGCGCATCGCAACGCCGGCGGTGGCGGCCAGGCTTTCGCTTCCCCCCTTCTGCCGGGAGAGTGAAGAGAGAGAGAGAGCACGCGCGCGAGTGGTGGCCTGGTGGGTTTCAGGTCGGCACGTAGGGGTGAGTGTTCGGTTTTATCGGGTTAATCGATCGGTTTGTCCGGTTTCTTCATAGGTCGAGAAAAGTTCAAAATGAATACAACCGAGACAAAAATAATGAATAAAATTGGTTCGGTTTTCTCGGTGTTCAGGTTGTACCAAAGTACCTTGGGATGTGGCTAGATCTCTCCACACTGCCAATGAGCAGCAATGCAGTAGTGGTGGCCAAATGGACCAAGTCGAAGTGGGTCGGTACGGACACGCGTGTACTATAGACGGCACGGTATGACACGGTACGAAGGGGAAACGGGCCGGGCCGGCACGACACGACTAGTCGTGCCATGCTTGGGCTACCGGCCGAGTCCGTAGGCCGGCACGGCTACTGTGCGTGCCAGCACAGGCACGGCACGGCCGGCCGAGCCGGCACAGCACGGAGGGAAAGGGTTAGGGTTAGGGTTTAGCCGTGGGGGCGACGACGACGGCGGCATGGAGCCGCGACGCGCGCGGCGCACAGCGTGGAGATCGACGGCAGCACGGCGCGGAGGTCCTCGATGGCGCGGAGGTCGACGGCGTCGGCAGCGCGGAGGTCGGCGGCGACGCGACGCGGAGGTCGACGGTGGGCGTGGCGCGGCGCTGGAGCGGAGGTCGATGACGGGCGCGGCGCGGCGCTGGAGCGGAGGTCGATGACGATACTCGCGGCGGCGGGGAGAAAGGAGAGAGGAGAGGTAGGTCGGGTGACGGGTGTATTAGGGTTAGGGTTTTTTCTTTTATAGTGTGTCGCCGGTTGGTTTTCGCCCGTGGGCTCGGCCTTGGCCCGTGGGCCCGTAGAGTGCCGTGCCGGCATGGGCACGGCCCAACCTCTCGTGGGTCGTGCTTGGGTCGGAGGCGGGGCATGCGGACCGACACGACATCGCCCATCACAGTGACCGTGCCTAACGGACCGTGCAATGACGGGCCGTGCCTCGGATGTGCTCGTGTCGGGCCGTCCGTTTGGCCTGCCCTACAATGCAGCATCGTTCACGAGCTCCGATGTCGTGCCTAGTTTCGGCCCCGACGGAAGACCGACTAACTTCCCCGCCCTAGCAAAGTTCCTCGTCGATTAGCTCTGACCCTGCCGTGCAGCCCGTCGCTCCAGCGAGGTTTGGCTGGTGTCCTCCTGTTCACTCGATTCCTCTCGCTCCCATCACCGCCGTTCCCTGTGTGCCTGCTCGCTCGTTCTGTTCGCGCCGTCCTATGGAGGGAGAGAGAGAGAAGGGCGCCGCTACTCTCAAAAAAAACGATAGATAAATGAGAAACGTGTGGTTGCAGATTGATAAATGAGAAACGTGTGGTTGCAGATTCTTGTTGCCCCATCGTCTCCCATGTGTGGGTTGAGCCTTGTATTCTAGTTTGTTTCACTTGGGGTTTGATGTGACGAGAACAAATGTGGACTTGCAAGCAAATCAGTTTTGTGCGGTATACTTGGTTTTCCTTCCCTCGCAACCGAGAAAAAGGCCGAACACCGAAGCAGATAAAAGAGAAAACCGAAGGTCAACCCAAAGACCGAAAAAACTAATAGTTCAGCTCGGCTCGGTTCGATTCGGTTAACGGTCTTCGGAATTTTTATGTCCACCTCTATCGCCGCGTATGACGAGGCCTCCATTAGCCCGTTTACATATGTAGACCGAGAAATTTATGTGATGGGCTGAGATTTTGGCCCGCTCAAACTAGTAGGCCTAAATTGGGACTCGCTCAAAGATTTCGGCCCGTTCAAACCGGACGTCCGTATTGCAGTTGCATGTTTGAAGTTGTTCACTATTTTTTTAGAAAGATAAAATAATGTTATTATTTTTTATTAAAAAAAAGAAAAGCAAAAATGTTCACATCCACTATCTATCGTTTTTGCTAAGGATGGCAGCTGCTTCAAATACACCCAAAACATCTCGAATGCATATTTCCAGGTTTGTACCTTAGTCGCATGTACACATTCGTAGTTTGTCATTCAGTTTATACGAGTCATCGTCAAAATTTGAATTTTAAATTTAAAACTAATATTTAGAGTTGAATTTTGCGTGCGAAGGAGGGGAGTTCATCATAGTTTATTTTCAGCATTTGGTTGCATATACATGTCATTTTATCAGTTATAGACCAATGATCTGTGTGTGCTCATCTGTTGAACTCTCCAGAGATCAGAGCTGGGAAGAATATTTGATCAATGGAGGTGCAAGCAAAGCCTCTTCAAATCAAAGAAAAAAACGTTCAAAGCATTTGCTTATACGGACGTTTGGTTTGCCAACCGTTTGTTCGCTGTACAGGGGCAGAAACTGAGGGTGTATTGCTTCGTTACCAAGTGGCTGGTGCCACTGCCATGCCAACCACAACTTGGCTTTTTAAGAACTGTACCTGGAAAGCGTTGCTGTCTAATGAAACAAACACAGCATGTCACTCATGTCATGTCATGTGGTGGTTCATCATTCGCAATCGTCTCTTGTACATATGGCACGTGCACACCAATCAGTTGACACCAATGCATCGAGACCAAAGAGACAATAATCATACTGCTTTTTTTAAGTACATACCCTGGTTGACCATGAAAATTTTGTTATCTCGACACATGAGTAAATTCTCTTCTGAAGGATATAGATGGCTAAGATGGGTAAACTTACTATTATCCAACATAATAGGCTCTGCCACCAGCCCACCACCGCTACTTTTCAACATTTTATATATTAATCCCTGATATTGTCTAATATTATGTGATAGTCATATATTTGTTTGAATCAAGCAAATAACATATATTCAAATAAACATGAGCATTTTACCCATAGCAAAGCATGGGTATTTTTGCTAGTATTCAAGAAGCAGATAAACTAGGAAAGTTAAGCCATGAACTAGGGAGTATAATTTGCTAGTAGAAGCCAAACAGTTCAACACTTATTGAACTAACTGGGCCAAGGGAAAGAAACAGTTTTGTCACTCTAATCACACCAATAATTTTATACATGAGAAAATGGCTGAGTTAAATTATTTAATACACCACCAAATTACCTCACTATATGCTCCTTTAGCTACAACACTGTCCTCCAACTTTGATCTTCTCCCGTTTACCATATACTCACAAATCACTGAAAGCTAGGTATAAAAATACACTTGCAGAGAAGAAACCTGGGATGGAAACAATATGCATATTATTGGGACTAAATTTGTATCTTGGAGTTGAATTTACCCGCTGGGTGCCGCAATTACTATTTCTTCCATACTCTTCTGGAACATTATTTCTGTAGGTTTTAAGCATCCACGAATGTACTCTTGCCCAAGTTGTGCACGCTCGTTGTCCCCAAACCCAAATACAATGCCTCTATTTGTCACTGCAACAGTGTGGTACAGGCCAGTGCTAATTTGCGAAACATAGTGATCACGCAGACTATCGAGAACTCGAGGCCTCATTACTTTGTCAGATGATCCCCGATCAGGAAACCCTAAACTCCCAAAGCCCATCCATCCGAATGCAAAAACTGAGCCCTCATCAGTGAGAACAAAGGTCTTTCTTTTCCTTGCACAGACCTGTCAAAATTAAGGAACATACTTAAGCCTTTACACATGAAACTTCTACTGCTTGTCCTTTTTCAACATATGATTGTAACTAGAACAAGAAACTCCTATATCAGATTAGCATATAACTGTGCATGACTTTTGTTTTAAATACGAAAAGCATAGTAATGCCCTTTTTCTTGCTATCATAAAGTAGATTACCTCAGCCTAATCTACATGATTGATGATAGTTTAAACTGGGTTTACTCTTCGATACTTAATGAAGTCAGAAGGAAAATAGTGCAAACATATGCAACACACCTGCACAGCAACTTGACTCTTCAGACTGCTGATCAATTCTGGGCTAGTTTTGTCATTCTCATCACCATGACCTAATGCTCCACAGTAACCTCTGCCCCATGTATAAACCTGAAAATTTCAGACCTTAACTTCTGTCTGAAGATTCATAACAATCACAACATGTAACAGATAGGTCTTTGAACAGTGTATACTTACATAACCCAGTGCATCAAGAGCTACAGCATGCTCATCACCAGCAGACACGCGAACTACATGAATATTCCTCCTCTTGAATGACTGGATTGCACGTGGACGAAGTTCATCATGCTGATCTCCATGTCCAAGGCAGAAGTTGGTACAAGAGCCAAAGGAATAAACTGTTCCATCATCCGTTACAGCAAATGTATAGCTGGCACCGGCAGCAACCTGCACAACCGGAGCAAGGCCTTCAAATAATTCAACGATCTTAGGAGTAGCCCTGTCTATTGTGTCACCATGACCAAGCTGGCCATGTGTGTTACTTCCACATGTATACACTTGCCCATCTGTTGTAAGAATGACAGTAAAACTTAAACCAGTGGCAACCTGGAAAAAGGAGAAAAGATAGAATTAAGAAAAAGAGGAAGCGAATGGTAGTTGATTGTATAGTTTTGCAGACTTGACTAGACCAGACATATGAAACAACTAACTATAACAGCCTCATTGTCAATTAACAAAGTTAATTACAAAAGGTAGGATCCTCCCTCCAGTTTATATCAAAAAATAAATAAATTTGATCACAAAACTAAAACATTGTGCCTGTTGCATCAAATAACTAGAGAATTGTTCTGTTTTTACAAAATAGCATATAATAATTGAAAGGGGCATTTATTCCATTGTAGGAGATATGGAACAAAAAGGATAATAAAGATGATTGGGTCCACCTGTTTGCAAGAAATTCCTTTTAAGGCCTTTATTTCTGTTGGTCGAAATATAGTTCGCCCCACCTCACCGTGACCACAGCATAATGATGAATTATCTCCACAAGTGAACACCTATTTGAACAAAATTCACAAGGTTCAAAGTATTAGAATTTTTTTGAGGGAAGTTTTAGAAATATCACAATTGACAATCTACAGCATTTAATATGAGCATCAATTACCTCCCCTAACTCTGTAACAAAAGCTGCATGGTTGTGAGAGGCAGAGATGTTGACAACACGAGAAAGTGATGGGAAGGGAACCCTGCTGAATGCCGCACACTGGGTTGTATCTGGGCCATGACCTAGCACCCCACACAAACTGGATCCACAAGAATAGACAGAAGAGTCATGGACCAAAAGTGTGTGATATCTTCCTGTCGCTACTTGCATCTGGAAACATACAGCATGTTCACATATATAAGAAACCAGGTTGGAAATGTCTCCTGACATTAAAAAAAATATATCTAACTTTCCAGTTTCATCCTAAAGATAGAATTGTTCATGAGGGAAACTATTCCTAAGTGCAATAATACAACATTTGTTGGTCTTCATATTGGCAAGCATAGTAGAATGGCAATAAGTAACAAGTCCAACAAAGAACAAACTCTCAAACTGGTAGAGCAGATGACTTAGGATGTTAATTAAAAGAAAAGCAAATCTAGAATAAAAGTAAATTAGGCACCCTCCAGAACAACCTGATGCAGTAGGCACGCCAAATCGTGATGCACCATCTATTTTTAAAATGTCTGACTTGAAATTCAATCAGAGTGCAAAAAACAACTAAGACATAATGGATTCAAAACAACTGAGGCATCAGTAACATATTCTCATTCAGCTGAGTGTGCTGTATTTAAATTTAAAGGAAAAACACAAGGTACCAAGTGTTTATTTTATCAATCATTTCCAATGACTACATATTCTCATTCAGAAGCATGCCAACTAATAAATCAATAAATCATACAATTGTTAGTAATTTTGTTCATCAGGAATGAACTGGTAACCTTCTTAATTCTAGAACAAGCCAAAAAAAAGAAGCTTACAATAGACTCCAAACGCATGCCTTAACTTGGTGTTAAGATGTTTCATTATCCCTAATTTAAGCCAAATGTGGATGTCCGATTCCTATCACGAAGTTTCCGAATTCACTAAGTCGTCATGCATGATCAAACATGGATCCCTAAAACGGGCAAAGGTGTGAGGCGAGCACAATCATTTCTACCAGGTTTCCTACACCACAGAAAGTCAAACTAGGTAGCATTTACTATCTCAGATGTGAAGGAAGAAATCCTCACGTTGCCGGAGGAGGTGTGGACGGTGCCGGAGGACTGCTCGACGGACTGCAGGAACCTGAGCACCTTCTTCCAGCTGCCGCCGCACCTCTCCAGGAGCTCCCCGCGCGCGGCGGGGCCCATGGCCGCGAACGCCGCCCGCGCGGCGCACAGCCTCGACGCGGCGTGCTCGGCGAGCGGGCGGAGCGCGCGGCACGTGGCCTCTAGCCGCGCCAGGTCCCCGGCGGCGAGGCGGCCGGAGGTCAGGACCTCCCCGATGAGGTGACCGGGCAGCTCCTCCATCGAGAAAGCCCGCGGCGCCTTCTCCCCCGTCGCCATGGATCCACCCCTCCCGCTGCGATCCCCGCCTCCGCGCGACGAAATCTTGGCGGTCTTGGCCCTGGATCGATCGGAATCATCCAAAGACGACGACCCCGCAGCCCCCGACGCCGCCGTACGGATTGAAATGGCGACGAACTCTGCGGCGAACTCCCCCCTCCCCTCCGGCGGATCGAATCGAATCGAATCAACCGCACACCAAATCCCGCCAAGAAACACTAACACCTCAACACCTCAATCCTCCACGAGAGCAGCAGAGCAGAGCGAAAGAATTGGGGAGTAATCCGGGGTGCGATTTGAGCGCGGGGTAAGCGGAGAATCCCTCCAAATCCCGGAGATCCTTTCAACCCCCTTTCCGAAAATCCGCGAGGGTTTATACGCTCTCGCGCAAGCGTACGCACGAACACGAACACGAACACGAACCGAAAGCCAAAGCGAAAGGGGGACGAAAAATAAAAAAAATAAAGAAAAGAAAAGGAGGAGTAGGGAAATTTTCTTCACGCAAGTAAAGGGGCTCCGGAAATACAAAAATGCTAGGATCCAGAGGCTCCTCCACTGCTAGCTGGCGCTGTCACCCACTGATCAGTGGGCCCAGAGGCAGGTGGCCTCACCTGTCAGAGGGCACACTCACCAGTGGTGGCACGTGGCCTCGCGGTGACTGACGCGGTGGGGACACTGGCTGGCGGGGCCAGGAGGTCAGTGGGGTTGGAGGCGTCGCGACTCGGTGCGCGTGGGGAAAGAAGGTTCGAGATCGGGGAGGAGGACGTGGCGGGCACTATCGCCTCCATGGGTGACGTGTCAAGCCGGTATTGGGGGGAGTGGGCGATGGGGACCCGGCGCGGTGGCTCGGCCAGACGATCGTTGGTTCGCTCGCCTTGGCGCCTCGGCTGGGCTGGAGAAGGCGCAGGCAGTCACGGCGGGGGGGCATGCAATTGCATGGTGGGGTTGATGCAAATTGCAATTTGCATAAGCTGAGCAAAAGCACTAACGGTTGTTTGATTTTGTTCGCCCCCATCTAATCACATTATTTTTCGCCCCACCCGGTGGTGTTCGGTCACAAGAGTTTTTGTCCAATCCCTTGTCGCGACAGTGTGGTTACAACTCGCGACTTTTATTGTGCTGTGATTCTTTCTTTTTTTTATTTCAGTTACACGACGGACACACCACTACACATAAAACACGACACACATCACTACATATAACCCTACGCTCATACTTTTATGAGGATGCCTCTTAACACACGTTCAAAGAGATAAATATCAACAGAATATTTACGATCTCACTGAATCCTTTTGAAATCTATTTATGTATGCGTAATATTTGTATATAACAGAATTTAAACTCTGCTGGACAGAGTCATGCGCCCACCCATAACACTATCACCACACCACCCGTGCTTTCTTACTATGTTGTGATTCTTGTGACATCATATGTCGATGTTTTATGTTGAGATTTGGAGCACATACTTTAGTGATATAACCTTTTATTACATACTCCATCGAAAACCAACTATCACATGTTCATTTTTTTCAAACACTAGAAGTGATAATTCTTTCGTGATAGGTGATACCACTCGAATATTATACCATGGTCTGTTTGTGATACCACTACCAATAAAGAGAATTTATTTTATGTCCATAATACTTCACTGCTCATCATTTTCTTCTATCATCACTATACTTATTTCATTATTTGACCATGAGTCTTAAAATGCCCTCGGTTATAAATAAGTGTTGTCATAAAAATCATAATCCTCAAAGTGAAAATGAGTTCAACTTGAAAATTCAAAGGGGTAGAATTATTTGATCCTTACCGGTTCTAAAAGCATTGAAAGTTTTCTTTTTCGTTTTATACCCACATTAAGGGCATATACAACGGTAGAGTCTAGTTTGTGCTCCTAATTAGTACATACAGTATCACTTATAGATTGCCCTCTTATAATAATAGTTAATACAACATGACCTCTTAACTATTAATGCATAAAATATTTTTCTGTTACTTCTATTTTCTTTTCTCTACCTCCATGGAGCAAAATTTCCTTTAATAAATGTTAAGAGTCAATCCTGAGCAGCCTGAGCAGATGTCATGCGTAACAACAGTGTTTCTCTTTCCTCCGGTCTCTTTCTTCCACGTCACCAAATTTGCTTACATGGTAACAGAGAGCCCGCTAATAAAGTCTGTAGTATATACCTTGATGTGATGAAAGTGAAGGACTTACAACAATAGAATGCCTTGAGTAATCAACCTATTTCCTGAATAGAGTTTCATGCAATCTAGCCTTTTTGCTTTCAATTATATTTGGAAGTGATTCTACCACTTTAAAAGCACCTAGAGTTCCTGGTAATTCATTTTAACATTCCATCTAAATTTCTGCTAGTTTTCTTTTATTTTGATTAATTTTTTCAACAAACATGGTATGAAATACCAATATATCTCATACATGGCATGACCTCCACCTATTCCACATGTCCCATCCCTGGTTAAGCTCCCTTGAGCTGTCCATGGACATTAGGTTTTTCATCTAACTTGGATGCTACTGTCGTAAAGTTCATCCAGCACCACCCTTGAGCCTATATGGCGATTGCCTATGCACCATCACAATGCCATAACTTCGCCTCTGAAACTTGCCGGCAAATGTTGTTCCAACGCATATCTTGATGGCTAGCTAACCAATCTTGATTTTGTGTAGCAAGATGCACAACCCCCCTCCCCCACCCTAATTGCCATACACAAGCTCGTTCCCCGCGGTATCTGCTAGCACCTCTGAACTTAGACATGCATGACACCATACAGAGCTCATCGATTGCACCCGATCGAGCTCACTTGGACACATCATCCTGTAGCTCATCTACTAGCACCCTCGATTTCATCTATTTGTGTTTCCCATGAGCTTGCAAGCACCACCACCCTCCCGCCCATCTACAACTGTTCCATGGAGCTCATCTGCTATGGTACATAGAGGAGGAAGAAGACATGGGCACAATGTGGGAAGTAATGGTAGTTTGAAGGCAAAATTTGCTACAGGACACTAAAAAATGTAATTAGCTATGAGACACCGCAAAGATGTGAATTTACTCGAGGACACTCCAAAAGTTTGGTAATTTGTTGCAGGACACTAGACACATTAAAATATAATATCCACCCAATTAATGAGAGAGAAACCACATAAAACAATAGTTTTGCCCTTATCTTCTTCTCTCCCGGTCTTCTTCCAACGCTCCTCTCATGCGCGCAAATTGTCATGAGCTCCTCGCCTGTCGCACGCTCATCTATTATCGGCTCATCTGCTCGTGCAGCAGTAAACGACGTCGTTGCATGGGATGGCTACATATATACTCGTGTGGTTGGGCTTGCGCGCGAGGGCAGCTTCACGGATGTTGCACGTGAGTTGTGGAGAAGTTGCAATGTGATCCAGGTGGTCTCATTGGACTTTTTTCCCGTTGCGCTCGTGCCTCGACTGGCTGCAGTAATTGTGCTAGTGCGGTGTGGAGCGGGAGTTGGCTAGGTCCGGGTTGGCAACAATGGTAGACAAGGAGCTCATGACGATTTGCACACGCAAGAGGAGCGTTGGAAGAAGACCGAAAGAGGGGAGAAGAAGATAAGGGCAAAACTGTTATTTTATGTGATTTCTCTCTCATCAATTGGGTAGATATATATTTTAATATGTCCAGTGTTCTGCAGTAAATTACCACACTTTTGGAGGTGTCCTCAGGCAAATTCACGTTTCTGTGATGTCCCACAACTAATTACACATTTTTCTGGGTGTCCTGTAGCAAATTTTGCTAGTTTGAATAGAATGCCAAAATGAGTATTAGAGGAAACTTTCGATACTACTAAAGCTAAATGGACTTTTTTCCCTATAAAATTGAAAGTGGGAAAGTTTGGTGCTGTAGAACCAATTATCCCAAGTTAAAAACCTAAATTTAACTATTCAAATGAACTGTAATCAAGTTTTATGAAAATTTAGAAGATACTTTACCCCTGAGTGAAAATTTCTTCAAATTTGGTTGAAGTTGATAAAAATTACATATTTTTGTTTCTAGTAGAGGAAAAAGGGAGATAAAGGTGTTTTGTGTAATTCCCCTACAGAAATTTATCAATTTTGATTATACAATGAAAATTCTCATAATTTATATATTCAACCATATTATGATGAATGAATATTGCATGATTATATCCATATAGCATAATTAATAAGTTAATTATTGAAGTATGGTTAAAGTTTAATATAAATGGAGGTGTCGGATGACAAGTTTTGTAAAAGAAGGTAGTAATTAGTTGAAAAGTTCAGTTTAAGAAAATAAGTACTAATTTATTGTTAAATTAAGTGCATGTCCTAGGTTTGCCGAATTGCTTGATTGCAACAAGCAGCAGTTGTGCTATTCTCCAAGTCTCAGTAACGTGGCATCTCATTTCGCCAATGCTCTACGCTTCACATAGCTCCCAAGTACCACCGTCATGTCAGCACGTCACAGAATCAAATTGCCAGCGACCGCACCAATGGTTAGCAATGGTTCCGTCTCTGCGCGCCAAATGCACCATCCTTGGTAATCTCCTCTCACGACTACCTCACCCGCTAGTATGTTTATGATGATGTGCGTAGGGATCTGTTTGCCGCAAAAGCTACACCTTGTTGCATCACTAGTGGCTGAGGACACATGGTGCACACACACAAAGGAGAAAACGTAACAACCAATTTAGGTGATGTTGGTCTACAGTGTTGACGGGAAACTATTTTTCGTTTTAGTAGTCTACTGTAGTTTTGGTTTAAGTATAAATATGTAACATAAGACATAAATTAAGATATGTCCATACCTCCAAATAGAGCATGTAACACGCTTTGTTCAACATCATAGGCATTCGAAATAATTAAACTAGTGTCGAAACTTGGTTTCGATAATAGAAAATTGGGGATGCAGTCAAGATCGCCAAGCACAATGGGTTAGGTGGAGAATAAGAATTTAGACAGGTTCAGGCCCTCTCGTGAGGTAATACTCTACTCCTGTTTCGGGGATTCGATCCGCCGAGTGTATATTGATCTCAAGACCTGTAGCTCTTAAAGTCTAAAGCTCTTGCTAATCAACTCTCATATCCCTCAAGGGATGCCCCTTACCCCCCTTATATAGTCTTGGGAGGCGGGCTTATAAGTCGGAAACCCTATCTTACTCTAAGTCGGTTTCCTCAATCTTACCAAACCGTGACTATGGGCCGTTGTCTTATCTCAATCGGTAACGTAACACCCAAGTCATAGTTGGTTTACATATTTGGCAGGCGCAACCTATCCCTATCTCCAGTCGGATAAGCTTGCCATGTGGATATCCGATTGCCATAATCTCCACAGTAGCCCCCGAGTCCTTTTCAGTCGACGAGACAACTCAGCATCAAACCAAGACAGTATACAGCCAAAAAAAACTCTTTGGCCGAGTGCTTCTGGCGCCGAGTGATTCCATCATCTCTGCTGAATCTCCCGAGTGGCTCCAAAGACTGTGAAAGGCTGAAAAATATCCAAAAAATTCTCAAAAATAAATATCTAGGTGCATCTCCTGATGCACCTAATTAGGTGTAGCCCCCGATTATGTAGTTAGTCAAAAACAGACTAAGCATATAGTCAAGAACTATAAAAAATCATACTCGTATGAATGCTTAGCTCAAGCTAAAGCAATCATAAAAAATCATATAACACATCACTCAGCAAGCTTATGCTTATCCGAGTAGATTCGCCCGAGTCATCTCGAAACAAATAATTTAATTAGCCCTCACGGGTAAGAAATCAATTCGCTCGGTAAGCTCATGCTTATCCGAGCTGATCTTCCCGAGTCATCCCAGAGATTTGCCCGAGTCATCTCGGAACAAATAATTCTCATATAAATGCTTAGCTCAAGCTAAAGCAGTCATAAAAAATCACATCACTCGACAAGCTCATGCTTATCCGAGTAAGTTCGCCCGAGTCGTCTCAGAACAAACAATTTAATCAACCCTTATAGGTAAGAAATTAATTCACTTGGCAAATTCATGCTTATCCGAGTTGATTTGCCCGAGTCATCTCGGAACAAATAGCTCAATCGATCCTCGTGGGCAAAAACACTCGGCAAGCTCATGCTTATCCGAGTTAACTTGCCCGAGTCATCTCGGAACAAATAATTTAATTGGCCCTCATGGGTAAACAAAATTTTCAGTCATCTGAAAAATATGACCAAAATATTAAATAGCTCCTGCCATGGTCTTAATCTAAAAAGATCTTCACCAAGGTGGAAAAATAGCATTGATATAATCATTTAATCAAATGCTTTAAAACCAAATAGTTCCTGTCATCAGGACAGCCATGAAAAGCTTAACTATTTGTCACCTTTCAAATTGCATCGTGCCAACTTCTCATGAAGTTATGCAAACCGCGGTATGAAAGGATTTTAAAGGTATTGGGCTATGCGACACGTGCATATTGCCAGGGCAAATCTCCTTAAGTCCATCCACTTAAGTCCCTAAGGACACGTGTCAAGCCACACCTTAGCGGGCGCAAGTCTCTCATGGGCTCGGCCCAATCGCGAGATAACTTGGCAAAAACCCTCAAGTCTTTTTATGAAGCCTCGAGGTCATCCTCGACACTTCATCTTCCCCAAAATTTCCTCTTTCGCAGACTTGTTCACCGCTCTCCTTGGAGAACCCTAAACTCGTGTGCGTGCAAATCCATCCATCTAGGAACTCTTGTTCCATCACAAGCCATCTTCCGCATCCAGCCTCCAAGATTCCCTTGTTGTCCGAGGTTCAGTCGGGAGTAAGTTTAATCATCTTGGTCTCTTTATGCCTTCGATGTGAACTTGTAGGCATCTAGCTTATTTATGTTAATGCCTTGACCCGAGTCTTCATAGAAAATTTCTTAAGTAATTTTCGTCCGACTGTCACCAAGCCTAAGCATGATCATCAGAAAATTCTCAGTCCTTATCTATTGAACTCAAATCAAGGAACATTAAACAATGATAAACCAAATATAAACAAGTTGTCGAAGAAAACCATGCTTTACACGTATGCGGCCCGACTCAACTCAAGAAGTCATCTTGCTTGAGGTTGGCGATCAAGAATAACATGAAACTTACGGCAATTTAAGCATAGTATCATCGAAGATGTTCAATATTCCAGGAGTTCTCCACCATAGATCCATCTTCGCGCTTTAGTCGAAATGCTCCTGGCCGAGTCACCTCAGCGATTATGTATGGTCCTTCCCATAGTGGAGATAATTTGTGACTGTCCTTGGTGGTCTGGATCTTGCGTAGAACCAAATCGCCGACAATGAAAGCTCGCGCCCGAACATTGCGGCTATGGTATCGTTTAAGTCCTTGAAGTTATCTTACCGACTGGATCAAGGAAGATTTTCTTCGTTTTGGCGTCGCCTTGTCCCTGACTTGGCTATCTTCTTCGTACGAATTTCACCCTCTTCAGATGTTGATGCAGCCAGTCGGATTTCTTTCTGGCCACATGATCTCTCACAAGATTGGGCCATATCGCAACTTTCTTTGTTGCAGGTGAAGGTTTGTTTGACGTCGCTGCGCAGGGTGATGACGCCGTTGGGGCCGGGCGTCTTCATGCAAAGGTGAGTGTAGAGTGGTATCGCCATGAACTAGGCGAACGCAGGCCTTCCAATGATTGCGTGGTAGGCCGTTTCAAAGTCAGCCACCTCGAAGGTGATGTTCTCCGTCCGGAAGTTCTCCCGAACTCTGAAGGTGACTGGAAGGGCGATGTGCACGAGTGGCGTAGATGACGACCACAGGATAACTCCGTGGAAGAGGGCTGAGCTTGCCTTCAACTCGGATCTTGGAATCGCATCTCGTCCAAGGTCTTGGCAAACGGGCCCATCAATAAGGACGCGCTTCGGCTTGATATTCGAACCAGGGTCGAGTACCAAGGGATACCGCCGGGTGAACCACTCGGTCAGGATGATCCGAGCGATTAAACGTGATGGCCACCTCCGACCATTGTAGATGTTATGGGACTTCGGTTTGTGCCGTGTTGACCTCGCGGTCCATCGGCTTTTGCTTCCTCTTGGACTCATAAGCTGCGGCCCCGAAGATGTGACTCGGCTCGCCCACGGGGTCTTGAAAAGGCTCTGAATTTCCAGTCGGGTTGTTCTTCATGGTTCCCGATGGACCGGCTTCATCAGTCGGCTTCTTGTTTAACCGTGCCGCATATTGCTCGGCGAATTGCTTGTAGATGATGCGTGTACTGAGCGTTCATGATCGTTCATGATCGCGTCGTAGGCCGCAACTCGGGGACAGCGTTGAGAGCTGGACGTTGTGACAACCAAGTCCTCGGGCCGGCGCTTGCGATCTCTCTGGCCATGATTGCTATTGTCGTTATCCTTCTTAGGGTGTCGGCTTCCTCCCGACGCTTGTCGTCCCTTTCGTCAGCCGATCTTGGCGCGCCGCTTTGATCGCGTCGGGATTTGGCGTAGGAGTTCGCTGTCTCGAACATCCGCTTCACCGTCTTCGGTGGCTTGCGCCCAAATTTTCCGATTAACTCTCATCACGGACTCCCTTCTGGAAGACGACGATGATGATGTCGTCAGTGATGTTGGGGATCTTGTTGCGCTTTTCGGAGAAGCGCCGGATGTAGTCTTTCAATGACTCGTCTAGCTTCGGACGACGTTGTAGAGATCGAAGTGGGTTCCGGGCCTCTCGAAGGTGCCCGGAAGTTGGCGATGAAATGGTCTCTTAGCTCGCTCCACGAGCCGATCGAGCCTTTGGCGAGCTCGTGAGCCGGTTCCGGGCGAGTTGGCGAGGGCCACGGGCGGGTAATTGGCCATGGCCTTGTTGTCGCCGCCGCTGCGCGGATGGCGAGAGTCTACACGGTCAGCCACGACTCGGGGTCGGTCTTGCCGTCGTACTTCTCGATTCCTGTCGGGCTTGAAACCGTTCGGCCAATGCACTCAGCGAAGCTCCTGAGTGAAAGCTGGCACTCCGTCGTCATTGCGTCGGGTGATCCTCCGATCTTCCCGAGTGCGTTGATCTCGCTCTTGGTAGCGACGATCGAGGACTTCCGCGATCACTCGGCGGGGTCCTCGCAGGCGGTTGGGTAGCCGGAGCCGTTGTTGCGGCGGACGCGGTGGTGGACGGGTGGACGTCCATGTTGCTTCTCGCGGGAGTCGGCCGTTTGCTCCTGATGCTTGTGCGTGGACTTGTGGCGTGGGCTTCTTGGCCTGGTTGTCGACCGGTCTAGTTCGGGCCTCTTGTAGTCCCTTGACCTTAGCGGCGGGAGTCGACTTCTGTCGGGCGTTTCAGCCACGGACTCAGTCGGTCTTCGTGCTGAGGTGGAGGGATGACCATTGGCCGTAGCCGCGACGATGGTCTTGATTTTGTCCAAGATTGGAGTCACGTCGGGGGGCGCCGTCTCGATGACGGTGTCCAAGAGTGTGAGGGCAGCAACAACGTTCTGCTGTGATGTCTGGAAGATATTGGTGTTGTGGACCCGCGTTTGAAGAATAGCCTCCTGAGCGGACCGTCCGGCTACCCGTAGATCTTGTTTTCTTTTGTCGGCTTCTTCTTTGCACTTCTTCTCCTCTTTCGCCAGCTTGCGCTCTTGCTCGATCCTGGCTCGCTCTTCCTCTGCAAGCCTGCGGGCCATGGCTGAGTCGGACTCGGCCACCTCAGCCATGAGGACGTCGAAGCACTTCGGCTCGTAGTCCTTATTGCAGTCGGAGTCGTCGGCTTCGTCCGAGGGGATGCCATAGAGGTCGTCAAAGCCGGCAGAGCTGAGATATTCGTTGAGCTCTGAAGATGAGCATGAGCCGAATGGCTGGAGGATGACAGCGACCTCCCTTGATCCTAGGTCATTCGGATCTGAATCGTTCCGTCAGAGTCGAGCTTGAGGACGCGGACTCCTCCGAGTGGGTCGACCTCGACTCGGGGAGAGGAGGTTGCCGTAGATCTCGGCGACGTTTGGTAACCCAAACGGCGCCGAGAGGTCTTCGTCCGAGTAGATCGTCTCTGTTGGGGAGATGAGGAGATCGGTGCAGATTTCGGCGGCGTTCGGTAGTCCGAACGGTGCCGAGTAAATTCCTTCATCGGAGTGGGCGGATTGTATCTTGGAGTTCAAGATGTCGTCGTAGATCTCGGCGCTGTTCGGGAGTCCGAACGGCGCCGAGTGGGTCTCTCCTTCCGACTGGTTCGAGTCCGAGTCGAAGGAGGAGAATTTGTCAAAGTTGTTGGCGGCGAAGTCGCCGAATCCTGAAGAAGATCCTATCACGCTTGTCGGCGAGATTGTCGAAGAAGTCTTGACGCGCGGATCCCCTACCTGGCGCGCCAACTGTCGAAACTTGGTTTCGGCAATAGAAAATTGGGGGTGCAGTCAAGATCGCCAAGCACAATGGGTTAGGTGGAAAATAAGGATTTAGACAGGTTCAGACCCTCTCGTAAGGTAATACCCTACTCCTGTTTCAGGGATTCGATCCGCCGAGTGTATATTGATCTCAAGATCTGTAGCTCTTAAAGTCTAAAGCTCTTGCTAATCAACTCTCATATCCCTCAAGGGACGCCCCTTACCCCCCTTATATAGTCTTGGGAGGCGGGCTTACAAGTCGGAAACCCTATCTTACTCTAAGTCGGTTTCCTCAATCTTACCAAACCGTGATTATGGGCCGTTGCCTTATCTCAATCGGCAACGTAACACCCAAGTCATAGTTGGTTTACATATTTGGTAGGCGCAACCTATCCCTATCTCCAGTCGGATAAGCTTGCCATGTGGATATTCGATTGTCATAATCTCCACAATTAGTAAATATTATAAGTAACAAACAATATTTATATTTGAGTAAAATGGTCCTAAGGTACACAATATTAGGCTGTAGCTTCATCAAATATCTCAACACCTTACAATCCAAATAACCAATACCTTTTAATCATTTTTAATTCGATAAATAGTAATGCTGATGTATTCACATTAGTTTCATTAGATTTTTTTTTCAACATATCAGGTACATTCAACCCATGCTTTTAATCTGAATACAAACTACAAGAGCAATTTTTACCAAAAACAACCCGCTTCCGCCCAATACTTTTAATAAAAATACCCTAACAAGGCTTTCCTTTTCTTCTCCTCTAACCAATATGGATCCCTCCAATAACGATAGTGAGAAGGAAGTTACTTAATTACGGTGACAACAACATCCATTAATGGTTTTTATGACATTGAGGAAACCCAAAACCCATGGCAAAAGAAGGATAAAAGTGGCTGTTTAATAGATTTTTTTAGGAAAGCTATTTGGCTAGACTTTATTGATTTGAATACATAGTTACATCTATATCTATATCGTTAACTAATTTGCTCATAATAAAGCCAGGGGTTTTATGGACCCAAATAGATAAATTTTTTATTACTAAAAGCTATGCTGGCCTATGCTGGCCAATTCATGAGCTACTTCATTTTCTTCCCTATTACAATGCTCTATAGAAACCATATCAAAACAATTCAAAATTAATTTGCATTCTTGGTATATTGGAGCTGACACTGTCGTCGAAAAACATCCATCCATCATAGTGTTGACAACCTGCATACAATCATATTGAACAACAAACCTGCTTATTCCCAACTGCTGAGGCAGTAGCAAACCATCTCTCAATGATTATGCCTTCGCCGTTGGTGCATCAAGAATGTATGATAGTATCTCTAATCACAACTCCCATGCTTCCACTTCCAAAGTCCACGTGAAAACCTGCATCCATCCACATTAATCATAAATTTACCTTTTGTAGGAGTCGACTTGGTCGATGGCAACCGATTGGTCATCTCATATTGCTAGAAAAAAAAATCTACCATAGCAGTTTTTGTGCTGGGATTGGGCCAGCCCAATCTATCCATTCCATATCCACCCTGTCACTCCCCGGAGGCCCATCACCGAGCAACGGCGCCTAGCCATGGCCCATGGGCCACCGCGGGCTGCGACGCGAGCGGCATATTCTCCTCGCCACCTCGCCAGCTCGCCTCGCTCTGTAGCCCACGTGTCACCGCTTCCTCCCACCTCTCCCATTTTTCTCTCTCTCTCTCTCTCCAAGCAAAGCATCGGCACCTCCTCACTAAACCCCACCTCCCGTCTCCCGGGGCGGCGGAGCCGATGAGATCCCGGCCATGGCGGGCCCCACCTCGCGCCACCTCCTCCTCCTCGCCCGCCGCGCCGGCCACCTCCGTCACCACCACCACCACCACCACGGACTCGTCCTCGCCCGCTCGCTCCAGGCCGCCGCCGCCGCCTCGTCGCCACCACCGCTTCCCGCCTCGCCCCCGGCCAGGAGGTAATCTAATCCCACAGGCGCTTGATCTCTGTGCCGCCACCATCGTATCGTTCCCTAGGTCGCAAACCCGTTATCTACCGAGAGCAGGTTCATTTTAGGGATTTGTGTACCATTGTGATTGTATAACATCGAAGTAATTGCATTCTTAATAATTTGCACGCACAGGGAGGAGAGAAGTGGGTGATACGCTAGCAAAAATGCACAATGACAACATTCATTTGCAGAAATTTTGATTTGCACAATGACCTTCAATCCAGAAATTTTGATCATACAACGCAATCGTATTCCAATCCTACTGTTTGCCTTCAATATATTTTCAAGGTTCCTTACTTTTTGGCACTGTCAAATTGTTAGTTTATAGCAGAGAACTATTTTTGCTTCTCACTAGTCACAACTAACAAGTTTTCTCTGCCTGTGTTATCATGTACTAGCCATGCGTGCATCTGTTTCTTGGTTGTGGGATGGTTTGAAGTCATCTTTGTCAATCCATTTTGATCTTACATACTATCTACTGTATTAGATAACACTGCATAAATCGTGATAGGTGAGGCAAACATTTTGTACCGTAATGGTGCTGAATTTAGCTATTAAATGTAGCAAACCTTTAACCATGTCAGCTTTGTGGCAGATTCCTTCTACTGTTTAAGCTGTCTCTTGTCTTAGCATTGTCATACTTGTGTTTTGACTCCATGAGTATAACTTGACACAATACAACTCACTAATTCAACCAGTTGTAACTTATGTAACCGTCCAATCACGCATAAGTGCAATTATTCAATGTTTCACAAAGATCTCCAAAAAATGACTACACCGTCGTGCTCAATCATCACTATGAATCAAAATGTGTTCTCCCTGACTCTTATCTTGTCTTATCTGAAATTTCTTCATTTGGGTAAAGTATGTTTGCCTATCCATCTCAACCTTAATTACTACCTGTTGTATAGGTAGCTGTGAGGCAAACGTTTTGTACCCTAGTTGTGCTGCATTAGTCTATTTTAATTATCCTTATGCTAGAAGATTTGTGGCTTATTCCTTCCAACTTTTAAGTTATCTAGCATACTTTTGTTTTGCCTCCATTGACATACCTTGATACATTTCTATTCGCATGTTGGACTATTGTAAGTTACGGTATCACTCAGATCTCCAATAATTCTTTTCAAACAATATATCCAATAATGACTATACACTGCCATGCTCAATCATCACGCTGAAGCAAAGTTGTACTCCCTCAGCTTGTCTAAGCTCAGCTGATTGTTCTCCATTTGGATAATCCAACTGCTCATGCCATTTCAAAGTCCTTTTTTTTTTCAGGAACATCAAGTTGAATAAGTGAATAGATAAATTATTCTTAGGAGGTTTATTTTCTGTTTTGTAGCTTTTCTAGTGCATTCTCAAGTGTTCATGGGGAGAGGCCGTCCTCAGAATATGCAAAGATCAGAAAGGAGTCGTTAGAAAGCCAGTTTGGAAGGATCTTGGGTTCAAGTTCGCGTACACTATTTGCAGACCGTGGCTTTGGTCCATTCCTTGCAATGTACAGGGCAGCAACTATCTCTTTTCATGTTATGAAGCTCACTATTTGGCATTTATTGCTCAGTGATGTGCACAAAAGGGCTGAGAAGGTATTTCTTTTGCCTTTCTTTCCTACTCTCTAACTCTCTACTTATACTTTGAATTTCATGTATCTGATTTTAATTTTACTTATTTCAGTTCCGGGAGACCTTGATCCGGTTGGGGCCTTTTTACATCAAGGTAGGTCAGAGTAACACATTTTAATAAATGACCAACATTACAATGTATCTTTACTGTAACAGAGATTTTTATGCTTATTTTCACCGTTTACCTTTTTTATTGTGGATCTCTCCTTGTTAACAAGGAGAAATCATTAAACATAAAATTCATGACCATCAAAACCAGTGCAATTGTCATTGTAACTTAGTCACGTTGGCCTTCTCAACAGTCGCATCAATTCAATGCATTCCATCATGACAAGTTACTATGTCTATATTTTGTTTTTAACTAGAAGAATCCATTCTCAATGGTTTATTTTGTCTTAGATTTGATATGTTTTCCTTTTTCACTGTTGAAAGTTAACAATCTGTTCATTTCCCTTGTCTCTTTGCATGATGCAGCTTGGACAGGCATTGAGCACACGCCCTGATATATTGCCGAATGCATATTGTCAAGAGCTCTCTAAGCTACAGGTAGTGCTTCGCAGTGCATTTTATATTTTTGCTTAACTGATGGGAAACAAGTAGCATTTACCTTCAAAATACTTCATCTAATTGTTTGCACCTTCTGAAGCGTTGAGGCATCAAGGCAGAGCTAGGTCCGAAAGTTGAGACATAAAAAGTGCTAAAGTGAGTCTAGGTTCCAAAATAGACAATACTAAGTCTCTTTATATGGGATTTCCACAATTAGTACTGCTCTATTAAAAAATCTGGAATTGAAGGAACTCATGTAGAAGCTAAGCCGCTGTCAAAATTTTAATTTTAAAACTTGATTTTGATGTTTTTTCATCGAAGTTTATTTTCCAGAATTGGCTTTTAAATCATTAAGGACACATATATAAAAGTTTTACCCACAAATCATTATTTTTTTTGCGGCTTATAATCAGCATTAGGCCAACCAATGGCAGCCATTGGCTTATCAGCATTAAGCCGTGCATTCCTTTTGCTTTATTGATTGCTTTTTAGATGTGTATGTTGACAAATCACAACTATCTCATCAGGACCAAATACCACCATTTCCTACTCGTATCGCCGTCAGGACTATTGAGTCTCAACTGGGTTCTCGAATTTCTGATCTATTTGCTGATATCAGCCCAGAGCCAATTGCTGCAGCATCGCTGGGGCAAGTATACAAAGGTTAGCCATGCCTGACAAGTCATTTTATCTAATGAATTGGTGGCTATCTTCCTTAAGACCTTAAGCATCTGTTTCAGACCTGAGTTCTCCAAGTTGAAATGCATTCTTTGATATTTCAAGTCATGCAGCTCATCTACACTCTGGAGAGCTTGTCGCAGTCAAAGTTCAGAGGCCTGGAATGACTCCCTTGCTGACTCTAGATGCACTTTTGTTCCATATGATTGGAGGACAGTTGAAACGGTTTGCAAAGGCTCGCAAAGATTTACTGGTAGCAGTCAATGAGATTGTGAGCATTTAACTTCTGTTTCAATGGGACATAATGATTTGTTCATGCTAATCCATTATTAGATTCTACCCTTATGTCCTGCTTACATTTTCTATGGTTCCGTGTTAATTTAATATGTGTTGTCCTAATGTATATTCTGTTGAAAGTGAAATACTTTCCTAATACTGTATTCTTTCTAGGTTTTGTTGATGCATGACAATGGAATTTTCTGATCAAAATAATGTTTTAGAAACCATGTCAATATCTCAATCCAAAATTGAGGTTTTACTATTGTAGGAAAGTAATAATCAATGGTCTCATTAAGACAACTGTAATATAATTTGTTTAAGACGATTTAGTTGCAATTGCTATGGTCTTCCATATATTATAGACTAACTTTTCCATTCTAGACCATGTTTCCCATATTTTGGCCTTTAATATATATTGCAACATAGTTTGCTTATAGCTTTTGAACCTTCTGTTCAACAGGTCAGGCACATGTTTGATGAGATTGATTATGTTTTAGAGGGAAGAAATGCTGAAAGATTTGCGAGACTTTATTCTCATGGTGAGTTCTGCATTCAATTTTTTATTTTTGCTACTTGCTAGTGTGGGTTCCTCTAAATCTATTGGACAAACTTGCGCTCCGGTTTCCGATTTATCTCGACCATTATATCCAAGCCTTCACATTTCCTAGTGCTCTTTCAGCTCAGATTGATCTCTGGCTCTCTGCTATTTGTTATACAAAGCACACTGTAGGGTCATCATTGTGTTTTTTCCTGGCAGATTCAAGTGGGAATAGCTCTGGAGATGGGACAAGTATCAAAGTCCCAAAGGTCTACTGGAATTTTACACGTAAATCTATATTAACTCTAGAATGGATTGATGGGATCAAGCTTACTGATGCTGAGCGCATTGGCAAAGCCAATCTGAACAGGAAAAGGATGATCGATGAGGTATCACATTGGCATTGGTTTCTGTTATACTTACTGTATATTATGACTAACACAATACTGTCAAGAATTCAGAGTTATATTCAATCACTACTTTCCTCCACATATTTTCATAACATGAGCTTGTATGACCATAGACATTGTACATGAAAATTGTATGGTGCAACTGTTTTGCTGGGAGAGTGGGCTTGTTTCTGCTTGTTTTTCAGTGTATTGTCCTGGTGTTCTTTTTAACCATTTTAGCACATTTTCGTACCTCTTCTGGTTTTCATGGAAGATGTTTGATAGTCTTGCGTGTAAAGTCGTGTTCTTATTTTGGCATGCTAATATTTCTATACGATTTTTGCAGGGTCTCTATTGTTCATTGAGGCAGCTTCTTGAAGAAGGTTTTTTCCATGCAGACCCCCATCCGGGTAATCTGGTCGCAACTGAAGGTGGATCTCTCGCGTATTTTGATTTTGGTATGATGGGGGATATTCCTAGGCACTATCGTGTAGGGCTTATACAAATGGTAATCACTGCTCCCTTTTCTTATGTGTAACCATGGTTCTGTTAGTTTCTTCCTGATTTGGTTTCTGCCGGTTGCTGAGAACTGTTTTTGACCGGTTGCGGTGCAGAACTGGTGCATTTTTGGACAGTTTTGCATCATCAAATTTTGAATTGAAAATTCGAAATGACTGGTAACAGACTTCTAACGATTCGGTTACCAGCATATTCTAGACTGGAAACAGGTTTTGTCACGGTACAGAATAAATATTAAGAAATGATTTTCATAATGCAAACCATACAGCCTGGCCCATCTTCTGAACCAGATGTTAACAGATACATTGAATAGCATGCATAGAAACAAGTATATATACATACATAATTGCGTCCTGCATGTACCAAATTTGAAATTTAAATTAAGTTTAAAACTACTCTTCTAATTTATCTCCTGGTTGGAACTCCTGATAGTCAAAGTTTACCAGCCTGTTCCTCAGAGTAAACTGAATCCTGTATGCACATTGTTAGATTGAAGCATTTTGCATAGATTATTGACTTTTCAGTCTATGGTTTGTAAAAATCAAAATAGTCAAACCTAGATGGTAATTTGAGTTTTGCAGAGATTTAGGCTTTATTTGTAAGTTTTAAGATCCACTAAGTGCATCAAATTTATCATAGCAATTTCAGAGTAGAGTTGAACTATAGTTACTATTCAGAAATTGGTCTAACGCTTATATGAAGCTTCACCAATAAATAGTTTGCTGAAGAAATTAGTTTTCGTACTTCTCCCAGTTTATTTTATATGGATTTCGACTTCTGTGAAATATGGAGCAGCAAAATATGTACTATATCTATTGATGTCAGTATAAGGTAAAAATGGCGGTAATACTCTTAAGAAACAATATAATTGTACTTCTGCATTTGAAACATTCAAACTTTTTGGATGTATGAATACTAGTCTGAACATGTGTTGAGTAGTCATGCGCATTATACTATACAAGCAGGAAGGTGTTTGTGCTTTGACAAAATTAGTGCACTTGATCTGTGAATAGTTTACATTTATTTCATGTTGACTTTATTTGTGTTGATTTCTTGAAATGGGAAGTAGGTTTCTGAGGAACTGAAATTCACTTGTTCCAGCTTGTGCACTATGTTAACCGTGACTCCTTGGGCTTGGCAAATGACTTCCATTCACTTGGGTTTGTCCCTGAGGGAACAGACCTACATGCGGTTGCTGATGCGTTACGGGTTTCCTTTGGTGATGGAAGGAGGCAATCAAATGATTTTCAGGTTTGTTAATATTTTCTTTCGGTATATGTAGTGAACTAGCCTTAACTGGATTTAACAAACAAACAGACCGTTATGGCTATGTAACTTGATTACAAACATGAAACGTGCACATTAGTACATTAGTAGATGGAGAGACAGTCAAGCCTTATGTTCAGAAGCATGATTTTCCATCTGATTCACCTCTCAAAATTCAATGCATTTTTTCTTAAAGCATACTACTGCTTGGGTCTTTATACCTGTCCATACTGTAATTCTCATTATGGGTCATTTTGTTTCAATTTTGTATGTTTGCAGCTTCATGCTACTTTTTAGTCTAATATGGGTGATAATCAAAATTTTGCCTTATACAGGGGGTGATGAGCCATCTGTATGATGTCATGTATGAGTTTAATTTCTCTCTTCCTCCGGATTATGCGCTGGTGATAAGAGCACTGGGTTCTTTAGAAGGGACTGCAAAAGCATTGGATCCTGACTTCAAAGTTATTGAGAGTGCATACCCATTTGTCATTGGGAGGCTCCTTGAAGACCCTAGCCCTGATATGAGGAAAATATTGAGGCAGCTTTTGATATGTGATGATGGATCCATCAGATGGAATCGACTGGAGCGGCTGGTATGGCGATCCTTAGTTATTTCTGTTTTGCTTGATGTTTCATTTGGTCTTGTTGAAAGAATTTTGTAATACATTCTTCATAAAAAATATAAAGTTTACATTTCTGTCATGTTTATGATGTACAACAATTAATTTTCTTTTCTTTAGTTCCATTACGATGATTAAGAACTTTGTCACCCCTATAGTCCTGGACACTTGGAATAGTATGACATGCAAGGTCCAAAGTTATGGACATACTGAAATGCTTATGATTTACAACAATTAATTTATTTCCTTGACTTCATTAGAGTGATTAAGAATCTGTCATACCCCTCCTGTTACTCATGCACTTGGAATAACTATCAAATACTTAGATACGCGTGAACGTATTACATAAGCACAATTTCTAGTGCTGACCATCATTCATGTGGGTCCAGTATTGTAACTGTGGACATGGCGCTAAGAGATAGAACTTATCAATGATAATTTTGTTTTTGCATCAATACCATGCAGTTATTTGGCAAATATCTGTCATGTCTTGCTGTAATGGTCAATATCCTTGAAATATTCAGATTGCAGCTATATCCGAACAGTCAGAATCTTCAAATAAGTCTGAAGATAGACCTGGTGAAAATGCTGCCAACAAACCTAGGTGGAGATCATTCGACATGCATTCTGTGGTTGCAGCTACAGAAGACCTTTTTCATTTCATTTTATCAAGGAAAGGCTGGAGGGTTCGTGTTTTTCTTGTTCAGGACATTGTAAAAGCTTCAGATGCATTCCTACAAGAAGCAACGTTTCCAGGTATATTCGATGAAGAGGGAACTACAGGGGAGCTACATCCAGAGGTTAGGACTTCTTATTTCTTAGATTGAAAATGTACTTATTTCAGTTTTGCATGTAGATAAACTAATTTAACCAATTTACCACTAGTCCTTAACCACTTCACATGTTTTTTTGGATATGTACAGCTTATATTTCTTTTTTGTTACATGTTCAGAGTCACAAACAACCCGCATTGCTTTATTTCACAATCTTTTTTTTTTTGGTTGACTCCGCTTATGTAACCTTGCACTATTTGTGGTGAACTACTGCGTGTATTTGTCAATTGTCTTGGGATGTGTTGTTTCACCATGTTGTGCTTAACCACTGGTTGCTTGTTTCAGAAAGTTGCCCTTGTTCACTGCTGCATCAGCATTATATATAGCTTTTGTTTTTTGGATCGGTTTATTAATTTTGCCCCTAAAAATGTTCGTTCATTGTTATGAGAAAAGAGATGATTCTCTAAGCTACATCTGTACTCTAAACGTGTGGATCATCGCACATAGTGGTTATATGCTAATACTTCCTAGTGCCTAAGTGAGTATACATACTAAATGTTTCCTTTGGCATGCAGAGAAGTAAAATGATAAGAAGGCTGGTACATGGTGTTCAATCTTTCCGTCAGGCTATCAGTTTGGCCCCAGATGCCTGGACTGCTATGCTATTCCGCACCTTGTTGAAACCTGAATCCCAGAAATTTATTCTTGATGTCTACCTAGCCTTGGCAATGCATTCCTGTTACAAGATTCCAGAAACAAGCTGGATTTGTATGTCGAGATTCCTGAATTACTTGGACAGGCAAGGTAGGTAAACAACGCAGAATGAAAATGCAGTCTAATCATCTTTCATCTGAATTCAGTCTCAGCGTGGCAAATATCTTCATTTGCGATAGCTGCTACCGATCTTCTAATACATAAAAGCTGGTAGTCACATTTCAGTTAGAAAGTAATGACGAGGGTGATGGAAAAAGCTCACGTCTTGATGCTTCTTATAGTTTTGATGATTCATTCTGTTCTGCTATTCTGCCATATTACCGCCTGTGGTGATTTATGCATCCATGTCGCCTTTCTTCATGCTTCAGCCTGCCCTTGTGACCCGAGCTGTGCCAAAAACAGCTTTGCCTACAAAGTTGGAAGCAAGGCTACCAATGTAGAGAGCTCCCTTGAACTGTCACTGCAGTGATCAAGCCATCATCACCTTCCCTTGGGAATCGTCGAGCACCCTGATGATATCACCGTTCTCCGACACCTGAGCCACATTGCCTGTGCCTGAAGCGCTGCCTTGGTCCTCTCGGTCTAGCGCAGGAAACGAGGCAAGGATCCTCTTCCCAATGGTCCAGCCAGCGGTAAGGTCCAGCAAAGGCGAGCTCTGCTGCATCCAGTTCCATCTTGGTCCATTGGTCAACCCCGACTTCCCGGCCTTGTCTCCCTTCAGCCGCAGCTTCATGCATCGAAACCTTCAACCATTTGATTCCTCAGAGGTAATCACAGATCAGCCACACGATAAATCTCACAAGGCCAATGTAGAGATAGAGAGAGCACTAGAGAATTTGCTGTTCTCATGCCGCCGTGGCGGATGGGAAGATCCCGAGCAGGCCGTCGCCGCCGGCGAAGCGCCACCGTTTCCCACTGACCCGTTGGAGGCCGCCACAGCGGCGGCCACGTGCACGTCCTCCGGCCCGGCCAACCGCCCTTCCCCGGGCTTCTCCAGCCTCTGCAGACTGCAGGCCAAACAACCAGCTGAAAAACGATGCAAAATTTGAACCAACATGACACGGAGAGGATATTTATGCCCAAGAGGGCCTGCTAGTTAATCTGCGCCAGCTTTGTTGCTGGCGCGTGCGTTGATTTTTTTTTGCTTTTTAGCTCATTTTAAACATTTTTATAAATAAGTTTTTGATAGTTTTCCTTGTAGAAATGGACCCTAATCTCGACGTCAATAATGATGACGTCGAGCTTACACAGCTTGGCGCCAGTGGTGTTGGCGCCGAGATCTCTGCACCACGTCGACGCTGAGACTGACGTGGCAACCTCAGCGCCACCGATCTTGACGCCGAGCGCGGTTACAGGTGGCTCTCGTCTTCCTCGTCACCACTTATCTCCCGAATGAGCTCGCGTCCCCAGTCGTCGGCCGCCGCCGTGCACGAGCTCCTGCCTCTGGCCCCTCGTCGGCTCGGTGTCGTCGCCCGAGGACCTCCCGGTGCCGTCGCCTATCCGGCCGATCGCGTCGCGCTGCCGCAGGCCCCCACGGCTCGGGCCCTGGCAACGCCTTCGTCGCCCTTGCGTCGTGCGGCGGCAGGCCCCGGCCTGGTCCTCCTTCGTCGGCGACGAGGTAAATTGAAAATTTTAATTTATTGAATTTGTAATTTTTGAACATGCAATGTAGGTAAAATTAAAATCTAGAATGTGTAATATAGGTAAAATTTAGAAATACAATGGATGTGATTTTGGAATACACAATTTAGGTTAAAATTGAAAATGCAATGTACGTTATTTTAGAATATGCAATACGGGTTAAATTTAAATATAAAATATATGTAACATTAAATTGTGTAAAATTTAGAAATGCAATGCATGTGATTTTATAAGACGCAATGTAGGTAAAAATTAAAAATTCAATGTACGATATTTTAGAATATGTAATGTGGGTAAAATATAAATATGCAATGTATGTGTATTTTGAATATGTGAAATGTAAAATGTTGAATATGTATTTTAAATTTTCTCTAGTTTTTTTAATAATTGGTAAGTTTCAATCGTAGTGTAATTTTGATTAGGGTACTAGTGGCGCAAATTAGCACAACTTGCGATGAATCATGAGATGTAAGGTGAGACTATCTTCGGCGAAAGGCTGAGTACCAACGTCGAATTGGTGCTGAAGCTTTGGATTGGCCTCTAGATCCGCTCGCACTCCCCACATGGTGGAAACGTCCAGAATGTCATTGTAGTCTCCGTTGTCAGGTGTAAGGTTCATTAGACATGCAACTCGAGGACAAAGATGTTTCGTGTGTCTTGAGATTGTCGATGACAATTTTTTGTGAGTATCACTTTTTCCCGGTAAAGCTTATCACTTGTTTGATTGTCTAACCTTTGCTTTCACAAATGTACAACCAGGAGGATGTAAGGCAATGTCCATTCGAACAGTGCATCGATACGGTGAGACCTGCTTCCATCGGTCCGACGGTAACACAACCTGAGTGAACCGAACAATTCATGCAGGCATGGTTGGAGTACGTACGTCGGACGAAAATTGCAAGCTTATATTGGAGGAACAACCCATTAGGTTACCCTAAATGGTCGGAGCGTCCGAGGTATGGTTATAGGGATTGTTGCAAGATGGCTACCTCCTTTGAACCACGAACATATGACAGAAGATATTTTATTTGCCCCGACTTAGACGACAACTTTGTTGTACGTGTTACGTTATTCAATTTCGCTAATGTCTACATAATATTGCCCCTCTAACTGACTACACACTTCTTTATCAGAGCATTTCAAGGAGGTGTGGATTCACTATGTGGATCGATAATGTCATTCCTCAATATAACGACCAAAAGATAACTAAATGCAAAACAGAAGCAGAGTACAAGGCCGATGCTTGGGGACGAGGGACTCACTCAACCTTCAAGTTGAGTGAATCCCGAAGCCTCGGAATCTAGCGTTAGCGTAAGGCCGAGGTACCAGAGGATAGCCTTTAGGCTATCCGTCGGTAGGAGATATGAGTTGTAGAGCACATTTCTAAGGACTGAAAAATGCAAAACACGTTGAACGTCGTAGAAGGGATCCGTAGGAAAGCTGAGGCTCGATTCGTCGGGTCCAATTAATTTGTATCGTGTATCCATGGCACATGTTTTGCGGCTTAATTCTGAGAAATAATGTTATGTCGTAGCATCAATGGAATATGAGTTATCCTTTTATTATTAGACAAGTTATGTACCCGTGTGAACTGCTACACTAGTGGAGGTCAAAAGTAAGCTTTAATAAGTTGCGATACCGAACACACGTAATGTAACCAACAGTACTATGATTGGTCCAATAATAGGGCACATTACACAACACGATAACATTTCAACTACATTACGAAAAACTAAATAACACTTTCAGTGCACTACGTCGCAACACATTGCGAAGTTCTAATCTACACAACAATTTTTTGAATAAACCATAAATCCAATGATCAAACTCAATTTTCTATGGTCTAATATGCCGATTCATGAGGACAGGAAGCACTGGAGAGAGTTGAAACTGAAGAGAAAAGAACAGGAAGAAGGGGGAGCTGGAAGTAGAGCTCGAAGCCAACGATATTGGCGCCAAGCTTGACGCCATCTTCATTGGCGCCTATCTCGGCGCCATCCTTATTGGCGCCAGTACGACGGGCTTGGCGCCGCGGATGTTGGCATCGAGCTCGACGCCACGGATGTTGACGCCGAGCTTGGCTCCATCCTTACTGGCGCCGAGGATTTTGCCACGTCAGCCTCAGCGCCGACGTGACACAGAGATCTTGGCGCCACCACCACCGGCACCGAGCCGTGTAAAGCTTGGCGTCATCACTATTGGCGTCGAGATTGAGGTCCATTCCTACAATAAAAACTGTTAGGAGCCTATTTATGAAAGTTTTTGCAAAAATAGGCTAAAAAGCAAAAATTCGAGCGCTGAAGGAGTTGGTTGCCTTTGCCCCGAACGTGTTTTTTTCCTGATTTTTTCGTGGTTTTTTCATGATTGTTTTTTGTGATTCTTAATGATTTTCAACTCGAATTTTAAAATTTTTATTTAAAATTCAAAACTTTCAACTCAAAATTTAAAAAACTTTCAATTCTAAATTCAAAACTTGAATTAATCTTGACTGAAGTTTTCAAATCTTAACTTGAAAGTTTTCAATGCTAACCTAAAAGTTTTCAAATTGAGTCGAGAGTTTTCAAATACGAGTTAAAAGTTTTAAAATCTTTACTTAAAAATTTTCAAATTTAAGTTGAAAGTTTTAAAATTTGAGTCACAAATCTTCAAATATTGAGTTGAAAGTTTTCAAATACAAGTTGAAAAGATTCCAAATCTTAACTTGGAATTTTTTAAATCTTGAGTTAAAAGTTTTTAAAATAGTCGAAAGTTCTTAAAATTTGAGTCAAAAGTATTTAAAATTTGAGTTGAAAGTTTTTAGAATTTAATTAATTTTATTTCTTTTCAGTTTAAAGTTTTAAATATTTCAGTAGAATTTTATCTTTTTTAAAAAATGTTGAGTTGACACACTTTTGAATAGAAAAATAAAACCACATTTTAAAAGGAAAAAACAGCGTATACAACGTATGTACCCCGTACGGTACGGTACGGACGTCGTTCCCACTCCAATCCAACGCACGCGCGCGAGACATGTTTCTAGCGCGTATGTGCTAATTAAAAATCTCGATGCCGCCCGGCGAGGCGATGTCGTGGGCGGTGTCTGCTCGAGTTTGATTGTGACCAAAACTCCCAAAGAGCCATGTCCCTTGTCCCGTATGCGAATTCGACTTGGGAGTAGAAAGATAGGAGTGATGCTAATCTGCAAGTAAAACGAGGAATAATTGTTTCTACAGAATTAATCGGCTTGTCTAAAGTTATGGCTAGAGATTCTGCCTAGCTAGCAAGGGAGATTTTTTTTTTGTTTCACAGATGAAGATTATTCAATTCAATTCGTCTGGTACTTGTGATATGAGATTGTGATATGAGATGCTGGTACATCAGCCCCTCCCCGAGAAAAAAAAGGCTATCTGTTTTTCCGTCAGCAAAACTGAATTTATTTTATAAAGGAAAACTGAATTTATTATGACTACTGTTATACCAATTACTATATCATATTACTGATATATCTGAGAGATAGTTTGGAGGAGGCTACTAATCAGACGCCTGATTCTTTCTTAAAACCCAGACGTCTTCCTGCTTGATACTTTCCTCTCCTGTATGGGCCAGAGCTCCTGCATGCCTATATATGCTACCGCTTGCATGTCTACGTGCTAGTCTGTCGTGTCGCTTTTTCTCTTTCCTTTTCTTCTCATATTTAAACTTTAAACATCTTTTCTTCTAAAATATCTATTTAATTTATAATTCATTTATACCGTTGCATTCATATAATTTAATCAAGATCTTACACAATTATATTTAAATGAAAAAAATAAATATTCCCCCAAAAATCAACCGTTTTATAAATATTTGTTTCATTGAGTGATAAAATGTTTCAGTTCACTTTAATTTATTTTTAGTGAGATGGAACGTTTAAAACATATTAACTGCAACAATCACTACTAACATTAAGTACTAACTAGTATAACACAAAAGCACAAAGGAATTCGTATGAAACATATAATATATTTATAAAATAATTGATTTTGTTGACACATTTTTATATCTGGTATAAAACTTCAAGTTGTAATTGTTGAAATATAAAAAAATAATTCCTAGAACATCTAATAAGAATATCACATGCAAAATTTGCAAATTACCCGGTAAAATATAGAAAAAACACTCACTAAATTGTTTTAAATAGCATTACGTGTAACATTTATAAAAAGATCCATTATAATAATAAAAAAGAATTAAAATATAACTATACAATATTTTGTTATAAAGATATAAAGATTTAATTACGACAAATTTAATGATATAATTAGATCATGGATCGGATAAATTGTTTTAGCTGAACTTTGAAGCTTGAGGTGAGGAGCGTATGTGCAGCCGGGGCTGTTTGGATACCCGATTAATTTTTCGTCCGGGGATTAATTTTTAGATGCTATTTTAGACTATTAAATATAGATTATTTATAAATTTCATTCATAATTGAGGAATAATTCGTGAGACTAATCTAATAAACCTAATTACGTCATAACTTAACGATGTAATGCTACAGTAAATATTTACTAATTATAAATTAATTAATCTTAATAGATTTATCTTATAGATTATTTTCCGATTCTATAATTATAAAAATAATTAGTTTACATCAATTAATGTTTTGATGTAGACCGACTAAAAAATCTAGTCCCCAATGTGGGTCCCAGCCTCACAACACACAAAGTGACAAAAGTACGCAGTAGGCACTTAGCCACCCTGCTAGGTACGGCTGATGTTTCTAATCACTCCGATGAGTAGCGCCCGATAATTATATTGCTCTTGGGCTTTGGGCTCCCGAGAGAAAGGATTCTCTGCATAATCGTTTAGAGGACGGTCTCAATGATAAAAACCATACATAATTTTTATAACAGTCACGTTATCAAAAAATTACTCATAAAAACTAACCTTTACATATGTCTTCGAGTATAAATATCACCTTTTTTCTTTCTCTCTCCCGACTTATCTTTCTGGTCTGCTCCTACCCGGACTTCGTCTTCCCGAACCCCGCCACCTGGGCCACGCCGCACCATGCCGTCCACCGAGAGGAGGTGCGGCCACCGCCTCAGCCACGCCACGCTGTCCGCCGCCTCAGCCGCCACCGCCGCCGGCTGTCTCCCTCCACCATCCTCTGCCATCCCTCCGTGGCGCGGGTCAGCACGGTCGCGGTGACGCGTGGCTGCGAGGGCGGGCGTGGCCGAGCAGCGCAGGCACGATCGCGGCGGCGCGGGCTACGCGGGTGAGCGTGACAGCATCGGCGCGACCAGGGTCACATAGAAACCAATGGTTTTTTTCCAATGACGATTTGCTAGTTTCTACCTGCATCGGTTCTAGTGAAGACCTATTTTCTCACTGAGAAATCATTTTCTCAGATTTGCTTATCTTTCCTTCTTAATTAGGCTGCCACGTCTTGATAACATGACATAGGAACTATATTTAATGTCTCGTTGGGAGTGCCTGTGATAACTTGCCCCATGAAGCGCGGTGATCGATGTGTCAAGTAGAGATGACCACACACACTTATTTGTCAATAGTGCTTACACCAATCAGGTCTGGATGTTGCGTTGCTAAAGTCCTGGATCAATGCACATTTTCCTTTGCCGGCCGAGCTACCGTTCGACGTGATGGATGCGTGCCAGGAGCTCCTTTTGTTTGAGCTAAAGGAAAGCCTTTGGTGTGCTGGCTAACTTGGAAGGAACTCGATGCCAGGGTTAACCAGCAATACTGCATGTCGGATCAGCTCTTCAACGACATCTGTGAGGAAATAGTGATCTAGAAGGAGGCGAGGATTTTTAGGTCTTGTATAGAATAGTTTCTTAGCGCTTGTTGTTTTGAGTTTTATGTCCCAGCTGTGCTGAACACTTGAGACTCTCCATATCTTTTTGTCAATGGTCCGTAGCATGTATCATGTAACGACCCTTCTTTTAATCTTAGTAACATTTGGTCAGACCGATCCAGCAAAATCTAAGGCATGGTCGAATGATGTAAAATGTCAAATCGTCTTACACGAGGACACAAGGCAATATAAGCGTGATTTGCTTGGCATGCGGAACTGAGTTTGGAAAAAAAAAGGCATCACATAAAAACGATTGCTAGTAATATATTCTTGAAACTTTTTAAATCTATTTCTATGAAATAAGGATGCACACAACCAACTGCCTTCTTTTATATCCCATTAATCTTTTTCTTTCTTACGAGTGTTGGGTTGGGAGATATTAGGGATTCAATCATCTAAGGGGTTTTCTCGCCGTCAGTAATATCATCAATCATGGTATCCATAATCCTTGGTCACAACAAGGAGTATGAGGAACATTTTCTATCGTAAATTTCGAGCATATGCCTATAGTAACTAAAAGTGTGCTTCGATGTTAGTAACCACATCCCACATTTCAAGCCATGAGCTTACATTTATTTCTTCCCACCACTATACTGTTCTCAAAGTCACAAAGCATATGATTATTAAAAAAAAGGGTGAAATACATAGAGTACCAAACTTGCATGGTGATTTAAGTTAATTAGGCACCAACATTGCAAATTTATAATCAAACAATAGAAAAATGTTCACATCATCCCCCCAATTTTCAGCAATCCCTGCAAAATCAAGTTTGTTTTTCTTGAAAACACAAGTGGCATGCAATTCATTTTATTAATAAGAAGAACAGACATATACAACAGAGTGACCCGCACAGAAGGAACCCTCTAGAGAGAAAACATATATGTTTAATATATTATGGCCCTCATTTACAAAGCAAAATCAAGTTACAAAATACATATGCCAGCCTTGCTTATGGAACTCATTTAGGAAAGTCTCAATGCTTAAATATATAGTTGTTTAAGCTCTTAACTATTTGCACAATGTTTAACCTCTTAGTTGCTCAACATACATATCCTATATTTCTATATATAGTTGTGATCCAATAACCACAACTAACATTATAAATGACCCCATAACGGATTTAGTTTTAATAATGTGACAACTTACTTTTATTTTGTATTAAGTTCCTTTTATGATTTATGTAAAATACTTTCAGGCTTATTAAAGTTACTTTTAGAAATGTAATTCAATCAAATCTAAAAATAATTTACATATATGATAAAAGTAATTTACAACATCTATATATTTTCATTAGAACACAATCATGCGAGATCTTGTTATAAAGATATTATTTCACTAAATGCAATGATGTAATCGCATCATAAATCATATAAGTAATTTAAGAGAAAGTTTTATAAGAAGAAAAAAAAGAGACATGCATAAGCTTGCTGTACTTATATTTAATAAGTGGCACTTTCTCACATACGACTATTGATGGAACGAAGTGTGCACCCGTTAAGACTAAACAGTGGCTGTCAGAGAAGGGATCTCCTCCTCTAGCAGTGAAGCAAGAACCCCCCCTTTAATGATTCGGCCGGGAGGCGAGTTGAGATCAAGCTTGTTCGCGTGAAAGACAAAAAGACACAAACACGTATACAGGTTTAGGCCGCTCAAAAGCATAAAACCCTACTCCTGTGTATGAGGCTATAGAGATTGTATGTGTTACAAAGCAAGTTTAGAGCAGTCAAGTTTAGAGCAGTATACCCTAGAGTTAAAGTTTGTTCTTCTCCTGGGTTTCTCACTTGTTAGCCGCCCACCTTCTTCTTGCATGCGATCGAGCTGTAATCTCGACCTGTAATCCTCTAGGCGTCGCTCTGCCTTGGCTTAATGTCACCCCTCATCGTCCAATCACCGTGCCCACCAACCTACATAGACCATTGGGAGAAGATCCCGAACTAAGCTCGAGGCAGTAAGCACCACCAACTTCCATCCTAGGACAAGCCCAAGTAGTATACACCACCAAGCTCGTCCTTCGGAATAATAATAAGATGTGTAAGTCTTGTTTTGGGACTGTAATGGTGCCCCGATCCGCTATATCCCCGAGCACATCGTGAAGGGTTACGCGGAGGCTACGCTAGCCGAAAACAAAAACTTTTTACCGCGCAAACCAGGAACACTTGCAAGTAAGGGCCGATAGATCGTTACCGATTGGAGTGTGCAGCAGAAACAGCCAATCAGGGCTATCCGATCTGGAACTGTGCTGCTGATTCCCGCAAGCCGAGAGCCGATACCGGGACAGCCGATTCGCCAATCAGCCAATCGCTCCGATTGCACCCGATCCGAAGCCGATCAACGCGCCAACGTAGCAGCGCCTCTACCGGTATCCACACGTCCGGGGACGAACGCCGAACACCCGTGTGCTAGCACGCGATGCAAGGCTAGGCTCGAAGGTGGGGAGGGTTTCGTGGAGATTGATCTCGACGACTTCTAAAGCCAAGTGTGATCAGATTGATTTCGGCGCAATCAATTGACTTGATTTCCTACGCAGCTCTCCACCCCTCACCCCTTTATATAGAGTTGGCCGACTGGGACTCGTGGCCGATCAGGACTCTATTTTGAATCGGATCCCATCCGAATCTCATAGAGTTGGCCGCCTATACGTCGTAAGCCCATAGGACTCTATCCGATCGGATCCCTATCCGATCGAGCCGTATTCGAGTCCAACTCGAATGCCTGTTCTTATCCCCTTAAGCGTGCGACCCTGTAGGTTCAGGTATACTCGGTTTCGGCTATAGTCTAGCTTAGCCGATCGTCGGCTCGAGTCCAACTCAGCCGATCCGTCAACAGCGGCGCCTAGCAGCACATATTGACACCATAGTATACAAGAATAATATCGGCTCTGAACCTGTAATGTGTACACAAATCCCTTTGCCTCACGATACCAGTTAAGCTATAGGCAAGATGTGTTCCATCCCTTCAATAGCTTAACCTTTCACTCGAACCGTATTGGATTATCTGTCTGTTGATTGACTCCTCAATCAACTCAGCATGGCCATGCATTTTCCATAATCCTTAACCTCGAGGGGCCCAGAGATATCTCTCCAAAGGAGGGGCAAATTCCATCTTGATCACTCACATCCCACTCCATGTTTCATAGCAAACCCGAAAACTACCTTTATAACTACCCGATTACGGAATAGCGTTTGGTAGTCCCAAAGTAGGCTACTGCACATGTTGGAATCCATGGTGATCTCAGGTCTAAGGACTTTGTACCAACACTGCCTGAGACCAACTAATGGCACATTAATTCCTGTAGTGTCTCATGGTGGGTCTATCCAACAATGTGTTCTCTAACACATATGTCCATGTTTATTGATTTGGTATCTCCATACCCATGATCTATGAGACATGATCATCAATCAATAAACATGCCGATCTTAGAATCATATTTGTTCCAACAATATGATATATGATCAGGGATCGTTTAGAAATAGATTCATACATAAAGAGTCTCATAAATAAGTCACGTACTTATTGATCAATACAAGATGTCTATTTCATGGAACTGAATAACACTTTATTCATTTATACATAAACATTGACGTGATATCTGTAGGATCGAACAAGACCATACAAACCTACCAGAGGGGGTTAATGGTAGGGAAACCAAAAAAACCAAATCTTTTGCAGAATTAAAAGATTTACCTCTTACCGATGAAACCAATCTAAAAACGACAATAAAGCTGTTGAAGTCGCCGCGCACACCGTCTTACCTGCCCGGTCGACCGCCCTCCGGCGGTCGGACCGCCGCCTAGCCTCCGGTTGGACCGCCGCCACAACCGTCGGTCGGCCGCGCGCACACTGCGGTCGGACCGCGAGATCCGAAAACACCGAAAGATGAACTCTCGAAGAAGTAGATCAAACTATTTCAACTTTATTGCATCTAAAAGTGTTTACAAAGTGCAACAACAGCACTCCTCGACAAAATCTCGACCTAACTCAAAAACCCTAGCTATTCTCTCAAGTTTCGCTCTTGAAAATCGATGTCTAGGAGGCACACCCTCCCTCTCTATTTATACATGCAAAATCCTCCTACTCAAAGTAGGAGTAGAACTCCTATTCACAATAGGACTCAACCTCTCACTCATAATAGAAGTAGAACTCCTATTCCTAATAGGACTCAACCTCCCACTCATAGTAGAAGTAAAACTCCTATTCCTAATAGGACTCCTATTCCCAATAGGACTCATTCAACCTAACTTTCCGAATTTAGACTCCCTTCCAAATTCGACTCCGCATACGATCCTCTCGTATGCCATATAACTTCTTCATCTTTCATGTGCATTATCCTCTAGCCTTTTAGTATCCCGCGTGCTGGACGTCTACTTCTCCCAAGTCGACTCCGATCCGGCACCGACAATACTATCCGAGGCCTCAAGCAATACCTGCACATATACGACAAAGAAACAATATACCGAGCACAAGTTTGTCCAAACTTGACTCACATTAGCTTGTCAACAGTAACAACATGCACATAAATCATCTAGAAATCAAATCCACAAAGAAACAATTCAAAACCGAGAAAACAAACCAAAATCGAGACGGCCGGTCGAGGCGTGCCGGCCAATCACAAATCCAATGTTTCATCACATAAACTATAAATCAAACTCACTTGATTCAACAATATCCAACATCTCCATGTTGTCTCTAGGGCATATCACTAACAATCTCCCACTTGCACTAGAGTCAATCATGTATGTATCTAATACCCATTGCTCTTGTGTGCGTCTCATGTTTCGGCTGAGGGAGAGGTTTTGTTAGCGGATCGGCTATGTTGAGATCCGTGTGCACTTTGCATATCTTGACATCACCTCTGTCCACTATCTCGCGGATGAGATGATATCGCCGAAGTATGTGTTTGGACTTCGATGTGACCTTGGCTCCTTGGCTTGCGCAATGGCTCCACTATTATCACAATAGAGAGACATTGGACCGTCGCACTAGTCATCACACCAAGCTCGAAACGAATTTCTTGATCCAAACATCCTCCTTTGCGGCTTAGAAGCAGCAATGTACTCGGCCTCCGTTGTAGAATCAGCAACAGTATCCTGCTTGGAACTCTTCCAGCTGACTGCGCCTCCGTTCAGGCAAAACACGAACCCAGATTGCGATCTATAATCATCCTTGTCTGTTTGGAAGCTAGCATCGGTGTAACCACTTACAACGAGCTCTTCTTCACCTCCATAGACTAGGAACATATCCTTAGTTCTTCTCAAGTACTTAAGGATATTCTTTACGGCGATCCAGTGACCTTCACTGGATCGGATCGGTATCTGCTCGTAGCACTCAAAGCGTACGAGACATCAGGCGTGTACAAAGCATGGCATACATGATGGATCCAATTGCCGAAGCATATGGAACCATACCCATCTTATTCCGCTCATCATGTGTCCGAGGACACCGATTCTTGCTAAGATTAATGCCATGTGACATGGGCAAGAAACCTTTCTTGGAATCATGCATGTTGAACCTTTTCAACACCTTGTCAATGTATGTACTTTGGCTTAATCCAATAAGCCTCTTGGATCTATCTCTATAGATCCGAATGCCCAATATGTATGTGCCTCCCTAAGTCTTTCATGGAAAAACTATTTTTCAATGAAGACTTGACGGATTCTAGCATAGGGATATCATTTCCAATCAACAATATGTCATCCACATATAAGATTAGAAATACAATTGCGCTCCCATTGACCTTTTTGTAAACACAGGCCTCTTCTTCGTTTTTGATGAAACCAAACCCTTTGATTACTCCATCAAAACGAATATTCCAACTCGAGATGCTTGCTTCAATCCATAAATGGATTTCGTAGCTTGCATATCTTTCCAGAGCGATTCTGGATCGACAAAACCCTGAGGTTGTATCATGTATACATCCTCGCTTAGGTTTCCATTCAGGAAAGCCGTTTTGACATCCATCTGCCATATCTCATAATCGAAATATGCAGCAATCGCTAGGATAATCCGAATAGATTTAAGCATTGCGACGGGCGAGAAGGTTTCATCATAATCAACTCCTTGAATCTGTTTAAAACCTTTCGCCACCAATCACACCTTATAGATGTGAACATTTCCATCCATGTCGGCCTTTTTCTTAAAAACTCATTTACACTCAATGGTTTTGACACCATCAGGTGGATCAACCAAGTTCCAAACTTGATTGTCGTACATGGATTCTATTTCGGATTTCATGGCTCCAAGCCACTTGTTGGAATCGGGTCCCACCATCGCTTCCTCATAGGTCTTAGGTTCATCGTTGTCCAACAACAATATATCACGTTGTTCCGCACTTTGTGTACTGTCGGCGCACGACGTGATCTTTCGACCTCCGTGGGGCTGGTGTATCTACAACCGGTGGCGCAACACTTTGCTCCTCCCGTTGTGGTTCCGTGGTCGCTGAAACGTTTTACGGTGTTTCTTGAACTTCTTCAAGATGCACCCTGCTCCCACTAACCCTTCTTGAAAGAAACTCTTTCTCCAAGAAGACACGGTGTCGGGCGACAAACACTTTGCCTTGTTCCCGATTATAAAAGTAGTATCCCTTGGTTTCCTTAGGATATCCCACAAAGAAGCACTTGTCGATTTGGGTGTGAGCTTGTCGACCGTAAACGTTTTACATAAGCTTCACATCCCCAAATTTTGAGAAAAGACAAACTAGGGGTTGCCCTGTCCATATCTCATATGGTGTCTTTTCAACCGACTTAGATGGAACTCTATTTAGTGTGAGCGTAGTGTTTCAAGAGCATATCCCGAGAAGGATAACGAAAGATCACTTTGGCTCATCATCGACCACACCATGTCCAACAAGGTGCGATTTCTCCGTTCGGACACCCCATTCCATTGTGGAGTTCTGGCGAGTCAATCGTGGAACAATTCCACAATCTTTCGATGATTACCAAACTCTTGGCTCAAGTATTCCCTCCACGATCGATCGTAGAAACTTGATTGTTTTTCCTAAATGATTCTGTACTTCATTCTGAAATTCTTTGAACTTTTCAAAGGATTCGGACTTATGCCTCATTAAGTAGATATAACCATATCTACTAAAGTCATCGTAAAGGTAATGAAGTATGCGATAACCACCTCGGCCGTTGAGCTCATTGGTCCACATACATCGGTATGTATGAGTGCCAACAAGTCACTTGCTCTTTCACTGTGTCCCGTGAAAGGTGCCTTTGTCATCTTACCAAGTAAACAAGACTCACATGTCTCAAATGATTCAAAATCAAAAGAGTGAAGCAATCCATCCTTATGGAGCTTCTCCATGCGTTTCTTATTTATATGGCCTAAGCGACAATGCCGGATAAACGTGGGGTTTATATCATTAGAGAGTTGCCTTTACGTATTAATGTTATAGATGGGAGACGCTTCAAGATTCAAAACGTATAATCCATTCACCAATGGAGCATAAAAATAGAACATATCTCTAAGATATATTGAACAACCATTGTTCATTGATCTAAAATCATATCCTTCCGCTTGCAAACATGAAGCGGAAATAACGTTTTGACATAGTGTTGGAACACAATAACAACTATTTAATTCCAAAACTAATCCTGAAGGTAGATGAAGTGGTATGCTGTGCCGACAAGCAACGTAGCAACGCTTGCTCCATTGCCGACGCGCAGTTCACCTCGCCCCTTCTCAAGCCTCTACTTCTTCTCATTCCCGCAACGACTTGCAAATATGAGCTACTGATCCGGTATCAAATACCCAAGAGTCGTAGGTGAAGTAGCAAGATTAATGTCTATAACATTAATACCGGCGTAAGTCGTACTTTGCTTCTTTTTGAGATCCTCCATGTACTTCTTGCAGTTCCTCTTCCAGTGGCCTGTCTCCTTGCAATAGAAGCAAACGGCATCTGATGCCGCCGACCCCTTCTTGCCCTTCTTTGCATTGGAGGCACTCGCGATCTCATCGGGAGTTAACTTCCTCTTGGTGCAAAGTTTCTTGACAGGTGGTTTGCGCTTAGCCTTCGCATCATCATCACATGATGACCGTTCTTCGGATACTCTCCTCAACTGTCTTTAGCATCCCATGCAACTCGGCCAAGGTTCTATCCATATTGTTCATGTGATAATTCAATATGAATGGCTCGAAGCTCGGAGGGAGCGGCGGAGAATCACATCGGTAGCCAACTCTTGGCTAAGGGGAAAACCTAGTTTTCCGGACTCTCAATGTAGCCAATCATTTTTATCACATGCGGATCGACGGGATTCCCTCAACAAGCTGCGCAAACAAGGACTTTGAGGTGTTGAACCTCTCGGCCCGTGCTTGGTTCTCAAACATGCCACGCAGTCCCCGAATAATAGTGTGAGCATCGCTGCTCTCATATTGCTTCGAAGCTCGGGGGACATTGTAGCAAGCATGAGACGGCTTATATCTAGGGCATCATTAGTGTGCTTCTCATAAGCCCTCCGTGCGGTTGCGGTGGCATTATTTTGCAAATCCTCGGGATAGGGTACTTCAAGAACGTACTCCTTACGCTCTTGCTTGAGAACAATTCTCAAGTTGCGATACCAATCCATAAAGTTTGTTCCATTTAATTTTTCTTTTCGAGAATAGATCGCAAATTAAAGGTACTTGGGTGTAGTATTAGCCGCCATTTATTCTACAACGAAAAAGCAAAGTTTAGCACAATGTTTATGCTATGTCTTTTGTTAAACAATTTAACATAAGACTCCCATTACGTATTTTCCACCTTTCCTCTAGGTTACGTATTGGGTCAAGATCCACATGTTAGTTAATTTTCTAGTGAGCTTTGGCATCACGCTAGAAAATTAGTAACATCGGTAAGGAACTCCTTGCTAATCACATCTCTATGTGAGTCTTATTGTTGGTGTGGCATCTCCATGCCCGGCGCCAACCTATGCCCCAAGGCCCAAAACTGTTTTGATAGCCTTGTTAAGTAAACCAAATGCTCCTGCATGTATATGTCTGACATATACCCCCTCGTGTTATGATAGAGAATGGCACTCTGCTTTGGCAGACCCACCATTGACGAGCATAACGGTGGCCGGTGCAACATTTGGAAGGGCATCATTACTACTTAATTTTGAGAGGGATGCTATCCTATCAAACAAACATATCACATATGAAAGCAAGAAGAATAGCATATAATGAAATAGTATGGCCCCCTTCACATGGTGATCTCCATCTCCATGTCGGCGAGGATCTCCATCTTCGGCACCATCTTCCAAGTGCCGAATGCTTGATATCTTCAAACTAAGCTACTACTATAGAAGCTCTAATTGAAGATTACATCGACTCAGCAGTCGTGAAAGAATATTACAAACATTGCACGTATGAAAGAATATTACAGGGGATTGCACATATGAAAGAATATTACATGCATCACATGCATCTCATACATACAATAGGGCCATACCATCTCAAAGAATTCTCTGCAAAAACAAGTTAGGCGTAGAAACATTTTCTACCTATCGCGAGATACGGCATCGAGACGACCTATAAGGGGTACGCACACGGCGGTCCCGCTAGCGGTTAGCGGCGGGGGTCGAGGGGAAGCCGCCTCGCGGGCTTCCGGGCAGCGCCCGAACACCACACGAAATTCATAGATCCAATCTATGAAATCGCTTACGGAAACCATGTCGGCATAATCATATTATTATGTCGTCCCGATACACTATCAAGGGAGATGGTTTGCGTAGGCACGAGGAACAAACAAGATCGGACTACGAGATAGCTTCGGCATAATCACATTATACCGTTCCGATACACTATCAAGGAACGCTATCTCGAACCCAACTCAAACCGAGTTACATGGAAATTGCTTCGACGTAATCACATTACGCCGTTTCGATACACTATCAAGGAACGCAATTACCATTAACTCTCCTCAACAGATCCCGTAAAACCGATTGATCTAATCAACCCGTGCGCAAAACTTGTTCCGATCCAATCTAAAACCCGAACTAAGCAAGATTAGCTCGATACCACTGAAGGGTTACGCGGAGGCTACGCTAGCCGAAAACAAAAACTTTTTACCGCGCAAACATGGAACACTTGCAAGTAAGGGCCGATAGATCGTTACCGATTGGAGTGTGCAGCGGAAACAGCCAATCAGGGCTATCCGATCTGGAACTGTGCTGCCGATTCCCGCAAGCCGTGCGAGCCGATACCGGGGACAGCCGATTCGCCAATCAGCCAATCGCTCCGATTGCAGCCGATCCGAAGCCGATCAACGGCGCGCAACGTAGCGCCTCTACGGTATCCACACGTCCGGGGACGAACGCCGAACACCCGTGTGCTAGCACGCGATGCAAGGCTAGGCTCTAAGGTGGGGAGGGTTTCGTGGAGATTGATCTCGACGACTTCTAAAGCCGCGTGTGATCGGATTGATTTCGGCGCAATCAATTGACTTGATTTCCTACGCAGCTCTCCACCCTCACCCCTTTATATAGAGTTGGCCGACGGGACTCGTGGCCGATCAGGACTCTATTTTGAATCGGATCCCATCCGAATCTCATAGAGTTGGCCGCCCATACGTCGTAAGCCCATAGGACTCTATCCGATCGGATCCCTATCCGATCGAGCCGTATCGAGTCCAACTCGAATGCCTGTTCTTATCCCCTTAAGCGTGCGACCACGTAGGTTCATGTATACTCGGTTTCGGCTATAGTCTAGCTTAGCCGATCGTCGGCTCGAGTCCAACTCAGCCGACCCGTCAACGGCGCGCTAGCAAGCACATATTGACACCATAGTATACAAGAATAATATCGGCTCAACTCTGTAATGTGTACACAAATCCCTTTGCCTCACGATACCGCTTAAGCTATAGGCAAGATGTGTTCCATCCCTTCAATAGCTTAACCTTTCACTCGAACCGTATTGGATTATCTGCGTTGATTGACTCCTCAATCAACTCAGCATGGCCATGCATTTTCCATAATCCTTAACCTCGAGGGGCCCAGAGATATCTCTCCAAAGGAGGGCAAATTCCATCTTGATCACTCACATCCCACTCCATGTTTCATAGCAAACCCGAAAACTACCTTTATAACTACCCGCATTACGGAATAGCGTTTGGTAGTCCCAAAGTAGGCTACTGCACATGTTGGAATCCATGGTGATCTCGGTCTAAGGACTTTGTACCAACACTGCCGAGACCAACTAATGGCACATTAATTCCGTAGTGTCTCATGGTGGGTCTATCCAACAATGTGTTCTCTAACACATATGTCCATGTTTATTGATTTGGTATCTCCATACCCATGATCTATGAGACATGATCATCAATCAATAAACATGCCGATCTTAGAATCATATTTGTTCCAACAATATGATATATGATCAGGGATCATTTAGAAATAGATTCATACATAAAGAGTCTCATAAATAAGTCACGTACTTATTGATCAATACAAGATGTCTATTTCATAGAACTGAATAACACTTTATTCATTTATACATAAACATTGACGTGATATCCAACATCTCCATGTTGCCTCTAGGGCATATCACTAACACATTGCACTCCCAAGGCATTGTTTGCACTTGAGGCTTGCAGGTATTCTTGGGGCCTTGTCAATTTTAATTTCCCCGAGTAGTTGACTCCTTACGTTTAATCACTCCTGACTAGTCATAGCCCCCAAGCACCGGGAATCCGCTCTCGGCACTTCCCAAACATGCATATGAGTGACATGAGTTCGTCTGTCATGGAGCTAAGCTTCATGGAAGAGAATGTGTGCTACTCGGGTACTTTTGTAATTGTTAAGAGTAGAAAACAAATTATTTTATCTTTATGCTTTGGATTTTTTTCCAAGTATTACTTAGCACCTTGCATTATACACTTTACCCAACATGCCCCCAGATACTAGGAATCAGTTCATGGCAACCATCCGTCGACACACCAAACGGGAAGCATCAGAAAATAGAGCTTCACTACTTGGTACTTTTTTTACTCGGATTTATTCATAAGCAATCAAGATAAACATTATAAATTTTTTTGCAAAAATATAGTATAACAACTATAGCCCCCGACTCACTACTCAATGAAGAACCAGTTGATGTAGTAAGGTAGAGAAAAAGGAAAATATCATATAAAGAAGAAAATTAATGATGACTTAGCTTTTTAGTATTCCCCTCAGTGATGGCAGAGGTGGACGATGTGGGGAGAAGGTCATCCATCAATGGCGACGAAGACACCAACCGTGGAAGCAGCTGAGGTGGCCGATGGTGAAGATAAAGACGCCCATCAACAGTGACATAATAGACCAGCCGTGAAGGCGAAGATACCAATCAATGGCAGCGAAGGCAGCTAGTGGTGAAGAAGTCACCATCAGCAACGACGGCAGAATCCACCAACCGTGGTGGCGAAGGCACCATTCAGCAACAACAGAGGCAAATCGGCGGTGAAGAAAAAGTTACCATCAGTAACGGTGGTGGAATCCACCAACCGTGGTGGTGAAGAAACCAGTCGGCGACAATAAAGACGACCAACGGTGAAGACGATGTCGCCATCAGTAAAGGCGGTGGTGGTGTAGGCTCACGGCCGGTTGATAAACCCAGAGCTCCACTTGATAAGCTCATTGCTTTGATTGCCTGATCTTTTGATGAATTAATTGATAACTATGATTTGAGAGAAACATTGACGACCTGACTACAACCGTACGAGACGTTATTGTGTTGCATCTTAGCGATCGATACACCTCTCTGTGGGCTGTTGATCTTGTCGGTACAGATCAACCTTATTCCTGCAAGCAAATCGAGAAACTAGCAAGAACAAGATAAAAGCAATATGATATTGCAAATTGAAATTGAATACACACGATAAGTTGGGGTTCTGAAGATGAGTAATTAGGTGGTCCCACATGTAACTACAAGGTAAAGTAGCAATAGCTAAAACTTTACCTAGCTATTTAAGGAGGTGGGAGGACAACCTAGGGGTCCCTAGGGTCATGCTCCACCAGGTTGGGACGCACCCCACTTGGGCCGGGGTCCCATATGAAGTTACAAGCCCATAGACCCATTATATATGATGTAGCACCTTGTTTCTATGATTGCGACTGACTGAGATGGAATTTGGAGAAGAGGCTAGATCCATTGGAAATAGAACTCCGAGAGCTTTCCATCAAGTAGTCATGGACCCAAATCGGAGCTCGCATGGATATTTGGCGGTCGTTTGAAGTTAGCACGGTAACAGGTGGCCGAAATGGATTCCAGCACTTTGACAGCTTGATCTTGATGTCTTCCAGTTGTCCTATGATGTGAGCAACAGTTGTATCAATGGTAGTCATGGTCACATCATCCTCCTCTTCTTCACAGAAAACCGTCCTCGATTTATCCATATGGTTCTTGTCGCGTAGTGCATGATCTTGCCCATAGAAGTGTCTACATGAAAACAAACGCAACACAATTTTTTCATTTAATATCATTAGTTCTTTAGCAAATAGTATTAATCTCCTATGAAACAAATGTACTTGGTAATGAGGATGCACTAGAAAGTATGTTGAAACTAGATTGAAATGATTCTTTTGTAGCTCATCTTGCTCCCCTTCTTCACAAGCAATGTACTCATATGGGATAACAAGCTTGTTGTATACCGATATCATCGAGTGATATGATCGCTCCTCTTCATTTAAAACAACCTGCTTCTTGTAATCAAAGTTAGAGAAACTCGAGGTAGCATGATTATCAATAATATAACTCTCTAGCTTGCTAGCTTCTTCATGACTATATGATGTTTCAAAATTGAACATATATAAACTCTATGCACCAAATATATTCATGTATCATTATATTTGTCAAAGATATGAAAATAACATTAATTGAACATGGCAAATCAAACTTAGAAAATATTTTCTTCTTCAAATTATTAAGCTTAAGTTATCAAACAGAACATAGCCCAAAGTATTTAAAGAAGATAGCAACTCACGTTCCTCAACTTTATTAGCAATGCGAATAACATGCTTAAAATCAATACATAAAGAACTAACACTAGAAATATCATGTTCATTCACTAGTTGTGATATTGATATAAGTGAAATATTATCACACAACTCTTCTTTATCACAAAGAACAACAAACAAATCAATCTTAGCAATCGGTTCCACTAATGGTTGCTCTACTATAGCATGAAATGTGTACATGTGTAGCTTAGCTTGAGAATACTCACCTTCATTTATGTCAGCACCATTTATTTTACCCTGCAAACTTTCTTCAGACATCGCAGGTGCTTCATGCTTCTTCTCTTTCTTCTCAAGTACGACATTCTCCTCCTTTTGTTGAATGTTATAAGTCCATAGGCCAAGGTCCCAGATAAAGTTACAAGTTCATAGGCCCACTATAGGTGACATAGCATCTTGTTTATGTGATTGTGACCGACTGAGATAGAATTTGGAGAAGAGGCTAGATAAATTGGAAAGAGGACTCCGAGAGCTTTGTTAGTGATATGCCCTAGAGGCAACATGGAGATGTTGGATATCACGTCAATGTTTATGTATAAATGAATAAAGTGTTATTCAGTTCCATGAAATAGACATCTTGTATTGATCAATAAGTACGTGACTTATTTATGAGACTCGATATGTATGAATCTATTTCTAAACGATCCCTGATCATATGTCATATTGTTGGAACAAATATGATTCTAAGATCGGCATGTTTATTGATTGATGATCATGTCTCATAGATCATGGGTATGGTGATACCAAATCAATAAACATGGACATATGTGTTGGAGAACACATTGTTGGATAGACCCACCATGAGACACTACAGAATTAATGTGCCATTAGTTGGTCTCGGGTAGTGTTGGTACAAGGTCCCTAGACCTGAGATCACCATGGATTCCAACATGTGTAGTAGCCTACTTTGGGACTACCAAACGCTATTCCGTGCGGGTAGTTATAAAGGTAGTTTTCGGGTTTGCTATGAAACATGGAGTGGGATGTGAGTGATCAAGATGGAATTTGCCCCTCCTTTGGAGAGATATCTCTGGGCCCCTCGAGGTAATGGATTATGGAAATGCATGGCCATGCTAAGTTGATTGAGGAGTCAATCAATAGACAAATAATCCAATACGGTTCGAGTGAATGGTTAAGTTATTGAAGGGATGGCACACATCTTGCCTATAGCTTAACCGGTATCGTGAGGCAAAGGGATTTGTGTACACATTACGGGTTCGAGCCGATATTATATTCTTGTATACTATGGTGTCAATATGTGCTTGCTAGGCGCCGCGTTGTGACGTCGGCTGAGTTGGACTCGAGCCGACGATCGGCTAAGTTAGACTATAGCCGAAACCGAGTATACCTGAACCTACAGGGTCGCACGCTTAAGGGGATAAGAACAGGCATTCGAGTTGGACTCGGATACGGCTCGATCGGATAGGGATCCGATCGGATAGAGTCCTATGGGCTTACGACGTGTGAGCGGCCAACTCTATATGAGATACGGATGAGATCCAATTCAAAATAGAGTCCTATGGGCTTACGACGTGTGAGCGGCCAACTCTATATGAGATACGGATGAGATCCAATTCAAAATAGAGTCCTATGGGCTTACGACGTGTGAGCGGCCAACTCTATATGAGATACGGATGAGATCCAATTCAAAATAGAGTCCTATGGGCTTACGACGTGTGAGCGGCCAACTCTATATGAGATACGGATGAGATCCAATTCAAAATAGAGTCCTATGGGCTTACGACGTGTGAGCGGCCAACTCTATATGAGATACGGATGAGATCCAATTCAAAATAGAGTCCCGAGCGGCTACTAATCCCGTCGGCCAACTCTATATAAAGGAGGGAGGGGTGGAGAGCTGCTGCATATCAATTGCATCGCGTGCAACGAAGTCGCCGAGATCAATCTCCACGGAAACCCTCCCCACTTTCGAGCCAAACCCTAGCCTTGCATCGCGTGCTAGCACACGGGTGTACGGCGTTCGTCCCCGGACGTGTGGATACGGTAGAGGCGCTGCTACGTTGCGCGCCGTTGATCGGCGTTGTCTCCGGAGTCTCGCTACACTTGTTCCGGATCGGATTGCCCGATTGGCTATTCCGCCGCACTCTACTCCAATCGGTAACGATCTATCGGCCCTTACTTGCAAGTGTTCCTGGTTTGCGCGGTAGAAAATTTTTGTTTTTGGCTAGCGTAGCCTCCGCGTAACCCTTCAGTGGTATCGAGCTACTCTTGCTTAGTTCGGGTTTTAGATTGGATCGGAACAAGTTTTGCGCACGGGTTGATTAGATCAATCGGTTTTACGGGATTTGTTGAGGAGAGTTCATGGTAATTGCGTTCCTTGATAGTGTATCGGAACGGCGTAATGTGATTACGTCGAAGCAATATCCATAGAACTCGGTTTGAGTCGGCTTCGAGATAGCGTTCCTTGATAGTGTATCGGAACGGTATAATGTAATTATGCCGAAGCTATCTCGTAGTCCGATCTTGTTTGTTGCCTCGCGCTGCGCAAACCATCTCCCTTGATAGTGTATCGGGACGGCATAATGTGATTATGCCGATATGGTTTCCGTAAGCAATTTCATAGATTGGATCTATGAATTTCGTCCTTGGCTTCCCCTCGACCCCCGCCCGCTAACCGGCTAGCGGGACCGCCGTGTGCGTACCCTCCTTATAGGTCGTCTCGATGCCGTAGCTCGCGATAAGTAGAAAACGTTTCTACGCCTAACTTGTTTTTGCAGAGAATGCTTTGAGATGGTATGGCCCTATTGTATGTATGAGATGTATGAGATGCATGTGATGCATGTAATATTCTTTCATATGTGCAATCCCCGTAATATTCTTTCATACGTGCAATGCTTGTAATATTCTTTCACGACCATGCGAGTCGATGTAATCTTCAATTAGAGCTTCTATGGTAGTAGCTTAGTTTGAAGAAATCAAGCATTCGACACTTGGAAGATGGTGCCGAAGATGGAGATCCTCGCGCCGACATGGAGATGGAGATCACCATGTGAAGGGGGCCATACTATTTCATTATATGCTATTCTTCTTGCTTTCATATGTGATATGTTTGTTTGATAGGATAGCATCCCTCTCAAAATTAAGTAGTAATGATGCCCTTCCAAATGTTGCACCCGTCACCGTTATGCTCGTCAATGGTGGGTCCGCCAAAGCGAGTGCCATTCTCTATCATAACACGAGGGGTATATGTCGACATATACATGCAGGAGCATTTGGTTTACTTAACAAGGCTATCAAAACAGTTTTGGGCCTTGGGGCATAGGTTGGCGCCGGGGCATGGAGATGCCACACCCAACAACAAGAGTCACATAGAGATGTGATTAGCAAGGAGTTGCTTACCGATGTTATTAATTTTCTAGCAGTGATGCCAAAGCTCACTAGAAAATTAATTAACATGTGGATCTTGACCCAATACGTAACCTAGAGGGAAGGTGAAAAATACGTAATGGGAGTCTTATGTTAAATTGTTTAACAAAAGACATAGCATAAACATTGTGCTAAACTTTGCTTTTTCTTGTGGAATAAATGGCGGCTAATACTACACCCAGACCTTTAATTTGCGATCTATTCTCGAAAAGGAAAAATTAAATGGAACAAACTTTATGGATTGGTATCGCAACTTGAGAATTGTTCTCAAGCAAGAGCGTAAGGAGTACGTTCTTGAAGTACCCTATCCCGACGATTTGCCTAATAACGCCACCGCAACCGCACGGAGGGCTTATGAGAAGCACACTAATGATGCCCTAGATATAAGCTGTCTCATGCTTGCTACAATGTCCCCGAGCTTCGAAGCAATATGAGAGCACGATGCTCACACTATTATTCGGGACTGCGTGACATGTTTGAGAACCAAGCTCGGGCCGAGAGGTTCAACACCTCAAAGTCCTTGTTTGCGTGCGAGCTTGTTGAGGGGAATCCCGTCGATCCGCATGTGATAAAGATGATTGGCTATATCGAGAGTCCGGAAAAACTAGGTTTTCCCCTTAGCCAAGAGTTGGCTACGATGTGATTCTCCGCCGCTCCCTCCGAGCTTCGAGCCATTCATATTAAACTATCACATGAACAACATGGATAGAACCTTGGCTGAATTGCATGGGATGCTAAAGACAATGAGGAGAGTATCCAAAAATGGTCATCATGTGATGATGATGCGAAGGCTAAGCGCAAACCACCTGTCAAGAAGCTTTGCACCAAGAGGAAGTTAACTCCCGATGAGATCGCGAGTGCCTCTAATGCAAAGAAGGGCAAGAAGGGTCGGCGGCATCGGATGCCGTTTGCTTCTATTGCAAGGAGACAGCCACTGGAAAAGGAACTGCAAGAAGTACATGGAGGATCTCAAAAAGAAGCAAAGTACGACTTCGCTGGTATTAATGTTATAGACATTAATCTTGCTACTTCACCTACGACTCTTGGGTATTTGATACCGGATCGTAGCTCATATTTGCAAATCGTTGCGGGAATGAGAAGAAGTAGAGGATTGAGAAGGGGCGAGGTGAACTGCGCGTCGGCAATGGAGCAAGCGTTGCTACGATTCTTTGTCGGCACGTACCACTTCATCTACCTTCGGGATTAGTTTTGGAATTGAATAATTGTTATTGTGTTCCAACACTATGTCAAAACGTTATTTCCGCTTCATGTTTGCAAGCGGAAGGATATGATTTTAGATCAATGAACAATGGTTGTTCAATATATCTCGAGATATGTTCTATTTTCATGCTCCATTGGTGAATGGATTATACGTTTTGAATCTTGAAGCGTCTCCCATCTATAACATTAATACGAAAGGCAACTCTCTAATGATATAAACCCCACGTTTATTTGGCATTGTCGCTTAGGCCATATAAATAAGAAACGCATGGAGAAGCTCCATAAGGATGGATTGCTTCACTCTTTTGATTTTGAATCATTTGAGACATGTGAGTCTTGTTTACTTGGTAAGATGACAAAGGCACCTTTCACGGGACATAGTGAGAGAGCAAGTGACTTGTTGGCACTCGTACATACGATGTATGTGGACCAATGAGCTCAACGGCTAGAGGTGGTTATCGGTACTTCATTACCTTTACCGATGACTTTAGTAGATATGGTTATATCTACTTAATGAGGCATAAGTCCGAATCCTTTGAAAAGTTCAAAGAATTCCGAATGAAGTCTGAAATCATTTAGGGAAAACAATCAAGTTTCTACGATCGATCGTGGACGGGAATACTTGAGCCAAGAGTTTGGTAATCATCGAAAGATTGTGGAATTGTTCCACGTTGACTCCGCCAGAACTCCACAATGGAATGGGGTGTCCGAACGGAGAAATCGCACCTTGTTGGACATGGTTCGGTCGATGATGAGCCAAAGTGATCTTTCGTTATCCTTCGGGATATGCTCTTGAAAGCAGTGCGCTCACACTAAATAGAGTTCCGTCTAAGTCGGTTGAAAAGACACCATATGAGATATGGACAGGGCAACCCCTTGTTTGTCTTTTCTCAAAATATGGGGATGCGAAGCTTATGTAAAACGTTTACGATCGACAAGCTCACACCCAAATCGACAAGTGCTTCTTTGTGGGATATCCTAAGGAAACTAAGGGATATTACTTTTATAATCGGGAACAAGGCAAAGTGTTTGTCGCCCGACATGGTGTCTTCTTGGAGAAAGAGTTTCTTTCAAGAAGGGTTAGTGGGAGCAGGGTGTATCTTGAAGAAGTTCAAGAAACACCGAGAAAATGTTTCGGCGACCACGAACCACAACAGGAGGAGCAAAGTGTTGCGCCACCGGTTGTAGATACACCACCCACGGAGGTCGAAAGATCACGTCGTGCACCGACAGTACAGTGCGGAACAATGTGATATATTGTTGTTGGACAACGATGAACCTAAGACCTATGAGGAAGCGATGGTGGGACCCGATTCCAACAAGTGGCTTGGAGCCATGAAATCCGAAATAGAATCCATGTACGACAATCAAGTTTGGAACTTGGTTGATCCACGATGGTGTCAAAACCATTGAGTGTAAATGGGTTTTTAAGAAAAAGGCCGATATGGATGGAAATGTTCACATCTATAAGGCGCGATTGGTGGCGAAAGGTTTTAAACGAGATTCAAGGAGTTGATTATGATGAAACCTTCTCGCCGTCGCAATGCTTAAATCTATTCGGATTATCCTAGCGATTGCTGCATATTTCGACTATGAGATATGTCGGATGGATGTCAAAACGGCTTTCCTAAATGGAAACCTAAGCGAGGATGTATACATGATACAACCTCGGGGTTTTGTCGATCCAGAATCGCTGGAAAGATATGCAAGCTACGAGAAATCCATTTATGGATTGAAGCAAGCATCTCGGAGTTGGAATATTCGTTTTGATGAAGTAATCAAAGGGTTTGGTTTCATCAAAAACGAAGAAGAGGCCTGTGTTTACAAAAGGGTCGATGGGAGTGCAATTGTATTTCTAATCTTATATGTGGATGACATATTACGATTGGAAATGATATCCCTATGCTAGAATCCGTCAAGTCTTCATTGAAAAATAGTTTTCTATGAAAGACTTAGGGAGGCAGCATACATATTAGGCATTCGGATCTATAGAGATAGATCCAAGAGGCTAATTGGATTAAGCCAAAGTACATACATTGACAAGGTGTTGAAAAGGTTTAACATGCATGATTCCAAGAAAGGTTTCTTGCCCATGTCACATGGCATTAATCTTAGCAAGAATCGGTGTCCTCGGACACATGATGAGCGGAATAAGATGGGTATGGTTCCATATGCTTCGGCAATTGGATCCATCATGTATGCCATGCTTTGTACACGCCCGATGTCTCGTACGCTTTGAGTGCTACGAGCGGATACGTCGAGATCCAGTGAAGGTCACTGGATTGCCGTAAAGAATATCCTTAAGTACTTGAGAAGAACTAAGGATATGTTCCTAGTCTATGGAGGTGAAGAAGAGCTCGTTGTAAGTGGTTACACCGATGCTAGCTTCCAAACAGACAAGGATGATTATAGATCGCAATCGGGTTCATGTTCGCAGAACGGAGGCGCGATCAGTGGAAGAGTTCCAAGCGGGATACTGTTGCTGATTCTACAACGGAAGCCGAGTACATTGCTGCTTCGGAAGCACATACTTCGGCGATATCATCTCATCCGCGAGATTGTGGACAGAGGTGATGTCAAGATATGCAAAGTGCACACGGATCTCAACATAGCCGATCCGCGACAAAACCTCTCCCTCGCGAAGCATGAGGCGCACACAAGAGCAATGGGTATTAGATACTTACATGATTGACTCTAGTGCAAGTGGGAGATTGTTAGTGATATGCCCTAGAGGCAACATGGAGATGTTGGATATCACGTCAATGTTTATGTATAAATGAATAAAGTGTTATTCGGTTCCATGAAATAGACATCTTGTATTGATCAATAAGTACGTGACTTATTTATGAGACTCGATATGTATGAATCTATTTCTAAACGATCCACGATCATATGTCATATTGTTGGAACAAATATGATTCTAAGATCGGCATGTTTATTGATTGATGATCATGTCTCATAGATCATGGGTATGGTGATACCAAATCAATAAACATGGACATATGTGTTGGAGAACACATTGTTGGATAGACCCACCATGAGACACTACAGGAATTAATGTGCCATTAGTTGGTCTCGGGTAGTGTTGGTACAAGGTCCCTAGACCTGAGATCACCATGGATTCCAACATGTGTAGTAGCCTACTTTGGGACTACCAAACGCTATTCCGTAATCTGGGTAGTTATAAAGGTAGTTTTCGGGTTTGCTATGAAACATGGAGTGGGATGTGAGTGATCAAGATGGAATTTGCCCCTCCTTTGGAGAGATATCTCTGGGCCCTCGAGGTAATGGATTATGGAAATGCATGGCCATGCTAAGTTGATTGAGGAGTCAATCAATAGACAAATAATCCAATACGGTTCGAGTGAATGGTTAAGTTATTGAAGGGATGGCACACATCTTGCCTATAGCTTAACGCGGTATCGTGAGGCAAAGGGATTTGTGTACACATTACAGGTTCGAGCCGATATTATATTCTTGTATACTATGGTGTCAATATGTGCTTGCTAGGCGCCGGTTGACAGTGTCGGCTGAGTTGGACTCGAGCCGACGATCGGCTAAGTTAGACTATAGCCGAAACCGAGTATACCTGAACCTACGTGGTCGCACGCTTAAGGGGATAAGAACAGGCATTCGAGTTGGACTCGGATACGGCTCGATCGGATAGGGATCCGATCGGATAGAGTCCTATGGGCTTACGACGTGTGAGCGGCCAACTCTATATGAGATACGGATGAGATCCAATTCAAAATAGAGTCCTATGGGCTTACGACGTGTGAGCGGCCAACTCTATATGAGATACGGATGAGATCCAATTCAAAATAGAGTCCTATGGGCTTACGACGTGTGAGCGGCCAACTCTATATGAGATACGGATGAGATCCAATTCAAAATAGAGTCCTATGGGCTTACGACGTGTGAGCGGCCAACTCTATATGAGATACGGATGAGATCCAATTCAAAATAGAGTCCTATGGGCTTACGACGTGTGAGCGGCCAACTCTATATGAGATACGGATGAGATCCAATTCAAAATAGAGTCCTGAGCGGCTACTAATCCCAGTCGGCCAACTCTATATAAAGGAGGGAGGGGTGGAGAGCTGCTGCATATCAATTGCATCGCGTGCAACGAAGTCGCCGAGATCAATCTCCACGGAAACCCTCCCCACTTTCGAGCCAAACCCTAGCCTTGCATCGCGTGCTAGCACACGGGTGTACGGCGTTCGTCCCCGGACGTGTGGATACCGGTAGAGGCGCCGCTACGTTGCGCGGCGTTGATCTGTTGTCTCCGGAGTCTGCTACACTGTTCCGGATCGGATTGCCCGATTGGCTATTCCGCTGCACTCTACTCCAATCGGTAACGATCTATCGGCCCTTACTTGCAAGTGTTCTGGTTTGCGCGGTAGAAAATTTTTGTTTTTGGCTAGCGTAGCCTCCGCGTAACCCTTCAAGCTTTTCATCAAGTACTCATGGACCCAAATCCGAGCTCGTACGCATATTTGGCGGCCATTTGAAGCCATCATGGTAACAGCTGGCCGAATTGGATTCCAGCACTTGGACAGCTTGAACTTGATGTCTTCCAACTGTCCTACGATGTGAACAATGGTTGTATCAATGGTAGTCATGGTTACATCACCGGTTGACCGCATAGCGACTCCAAGAGTCCATGCCTGACACCAATCGCCTGAGTAGTGTCGCGTAATTATATGTGAACAACAAGAAAAAACATCAATAGGTTAATCTGAGATTAGAAATCAATCTAATAAATAATGATAAGTTGGAAGGAAAAAAACCGAGTGATGTCAGAGATTAAGTCGTTGAACTTGCCAATATTGATCTCCTCGGCTAGTCTGAATACGAGACGGAGAGAATGAACTTGGCACAAGCCTTCGTGGTGTTCGGGAGAATTGGGGCAAAGACGAATCCGGCGACGTCGGAGATTGGTTCCATCGCACTGGTCGACGGGAAACTCACGTAACCCCTATCTGACGCACCAACTGTTGATTCTAAAAATCGGTAATATTAAAAGTGGATAGCACACGAGACCTAAAAGTGGATGGATGTGAAAGGCAAGGTCTAGACAGGTTCAAACCCTCTCAATGAGAGATAATACCTTACTCCTATTTGAAGATCGTATTCATCGGGTGTATATTGATCTGACGATCTGATTGTACTTATGTCCTTGGAGGGCTCCCTGCCCACCTTATATAGGTTAGGGGACAGTGCTACAAAGAGAAAAACCTTACCTCCTAATGTATTATAAGATAGTATTTAATCGGGACTCTAATCCCTGCCATAGAACAGAAGACAACATTGTGACAGAAGACAACATTGTGACCGAGTCCTGCTATATTACATAATACATGGATCTGACCCATCATCTATCTTTAGTCGGATATGTAGACCGTGTGGGTATCCGGTACCCATAATCTTCCATTTCTACACTGGAATTTATACCCTTTTATTACATTCTGATTAGATAAAAAATCGGCTATCATAAGCTTCACAATAGCAAAGATGATTTATCACCTTTCCAGTAAATGTGTACGTCCAGAATAAAAAACCATTAAAGCCTCCTACAAAACTTTAACCTTCTAGTTGGTTAATTTGAGCTACCAGAACAAAGGGTGGCTCGTGTTCTGATGTTTTTTTAACATAATGGATAAACAATGTTATTTCCGTTCCATATAGGACTATATGTAGCTGGCTCATAAAATCAGCTGTGCACTCGGTTCTGCATCAGTTGTTACAGCAGTTCAATTGCCTGTAAATATAGTGATTGAATGGACAAAGTCGATATACGCCTTTCAACTCCTTTTTGTTTTCAATCTACTGCACACCTAGCTTTCCAATCCACCGATGCAATTCTTTTACATTGTGGAAGTAGTTTATGCGTCCACAATTATCTATCCTACGATTGATGGTATCATTGGCACTAGGAGGAATGATGAGAAAGTGAGATGGTTGAATCCCCAATGTCTCCCAACCCTGCATTCAGTGCTAGAAAAGAAAACAAAGAAGCTACACAGAAATAGTCCGTGCGGAGGCTAGAAATTACACCAGTTTCATCATCCAACAATATGAAGAAGGCAGCAACAGCAGCTTCCCTTTAATGCCTCCATGGCTGCAAACCATCGTAAGCAGGATGCGCTTTATATATATATATATATATATATATATATATATATATATATATATATATATATATATATATATATATATATATATATATATATATATATATATATATATATATATATATATATATATATATATATATATATATATATATATATATATATATGAGATGGACTCTTGTGTGTGGCGCGCCACGCCCATCCGTGTGGCATGACCGAATCTCTAATTTTAAAACTCAAATTGAAAATCCGAACCGTTCAAATTATTCTACATATTAATATCGCCTTGTATACCAAATTTTACATTTTTTAATTTTTTACTATTTTATCGAGATAGGTCAAAGATGCATTAATCCAACGATTTCGGAGTATCTATTTTATTGCATCTTTGACCTATCGATAAAATAGTAAAACAATTCAAAAATGTAAAATTTGGTATACAAGGCGATATTAATACGTAGAACAATTTGAACGGTTCGGATTTAATTTGAGTTTTAAATTAGAGATTCGCCAGCCAACGGACGCGCGGCGCGCGCCACAAGCTACTCTCTCTCTCTCTCTATATATATATATATATATATATATATATATATATATATATATATATATATATATATATATATATATATATATATAGCCTCATGAGGAGCAATTTGACGGCAGACCTTTTTCTTAGGAAATTCCTTGTATGCCCCTTTAGCAAATCGATCCTTGTATGTTTCTGAGTTTTAGGTTTGATCACTTCTATACCCACTCCATCCATTTGACAGTTACTTGATTGCTAAATAGATGTGAAAACATCCATTTTACTCCTTCACATGGAACAAATGTATAAATTAAATTTGGGAGGTTTACTTAAAAATATAGGAGTTTGTTGTGACTAGGGCCGTACTTTATGGAGAAAGTTTAGGCCTGTTTAGTTATTCATTTTGGGTGTAAACTTTACACCCAAAAGATTTTGGATGTAAAGTTTACACCCAAGAGGGGTGTTTACTTCCCTCTGTGTAAATTTTTTGAGATGCTATATAAATACAGATTTACCCCCACTCTCTCCCCCTCCCCACTCTCCATCTCGGCTCCGGCGGCGGCCTCGTCGTCGGTGGCGGCGTCCACGATGGCGGCGGCGGCATCTGCGCCCTCTTCTCCCTCGCCTCCTGGATGGTGCTGTCTACGGCGAGCGGCCAATTGGGCGCTGCCAATGCGAGGGATCTTGGGGTGGAGAAGCAGCGGGGCTTTGCAGCGTGGCCAGAGGGGAGATCCGGGCGGCGTGGCCGGGGAGATCCGTGGCGGCGTGGCCGGAAACCGTCGCCGCGACGGGGACAGGGACCATATCGGCGTTGGCATTGGACTCCGTCGCCGCCTCGGCCACCGTGGCATTCGCCGTTGAGGCCTCGGTGCCTACGCCCACTAGCGCTTCCGCGGCCGTCGCGCTGGCCATCGGCGCCACCGTGGTCTTGTTCGCCGCCAGAGAAAGAGGGGAAAAAAGGGGATCCGGGGGATGCGGATGAGGAAGAGGCATGCGGGGCCGTGCAGGGCAGGGGTGTCCAACGCATCTTCCAAGAAAACATTACACCTTTTTGGCTCCAAACCCTCCCAAATCCAAAAACTTTACATGTCAAGTTTACACCCTCCTGTTTACTTCCAAAATCCCAAAAAGTTACCAAAATCTCAAAACTTTACAATAATTTACAGCAACTAAACAGGGCCTTAATATATATTAAAAAATAGTTTGTGCAACACTTTTTGTGATTGAAAACATAAAAGTTACATTGTTATAGCATTTCTTTTTAGATAGTATAATAACATGCTACAAATTTGTTGTTTATCGCATCCAAAAGTATATTGGATATAATCTTTTAATAAAAAATAAATAAATGTTAAATCTTTAGGTATCATTACTAAAAGATAAAGTTTGTTATGAATAATACCAAACACAATGAAGGCCGCGTTCGTTAGTGCATATTTTGCAATAAATGAGCAGCTGAGGAAATCCGTTGAGCAGCGTTCACTATTCACAGTAATGAATGCTAGTGCGGACGCACTTGTGATAGAAGGAGCACTGCAGATGACGGCACTTGTCGGCGCATCACGGATGGTGTCAGCGTGTAAAAAGACGGACGTGAAATCCAGCGACATCTCGTCGCTTCGTCAGATGCGACCTGAGGACGCGCAATGAAGATAGGGATGTTGTTGCGTGGGAATGCATGCGAAAGCACAGTGGGCCCCACTGGAGAACTCACGCTGACGCCGTGTCATGCATGCGCAATGGAGTGCGGGCCCCACCGACGAGAGCTATGTGTAGAGCGGGATGTCAATGGCATGTTTGTCTGTCAGTGGGTCCAATTCTTTTTTGGGTCCCACTTGTCAGTGAGGAATGGGTTGCATTTCTGTGTTTCACCTATTATGCGCTTTTGATTTGCTGTATGCACACGGTGTTTCGCCCCAGCATACAGTGTGGTCTTGCCACATTCAACAAATATTGTGTGAAGCATGCAGCATCCACCAAATAAACGCACAACAACTTGTAATCAAAACTACGGGAAATAAAATATGTTAAGCAATATGAATGGTAACTTGCACCAAATAATATGCAATACAAATATTGTTCGAATAGGAGGTTTATCGTCGTACATTTCAGCTAGGGGGATAAGCAAAAAAATATCAAGTACTTGTAAGTGCACGATCAAGCAGACAACAACCATAGCATGGTTCCATATAATGGCTAGCCCATATGAACCTGCTCAACTACGGTCTCACGGTATGCGGACATTGTGGCCTCACTGTTGGGTGCGTCGTACCAACTGCAAAGTGGTGGAGCCAATGGAACAATCGGGAACCCGTTGTACAACGGGTTCTGCGTGGCAAAATGCACATCGGCACTATCGATATGAAAGTTGTGAAGCGCGAGTGCTGCTTGTATAATCTTCATTTGAGGCACCGGGTCAGGATATGACGGGATTTGTCTGAGAATATGCCACTGATTTTTAATGATCCCAAAATTCCTTTCAACTGTGTTCTGCATTGCGGAATGCATGTAGTTGAACTTTTCCTCCTTTCCAAGTGGAGGAACTGCGTCAGCCCCACCAAAGTCATCCATGTGGTGCCTGCAATGCGGGTACGGAGGCATAAACCCGTACCTGCTCGGATAACCAGAATCGACTAGGAGGTATTTCCCTGTGTAAACCAAATATATAACGTAAGCTATTACACTTGCAGTCTCAATGTCGGTGACAAAATACCAAAAAAAATCGAAAAATGTTAGAGCATAAGGTAACTCACCCCATGGCAACCTTGGGAAACTCTATGGATAGCTTCTAACAGCGTTAGAAAGAACCCTTTGATCATGCACCGATCCCGGCCATCCCGCATCAGCGAAAATAATACGATCGTCCCATGAAATAACCACAAGAACATTGCGGGAGGTCTCATTGTGCCGATTGCGGTGCTCAATCGCCATCCTCCGTGGCACAATAACTGAAATGTGCGTACCATCTACCACACCCACGACATGACGGAAGGGAAGGAAGGATTCATCTTGTAGCACACGATAGTGCTGCGGGAAGTTATTGGGATCCACGGGCTTGAGGATATCGCCTGCCAGTCTAGCCATGGCATCAAGTACCCTATGGAAATAAATACTGACAGTACTACCAGAACAAACCATTCTATTGTTCGTTGCACGGTGACCATTACCCCCGGCCATTGTAAAAAGAAAAATCCTAATGGCCTCCATAGTACATATCTCCACTGTACCTTGCAAACTGTATCTTGTTGTCAAAAGCCAGTGAAGAAAGTGAATTTGGGAAGCCCTCATGCGAAACATGTTCTGGCATTGAGAGTCATTTCCCATGGTCTCCATCATCCATGCCATTCCAGATTGTTGGGATGAACGTCTAGGGGCTCGGACGTTGACGTTTTCCTCCAAACTTGCCGCAAGTTGCAAGATAATGTCGTCCTCTTCTGTTGTGTACTCACTGCCTGATCCTTCGCTTCCATCTGTTGAACTGCTCATTTTCCTAAGGAGCAATGGACAAACATATAATTTTTAATGGTAATTATCATTCAACTAGGACAAAACAAATGAAATTATTATAGGGAATAAAATTTTTCACAAATCTGCATGAGAATGTTAGGTTTTAAAACAATTTTCGAAAAAAATATTTGCAGATTAGGTGGCAATGCAAATCGCAAGTTACTGGAATCAAACATAATGCATTGACGATAGAACAAACAGAGATTATTGTTCGAAAGACAACGTTAACACTCAACACTCAACAGTTAAGTAAACAAGCCGACATATTGTAAGTTCTAATATAATAAACAAGCCAACAGGGGTGGAGATGTCATCTCCATCAGCACATTTAGCATAATGGCCCGCCATCTGCACCAGAAGACCCTCCTGGACCAAAGAAGCCACCAAGACCGAAACCTCCACCACCCGGACTGTACCCTCCACCAAATCCACCACCACCACCTCCTGGACCAAACCAGCCTCCAAATCCTGATGGATCACCGGAGCATGACGGTGGAGGAGCTGAACCGGCCATCTTGATAACATAGTGTATGCGAACAAAAAACTCGCGCTGAGATGGAGTGCATGCATTATCTATGAAAATGTGGCAGTAATAAGGGTCGCTAAACAGAATGACCCCGATGTGAAAAACCTTAGAATCAAAAGAGTGGCCATCGGCCTTAAGCATATCCAGGCATGCACCTCCACTCCGAGTTTCCCGTTCACGCATACGTTGTGCTTTGCTCTCCTGAGACTTGACCCTCAGGTCAGCAAGCCTATTGAGAGCTTCAGATGCAGAATCACCCCTGGAGCGCTTTGAGCCACTAGATTTTGCGCTGCCAGGGGTGGCAACATTTTTCCCAGCTCGTTTGCCACGCGGTTGGATTGTTCTGGTGACAGAGGCATGTCTGGGTCGTCCACCAAGTCATCTATGTCAAGTGGCAAAGCCTGCAAATTAACAACCTTGTTAGATGCTTCAGCCCCTGCCACTGCCGAGTGATTGCCAACGACAGTGCGACCATGAAACACTGCGTGATGTTCCCTTATGAATTGCAGTGGTGCACTCCTGAACACCTTAGCACCTCTCCTCCTCTGCATGAAAAAGAATGACAGTACTGAGAGACTGTAGCTATAAAATTTATTGTGCTGAACAAAGGTTGCAAAAAATGTTAGATAACCTTATTGACAGGAAAAAAACATGTAACTAACAAAACTTTGCAATTCATATTTCAAGACAGGAACAATGCATGTAATTAGGTGCGGACATATAAAGTTCGTAGATTAACTTAATTGAAAAAAGGATATATGAAATGAATTGCTCACTTATCCAAGGATTTAACAGTCAGTTAGATGATAGCACAAGGGAAAAAAGGACAAGACACATAATGGTGAGCATTCATAACATGGCACCAATGTATACTAACATCACCAGCATCAGAGCGTAGTAGCATTACCCAAGTAATATATTTGCATTATTTTTTTGATCTGACCCCTACATCGTAGATTGAACATATTCTTCCATAGCCATGGATGTTTATTTTTTTAGCTCATCCATCATACACACATATATATATATACACGTTTAAGTAAACAAGAGTTCATAAGTGATTATTTTTCTAGCTCTTACATCCTACACATATGTATAAACCTTGAAAGATGCCCATGTTTTTTTTGGGGGGGTTTGCACAGATTAATTTAGCTCATAAATCAGCAAGTAATAAACATTATAATTTGAGGCAACAATTGTAATTAGCACTGTAAATAAAACTAGTGAGTTCACAAAGACCTACTAAAATGACATGAGCAATTACTCAGAAATATGTACAACCAAACATAGACCATATGTATTCACAAGCCCAAAAGAAGCATTTTCCCCTAGACTATGGTTGCATGTACCATCCATCAATAGCTTAGCTGTAGAGCAAGCTGTGTGCAACAGTGCAAGTGTTCATATGAACTGTTGAAAAAGCAGTATATGCAAGTATTTCCATAGAAGATAGGCAAATGCTAGACATGTTGTGTGAATTTGGCAGGTCACTTTTCTATCATGAGCATGAATCCTGAGCCGAAATGACTAATAAGATGGCCTAGCTGACTGCTTTGTTTAAGCTAACCATATGAAGACTGGCCGAGTTGATTATTTTTTGAGCCTAGCTGGTTGATTTGTTCAGCCTAACCATATAAAATACATGTTAATTAAATAAAATCAAATTGACATGAACATTTGTAATAGAAATGTTCTAACAAAAATAAATATCGTTTCTATACTACAAAACTACATCTCAGCCATGGGGTAAGCAGAAAATGGTTACGTACTTTCAAAAAAAGTGATTAACATTTCAAGTTTGATTATGTCCTACAGATATCGCACATGTAGTACAAACTTTATATGGACAAATAGTGTTAATCATATCAACCGTGATTATATAACTTGTGAAGTTCGTAGTTCCTATTTAAAGGCTGTGTTACTTTCGTAATATCAAATTGACATGAAAATTTGTAAAAAAATGGTTACCTACAAACATAAATATCAATTGTGTACTACAAAACTACATCTCGGCCATGGGTTAAGCACAACATGTTTACTTTGCAGTCATGACAATGACTCGTTCTTGGTTGAATCTAAACTTAATCATCAAATTTTAATCGAAGGCAGTAAACCTAACTTGTGATGTATTCAACAAGTGTGATGTATCAACTTTTAATCATCAAGTGTGATGTATTCAACAAAATAAAATGGGATCTAACAGAAAATGCTAATTGATTCGTAAGGGGTCTTGATATAATAATATGACACACACAAAAATCGAAGGTGAGGTCAAAAATGAACGTTTTGTGGACTTACATTTTCCATTTGATCCCACTAATCGGGGCTAGCAGCAATTGTCTGCGTGACTGGGTCACAACCGAGACCGGTAGCCTGTGCCTCAAGCCATATCCATGTACTGAAGCGGCGGCGACAAGATCCCCAAAAGTTCTTCAACTGTTGGCGGGTAACTTGTTTGCCTGTCCTCTCCAACATTTTGCGCTGCAAGTTTACGTAACCCTAGGCTTTTGGACACAAGGAGGTAATGTTCCTGGCACCTATCTCCTCGAGACAGCTATCCAAGAATACCCATAGCTCCTCCTTGGTCCAATGCCCATGACCACCGGCCATCTAATCGCACAAGTCAACAAACAACCATTGCACACATGAGAAATTGCATAGTGAGAGTAGAAAGCTACCTTCAGTAGTTGGTCGGACTGGAGAAGGTCCCAATCGAGTGATCTTGCAACCGTGCGAGGGGTGAGCCTACGCACAAGCTGAATCACTGCCTCAGGAGATTTGATGGCGCACACTCGGATTACATGGGCGACGGCTTCGACGTCGTGGATGTCGGTGTAACCGGAGGCACCATCCGTCACCAATGAATCGGACGATGCTTCGTCTGAGTAGGCGTCGAAGCTTGCCATAAGAGAAATTTGGGGCTCTTAAGTGTAGGGCGTAGCAGTAGGGAATGAAGGGGGAATAGGATTAGTGCTTGTGAACTTGCGCTTGCAACCTCGTGGAGCCATCTTGCGAGGGGGAGAGCTTCAAATAGCCACGGGATTGGGGGCCTAGAAATGGAGAGCTTGAATGCTTACTGTTTTGCACACTGATGCACATACCTCACGCCGCCTGCTCCATCTCCATGCATGCCAGCTGCAGGATCAATGGCAGACTGCGCAAGCTTTCCCCTTGCCCGATGCGAAGCTCTGCCTCGACGACCTTCCTGCGCACAGCTCGCAATGAACCGTTGCATCAGCCCTGCTCGAATCTACGGATCGATGTTGCATTAAGGGATTGGGTGCAGCTTTTGACCGGGATGAATCATGCCGGTGATGCCCTCTGCCCGCCAGGTAAAGAAGACACCAACCCAATCGACGCTGGAGGCAGCCTTTGGACCGATGGGTGGTGCGGCGCAGCTGCGGCAGCAGGGAAAAGGCTAGGTTCAACAGAACACGCCACGAAAGGCCTTGCCTCACTGCACATGCGTGAGGAAGACGATGGTGGTAGGTGGCCGTTAGGTAGCGCACACGCCGTTAATTCAATTCATCCAACGGTCATTAACACCATTACCATACCGTCTCGGTTGCTACAGTAGTCTACCGGCCCATATTCAAATTGGTTGTGCTCACGATCCACGGGAGCCCATCTCCCTCTATCCCACTATACACTAACGAACGCGGCCGAACTCGAACTCATGGATGTAATAGTTTCATACATCAAACTCTACACTTCCAACAATATACTCAAGAAATTTATACAACTCATGGTATAAAATGGGCCTTTCTCATAGCTGTTGAACGGTCAGCTCACAGAATGGGTATAGAAGGGATCAAAAGTAAAATTCAGGGATATATAAGGAGTAAGAAAATAAGATGTACAGTAGAGATTGGCTAAAATTTCAAGGGCATACAATGAAATATTTTTCTATGATTTTTCTCAAACGAATTGTAGTAGAATAATATGCATGTTGTGCTATTTTCTGTTTACAAGAAACAAAAAGAAATGATTTTGATCATTCTTACATCAGGAAAATTTGCTCCCAGACATTTTGATAAATTTGCTTCTTCTCCTTCTTTGGGTGCTTCTAGAGGAATTCTAGTATGTTGTAATAGTTCACTATTTACTGCCAGTAATATTATCATTGGAAGGTTTGCAATTGGGCTTTGTTTCACCTCGAACCATTCTGGTTTAACCTGGACTTTGGTTACTGTTTATGGGCCATGTGCTGGCACTGAGAGAGAAAACTTTATAGCTTGGTTGTACAACTTACAGATAGCATATAGTGAAAATTGGCTTCATTTTGGAGACTTTAATTTCTATCGTTTTGTTTTGAATAGAAATAGGCTAGGGGATGATATGAATGACATATTTCTCTTTAATGAGGTGATTAGTTTTTTTGGGTCTGGTTAAACTTCCAATTAAAGGCAGGACCTATGTAGCATAACCTTTGTTGGAACAACTAGACTGGTTCTTCAATTCTACCAGTTGGACCCTTTCCTTTCCTAATACAATGGTTAAACCATTAGCAAGGTCAACTTCAGACCATACTCCCTGTGTGGTGCAAATTGGAATGGATATACCTAAAGCACATGTGTTTAGGTTTGAAATTTTTTGGGTGGAACATTAGGGTTTTTTTTAACCTAGTCCATTCGATTTGGGACAACCATGGTAGTAGTCTTGATTATGCTAGAAAAATATTACTACGAAGCTTAAGGCTTTGAGAAAGGGCCTTAGAAAATGGAGCAGAAACCTCTCCAGGCTGCAGAAGTTGATTTAGAACTGTAATGCAGTTATACAGTTTATGGATAGTATTGAGGAAATTAGACATCTTATGGTCTTGAAAGGGAACTTTCGAGTTTTCATCAGAATTAAACTGATGTCATATTTGAAATATGAGAAGATATATTGGCAGAAAAGATGCACTATTAGATGGGCTAAATTTGGTAAGGAGAAAACCACATTCTTTCATGCTATGGCTACTGAATCTTTTAGGAAGAACTCTATTTTTTCTTCTAGGAAGGACTGTATTGACTGCACATAAGGATAAAGCTGCTATTACATGGACGACTTTTAAGATGAGAATGGATATTTCTTATTTTCAGAACATGCCTTTGGATCTGCATAATCTGATTCAATCTTATGAAGGTCTGGCTATTTTGGATGCATCTTTTCTACACAAAGAGGTGGATAAACTTGTAAAGAATTTTCCTATGGCCCCATTTGGTAAGGATTCTGCCAAACTGTGAAGTGATTCTATGATTTTACATATGAAACGAGAATCACCAAAATAACAGTTTCGCGTGAGAATCCAACCAACATGTCTAGGAAATTACTCACCATTGCCATTGCCACTGATATACCCCCTCGACCATCGCCCTGTGAACCGTCGCACGCGAAATAGGGTTTGGAAAAGCGCCGCGCGACTTCTCCCCAGCCTGCAGCGCCCACGGCCGCGCCGTCCGGGTCGCGCCACCCCCGTCAGTGCGCCGGCCCCGACCACGCCACCCCCGTCCGTGCCAGCCCCATCCGTGGCGCCTCTGTCCGCGGCGCCCCTGTCTGCGCCGTACCCGGTAGCTTTTTTCGTGTCAGATTCGCATCTCTGATTCCCTATCAGATTCGCAGTCTAAATTGCATGTCTGATGACGCAAACTATATTATGGATCAACTGCTAAATTAAAGCGATGTAGTACAAACTAAATTGTTTTTTTAGCGAGTCTGAATTGAACCAACACTTCGGACTAAACAGCAGCTCTTGTTAAAGTTGGTTAATTACACCCTTTTCATAATCGATGAAAAGATCATTCCACTGGTGTATCTATCAGAAATTCAGAAGATCAAGCATGCAGTGTTCCTAGTAGGATAAATTCAGTGGTCCTGAACATACTGAACTTTTTGACAATTTCCTACCGCTAGCTACAGACTGCCCATACATATGTATTGTACTCTTCTCTTTAAAGATGTACTCTAGGAGAAAGCTTAAACAGAAAAAGGGATTTAGGGAAAATCTTGTACTAGAGTGCTTTGATTTTGTCATGCTGCTTGTCACCGTTGGCAACTTGAACCGCGTGCTGACTGATTAGTCAGTACATGTATGCATAATCATTGAAGAACCATGGCTCTGACTGATTACAGTCCATTTCTACAAGAAAGTGGCCCAAGTACAGAAGTACTGTAGTAACTATACATGTTAGAGAGTTAGAGCACATTCACTGTGATGTACTGACCCAAAGCTAAAGGAGGATTAGGGGTTATTTATCTCTCAATCCAAAACCAAGCTCTGCTAAATTACCTAGATAAATTCTATTAGAATTAAATGGGCTAGGACCAATTTAATCCTATTAAATTTTATGGGCCCACAATTAATGTTAAGGGATTAATAAGACCTTTTGAAAACCAACATGGAGAGACCTCGACTTAAATAGGCTGCTAGATGAGAGCACCTGATGAGCAATTGAGGTGGTGGTGGGACTGCCACACGCGCGCGTGTCGAGCCGAGCCGGCCAAGGCCTGCGTTCATGCATGATGGGACGGATTCCTCTCTTTCCCAATGTTACGATTTGTTTTGATGAACAAAAGCATAACCGACGGGCGATGTTACTTCAGTAACAGAAGGAGTAGTGAATCAGATTGATTTGTCCCAAAACATCTCTCTCTCGCACAGGATATCTCCCACCTCTGGGATAGACAGAGTAGCGTTCTCCTTCTGTTCATCCTCCTGACTCTTTGATCCTCATCGGTACACAACTCCCATCTCTGTTCCTGTGTTGCGCTTCTGTTTCCCCGGTCCGAGCACTTGCGCACACATGTACTCGGAACGAGCAGGCCTCCGAAACTCCATTCGCTTTAGTATCTACGAGTAGGCGAGCAATCAAGTTTTTGGAGAGTGCTTCTCTGGCACGACTACTTTGCTCTGCGTCAAGGTTTTCTGCTTCCTCTGCATCGCCATGTCCTCTAGAGGGAATGGCACCACTAGAGGAGCGGAGAACGATAACATCGACGGAGGCAACACAAACACTGCCTCACCCAGTACCGGAGCGTTCTCCGAGTACTTTGTTTTAATCACTTTAGTGTTAAATATGTTACTAGATGATGCTATTTCTGCTATTAGTGTCTTCATATTTAGCACTATCACTAGATCATCCTTTTACTCACATGTCATGTTTAGTATCATGTTTTCTGCATTAAAATATGCCAAATTATGACTAGATTTCGAACAATCAAAAAACTTGATCGGTCTTTTTTGGTAATTGGCTTTGCCACATCACTAAAACCACATGCATCTAATGATTCAAACTATAAGAGATGGAAGGCACGTGCACTATTATGGTTGACAACTATGTAATATTTCTTTGTTTCACGGGCAAGACTATCGGACGACCTCTCTCGCCTGAGGACGAGGCTATGTTTGAGTCTGCGGATTGCTTGTTTCGTGAAACATAGCAGATGTGTACATGCACATGCCTTTAGGAAAGGATATGTGGGATACACTTGAGGCCAAGTTCGGAGTCTCCGATACTGGCAATGAGCTGTATGTCATGGAATAGTTCTATGACTACAAGATGATCGATGACCGTTCTGTAGTACAACAAGCTCATGAGATTCAGGCACTGGCAAAGGAACTTGAGAACAACAGTTGTGAGTTGTCAAACAAGTTTGTGGTAGGTGGCATTATTGCCAATTGCCACCTTTTTGGTCGGATTTTGCCACTTCTTTAAAACACAAGAGGCAAGAGTTCAATGTTACTGATCCCATTGGCTCTTTAGGTGTTGAGTAGAAAGTGAGGACAAAGGACAACCGTGGTAAAGGTTGAGGGAGGTTCTAGTGCTAACTTGGTGATGAAGAAAAACCCTCATGCATTTCACAACAACAAGAAGAAGGTCAAACCTAATGTCAAACCCAAGACTACAATCTCTTGTAAGAAGAAAGTCAAGGAAAAGGCAAAGGGCAACTACTTTGTGAGCGATGAGCCTGGTCATTAGTTATTACCGATGGAGGAGGAACATCGGAGTATGGTAATTTTTTTACTTACAATTCTTTTTGTTTTTCACTCACCTGAGTGGTGGGTTTATACTGGTGCTAATATTCATGTGAGTGCTGACATTTCCCTGTTTTCTTCATATCAGGTCAGGAGAGGCTCGTCCCTGTTGATGGGGAACAGTTCATGGTATTGGTATGGTCGATCTGAAGTTTACTTTGAGAAAGATCATATAGCTGAAGAACATGCAACATGTCCCCTCAACAAAGAAGAATCTTGTTAGTGGCTCTCTACTTTGTAGATATGGTTTTAAACTTGTGTTTGAATCCAATAAGTGTGTCATATCTAAATATGAAATATTTATTGGTAAAGGTTATGACCGCGAAGGATTGTTCTGCTTTTCTTTGGATGATGCATGCAATAATATTGTGAACCATGTGAGCAATGATGATGAGTCTAATGTGTGTCATTCGTGACTTTGTCATGTGAATTTTGATTGTATGACACGCTTAGCTAACATAAGTTTAACCCCAAAATTTACTTTGATCAAAGGTTCTAAGTGTCATACTTGTGTTCAAGCAAAACAACCTCGCAAGCCTCACAAGGCATCAGAGGCAAGAAATTTGGTAGCTCTAGAACTTGTTCATTCTGATTTTTGCGAAATGAACGACATGTTGACTAAAGGGGGAAAGAAATACTTCATGACACTTATAAATGATTGCACTAGATTTTGCTATGTGTATTTATTGAAAACAAAATATAAAGTATTTCATTAATTTAAAATCTATAAGGCTGAGGTAGAAAACCAACTGTTGATGTGAAAACATGACGCCTTGGGAGTTCTGTTTAGCTCCAGTGCAGGTCCAAAACTTTGGATTCAAGGGCGTGCTAGTTGGTTTGATCCTGCAATCAACAAGATAAACAGTAACAAAAGTTAAAAGATGATAGTTGATTGGCCGATAGGCCATGTCGTATCGTGAAAACCTAGCCAATGCAAATAAGTCGAATCGGCTGTAAAGTATAAGATACTGCTCATGAACTAGATTAGGTTAAATATAATCATAAACAACCTTTCTTTGATAGAACCAATCCTATAAGTCAAATCCAATCGATGCAGCAAAAGATTGGGATTATAAAAATCAATTGTTATATGATTATATGATTTAAATAACTAGCTAATAGACAGATATTGAAGATTTGACCCAAATTAATCACGATGGCCTATAGATGTAAATAACATGTAATTACTAATTTAATCTTTTTCTTAGCTACAATCAATTACGATAGAGCGGACCTAACCGAGACAGTATTAATTGCTTATAACCAAGATCAGATAAATTAATAATTATATGAACTTATATCATAGCCGATGAAATAACTTAGGTGTTTTTAGATAACATACCAGCTAAAACTCCGATATAGACTTATATAAGACTATCAACCTTAAATCTATTAAATAAGTTATAACCTCAACAGATCAGACCTAACCAAGACAGGGCAAGGCTGATGACAAGCTTAATAAATTTAAAGAATTGATAAACTTAGATAAGATGATAGATATAACAAGTTAAGCAAAAGAAAGCATGTAACTTAAAGCGAAACAGTTATATCAGGTAAGATCGGCTGAAATCCCGATACTACCCTTATTAACAATCCAAGAGCGAGTTAGTTCTTACAATTTCAATCATGACTTAGTAGGTCAAACCCAATTGATGCAGTACTAAGTATGCAGAAAAGGATAAGATCTAAACAAGCCTTTGATTATTTTTCAGGGTGGTAGATACACCAAACAATCTAAATCGTCAAGACCAGTTTAGTCAATATCAGCAAACCCTAAGCGAATTAGCCGGTACAAGTAAACAGTATGACGAGACTTAGATTAGATAATGTATATGATGACTTAGCGCTTGTATTGACCGGAATAGAGTGTCAAACTCAACAGATGGAAGCCCTAGCCTCGCTGATACAAGCAACTATAGATGGAACTCACCTCTTGCTGGAGATCGAACCTAACCGATGTAGCCCAACTCAAAACAAGAACTCGTCGAGATGAAAACCTAGAAAATTAGGGTGGCGATGCACCGAAAGTGTGTATTGAACTGTTGTTCTTACAAAACCCTGAGTGTACATATTTATACCCATGAGAATAAACGAGTCCATATCGGACACGATATAGACTGTTTCTAAAGATAAAACAAACATTACAAACCCAAACCAGATTCTACTCGGTCTTTCCTAAAATTACGAAAGGAAAATAATTAATCCTGCCTAATTAATAGATAAATCCCCATGTTGCTTTCTTCTCGAATCTGATTCTCTTTTTGGTACTATTCCCAGTCCCTTCAACCAAATTCGAGAAGATCTTGAACTTTTAGCACTATCAACAATCGTCGGCCGATACCATATTGCCGATACACCCTTAGCCGACGTAGCTCCCTATTTTTGGTCACTAAAAATCACACCGTCAATCCCGCTTCCAACTTGCTCTTTATTCAACAAAATATGCCAAATTTTCCCATTAACACCAACTTAAAAGGAAAATCAAACGGCTAAGGTCTGATCGAGGTGGAGAGTATATTTCAAATGAGTTTACTTCATTCTGTGAAGAGTCTGGAATTATTCATGAGAGGATGCCTCCCTATTCACCCCAATCAAACAGGGTTGCCGAAAGAAAGAATCACACTTTAACTGAATTGGTGAATGCCATGTTAGATACCGCGGGACTTTCCAAGGAATGGTGGGGTGAGGCTATATTGACTGCGTGTCATGTCCTGAATAAAATTCCTACTAAGAATAAGAAGTAACACCATTCGAGGAATGAGAAAAGAAATATTGAATCTCTCATACTTGCGCACATGGGGATGTTTGGCTAAGGTCAATGTGCCTATAGTCAAAAAGCGCAAACTTGGACCAAAAACCGAGGATTGTTTGTTTCTTGGTTATGCTATCCATAATGTGGGACATAGATTCTTAATTGTAAATTCTGGAGTACCGGACATGCATGTTGGTATAATCTTGGAGTCTAGAGATGCTATATTTTTTAGAATGAATTTCCCATAAAAATGCACTCAACACTTCTAGTCAAGAACCTATTATATACCCTGAGTTTTTTATGCCGATAGAACATAATGAACAAGCACCCATGGAAAATCCTGAGGAGGATAACAATGTAGCTACTCAAAAGAGTAAGAGACAAAGGACCGCATAGTCTTTTGGTGATGACTACATTGTATATCTTGTGGATGACACTCCTAGAACCATAGAAGAGGCATATTCATCTCCTGACGCTGACTATTGGAAGGAAGCGATACACAATGAGATGGCCTCAATTATGTCTAATGGTACTTGGTAAGTCGAGGAGCGTCCTTACTGGTGCAAACCTGTAGGATGCAAGTGGGTTTTCAAGAAAAAGCTTAGACCTAATGGTACAATTAAAAAGAACAAGGAAAGGCTTGTGGCCAAGGGTTATACCCAAAAAGAAGACGAGGGGTTTTTTCAACACTTATTCACCAGTAGCTCGCTTGACCATGATCAAGTACTACATGCTCTGGTAGCCTCTCATGGTCTTCTCGTTCATCAGATGGACGTTAAAACAACTTTCCTTAATAGGAAGGTTGAGGAGGATATCTATATAGATCAACCATATGGGTATGTATTAAAAGGTTAAGAGGGAATGGTGTGCAAGCTTGTTGATGGTCGTTAAGTGCAAATTTTAACTGTCAACTCCTGCATAAAAGATATCAAATATTATATCAAAACTTAGTGGTAGAGGTTTACTACTAACCATTTTTACTAGTCTTGGTAAATATATGTCTGCAGGTAATTTATGGATGAAAATACACCCACCATGCGATAAAATGAACTTTCAGCCAATCGCACGCAAGTACAAGACTTGCCGTGAGGCCAAACCAACCTCAACTGTCATAAGGGCCCACCTATCATTCACTGAACGAAGTTGATGGCCAAAGGTGGTGGGAGTGGTTTGGCCAAACCAGACTTGCCGCCCCCAGCTCCCTCCTTGCATGTGGCAGCTCCCCATTGGTCCTCAATAACGGTTATGGGTGAACCAACCTCTACAACCGTCATTCCAACCGTCATTGGCACACTATAAAAGGAGGAGCTCAGCACACTTCATAACACACAACATCAACTCAAGCAGAGTACAACTCACCTGTTAGACTTTATTTTAGTATGTGGTGTTAGTGAGAAAGCGAGGGAGAGCTCCAGAAGGAGTGCCCCAAAGTATCGGAGTTCTCTCTGAGAATTTCCGGAGGAGTGCCGCATTTGTCAGCATTCTTCGATCGGAGTTTCAGAGAAGCGCCGGAGCTGTCGATCTTCTTATTGCTTGTACCCCGGCAGATGCTTCTCTTATAAAGTAAGTATATTCGGGATCTCTTATGTTATTTAATTAGTTTACTTAAGTGACATATATTCTTATCTGTGCGGGTTTGTCGCTTAGTTCATATTAAATGCTCTAGTACTAGGACTCTGGATAAAGAAGGAAGTTCATGCGTAAGGCTAGAGTAGTAATCAATAACTTAGTGTTAACGACCAAATTTGGTAACTAAATCCCTAAGTCTGAGCCGAGGTTATAGCGGAATCGGATTGGAAAATGATCTGAGGAGAAAACAGAGGTTGCATCGGCTATGATCAAATCGGCTGGAAGGTCAGTCGGCTGAGGCCGAATCAGACATGGATAGCCGATAGCCGATTCCGATTTAGAGAAGGAGATGGAACCGTTTCCGATAAAGAAGCTTGAAGATAGAAGAAGATTCGGTTTCCAAATGTTCGTTAAAATATTACCATCTATGGATAAAGTCCTATAACGGTAATTGTATCTGTAAGATAGGGTTTGTTTAGATACTTCCTTTTGTAATGCGACGTGGGACTGTATCCCGAGATATTGTCGTATTTTGAATAGTAGATTAGATAGAAACCGTGTCTTACATGAATAGTGTTATTCTTGGGTATAAATAGGATCCGAACCTCTTGTAAAGATGAATCACAATCAATACAATCTCGGCGCATCGCCTCCTATTTTCTTTTAGACGAGTTCTTGATCTGGCTTCGGGCTGCATCGATTCGAACCACGAATAAGGTAAATTCTCATCGTTTAGTGGTTTGTTTCATCAAATCTAGTGCTTACATCATTATGACACTCTAGGTTTAATGTTATAAACTGCACAAGTTATCATATACGACATATAATCTAGAACAATGTCTAGATCTATCTTACCATCGGCTTGTTCTTCTTAGGAAGCAGCAGCCGATAGAGCTAGATCTAAATATTGGCCTGGATTACATATTGTATCCACCATCTTGAAGGGTTTACATCGGTCCATATAGATCCAATGCTATCTTTTTGTACTTAATGCTGCATCATCCATGATCTATTAAGTCGCTTTTAGAAGTATTATGATCTATTCGGCTAGATGTAAATTTATAGAGACAGTGCCGGGGTTTCAGCCGACCTTATCTGCTTTAATATTTCTCTTAGTATTATTTGCTATTAGATCTATTAGAGCTGCCTCTTATAGTAAGATCTCAATCTAGTTAAATGCCTTAAGCCAGCATCAGTCCGTTGGCATCATCCGACAACCGATTGATCCAGGTTTAACGCATTTAGGTCAGATCGATATCTTTGTATAAGATATATTGGAGTATTAGCCGATTTACGTTAGACCTGTAGCATCGGCTAGGTTATGAACGCATATATTTATTATCTTGATGTATATTTAGGTTAAGTGATTCATACTTTCTCGGCACCGATCTATCCGGGTCACTTAGTTTAAATATGCTTCGAGAAGGCAATTATATGCAGGTTGGTTTCCTGAGCCGATTCGGTAGGATCTAACTTTAACCTTAATGGATGTATCTGTTTATTATTTCTTATTGGTTAGCAGATCAAACCAATTGGCACACCTAAATCATCACAGGTAGCCAAGGACGGACCTGCACTGGAGCAAAGCATATCTCCCAGGCCAGCGCGTGAGAGATTTTTCTCATCAACACGCTTCTTGGCACGCCCGGTGGGACCATCAGCAGATCACCAAGCATTGGACGTGATGGTTAACATGAAGAACTCAGAGATCACTGAAGAGAACGTGACTCCAATCACGATGGAACAATTGTCGGCTGAACAACAGGCCGACTACAAAAAAAATGGTAGAAGAACTGCAGGTCAATTACCTGCGCTCGTTCGCCCAGACCCGATCTGGGTCTGTCCTCCAGAAATACAAGTTCAGCATGGACGATTTCAAGGCATCCTCCTCAAGCGACACGAAGGGAAAACACAAGATGGAGGAGCCGAAATAGGAGCAAGATGATTCGGAGCTGCACACCTTGCAGGACCGGATCGATTTGGCTGTACATCACGCACTCGTCAATCAAAGTGGCGTCTTGGTCAACACTCTGAATAACATGATTGCCACTGTGGTTGATTCCAAAATTGCCGACCAGCTACAGCGAGGGCCAACCTACTGCACAGACGGCCAGTTCCCCAATTATAGGGTCTTGGCGACCCAGAACCAGCCGATCCCGCCTCCGATAAAGCCGGGGCCGCCGGAGAGTCCTCAATCAGCCGGCCGCATCGCATCGGCTCGGGCCACCGCCGTTATTACGAACCGGCGCAACATCTTCCCGGGAGCAGTGGCGGTATGTTCAACCTCAATCGGCGGCAAGAGCCGGTTGCCAATACCATTCCAGGAGCTCAATACAACGTCGGTGGCCGACAGCTCTTTCCAGAGCCACAGACACCCCCGGCGAATCGGTCGCTTCCCGCTGGCAACCCACTTCAGTATCAGTACCAGGGAGGCCACCAAGATCAGCATTATCGGCCTCAAACGCCACCTTAGTATCGGCAAGCACATATGCACTATGATCAATATGAACCGATGCAACAGGTTCAAGACAACAAAACTTGGGCCGATTTGATTGCCGATGTTATGCGCGATCAATTCGGCCTTAAGCCAAAAGATTCTGAGAATATGTATCGGTATCCATACCCAGAGCACTTTGAGAGGGTGCCATTACCCAACCGGTACAAGGTCCCAGACTTCTCCAAATTCTCGGGACAGGACAACACTTCAACGTACGAGCACGTCAGCCAATTCTTAGCCCAGTGTGGAGAGGCATCGGCTACAGATGCCCTGAGAGTTCGTCTATTCACACTCACTGTCGGGATCGACTTTCACTTGGTTCTCTTCATTGCCTTATAACTCTATCCAGAGCGGGGCCGATCTCGAGAAACAATTTCACAGTTACTTCTACATCGGAAATCACGAGATGAAGTTGTCGAACCTGACCAGCATCAGGCAGAAGCATGACGAATCGGTTCAGGACTATATTCAAAGATTCAGAGAGATGAGGAACCGATGCTATAGCTGGTGCTATCCGATGCCCAACTTGCCGATTTGGCCTTCCATGGGCTAATCGCTCCGATCCGCGACGCTTTCACTCGAACTCGACGGCTGGAGCATCTCGCGCAGAAGGTGACGACCCATGAACAGAGATTTCAAGAATCAAGGAAGGTCGTCAAGAAAGTAGCCCAAGTCATCATTGAATGGACCAAGAACAAAAAGGCCATCGTTTGCCAATGGCTGCTAAAAACGGCTAAGGAAGAGAAATACGATTTTGATATCACCAAGGCCGATAGGATCTTCGATTTATTGCTGAAGGAGAAGCAGATCCAGCTTCCCGAAAATTATGTGATCCCATCGGCTGATGAACTCAAGAGTACTGTAAGTGGCACAACTCCACCTCCCATGCCACTAAGATTGAAAAGTTTTCAGGCAGCAAATCCAGTCGGCAATCGAGGCTGGAAGCTCAAATTCGCTGATTCACCTCGGCCAATGAAGGTAGACGAAAACCCTTTCCCGGTCAACATGGTTCAAGCTGGCCCCGGGCGAGCCCCGGTCAAAATGGTGAACAGCTTAGCCAAAACTCTCAAAGGGGTCAAGGCAGAGAAGAAGCCGACTGGGGACCAAGCCGCGCCAATCAACATGGTGCGTCCCGCCGGCCGATCGGCCGATCAACGGCCGATTCGCATGGATAGCCGACGCCGCTTTCAACAACGGTTTGGCGGGAAGAAGAAGCTCGGCGCGACAGGCCTAATGCGAGGGAGCCCGAGGCTGCGGGTCCCCGCTTCATTAGGCATCACAGCGACTACGATCCGCACTGGCAATGCGAGTTTTTCTGATTCTGTTGGGAATTGGGGATGAGGCTGCCGACGATTGAAAATTGCCCGGCCTGCAGTGAGCACCACGAGGACGAGTACAGAGACCCACCGATTCGAAGCCCAACTCGATTTGTCCCCAGAGCCGTGCAGCTGAACCAGACACAACAGCCTGTCCATGATCGGCTCGGGCCGATCCACCAAGACTTCTTCGAGGAAAACGAGAACGACGAATACTACAACGAAGGAGCAGCCGATGATGATCAATCGGCTAACCCCCAATGGTGCCCTTCTGACCTGTTCACTAAAACTCAGAAGAGAAGAATCCAGAGGTTGAAACGCCAGGGACATGAAGAAGAAGTTCGACAGATGATTCGGGATCAGCGTCGTCGACTGGGCAAGAAACAGTGGAGGCCCAAGAAGGAAAACGCACCATCCGATGAAAGCCAAGTCGAAGAAAGCCCAGCCGATCAAGCCAGGAGGGCAACGAAGGGCAAAGGAAAAGCTACTGCATCGGTCAATATGGTTTTCATATTGCCAGCCGAATTCGGTGTCACTGAGGCTGATGCAGATAGCGTCGAGGATACCTTGGCCAGACTAGCCTTATCCCCAGATCAAGCAATCTTTGACAAACCAGAGGGGACCGAAAATTGGCACCTCAAACCGCTCTACGTAAAGGGATTTGTCAACGGCAAGCCGATGTCCAAGATCTTGGGTCGACGGATGGGCTGCGGTAAATTTAATGCCCTATGCAACTTTCAGAAAATTGGGCAAGGGAGCCGAAGACTTGATCAAAACAAATATTGTACTTAAAGACTTCGGCGGCAACCCTTCAGAGGCCAAGGGAGTACTCAACGTGGAGCTGACCGTCGGCAGCAAAACCGTGCCCACATCCTTCTTTGTCATCGACGGGAAGGGGTCTTACAGCCTGCTGCTTGGGAGGGACTGGATCCATGCAAATTGTTGCGTCCCTTCCACCATGCGCCAAAGTCGATTCAATGGGACGGTGACAAGATCGAAATTGTGCCAGCGACGGGTTAGTAAGCGTCGCTAATGCCGATTTGCCATTATGGGAAGTCGATGGCATCGATTGTTTGTCAGGAAAATCGGCAAGCCGATTTTCTTAAAGTGTCCGATTCTACCATACAACCAATCGGAGATGAGGAGCCGTAGCTGCTGCTTTGAAAGCGTCGTGGAGGGCTCGAGCGTCTACGGCAAGGACACCACGGATGACGACGATGGCAAGCTTGGGAAGGATTTATGTCGGCCGATGAGCTAGAAGAAATAGATATCGGCTCTGGAGATAGGCCTAGGCCGACATATATTAGTAAAAATTTGTCTTCTCATTATAGATCTCAGCTTATTAATTTGTTAAAGGAATATAAAGATTGTTTTGCTTGGGAGTACTTTGAGATGCCTGGTCTTAGCCCATCTATTGTTGTGCATCGGCTGCCTATTAAGCCGGTTTATTGGCCGTTCAAACAGTCTCCTAGGAGATTTAAAGCCGATATGTATAATGCAATCAAAGCCGAAATCACTCGACTATATGATGTTGGATTCATTTGGCCCTGTCGATATGCCGAATGGGTATCGAACATTGTTCCAATGATAAAAAAGAACGGTAAACATAGGGTGTGTATTGATTTCAGGGACTTAAAGAAGGCTACCCCTAAGGATGAATACCCAATGCCCATAGCTGATTTACTAGTGGATGTTGCTTCCGGCCACAAGATAATAAGTTTCATGGATGGTAATGCAGGCTACAACCAAATTTTTATGGCCAAAGAAGACATTCACAAGACTGCTTTCAGATGCCCAGGAGCAATCGGCTTGTATGAATAGGTTGTCATAACGTTTGGGTTGAAAAACGCTGGAGCAACTTATCAAAGGGCCATGAATTATATTTTTCATGATATGATCGGCTCCCTGGTAGAGATTTATATTGATGATATCGTTGTCAAGTCCAGAGAAACAGAAAATCACATAGTCGATCTTAGACAAGTTTTGGAGCGAACAAGGAAGTATGGCCTCAAGATGAATCCACTGAAATGTGCGTTTGGCGTGTCGGCCGGGCAATTTTTAGGGTTCCTTGTTCATGAGAGGGGGATCGAAGTTACACTGAGGAGCATAAATGCTATCAAAACAATACAACCTCCGAAGGACAAGAAGCAACTGCAATCTCTGATCGGCAAAATCAACTTCATCAGGCGGTTTATAGCCAATCTCTCAGAAAAGATGGAGCCGTTCACACCACTGCTTCGGCTGAAGGCCGACCAAGCATTCGTGTGGGGGGCAGAGCAACAGAAGACATTGGACAACATCAAGGATTACTTAAGCTCACCTCCAGTTCTAATGTCTCCACAGAAAGGGATACCGTTCAAGCTATACCTATCAGCCGATGATAAATCAATCAGCTCAGTCCTAATCCAAGAGGTTGAAGGCAAGGAAAAGGCTATCTTTTATCTCAGCCGACGGCTATTGGACGCAAAAACAAGGTATTCACCTATGGAAAATTTGTGTTTGTGCCTATATTTTTCATGTACAAAGTTGAGGCATTATCTACTATCTAATGACTGCATGATAGTATGCAAAGCCGACGTAGTCAAATACATGCTATCGGCTCCAGTGTTAAAGGGACATATTGGAAAGTGGATTTTTGCTTTGACGGAGTTCGATTTGAAGTATCAGGCACCCAGGGAAGTTAAAGGACAAGCTATAGCCGATTTTATTGTGAAACACAGAGATGACTCAATCGGCTCAGTCGAGACCATGCCTTGGACATTAACGTTTGATGGCTCGGTATGCACAAGCGGATGCGGTATCGGCTTAGTAATTATTTCACCAAGGGGGGCAATTTTTGAATTCGCCTTCTCAATCAATCCCCATGCTACAAACAATCAAGCCGAATACGAAGCAGTGCTCAAGGGATTGCATCTTCTCAAAGAAGTTGAAGCCGACGCCATCAAAATAATGGGAGATTCACTGTTGGTCATCAGCCAGTTGTCAGGAGAGTATGAATGCAGGAACGATGCGCTGATGGTCTACTATCAATAATGCCGAGAATTGATGGACAACTTTCGCCTAGTCACACTGAAACATATCCCTAGAGAGAAGAATACAGAAGCCAATGATTTAGCTCAAGGGGCATCAGGCTACAGGCCGATGATAAAACAAGTTGAAATAGAAGTTGCTGCCATGACAGCTGACGATTGGAGGTTTGAAGTCTACAGCTATTTACAGAACCCTTCTCAATCAGCTTCAAGGAAATTGCGATACAAGGCTTTAAGATATGTTTTGCTCGACGAAGATCTCTACTATCGGACGATTGATAGTGTGCTGCTCAAGTGTCTTAGTGTCGATCAAGCCAAGGTGGCTATCGTAGAAGTGCATGAAGGGATATGCGGCACACATCAATCGGCTCACAAGATGAAGTGGTTGCTTCGGAGAGCAGGGTATTTTTGGCCGACGATGCTGGAGGACTGTTTCAAATATTACAAAGGTTGCCAGGATTGTTAGAAATTAAAATCCATACAAAGAGCACCAGCATCGGCTATGAACCCAATCATAAATCCTTGGCCGTTTCGAGGATGGGGGCATTGACATGATCGGCCAGATTAATCCACCCTCAAGCAAAGGACATAAATTCATTCTGGTAGCAACAGATTATTTTACAAAATGGGTGGAAGCAATTCCTTTGAAAAAGGTTGATTCTAGGGACGCAATCGAGTTTGTTAAAGAGCATATCATTTACCGATTTGGCATCCCACAAATATAACAACAGACCAGGGATCTATCTTCATATTGGACGAGTTTGTTTAGTTTGCCAACGGCATGGGGATCAAATTACTTAATTCTTCGCCGTACTATACGCAGGCCAACGGGCAAGCAAAAGCTTCAAATAAAACTTTGATCAAACTGATAAAGAGGAAGATTTCTGAGTACCCCAAGCAATGGCACAGCCGATTAGCCGAATCACTGTGGGCCTATCGGATGGCATGCCATCGGTCTATCCAAGTGCCTCCATACAAATTGGTCTATGGACACGAAGCAGTCCTGTCGTGAAAACATCATCGACTCAAGACAGATTCAATTACAAGACCAACTCATAGCCGATGACTATTACAATTTGATGGTAGATGAATCAGAAGACCTAGTTTTGTCAAGAATGAGGGCCTTGGAAAAAGTAACAAGAGACAAGGAACGAGTGGCCCGCTACTATAACAAGAAGGTTGTGCCTAAATCTTTCGAAGAGGGTGAACTCGTTTGGAAGTTGATATTGCCGATTGGATCAAGAGATAATAAATTCGGCAAGTGGTCTCCAAATTGGGAAGGGCCTTTCAAGATCCACAAATGCGTCTCCAAAGGGTCTTATATGTTAGAAGGGTTGGATGGAGAAGTATTTGGACGGGCTCTAAAAGGAAAATATTTGAAAAAATACTACCCAAGTGTTTGGATCAATTCATGATTCGGCTGTGTTCTGCCGATTCATGCCAGCCGATGTTTGTGTCGCACAAGCATCGCCTCTAGGACATTTTTACGCCAAGTTTTTCCCCTAATATTCGTACATAGGCTTAGCCTAGCCGACAGCAACAAGGTATTTGATTTGATAATTTTGTTAATGCTGGGAACACCATCAACAAAATTAGGGGGCATATACGACAACAACACGCGATGTCAAGCAGAGATGTCAAGTAGGCAGGGCGAAAATTTTTTCATGATTTGCAATCATTTTTGAAGTAATCGGCATCAAGTGAGGTTGAAATAATCTGCATCGAGTGAGTTTGAAATGATCGGCAATCAAGTGAGTTTGAAATAATCGGCAAGTATACATTAAACAGGGAATGAGTTGCGATTAGCCGATTACAAAAGATGTCTTAGCCGATTACAGAAGATATCTTAGCCGATCACCTAACGTGCAAAAAGTTAAGTACAAGAATACCTAGCCAGCTATTACAAGCAAGTTCAACAGGAAAGGAAGTCCTTGATGGCCGATATTGCCCTACGGCGGATCCCGTCTATTTCTTCGATGGTCTTCACATCGGCTGCGTCGTTCCCCGGGATCGGCTTCATCGCCTTGGCCATATCCGACAGGTTTGACATGGTCGCCTTGATCTTTGCTCGCTGGTCCTCGATCTCCTTCGACAGGCCAGCCACACGTTGTTCCTTGGCCACGATATCGGCGTCGATATTGGCGAGTTCGGCTATCAGCTCTTCCCGACGCTTGCGAAGTCGATCAAGTTCAGCAATCAGCTCAGTCTTCAAAGCGTCGAACTTGGCCTTCTCGGTAGTGATCTCTTGCTGGCTAGCCTTGATGGTGGCCTCCAATGCCTGGTTTTCGCGGCGATCGGCTATCCTCTGTTTAGCTCGCTCAAGCTTGTGCCAATGCGCCTCCATAAAAGTAGCCGGTGCAATGGTGTCAGCCAGCTTGTCCGGCAGCCGATCTTGGATGTCTTCAAACCGACTACGGATGGAACCGCACTCGGTGACCAAGAAATCGAGAGAGCACTCTAGTCGTTTGGCTATATCTGACAAAGTTGTTCGTAGCTCCTCGTCTGTACCACCATGGCCTTGTCAGCGCCCTCGTCGGGATCAAGGAATTCCGATAGGTCGAAATCCAGGAGATCGGCTACAGACTACAAGTTAGAAGTTGGTTAAGAGAGCTAACAAAATTAATAAGTCAATTTATGAAGTTGAACAGGACTTACTCGGATAGCTGGAACTGAGGTAGCCACGTCCTCAGCGGCACCATCACGTGCGGCCATCGGCGTCGGCTCCCTTGATACACGGGGGGCAGGTGTTGGAGCACGGGGAGGCTAGAAAAGATGCAAGTCAGAAATTCGACTGTGCTAGTAAGAAGGAAATGAAGATAGAGTTTACCGAAGGAGGGGGAGCTGTTTTCTTCTTGGTGGCTAATTTCTTTGCCTAAAGACACAGAAAGCCGATAAGTTATAATGATATAAAAAAGGAGAAAGAAGGATGGTAGGATTAAGTGATGAAGAATGCTTACTGGCTGAGGACGAGGGACGCGTTTCGGAGGGCTAGGAGTTCGCTCGGTGGTTTGCTCGGCCGATGGAATCTGGCCGATGGAATCTGAGCGTACTTGTCTGAAGAGCTTGTTTCGGCTACGGCGGCATTGACGGCTTCCTCCATTTCCTCGTCCCAAACTTCTTCTTCAAGGGCCGCGTCCACGTCCAGGTCGACTGGGGGCAAATCGTCAGCTGGGGTTGTCCTCGGCTTCTTTGAAGCTCGTTTTGTTTTTTCTGCGGTCGGAGTAGCAGCAGCTGACGGTACCGCCCTTTTCAGCCGATGCAGTGGCGCACGGGTCTGGCCGTGAAGCAAAGTGCCCACCTTCGGCGCATGGAAGCCGATGATGGACGGGGCCAATCCACAGCCACCGGATAGCACGCCATGGGCATAATGGATGGCCACTCCCGTGTTGCTTGTGTGCGGAGGTGAGGAGTCGATCGTTTGCAAAGGAATGAGGCATGATCAGTCAATAATATAGGAAGTGGCTGAAAAAAGCTAAGACAAAGAAAGATACTTACCGATGGAGTCATTTCTGGGTCGATGATGGTCAGATACATTGAGGCCGACTGATGGAACAAGTGTCGTTTCCATTCGTTCCACCATCGGCTGAAGATTGTTGTCCTTCTCACCGCCAGATCAACATTGTCGATGCTGCTTAGAGGGGGGCCATGAATACTTAGCAGCCGATTCATCATGATATCTCCCTCGATCTTGCCTCTGGATTGAATCTTGTCTGCGTAGTAGAGGCTGATCGGCAGCTGACCCATGCCAAGTTGTCTTGCGGCCACCATCGGATGATAGAACTCATAAGATTTTTGGATGTTGCGCCCTTGGTGAATGCGACAGGTAGGATGCAAGGTGTGATAGCCGATGTATAGATTTCCCTTGGTTTGTCATAGCCCTCAGAGTTGAGCTCATCCAGCCGAAGGTCATCTGGGAGTTCGAATCTTTCAAAATCTGTGTAAGCGAACCATATCCTTGAGCTGCTTGGGAAGCCGCTATATAGGTTGCCAAACCAGTTTTTGAAGTGTTTGGCTGTTAGCTTGGATCCGGGATAAGTTGCTTCTGCTTCCCTGTATGACAGGCATCAGCGGGTGGTCACTTCTTCATCTTCTTCAAATCTTGGCTCGATAAAAAACGAGCCACAGCTGCAATAGCCACCAGGGCCCTCCTGTGTTGATGGCTTGTTGAGAAGCTAGCCGGGCCGATGCATTACTTAGCATTTGGTATAGGTAGCCGAGCAAGTATTTTCCCAAAGGAACTTGTTTTTTGCTCACTAAGGCTTCGGCTATGTGTTGCCAATTGCTAGTCAGTCCACAGCTCGATCCGCAGAAGACATATTTTTTCAGCCACATTAGCAGGAAAGCAGTGTGTTCCCTCTCAGAAATTGGTCCATCTTTCATGTTCATGGATATGAAGCCGCTCCAGCCCCATATGCTTTTGGTCTTGAAGTTGTGAGAACACTTGATGTTGAGGCCGACTGGGTCAACTGTGGATGTTATATCCAACCATGTGATCATCACTATATCCATAAGGGTTGGTGTCATCGGCCCTTGCCTGAAAAGGAACGCATTTAGCCTGTCCGACTAGAAGTAGGTGGCAGCCGATAGGAGGGGTTCATCCTTTGAGATATCGGCTATTGTCAAGGCTAGGCATTGGCTTATTCCTATCTCAGTCCAGTGGGTTTGTTGCCTAGTCGACATCTGCGAGTACCAAGCTGGCCAAGTTTTATCCGTTGAGGGCCAAGACTTGAAGGCACTGGACCACTGGGCAAGGTTAGGAGTGGAAAATTTGAAGGGGACTCGGTTCGTTTCAGCGTTAATGAGCTCGCTAGGGTCTACGTTGCCGATCGGCCCTAACAAGAACTTATTGGGACTAGTGAGGTCTGAAATGACAATTTGGTGGGCGAGATGTTGTGATTTAAAGGATGAAAAAACAAGATTAAAAAAGATGAAAGCCAAATTGCAAGAAGTAAAGGGCAATAGCCGATGAGGCTTACCTTTGGGTATTCCGTTTGGGTCGCTTCGGAATGAGCGCTGGAGGACGCCATTGAAGAGCGGGATTGGCGCCGCGGAAAGGGTTGTTGGTGATGTCGCCCTTTGGGTCCGACGAGGTCGCCGAGGAGACGAAGAGTTTTCTTTGGCTAGGGCTTGAGAGATGAAAGTAACAGCGTGGCTTGTTTTGGCGCAAGGCAGGTGCTATTTAAAGAGATTTCTTGACAGCCGAAACATAGTCGGGCGAGAGGTGCGCAGAAATTTGAAAAAAATTGGCAAATCCGTGATATTATCTTATCACGGACTTGGGGGGCATGTGTTAACGACCAAATTTGGTAACTAAATCCCTAACTCTGAGCCGAGATTATAGCGAAATCGGATTGGAAAATGATCTGCGGAGAAAACAGAGGTTGCATCGGCTATGATCAAATCGGCTGGAAGGTCAGTCGGCTGAGGCCGAATCGGACATTGATAGCCGATAGCCAATTCCGATTCAGAGAAGGAGATGGAACCATTTCCGATAAAGAAGCTTGAAGATAGAAAGAAGATTCGGTTCCCAAATGTTCGTTAAAATATTACCATCTATGGATAAAGTCCTGTAACGGCAATTGTATTTGTAAAATAGGGTTTGTTTAGATACTTCCTTTTGTAATGCAACGTGGGACTGTATCCCGAGATATTATCGTATTTTGAATAGTAGATTAGATAGAAACCGTGTCTTACACAGATTGTGTTATTCTTGGGTATAAATAGGACCCAAGACCTCTTGTAAAGATGAATCACAATCAATACAATCTCGGCGCATCGCCTCCTATTTTCTTTTAGGCGAGTTCTTGATCTGGCTTCGGGCTGCATCGATTTGAACCCCGAATAAGGAAAATTCTCATCATTTAGTGGTTTATTTCATCAAATCTAGTGCTTACATCATTATGACACTCTAGGTTTAATGTTATAAACTGCGCAAGTTATCTTATACAACATATAATCTAGAACAATGTCTATATCTATCTTGCCATCGGCTTGTTCTTCTTAGGAAGCAGCAGGAGATAGAGCTAGATCTAAATGTTGGCCTGGTTACATGCTGTATCCACCATCTTGAAGGGTTTACATCGGTCCATATAGATCCAATGCTATCTTTTTATACTTAATGTTGTATCATTCATGATCTATTAAGTCGCTTTTAGAAGTATTATGATCTATTCAGCTAGATGTAAATTTATAGAGACAGTGTCGGGGTTTCAGCCGGCCTTATCTGCTTTAATATTTCTCTTAGTATTATTTTCTATTAGATCTATTAGAGCTGTCTCTTATAGTAAGATCTCAATCTAGTTAAATGCCTTAAGCCAGCATCAGTCCGTTGGCATCAGCCGACAGCCGATTGATCTAGGTTTAAAGCATTTAGGTCAGATCGATATCTTTTTATAAGATATATCGGAGTATTAGCCGATTTACGTTAGACTTGCAGCATCGGCTAGGTTATGAACATATATTTATTATCTTGATGTATATTTAGGTTAAGTGATTCATACTGTCTTGGCACAGCCGATCTATCCCGGTCACTTAGTTTAAATATGCTTCGAGAAGGCAATTATATGCAGGTTGGTTTCCTGAGCCGATCCGGTAGGATCTAACTTTAACCTTAACGCATGTATCTGTTTATTATTTCTTATTGGTCAGCAGATCAAACCAATTGGCACGCCTAGATCATCACAGGTAACCAAGGATGGACCTGCACTGGAGCTAAGCAGATCTCCCAGGCCAGCGCGTGAGAGATTTTTCTCATCAACACTTAGGCGTGGTGTCTAGGTTAGTGGTTACCTTCGTTTGTTGTGTGCTCCATGAAAAGTGAGGTAGGCGGTAGGTGGTGATAGCCCTGTTCGTCCCTTTGCATCCCTCCATGTTCGGGTATGTCATAGAGCTCAAGGCCAGACTCACCCTGGTAGACCAAGAAAGGGCCATGCCCGAAGCATTCGATAGAGTTTTACCTTTAACTTAAGATAACTAGTTGAATCCATAGGAATCCTCTCTAGCCAATCTTATCTTTTGTTGGTGTCCTTGGATAGAATCTTGTTCGTAGATGTACACACACGTTTCTTGTGTTCGATACCATTTGAATAATCAAGGCCAGGGCATGCTGGCAAGGCTTCCCTGTGTGCTACCACTCCTCACAACAAGAGTACTGAGAGTAAGCCTTGACAATGTACTTTCCATGAGTGTTGTTGTTGTCTACAATTTCTACTGTGAAGCTATCAGCTTTAACCACTAAGAGGTGACCTAAACCCCTAGTCATTTCTTTCAGTTCTTGTGTCGTTGCAGGCAATATTTTCCCAGTTAGCCTCTCTGCTATCCTTCTTCTCTTATTCCATAGCACCATAACCCATTCCTTGTACTTGTCTACAAGATCGCATACAGTTAGTTTCTTGTAGTCTTTAATCCAATTGTTGAAGCTCTCTGCAAGGTTATTGGTGATATAGTCACACTTCATTTCAGGATTGAATGCACTTTTCATGCACTTCAATGGATGGTAGATCTCTATTAACACTGGAATTTGGTAATAAGGTCCGTAAGTCCTAAGGAAGCAAGGTGGAATCAGAATCGGCTGAAAACAGGGGTTGTATCGGCTGAAAGAGTAATCGGCTGCAATGCTGGTCGGCTGGGAATGGGTTGAATGAAACAGCCGACGACCGATCCCAAGTTTAAAAGAGATAAAACCGTATCCAATGCAGAAACTTGAAGATAAGTGGGGGTTCGGATGTTAATGGCGCGTTTTAAGATTGCCACCTATGGATAAAGTCCTGAAATGGCAGTTGTATCTATAATTTAGGAGTTTGTTAGATTGTTAGTTGTAATGGATCTTGTTAGGGATAATATGGTGTTTAGATAGAATCTGAAGTAGTTACAAATATTCATATTTCGGGTATAAATAGGACCCGAGGTCCCGTGTATAAGGACAATCGAATCAATCTAATCTTCGGCGCATCGCCATCCTTTTCCTTTTGGACGAACACCCTGTTTGGCTTCGGGCTGCATCGTCTCGATCCCCGGGCTCAGGTAAATGTTTGTCGTTAGTGGTGAGATTACTCGTTTCTAATGCTTCCATCGCAATGACACATTGGATTCAGTAGTTTTGCTACGCTATGTATCATATAGTGTGTATGAATCAATCTGGTGTTTGGATCTATTTTGCGGTTGACTCATCTTGTGAAGGATGCGTAGTCAGCGATGCTAGGTCTAAAGGCTGGTTGGTTCGTATGCGGTATCTACCATCTTGCGGAGTGTAAATCGAAAGTGATAGATTGAATGCTTCTTTTGATACTCAGTGCTGCATCAAGATTGAACTATTGAGTCGTCTTTAGAGTCGTTGGCAATGTATTCTTTCGGATTTACATTATCTGGGGATAACGTCGGGGTTTCAGCCGACCTTATCTGTTTTTACGTGTTTCTTTCAATATGATTGTCGTCAGATCTGCTGTAGGGCTGTGGTTTGTATCTGTATTGTGTTTACTTACGCCCTTGATCTGGAAATGTTACGTTTGTGCGAGAATTATTGGAGCATCGGCTGATTTGACAACGGTTTCCCGGGGTCGGTTGGTTTATTGATCTGTATATTCGTTATTCTTCGTCGTATTTGGGCCGGATGGCTGATGATCGTCTTGGCGTAGCCGGTGCGCTTCGGTCACTTGGTACAAATATGGCTGGGAATAGCGTGTGTACGATTATGGATTTCCTCGGCCGATACCGCGGGGGTTTGACCTAACGCTTGTTGATTGGTAGATCAAATCAACTGGCACGCTCTACACATTGAAGGCAGCTAGGAAGGACCTGCACTGGAGTCAAGCAGATCTCCCAGGCCGGCGCGTGAGAGAGATTTCTCATCAACACGCTTCTTGGCACGCCCAGTGGGACTATCTTTGTCGGCTCGACTCGGACGAATAGACTCAGCCGGCAAGATGGTCGACTCCAAGATCCCTGGCATCACACAGGACAATGTCGTACCTGTAAAAATAGATCAATTATCGGCTTAACAGCAAGCCGAGTATAAGAAGATGGTGGAGGAACTCCAGAGCAATTACCTTCAATCCTTCACTCAAACAAGGTCTGGAACGGTCCACCAAAAGTACAAATTCAGCCTCAACGACACTATAGCATCCTCGTCGAGTGATGCGAAGGGCAAACAGAAAGTGGGAGAACCAACTCAAGTACAAGATGATCAGACCGTGTACTCTTTGCAAGATCGGATCGACTCGGCCGTCCACCACGCGTTGGTCAACCAGAGCAGCATCCTGGTCAACACCCTCAACAATATGATTGCTCATGTAGTTGATGCCAAAGTGGCCGAACAGCTGCAAAGGGGTCCTACATATTTCACGGATGGCAAGTTCCCCGACTACAGGACACTGGTCACCCAAGATCGGCCGCTTCCATTAATAGCACAGCCCAACCCGCCGGGAGGGATCAGCCACTTGAGCCCAAGCGGGCGCCGTGAAACCAGCGGTCACTATTTTAAACCGACAACAGCCCGTTGCCCCAAGGTCGGCCTTCGACATGTTTCACCATAACCGGCGGAGCCAACCGATCATAGCAGATAGCGGAACATCGGGGACGACAGTGTTTCCGGACCCGCGAGCGCCACCACGGAATCCCGGCCACCACCCGCTGATCATCATTACCAATACCAAGGGGGTCGTCAGGATCATCATTACCGGCCTCAGACACCTCCACAGCTGTATCGGCAGGCACGTATGCCGTACGACCCATACGAGTCGATACAGCAAGATAATAGGACCTGGGCCGAGCTAATCGCAGACGTCATGCGAGATCAGTTCGGCCTCAAACCAAAAGACTCAGGGAATATGTACCGGTACCCTTACCCAGAACATTTCGAAAGAATTCCATTACCCAACCAGTACAAAATTCCGGATTTCTCTAAGTTCTCAGGGCAAGACAATGTATCTACTTACGAGCATATCAGCCGATTCTTAGCACAATGTGGTGAAGCATCGACTACTGACCCTTTGAGAGTTCGGCTATTTCCCCTTTCTTTTTCAGGATCGGCCTTCACTTGGTTCTCCTCGTTACCTTACAACTCGATTAAGAGTTGGGCCGATCTTGAAAAACAGTTCCATAGCTATTTTTATTCTGGCAACCATGAAATGAAGTTATCGGACCTCACCAGTATCAGGCAAAAACATAATGAATCGGTCCAGACTACATTCGGCGCTTCGAGAGAAATGAGAAACCGATGCTACACCGGTGTCCGCTTCGGATGCTCACTGGCCGATTTAGCCTTCCATGGTCCGATCGCGCCAATCGGGAAAGATTCTCTCGCAGACTTCGAAAGTCTAGCCCACCTGGCGCAGAGGGTAACGGCCCATGAACAACGCTTCCAAGAAACCAGGAAGGCTGTCAAAACCATAACACAAGTCGTCGTCGACTCAAATTATGGATCCGACGACGACGAAACAGAAGTGGCGGCAGCCGAATGGGCTAAAAACAAGAAGGCCATCGTCTGCCAGTGGCTGCTCAAAACGGCTAAAGAAGAGAAATACGATTTTGATATCACTAAAGCCGACAAGATCTTCGACCTACTACTCAAGGAAAAGCAAATTCAGTTGCCGAAAATCATGTGATCCCGTCGCCGAAGAGGAAAGAAGAAATACGCAAGTGGCACAACTCTACATCTCACGCCACTAACGATTGCAAAGTCTTCAGACAGCAGATTCAATCGGCCATCGAGGCCGGGAAGTTGAAGTTTGCTGACTCAAGTCGGCCCATGAAAGTGGACGGCAATCTGTTCCCGGTCAACGCAGTCCATGCCGGCCTCGAACGAGTCAACCGGCAGAGCAAAACAACGAGCGACTTAGCCGATACGACGATCGAGGCCGAAGCAGGTGAAGGTCAGAGAGGAAACCCCTCTACACAAATAAACATGGTGCGCCCAGTTATCAGATCGGTTGGCCAACAGCCGATCCGCGAACGAGGCAGATACCACCGTCAATACCGGTTTCGGCGCGAAGAAAGCTACGACGAAGTACCTCACCGGCGTGATCCAAAAGTCCAAAGCCGGCGGAACATGGCAAGCCACATTGGCATTGCGGCTTCTTCAGGCATTGCTGGGAATCCGGCATGAGATTACTAACACTGGAAGACTGCCTGGCATGTAACGACCATCACACTCATGACGAACACAGGAGCTCGTCAACAGCAAGTCCAGTCCGTTTCATTCCCAGAGCCGTCCAACTAAATCAAAAACGGCGACCGGTCCACGATCGGCTCGACCCGGTCCATCAAGACTTCTTCGTCGACGAAAATCAAGATGGAGACGATCGCAACAACGAGGGAGCCGACGAGGAGGGACCGGCCAATCCCCAGTGGTGCCCGTCCGATCTATTTACAAAGACTCAGAAAAGGAGAATTCAGCGGCTTAAGCGTGAAGGAAGAGAGGACGAGGTGGCACAAATGATATACGAACAACGCCGTCGGCTGGGCAAGATCAGGAGACGGTGGGTACCCAAGCATGAGAACACTACGGCCACCGAAGAGCAAGGCGGAGAGAGCCCCGCCGACCAAGCCAGAAGGGCAGCCAAAGGGAAGGGTAAAGCTGCCGCATCAGTCAACATGGTCTTCGTGTTGCCCGCCGAATTCGGTGCCCCCGAAGCCGACGCGGATACCGTTGAAGATGACCCGGCAAAACTGATGATCTCCCCAGACCAGGCCATTTTCGACAAGCCGGAAGGAACCGAAAATCGGCATCTGAAGCCGTTGTACGTTAAAGGTTTCGTCAACGGCAAGCCGATGTCCAAAATGCTAGTCGATGGGGGAGCGGCAGTCAACCTCATGCCTTACGCAACTTTCCGAAAGCTTGGAAAAGGAGCCGAAGAACTGATTAAAACCAACATGGTACTCAAGGACTTCGGCGGCAACCCATCGAGACCAAAGGCGTTCTCAATGTCGAACCGACCATCGGCAAAAACCGTGCCCACGACGTTTTTGTCATCGACGGGAAGGGGTCTTACGCCGTCGCTCGAAAGGGACCGGATCCACGCTAACCGCTGCATCCCTTCTACAATGCACCGAGCCTCATCCGGTGGGACGGCGACAAGATCGAGATTGTGCCAGCCGATAGGTCGGCTTAGTATCGTCGTGCCGATTTACCGCTTTAGGAAATCGAAGGCATCGAATGTTTGTCTGGGAAAGTCTGGCAAGCCGATTTTCTAAACGTGTCCAATTCAACAATACAGCCCATCGGAAGCGACGAGCCGCGATTGCTTGCTTTGAACAAGACATGGTGGAGGGATCCGGCGTGCTCGGCGTAGCCACCGCGGATGAAGACGATGGCAAGTTAGGACAAGGCTTCACGTCGGCCGATGAGCTAGAGGAGATCGACATCGGATCTGGCGACAAACCAAGGCCGACGTACATTAGTAAATATTTGTCTCCTCTTTGTAGATCCCAACTTATTGAATTACTAAAAGAATATAAAGATTGCTTCGCATGGGAATACTTCGAAATGCCCGGTCTAAACCGATCGATAGTGGTCCATCAACTGCCAATCAAGGCAGGATATCGGCCATTCAAACAACCTCCCAGGAGGTTCAAGGCCGACATGTACGACGCAATTAAGGCCGAAATCACTCGGCTATACGATGCAGGGTTCATTCGGCCTTGCCGATATGCCGAATGGGTCTCTAATATCGTCCCAGTATTAAAGAAGAACGGCAAACTTCGCGTATGCATCGATTTCAGAGACCTAAACAAGGCAACTCCAAAAGATGAATACCCAATGCCAATAGCCGATCTGCTTGTCGACGCCGCCTCAGGCCACAAAATCATTAGCTTCATGGACGGCAATGCAGGATACAACCAGATATTCATGGCCGAAGAGGACGTCCATAAAACAGCTTTTCGATGCCCGGGCGCAATCGGCCTCTACGAGTGGGTGGTGATGACATTCGGCCTAAAGAATGCCGGGGCAACATATCAAAGAGCAATGAACTACATTTTTCACGACATGATCGGAGCACTTGTGGAAATATACATCGACGATGTCGTCGTCAAATCGAGAGAGATAGAAAGCCACATTGCAGATCTAAGGCAGGTGCTTGAACGGACGAGGAAGTATGGATTGAAGATGAATCCGCTCAAGTGTGCGTTCGACGTGTCGGCCGGGCAGTTCTTAGGATTCCTCGTTCATGAAAGAGGAATCGAAGTAACACCAAGGAGCATCAATGCAATTAAGACGATTCAACCCCCTAAGGATAAGAGGCAACTCCAATCATTGATCGGAAAGATAAACTTCATTAGACGATTCATAGCTAACCTCTCAGAGAAATTGGAACCGTTCACACCATTGCTTCGGCTTAAGGCCGATCAGATATTCACATGGGGGCAGAACAACAGAAGGTGTTAGACAACATAAAAAGTTATTTAAGTTCTCCCCCAGTTCTAATGCCCCCACAAAAAGGAAAGCCGTTCAAGCTATACCTGTCCGCCGACGACAAATCCATCGGCTCCGTGCTAATCCAAGAAGTCGATGGCAAGGAAAGGGCCATTTTCTATCTTAGCCGACGGCTGCTAGATCCAGAGACTAGATATTTGCCTGTCGAGAAGCTATGTCTGTGCCTCTATTTCTCATGTACAAAATTAAGGCACTATCTGCTGTCTAATGAATGCACCGTAACATGCAAAGCAGACGTAGTCAAGTACATGCTATCGGCTCCAGTGCTCAAAGGGAGGATCGGAAAGTGGATACTTGCGCTGACCGAATTCGATCTGAGGTATCAGGCCCCAAGGGCGGTAAAAGGACAGGCCCTAGCCGATCTCATCGTGAAACATGGAAACGACTCAATCGGCTCCGTAGAGATCACGCCTTGGACCCTGACTTTCGACGGCTCAGTATGTACAAGCGGCTGTGGAATCGGCTTAGTTCTTATCTCACCCAAGGGGACAAGCTTCGAATTCGCTTTCACCATCGACCCCCACGTTACGAATAACCAAGCCGAGTACGAAGCCGTCCTCAAGGGGCTACTCCTACTCAGAGAGATGGAAGCCGATGCGGTCGAGATAATGGGGGACTCGTTGCTCGTCATTAGTCAACTGTCAGGGGAGTATGAGTGCAAAAATGATGCACTAGTAATCTATCATCAAAGGTGCCGGGAATTAATGGAAGGATTTCGGCTAGTAATTTTGAAGCATATTCCCAGGGAGCAGAACACGGAGGCCAATGACCTGGCTCAAAGGGCATCAGGCTACCGGCCGAGGCTAAGAAATGTCAACATAGGCATTGCCACCATCACGACCAACGATTGGAGATTCGACGTTTACAATTACCTCAAAAACCCTTCTCAATCGGCCACAAGGAAGTTACGGTACAAGGTGTTGCGGTATGTGTTGCTCGACGAAGATTTATACTATCGGACAATTGACGGCATACTGCTCAAGTGTTTGAGCACCGATCAAGCCACAGTGGCCATCGGAGAGGTACACGAAGGAATCTGCGGTACACATCAATCGGCACACAAAATGAAATGGCTACTTCACCGAGCCGGGTATTTCTGGCCGACGATGCTAGAGGACTGTTTTAAATACTATAAAGGATGTCAAGATTGTCAAAAATTTGGCACAGTGCAACGAGCTCCGGCATCGGCCATGAACCCGATCATTAAACCATGGCCTTTCAGAGGGTGGAGCATGGACATGATCGGCCAGATCAATCCACCTTCAAGCAAGGGGCACAAGTTTATACTAGCGGCCACAGATTATTTCACAAAATGGGTAGAAGCAATTCCCCTCCGAAAAGTGGATTCTAAAGACGCAATCGAGTTCGTCAAGGAACACATCATCTACAGGTTCGGCATTCCGCAAACGATAACGACCGACCAAGGGTCCATCTTTGTCTCCGACGAATTCATCCAGTTCGCCGACGGCATGGGAATCAAGCTGCTTAACTCTTCGCCGTATTACGCACAAGCCAACGGTCAGGCCGAAGCGTCAAACAAAAGCTTAATTAAATTGATCAAAAGAAAGATAGCTGAGCAACCCAAACAATGGCACACCCGATTGGCCGAAGCTTTGTGGGCCTATCGGATGGCATGTCATGGGTCCATCCAAGTCCCGCCATACAAACTGGTCTATGGACACGTGGCGGTGCTTCCATGGGAAAGCGTCATCGGCTCAAGACGCATTCAGTTGCAAGACCAACTCACAGCCGATGACTACTACAATCTCATGATAGACGAATCGGAGGATCTTGCCTTATCGAGAATGAGAGCCTTAGAAAAAGTGACGAAAGATAAGGAACGGGTAGCCAAGCATTACAATAAAAAGGTCGTCCCTAAATCATTCGAGGAAGGCGAGCTCGTTTGGAAGCTCATACTCCCAATCGGATCCAGAGATAACAAATTCGGCAAATGGTCGCCGAATTGGGAGGGGCCTTTCAAGGTCCACAAGTGCGTGTCCAAAGGAGCCTACATGCTACAAGGATTAGATGGGGAGGTCTTCGGAAGGGCCCTCAATGGAAAATATCTGAAGAAATACTACCCGAGCATGTGGATCAACGCGTAAGTCGGCTATCGCCACAATGGGCCGACCAACAACAGCTGATGCCTTATGGGGCATCGCCTTTAGGCATTCGTTTTCTCCCTCACCCCATGACCACCGGTAGCGATCACCATGACTACTGTCAACAAGTTTCGTCGACATCGATGCTATCACCAAAACTTGGGGGCATACACCTACGACGCTACACATGTGTGAGACAATCAGACAATGCGCATGGCCGGAAAAGCCAACTTTAGACCAATCAAGTCATGGAGTTGAAGAAGTCTCAAGTCACGAAGAACCCAGGGACATTACAACGCATTTTATTCAGAGCCGGCGCACGGCCATCTAGGACTACATGTTTGCCAGGAACTCTCTAATGGCCGCCAGGGCCCGCTCAAAAGGCTCTGCGGTTTCCATTTCTAGAGCATCCAGGATCAGGTGCTCCAACCGAGTGACCCTGATGTCGGTAGTGGTGATCAACAGCTCGTTGACAAGTTGGGCCTGCCTCCCCTCCAGCCGGTCGAGGCGCGCAAGCGTCGGGTACGCCATAGGGGCAGCAGCCGGGATGCCACCAAGGTGGAAAGCCGGCCTGGCCGCCGGGTGGCGAGCCTCCAACTCCCTAAAGTGCTTCAGCTGCGCCCTCACCCGTCGGTCCTAGTTGACCGACAGCTCGTACGACGTATCCATGATTCCCTGGATCACCCGAAGCGGGTGCGGCGGCTGCAATGGATTCCATCCTTGAGTTTTTCGAAACTAGAATCCGGTGAAAGTAGAAGAGTTGAGGTACCACCTGGTTCACCGACGAGCTAGAAGACGCCATGAGAAGCCTGACCGCGGAATCAAAGGACTAGGTGTTTCACTATTGGGAGTTCGTCGCTTTCAGCCGTGAGCTATTCAGGAGAGCCGGGGAAGCCCATTTATAGAAAGAAAAGATACGATTCTTGGATGAGAAAGATCGCTGCCAACCCGAGAGTCAAAGAGGTCATTATTAAGAGCGTCGGGAATCGTTGAAAAATAGCGATGGCGCAGGAGTGGATGCCTGCCATCCGGGGCTCACGGGTTCCCGGGGTACAGATTCGAGAGGATCGGCCTACAAAAACAGAGCGGTGACGTGATCGGATATCATCAGCCGATAGCTAGAGGATCGAATAACCGAAAGACAAACGCTAAGTGATTGGGCGTCACTTCGGGGCGAGTTCCAGCCAAACGATACGAGCATGTTTGATACGAGCTATCCGGGTACATTACAAAGCACATGTCAGAGAAACATGAGCCAACCTCGCAGGGTCAGACATTTTACAACCTTCATTTCTTTAAAAAATCGGCTATCGACCGATAGAGCCGTCAGCCTAACCTGATCGATCTCGCCGATTGCCCTGAGGTCGTCGGCCTCGGACCCCGTCACCGGCCGAGCGCTTTGCACCAAGCCCCGTAGATGCGCAACGGCCGCCCCGATGCTTCTACGTTCAGCTTCAACCCTGGCCGGCAAATCGGCCATATACCCTTCATGGATATCAATCTCGTTGGTAATCTGCACGAGGTCGGCTACCAGCTGATCCCGGCGGGCACGAAGTTGTTCAAGCTTGGCGGCCGGCTCGGTTTTTAGGCGGTCAAAGGCGGTTTTCCGGGCTTCGATGGCGTCTTTGGTCGATTGGATCGCAGCCGCCCGCGCCTCACTCTCACGCCGATCGATGGCTCGCTGCCGGGCTCGTTCGTATTTTAGCTGGTAAGCTTCCATGAAGGTCGCCGGCGCGATGGCTTCGGCTACAGCATCCGGCAGTTGGTCTTGGATATCCCGGAATCGTGCGCGTATGGAGCTGCAGTCGACCACCAGTGCATCTAACGAGGCGTCCAGTCGGTTGCCGATGTCAGCCAAAGTGGCCTTCAGGTTCTCAGCCGACGCTGCAAGCGTTTCCTCGCCAACATTGCCGGGCTCCTCGAACTCCGACAAGTCGAAGTTGAGGAGATCGGCCACGCGCTGCAGAAGAAAGAAAGGGTCAGAGGCATGGCAAAATCAATAGCTGGGGCCGGTCAGCTTACCGTCGGCGCCGTCGTCGGGATTACTGATTCGGCTGGGTCGTTCCCCACGGCCGTCTGGTTTTTCCTGCCAGTATCATCGTCGCCGCCCCCAACAGGCGCGGTGCATTCATTCAGCGTCGGGGGAGCGGCCGGAGGGGGTCGCGGAAGCTGCAAGAAGGAAGACGGGGTTAGCGGACGAACTGATTGGTTATTACGAACAAAGGGGGTAAGGGTCGGTTACTGGCAGAGCAGGACGGGGGGCACGACCGGCCAGTTTCTTGAGCTACAAGGAACAGACAAGTCAGATACAGGTAAATACCGCAAAGCCAGGAACAATGAAGTAAAAACTTACCGGAGGACGTCTCTTTGGCGGGCTTGGAGCCGGCGGAACATCGGTTGGGGCGTTCACCGATTCGGGACTCGAAGCCCCGGTTTCGACAGCCGTCTGGACGGCTAATGGCGCCTCTTCGTCGGCAGCAGCGTTGAGGGACCGCTCGACGGCCGGATCCAGAGGAGGAGGACTGTCGACCAAGGCAATCGGTTCTATCTTTTTTGCTCTTTTGGGGGCAGGCACAGCCGATGAACGCGGCGGTGGCGCCGTTTTCCTTTTCGGTGCGATCGGATGATGCACCTGCCCTCGCAATAGAGATGAGAGCTTGGGCGCCCCCCAGCCGATAGCTGATGGAGCCAGGCCCCCCGTGTCCAGAACTCCTGTTTTGTATTCGATGGGACGCCCAGAATCGCTTATCGTCGGCTGTTCCGTTTCTGTTTCCTGCAAAGTCAAAACACAAATGTTAAATCGGCTGGTACAGTCGGTGAACGGATTGTAGGAAGAGGTTAATCGGCTGAGGGGTAAAAGCATACCGAGGGGATCTCGTCCGGCAGGAGCAGGTCAATGTAGCAAGACGGTCGTTGGTAGAAAATGTGGTGTCTAAGTTCCGACCACCATCGGTCATAAGCGGCGCTTCTCCTTGTCGACAGGGTAATTCGGCCGGCTACGCCGAAGGGGGGACCAGCTATGTTCAGCAGCGAGTTCATTATCAGATCTTGGCCGACCGCTCCTCTGGTCTCGATCTTATTGGCGTAAAAGAAGCCGATGGGAAGTTGCCCGAGGCCAAATTGCCTCGCGGCCGATGCCGGGTAGTAAAATTCATAACTCCGAGCCGTTGATCGGCCTTGATGTACCCCAGTCGGCAGAATACAGGGAGTTAAGCAGATGAAGAACAATTTCCTACACCTTGGACTGTCGGCTGAATTGAGGTCGTCCCATTTGAAATCGATCGGCAGCTCGAAAGATCCTTGATCGGAGTAGAAATACCAGGTACGATTGTCACGGGATAACCCATCGTAGAAAGCTACGAACCAATCGGCCAACAGCTCAGCCGATTGTCTTGAACCTGCATGGGCAGCGGCTGCTTCCCCATAGTTGGTGCATCGCCTGGTGGTGATTTGGTCGCCTTCCTCGTCTACGATTGGCTCCAACCTTGGGAATCCGGCGTCTGCCAGGCGGGGCCGACCGGCTACGTTCTGGGTAGCCAATACCAGCCAAATTTGAAGGAACCACCAGGGTCCGCCGGTGTTGACTGGGGCATTGGCGTCTATTTTTGTGGTGGTTTGATGCAACATTTGATATGTGTAGCCGAGGAGATATTTTCCCAACGCGAACTCCGTCCCGTCGGCTAGGATTTCGGCCATTATTTGCCAATTGGCGGTCGGCCCACAGCTCGATCCGCAGAACACGAATTTCTCTAACCACATCATCAGGAAGGCAGTGTATTCTCGGTGGCTGACTGTTCCATCTTTCATATTTTGGGCAATGAAGCCACTCCACCCACCGATGGATTTGGTTTTAAACTGGTGTTGGCCTTTTCGGTTCAAAACGCACGGATTAACCGATGATTCAATGTCCAGCCCAGTTGTCATATGCACATCGGCTAGTGTGACGGTCATCGGCCCTTGCCTGAAGAGGAAAGCATTGAAACTATCGTTTCAAAAGTAGGCTGCAGCCGATAGGAGGGGTTCGTCTTTTTCCATATTGGCTATGGACAGTTCTAAGCATTGGGCAAGTTTCCTTTCTTCCCATTGGGTGTACTTGGCCGATTGTATTCTCTTGTACCACTCGGTCCAGGCCGTGTCGGTGGACGGCCAAGCTTTGAAAGTCCCGTTCCAGTGGGAAAGAGATGGCTTGGCAGTGTTGAAGGGCATGCGGTTGGTTTCGGCTATGATCACGTCGGTTGGGTCTGTGTCACCAATAGGCCCAAGGAAATATTTGCCCTCTTGTGTTAAGTTGGGGATGAGTACTTGGTGAGAGAGGTACTGCGATTCAAAGGAAGGGGGAAAAATACTAATCAGAGATGGTGGTGTTTATAGTTTGAAATGAGAAAAGCATTAATTAGTAAGAATGCGGGATGAGGTGATATTGAAAGTTATTAAGCAAACGTCGGTATAAAGGCGCATGGAGGAGTGAGCTGTGGGTAAGATTACAAAGTAAAAATAAAAAATATATAGAAGGGAAATACCTGAGGAAATTCGTTCATGGCGGTGGTTGAGGCAGTTCCAGCGGCAGCGGCAGGTGAAGTTGCGGTCGCAGTAGGTGCGACGGTGGCCGGTGAGTTGGAAGTGCTGGAGGTCGCGGCGGAGGCCATCGGGGAGGTCGGAGATGACGATGGGGCTCGAAGGATGTGGAGGATGTCGAACGCCGATGAGGTCGCCAGAGGAGAGAGAGGAGGGCAGAAGGTTTGTTTGAGAAGGAAGCTGAGCGCACGATGGGAGCGTGGGTGGCTCGCCCGAGGAAAGTGGATATTTAAAGGGCTCGTGGGGGAAGCCGAAACGATTTGGGCCGAGAAGGGAGTAGGAGTTTGAGTGGATAAACAAATCCGCAACACTTTATGTTACGGACTTGGGGGGCATGTGTTAACACTGGAATTTGGTAATAAGGTCCGTAAGTCCTAAGGAAGCAAGGTGGAATCAGAATCGGCTGAAAACAGGGGTTGTATCGGCTGAAAGAGTAATCGGCTGCAATGCTGGTCGGCTGGGAATGGGTTGAATGAAACAGCCGACGGCCGATCCCAAGTTTAAAAGAGATAAAACCGTATCCAATGCAGAAACTTGAAGATAAGTGGGGGTTCGGATGTTAATGGCGCGTTTTAAGATTGCCACCTATGGATAAAGTCCTAAAATGGCAGTTGTATCTATAATTTAGGAGTTTGTTAGATTGTTAGTTGTAATGGATCTTGTTAGGGATAATATGGTGTTTAGATAGAATCTGAAGTAGTTACAGATATTCATATTTCGGGTATAAATAGGACCCGAGGTCCCGTGTAAAAGGACAATCGAATCAATCTAATCTTCCGCGCATCGCCATCCTTTTCCTTTTGGACGAACACCTTGTTTGGCTTCGGGCTGCATCGTCTCGATCCCCGGGCTCAGGTAAATGTTTGTCGTTAGTGGTGAGATTACTCGTTTCTAATGCTTCCATCGCAATGACACATTGGATTCAGTAGTTTTGCTACGCTATGTATCATATAGTATGTATGAATCAATCTGGTGTTTGGATCTATTTTGCGGTTGACTCGTCTTGTGAAGGACGCGTAGTCAGCGATGCTAGGTCTAAAGGCTGGTTGGTTCGTATGCGGTATCTACCATCTTGCGGAGTGTAAATCGAAAGTGATAGATTGAATGCTTCTTTTGATACTCAGTGTTGCATCAAGATTGAACTATTGAGTCGTCTTTAGAGTCGTTGGCAATGTATTCTTTCGAATTTACATTATCTGGGGATAGCGTCGGGGTTTCAGCCGACCTTATCTGTTTTTACGTGTTTCTTTCAATATGATTGTCGTCAGATCTGCTGTAGGGCTGTGGTTTGTATCTGTATTGTGTTTACTTACGCCCTTGATCTGGAAATGTTACGTTTGTGCGAGAATTATTGGAGCATCGGCTGATTTGACGACGGTTTCCCGGGGTCGGTTGGTTTATTGATCTGTATATTCGTTATTCTTCGTCGTATTTGGGCCGGATGGCTGATGATCGTCTTGGCGTAGCCGGTGCGCTTCGGTCACTTGGTACAAATATGGCTGGGAATAGCGTGTGTATGATTATGGATTTCCTCGGCCGATACCGCGGGGGTTTGACCTAACGCTTAACGGATGCTTTCTTGTATTTTTCTTGTTGATTGGCAGATCAAATTAACTAGCACGCTCTACACATTGAAGGCAGCTAGGACCTGCACTGGAGTCAAGCAGATCTCCCAGGCCGGCGTGTGAGAGAGATTTCTCGTCAACAATCTCAAACCAATCTAGCACACCAGGGCATGCTACTACCTCCTTCATGTGCTCTTGCCACAAGACCTATAAGATCTAATGGGTGCATACATATGGCAGTGACCATCACCACCAAATATTTTCATAATTTTTTTCATTAAATGTCAAAAACATTCCCTCTACTTAGCATGCCTGAAAAAAGTATATAAACACACACACACACACACACACATATATATATATATACACACACAAAAAAAACTTTCTTCAACCCTTTGCATGCTCAGTAAAAATAGCTAGTGGATCAACATCTCCTATGGCCTTATGTAACTGTGTCATAAACCATTCCCGGTTATCCTTGGTTTCTAGATCTATGAACCCAAATGCTAAATAATACATCCATTATGACCATCTATAGCTGTGGCAGCAGCTAAATGTCCATTCCACTTTACATTCGAAGCAGTAGAGTCTACACTAATGTATGGTCTACACCCCTCTAAGAACCCATCAATGAAAGGCTTAAGGGCATAAAAATATGTGGAAGTAAACCTTTCCATCAACTTCCTTGATGTCAATATCTACAACACTACCAGGTGAATTCTTTAAGACATGTGCCCTCCATCTAAATAGCATGTGAAAACTTTCCTCCCAGGATCCATAAAACTCCAACAGAGCCTTGGGTCTACCCTTACAGATTGTGTCCTACTTAACTGTGCATTTTTTATCATCGTGTAACTTGGTTATCAAGCTTTTAGGCACCATACCTGGATTCTTCGTGAGGGGTTGAATTGCCTTTGTAGCAACCCATGCACTAGTTGGTGTAGTGGTCTTCCTTCTACTGCTAGATGTACAATTTATGGACATTCCTTAATATTGTCACCTACAAATCAATTGATAAAATCAATTATAACATATGCAAGTAATTCAAATAACACTTAAGTATCAATCACAACATGTAATTCAACCTTAATTGTCTTCATGTCAGATTGCCTACTTCCAACAATATCCTAAGTACGGTCATCCACTTTACAACCTCATATATCTCGTTCACCACATCCAATTCAAACTCCTTGTTGATAGCAAACTATCTCATAGCCAACCTAAACTCCTTCATGTTGGGGTATAGAGTACCAATATCCATGCAGGGTTTATCAGGGTCATAGGCCATCACCCTTTCACCTAGAATTTCATCACCAACTAGAATTCAGCACGACTGGTGTCATCAGGGGCTTCTCCTCTTTCACCATTTGCATCAGGGTTGGGCCCAATACCAGCTGACTGCCTATCCTTCTCGGCTTGCTCATCCTAGGCCCTCAATTGTATTTATTTTATCCCAAAGGAAGACGGTGGTCTAGAATAGAATATTAAGGTAGTGTGAATATTCATAAGTTATAGTTGAGACTCCTAAGTCTACACAGGGGTAAGAGATATATGGTAAATTGGTAGTGTGACACACACAGAAGAGTACTAATAAATAGTACGCTAGTGTTAAGTGGAGAATAGTGTTAGAGCTAGGTTCCTAATGTTCTTCTAGTATGAGTATATAGATTATACAGATAATTATATTAATGGTTAGTTACCCAGTTCTACGCTCCTAGGACTATGGGGGTACTGCCTCCAGTGGCTTGGCCTGCCACCATAAGACGATTTCTTACCGTCCGCCCTACGCCATACCCGAACATGGAGGATTACAATGGATGGACAGGGCTGTCACCACCTGCCGCCTGCCTCTACAACCCGTGGGATATGACCATAACCAATGTCTATGTAACAATCTAAGCACCACGCTTACATTATCATAGATACCCTTACCTCCCATGACGTTAATGACTAAGGCAAGGGCATACCTACATCCTAATTGCACATTGGACCATGTCCGTGGCAATAGAGTTACTCGTCTAACCATGTCATAATTATTATATCTATAATTATCTATAAAGCAAGTAGTGTTTCCACCCAAAATTTTATTCTGTCTGGCTATTTTGTAAAAAACCCCTTAAGTGTTTATAAAATTAACCCGCAATCCCAATGCTGAAAAGAAAGGAAGGGCTTGGATGGAAAAAAGATCTCCTACGCCCCTCCCTCCCGTGACCCTCCCTCCCGTCCCCATCCGCGCTGCGTACCGCGCCGCGCATGCGCCCCTCCCTCCCGTCTCTGGTCGGAGCTCCAGCGCCGCGCCCCAACTTCACCCGTTGCAACGCACGGGCACAGTTGCTAGTAAACTATAAATAGGACAAATATCTAAGCAAGTAGAATATGAACCACACTCAGATAAACTAGAAGATGGATATATTAATAAGCTCAAAGTCATACAAAGGAAGAGAGATACAAAAGACATACCCGACTTCCGAAGACGACTGGGGAACCGAGTAGAAACTCTAAACTATTGCTAAACTCCACTAGCCTAGAGAATATGATAGAAATGTAGGAATTACTTCTTGTGGTGTATGTTGATTGAAAGAAGCCTCCTCCTTAAATAGCTTCAAGTGATGGTTGTGATGGCGGTTTACAACTGTCATACCTACCTAACTGTCATTGTGAAGGGCAGAGAGAGTGCCACCTGGTCGGTGGAGGTGAGAGGGGCCAACAAGGGTTCGGCCAAACCCTGGTCAGCTCCCCTCTCCACCGCCTTTCACCGGTCACCTCCATGTGGGCCCCTAAGGCGGTTCCTGGGTGTTTGGCCCCACTTTGTTGGTTTCACCTAACTTGTGGGCCCTTCGATCAGCGGGAAGCTGCCGTGGCGAGCGTCGATTGGTCGGAGTTGTGCTTCTTCGCCACGCGAGTGTGTCTTCACTTCAGTTATTCAAATATGTTCCTGCATTCTCATAATCTCCAAGGACATGTGGAACTTTATTAATTCTAAACCTATATGCAGGTAAAGGATGATAATTCCCTTTTATTTATGAGGTCTGTGATGGTCGGATTTGGTACCTAACGACCGTCAACAAGCCACTCGGATGAGATGCACTCGGTCTACATCACCTAAAAAATTTGTCACTTGGGAGCAACTTAAGAGGCGCGTTACACGCATTACCTTTTTAAGGGTATCGTAGCGATTTTGGGCCGAAGCTCATTAATTGTTTGTAGCCCATTTTCTAGGTGTAGTTCACTACGTGTCTTTTAGAGACTTAATCATATTTATTTTTACAATGTGCACGTAGAAGAAACCCAATACCTATAAATTCCTCTATTTTGCTATTATATGAACTTTTATTTGAGATGGTTAATGCAATGCGATTTAATATGAGGTAGCAAACAGTGTGCTTTAATTGCTTCACAACTTTTTATGTAAAAGTGGGGTACTGTTTGGATTATTATAAATGTAGTCGGCTTAATTATGCAATATTGCATTTATATATTCACATATATGTGCATTTGTTTTAGACCTACATTATTGGTTTAGAGCTAATATATGATGTTTTGGTCATTTAATTGATAGTTGGTAAATTTATTTTGAGTATTATTAACTCGGATTTTACATCATTTATGCGTAATTTTTGATAAAACCACTCGGCTAGTTGAATTTTGGGCCTGAACCCAATATGTCCACAACCCATATTTTCAGGTGTGGTGAAGCTGTATGTCTTATATGGACTTAAACATACTCGTTTTTACAATATGCGTGCGGTGTGAACCCAATACCTTAAAAATTCCTTTACTCGCTGCATAAAGGGTTTTTATTAAAGTCATTTGCTATGCAGTTTTTAAAGGTGACCAATAGCATGTTTTCATGGCTTTTATAAACTAGCTTATTTTTTATAAGAGTCAAGTGCTATTTGGTATCATTTTCAAAAACGCGGTTGGCCTAGTGCCACGTGCATTCTATACACGGTTGGCCTAGTGCTACATGATTATTTTCTAAGTCGCAATTGGTCTTGAGCTATGCGCATTGTATTTTTAAGACATGGTTACCCTAGGGCTACACACATTATGTTCTTAAGCAACGATTGGCCCAGAGCTACACGCATCATATTTTTAGCAGTCGGTATATCAGTCGGGTCATGTTACTCGAGAATTTCACATTGCAGATGCTGTAAATTAATATTAAGTCACTTGGCTGGCCAAAATTATAGTTCTTGAATATATGATTAGTTGTTTCCCAACTAAGCACATAGTCAGGGACTACACCTATTCGGTGCATCTATTCGATGCACCTGTTTACTCATCTATCTATTTAATCTGTTTGACGAGCCCTTCACAGCATCGTTGCAAGATATCAAAATAAGGACTCAAGAAGTAAGCACTCGGGAAGCCTTCGCAGGAAGATTGAAGCACTCAGTGTTGGTTATGAACCACGGAGAAGACCGCAACTCGACTAAGAAGGTCTCGGGGGCTACTGTAGAGAATATGGGTACTGGATACCCACATAGCCTACATATCCGACTAGAGATAGATGGTGAACTGGATCCATGTATTATGTAACAGAGTTTGACTCGGTTGAAATGTTGTCTTGTGTTCTATGACAGGGCTTAAAGTCCCGATTGACTATTACCATGTAATAGATTAGGAAACTAATATCGTATCCGGGTAGGTTTTTCTCTTTGTAACCATGCCCTAACCTATATAAGGTGAGCAGGAAGCCCTCCAAGGACATAAGCACCAACAGATTATCAGATCAATATACACCCGACGAATACAATTTTCAAATAGGAGTAGGGCATTACCTCTTATCGAGAGAGTATTACCTCTCATCGAGAGAGTCTGAACCTGTCTAAACCTTGTCTTTCGCATTCATCTACTTTTAAATCTCATGCGCTACCCCTTTTATTATTGCCGATTTCATGAATGGATAGGAAATAATCCCCTTTTATTATTGCCGATTTCATGAATGGATAGGAAATAATCGATTTTTTCAGCTGTAATCCAGTGCTGGTGTTTCTAGTATGCTTAGTTTTGGAGCTTAATTAATTAATTAAGTGAATGTATCCCTTTTTAGGCATTCATGTAAATCTAGGACCACAACGACTTCGGTGAGTGGACGTAGACATTGATAACTAGCAGCAGCCAGATATAGCGCTATCCTAGGAAGGATGGAGGAATGTCGCGGCGTGGCGCGGACAAAACGACAACTAGTGCGCTTGTTCAGTTTTTCTTCCCGTACCCTAATCATGAATGGTTCATCATTATAGAGCAGTGTGTCACAAACGGTTTGTGGGAACCGTTAGAGATCAGGCATATTCTAATCACTGACCAATGTCTCTTAATGTGAGATAAACATAAAGTGGGTAAAACGGTGACAAGCTCAGCTCTCTGGCGACAGCGCGCTGCCCCAACCCACCGTCCTCGTCGGCGTTGGCGCTCCCGCCGGCGCCGTCCACAACCAATGTAGCCCCTCTCCGAAGCCCGGCGCACTTGTCTGCAGCAGCATGGCCCGCATCCATGTCGGCGCGGCGCCTCGCAAGCATCCATCAGGTAAATCGGCCCCTGCCAAAACCCTACGTTGCACCGATACGGCGCAACTCCGCCGTATCGCCACACGGGGATACGAGAATACACCACGATACGGCTGGGATACGCGTATCCATGAGTATCCCTTATTTCCAACCAAAAAATAATCCAAAAAATGTGAGATACGGTGGGGGATACGGTGTGGCCCACACAGATAAACTTTCATCCGCATGAGTTTCCATCGCGACGCCTGACCTTCCGGCTTCTGCCGTCGCCGCCAGTCCGCCAGGCTGCGACGGATGCCCAGGTCCCCTCTGTCGCCGGCCGCCGTCGCTAGACCGATTACGCCGTCGCTCCGCCACCGCTGGACGTTGATCCGCTTGACTCTGTTGATCGTTCTCAGTTCTCACTTCCCAGGTCTGTATGTATCAGTTAGTTCAATTCTCACGTTGATTAGGTGATCACACTGATCTATATTCCATCTCAGGTTGATTAATAGGTTGATTAGGCTGATTAGGTTGATTAGGTTAATTAGGTCTAATAGGTTGACTAGGCTGATTAGGCTGATTAGGTTTAGGTTGATTAGGTCTACTTTTCGGATCAAATAAACAGGGATAGAAGATTGGGTAAACGCACACTCTTTGGAAGTTCTTTTAACTGTGACCTAATTTCTTCAACACATACTCACTGTTATGCTATTTATTTATTATATAATTTTAGGAAGGGAATAGGTATTTGCTCGACAAGGTATGGCATCATCGGGATCAGGATCAGGGTCGCAGTTTGTTGGTGCTACTAATGCTAATCCAGTTGATGTGAGTCTTGAGGAGACTGAAGTCAACGATTCTAAATATCCTTTGTGGAAACATGTTACTAAATTGGTGCCATCTAGAAGCTCGAATTCACGGTGACGGGGAGGCAATGCAAGATTTATATGTCATTTTTGTGAAAACGAATATCCAGGCAGCTATTTTAGGGTGAGAGCACATCTTTTAAAGTTAAAAGATAAAGGTGTTGCGGTTTGTAGTAAAATATCATATGACATACTTGAACAACTTCGGAGAGAGGACCATGAAGCTTCTGAGGCTGGTAAAAAAACTACACCTAGCAACAAGCTGGTTCGCTTACCCTTGTTTGATGATTCATCAAGTGCACCGTCTTCAAAAAAGAGAAATACGAAACAATCGGATATTGCAGCTAGTTTCAATGTTGAAACCCGGCATATCGTTGATTCTCACATTGCACGTCTATTCTACACAACAGGTTCGTAAAATTACTAATGATGTTGTCCTTTCATTTCATATTATCTCTATTTTGACAACCATGACATTGCTTGTATTTTTTGTATTTCAAACCAAAATTTGGGTGGATATGTACCTCCGGGATATAATGCATTGAGGACAACCCTTCTCCAGAAGGAGAAGGCACACGTCGAGCGTATGTTGCAGCCTATTAAATCTTCATGGCCGTTCAAAGGAGTGACAATTGCAACAGATGGGTGGAGTGATCCACAAAGACGACCAATTTTAAATTTTTTGGCTGTGACCGAGGGTGGTCCGATGTTTCTAAAATCAATCGACATAGAAGGAGAGGTAAAAGACTACTAGCGAGTACTTGCATCCTACAATTTTGGACTCATTGCGTTTTAGAACTTTAATCTTATTAATTTCTTAACTGTAGATAAAAAGCAAGGAGTACATCTTTAATCGGTTGAAGGAGGTGATAGAGGAAGTTGGACCAAATAATGTGGTACAGGTGGTCACAGACAATGCATCAAATTGCAGGGGTGCAGGATTGATTATTGAATCAAGATACACGAATATTTTTTGGACTCCTTGCGTGGTGCACACCCTCAACCTTGCACTAAAGAATATTTGTGCTCCAAAAGATGATGATGATAACTACATAGAACTTGTTTGGATAAAGGATATCGCAGATGATGCCTCCTTCATCAAGAATTACATCATGAACCATAGCATGAGGTTATCCATGTTCAATGAGTTTAGCAGACTCAAATTTCTTGCAATTGTTGATATAAGATTTGCAAGCGTCATTGTCATGTTGAGAAGGTTCTTGTATATCAAGGATGCTTTGGTGCACATGGTTGTTAGCGACAAGTGGACAGCTTATAGAGAGGATGACCAAGGCAAAGCTCAAGCTGTGAAGGAAAATATTCTCAATGATGTATGGTGGGATAAAATTAAGTACATTGTTGATTTCACTGACCCTATTTATTCAATGTTGAGAGCAGCTGATACGGATAAACCATGCCTTCATTTGGTCTATGAGATGTGGGACTCCATGATAGAGAAGGTGAGAGCATGTAAACTATGGTCATTGATTTTCTTTTCTACTGTTATGCTTGCTGATTTTTTTGTCTTGTATAAATTAGGTGAAAACATGTATCAAACAGAATGAAGGAATTATGAATGGTACAAGCCCCTTTTTGAGTGCCGTTGAGAAAATTTTACAAGCTAGGTGGCTAAAGAGCTATACCCCTCTACAGTGTTTGGCGCATTCACTAAATCCGAGGTAATAAATGTGAATCTTACATTACTATGTAAATGATTCTTCATTCAATACTCTTGTTATTTTTTAAAAAAAAATTGTGATGATGTTGATAGGTACTATAGTGCAACTTGGCTCAATGAAGTCCCTGGTCGTCTTAGACCTCATAAGGACAATGAAATTAACATTGAGAGAAATAAATGCTTTAGAAAGTTTTTCACTGAACCAGAGGACTTAAGGAAGATTAAGTAGCAGTTTGCTGATTTCTCTCTTTTTATGGGTGGCTTTGAAGATCCTGAATCAATTGAGGATAGAGCCCATTTTGAGCCAAAGCAATGATGGGGAACCTATAAAGGTAGCACACCTGAATTGAGAGATTTAGCTTTGAGGCTACTTAGACACTTAGCATCTTCTTCTTGCTGTGAGAGGAATTGGAGCACTTATTCGTTTATACATAGCATGAAAAGGAATAAGCTTGCTCCTGAACGAGCCGAAGATTTGGTAAATGTACACAATAACTTGCGTCTTCTTTCAAGGAATTCCAGTGATTATTAGAGTGGACCGGATATTGCTGGAGATGGTACAAAGAGCTTTGCTGGTGCTACATTTCTACAAGACGCAAAACTAACACTTGGTGAGCCAAAACTTGAAAGAGAGATTTTAGAAGGGGAGGAATGAGATATTAAGTTGTCATTTGTCATTATTTAGACTTCTTAGTCAACTATTTATCTTGTTTATCTATTCTAATTTTGGGTTCACGTATCCCGAACTGATGTTTTTCATGAATTCCGTATCAACGTATCACCGTATCCGTATCCTCGTATCCGTATCCCGTATTGTGCACCAAAACCAGCGTCCACTGTTCAAAATCCAGCTCCGCGACAACTACAAGCTCCGGCAAGGGGATACCGGCAGACCTACGCAGCAGTAGTCCAGGGGGAGGGGTCTGCAGATCTGGACTCAATCCCCATGGATCCTGGGCGGGAAGCTCGCCAACCCCAAGTCATGGCAGCATTTACCCCGCGCACCAACCTCCGCTCCAGCAAGGTCATGTCGCCGCGGCGAGGTACGCCCGACAACGCTAGCCTGCCGCTGCGCCCAATCGACGGGGGGGAACAGGGAGCCATCTAAGAGGGAGATACGCCGTGGATTCGGGTTAGGACAAAGTACTGGTGGCGACGTCAGGCTTCGCGCGGCGCCCATCTGCCGCCTTCACCTCGCCGTCGCCTCGCGCATTCAAGCCACAGCATTGCGCGTCAGGCTGTCTCCTCCCACGTTCTATGCCTTCAAGCGAGCGGCAAATGCTTTAACTGCCTTGGCTCGGGACATCGCGCAGCGGACTGCCGAGATCCAATTTGTTGCTTCATCTGCCATCGCTCCGGCCACAGAGCGTGCACTTGCCGACAACGCCTCAGGCCGCCCCCTCCGCTGCCTACACAGAGGCTGCCCCCTTTCGTCGACTGCACACCTGCCCCCCGCGCACCGCGCTGAGCAAAGCCCGTCCACGACCCACTGCGCCTCCGCCCCTCCTCTGCTCCCGCTGCCACCGTCAACGTCGTCGGCCTTCATGTCTCAGCTAGGGGATTCGGCAACGCGCCCAGAGGATGACAGCTGCTATATCCCAACCTCCTATGCCATCGATGAAGAGCTCCGGGAATGGAGTGAGACCGCTGCCGTGTCGTGGGCGGCTCGCGTGCCCCCCTCCACCGGGCCGCAAGACGTCGAGGAGGCTTTTCGGGAGGAATTCCGACTCCGGCGCGGCGAAGTAGCTGTGTCGATCCATCATCCACATGTCTTCCTGATAAAATTTTAGCATAAGCGCCATTGCGAGGAGGCGATTGAGAAGGGCTACGTCAAGCGCCGAGGGATCAAGGTGCACTTCATCAAATGGCGGAGTCTGAACAGCCCTTGGCGCGGCATTGATGTTCCGCGTGCGGCTGTGTCTCGACGGCGTTCCCATGCATGCGTGGGCGGCGGATATCGCCGAACGCCTCATCAGCCGCTCCTGCGCCTTGTAACAAATAGAGACGGACCTAGTACATCTGGTGGAATCGGGGAGCACGCGGTCGATCGATTTGTGGGCATGGACGGCGAATCCTAGCGCCATCCCCAAGCGCGTCTGGCTTGGCTTCACCAACCGCGCGCGCGACCCCCAATTGGATTCTTTGCTTGTGCAGCAACACCCCCCGGAGCACTGGCAACGCGGCGTGCGCCACCCGGTTCTTATCCACATCGAGGAGATCCACGATTATTCGGCGGTCGCTGTCGACTAGGAAGAACAGGGCACTTTTCAGCCTATCAAGCGTCGACTGCCCCCTTGGAGCCTAGGGGTTATGGACGGCGAACAGGCGCCGGGAAGGGCGTTTGATGAGTTTCCGCACCATCCGCCCCCTCCGCGGTCGGTCCGTGAACGCTTGGGAAGGAGCGAGCGCGACCAGATTCGGCGTGACGGCCGTGCTGAAAGGGAGGACGAAGATGCGCGTGATGGCGCGCGCAATCGATGGCCAGTCCGAGCCCCCCAAGACCGTCGTAGGGCAAACGACGATGAAGACGAGGATGATGGCGACGTGGAGCCTGATGAACACGACCGCGACGGCCGAGCGTCGGAAGGCCACGGAGGCCGTAGGCGCTGTCGATGGTACAACAACGACCACCCGAGAGCGCGCCACGATTGGCAGCGCCGGGGCAGAGACGATGACCGCGATGATTGCGAGGGAAGAGGCAGAGGGCCCAGCAAAGGGCACGCGAGCAGAGCTAATGGCAACTCTTTCCGTCACGATCGCACGCGCTCCCCTTGCCGCCGAGAAGCAGAAGGGCGGAACCGAAGTGCTGGGCGGCGCCACGACCTGCCCGAAGCCGGCTACGACAAGCTGGCGGCGATGGCTGTGCCTGACAACAGCCCGCCTACATATCAACAGCAACAGGAGTTAAGGGCGGAGGTAAGCAAATTTCGATTTCTCAATGCCCTGCACAAACCTCATCTGTCATCCCAGGGAGAAAGCTTGCGTGCCCCCGAGGACCCACTTCAGCGTCTGGCGGCCATTGTAGACAAGGTGAGGCCGCCACCGCCCACTTCGGAGAGGCTTGAAGTCTGGTCCGGGAGGGAGCCGATCCCCTTTGCGCGTGCCTTCACGCGTATCAAGACACACTGCCGGCCACTGCCCTGTCACCAGACTGCTTGGAGCTTGATAAGGCTCTGTCGAAGCTGCAGCTCGCAGGTATGGAGGTTCATGGCGGGGATACTCCTCTGTCCAGGTCGAAATTGCCAGACTGCCTAGGCCCGAAAGAACTGAGCTCCTACCTTTCCTTGTCGGGCATGGCTGAGGAGGGAGCTGAGGGGGATTCGTCTGGACTTGAAGCCGGAGCGGGCCAGGGTCAAACGGCGCCTGCCACCGTGACAACTACTACCTCTGCTATTTTGCAGGACCAAGAGCCCCTTGTCGTCGCCAATGTGGTGCAGAACCAAGAGCCCCCTGCCGTCGCCAATGTGGGCATGGGCGCGCATGCCGGTCCAGGCGTCATCGCCATGGTGGGCATGCCTTTCGGCTCAGACGTCGTCGCCATGCCGGTCGGCTTAGATGCGCCGACGACCATCGAGGACCTCTTCAAGCCGCCGACGCAACCGGTCCTCGACACCTCGCCACCGCGCCCTGCCGAGGTTCGTTCTTCCCGGGGTGGGTGCCGCCTAAAGCACAAAGGGCAGGCCACGAGGCGAAGTCTGTGCATTGCCAAGCAAACCGGCGGAGTGACGATGGAGCGGTGCCGTCGGGTTCTCCTCAAGCGCATGGGGCTCCTGCGGGAAGACGACGAGTCCATCGACCAAGTACTCCAACAGTACATAGCAATGTTCAATGGGGCACTTCCGCCGCATGTCTTAGCGGCTTTGACAGCGATCTTTGGTCTCGATGAAGACAACCAAGGCACAATGGAGGAAGCGATGCTGCCCCTGCTAGGTGAACGTGTGGCGGACGCGGCCGACGCCGTTGAAGAATTAGCGGCGGAGTAGGCCTCGCCATGTATCCCCTGCAACTTGAGTTTCCTTCGTTAGCATGCTTCTTTTGCCCACCATCTATTTGTTGCGGGACACCATTGCTATGCCAAGTGGCCCCTGTTTCCTCCTCAGCGGCCGACGAAGTGATCACCGCCAATGTTTAAAACCAAGTTGTCTTATGTGTTTGTTAAAGATGAAGGCCGGTTCATGGTTATATGCTTGTGTCCTGCTGCGTGTTCAAGTCAGAACTTGCTGTGTGTTCAGATTAACACCGCGCCTGACGCCGATGTCAATAAGAGAACGTTGGGCGGATGCTTGGATTTCGGGAAGGATGGAGATCGTCGATCCGATGCGACTACGAGCCGAAGAGGAGAGAGACCAAATCGGCAATCAACCTCCCAAGCTGTCGCTGCGCTGGGCGACCTGGGTGGACAATGATAGCGCCTCCAATCTCTCCTTGGGCCACGACTCACGGGCCAACGATACAAAGCAGCAGAGGAAATACCCTATGCTACTTGGGCCACGCAATGCAAGCCATGCCGAATTTGGCCCCCTCAAACAAAGCGATGGCCATGAACAGCCGCCCTTTTTTCTGCCTAGGCCATCACAAAGGCAAGCTCCACCCGAGATGACCAACTCCCCCAATGTCGCTTAGCTTGAAATTAATTAGCTGGAATGTAAGAGGACTTAATTCGTCAGAGTTGTGCAATGCAGTACACGAAATGATGGTCAACACGATGTGTAACATCGCCTGCTTCCATGAAACGAAACTCCAAGTGATAGATGCCAGCCTTGCACGTTTTTTGGGTGGCTATAAGCTTGATAATTTCGCCTTCAAGCCGGCTAGGGGTACAAGAGGGGGGAATTCTCCTCCTGTGGAACAACAGTGCCCTACAACTTCAGGATATTCGAATAGGCCGGTTCTCAATCTCAGCAGAAGTTTTGATGATCCACTCAGGAACTTCCTTTCGCGTCACTGGAGTCTATGGGGCCTACCAGACATCACCTAAAGGAGGCCTTTCTTAGGCATATAAAGAGACTCATGCCATCACAAGGGCAAGGTTGGTTGATCTTTGGCGACTTTAATATGATTTACCGAGCTAGAGATAAAAGTAACAACAAAATCAATCATGCAAGTATGAGACGTTTCTGAGAGGCCATCGACCAGTGTGACCTTCATGAGATTCCTTTAAGCAATAGGAAGTTTACCTGGAGCAATGAACGGCAAAGGCCGACCATGGTCAGACTCGATCGCTGCTTCTGTAATGACAAATGGGACTTGGACTTCCAGAATCACACCCTTCACGCCCTTCCAACGGGGCCATCAGATCATTGCCCTATCATCCTCGCAACCCTCTATGCCCATCTAAGCCGTGAACCTTTAAATTCGAGAACTTCTGGCTTAGAATCCCAGGATTCAAAGACGTGGTCAAGGAGTCGTGGACCCAGTCATCCCCACACACAGAGCCCTTCCATCGTTTAAATCATAAGCTGCTTCGCACGACAGCTGCGCTAAGGAAATGGGCAACAGGCATCTACACTGAAGCAAAAATCCAGTACCATATGGCCCAAGAAGTAATCCATAGGCTGAAAATGGCGGCACAGGAGCATAGAGAATTATCAGCGCAGGAGTATATGCTGAGAGCAGGCCTCAAACGCAAAATCATGGTCCTTGCAGCAATAGAACGGGCTAGAAATAGACAGGCCTTAAGAATTACATATATTAAGGAAGGGGACGCTAACACCAGATTCTTCCATCTTAGAGCTAACGCTAGGAGAATAAAAAATTATATTCAGAGGTTGCGTAGCGATGGCGGCTGGGCCATTCAGCATGATGACAAAGAAGCGGTTATACTAAGTTATTTTCAACATGTCATGGGACGACCGGGACCAAGGCCTAACGAACTGAATTGGGAGGCCTTGGGCATCGAACCTGTGGACCTCTCATCGTTGGTGGAGCCTTTCACCGAGAAAGAGGTCCTAACAGCCATCAAGGAAATGCCAACCGATAAGGCGTCGGGGCCAGATGATTTTACTGGGGCATTCTTCAAGGCATGCTGGGAGATTGTGAAAGCAGATGTTATTCAAGTGTTCCAATCGATCCACAGCCTGAGATGTGCAAATCTGGGAATGCTTAACACGGCAAACACTGTGCTGATCCCCAAGAAGGAGGGAGCAGAGGGAGTGACTGAGTTTCAACCAATCAGTCTCATTCATAGCATAGCAAAAATTTTCACAAAGTTGTTGGCCATACGACTTTGACCTCACATGCACTCCCTAGTTTCTAGCAACCAGAGTGCGTTCATAAAAGGCAGAAGTATCCAAGACAATTTCCTCTATGTCAAAAATGCGGCCAGGAAGTTCCACCGTACAAGGAGGCCAATGTTGTTTTTCAAGCTAGACATAACGAAGGCTTTTGACTTAGTGCGCTGGGACTACCTCCTTGCTCTGCTACAGCGAAGAGGCTTCCCTGCAAAATGGACAGACTGGATCTAGTCCATTCTCTCCACCTCAACCTCTCAAGTCTTACTGAATGGGATCCCGGGTCAGAAAATTACACATGGCAGGGGACTAAGACAGGGAACCCCCTCTCGCCTCTCCTGTTCATCTTAGCAATTGACCCCATCCAGCGGATCTTGTCCAAAGCAATAGAAATGGGGGCAATCTCCAAACTACGGGGAAGGCTGAGCCTCTTAAGAACCTCCATGTATGCAGACGACGCAGTCATTTTCATTAACCCTGTGAGGGAGGATGTCAAAGCTTTCATAGACATTCTGCAGTGGTTCGGCTCTGCCACGGGCCTTGTCACGGACCTCCACAAATCTCAGGTGGCAGCAATAAGATGTGATAATATTGACTTAGATGAGGTGCTAGAGGGGGTACCGAAGGTAAGAGCAAACTTCCCAATAAAATACTTAGGGTTACCCCTGTTGCTTCGTAGGATGCGTGGGGTGGACTTGCAACCGATCTTTGACAAAATCTCAGCGCGAGTGACAGGGTGCAGGGGGAAAATATGGGCATGGCGGGAAGAACGATGGTCAAGTCAGTAATAACGGAGCAACCCATATATATGTTGATGGCATTGAAAGTAACAAAAGGGGCCCTGGAACAGTTAGACAAGAAAAGGCGACGATTTCTGTGGGCAGGAACGGGGGAAGTCACTGGAGGCAAATGCAAAGTCAACTGGGCACGAACATGTATGCCTACCAGGCACAGCGGGCTTGAAGTGCTAAATTTGGAAAAATTTACGAGGGCACTGCGGGTGCGATGGCTTTGGCAGCAATGGAAAGACCCAGCAAAACCCTGGGTAGGGCTGGGCACGCCGTGTGATGAAATTGACAAGACCCTCTTTGTAGCATCAATCAACATAGCCATTGGGGACGGTAGCAAAGCCAGCTTCTGGGACTCGCCTTGGGCAGAAGGACGTAGGCCAAGGGATGCTATGCTGCTTGTCTACGCAATTGACAAGAAAAAAAGGAAAACACTATGACAAGGAAAGGAGAATGATGCATGGGTTGAGGACCTCCATTTGAGGAACGGGCAACCAATCTCCATTGAGTTGGTGGACCAACTTGTGGCTTTATGGACCGCAGTACGCAATGTGCAGTTAAACAAAGGGCTGCGATACAAAATACAGTGGAAGTTTACCAGCCACGCCAATACTCGGCATCTTCAGCTTATCACGTCCAGTGCATGGGAGCCCCCAACTCAAACTTCGACTCACTCATCTGGAAAGTCTGGGCACCGGGCAAATGCAAGCTCCACGCATGGTTCATCATCCAAAACAGAGTGTGCACTTCAGACAGACTAGCGGTCCAAGGTTGGCAGAACAACGGCTGTTGTCCCCTCTGTAGGAGAGTGGATGAAACGGCCCTGCACTTAGTTGCTCATTGCCGATTCACCAGGAGAATTTGGGCGAACATAGCCAACTGGATGGGCAACCAGCAGCTTGATCCAGCATGTTGGGAGGAAGCCCAATCGGTGCGAGTGGTGGGAGGAGAGACTGCGCAACTGGCCGGAGTTCCAAAGAAGGGGCTGCGCAGCCTCATCCTCCTTATCGTTTGGGAGATCCGGAAGGAGAGGAACCAACGCATCTTTGAGCACAAGGGATCAATGATCACTTTCATGCTTTCTAAAATCAAGGAGGAAATTAGGTTGTGGATATTAGCGGGCGCTAAGCGTCTTCGAGAGCTTTTCCCTTTTGTGACATAGTTGCCTTCGATCGTTGAGGGGGCCTGCCCTCGCCCCTAGGGGCTGTACTTAATTATGCTTTATTTAATGAAAAGGCACAGTCTCATGCCAATTTTCCTTAAAAAATCTCTCTTAATGTTTCGTTTGAACAGTTAGAGATTCTAGTCTTCAACGGTTACAAATCAACGTTTCTATAGTAGTTATGAGAGCCATGCCACTGTCTTTGGCATAGCTAGTGACACTAAGGAGGCCTGGTGTTATTGGGTGTTGTGTAAGTGGGTGCGGCCAATGAGTGCGTATAAGTAGTGTGGTCAGTGGGCGTCGCTAAGTTACAATTAAGGCAAAATTGCTCCCCCATGAGACTTTATAAGCCCAGGGAACAAGAAAAATTAAATCATATAGACATTTCAAAGAAGAAAAGCTACACTATCTTTCATATCATATCTTACGAGTTTTTTACATTGTTCGAAAATAATCCTAATAGATCATGCATGGTAAAAGGTACATCCAAGAACTATAAAACATAGGCATCTCTATTTTATAATTGAGTTTATTACATAGGGTTAGGAGACATCCAGGATTCAATCATCTCACCAGTTTGGCATATATCATAGTATTCCAAGCCTATGGTTTGACCTCATGCAAGGTCTATAGCTAGCCGGCCAAAGGTAGGTGTCCCTGAAGATAGCTAGTCCACTAGCATGCCAATCGAATCACATGAACGAGACAAAATATTAGATGTTTCGTGCATCAACGGCAATGTCAACAATGGCATTAGTAGTTGAAACTTGAAAACCATTTTTCCTCTTACCACATGCCACCTAAAGTATACTTCAGAGTTCAAAGGCTTCGTTAGGCTGTTATCTTCTTGGTAGCCATGAGTTTGCCCTTTTGTACTCTATTATTGGAATTTCTTCTTGGCCATTGAATAGCCTTCTCAAAGTCATGGTGGCATGGGACAAACACCGAGCAATCGATCCAACCAGTCTTTTGCAAAAGAACAATCTACAGGCAAAAGTATCCCAAGTATAGAGTTAGGAAAGACAATAATACATTGTAAATCAACAGCTCCAATCATTTTTATTGGTAGTAAAATACTATAAATAGGAATCGTTAAAGTCGTGTAGGAGATTTCAAGCCGCTACACATTGGAGCAAGATTCTAAGGCATGCAACTCTGGTCGATCTATCTGTCTTTGAAAATCTGCGTCAAATTCTTGGTGATCTTTAATTATAGGGTGAAGGCAGTATTTTTCTCTTGAAAATAATATGCAGTAGTACGTCAACCGTAGTCTTACAGAACAAACGCTTGCCGACTTGCATCTTCTCAATTATGAAGGCAACATATGCTGGGTTATGGATTCATTTTTTACCTTTCCTAAACAAGTTGGATGCTTTGAATGCTATCTTAGCATATGTACGCGGGTAATTGTTTATGTCAAAAGAGATATGGACCATCATTTTCTTCAGAGTCAGGATGAGAATCATTTAGTTGTTACTGTAAATATCGAACGACCACAATATTGTAGCACGTCCTACTTGCGCCTTTATGTGTTAATATTGTTGTATGAGGTGTTGAAGAGACGACCTTCATTTTGGTGACCTACCGGCTTATGTGTTGGTTGGTGTTCACCTTTAGGGTTGGTGCAATCACTTCTTCTAGAAATGAATGGTAGATCGAGTTACTGCCCTTAATTAGAAATGGAAAAAATGATGAATAAAAAAATATTATCACAATATATAAGGGCACATTAGGGTAGTGAACTTAGCTGCATAACAACTGAAGTGGTATCTATTTTCTTAGGTGTACATCATAAGAATGGGGGGATCAGGAATAGAACTTTCTCAACTTACATCTGTCAATACTTACTCCATGAATCCTCCGGAGTAGCGTTGAAAACGGACGAAAACGGGTGAAAAAATTCTATTTCTATTTTCGTTTCTATATTTTTTGGTGGAAATGTGATCAGGTTTAGAAAAGCATGTTCGAAAAAGAGGGGTTCAGAAACGGAATAGGAATCGGAATATGCGGGTGTACGGAAACGAACCAATACGGTCAGAAATTTAACGAAAATGGTCGGAAATAGGGAACCTATTCTAAAATACCGTATATGTTGTAGGATCAAATAGACTAAACAAACCTACCAGAGGGGGGTGAATGGTAGGAAAAAACCAAAGCCAAAAACCTTTTACGAAATTAAAAGATTACCTTTCAGCAATGAAACCAATCTAGAAAAAGAAATCAAACCATAGCTGTTGAAGTCACCGCCGGTCACACCGTTGTATACTGGCCGGTCAGACCGCCGCCACAACTCCGATTGGACCGCCGCCGCAACCCGTCGGTCAGACCGCTCGCACACCTGCGGTCAGACTGTCGAGACCCAGAAAATACCGGTAGATGAACTCTCAAAGAAGTAGATTAGAACTTTCGACTTTATTGCATCAACTAGTGTTTACCAAGTGCAACAACAACACTCCTCACCAAAATCTCGAACTCAACTCGAAACCCTAACTTTCTCTCTTGCAAAATCGATGTCTCGGAGGCATACCCTCCCTCTCAATTTATACCACAAAATCCTCCTATTCAAAGTAGGAGTAGAACTCCTATTCATAATAGGACTCAACCTCCTACTCATAGTAGAAGTAGAACTCCTATTCCTAGAAGGACACTTTCAATCTAACTTTCCGAATTTGGACTCCCTTTCCGAATTCGACTCCACATACGATCCCTCTCGTATGCCATATAGATTCTCTATCTTCCATGTGCATTATCCTCTAGCATTTTAGTATCCTGTGTGCTGGACGTCTACTTCTCCCAAGTCAACTCCGATCGGACATCGGCAATACTATCCGAGGGCTCAAGCGATACCTGCACATATACAACAAAGAAACGATATACCGAGCACAAGTTTGTCCAAACTTGACTCACATTAGCATAACAACAGTAACCACACGCATAGAAATCAAATCCACAAAGAAACAATCTGAAACCGAAAAAGTAAACCAAAACTGAAGTCTGCCGGTCAGACCGTGCCAGTCTGACCGACTGTGAGTCGGAGTCCGACCGCGAGTCGAAGTCAGCCTGACCGACTGTGAGTTGGACTCGGCCGGTCTAACCGCACACACACCTCCGGTCAGACCATGCACATACACCGGTCTGACCGGCGTGTCTAGCCGGTCTAACCGCCACATAAAGTAAAGCACAAATCCAATGTTTCATCACATAAAATATAAAATCCAATGTTTCAAACACATTTGATTCAACATATGTTTATATTCATAAATCATAATCACATAAACACAACTAACATTTGAAGTTACAAATGGAGTAAATGCTATAGATAGATAGCATTCAAAATCACACAACAGTTCACGAATAGTTCAAACTTCAAAGCACTAAAAACATACAACAATACATTTGTCTTTGCTAGCACACATGACAGATGACACATCCAGAAATTTACATGGGCTGGGCTCAATGTGTTGGCGACTTGGCGTGGGCTGTGTGTTGCAAAAACAAAAAATTCTAAAAAAATGTGGAAATATCCCGGCCAAATACAGGATTTCGAAAATAGGACGGAAAAACGCCTCTCCTATTTCCGTCCCGTTTGGATTTTTCGAAAATAAAAATGGTCGGGTCAAATATGAAAAAACGGGTGGTACGGGATGGAATTTTTTCCATCCATTTTCAACCCTGCTCCGGGTGCATGTATTTGTGCAGTTATGAAGGACTTCATTGAACTTCCTTCTTCGGTGCACATTGTTGGATGACTGATTACAATAGCCTTGGTGTCTGATTACGAATTAGTGAATGCATTTGTTAGTCATATATGTTTTGAGATCTTAGAATATTCTGGCATAATTGAAAGATTTATGAACAAAGTATCGCCATCGGTCATAATTGAAAGATTTATGTCTATGTCAGGAAACACATCACAACTTTAAAGGTATCTGACTAGGGGTGAAAACGGTCGAAAACTAGCTATATCATATTTTTGTTTTTATATTTTTTGGAATCGGATTCGAAATCGAAAACCCCGGATACAAAAACAGAATCGAATACTATCGAAAACAAATACGGAGCGAATACGAATCGGAACGAATACGGTAACAAAAATTGATCGAAATATAAAAACTCCTCGAACTAAACTTTAAAAAAAATGAAGATAACTTAATATTTTCTCAAAATATATCAACATTTGTAAAAAAAATTTAGGATAGCGAACCTTTTTCTTAAAAAAAAGAAAAAAATTGAAAACCCTAACCTAAAAACCCTACAATCAGTTTTTGCGGGCTTGTGGTTGTGGGCTTTTGGTTAATGGGCCTTGGCCCATATCCGGATATTCGGTAATTTTTGCGGATATCATCCGACCTATTTCGAAATCCGACGGATAACTCCTCTATCGTATTCGATTTCATTTTTGAAAATAATTATTTGTTTCTGTTTCCATATCCGACATTATTCAAAAATTATCCTACCAACACTTTCTGAATCCAAATTTCTGGACAGAAACCAGATACTATCCGAACTATTTTCACCCCTATATCTGACGAGGAATCTAATCATCTGTTTCATTCAAAATACTTTAATTTCTCATCAGATGACATATAGAACTATCATGTGTCGCATGCTATCATTTCGCAAAATTGTCTCTTCTTAAACTTCCTTTCATCTCGCCTTTACCTTCAGTGCTAGTTTTGTTAGTAGTTTCACAGTTGTCTTACAATTTTACCCAATCACTGATTCCTACAATCATACGTAACCGCGATATATATATATATATATATATATATATATATATATATATATATATATATATATATATATAAGACACACACGGGGTAGGGCTAAAATACATATAAGTGTATTTCAGCCCTACGTTGCACAGTAACCGGGGCGGATCAACCAGGTGCTAACACGCGCGTGCAGATCGAGTCACGCCGCGGCGTAGCGTGACGTAGACCAAGTCCAAACCGAGACACAGACACACATATCATCGCCCAAACCTTATCTTCATGCGCGCGTTTGAACCAATCACACAAGCATCGGATCCCACTAGGCAGCGAATTTTATTAAAACTCGAGTTCTAATGGGATCTGATGGTTCCTAGGAGGTCACCCATCCTAGTAGTACTCTCGTCCAAGCACGTTTAACTTCAGAGTTCTAATGGTGATGCGTCTTATTGGTTGGATCGGTTGGCCTGAGTGCATTTCTGTACCTGAAATGCATTCAGGCACAGTATAGACACACAATATATATATATATATATATATACATACATACATATATACATACATACATACATATATATATATATATATATATTCTTTTCTCCTCATCTACTTGTTCCACTACTCTTTGCTTTTGTCTGTCAAATGGTTATCACTCAATGTAGCTTCTGCAAGTTCAAGCAAAAATGGATATTGTTCAAGAATGATCTCTTGGTGGCTCTTTTGAGGCTTGGTCCTCTCATTAAAATATCCAACTACTCTATCCTCCCCACAAAGACCTTCATTTTCTCTGCTCAAAAAGGAAAACCTTCATTTGCTTCACCATGCCTACTTAGCTCATGACAGCTCAATTGACAGTCAATGTTGCCACCCATGAAATTTGAACTAACCATCATATTGTTGAACATTGTGTCATCTACTGCCCCCATCCTACACAAAATTATTAGCAATCTTGGTGAGAGAAAAGTAAAGGTAGAGATGTCACTAGTCAATGCTAATGTCCTCTTAGTCTCTTTAACGAAGAGTTACAACCTCCGGTTAAAAATAATTATCTTATTTACAAGATACAAGACTGATATTAAACTTTAAGAACTTGATATTATTAACTTTTAAAATATTTTCCTTCAAAACATGGAGAACATATGTGTAGATTAATCTCAAAATGTACTTCAACAAAATCATATATTTATTGATATTTTTATATATATTGTAATAATGGTTAAAAAATAACAATTATTTTAACCTGAAGAGAGCAATACAAGAGTCATATGCTCTTCTTATGTCGTTTGCAGTTCACTAAATGGATGTGTTGCATTTAAGCTACTTAGAACACCAACAAAAAACAACAAAATGCTGGTCAACCTAAATATGTAAACTTTGGAGTTTGCTTCGATTTATAACTCTTAGAATCGTCTAGGATTTTTATATCAGAATCAGTTATCCATGATTAGGAGCAAATATGTGTTAATTACTATCAATTAATTAGTTTGATTCAGCGAGTTGCTTCGCTGAAAATACATATAAAGCATCGAGATAGCAGCTGCTGATCAAGACCAAAAAACTGTCTAAAAAAAGAAAAGAAAAAGAGAAAGAAATAGAAAGAATGTTGTTCATATGGGCAGCTGGTGTGATCCAATCTGTGTCCAGGGTCACTAGCACATAGGTCATAGAATTACATGATTCATATAACATAATAGTCATATCACGATTAAATAGCTATAGTAATTATTAAATTACTGTGATAGCCTTTTGGCCGAGCTTACAATTATTCGCCTCGAAGGGTCTGAGAAAGAATATCAGAAGATAAAAATACTGTAGCAACTCCATCAACATGCCGCAAGCAATCAACTGTTAAGACTTATCTGCAATCATCATGGTGATACCAAGAGAGTATGTGGAGTAAACACCATGTAACTAAATGTGATCACCCTTCACCATATTTCTAAAATCCCTAACTAAAAAATGACGCTGTCCAATGGCGACAAGCTATTATAGCAAAACGTTGATATTCTGTGCTGCGTGTGCCCTTCCAATTTATGCTTCATATTATATGCTCCTTGAAAATTCTAAAAATGTCAAGCATTTTTTTTTGGCTATTCATCCAGAAGTTCAGTCCTACGATTCTACGAGGAACTTTAAAACACTGAGCTAGTGAAATTACTAAGCTAAGTCACAGATTTGACAATTTCAGGCTTTTGGTCTAACAATCAGGGGCATCCAAGAATTCTAATAGATTTATCAGAAGTTTTTCATGTTGGCAAATAAAAGCAGAAAACTAAAGCAGGTATTACAAGGTAAGGGCCAGAAGCAGATAACCAAACAAATAATAAACACTCGAGTTTATCAATCTTTTGATATGCGAGCAAGTAAACCAGTGGGTGTTTGAACTGTTTTTATGTGCCCAGATCCAATTAAGTCGCGAATGTGGAAGCGCACATCAAGAGGTGAAAACCGTAATCTTGTCTTCTCCAGTGAAGAGAGTAGCATCTCCTTGTACTTCCTGCGGTTCAATAATGAAAGAATTTCCTTCCTTCCCTGCTCGCCATGAGAAACTCAAATAGTCAAAATTTCTAATTACTTGTATTATTACAAGCAATTTTGACAATTCTGTTGAGGTCCTATTTAGAACACAGGAATTTCACAAGAGTTCAGTTATCACAGTTTGGGAAGATTTCTGTGTGCGCAAAAGGAGACTTAGAAATAAATTAAAATTATGAACATTTAGTTATTGGCTTCTAGAGACACATAAAAAAGAGCTGGACTCCATACTAAAGGGATCCATGGACTTCAGCTTGTGTAGTTATGAATAAAATACTTGAATTAACTTTGGATCATAATCATGTGTATCAAAGCTATGTTGAATGCAAATGCGCCTGCATATTACTTGGTAGATGTAACAAAGGTCAATATTGCCCAATGGAATTGCAAAGAACGTGATGCCTTAGTGGTTATATATTACAAAGGTCAATGCCTGATCCTGATACTTGATATGTAAAACCCAGGGTGTTGAAAATGGCTCAAGCCTAACCCCATTTTTCCATAGGCCAGAAAACAGAAACATGGAACAACTCATGTGTGTATTTTTCCTTGCTTAGTGTAAAAGGTTTAACAATTAATATGATCAGCATACATCATACATGGTCCTGTATATTGGTCTGCACCAAGCTAATCTAGAAAGATGTAATTAAGTGCTACCTCACCATTACACATGCATGAATGAGCTGGACTAGCCCATCAAATAATGGCAGTAACTTAATGCCACGAGCTACACTAGCCAGCATTAAGATCAACAAACACCATTGAACAAAGAAACAGAAAGCACAAACCTGGGTTAGGCCTTTCAAGATAGGACCAATACTTGGTATAGAAAACCAGTACATGTTTGGATCAATTAATTGGCGAGTCTGAAAATAGACAGTATAAACAGTAAGCATGCTTGATCAAGAAAATTCATTATGTTATAAATTTAGGGGTAGTTAATATTTGACTAACAAACATGAAAATAATTATCCTAGTGAAGACATCACATGTATTCTTCTCATGTATAGAGTTTTCAATATAATTTCCTTATTGTCATTTCTATTGTGAATAACATCATCCATGATAATACTTACTAAGAGACCAGCATTCATCAGTAATGTGATATGTTTGTCAGTTACATCACCTCCAAGTGATAACAGAGAAAACTGCAACGCAAAACCAAAGATGTTAGATATCTTTAACGGATTTTTAGTGTAAGATATCTTTGATGTGCAAAGTGTTAATCGTGTTCCTTTACTTGAGAAACAATAGGCTAAGACAAAGTGTCAGGTCAAGAATAGAAAAAAATATATAATCCAAATATTCCATGGCAGATTATAGCGAAGTTCTGTATATATTAGAACTTGGATTTAAGTTTGACACTACAAACAGTAAATGTTGATGACCAGAAACAAACAAAAGGTTAACACAAAATTTGTCTACATAGAAGTAACTAGCAATTCTCCTTATTTGATGGCAGAAACTTACCAGCTCGCGCTGATCAATGCTAACTTCAAGCTTCAAATGAATAACATATCTCTCAAACCAGTCAAAAACTTCAGTACCATCTTGGTCCTTACCCCTTGACCTCTTGACTGCCAACGCCATCTGCATATGTTTAGTGTACAAAGAAACAAATTAACCAAAAAATTAAGTAAAAATTTATGAAGTTAATGTGGTAAATTATCTGTTTCCTCCTGGATAGTTGGAATTGAACAGATAAAACTGAAATTTTAATATGAGTGAATCATTAACCATAACATATTAACAAGCACTTTTCTGACATCTTTAGTCTTAACAAATGATGCAACTAAAAATCTAAGCTGAATTCACAAGGACATGGACAGAACACCAAGTAAAAATTTTCAAGATTCAGAAGCGTACAGAAATTTTATGTGTAACTACTGTTCAGATCTCAGTTCTATTTATACTGTATTGCAACAGCCATCACTGTTTATGTGCGCAGTTGCGCACCAGAATATCGTTAGTTTGTCTTAGAGATAAAGATTATTAGTGTTCACGCAGGTGTTGAATCAGGAAAATCCTGGACCAGATTCTGACAACTTGACAAGAATGATTCTGATATGGAGGAATATTTTCTACAAGGGAGACAAAATGGGATGACATTGACCTACTTGGAAGTGCACTCTTGCATGTGAAAGTTTGGCACACAGGCACAATATCTTGGTTGCCTACAAAGCACGTCCCTGAGTACTGTTTTACCATAGCATACGGTGGGATGATGCCATGTAACACCATGGTGTCAATTTCGATGCATGGTGTTTCACCGAACTAGATTGGTGTTAGTGTGCACTAGTAACAAATCCATGCATTGCAACAGTCCAATAACACTGGGAATGGGCCGGCCTTTTTGTTTTTTTTTTTTCTCTAGAGTGCTCTGTGCGTGCAGTAGGGGGGATGGAAGGAGGACAACTCCGCTTTTACAGTAGTAGCAGCAAGTGGTGAGCATAAAACAGAATGTTAGATACATGTCTAATGCCAAACCAGTACTAAGAGATACCTGTTTCAGATAATCATCCATGAACATGATTGCATGATCATCCTGCCCAGTATTGAGTTTGAATACACGCAATACTTTGTCTTTCTTCAAGGACTACAGCCAAAAAAAGGTTTAAATTCTCAATGAACCTCTTCTGCAGTATGACGATGATTGGTCATCTATTATTTATGCTGAATTTAAGATGAAAGACATTCAAAATTTCAAATAAGAACTGCTAGAAAACAATAGAAAGGCAAGACAGATTCCACTGTATCTACAATAGGCATGCTAGAACGCTACACTAAAAGGTATGATAGCATTAATTCAAGACAAACCTCAAGGTCTCTATCAACTTGTGTCCTGTCCTTCACACTACTATACAACTGTGACTGCAAAATGAATGGTTCTGTCACAACCTGCAAGTGAATATAAAACAGGATGTAATGTTTACACACAAATGGCAGTCAATAACTCTTAAGAAAAAAATGTTAGTCTAGAGAGATATAGAAGTTCAATATAAAGCCCAATTGGACACTGAGCAAAGCTAGAGAGATATATTAATAATAATAATTGAAAGAAAATGCAAAAAGCTGTAATATCTGACTGTCTTAGTTATTTGTAATAACAAAGAGTATAAGAACCCAACTTTCTTTTCGGTTCCATTAAATCTTGTATATAGGTCATAACGACTTCTGTTTCTTTTGCGCCTGATATATCTTGGGAACATGCTTTTTTACACCTAACCTACAGTATATTGGCACAACTGAAGGACCTAGAGTCTCAAGTGACTCATTTGAGCCCAACTTAACTTGGTTGTTTCTCAAAACTATCGTTCATATATGTGCATTGAGAGATACAGATAAACTGTGTTAAGTTGCTTACCAGTACCCCAATTAGATATCAAGTTCAGAACATATGAAACAAGAGATGATATTTACTGGGTGGAAATGACAAATCATACAGCAGTTATGTGGATACTGGATGCAATTCAAGTGAATTACAGAAAACAAGTATCTAGGCAATCAAAACATATTGAATCAAATAGTTTAAACTGGACAGATTAATCATGTTTTGACAAGAACTGAAAATGAAATTTAACCTTCAAAGTGCATGCAAACCTTCTCTAGCTTTGGGAATTGTGTGCGCATCAATTGAAGAGCAATCATGGTATCACTGAATGTAAGAGTGTCCTCTGCATCATCAAACAGATAAACTTTTGTGGTAACTAAAATATGAAACAATAATCATCGCCGAACATAAAACAATTGTTCGATTAAATTGGACAAGGAGAGTAACGAACCAAGGCTTGTGTATATTTGGGTTCTGTGCACTGGACGCTCATCACTGTGACTAGGAGAGAGTGGTCGCTTCTTTTTCCCACCAGAGGAAGATGGATATGAAGATGATGGTTCGTCCATCTTGCTTTATTGATTATTCCTTGGTATCCAGCTAGATGGTATTGCACGAATACAAAAAGAATTTTGGATATGATGGCAGTTGTGCAATCCTCTATTTTGCATCAGTTTCATAGAGCTTGCTTCCACACTACAAGTTCAGTCAGTTAGCATGTTATATCCACAAAGCTGATATACTCTTTAAGAAAAAGGTGAAGTTCCCATAAAATCTGAAAGTATGAATAAAAAATTTAGAAAAAGGAAAAAACATTATTAAGTAATGGAAAATGGAAAAATCGGGGGGAACAAATTGGGCATGTTGAGATCTGAATATAGCATATAAATAGTGGATACCCTAACACTTCAATTGAATTACACATCAGAGACAGCCTAAATCCTGAGACATGAGGTTCAACTGAACTGAACCCTTGGAAGTTCTGGGAAAAATAGAACTGCCACTAGCAGTACATGGTAGATAGGTCCCCTAATACCAAATCGTGGGACTAACTGGAGGGAACGAAGTACAGCGATCCATGGCTGGACCGACGGATCTCCAATTTATGCCACGCGGGGGCGGCTCATGAACCGGGAGCGCGGAGGAGAAGGGGAGAGACGACTACGAGAGACGAGAATACCTCCAACTCTCCAAGCGTGGTAGAAGGAGACTTGCACAGAGCGCCGCCGCGTGGGGTGGGGACAGTCGAAGGCTGCCCCGGCGATGGCGACGGTGACGGCGACGGCGAGCGGCGGCTGAACCCGTAGCCCGGGCGGGGCACTCGGTTTTCGCTACAGGGCGATGCGAAGCTGGTTTTCCTGTACTGCTCTCTGATTTTGTCACGTGAGACCGTCTATTTCCGAGAGAAAGGAAAAAAATAATTTTTAGAAATAAAACCAATGAAAAAAAGTTCTTCTCTTTTTCTATGGTTGCATAAAGACCCAAATTTTCTTGGCATTGTAACGTTTCGGCCCTTTTTCGAAAACGGGAATTTTACAGATTACACATGGAACAGTTCAATTCCCGTAAAATTTCTTAAATAAAATCCCTTTTTTTTTGTTCACTTGAGGCCCTCTGTTTCTATGTAGGCACGTGATCCTGAGTTTTCTTTCACAAAACTAAGCACGACGCCTCCAACTGCCTCCAATATAATCAAGCGCCAACTTGTTACATAACATTTTGCACAATTATGCTCCAACGATGACGTGGCACACCGGCTCAGTGGTCAGGCCGTGCAGTTATTCAGGAAAATATATAATGCAGACCTAAAAATATACTATAATGCAAACCTAAAACTACCCTAGAATAAAAAAATAGACATCCAGATAGTTTTCAGCTTTACACTACGCATAATTTCCCCCGGTTAGTCAGCAGCCATTTCCCCAGTTAGTCATCAGCCATTGCCACCGTTGGTAGATAAGAGATAAAGTGACATACATGCAAGCTGAATATAAAATGGGAATTGCATAAATACAGATGATACAGCTTACATATATGCACGGAGTACATAAAATGCCGTAGTCTTACATTGGTGACACGCGCACAGGTACAGTAATCTTTATATAAGAAAAAAAAAGTCATAGTAGTAATACGAAGCCATCCACACAAAATGTTACAAGCTTTAACTCCGAGGGGGAAAATTGTGAGACTACCAACATCATCAGCTTCTTTATAAAAAGTAAGCATCTAGTGAGACGATCAGATGAAAATAAGTGGTTCTCAGGGCACTTGTTGACGTAAACAGAAACACTATGTTAGGCTCTCTTCTTCCGAGCAGAAGGTCCGAATGATGAACCAGCGGTACCACGCGGACCAGACGAGCAAAGTCCACGTAGAATCGCAATCACAGCGAAAATGGCAAAAGGAACATACATCTGAAGCAATTTTGGTGTCGCTTTCTTCGAGCCCAGAATCTCTCCAAGTATTGCAGACTGAAATGATTAAAATCAAACATTATGAACATGTCAATACAATGCTCTAGTACAAGTAGATGACATCGTTCATTACGGGTCAGAAAAATATCCGATGCATCCCACCACTGGATGAATTCTCATACATCCAATTCAACGCAGGACACAAATTATCAATAAACAATCCATAAATAATAAATAAAATTTACACAACACTGTACCAAGCTAAATAATATCAAATATAATTCATTCTACATGTGGAGAAATATAAAACAAAATCCTGCTAAAAGTAAAATCTGACAAAAAGAATAATGCTACTATTCATTCAAATCTCTTTTTGCTTCCTCTAACACGCATTTATTTTTATAGGATGCTTTATTACTGCATGAGATACGTAACAAATATTTTCTCCGATTTATTTTATATCCATTGGCAGCTTGCATTGAAGACGACGAATCAAAGAGAGTGCAGGGAATTCAGATTGAAAATTGCAATGACATCGACTGAGGTTGGTTTGCATGAAGGGAACTTGAATGTGCATGTTTGTCCAACAAATGTCTTGTGGAGTTTCTACAGTCTGTCTCCTTAATGATAAACAAGAATTTAGAAGCTCGGTTGGGCTGAAAAACATAAAGTGAAATGGTTGCACATTTAATGCCCTGGCAAGCATCAAGTGTTCTGTTCCTAGCCTTCTTTCCTTTTTCCACTGTGAATCTATGGTCAGTTATGTAAACTTGAAACTAAGACAATTTTTAATAAGAAGTCACACACTGTGTGTGCATATTTGAAAGTGAAAAACTATCCAAAGAAAATGTGTTGGCTATTTAATCAAACAGCCAGTAAATCCTCAACAATGAGTGCAGACAGAGAAATTAACATGTAAACCCACCGTGGAAGCCAGCAAATGAAACAATTAATTAACACGACAGATAAGAGTAATTATGTTTCAGATATACATCCATAGGACATGAAAGATATTGAGTGGACAGTGGGGAATAAACTGGCTTAGCATGAACTGAATCTGGGTTGATCTGTTAGGTGGATGGTGATAAATTCTGGGCTACGTGCTTCTCTATTTCATAGAGGAGACTCTCCATTACCCTGGCACGGGATAAAACAAAAGAGAATTTCACCTTCTGCTCATGCTACCGATACCGTGCCATGGCGTGCTTCTAGATAGATTGTACACCCCAAATTGGCATGGTAAGTCTTTTATCATCAGGTTTTATAAAAAAGTCCAAAACCTTTCATATGTTCTCTGACATTAGAGATGCGCTAAATCTAATCAAAATATTACCTTCAAAGAAAAAGGAACATTTAAATTATAAAAATAACAAAAAATGTTCTGCTTTTTTGCGCTATCAGAGTATATGTAAGAATGCAACAAATGAATGTTGTAATTCTCTTAATTATTTCTTCCAACATTATGGCTCATCATTTTAAGGACTCAGACAAATGCCAAATGTAGTTAAGATTTATGATGGAGATCTGGATATTGCTCTGTCAAAACTATGCCCAATAACAAGGTGTCATGACTAGTATATTAGAACCATGCCCAACTACGAAAAGAACAAACAAAGAAATTGTGTCCTTGGATAGAAAATTTAATGCTCAAATCAGTTGAGCTTTTAATCATTTCCACTCTAAATGACTCAGTACTTCAGATCAGGGCATTAATAAACAGAAGAAAATCTACATTCTCGTTTGGAATTCATTGGTCAACCCAGATCAATGCGCGGAAACAAACTATATACTAGAACAAATTCAGGGAACTCTTTGAACAAGTGGACAATCGAAAATGCACTACCTATACAGAGCAAGCAAACCATGAACGATCCATTATTTTACTTCGTTCCAAAATTATCGATCTGAGATTAGATAAACGAAAGAAAATAAGAATTGGCCTCTGCGCCATGCAGATCCGATGCAGAAGCAACCCATAAACTCCCCTACAAACAGGAATCCGAACCTTGAAGCAGAAACACAGCGGGGGAGGGAGCGAAAGGTTTGTTCGAGTTATTACCATGGAGGTGAGAGTGGAGACGCCCGCGATGAGGGAGGTGGTGGCGGCCCAGCGGCGGCGGGCGAGGACGCCGTAGAGGGTGGCGACGGCGAGCGGCCAGAGGAAGGCGAGCTCGAGCCAGACGAGCCCCCGGAGGAAGCCTGGGGGCCGGGCCACGAGGTAGTCGCCGAACTCGCGGGCGTACCACCGCTTGAGGGACACGAGCGGCGCCGGGAAGAGGTGCCGCGGGAGGACGGACTGCGCGTCGATCAGCGGCGCCGCCACCGCCACAGTGAGCGAGAAGAGCACCACCGCCGCGTCCGCCGCCGCCGAGACCACCCCCATTGCCGCGACGCCGGTGGAGCAGAGGGATCTCGAGGAGAAATGGTCGACGTGTCCGTCAAAAGAGAACCTTTATCGCTCGTTGGTAACAATAGTCCTCCTCCCTTCTATTAAACTGGTATAATATTTGATCTGATCAAAATTATATTTGATAAAAAATAATTTACTAAAGATTATACATAATTTAGTTTTAACCGATGATAACGTAAGTTACATTGTTTATTTGATTACTAGCAAAATACCCGTGCGTTTCAACGGGACGACGACACGGAAAGAAAAAATGCGCGTGCGTTGCAACGGGACGACGACGCAGGGAGGGAAGCAGGCGGAGGGCGAAGGTCCAGGCGGCGACGCAGGAGCTTCGAGCGGTGACGAGAGGGAGGGGCGCAGGCGTGGCACGGAGCGTGGCGTGGATGGAGACGAAAAAGAGGGACGCAGGATATCTTTTTTTTCATCCAATCCCTTTCTTTCTTTTCAAGATTAGGACCGCGGGTTAATTTTATAAAAACTCAAGGTTTTTTTTGCAAAATAACCCCTTTTTCTTCTTTAACTGGGTTTTTAAATAGCAAGGCGAACTACGGGTTAATTTCGAAAAAACTCAAGGAGTTTCTGTAAAATAGCTAGGCAAAACAAAATCTGGGTCGAAACACTAGTCGCTTTATATATAGTTATAGATTATAGATTTGAATCTATATTTAGTCTATAGTCAACTGATCAAACCCTATTGACATCGATTGACCTCGTTATATTATACGATCAATCTATCTATCTTGTTAATTATAGGATTAAACTAACTAACATGTCTTAAATTTGATTGATATGATTTACACTGGAGCTAAGCAGATCTCTCATGTTTTCGTGTGCCACGACGAATTTTATCAATATATGCCAATAGCAATAATGCAAAACAAATGTACTACGGAATATACAGAATTCGTCGCTGGTTATGCCTACTTATACTACACAATTTTATATCACCATATAATCTAATATACATTTACAAAATTGGTTAAAAACTGTCTAATTCATATAAACCACGAAACTTTCTCAGAAGGCCATAAACAATACATAACACTCTAAGAGCGTCACCAACAATCTACCCAAATTTTATCTTCCAAATTAAATGAATAGGAGATCATCCATCTAAATAGAGCATTCATACCTCTTCTATCTACAACAGATCATTCAAATCTCCCACCCAAATATAAATTTTGAAATTTATGTAAGAATCACCTCCATTTGGGTGATGAAAGAGTCCCCTTTATTTGAGTGATCAGAAGTTCAATTTGGGTGGTCATCTATTTTAGATAATAATTTGGATGGTTTATTGGACCATGTTTTTTCGTAAAAACATCCAGAATATCATTTAGATGAGTTGTTAACGATGTTATAAGAGTTATCGGTTTAAAAGCATCTTCGAGAGAGACCCAAAAGTTAGTTCTTAAAACCTATTGATTAGGACCATTTAAAAAATTTTAGGCTCAAAAATATGTACCATCTTAAAAAAAATGCCTAAAATAGGATCCAAAATTTAGTTGATTGAGACCACGTAGCATTGGATGGGCCCATGGTTGCTACCAATCATTTTCTTTAACAGACATACGGTGATTAGGGATCAGATCACTGTGACGACGCCAGCTCCTGCTGCCACCGGAGAATCCCTTGCCGGTCACGGTGGGATTGATCATGAAAGATTTTGCTTCTAATATGTGGAAAAACGGAAGGCCTAGCTGAACCTCTACACGAGTATGTCATCAATCTGCAGGTAACATGTTAGGATTTTCTCATGTCGATCCTCACTCACTGGATGAAGAGCCGCCGGTGCATTGGATGGAGGGAAGGTGGCATCCTGGCCTGCACGGAGGAGACGGCCTTCCCTGGATGAGGATTGGCGGTGCGCAATCCCGTGGAAAATCCTAGGTGAGGAGCTGAAGACGGCGTGTGTATGCAGCATCGTCCACCTTGTAGCTAGCTAGCTACAAGAAAAAAAAATGACAGCAGGAGAAGAGAAAAAAAAAGAAACGGGCGGGAAAAAAATGACATCGATAAAAAAGAAATTGGCACGGACGGATAAAACTTTATTATTCATGCAATTGGAGCAAACCTTGGTAAGATTGGCACAGATTTTAGGTGTGGGCAAATTTTAGGACCGTGGTTGAGAGTCTGTTAGAGGTCTGATTTTGATCGAAATCCTAAAAGTTATCTTTTAGGAACCTATTTAGGCTCCTCTTAGAGATGCTCTGGCTAACGAGTTTAGCAAGCATGGTATAGATCAGTAGATGTAATTGGATCCATGCCATTACAAATTTGTTTATTTTAAAAAATATCATTACTATTCGTATATTTGAACCAATTCCATTATATTTTTATAGCTATTTGAGAAATGCCCTTTTAGTGCATTCATTGTTTTTTTACCAGTCCCTTCTTCCTTCCCCTCTCTACTCTCTCTCCTTTCCAGTGAGCCTGGGCACGATGGCCACCCCCTTCACCACCACTCCACCACCGTCGAGAAGGTGTAGGTGGGTGAGGCACCACTATCGTGGCTAGCGTGCCCATCAGGGATGGAGGTAGATCCAACAATGGAGAGATGGGGACAGAGACATAGGAGGTCAACAGCGACGGTGAGATCACTGATTTTGCTCTACCCGAAGTGAGAGGAGAGAGGGAGGAAGAGATAGAGGGAAGGGGAGCAGGGGGTTGGGGAGAGGGAACCGCGGCCCCGACCTCGCCATGTGCCACCGCCAGAGTGAGCAATTGGGTAAGAGGAAGAGAGGGAAACTGTGTGCCCCAACCTCACTGTGCCCCGCCGCCGAAGTGGGTAGAGGGAGGAGCCGCCGGAGTGAGAAGCAACAGCCACCGGTGGGAAGAGAGGAGAGAGGGAGGAAGAGATAGAGGGGAAGGGGAGCAGGGGGTTGGGAAGAGGGAAACCGCTGAAGCATCTAGGCCCCGTTGTTTGTTTTGGTAATTAATGATAAGCGCTAATTGTGGACTAATGATACTTTTTGAGTTTCATATATTTGAGTTAGGATGACACTATAAGAAGTGCATGGATGATCACCGAGGATTATTTTCAACGGCACAATAAAAAAGGATTGATGACGGTAAAACTAATAATTTATTTTTATTGATCGAGGAGTTTGGGCAATCAAATTTCATAGATTCTATTTATAGCTTTGCCGTACTATCAAGAGGGGTAATGACCTAAACAAAGAGGTGATCAAAATGTCACATTAGGTTATTTGCATTCCAACTTTAATTTCTTGTCATTTTCTGTCCAAGTCCGGTCTAACCGTGGATGTGCATCCGATCTGACCGGGGCCTTGGGGCGGTCTGACGCAGGTCTTTGCGCGGTCTGACCGGCCTCCTTGATCCCCTCCGGCCTGGCGATCCAAAGCCGCCAGAGCCGCAGTCGGTCAGACCGAACCGATGGCGGTCTGACCGAGCCGAGGGCGATCTGACCGGCCATTTGGCCTATGGTCTGACCGACCCCCCTGTTGTCAGAGCAATAATTGCACTGTAATGGCTAGTAAACTAGCGGTTACAAGTTAAGGCCGATCTGACCGGCCACCCTTCGTTGGTCTGACCGACAGGTAGCAGAGTTGGTGGATTTCGTCCCCAACGGCTAGTTTACTTGGTGTGGGGTGTAAATAATACTCTTTTGACAGCAAGGGACTTCTTCTTGGCACTCTCTTCAATTGCATACACCCTTGCACCTCTCTCACACTCAATTGAGCTTTGTGTTCATCCACTTAGTGTGTTTGAGAGTTGAATTAGCCAAGAGCCAAGTGCATTGCTTCATTGTAGAGGTAGTGTGGCACTTGATCATCTCCGAGCCGTTGTATTACTTGTTACTCTTGGAGGTTGCCGCCTCCTAGACGGCTTGTGGAGGAGTTGCCCGGTGACCTCTCTGAGAAGATTGTGGAGGAGGCCCGGCGTCGGTTTGTGAGTGGTTTGGAGTTCACCACCTTCGAAGCGAAGGAAGAACTACCCCTAGTGATCGAGGCTTGAGTAGTCCTCTCCGTGGGGCGGCTCCCACCTTGCCCACCCCTTGACAAAGGGGGCGTGTGGTGGCTTCGTGGTTGAGCGATGGAGTTGGGCTTGCCTCAACGGGGACTAGGAAACCAGCGAGTTTCCGAACCTCGGTGAAAAACTCCTTTGTCTCTTGTCTCATTTACTTGTTGTATTTATTTTTATGCAATTTACATTTGTAGAGACATACTTGAGCCACTATCATCCTAGGATTGCAAAACATAACTTAGTTGCTTAGTTAGACTTGTCTCTCACCAACCCTAGCAACTTAGGTTAGTTTTGACTTAGTGCCACTTAGTTTTAAATCGCCTATTCACTCCTCCTCTAGTCGACATCTTGATCCTACAAGTGGTATCAGAGTTTGGTCTCTTTTGATTGGGCTTCACCGCCTAGAGAGAAGATGTCGACCGAGGTGAATCATGTGGGGAAGGCTCCCATGTTTAATGGCACAAATTACTCCACTTGAAAAATTAAAATGTCTACTCACCTTAAAGCTATGAGCTTCCATATTTGGAATATTGTGAATGTAGGTTTTGCTATCACTTGCTCACCCTTGACGGAGGTTGATCACCACAACCTTCAACTCAATACTCAAGCCATGAATGCTTTGTTCAACTCCTTGAGCCAAGAAGAGTTTGATAGAGTGAGCAATCTTAAGACCGTCTATGAGATTTGGAATAAGTTGGCGGATATCCATGAGGGCACAAGTGAATATAAGGATGCCAAGCTTTATTTTCTCAAGATCAAATATGAGACATTCTCCATGTTGCCTCATGAGAGTGTGAATGACATGTATGGAAGGCTCAATGTCATTGTCAATGATCTCAAGGGGCTTAGGGCAACTTACACCGATCTTAAGGTTGCCCAAAAGATGCTTAGGGCTCTATCAGAGAAGTATGAGACTCTTGTCACCATGCTTATCAACTCCGACATATCAAGGATGACACCCTCAAGCCTCTTGGGAAAGATCAACACAAATGGCATGTACAAGTTAAAGAAGAAGGAGATAGAGGAAGCCTCTCCATCCAAGAAGTGCATAACTCTTTAAGCCGAAGTGGAAGACAAGGGCAAGAGCAAAGTTTATGAAGCAAATGATGACTTGAAGGAAGAAATTGCTCTTCTTGCTAGAAGATTCAATGATGTCTTGGGAAGAAGAAAGGAAAGAGGAAGGGGCTCTAACTCAAATAGAAGAAGAAATAGGAGACCCAATAAGACCCTCTCCAACTTGAGATGCTTTAAGTGTGGTGAGAAGGGACACTTTGTTTCCAAGTGTCCTTCAAAGGATGATGATAAAGACAAGTCATTTAAGAAGAAGAGTGGATGTTACAAGCTCATGAAAAAGCTCAAGAAAGAGGGAAAGAAGATTGAGGCTTTCATTGGGCAATGGGACTCAAATGAAGAGAGCTCCACTTCTTCCGAGTCCGAAGAAGAAGAATGTGATGGTGATGCAAGTTCCAAAAAGAAGAAGATGGCCGTAGTTGCTATCAAGGAGGCTTCATCACTCTTTGCTCCACTTTGCCTCATGGCAAAGGGCTCTTCTAAGGTAACATCATTTAGTGATAGTGAAAGTGATGATGTTTCCTATGATGAGCTTGTGAGTATGTTTGAGGAGCTCCATGCGTATAGTGAGAAGGAGATTGACAAATTCAAGACCTTAAAGAAGGATCATGCTTCTTTAAAGGTCTTGTATGAAGAGCTAAAGACTTCCTATGAGAAACTCACTATTTCTCATGAGAAACTTAAGGAAGCTCATGTCACCATCCTTTCAACTACCCAACATGGAGCTCATATTGATGTTGGCATATTGTGTGACTTGCTTGATAATAGTGCTATTTGTCATACTACTCATGTTACATCATCTAGCATCCCTAATTCTTGTGATGATCTTATAGATATGCCTTGCTCTAGCTCTAGCTCTTGTATCTCTATTTGTGATGCTTCACTTGTGGTTGAGAACAATGAGCTTAAGGAGCAAGTGGCCAAGCTCAACAAGAGTTTAGAAAGATGCTTCAAGGGTAAGAGCACTCTCGACAAAATCTTGAGTGAGCAACGGTGCATCCTTAACAAGGAGGGACTTGGGTTCATTCCAAAGAAGGGTAAGAAATCTTCATACCATGCCACTCGGTTTGTCAAGAGCAATGGTAAGTATCGCTCCAAGTGTCGTGAGGTTGGGCATTTGGTATGTGATTGTCTCGGTAGTAAGCCTTCTAAGACATGCATATTTGATTCTCATTATATGCTTAGAAAGGCTTGTGATGGTAGTATTGTTGCTAGATATATAGGTTCCCCTATACTTGGTGCCAAAAAGAATGCTATTTGGGTGCCCAAAGCTTTAATCTCTAACCTCTAAGGACCCAAACGAGTTTGGGTACCTAAAAGAGCTTGATCTTCTTTTGTAAGTGAACTACCACACCGGTGGGAGCCATTGGGTGCTAGATAGTGGGTGCACTCAACACATAATCGGTGATAGGGCAATGTTCACACATTTAAAGTAGGAGGGAAAGAACATGAGAAAGTGACATTTGGAGATAATAGCAAAGGAAAGGTAATTGGATTAGGTAAAGTTGCTATCTCTAATGATCTATCTATCCAAAATGTCTCCCTTGTTGAATCACTAAATTTCAATTTGCTTTTGGTTGCACAAATTTGTGATCTTGGCTTGTCATGTGCATTTTTTCCACAAGAAGTTATTGTTTCTAGTCTTCATGACAAGTCTTGTGTTTTCAAAGGTTTTAGATATGGAAATCTTTATTTGGTTGATTTCAACTCTAGTAAAGCAAATTTGAAAACTTGTTTAGTGACAAAAACCTCATTGGGTTGGCTTTGGCATAGAAGACTAGCCCATGTTGGTATGCATCAATTAAGCAAACTTTCAAAGCGGGATCTAGTTGTGGGCTTGAAAGATGTAAATTTTGAGAAGGATAAACTTTGTAGTTCTTGTCAAGCCGGCAAGCAAGTTGCATGCTCTCATCGTTCTAAGAGTATCATGTCCACATCTAGACCATTGGAGCTCTTGCATATGGATTTGTTTGGGCCAATAACCTATAAGAGCATTGATGGTAATAGTCATTGTCTTGTGATTATTGATGACTATTCTCGCTATACTTGGGTGTTTTTTTGCATGATAAGTCTATTGTTGCCGATCTTTTCTTGCAAAAGGGGCTCAAAATGAATTTAATTGCACTCTTGTGAAAATTAGAATTGACAATGGTTCCGAGTTCAAAAATATCAATATCGATGACTTTTGTGATGATCTTGGTACTAAGCATGAACTTTCCGCTACCTACTCACCACAACAAATGATGTAGTGGAGAGGAAAAATCATACATTGATTGAGATGACAAGGACTATGCTTGATGAATATGGTGTTTTCAATTCTTTTTGGGCGGAAGCCATAAACACCGCTTGCCATGCAGCCAATATGCTTTATTTGCATCGTCTCTTAAAAAAGACTTTCTATGAGCTAATTATTGGGAGGAAGCCAAATGTTACCTATTTTTGAGTTTTTGGTTGCAAGTGTTATATTTACCGAATGGGTGTTAGACTAACCAAATTTGAAAGTCGATGTGATGAAGGGTTTCTTCTAGGATATGCCTCAAATAGCAAGGCGTACCGGTTATACAACAAAAGCAAAGGTATTGTGGAAGAAACCGCTGATGTTCAATTTGATGAAACTAATGGCTCGCAAGAGGGGCATGGGAATTTGGATGATGTAGGTGATGAAGGCTTGATGAGAGCTATGAAGAACATGTCTATTGGAGACATCAAGCCTATTGAAGTGGAAGATAAGTCATCCATCTCCACTCAAGATGAGTCATCTACTTCCGCTACGCCAAGTCAAGCTCAAGTTGAAGTGGAGGAGGACAAGGCACAAGATCCACCTATTGTTAGTGATATGCCCTAGAGGCAACATGGAGATGTTGGATATCACGTCAATGTTTATGTATAAATGAATAAAGTGTTATTCAGTTCCATGAAATAGACATCTTGTATTGATCAATAAGTACGTGACTTATTTATGAGACTCGATATGTATGAATCTATTTCTAAACGATCCCTGATCATATGTCATATTGTTGGAACAAATATGATTCTAAGATCGGCATGTTTATTGATTGATGATCATGTCTCATAGATCATGGGTATGGAGATACCAAATCAATAAACATGGACATATGTGTTAGAGAACACATTGTTGGATAGACCCACCATGAGACACTACAGAATTAATGTGCCATTAGTTGGTCTCGGTAGTGTTGGTACAAAGTCCTTAGACCTGAGATCACCATGGATTCCAACATGTGTAGTAGCCTACTTTGGGACTACCAAACGCTATTCCGTAATCGGATAGTTATAAAGGTAGTTTTCGGGTTTGCTATGAAACATGGAGTGGGATGTGAGTGATCAAGATGGAATTTGCCCCTCCTTTGGAGAGATATCTCTGGGCCCTCGAGGTAATGGATTATGGAAATGCATGGCCATGCTAAGTTGATTGAGGAGTCAATCAACGGACATGATAATCCAATACGGTTCGAGTGAATGGTTAAGCTATTGAAGGGATGGCACACATCTTGCCTATAGCTTAACCGGTATCGTGAGGCAAAGGGATTTGTGTACACATTACGGTTCGAGCCGATATTATATTCTTGTATACTATGGTGTCAATATGTGCCGCTAGGCGCCGCTATTGACAGTCGGCGAGTTGGACTCGAGCCGACGATCGGCTAAGCTAGACTATAGCCGAAACCGAGTATACCTGAACCTACGGGTCGCACGCTTAAGGGGATAGAATAGATATTCGAGTTGGACTCGGATACGGCTCGATCGGATAGGGATCCGATCGGATAGAGTCCTATGGGCTTACGACGTATGGGCGGCCAACTCTATGAGATACGGATGAGATCCGATTCAAAATAGAGTCCTAATCGGCCACTAGTCCCGTCGGCCAACTCTATATAAAGGAGGGAGGGGTGGAGAGTTGCGGCATGTCAATTGCATCGCGTGCAACAGAAGTCGCCGAGATCAATCTCCACGGAAACCCTCCCCACTTTCGAGCCAAACCCTAGCCTTGCATCGCGTGCTAGCACACGGGTGTACGGCGTTTTGTCCCCGGACGTGTGGATACCGGTAGAGGCGCTGCTACGTTGCGCGCTGTTGATTGGCTTCGGATCGGCTACGGCATCTGTGAATCGGTTGATTGGCGAATCGGCTGTCCCCGGGTATCGGCTGTCGGCTTGCGAGAATCAGCTACACTGTTCCGGATCGGATAGCCCTGATTGGCTGTTTCTGCTGCACACTCCAATCGGTAACGATTTATCGGCCCTTACTTGCAAGTGTTCCTGGTTTGCGCGGTAGAAATTTTTGTTTTCGGCTAGCGTAGCTTCCGCGTAACCCTTCACCTATTCCACAAAGGATACACACCGCTCTTTCCAAGGATCACCCAATTGACCAAATTTTGGGTGACATTAGTAAGGGTGTTCAAACTCGATCTCGTGTCGCTTCAATTTGTGAACATTACTCGTTTGTTTCTTGTCTTGAGCCAAAATATGTAGATGAAGCTCTTGGTGATCCGGATTGGATTAATGCTAGCTCAACAACTTTGCAAGAAACAAAGTGTGGACTTTGGTTGAAAGACCTCTAGACCACAATGTTATCGGGACAAAGTGGGTCTTTAGGAACAAACAAGATTAGAACGGGTTGGTGGTAAGAAACAAGGCAAGATTGGTTGCTTAAGGTTTCACACAAGTTGAAGGTTTGGACTTCGGTGAAACTTTTGCTCCCGTGGCAAGACTTGAGGCTATTCGCATCATTCTTGCATTTGCATCATGTTTTGATATAAAATTATTTCAAATGGATGTGAAAAGTGCTTTTCTAAATGGGGAAATTGCCGAACTTGTCTTTGTTGAACAACCACCCGATTTTGAATATCTTAAAAATCTTAACCATGTTTATAAACTCTCAAAAGCTCTTTATGGGTTAAAACAAGCTCCTAGAGCTTGGTATGAAAGATTGAGAGATTTTCTCTTGTCAAAGGATTTCAAAATTGGAAAAGTTGACACCACCCTTTTCACAAAAATCATTGGTGATGATTTCTTTGTTTGTCAAATTTATGTTGATGATATCATATTCGGTTCTACTAATGAGGTGTTTTGCAAGGAGTTTGGTGATATGATGTCTACGGAATTTGAGATGTCCATGATTGGAGAGTTGAGATTCTTCCTTGGACTTCAAATCAAGCAACTCAAGGATGGAACGTTTGTGAGCCAAACCAAGTACATCAAGGATCTACTCAAAAGGTTTGGCTTGGAGGATGCAAAGCCCATCAAGACACCTATGGCAACCAACGGGCATCTCGACCTTGATGAGGGAGGTAAACCGACAGATTTAAGGCTTTATCGTTCCATGATAGGTAGCTTGCTTTACCTTACCGCATCTAGACCGGGTATCATGTTTAGTGTTTGCATGTGTGCACGGTTTCAAGCCGCTCCTAAGGAGTGTCACTTAGTGGCTGTGAGAAGAACTCTAAGATATTTAAAGCATTCCTCAACTATTGGCTTGTGGTACCCAAAAGGTGCTAAATTTAAGCTAGTTGGCTATTTCGATTCGGATTATGCCGATTGTAAAGTGGATAGAAAGAGCACATCCGGTAGTTGCCAATTGCTTGGTAGATCCCTTATGTCATGGTCATCCAAGAAATAAAACTCCGTAGCCCTCTCTACCGCCGAGGTGGAATATGTTTCGGCGGATAGTTGTTGTGCGCAATTGCTTTGAATGAAACAAACCTTGTTGGACTATGGTATATCTTTCACCAAAACACCACTCCTATGTGACAATGATAGTGCCATAAAGATAGCCAACAATCCGGTCCAACATTCTAGAACCAAGCATATTGATATTCGCCATCATTTCCTAAGAGACCATGTTACCAAGGGTGACATAGTCATTAGCCACATAAGAACCAAAGATCAACTAGCCAATATGAAACCCGCTTTTGCAAATTGAGGAATGAGTTAAATGTCATAGATTTCTCAAATATGGCTTGAGATCATGCATCATGGTTGTTATTTGTGCTTATTGTATAGTTGCTTGCTCTTTGTTCATTATTGCTATTTGGTTATTCTTTGTGAAATTGGAGCTTGTCACATTAAGGGGGAGTATTGTATTTCTTCATGTGCTCTACTACACCTTGTATGTGAATAAAACAAACACAAGTGCTAGTAGAGCTTTCAAAATGCCCAAGTCAACTTAAGTCAAAATTTTGGGAAAATCAAAGTAATTTAAAAACTATATTTTAGAAAAGGTTTAAAAAGTTTTCCTATATATTTTCCAAGCCTTTCATGGCAAGAAAAATGGAGTTTGACTGAAAATGCCATTTTGGCCTCTTTTTGAAGAAACTAGATTCTTAGTTTTGGCCAAAATAAGATTTATCTCCAAAATGAGTTTGAGAAGGATTTTGAGAAAAGTGTCAAAACAAAGTTGGTAAAGAGGACTTCTTTGAATGTTTTTGGTATTCAAATCAATTTCAAAAAATAAATCTTTCAAAAGTTATTTGGAAATCATTTTGGCCCCAAAACCCCTATATACCATAAAAGGTCACCTCCTAACACTTAAGTCAGTTAAGTTACAAATCATCATAATTTTTAATTATTATGGATGGTTAGCAATATTTCAACTCATATATTTTAAATTTGCTCCAAAATTTAAAATTTTATTGGATTTCCTTGTGTGGGGGTTGCCGGCTTGTGCAAGGGTTGTGCACAGCTGGTAGGGGGCCCGACGGTCTGACCGACGCTATATGCACGGTTTGACCGGCCAGGTGTGACGGTCTGACCGGCTAAATAGCACCAGTCAGACCGGCCGATCAGGTGGGCCCGAAACTTTTTCCCCTTTCTTCTTCTACCCGGCCTCTTCTCTCTCCTTCTCATCTCCTAACTCCTCAACCCGAAAATCCTCTCCTCTCTCTCTCTTCCTCAAGTCCTAACTCAAATCCTCCTTGTTTTCCCTCGGTTTGACCGCGGATCTCTCTCCGGTTACACCGTAAATGAATCTCCTCCTCTTCCTCTCTCTATTCCATGGATTAGCTTGCGTTTTTATTGATTTTTCGATCCATGGATTGGAACCCTAGGTGAAGGAAGAGGTGTTCTTGATTGTGCACAATTTAGGGGATTAATCTTCGTGCAAATCAACTCCCACAACCGGTAATCTCTCTTCCCCTCTCTTGTGCTCATCAATTTGTCTATTTCACAATGCTAGGGTTAAGGGTAGTTCCTCCCTCTAAATCAAATCCTTGATGAAATAGACATATCCTTGTTGTTCACTCTTTATCTTGTACAAACCTTGGTCCTAGCACATTTAGATTCACTTTGTGGATGTGAAAAAGCTGGAAGGTTTGTGCTCTCTGTCACCGGCGGTCTGACCGGAGGCCTTCGGGCGGTCTAACCGGGCAGGTACCGGCGATCTGACCGGCCGTCATGCCGTCGGTCTGACCGGCCTGGTGCCTTCGGTCTGATCGGCCATGGCCACGGTCTGACCACCCCTGACAGGCAGTAAACATCCACTTCCACACTTCTAAGTGAACTCTAAAATTAGTTGCTAATCTCCTTTCTTTGATACGTTCAGAAATGTCTTCTCGCACTCGTCATGGCCGTCAAGCTCAAGACTCAGAAAGTGAGCATGAATCCAATGAAGATCAATATGCTCCAAGTGGTGGTGCAGAAAGTGAGGAAGAGCAAGAAGTGGCAGAATCTGAAAATGAAAGTGAGGAAAGTAGTGATGAGATGGAGGTTGACCCTGCCATCCAATTTGTGCTCAATATGAGGAATCCAACTCAGTACACCATTCTCAGGCATCACGATCAGTTTAGAAGGCCTCGGGACAGTAATGATCCAAGGTTCCACATTACTTTCCAAAAGTCGGTGTTTGAACAAGTCTATAGAAGAAAGGCCTTTGCTGAGCATAAATGGATTTCCTGGCGCAACATAAATGACACACATGAGTTTGAGTGCTTGCAGGACATGTTCAGGGCTGTAGGAATTGACCGGATTGTGACCCTAAGGCAAGACTATGATGAGAAACTTGTTCGCCAATTCTATGCCATAGTTTGGGTTGCTGGGGATTTCACTCAGATGAAGTGGATGTCAGACACCCTTCAGTGTTCTATCTCAAGGAGGGAATTCCGGAGATTGCTCAACATTCGCTTTGACTTTGGAGATGATCTGCATGAGGAGCAAGCTCATAACCCATTCTCCATAGATGATCTTGAGCAGTTCTATGAGGCTGGAGGGCGACACACATATGGGAGGGTTGCAGGTTTAAGGACTATCCCTAGTGTTGTCAACAGGATAGTGCGGGCTACCATTTTCCCTCAATGTGGAAACAATGATGAGATTAGGGGAGTAACTTGGCATGTCATTGATGCAATCCTCCAGGGTCAATCAAATAATGCAGGAGATCGCTATCTCTAAGGGCACCTTTGGTCAAGGAATCTACTATGCGCCCTATATCATGAAAATGATTCAAGAAAAGCTTGGACGTGCTGGAAAAAAAATCTCAAGGAACACAAGCAGTATAAGCCTCGTCTTCAGCTTAGCACTCCTCGTGTTCCTAGGATGCGTCAACCACAGTTTGATCATGACGCAAGTTCAAGTGCGGCTCCACCACCACCTCCTCCTCCTCAAGGTCTTGATTCTTATTTCACCCCATAGTATGCATATTTTGGAATGCCTCCTCAAGACTACTTTAACCTAGTGCTAGAGGCCATAAACTCTCTCAATGATAATATGGCAAGGTTGAGCACAGGGCAAGAAGCCATGTATGAGGATGTTAGGGGGCTAAGGACTGATGTGGGTAGTTTGCATGCCAATGTGGGAAGATTGTCCAATCAAATGAACACTTTGGACAGACTCATGACTGCTTTGGAGACCTCACAAGCCTATGTCTACTCTCGTCGTCATGAGCGTTCCGGTCCTTCTCACTATCCCATTCCACGTCCTCCTTCTCCTCCTCAAGAGTGATGCTTTTTGGTTTTTGATGCCAAAAGAGGGAGAAGACTATCTTAGGAGAGAACTTTCTTTATCCTAGGTGGGATGGGACTAGAGTTAGTTATGTTAATCCTCATTTGTACTAGGCTAAGGTGGAGGACTATATATGTAATGGGCTAATATTATATTTATCTTGTGTGTTCTTTATCGTTTTGTTAATCTCTTGTGAGTTTTAGTCCCTTCGTGGTCTTGTAATAGCCTAGTGAGTTAACTTGTGGATTGGATGATGATCTTTATGGATATCTCGTGATGGATGATTATTGCCTTTGTGTCATATGCTTTTATGATGAAAGATCTCTATGTGTTGTTGATATTTGTGATTATCATGCATATGTTTAGGGGGAGCTTATACTATTATTTCATGATTCATACCTATTATATATTTGTGGTGTTTGTCATCAATTACCAAAAAGGGGGAGATTGAAGCATCTAGGCCCTGTTGTTTGTTTTGATAATTAATGACAAGCGCTAATTATGGACTAATGATACTTTGAGTTTCATATATCTGAGTTAGGATGACACGATAAGAAGTGCATGGATGATCATCGAGGATTATTTTCAATGGCACAATACAAAAAGGATTGATGACGGTAAAACTAATAAGTTATTTTTATTGATCGAGGAGTTTGGGCGATCAAATTTCATAGATTCTATTTATAGCTTTGCCGTACTATCAAGAGTGGTAATGACCTAAGCAAAGAGATGATCAAAATGTCACATTAGGTCATTTGCATTCCAACTTCAACTTCTTGTCATTTTTTGTCCAAGGCCGGTCTGACCGTGGATGTGCATCCGCTTTGACCGGGGCCTTGAGGCGGTCTGACCGCAGGTCTTTGTGCGGTCTGATCGGACCTTTTTGGCAGTCTGACCGGCCATACACCTCGGTCGACCGGCCTCCTTGATCCTCCCGGCTGGCGATCCGAGCCACCGAGCGCGATCGGTCGAGCCGAGCCGAGGACGGTCGGCCGACCATTTGGCCTTCAGTTTGACCGGCCACCTGTTGTCAGAGCAATAATTGCATTGTAACGGCTAGTTACGGCTAGTAAACTAACCATTACAACTTAAGGCCGGTCTGACCAGCCACCCTTCGCCGGTCTGACCAGCAGGCAGCAGAGTTGGTTGATTTCATCCCCAACGGCTAGTTTACTTGGTGTGAGGTATAAATAACCCTCTTTTGGTAGCAAGGGACTTCTTTTTGGCACTCTCTTCAATTGCATACACCCTTGCACCTCTCTCACACTCAATTGAGCTTTGTGTTCATAGACTTAGTGTGTTTGAGAGTTGAATTAGCCAAGAACCAAGTGCATTGCTTCATTGTAGAGCTAGTGTGTCACTTGATCATCTCCTAGCCGCTGTATTACTTGTTACTTTTGGAGGTTGCCACCTCCTAGACGGCTTGTGGAGAAGTTGCCTGGTGACCTCTCCAAGAAGATTGTGGAGGAGGCTCGGCGCCGGTTTGTGAGTGGTTTGAACTTCACCACCTTCGAAGCGAAGGAAGAACTACCCCTAGTGATCGAGGCTTGGGTAGTCCTCTCCGTGGGCCGGCTCCCACCTTGCCCACCCCTTGACGAAGGGGGCGTGTGGTGGCTTCGTGGTTGAGCGGTGGAGTTGGGCTCGCCTCAACGGAGACTAGGAAATCAGTTAAAAGTATAAAGTTCAAATTAATCTCAAAATCACTACAAGACATGCTTTAGTAGACTTTGTGGGCTAGGAAATTTATCTTGATAGCAGGGGTTAAGGTCTATTAAAATCTACGCTAGTCATATGCCCATATGGACTACCAGCTAGCTACGCCCATGGTAGCTATCATTAGCATCACAGCTATTGGTCACCAACAATGAAGATGATAAGAGATCTAGGTCTTATCCACTCCTACTCTATTTGCTATACTCACAACCAACTTAGCAAAAGAGAACATGTTAGCAGTTGGACAGTGTCGTGAAGACATTAACAACACTACACTAATACATATTCTCTCCTCTGTGATGGACCATCACATGCCTGAGGTTTGCGGACCGTCACACGAAGTCATCTCAAACGGGCCTAAAAAGAGACCGACAAAGATATACATGCACAGACATGTTAGACGTGCATAAAACTATAGCCCGTCACAGATACAATTATCGATGACGGGCTCAATAAAATGTTCGACAAAGATGATCAATGTTATCTTTGTCGAGCACCCATAAAAGCCCGTCACCGATGTATACCATCGGTGACAGGCCCAAAACTATAGCTTGGTTGAGATAACAATTATAGCCTGACATTATGGCCTGTCACCGATGAGTACATCGGTGACGGGCTTGAACAGTGGCCCGACAAAGATAACTTTCTCAGTCTATAAATACCCCCTTCACCCATTGTACTGGTTATCCCACAGTTGGGAGGTGTACGGGATGAATTTTTGTCTTTTTTTCAAAGAAAATTTGAAAAATAGTAGGTTAGTGCCCTTGTAGCTCCATGGCCTTCTCACCCTCCAGCTTCTGTCCACATTCTCGCTGTCATCTTTGTCACTGTTGTGATAGGTTCCTTCTTCCATGTTACCCCAAATACTCATGATATCTTCGTCGAAGATGGTGTAAAACTCATCTGCATTGACAGGTAAAAAATACGTAAACTTTCAAAGCTTTCTACCGCATATTTGCTTGAATACATGATATTCCATTGTTAGTCGGTACAAAGACTTGTAGTTCCTTGTAAGAAGCTACTTTGAATACTAGTATAGAAATAGCGAGTAAAAAAAGGATCATCCTCTCCCAGGTAGTAATAAAGATTCCATCGACCGTGACTCACTTGAGTGTAGCATTTACTTCCTGCCTTTTGAAGCTCGAGTTTACATGGTAATCCTAGACATTGCACCCCATCATTTTGAATAAGACGAGACCGAGATAGGCGAAGAAGGCGTTGGGGCCCCTTCACGGACTAGCAGCGGCATGCGGTGCGGATGCCGACGATACGACTAAGGTGACCTACTCCATTGACCGTGACTCGCTCGAGTGTGAGATTTGCTTCATGCCATTTGAAGCTCGAGTTACTTCCAGTTACTGAACTGCAAAGTTCAATATTTGAACATCCGAGATGTTTCAAAGAGTATTTGAACATCCCAGTGTTAACGCCAGAATTTGGTAAGCCCCGGAGCCCGAATCGACTAAGATGTCCATCGGCTGATACCGAATCGGACAAGGCAAACCAATGTAGCCGATTCTGGTACGATAACATTGGAGATACCGTCTGATCAAGATGATGTGCTTCATGAGGATTGCCATATAAGGATAGAGTCCTAAAAAGGCAAATGGATCTATTAATTAGGAAGAGTTTGTTAGTTTTCTACTTTATCTTTAGGAAAGTGTATTAGTGTCCAATAAGGACTCGGTTTGTTTCCTTTTTATATTTAAAAAAGTTCGGATTGTAATCTGTTAGGATATTTCTTAGCCCATGGATATAAATATATAAGCCCGAGGTTCATATATGATATCTCTTGATCAATACAATTCGACGCATCGCCACCCTTTACCTTTTCTACTTTATTCATCACCCGGCGGGATTTGGCACCCGAAGTAGGGCTGCATCGGCCTCGATCTCCGGCGAAGGGGTAAGTCCAATGTTCCGCCAGCCTAGGCAATTGTATTGACTACGTCGGTGTTCTTCAAGGCTACATCAGTACATTCGACCTCTTAGATTATTCTGGTTTGGTTAACATGTTTGCCTTCCTATTTATCATATGCATCTGTTAATCTAGTCCTGATATTTCAATTTAGTTCTATCGGTTGTCTCTCGCTTTAGGGTTTCTACTGATATCGGTTAAATTGTTTACTAGATTAGATTAGCTTAGGCATCTACCACCCTGAAAATCAGTCAAAGGCTTGATTGTCTAGATATTGTGTTTCTTTTCATACTTAGTGTTGCATCAATTCAGTTTGACCTACTAAGTCGTGATTAGAACCATAATCTCTAGCCTGCCTGTTGGTTGTCACTAAGGGTTTCATCGGGGTTTCAGCCGATGAGTTATTTGGATATCGCATCAGCTTACAAGGAATGTACACAAGTTGGATCTAGCCGATTGTAGCAGAGACTTCATTGAATATTTAATCATTTGGATTTAATGACATCAGACTTCCAGCCGATGTGTGTTTTAATATTTAAATTGGTATCTATTTTATCATGTGATTGCTTTGTGTCATATTACATTGCTATATCATCATGTTATCATTGGTCGATCACCTTTACATAGATGTTTGCTCAGCGTACAGCCGATGGGTTGAAACCCTAGCTGCATCGGCTGGCGTCAGTATCGGCTGGGATCGCGTCATCGGCTGATTGGCCGATCGGCTATATTTGTTATTGACCTATTGGCTGATATGCTTTACTTCTGGCTGCTTTGTATATCTTGTTAGTGGCAGGATCAAACTGACTGGCACGCCAGCGCTTCATCGATTCTAGGACCAGCACTGGAGCTAAGCAAATCTCCTAAGCCGGCGTGTTGATTTTCTCGTCAACACATTTTTAGCACGCCCGGTGGGACTGTGTTTTGGACATCATATCTTTTTACATGGCTCGGCGGACCCATAATTGCCGCAAGATGTCTGATAAAGAAGTCAAGGCCAAGGAAGAACAAGCTCCCAAGCTGATGAATGAAGACATGGAACAATCTACTGAGCCGATGGATGACGAGACACTTCAAGAGATGGTTGATAACATCATTCATCGTGCTGTGTTCGATCAATCTGGAGTTTTGATGAGTACATTGCATGGTTTGATCAAGGAAACAATTCCCAGGTGCCTTAAGAAATCAGCATGGGGGGCAAATTGGCAAGCAATCCTAGCATCATTGGCAACAACAATATTGGCTCGGGGGACAAATTGATCAATATCAGTATGAAGAGCCACATCAGCAATATCGGCTAGAGGAAACTCAACGATATCTGTCCAAGGAGGATTGGGCCAAAATAATTATAAATGTGATGGAGAAGCAGTTTGGAATTAAACGCAAAGATCAAATTTCTGTGTATCGGCTGCCATATCCTGAGTGGTTTGATAGGGTTCCACTTCCAAGCCGGTATAAGGTTCCAGATTTCTCTATGTTTTCAGGGCAGGATGGTGTCTCTACAATGGAGCATATTTGCCGATTCTTAGCTCAATGTGGGGAGGCATCGACTGAAGAAGCTTTGAAAGTTAGATTTTTTCCGATGTCTTTGACTGGATCGGCCTTCACATGGTTTTCGTCATTACCACCAAATTCTATTAGAAATTGGGCCGATCTTGAGAAACAGTTTCATATGTACTTTCTTGCTGGGATTGGTGAATTGAAGCTTGCAGACTTGGTATCGGTTAGACAGCAAGAAGGGGAATTGGCCAATGAATACATTTAGAGGTTTCGTAATGTTCGCAGCCGATGTTATGGTTTGAGTCTAAGAGATGAGAAGCTAGCAGAACTCGCATTCCAAGGGTTGTCAATACCAATCAAAAATAGATTTTTCTTCCATGAGTTTGATAGCCTGGCTCATCTAATGCAAAAGGAATCGGCTTACGAGAGTCGATGTCAAGAAGAAAGGAAGAATCGGTTTTGGGGTGATCAAGACAACAATAATTTTGAAGCATGACTTCTCATACTCCAAAACTGGGGGGCATGTGTTAACGCCAGAATTTGGTAAGCCCCGGAGCCCGAATCGGCTAAGGTGTCCATCGACTGATACTGAATCGGACAAGGCAAGTCGATGTAGCCGATTCTAGTACGACAACATTGGAGATACCGTCGGATCAAGATGATGTACTTCATGAGGATTGCCATATAAGGATAGAGTCCTAAAAAGGCAATTGTATCTATTAATTAGGAAGAGTTTGTTAGTTTCCTATTTTATCTTTAGGAAAGTGTATTAGTGTCCAATAAGGACTTGGTTTGTTTCGTTTTTATCTTTAGGAAAGTTCGGATTGTAATCTGTTAGGATCTTTGTTAGCCCGTGGGTATAAATATGTAAGCCTGGGGTTCATGTATGATATCTCTCGATCAATACAATTCGACGCATCACCACCCTTTACCTTTTCTACTTTATTCATCATCCGGCTGGATTTGGCACCCGATGTAGGGCTACATCGGCCTCGATCTCCGGTGAAGGGGTAAGTCCAATGTTCTGCTGACCCAGGCAATTGTATTGACTACATCGGCGTTGTCCAAGGCTGCATCAGTACATTCGACCTCTTGGATTATTTCAGTTTGGTTAACATGTTTGCCTGCCTATTTATCATATGCATCTATTAATCTAGTCCTGATATTTCAATTTAGTTCTATCGGTTATCTCTCGCTGTAGGGTTTCTAGTGATATCGGCTAAATTGTTTACTAGATTAGATTAGCTTAGGCATCTACCATCCTGAAAATCAGTCAAAGGCTTGATTGTCTAGATATTGTGTTTCTTTTCATACTTAGTGCTGCATCAATTCAGTTTGACCTACTAAGTCATGATTAAAACCATAATCTCTAGTATGCCTGTTGGTTGCCACTAAGGGTTTCATCGGGGTTTCAGCCGATGAGTTATTTGGATATCGCATCAGCTTGCAAGGAATGTACACAAGTTGGATCTAGCCGATTGCAGCAGATACTTCATTGGATATTTAATCATTTGGATTTAATGACATCGGACTTCCAACCGATGTTTGTTTTATTCTTTAAATCAGTATCTATTTTATCATGTGATTTCTTTGTGCCATATTACATTGTTATATCATCATGTTATCGTTGGCCGATCACCTTTACATAGATGTTTGCTCAGCGTACAGCCGATGGGTTGAAACCCTAGCTGCATCGGCTAGCGCTAGTATCGGCTGGAACCGCGTCATCGGCTGATTGGTCGATCGGCTATATTGGTTATTGACTTGTTGGCTGATATGCTTTACTTCTGGCTGCTTTGTATATCTTGTCAGTGGCAGGATCAAACTGACTGGCATGCCCGCGCTTCATCGATTCTAGGACCAGCACTGGAGCTAAGCAGATCTCCCAGGCCGGCGTGTTGATTTTTCTCGTCAACACCCGGATGTTCAAATACTGAACTGCAAAGTTTATTACTGGCTGAGCCTTGTAGAATGTTGTTGCATAAATATCTAAAAGGAAAGTTCACACCAATATGCAGCACTGAGCGTAATTGGAAGTAACTCGAGCTTTAAATGGCATGAAGCAAATCTCACACTCGAGCAAGTCACGGTCAATGGAGTAGGTCACATTAGTCGTATCATCGGCATCCGCACCGCATGCCGCTGTTGGTCCGTGAAGGGGCCCTGACGCCTTCTTCGCCTACCTCGGTCTCGCCTTATTCAAAATGATGGGGTGCAATGTCTAGGATTACCATGTAAACTCGAGCTTCAAAAGGCAGGAAGCAAATGCCACATTTGAGCGAGTCACGGTCGATGGAATCTTTATTACCAGCTGGGAGAGGATGATCCTTTTTTCACTCGCCATTTCTATACTAGTGTTCAGAGTAGCTTCTTGCAAGGTAGTACAAGTCTTTGTACCGAGGAGCAATGGAACCATGTAATCAAGCAAACATGCTGTAGAAAGCTTAGAAAGTTTATGTATTTTTTACCTGTTAATGCATACGAGCTTTACACCATCTTTGACGGAGATGTACTGAGCATTTGGGGTGACATTTAAGACGATGCCTATCACCAGAGCGACAAAGATGGCGGCGAGAAAAGGAAAAGAAGCTGGAGGATGAGAAGACCATGGGGCTTCAAGTGCTATGACTCCTGAGCAGGCGCGGATCAGGGGAGAAGCCTCTTCTCCCATCATGCTTGTAGTTACGGATGAAAGCGGGTATGGAAAACAGGATCAAACTCAACAAAGCATCTACTCCTGTAGATTATTCTTGAAGCGCACAAGAACATAAGAAAGTCAAAGCTCGACGTGATTTTAACTCCAAAATCTTCCGAGAAATATTCATAGTGGCGGCTTGGTCTATTTGGGCTCACTGTAATGAAGTAATTTTTGATGGTGTCCCATTGTCTTTGAACATATGGAAATATCTGTTTAAAAGGGAACTTGGATATTTATAGTATTTATATTGGATATTTATAGTATTTATAGTTCATTAAAATATGTTAGACTAAAAGTTCAGTAAAATATTTATATTAATAGTATTTATATGAACTTGGTTTAAAAGAGAGACTTCATATGAACTTGGCTTATAGTAATAGTATTTATATGATTGGTTTAAAGAGAGACTTCATATGAACTTAGCTTATAGTAATAGTATTTATATGAACTTGGTTTAAAAGAGAGACTTCATATGAACTTGGCTTATAGTAATAGTATTTATATGAACTTGGTTTAAAAGAGAGACTTCATATGAACTTGGTTTATAGTAATAGTATTTATATGAACTTGGTTTGAAAGTTCATTAAAATATAAACTTGCTTTAAAAGAAAAGTTCATTAAATTTATAGTAATAGTATTTGCAATATGTTAGACTAAATATTTAGAAATCCTATAATTCTTCTAAAAAATCAATGTAATCGGGCTTAATAACTTAGCCCGTCATCGATGAAAACATCGGTGATAGTCATTAATGAAAGCACGATACAGATGATCAAATCCGATCGGGTGTGAAACTTCAAGCCCGTCACCGATCATCGGTGATGGTCATTAATCATAGCCCGATTGAGATTATGAGCTCATCCGATCAGGCTTGAACCTCTAAGCCCGTCACCGATAAGAGCATCTCGTGACGGTCATTAGTTATAGCCCGATTGAGATGTTGATCTTATCTAATCGGGCTAGGTATTTAAGCCCGTCACCGATTACTATATCAGTGATGGGCTTTGGTTTTAGCCCGTCACTGATGGAATTTTCCCATCGACCTCGCACGCCGAACTACATCTTATCTGTGACGGGCATTACATTAAGCCCGATTCAAATGATTCATCTCAATTGGGCTTAATCTAAAGCCTGTCATGGATTTGCTTTGAATTTTATTTAAAAGAGCGCGCTGATTCAGATTTACACTATCGCCAAAAATTTCTAAGTCCTCGAAGAACCCTAGCGCCCCACCGTGCCTCGTGTCCTTCCTCGTCGTCACCGGCCGTCTCCGAGCCCGGTGCTGTCCTCCCTCGCTGCCACCACCGAGTGTTGTCGCCAGGTTAGTCCCGTTCCTCTCCCTTGATTTTGTACCTTGATTTGTGTGGGCCGTTCCTCTCCCCGACCGTTCCTCTCCCCGGGCGGCGTCCCTCTTTCTCCCCTCTCTCTCTCCTCTCTCCTTCCCATCCTTCACCCATGGCCGTCCCCGACCGACGCCCCCCCTCGACGTTGTTGCTCCCTGTCGCCGCCCTCTGTCGTCGCCCCGACGCCGTTGCTCCCCGCCGCCCCCGACGCCGTTGCTCCCCCATCCGCCTACCTCATCGCCCGACGCTGTTGCTCCTGCCACGGCCCCCGCCCGACGCCCCCCGCGGCCCCCAACCGACGCCTCCCGGCCCGATTGAGTAGTTCGTTATCCGTGACGGGTTTTAATTGTGTCCCATTTGAGATTGTATCCTCCGTGTCGGGCCTTTGTTTGACTGGTCTTGTGGGTCAAACATATTGGTGACGGGCCTAAGTTTAAACTCGACAAAGATAATGTAAAGCGATGACGGGTTTTTGCCCGACAGAGATGACTACTCATATCGGTGACCTTTGCGCCATGACGGACGCTATACCCGACACAGATGAAGGTTACGCCCGTTTGAAATGAGGGTGACCATTATATTGCTACCTGCAAGAGTTGCATTAGACCGACACTATAGGGCAACACTACATGCAAGAGTTGCATTAGCCTTACACTATAGGGCAACACTATCTACAAGAGTTGCATTAGCCCGACACTACAGGCATGCAGGTGGATGTTCTAGTACGATGCATGCGCCATCATATATTAATATTAGAACTAATGCAACCTAAAATTCTTTATTGAGAATATTCAGCTTAATATTTATCATGTTATTGTGTGTAGTACTGTCTTATATAAAATCTCTACTGACATGCCTATCATTTTACTCGTCATTATGGCGTCAAGAATGCAACAAATTTATCTACAAGATTTGGCACTGGAACAAGAGGTGTTTATACCTACAGGTTCATTATATATGGGCTTGCATACTGCTAAACATAGTTCACACATTTAAAATGTTAGTTATTTTTTAAGGATATCAGTTTACACTAGTTTTCGATGGGTCTATGAGTGGGAGGAAATTAGTTACATGATGTACTTATCGGGACGGGGACTATACTTTATTCACATTCACTGGTTATCTATACTTTATTCACTGGTTATCTGATGTTGAAAGACCAAAGATACGACAGGTAATCTAAATATATTATTAGTTAATTAAGTTGATATTAAAAAAATTGTAGTTGGCTAAAAAAATAAGGCACATGCCCCTTTTATTTAACATGGGGGCACGAGTGCCCTCTTAACAAGCTTGTAAAGAGGTGGTCATTAGGAAAGTGCATTGGTTTTTTCATCATAATTTTCTATGGTAGTAGCATGAAATAATATCGCTATGAAGTTTGTATGGTAGTGTTATTTTATATTTGACTTTTGACATTTTCATTTTTAAATTTCTATTTATAGAGTGGAAATCCAATCTCCTCTAACCAAAGAACGACTTTGCACCTAGAGTAGCTAGGTATGGTCCAAATTTTAATAGATGCAAACAACAACTTGAGTAATTTGATATGAATAAATAATATGAAAGTGTTAACTTTAGAATAAAATATTGAAGTATCTAGCTGAGACTACTTGAAAAATTGAGGGAGCTACAACTGAGGATAACAATATGATCATTACCGCAATATTGACGAGAAGATGGAATGACGAGAAGGTGAAATGGATCTAATTTTTATTGTCTTTTTTCCATACCGTGTATTACTGCAACGTTGATGAGAAGGTATAATGGACCTAATTTTAGTTTCTTTTTCATCCACTCGAACAATTTTTACAAACAATGCTTCTGTTATCTGCAAGAATTGAAGATTGGAAGTTGGTTGAAGGAGTCGTTATTGATATACTGAAAGTATTTTCTTGTCTTTGTAATGACTCATAAAAAGTTGGCATGAAGACTCAATTGGCACTATTTAAGTTATAACTTCTAGTTCATTTCAAACATGTTTCTCACCACTTGATTGTATACTAATCCAAATATAGGATTTAGAGTTTGACTCATAATAAATTGGGACAATGATAAAGAAATGGAATATCTTCTAAGTCATTTAAGGTTCTCCCGATTTATATTGGAGATGACCAGACGAACGAACATGCATTTAAGGTTCAATTACTTCTCAAAGATAAATAAATCCCAAGAACTCCATTTTAGAGTCAGTTATATAGTATCTCACATATATATGCTACTTCGTTACGTGTTTTATGAGCGCAACAACAAGTACAATATTCTTGTGTTACAAGCTATGTCACCCATACTACTGGAGAAATCATTATTGGTTGAAGTGGCAAAAATCACAGTAGTCCCGGTTTGAGTTGCACCCGAGACTAGAGATGATCTCTAGTCCCGGTTTAAAAATTCAACGGCCCTCTAGGAACAGTAGTCCCGGTTCGTGTCATGAACCGGGACTAAATATCACTTATAGTCCCAGTTCAAATGTTGTCAGAGCGTGTCAGAGCGTCGGGGACCTTTAATCCCGGTTGGTAACACCAACCGGGACTAGAGATGATACCTCTAGTCCCGGTTGGTGTTATCAACCGGGATTAAAGGTCCCAGGCGCTCTGACATACGCTGACAACATTTGAACCGTCACCTCTAGTCCCGGTTGTTGAAACGAACCGGGACTAAAGGTCCTAGAGAGTCGTTGAAATTTTTAAACCGTTGCTAATTATAATGTTACCAACCGGGACTAGAGATTTTGCTTTATATACTCCTTCTTCCTCCTCCATCCCGAGCTCCACACTTGTACATCTTCAAAATTTTTCTCAGCTAGAGGTCCGGTGGTTTCAAGGTTAGCAACTTCTTTGGTGATAATACACAAATATTTGCTATCTATAAGGTTAGCAACTTCTTTCTCTTATAGATTTGCGGTTGTTTTCTATACATTTTGCTATCTACATGTCATGTGCTATCTACAATCTTAGCACTTCGCATTTTGCGGTTGTTTTCTATACATTTTCATCTCTAGATTTATATGCAAACATGAGGGGATGTTTTCCCGCCCACTGAAATTCATCTCTAGTCCCGGTTGGTTTTAAAAACCGAGACTAATTATTATAGTGCCCAATTATATTGTGTTATATTCATATATAATTATAATTAACATATGTTCATATATTCATATAATTAACAAAAAATATTATAAATTATAATAATAACATATAATTAACATTTGTCATATTGCAACTATTTAAAATTTAAATAATAATATATATTTAACATATGACCTATTTGAAAAAAATTAAATTGAAATAATAACATATAATTAACATTTGTTGTATTTAAAACTATTTTAAACCATAAACCCTAAACCCTAAACCTAAACCTTTTTACCATTAACCCTTAACCTAAACACTAAACCCTATTTTAAACCCTAAACCCTAAACCCTAAACCCTCGTGCGGCCTGCGTGATTGGCATGTAGAAGGACTACGACACGAGCTGAAACGTCAATGTCTTCTCCTCGACAAGAGGTAGTCCGCCGTCGTGCGTGTCACCGGCGGCTTCCATGGCGCCGCCGAGACATTGAGACGGGAACGGGGGAGGCAAGCCATCATTGCCATATATAGCCGCACTATACAATCATTGCCATATCTCTCGCTATTCAAAGTTTGATGGAGATACACGAGTACTGCTACACCGTACTCGAAGAAAAAGCAAGACAGAAAGATTATGAAGCAAAGGGAGAAAAGCAAGAAAAAAGACCGTGATCTGGATCATGAAATATTGAAGAGACCAATATCGGTGAAAAAAGCTACTACGATGGATCATGACATGTTGAAGAGACCAAGATCGGTGAAGAAGGTAGGAAGAAAACGTCGGGGCCTCTCCACGGTTCATCAGGAGCAGCTGGATGCGGATAAGGACGAGATGACTAAGATAAGCTATTTCATTGATCCCGACTCATTGGAGTGTGAGATTTGCTTCATGTCTCTCGAAATAATGGAGCCCAACCAAAAACATATGTAAATGCAGTTTTGTCTTGCATCATGTATATGGTTAACCATGCTCATCGCTGAGAAAATTTTATAGCAGTAGCTTCTTTTAGCTGCAAGACTGTCTTTGTTTATCTGTTTATCTGTTATTGATCTAACCTTTTTTCATGAACTAGCTGGTGGCCTTATTGCACAATCCTTTGGCCTGATAGTTACCTGCTTGAGGAGGAAGCTCTCTTCTCCAGTATCTCCTTCCCGAGCTTCCATCCCCAGCCATTCTGCTCTACTGTCATGCAAAGCAACGTTTTACAAGGTATGATTCTTTTCTTTCTACTCGGATCAATGCAAGAATGATGCTCTCTTTTTTCTAATAAAAAAGAAATGGTGCTTTCTGGATTTGTGTTGCTTAGACACTTGTTTCTTGCCATGCAGACGAGCTTGGTGTCATCTTTGAAGATGATGTGCTGAAGTATTGGGATGAGATGGAGCAATCGGAGAACAAGGTAGAACAAAGTGAGAAGAGATTGCCACTGCTCTATTACAGTGATTAGAACGGAGCAACCTCCAAGAGCATGAGAGACGATGTTAGATCACAGGAGAAGACATTGACGTTTCAGCTCGTGTCGTAGTCCTTCTACATGCCAATCACGCAGGCCGCACGAGGGTTTAGGGTTTAGAGTTTAGGGTTTAAAATAGGGTTTAGGGTTTAGGTTAAGGGTAAATGGTAAAAGGGTTTAGGTTTAAGGTTTAGGGTTTAGGGTTTAGGGTTTATGGTTTAAAATAGTTTTAAATACGACAAATGTTAATTATATGTTATTATTTCAATTTAATTTTTTTCAAATAGGCCATATGTTAAATATATATTATTATTTAAATTTTAAATAGTTTGGAAAATGACAAATGTTAATTATATGTTATTATTTTAATTTATAATATTTTTGTTAATTATATGAACATATGTTAATTATATATGAATATATGAACATATGTTAATTATAATTATATATGAATATAACACAATATAATTGGGCATCGAATAATTAGTCCGGTTTTAAAACCAACCGGACTAGAGAGAATTTCGATGGGCGGAAAACATCTCTAGTCCCGTTGGTGGCTTCAACCGGGACTAGAGATGCCCACCTACCTAGGACACGTGGCTGCCCGCCATCTCTAGTCCCGGTTGGTGGCTTCAACCGGGACAAAAGGTATGATCTTTAGTCCCGGTTGAAGCCACCAACCGGGACTATATCATCTCTAGTCCCAGTTGATGGCTTCAACCGGGACAAGAGATGTCGTACCTATATATAGCAAGGGCCTCACTGGGATCCAAACACTTAGCCGTTTTCGTACAACTGCATCGTCTTCTTCATCGTCGCCATCGTTGAGCACAAGGACGCCGCTGCAGCACGCCGTCTTCGCCGTCTTCGTCGCCGTCGTCGTCGAATGAGGACCGCCGCGCCGCCGTCTTCATCGCCGTCGCCGCCGCTGCCGCAAGTTAGCCGCCGCCGCCCCCCTTTTTTCTCCGTGATGCGCGCTAGGGTTAGCCGCCGCCGTCGATGCCATCGCCATCGCCACCATTGTCGTGTCCGTTGCCACCACCCCTTCCCTTGCCGCCCCTCCCTGATCCCCATGCCGGCCGGCCACCCCCTAAACCCTTAAACCTTGCCTCCCCCTCCACGCCGCCGGCCGGCCGCCTGCATCCTCGTCACCGCCATCGCCTCTCCTCCATGCCGCCGCTGCCGCCGTGGCCGCCGCTGCCGCCGCCGCTGCCGTGCTATATGTTTAAATTTGCAAATGTTGTGAATGTGAATGATTGAGGAGGATTTGAATATGATTTCGATGTGTATGTGTATATTTGTGAATATGATTTCGATGTGTATGTGTAAATTTGTGAATATGATTTGGATGTGTATGTGTAAATTTGTATGGACTTTATATGTAAATGGGCTGTTTATTTAAATTTTAATGCATGCATATTGTGAATTTAAAATTTTGAACGTGTATTTAAATTTAAATGCATGAATAGATTTAAATTTGAATGTGTATGTGACTTGTGAAGTTTGTATTTTTGAACGAACGAGAACGATAAAATCAACAAACGGATGTGAACGGACGGACTGACGTGGACGAACGGACAGACGGACGGACGTATGGACGTGGACGAACGAACGGACGGATGAACCAACACTCAGTTCGTTCGTTCGGTCGGTCGTCCGTTCGTTCGTTCGTTCGGTCGTTCGTTCGTGGACGAACAGACGGACGGACGGACGTACGGACATAGGCATGCAACGTCCTCTCTCTCTTCTCTCCTCTCCACTTCCTCTCATCTCCACCTTATCTCCCTCACATCATTCTCCTCTCTTTCTCTCCTCTCCTCCAGATGATCGTACTCACGGACGTCAACGAACGTTAGAACGAACGGACGATAGTTTAGGATTTGGGTTTGAGGTAGGGTTAAGGGTCTGAACGAATGGACGAGAACGAACGATAGGTTAGGGTTAGGGTTGGGTTTAGGGTTTAGGGTGAACGAACGAACGACCAAACGGAGACGTGAACAATAGATTGAACGAATGTTCGGTCGTTCGTTTGGTCGTTCGGTCGTTCGTTCGGTCGTTCGGTGTGGATGTAATCCAGGAAGTGACTTCTGAAAAATATCACCATTGTGGATGTGCACAATTGGATCTAGTGTCTGTCGGATTTCATCTATTTTTTCCATCTTCTTCTTTTCTGACTATGTTTTTTTACGTAGACATACATGATATTCCTGAATAATTGATACATGTATTAACCGAATAAATTTTTTTCAGAATTCTTTGATTAAGTACTCAACCCACAACAATCAAATGGCGGATCGTGACGAGGAACAATTTCTCCTTGATGAGATTGCACGAGGAACAAAGTTTTACAACGAGGAGGGATACGAAGATCCAGATCGGTACCTCAACGAGGAGGGGAACGAGGGGGAGACGAGCAAAGGAACAAGGAGGGGAATGAGGGCTCCGCCTCCGCCTCCGCCTCCGCTGGACAGAAGAGGCCACGTGGCCTCAGCAAGAAAATAGAGGGTCGACATGTCATAACGGAGGTGGTACCTGACGGTCGACAAATTGCCCCAGAGGACGCCGCAAGGAAGTTTGTGGCGCACAGCGGATGGGTGGTGAGGGATCACGTGCCCATAAGCATTGCCAACTGGAGGCGGTCTACCAAAGGAGGAGAGGAGCAGAGCTGTCTCCCAGACTCAGAGAAAGAGATGCTCTGGACGACAATGCTGCAGACGTTCACCATCCCAGACTCAGATCAGGCAAGGGTCAAGGAATGGACGTTGAAGAAAAATGCAGAGCTCTTCAGGAACTACAAGAAACAGTTTCACAAGAAATATATCCTGAAGGGCCAGACACCAGACTTTGACAAGTTCCCAAAGCTCAGAGATCATTAGGATGCTTTTGTTGAGCACAAGACCAGTGAAGAAGCGCAATCTATCATAGAAAAGAACAAGGCCAACGCAGCAAAAAAGAAATACCATCACAGGCTTGGGTCAGGCGGCTATAAAAAAGCAATGGAGAAATGGAAAAAAATGGAAGCCGACCTAGAAGCACGGGATATCGTTCCAGGCACAGCAAACTGGCTGGAACGATCAAAGAACTGGTTCTATGCTCACGGCGGCTCACTTAATCCCGTCGATGGCACAGTGATCTTTGGTGATGGAATTCAAGAAGCCGGACGGAGGTTAGAGGAGGCGGTGCAGGCCAGTTCCTCAGGCTTGTTTAGGCCCGATAGAGAGAAGGATGAGCTAACGCTCGGCCTCCAAAACCCAGAGCACCCAGGGCGTACACGAGGAAAAGGCGTCATCCCCTGGAAATACGGGTTCCAAGCTGACATCGACACATACAGGAGTCGAATGAGGTCAAAGCGAGAGAATGATGCTAGATTCACTGAGATGGAAATGAAGCTCTCGCAGATCGATCAGATTGTCGATGAAAGGGTGGCCGTAAGGTTGGCTGAGGAGCGGAGCCAGTGGGTCAACAGCCGGATCCAGCAACAACCGCACAACTCCAACAGCAGCGCAGCGCGTCTGGAAATGAAGGCGAGCTGGCCCCACAAGCTCAACCGGGTCCGCCATGCCCCGTGGATGACATCACACAGCGGACCCCGTGTGATCTGCACATCCCGCTGAGAAACATAACAATAAAGGTATGTTCGTACTTTTATGTTGTACATATATTTTCTTGAATAACTTGTCAATCAACGTTCATTATTAACTAATAAGCAATCTTCTCTAACAGGTCGCGTCGGGCATGGCTATTCCAGTAGCCCGAGACGGCACCTACCACTCCCGACCCGTTCCACCTTCGTACTCGAAGGTTAATATTGAACAGGTAGAACGCGGCTATGAAGATCTGGAGCTGGATATCCCTAGAGGAGACGGGGAGACGACGCTAGGAGAAACGGCTCATGGAATATTTCTCTGGAGGAAGATCTTCATAAAATTCCCTGGACGAACAGTGTCTCCTATCGTTCCACCACCCTCGCCTCCACGTGGGCCGGGTCCTCCGCCTCCTTCGCCGCCTCCGCCTCCTGCGTCGCCTCCACGAGCATCGACTCCTAAACAGCCATCTCCAACTCCACCGCCTTCCAACCCTCCTCCGTCGCCACAACGAGCACCGACTCCTAAACGGTCATCATCCAAGAGCGTGTCGTCAATATCAAGCGGTCGTCCAAGAAAGACTCAGAGAATTGAGAAGACGCCGACACCCGCACCAAAGCGGTCGGCCTCAAGCAGGGCGAAGAAAGTGGGCAAAGATGTACCCCAGCTTGGCATGTAGCACCAGAAGCCTATGGAGTTCAGCACGATTCCAAATATTAGACTTGATTTAAGACAATTCATGCAAGAAGCTGGAATTAATATGGATCAATTACACGGGCGTGCACCCCTGGCGAAGGCTCCGCTTAAATACAAGTTCAACCTTGGAAAGCCTCTCGTCAAGCCGGATCTCGTGGAAAGGCTTCCAACTCAGATGTACCGCTTCTATCAGTGGTACATGCAACGATCCAGCAAGGGTGAAGACATGATAACATGCAAATATTCAATTGACTACTTCTTCGATGGAGATGACTACCTCTATATCTGATTCGAAGATATATTCGACCTGTACCAACTTGATGTCCTCGACGTCTCACTTCTAACCGCGCGGGTTTTGTAAGTATCGCCCGGTTATTTCATTTCTTACTCCTTGAATTTAGCTGACTAAAATTCTTTTTAACCGTTGTAGAATGGCGATCCAATACTGCAACTAGCACGAATGCACCAAGCATGGATTCATGAATCCACGCAAAATCAACGGCCCATTGGTTGATCAGTTTCCTAATGACACCGTGGACAACATATACAACGCGCTTGTGAAGCAACCCTTCCGGTCCTTCATCCTTCTGCCCTACAATACTGCGTAAGTTTTTTCTTTCTTTCCGAACCAATTTCAATCCCGTGCATACATAAAGTTTCATATGCGTCATCTAAACCAATTTACAGATTTCACTGGATTCTGTTAGTACTTGACATGGGTCAGTCGAAGATCCATGTCTTTGACTCAATGGATAAACCGGAGTCCACGTACTACGACATATTTGAACTGTTTAACAGGTAATGCCATCTTACTTTCTATTGCATATATGCGGTTCTCGGATAATTACATGCTAACTTTCAACTACACGTAGGGCATGGGAACGATTTCGGGTCAATGTTTGCGGAAATTGGAAAGATAAGCTCTCTGTCGGATGAAGTTTCCAGTGAGTAACATGCCTGCTCCTAATTTGAGTTGAATCATTATTATGTTCTAAAATATGAAATGCATATTAAATCTGTCGTCGTTTCTCTTTTAGTGTGCAAAACAGTCGCAGGGCACCAACCTATGTGGATATTACGTCTGCGACTACATTCACCGCTTTGTGACCAAAGTCAAAACTGTCGATGATCTAGATGTACGTATAACACCAATTCATACATTACGTCTCGATTTCTTATTCACTTCATATATTTATTTCTCGTTTATTCTAATTAACGACAGCTTATGCGAGTAAGAGACGACCTCCCCACGAGACTTTCATACAAGCCGCTCAAGAAGATTTGATGGGATTTATTAACGAGCAGGTCGTTGATCCCGCGGGGGAGTTCTTCATTAGTTTTAGTAGCTAAACCAAAGCAAAGTAGATTAGAGACAATTTTTTATAAGCTAGCTAGGAAACATGTATGAATATTGTACATATTTTGGTAATATATGTATATTTCCTTTCTTAAGTTCATTTAAATGTGTGTAAATTATATATTTATGTGTAATATAATATATGTGTAATATATATATAGCAGTACTGCTGGAGAAATGGTAAATTTAAAAAAAATTGCATCTTTAGTCCTGGTTGAAGCCACCAACCGGGACTAAAGATTGCGGAGCCGGCCACGTGGCTCCGCCACCTTTAGTCCCGGTTGGTGGCTTCAACCGGGACTAAAGATGCATCTCTAGTCCCGGTTATTTAATCGGGACTAGAGATAGTCCATCTCTAGTCCCGGATTCATAGTCCCGGTTTGACAACCGGGACTACTGAGGGTTACGAACCGGGACTAGTTTGGCTTTCTCCAGTAGTGCTAGATACGATGATCTGTTATATATGGTATCTCATATGTATGTCATTACATTAGGTACTTCATGAGCGCAACAACAAGCAACAATGAGGCAGATCCATGGGGAATTGCTGGCCGGGGATACAACCCCATCCCCAGCCTACCCCTGTAGGCCTTGTTCGGTTGGCCTGGGAACGGCCGGGATTGAGCCGAAATCCCCGTGGATCAGCTCGGTGTGGATTAAATCCCGTCCTACAAAAAAGTGTGTGTTCGGTTAAGTCCAGTTTGGATTCTATCCCGGCCCATCCTGGCCTTTCCGCCTCACCCCGGTCCTGGAACAAATCATCGACCCATGACGCGTGGAAAAAACCCTCGAGCGAGCGAGCGAGCAGCTGGACGAGCGACGCGGCAGCGGCGCGACTCGGAGGCGACGGCGGCGACCACGAGTCTCGTGCAAGGGGGAAGGCTGCTCCTGCTGTCCTGCAACGCGTCGTCGTCGTCCCCTTCTTCATCGCCGACGCCTTCTCTCCGGTGAGTTCCTTCCCTTCCCTCTCCCCTCCTCTTCTAGGGTTAGGGAAGACAACCAAATTGATTACGTCCGCCCGTCCAAATTTGAGTATTCTTTTCTTAAAAGATCCATGTTGCCTACTTTCTGTTGAACAACTTGGGATTTCTGAACAATTTAACTGCTTGTCCTTGTGTTGTTGAGCTAGAGCTGCCCATGTATACATATTGAAAGACAAGCTTATGTCTTTTGTGCCAATATATATCGTGATTTCTGAGCAACATTGCCAATATATATTGTTGTCATGAGCTAATGTATGCACTTGTCCTTTGGTGCTTCTCTGAGCATATAACGTGAACAATATTACTCCTATCATGTGTTGGCTCTGAAAAGGAAAATGACACGATAGTGCCTTTTCATTGCATATAGAGGGAAAAACAAATTGATTACAAACTAAAGGGGGGAGGGCTAGGGGAAAAGCAGAGGTAAAAGGAGGCTAGTTAAGATTATACAAAGGGGGTAAGATCTCTCTTAGGTGCTTAGTGCTCGCCAGGCCCCACAGCTTTGCTTCTTCTTTGATTGTGTTCATAATGTAGTTTGATGATGCCCCTTTGTGGTCGAAGATTCTGCGGTTTCGCTCCTTCCACAATTCCCAGACCACAAGTAAGATTAGTGATCTCAGGCCCTTCTTTGGCACTCCCGGCGTGTTCGCTAAAGCTTCCCACCATTGGTGCACAGTGGTCGTCTCTCTCCATTCTTCAGGCTGCACTTGTTGATAGCCTATCCAGATGGCTACAAGCCGCCAAATTCTTAAGGAAAATCTGCATTCTGCTACAAGGTGTAACGCCGTCTCGGGCATGGTGCGACAGAGGGCACATACACCGTCGTTTCTCCACCCCCAGCTTCCAGGCGATCCGAAGTCCATACTCTATTCCGAATGAATAGCCAGGCATGATACTTGCATTTACTCGGCGCCCAAGCTTTCCAGATCAGCTGGTTGTGGGTTGTAGAAGTCGCCCCATAGTACTGCGCTTTATATGCTGACGAGGTTGTGTAGTGCCCATTGCTTCTGAACTTCCAGGTTATCTTGTTTGTCTCTTCGTCATTCAATTGGATGCTTCACACTGCCGACCATAAAGTGACCAGTTGATCAACAAGACTCACTGTCCAGTGCGTAGTCATGTTAATTTTTAGGTCATGAAACCAACTGTCGTTTTGTTTCCCTTGGCGCAGAGACTTCCCTCTTCTTTTGGAGATTTCAAAAACTAGTGGCACAACGTCTCTCGGTCGTTGGCCGTCCATCCAGGGTGAATCCCAGAAGCGTGTCTTTTCACCGTCGCCAATCGTTAGCTTTGTTGATGCCGCAAATAGGAGCTTGTCAATATTGTCGCATGGAGTTTCTGTTGCCGCCCTCATGTGTTGGCTCTGAATAATGAAGGAACTACCTGAAGAAAAGCATTTAAAATGATCCGCTTTTAAATTAATTCTGAATTCAGAAAGCATTTAGAAACTAGAATGGTCTGGCTTATTGTATTCAATACTATTGCTAGTGAACCTATTTTTATATATTTCTACTAATCACCTTTTGTATGTAAATTTTCTTATTTTCTTCCCGAGCAAAGTGGATTTGGGTAGCCAGGCAAGTATGTAAATTACTGGCTCTTAGCTTCATCTGGCAATACAAAGTGTGTTAAGCTATATATTTTTCTGGCTTCTTTGACATTATGTGTGACAAATTATTATTTAGTTTAGCACTCTTTTGCTTAAGTAAGTTATGCAAATCTTAAATGTATCAGGATATTGGTTGTATGATACAATATATTGGCAAATGTTATAAAGTGTTTATGAAATTGTGAATTATTAATTTGATTGAAAAATGGGTCAAACACTACGTTATTTTGAAGGATAGTGTTTCAGTAATGCTAACATCGTCAAGGAATATGGGCTTCTCTGAAATTATTGGTTCCCTATTTCCTTTCCAACGCAATTCAACTATTCGAGCAATCTTCCCCTTTTATATGTGAATTAATTTCTCTTTAGGAAAAAAGAATAGTTTTGTAGTATGTGTTGTGTCTTCAGTACATAAGCATATTACAGGAATAGTTTGTTAATTTTCTAGGAAAAGGGACTAGTTTGTAGTTTGTGGATTCTATGCTTGACTCTAAGCATATACCAGGAAAAAGAAAAATAGAGTGATCTCAAAAACAGAGTTTGTGGATTTCCTCAACTATCGGTTCTTGCTAGAGAACAGTAGTATTCCTAAATGATTCATGCCCTATTTTGCAATACCTAGAATCTTATGGACAAAACCTTTTTTTCAGGACTGAACACCATCAGCTTCTTCAGATGACATGGACTGATGCATTCTAAAAAGGAATAGGAAACTTCCATCTTGATTATAACAAGTGTAGTTCATCCAATTATTTTTTAGTTTTTGCCTAGAGATACACCTTAGTATCTTGTACTGGCAGCATGCATGGCCACAGCCCATAGGATCCAAGGCAACCAAACCAAACCCCATGGATGATCCAAGGCTGTGAGTGACTGAGTCCCAACATTCATCATAATTTTGATTCTGCTCATCCGGATGTCACTCTGAACATGACAAAATGAAGGACATATCCTTTATCCAGACCATCGTCTCTTTATCTAAAGAACTCTGCTTTTTTAATCTATTCTCGAGGTTTGGTATGGTTTGTGGAGTTGTTAAGATAATAGCTCAAATCTAAACTCTACTGATGATACTCTTCTTTATATTGCAGGCAACAGCAAATACGTCTTCGCTGCAGTGACTAATCGACTATGAGCATCTTTTGTGCCATGCAGTTGGTCTGGACAAAAGTGCAAGGTAGTTCTCTGGTGTTAGGCTAGTAATCTGGTTCGTCGGCTTTTTTTTGATGATGTGCATATCATGATATTAAACACCAGTTATCAAGATGATATTAGCTCCTGTGGACCAAAGGATTTAAGTGCATGCAGTAGTATTTTAGCTTGAGTGCTCCCCTTCTGATGAAGTGTGAATTCAGTCAGAATCGTCATTAAAAATGCATGTGTGACTGCAAACCTCCATTTTTACGCTGATCAGTCAGAACGCATGTGTGAATTCAGTCAGAATACCTTCTGAATGCATGTGTGAATTCAGTTAGAATACCACAAACATTGTACGTATTTTTTCTGCTACGGCTGATCAGGATCATATAACAGTTGTGTTGAATGTAACTTTCATTTTTGCGCTTGTGTAGTTACCATGAAATACTAATAGAGTACGAAAAGACATGGCAGGAGAGTACCAGATTTTGATAGCTGAAATTCCTAGCCAAAACGAACATGAGGTTTAAGAGAGGGAATAGAAGAGAGCAAGAGATTTAAATTCCCACATTGTTTAAGTGACATGGGAGAGATTCACTCAATCCCTCCCTGGTTTGCTTCCCCTTGGGGATTAAATCCCAAACATCAAACATGGCCGTAGGTTGGAAAATTCCCCATCCCCAAACCGAGGAAACATTATTCCCATCCCCGCCCTCCATGCGGAGAATTATTTACCTCCCCTTAGTACCTACTTAAAATACATGCACATCTCATATCATATATGTGCACATCTCATCTCAATATATCGGCATATCCACTAATTCACATGATAAAAACAAAAGATCATCATTCATCCAGTAATCATAGCCCAGTTAGACTTCAAATACGCAATAAATTTGGACCCCTATGCTAGTTAATCGGGTCTCCATGGGGAATGGAGATGGAGGATAATTCCTGCCCGGCTGCCCTACCAGACTTTATTGGTCAGCATGTTTTCTCCCATTTGATTATGTTTGAAGAACTAATTGCAACCATCCTCGCTCCTAATGAAAGAATATCCCATAGCCACGAGGAAATGGATCCAGCAATAAGGGGGTGTTTGGTTGTTAACACTGGAATTTGGTAATAAGGCCCGTGAGTCCTAAGGAAGCAAGGTGGAATCAAAATCGGCTGAAGACAGGAGTTGTATCGGCTGAAGGAGTAATCGGCTGTAATGCTGGTCGGCTGGGAATGGGTTGAATGGAGCAGCCGACGGCCGATTCCAAGTTTAAAAGAGATAAAACCGTATTCAGTGCAGAAACTTGAAGATTAAGTGGGGGTTCGGATGTTAATAGCGCGTTTTGAGATATTGCCACTTATGGATAAAATCCTGAAATGACAGTTGTATCTATAATTTAGAAGTTTGTTAGATTGTTGGTTGTAATGGATCTTGTTAGGGATAATATGATGTTTAGATAGAATCTAAAGTTGTTACAGATACTCATATTTTAGGTATAAATAGGACCCGAGGTCCCGTGTAAAAGGACAATCGAATCAATCTAATCTTCGGCACATCGCCATCCTTTTCCTTTTGGACGAACACCCTGTTTGGCTTCGGGCTACATCGTCTCGATCCCCGGACTCAGGTAAATGTTTATCGTTAGTGGTGAGATTACTCGTTTCTAATGCTTCCATCGCAATGACACATTGGATTCAGTAGTTTTGCTACGCTATGTATCATATAGTGTGTATGAATCAATCTGGTGTTTGGATCTATTTTGCGGTTGACTCGTCTTGTGAGGGATGCGTAGTCAGCGATGCTACGTCTAAAGGCTAGTTGGTTCGTATGCGGTATCTACCATCTTGCGGAGTGTAAATCGAAAGTGATAGATTGAATGCTTCTTTTGATACTCGGTGCTGCATCAAGATTGAACTATTGAGTCGTCTTTAGAGTCGTTGGCAATGTATTATTTCGGATTTACATTATGGGATAGCGTCGGGGTTTCAGCCGACCTTATCTGTTTTACGTGTTTCTTTCAATATGATTGTCGTCGGATCTGCTGTAGGGCTGTGGTTTGTATATCGTATTGTGTTTACTTACGCCCTTGATCTGGAAATGTTACGTTTGTGCGAGAGTTATTGGAGCATCGGCTGGTTTGACGACGGTTTCCCAGGGTCGGTTGGTTTATTGATCTGTATATTCGATATTCTTCGTCATATTTGGGCCGGATGGCTGATGATCGTCTTGGCGTAGCCGGTGTGCCTCGGTCACTTGGTACAAATATGGCTGGGAATAGCGTGTGTACGATTATGGATTTCCTCGGCCGATACCGCGGGGGTTTGACCTAACGCTTAACGGATGCTTTCTTGTATTTTTTTCTTGTTGATTGGCAGATCAAATCAACTGGCACGCTCTACACATTGAAGGCAGCTAGGAAGGACCTGCACTGGGGTCAAGCAGATCTCCCAGGCCGGCGCGTGAGAGAGATTTCTCGTCAACACGCTTCTTGGCACGCCCAGTGGGACTATCTTTGTCGGCTCGACTCGGACGAATAGACTCAGCCGGCAAGATGGTCGACTCCAAGATCCCTGGCATCACACAAGACAATGTCGTACCTGTAAAAATGGATCAATTATCGGCTGAACAGCAAGCCGAGTATAAGAAGATGGTGGAGGAACTCCAGAACAATTACCTTCAATCCTTCACTCAAACAAGGTCTGGAACGGTCCACCAAAAGTACAAATTCAGCCTCAACGACACTATAGCATCCTCGTCGAGTGATGCGAAGGGCAAACAGAAAGTGGGAGAACCAACTCAAGTACAAGATGATCAGGCCGTGTACTCTTTGCAAGATCGGATCGACTCGGCCGTCCACCACGCGTTGGTCAACCAGAGCAGCATCCTGGTCAACACCCTCAACAATATGATTGCTCATGTAGTTGATGCCAAAGTGGCCGAACAGCTGCAAAGGGGTCCTACATATTTCACGGATGGCAAGTTCCCCGACTACAGGACACTGGTCACCCAAGATCGGCCGCTTCCGTTAATAGCACAGCCCAACCCGCCGGGAGGGATCAGCCACTTGAGCCCAAGCGGGACGGCTGTGAAACCAGCGGTCACTATTTTAAACCGACAACAGCCGTTGCCCCAAGGTCAATTCGACATGTTTCACCATAACCGACGGCCAGAGCCGACTGATCATAGCAGACAGCAGAACATCGGGGGACGACAGCTGTTTCCAGACCCGCCAACGCCACCACCGGAATCCCGGCCACCACCCGCTGATCATCATTACCAATACCAAGGGGGTCGTCAGGATCATCATTACCGGCCTCAGACACCTCCACAGCTGTATCGGCAGGCACGTATGCCGTACGACCCATACGAGCCGATACAGCAAGATAATAGGACCTGGGCCGATCTAATCGCAGACGTCATGCGAGATCAGTTCGGCCTCAAACCAAAAGACTCAGGGAATATGTACCGGTAAGGGTACCCAGAACATTTCGAAAGAATTCCATTACCCAACCGGTACAAAATTCCGGATTTCTCTAAGTTCGCAGGGCAAGACAATGTATCTACTTACGAGCATATCAGCCGATTCTTAGCACAATGTGGTGAAGCATCGACTACTGACCCTTTGAGAGTTCGGCTATTTCCCCTTTCTCTTTCAGGATCGGCCTTCACTTGGTTCTCCTCGTTACCTTACAACTCGATTCGAGTTGGGCCGATCTTGAAATACGGTTCCATAGCTATTTTTATTCGCAACCATGAAATGAAGTTATCGGACCTCACCAGTATCAGGCAAAAACATAATGAATCGGTCCAGACTACATTCGGCGCTTCGAGAAATGAGAAACCGATGCTACGGCTGGTGTCGTCGGATGCTCAGCCGATTTAGCCTTCCATGGTCGATCGCGCCAATCGGGGAAAGATTCTCTGCGCAGACTTCAAAAGTCTAGCCCACGGCGCAGAGGGTAACGCCCATGAACAACGCTTCCAAGAAACCGGAAGGCTGTCAAAACCATAACACAAGTCGTCGTCGACTCGGATTATGGATCCGACGACGACGAAACAGAAGTGGCGGCAGCCGAATGGGCTAAAAACAAGAAGGCCATCGTCGCGTGGCTGCTCAAAACGGCTAAAGAAGAGAAATACGATTTTGATATCACTAAAGCCGACAAGATCTTCGACCTACTACTCAAGGAAATGCAAATTCAGTTGCACGAAAATCATGTGATCCCGTCGCCGAAGAGCTGAAAAAGAAGAAATACCGCAAGTGGCACAACTCTACATCTCACGCCACTAACGATTGCAAAGTCTTCAGACAACAGATTCAATCGGCCATCGAGGCCCGGAAGTTGAAGGTTGCTGACTCAAGTCGGCCCATGAAAGTGGACGGCAATCCGTTCCCGGTCAACGCAGTCCATGCCGGCCTCGAACGAGTCAACCGACAGAGCAAAACAACGAGCGACTTAGCCGATACGGCGATCGAGGCCGAAGCAGGTGAAGGTCAGAGAGGAAACCCCTCTACACAAATAAACATGGTGCGCCCAGTTATCAGATCGGTTGGCCAACAGCCGATCCACGAACGAGGCGAATACCACCATCAATACCGGTTTCGGCGCGAAGAAAGCTACGACGAAGTACCTCACCGGCGTGATCCAAAAGTCCAAAGCCGGCGGAACATGGCAAGCCACATTGGCATTGTGGCTTCTTCAGGCATTGCTGGGAATCCGGCATGAGATTACCAACACTGGAAGACTGCCCGGCATGTAACGACCATCACACTCATGACGAACACATGAGCTCGTCAACAGCAAGTCCAGTCCGTTTCATTCCTAGAGCCGTCCAACTAAACCAGAAACGGCGACCGGTCCACGATCGGCTCGGCCCGGTCCATCAAGACTTCTTCGTCGACGAAAATCAAGATGGAGACGATCGCAACAACGAGGGAGCCGACGAGGAGGGACCGGCCAATCCCCAGTGGTGCCCGTCCGATCTATTTACAAAGACTCAGAAAAGGAGAATTCAGCGGCTTAAGCGTGAAGGAAGAGAGGACGAGGTGGCACAAATGATATACGAACAACGCCGTCGGCTGGGCAAGATCAGGAGACGGTGGGTACCCAAGCATGAGAACACTACGGCCACCGAAGAGCAAGGCGGAGAGAGCCCCGCCGACCAAGCCAGAAGGGCAGCCAAAGGGAAGGGTAAAGCTGCCGCATCGGTCAACATGGTCTTCGTGTTGCCCGCCGAATTCGGTGCCCCCGAAGCCGACGCGGATACCGTTGAAGATGACCCGGCAAAACTGATGATCTCCCCAGACCAGGCCATTTTCGACAAGCCGAAAGTAACCGAAAATCGGCATCTGAAGCCGTTGTACGTTAAAGGTTTCGTCAACGGCAAGCCGATGTCCAAAATGCTAGTCGATGGGGGAGCGGCAGCCAACCTCATGCCTTACGCAACTTTCCGAAAGCTTGGAAAAGGAGCCGAAGACCTGATTAAAACCAACATGGTACTCAAGGACTTCGGCGGCAACCCATCAGAGACCAAAGGCGTTCTCAACGTCGAACTGACCATCGGCAATAAAACTGTGCCCACGACGTTTTTTGTCATTGACGGGAAGGGGTCTTACAGCCTGCTGCTCGGAAGGGACTGGATCCACGCTAACTGCTGCATCCCTTCTACAATGCACCAGAGCCTCATCCAGTGGGACGGCGACAAGATCGAGATTGTGCACCGACGGTCGGCTTAGTATCGTCGGTGCCGATTTACCGCTTTGGGAAATCGAAGGCATCGAATGTTTGTCAGGGAAAGTCGGCAAGCCGATTTTCTAAACGTGTCCAATTCAACAATACACCCCATCGGAAGCGACGAGCCGCGATTCTTGCTTTGAACAAGACATGGTGGAGGGATCCAACGTGCTCGGCATAGCCACCGCGGATGAAGACGATGGCAAGTTAGGACAAGGCTTCACGTCGGCCGATGAGCTAGAGGAGATCGACATCGGATCTGGCGACAAACCAAGGCCGATGTACATTAGTAAATATTTGTCTCCTCTTTGTAGATCCCAACTTATTGAATTACTAAAAGAATATAAAGATTGCTTCGCATGGGATTACTTCGAAATGCCCGGTCTAAACCGATCGATAGTGGTCCATCAACTGCCAATCAAGGCAGGATATCGGCCATTCAAACAACCTCCCAGGAGGTTCAAGGCCGACATGTACGACGCAATTAAGGCCGAAATCACTCGGCTATACGATGCAGGGTTCATTCGGCCTTGCCGATATGCCGAATGGGTCTCTAATATCGTCCCAGTATTAAAGAAGAACGGCAAACTTCACGTATGCATCGATTTCAGAGACCTAAACAAGGCAACTCCAAAAGATGAATACCCAATGCCAATAGCCGATCTGCTTGTCGACGCCGCCTCGAGCCACAAAATCATTAGCTTCATGGACGACAATGCGGGATACAACCGAGATATTCATGGCCGAAGAGGACGTCCATAAAACCTTTTCGATGCCCGGCGCAATCGGCCTCTACGAGTGGGTGGTGATGACGTTCGGCCTAAAGAATGTCGGGGCAACATATCAAAGAGCAATGAACTACATTTTCACGACATGATCGGAGCACTTGTGGAAATATACATCGACGATGTCGTCGTCAAATCGAGAGAGATAGAAAGCCACATTGCAGATCTAAGGCAGGTGCTTGAACGGACGAGGAAGTATGGATTGAAGATGAATCCGCTCAAGTGTGCGTTCGGCGTGTCGGCCGGGCAGTTCTTAGGATTCCTCGTTCATGAAAGAGGAATCGAAGTGACACCAAGGAGCATCAATGCAATTAAGACGATTCAACCCCTAAGGATAAGAGGCAACTCCAATCATTGATCGGAAAGATAAACTTCATTAGACGATTCATAGCTAACCTCTCAAAGAAATTGGAACCGTTCACACCATTGCTTCGGTTTAAGGCCGATCAGATATTCACATGGGGGGCAGAACAACAGAAGGCGTTAGACAACATAAAAAGTTATTTAAGTTCTCCCCCAGTTCTAATGCCCCCACAAAAAGGAAAGCCGTTCAAGCTATACCGTCATGACGACAAATCCATCGGCTTCGTCCTAATCCAAGAAGTCGATGGCAAGGAAAGGGCCATTTTCTATCTTAGCCGTTTGCTAGATCCAGAGACTAGATATTTGCACATCGAAAAGCTATGTACGTGCCTCTATTTCTCATGCACAAAATTAAGGCACTATCTGCTGTCCAATGAATGCACCGTAACATGCAAAGCAGACATAGTCAAGTACATGCTATCGGCTCCAGTGCTCAAAGGGAGGATCGGAAAGTGGATACTTGCGCTGACCGAGTTCGATCTGAGGTATCAGGCCCTAAGGGCGGTAAAAGGACAGGCCCTGGCCGATCTCATCGTGGAACATGGAAACGACTCAATCGGCTCCGTAGAGATCGCGCCTTGGACCCTGACTTTCGACGGCTCAGTATGTACAAGCGGCTATGGAATCAGCTTAGTTCTTATCTCACCCAAGGGGACAAGCTTCGAATTCCCTTTCGCCATCGACCCCCACGTTACGAATAACCAAGCCGAGTACGAAGCCGTCCTCAAGGGGCTACTCCTACTCAGAGAGATGGAAGCCGATGCGGCCGAGATAATGGGGGACTCGTTGCTCGTCATTAGTCAATTGTCAGGGGAGTATGAGTGCAAAAATGACGCACTAGTAATCTATCATCAAAGGTGCCGGGAATTAATGGAAGGATTTCGGCTAGTAACTTTGAAGCATATTCCCAGGGAGCAGATGTCACATCCTGAGTTTGTCCCTAATTCATTTTAAATAATTTACCCGGAATAATCGGAATTTCTGAAATTAACCTGGAGTCAACCCGTAATTTTAAAATGCAATTAATAAATGGAAATGACATGGTAGGATTTTTCTTGAATTCTTCATGTCAAAATACGCTAACAGAGATTTTTAGGAATTTTTAGAGCACTCTAAGTATTTTTAATCAATTAAATAAGAAATCAGGAATTTAATTAAGTCCTTTTTTTCCTTTTTCTTTTTCTTTTCTTTTCTTTTTCTTCCTTTTCCGTACGCCGTACGGCTTCCTTCCGCCGTCGCCCTAACGGCCGTCGGCCAGCTCCCGCGCGCCGCTCTCCCGGACGTGGGCCGAAGCCCACGGTCCCGCCGCGCGCGCAAGTCCGCGCGCCTCCTCGCGCCGCGGGCCAGCAGTGGGCCCCACTGTCGGAGCCGCCTCCCACGCGGCACCGCCCGTGCCGCCGCACTCGTGCCCGCACTTCCACGCGCCGCACGGCCGCCGCCGCCCGAAACGGTCGCCGTTTATCCCTCTCTCTCGAGTCCGAGAACTCCGCGACCTTATCCCCGTCGTTTCGTGCCCGTTTCGGTCTCCTCTCTCCCCTTTAAAACCCCCTCGAGCTCCGCCTCGTTTCCCCTTTGTTCGCCGTGGTTTCTAGCCCGTGTCGCCGCCGTTCTCCGTCGTTCATCCGCCGGTGAGCTCGCCGCCGTCCACAGGTTCCTTTTTGTTTTTCGTTTGCGTCCTTTTTCCTTTCGCGCGCACGCCGCGCTCGTCGGGTCGTCGCCGCCGGTCCCGCCGTTCGTCGGGTCGTCGCCGCCGCCCGCCGTCGCTCGGATGGTCGTCGCCGGCGTCCGCCGCCCGCCGCCGCCACCCGTGGAACCCTAACCCTAACCCTAGCGCCGCCCTCTCTGTGCGTCCCGATCTTGCGGATCGGACGGATCCGCGCCGTCCGTCGGAGGATCTGCGCCGTCCGATCGTCGCCATCCGACCGCCCGATCGCGCCGCGTCGCCGCGCCGTCGGCCGCTCGGATTGCGCCACGTGGCGGCAATCCGGCCGCCGCGCCCCGTCTCCCGCGCGCTCCAGCCGTGCGCTGACGTCATGCTGACGTCAGCCCTGAGCCGCGCGTGGATGACGTCACCAGGGACTTAATTGCGCAATAAATAGTTTAATCTTTTCGTTTAGTTTAAAAATCGCAATTAAACTTCTAAAATTCATATCTTTTGAATCCGAACTCCGTTTTAGTCCATTCAAATTTCATTAAATCCAGAAAAATGTCAAGAATCCATTAAAAATACTTTTCAGTGCTGTTTCAGTAGACTTTTTAGGGTGTTTGTTGAGTGCTTTGTTTGTCGTGTAGATTCCGAGTCTTCGGCGAGCCCGTTCTCTTGAGTAGTCGCCGAGGTTCCTCGGTCTCCGAGCAAGGCAAGTCATACCTTACATTGACCATATTGTACCTATTTTATGTAAATACCTCTTTTTCATTCAAATACTGCATATGTTTTAGAATGTCATTTTATGGGATGATTATACCTATTGTACTCAACCATAGGATTGTTTACCCTATACCATTGATAACTTGGGATCCAATGTGACTAGCTGATAGTTTAAGGTTGCTTAGTCATGCTTAGTGCAACTAGCTCACTTAAGGGAATCACACTAAACAAGTTTATTTCTAAAGTGGACCTTCCGATGATATTAAGATAAGACCTTGTCCTTAATAATATTGATTTATCAGAAAGGTGGGTCGTGAGCACATGGTTGAATTTTGGTTAGCGTGCTCATGACGATTAAGGACCGGTTCTCGGGAAACCCTGGAAGAAATGCCGTGCATACCACAAGCCAGCATGGGTAATGGCTGGGCCCGTAGCATAGCTGTCTCTAGTTAACGTATCCCAGAGAGGGTGAGCGTGATGGAGTTGGGTCGGCCCCGGTTTTAAGGGTTGATCAGCTTCCGGATTCACCGCGGCACTAGAGGGGGCTGCCCATTGCCCGATGGGAATGGGGGCGAAACCTTGGTGTGGTACGATTGATTAGAGGGAGTTATGTGAAGGGTCTGTCACAATTCCTTTTCGGGGCACCGTGGTGGTGCACGGCGCACGTAATGTGTTGTGGGATTGTGTCTTGTGGGTACAGATTGTACACCTCGATCGAGTAAAAACTATTCGAATAGTCGTGCCCACGGTTACGGGCGATCGACCAGATTCACCTTGATTAGTCTCATTTACTTTATTCGAATGAAATGTTGGAATATGACTAGTGCAGGTGGATGGATGGGCCTGTTGCAACGTGGTTTGAGCGTTGAACAGTGTTTGTTTCATATTGCTTAATCATTACTACTTTTTCTTGTCTTCAAATATTATTATTATATCTGCAAATGTTGTTTATGCAAATCGAGCCCCTTGACCCTTCCTTGTTATTTATCTCGCATTCATGTACCCTTTTCCGGTGTGACTTGTTGAGTACGGTGGTTGTACTCGGTCTTGCTTCTTTTTCCCCTTCGGTGCCGAGGTTGAGAGCGAGGTCTCCGAGGAGGTGTAGGCTTGTTCTCGTCAAGGTTTAGCCGTGGAGTTGGTGTTCCGCTTCGCTCGTGTCAAAGTTTAGCTTAATTCAGTTTTATTTTCTTTTCGCTGCATTTATGTAACTCTTTTATGTTGTTTCTAAGACGAGGATTCGTATTATCAATAACGTCGATTTGTGTACCTCGGCTGATTCACGGACGAGGATGTAATGCACAAATTAGCTGCGAAATTCTGGTGTGAATTTACGGGCGTGACAAGTTGGTATCGAGCCTTCCCATGACTGTAGGACAAGCCAACTGGAAACCTTAAGAGCCCTCTAATTCTTTTCATGTGCATATGTTTTGGAAAAAAAGGGTGTTTTGAAAAGTGGAGTCGGTCTAGGGTTTAGGAATTGCGAAAATGGGATGTTGGTCATGGGTTTTTGAGCATGTTTTGATTTTCCCACTCCTTTGTTTCTATAGATGGCGGGTTCCCCGGCGACGCCTTTGCGGAAAAGGGATGACAGGCTTCGTGGCGGCGCGCGCGCGTATGGCCCTTGCGGTTGGATATCCCAAGCACCGGAGTATACGACAGTTGCGCCTCTCGGTGGCGAGTTGCCATACCGTGTTCGGTTGGAGGTTCACGGGTTTGTGGGAACGTGTCTTCCCAACATGGAGGTCACGCTTCCGGAGGCACGTCGGATCACGCTTGTCAAGAAGCCGCCTACGATGTTGGCCGGATGAGGGAGGCGCATGATGCGATCTTCGCACCTCCTCCTACCGCTACCATCCCCGCCGAGGTAGTTCCTCAGAGGTCAGTGCATTCAAGTCAACGGCGGAGGAGAATGACTCTACCTTCGGTCACATGTGCACCGTGCTCAAAGGACTGGATCAGATGCTCTCTGACTTACACAAGGCGACCAAGGAGCTGAACGACAAGAAGCTGCTGAGGATCGCGCGACTACAGGACGAAGTGGTTCGTCTAAAGAAGGAGGTCGCTGAGTTGAAGGGACTCCCGCCACCGGTTGGGGTCGAGACTCCGCACTACGCCTCGGAAGACCACCACCGCGCTGTCCGTATACGGGCCCCTCGGATTCCCCGCCTTCTCCGGCTCCACCCGCTCCGGTTCCGGCGCCGGTTCTAGTTCCTCCTGCTGCAGTCTGCCTCACCTTTGCTCCGGCTTCGGCAAATCCAGGCGGAGGTGGCGTAATGGTTGGATCTCCGTCTCCGGTGACTCAAGCTCGGAGAGAATTCGGTGAAGACATGGACTCAGAAGAGACTCAAGATTCCTCGGAGGGAAGAGGCGGGATTGGTTGGGCTACGGCAACCGACTCGAAGATTCCAAGTCCGAGGTGACGCTGAGGACTCAGGGAGCCGTTCGGAAGAATGGGGATCTTACGAAGGAAGCGATTTCGACTCCTCGTCACGTGGATCGTTCTAGTTGCCCTCCTTAGTTTTACCGTTTTTCTTAGTTTGTCTTCTTGGTAGTTCTTTGTGTGTTAGGCTGCTGTGCGTGGGATAGCGGCGGTCGATATCAAGTGTGATATGATGACCAATTAAGGATGTTTGGTGCTTTTCCTTGTTTCTAGTCAAGATCGAACAATGCATTTGAATTCAAATAATAAAGATTAGTGCTAAGTCATGCTCTTTTTCTTCTTTTCTCTCTCTCTGGTCGGTCGTCTCCTTCGGATGGTGAACACCGGGACCAGCGTGGCGAACGACAACAATGGGCGTCAGTGCCGACAACCACGAGGCTCACGACGCCAATGGCAATGCTCCTCCACCGCCACCCGAGAATCCCACCATTGCTCAAGTGCTCGCTTCACAGAACACGAGATGATGGCTGCAATGATGCAGCAAATGCAACAACAGCACCACCGGATGCAACGGCGATTCTTGCAACAAATGCGGCAACGAGCGAATAATCGGTTGCCGCCCCACCACCCAGTCAAGCCGCGAGTTCCTTCGTGTCCGACCGCCGACCTTCTCCAGCACCACCAACCCCATGGAGGCTAATGATTGGCTTCATGCCATAGAGAAGAAGTTGGATCTGCTGCGGTGCACGGATCAAGAGAAAGTCTCTTTTGCCACTCATCGATTCTGAGGGTCCGCTTCGCTTGGTGGGACAACTATTTGGTTACTCGCCGGCGGGAGCAAGATTACAGGAAGAGTTTTGTCGCGTTTGGGACCGCACATATTCTGCGGGAATAGTTGCACGAAAAAAGCGTGAGTTCCGTTCTCTTGAACAGGTAAAAGATCGATTCTGAGTATCGCACGAGTTCAATCGTCTTGCCCGTTATGCCCCGGAAGATGTGCGCACGATGCAAAAAGGCAGGAAAAGTTTTTGGCTGGTTTGGATGATGAACTCGCGGACAAGCTTATCTCCGGAGAGTATGCTAACTTTGAGAAGCTAGTCGACAAGGCCATTCGACAGGGAAGATCGCGCAACAAGATGATCAAGAAGAGAAAAGCATTCCGGACACGACCTCCTCAACGGGGGAAATCAGCGAGAGGCGCGTTTCATGCAGGAAGTCGAGTGGACCTACCACCATGATTGTTCGTCGGCATCGACCTTATCACCCGGGGAATTTCCAAGGCGGCGGTAGTGGTAGTGGTCGGCAACAGCGTACTCCGGCCCGTGCCCTCCAACGGCGCCATCCCGGCAACGGTCACAACCACCACCTCCAAGGAAGGACTCGGGAGGAAAGCCGGAGTCTGTTTCACCGTGGTGACCCGGGGCATTTTGCGGACAAGTGTCAAAGCCAAGGCCAAGCGCTGGGCCAAGGTTCATCCAGGCTCGAGTCAATCATGCGTCCGCAGGAAGCACGGCCGCTCTGAAGTTATACTGGGTATGTTTCTGTAAACTATACTCCTGCCACAGTATTATTTGATTACGGCGCTACACATTCTTTTATCTCAAAACAATTTGTTGGGGCACATGGGTTGTCGGTAGTGGGACTTAAGATACCTATGCGGGTTCAAACCCCAGGAAACCACTTGGAGACCACTCGTTTGTCCCTCGGTGACCATAGAAATCCAAGGATCTATGTTTCTAGCCAACCTTATCCTCCTTCAGTCAAAGGCCTAGATGTCATTCTTGGGATGGATTGGTTGTCCAGACATAAGGGGTAATTGACTTGCGCCGATCGCACCATTACTCTAATTAATACAAAAGGAGAAAGAGTTGTTTTTCGCTCTCCCATGCAAGTCAAGCCCGTAGCAAGTTTGAATCATGTTTCCACCGGGAATCGTCCGAAATGGCGGCCAAGACCCTGTGAAGTTAGAGGATATCCCCATCGTCGAGAATACCACAGAAGTTTTCCCAGGATTTAACTCGGATGCCGCCAAAAGGAAATTGAATTCCGGATTGACCTAGTACCGGACCGCCCCAATACACAAGAGGCCATATAGGATGGGAGCCAACGAGTTGGCAAGTAAAGAAGCAAGTGGATGAACAGTTGCAAAAGGGTATATTCGCCGAGCACGTCGCCTTGGGGTGCTCGGTGATTTTGTGGAAAAGAAAGACAAGACCAAGAGAATGTGTGTGGATTATCGAGCCCTCAATGAGGTTACTATCAAGAACAAGTATCCCCTACCACGGATTGATGACTTATTCGATCAACTCAAAGGGGCCAAGGTATTTTCCAAGATAGACTGCGATCGGGCTATCATCGGTTGAGGATTCGGGAAGAGGACATTCCCAAGACCGCCTTCACCACCGTGTATGGGTTGCGAGTGTACGGTCATGTCTTTTGGGTTAACCAATGCACCGGCTTTCTTTATGAATCGATGAACAAGGTGTTTATGGAGTTCTTGGATAAATTTGTGGTGGTGTTCATTGACGACATTTTGGTCTACTCTAAGTCGGAGGAGGATCATGAGCAACATCTTCGGACGGTACTCGAAAAATTGAGAGACCATCAACTCTACGCCAAGTTTAGCAAGTGTGCTTTCTGGTTAAAGGAGGTACAGTTCCTCGGCCACATTGTGAATGCCCAAGGAGTAGCCGTGGATCCAGGCAAATGTGGAATCGGTTACTAAGTGGACCCCGCCTAAAACAGTCACGCAGATCCGAAGTTTCCTTGGACTTGCGGGTTACTACCGCCGCTTCATTGAGAACTTCTCCAAAATCGCCAAGCCAATGACTCAACTGTTGAAGAAAGATGAGAAGTTTAAGTGGTCGGCGAATGCAATAGGAGTTTTGAAGAGCTCAAGAGGAAGTTGGTGTACGCACCGGTGTTGATCTTGCCGACCCGACCAAGGACTTCCAAGTTTATTGTGATGCATCTCGCCAAGGGTTAGGATGTGTGTTGATGCAAGAAGGCAAAGTGGTCGCATATGCATCTCGTCAATTGCGTCCACATGAAAACAACTACCCCACTCATGATCTGGAGTTATCCGCAGTGGTTCATGCATTGAAGATGCGCGACACTACCTAATTGGTAATCGTTGTGAAGTGTATACGGATCACAAAAGTCTTAAGTACATTTTCACCCAACCGATTTAAACCTCCGACAGAGGAGATGGTTGGAACTGATCAAAGATTATGACTTAGGGATACATTACCATCCCGGCAAAGCTAATGTGGTTGCGGATGCACTAAGCCGAAAGAGTTACTGCACCACTCTCAGTGTCGAAAGAATGTGTGACCAGTTGCAGCAGGAATTCGAGAATCTAAATCTACGAGTGGTGGATTTTGGTTTTGTGGCTGCTCTGGAAGCCCAACCCACTCTCATTGATCAAATTCGGGCTGCTCGGGCGTCGGATCCCGAAATGGCCGAACTCAAGAAGAACATGAGAGTCGGGAAAGCTCGTGGTTTTACGGAAGACGAACATGGCACCATCGGATGGGAAAGAGATTGTGTGTGCCGGAAGACAAGGATTTGAAAAGGCGATCCTTACGGAAGTTCACCAAACCCAATACTCAATTCACCCGGCGGTACAAAGATGTATCAAGATCTTAAAGAAAAGTTTTGGTGGGTCAGCATGAGGAGGGAGATAGCCGAGTTTGTTGCACTTTGTGATGTTTGTCAGCGAGTGAAGGCAGAACATCAACGGCCCGCCGGACTATTGCAACCACTTCAGATTCCAGAATGGAAATGGGAAGAAATTGGAATGGATTTCATCACGGGTTTACCCCGCACAACGTCAGGATATGACTCAATTTGGGTCGTGGTGGACCGACTCACCAAGGTGGCCCACTTCATACCGGTACATACTACCTACTCGGGGAAGAAGTTGGCGAGCTTTATCTCGCAAGGATCATGTGTTTGCATGGCGTGCCTAAGAAGATCGTGTCGATAGGGAAGTCGGTTTACTTCCAAGTTACGGAAGAAGTTGCAAGAAGAACTTGGTACCGTTTGAATTTCAGCACGGCCTATCATCCGCAAGCAAGACGGCCAAGCGAGAGAGTAAATCAGATTTTGGAAGATATGCTAAGAGCATGCGCGCTCGATTTTGGAAAAGCGTGGGACAAAAGCTTGCCCTATGCCGAATTCTCTTACAACAACGGTTACCGAGCCGCATTCAAATGGCACCGTATGAAGCATGTATGGACGGAAATGCCGCACACCCCTATTTTGGGACCAGACGGGTGAGCGCCAATTGTTTGGCACGAAGTAATAAGCGAAGCGAGAGGAAAAGGTCAGTGATTCGAGAAAGGTTGAAGATTGCGCAGATCCCGACGAAAGAGCTATGCCGATAATCGTCGAAGAGATCTCGCTTTTGAAGCGGGGATTTTGTGTATCTTCGCATCACACCACTCCGGGGAGTACATCGTTTCCAAACCAAAGGTAAGTTGGCACCACGTTTCGTGGGACCATACGAGATTCGGGAACGTCGAGGAGAAGTGGCCTATCATGGAGCTTCCTCCAACATGGTAGTATTCACGACGTGTTTCATGTGTCCCATTGAAGAAGTGTTTAAGGGTACCGGAAGAACGAGTCCGGACCGAGGTTGAAATCCGGGAGGACTTAACCTATGTAGAGAGACCAGCACGTATTCTTGAGGTCAGTGAGAGAAGGACTCGGAACAAGGTTATCGGGTTTTGCAAGGTTCAATGGACTCATCACTCCAGGAAGAAGCTACTTGGGAACGAGAAGATGAGCTAAAGGCCGCGCACCCGCACCTCTTCGCGGTACCTCCGAATCTCGGGGTCGAGATTCCGTTTAAGGGGGTAGGTTGTCACATCCCGAGTTTGTCCCTAATTCATTTTAAATAATTTACCAATAATCGGAATTTCGAAATTAACCAGAGTCAACCCGTAATTTTAAAATGCAATTAATAAATGGAAATGACATGGTAGGATTTTTCTTGAATTCTTCGTGTCAAAATACGCTAACGATTTTTTGGAATTTTTAGAGCACTCTAAGTATTTTTAATCAATTAAATAAGAAATCGGGAATTTAATTAAGTCCCTTTTTTTTTCCTTTTTCTTTTTCTTTTCTTTTTCTTCCTTTTCCCTACGCCGTACGGCTTCCTTTCCCGCCGTCGCCCTAACGGGCCGTGGGCCCGCTCCCGCACGCGCCGCTCCTCCGGACGTGGGCGAAGCCACGGTCCCGCCGCGCCGCGCAAGTCCGCGCGCGCCTCCCTCGCGCCGCGGCCACCGACAGTGGGCCCCACTGTCGGAGCCGCCTCCCCCGCCGGGCTCCGGCCGTGCCGCCGCACTCGTGCCCGCACTTCCGCGCGCCGCCGCAACGCCGCCGCCCGAAAGCGGTCGCCGTTTATCCCTCTCTCTCTCTCTCAGTCCGAGAACTCCGGCGACCTTATCCCCGTCGTTTTCGTGCCCGTTTCGGTCTCCTCTCTCCCCTTTAAAACCCCCTCGAGCTCCGCCTCATTTCCCTTTGTTCGCCGTGGTTTCTAGCCCGTGTCGCGCCGTTCTCCGTCGTTCATCCGCCGGTGAGCTGCCGCCGTCCCGGGTTCCTTTTTGTTTTTCGTTTGCGTCCTTTTTCCTTTCGCGCGCACGCGCCGCCGCTCGTCGGGTCGTCACCGCCGGTCCGCCGCCGTTCGTCGGGTCGTCGCCGCCGCCCGCCGCCGCTCGGATGGTCGTCGCCGGCGTCCCGCCGCCGCCGCCGCCGCCACCCGTGGAACCCTAACCCTAACCCTAGCGCCGCCCCTCTCTGTGCCGTCCGATCTTGCGGATCAGACGGATCCGCGTCGTCCGATCGGAGGGATCTGCGCCGTCCGATCGTCGCCATCCGACCATCCAGAAAAATGTCAAGAATCCATTAAAAATACTTTTCAGTGCTGTTTCAGTAGACTTTTTAGGGTGTTTGTTGAGTGCTTTGTTTGTCGTGTAGATTCCGAGTCTTCCGGCGAGCCCGTTCTCTTCGAAGTAGTCGCCGAGGTTCCTCAGTCTCCAGAGCAAGGCAAGTCATACCTTACATTGACCATATTGTACCTATTTTATGTAAATACCTCTTTTTCATTCAAATACTGCATATGTTTTAGAATGTCATTTTATGGGATGATTATACCTATTGTACTCAACCATAGGATTGTTTACCTTATACCATTGATAACTTGGGATCCAATGTGACTAGCTGATAGTTTAAGGTTGCTTAGTCATGCTTAGTGCAACTAGCTCACTTAAGGGAATCACACTAAACAAGTTTATTTCTAAAGTGGACCTTCCGATGATATTAAGATAAGACCTTGTCCTTAATAATATTGATTTATCAGAAAGGTGGGTCGTGAGCACATGGTTGGATTTTGGTTAGCGTGCTCATGACGATTAAGGACCGGTTCTCGGGAAACCCTGGAAGAAATGCCGTGCATACCACAAGCCGGCATGGGTAATGGCTGGGCCCGTAGCATAGCTGTCTCTAGTTAACGTATCCCGAGAGAGGGTGAGCGTGATGGAGTTGGGTCGGCCCGGTTTTAAGGGTTGATCGGCTTCCCGGATTCACCGCGGCACTAGAGGGCTGCCCATTGCCCGATGGGAATGGGGGCGAAACCTTGGTGTGGTACGATTGATTAGAGGGAGTTATGTGAAGGGTCCTGTCACAATTCCTTTTCGGGGCACCGTGGTGGTGCACCGGCGCACGGTAATGTGTTGTGGGATTGTGTCTTGTGGGTACGATTGTACACCTCGATCGAGTAAAAACTATTCGAATAGCCGTGCCCACGGTTACGGGCGATCGACCGAGATTCACCTTGATTAGTCTCATTTACTTTATTCGAATGAAATGTTGGAATATGACTAGTGCGGTGGATGGATGGGCTGTTGCAACGTGGTTTGAGCGTTGAACAGTGTTTGTTTCATATTGCTTAATCATTACTACTGTTTTACTGTCTTCAAATATTATTATTATATACTGCAAATGCTGTTTATGCAAATCGAGCCCCTTGACCCTTCCTTGTTATTTATCTCGCATTCATGTACCCTTTTTCCGGTGTGACTTGTTGAGTATGGTGGTTGTACTTAGTCTTGCTTCTTTTTCCCCCTTCAGTGCCAGAGGTTGAGAGCGAGGTCTCCGAGGAGGTGTAGGCTTGTTCTCGTCAAGGTTTAGCTGTGGAGTTGGTGTTCCGCTTCGCTCGTGTCAAAGTTTAGCTTAATTCAGTTTTATTTTTTTTTCCGCTGCATTTATGTAACTCTTTTATGTTGTTTCTAAGACGAGGATTCTGTATTATCAATAACGTCGATTTGTGTACCTCGGTGATTCTTGGACGAGGATGTAATGCACAAATTAGGCTGAAAATTCTGGTGTGAATTTCTAGGCGTGACAAGAACACGGAGGCCAATGACACAGCTCAAAGGGCATCGGGCTACCGGCGAGGCTAAGAAATGTCGACATAGGCATTGCCACCATCACAACCAACAATTGGAGATTCGACGTTTACAATTACCTCAAAAACCCTTCTCAATCGGCCACAAGGAAGTTACGGTACAAGGCGTTGCGGTATGTGTTGCTCGACGAAGATTTATACTATTGGACAATCGACGGCATCTTGCTCAAGTGTTTGAGCACCAATCAAGCCACGGTGGCCATCGGAGAGGTACACGAAGGAATCTGCGGTACACATCAATCGACACACAAAATGAAATGGCTACTTCGCCGAGCCGGGTATTTCGGCCGACGATGCTAGAGGACTGTTTTAAATACTATAAAGGATGCCAAGATTGTCAAAAATTTGGCACGGTCAACGAGCTCCGGCATCGGCCATGAACCCGATCATTAAACCATGGCCTTTCAAAGGGTGGGGCATGGACATGATCGGCCAGATCAATCCACCTTCAAGCAAGGGGCACAAGTTTATACTAGCGGCCTGATTATTTCACAAAATGGGTAGAAGCAATTCCCCTCCGAAAAGTGGATTCTAAAGACGCAATCGAGTTTGTCAAGGAACACATCATCTACAGGTTCGGCATTCGCAAACGATAACGACCGACCAAGGGTCCATCTTTGTCTCAGACGAATTCATCCGGTTCGCGACGGCATGGGAATCAAGCTTGCTTAACTCTTCGCCGTATTACGCACAAGCCAACGGTCGGGCGAAGCGTCAAACAAAAGCTTAATTAAATTGATCAAAAGAAAGATAGTGAGCAACCCAAACAATGGCACACCCGATTGGCGAAGCTTTGTGGGCCTATCGGATGGCATGTCATGGGTCCATCCAAGTCCCGCCATACAAACTGGTCTATGGACACGAGGCGGTGCTTCCATGGGAAAGCGTCATCGGCTCAAGACGCATTCGGTTGCAAGACCAACTCACGGCCGATGACTACTACAATCTCATGATAGACGAATCGGAGGATCTTGCCTTATCGAGAATGAGAGCCTTAGAAAAAGTGACGAAAGATAAGGAACGGGTAGCCAGGCATTACAATAAAAGGTCGTCCCTAAATCATTCGAGGAAGGCGAGCTCGTTTGGAAGCTCATACTCCCAATCGGATCCAGAGATAACAAATTCGGCAAATGGTCGCCGAATTGGGAGGGGCCTTTCAAGGTCCACAAGTGCGTGTCCAAAGGAGCCTACATGCTACAAGGATAAGATGGGGAGGTCTTTGGAAGGGCCCTCAACGGAAAATATCGAAGAAATACTACCCGAGCGTGTGGATCAACGCGTAAGTCGGCTATCGCCACAATGGGCCGACCAACAACAGCCGATGCCTTATGGGGCATCGCCTTTAGGCATTCGTTTTCTCCCTCACCCCATGACCCCGGCGCGATCACCATGACTACGTCAACAAGTTTCGTCGACATCGATGCTATCACCAAAACTTGGGGGCATACACCTACGACGCTACACATGCGTGAGACAATCGGACAATGCGCATGGCCGGAAAAGCCAACTTTAGACCAATCAAGTCATGGAGTTGAAGAAGTCTCAAGTCACGAAGAACCCGGGGACATTACAACGCATTTTATTCGAGCCGGCGCACGGCCGTCTAGGACTACATGTTTGCCGGGAACTCTCTAATGGCCGCCGGGGCCGCTCAAAAGGCTCTGCGGTTTCCATTTCCGAGCATCCAGGATCGGGTGCTCCAACCGAGTGACCCGATGTCGGTAGTGGTGATCAACAGCTCATTGGCAAGTTGGGCCTGCCTCCCCCCGGCCGGTCGAGGCGCGCAAGCGTCGGGTACGCCATAGGGGCGCGGCGGGATGCCACCAAGGTGGAAAGCCGGCCGGCCGCCGGGTGGCGAGCCTCCAACTCCCTAAAGCGCTTAGTGCGCCCTCACCCGTCGGTCTGATTGACCGACGGCTCGTCTAACGTATCCATGATTCCCTGGATCACCCGAAGCGGGTGCGGCGGCTGCAATGGATTCCATCCACGAGTTTTTGAAACTAGAATCCGGTGAAAGTAGAAGAGTTGAGGTACCACCGGTTCACCGACGAGCTAGAAGACGCCATGAGAAGCGACCGCGGAATCAAAGGACTAGGTGTTTCACTATTGGGAGTTCGTCGCTTTCGGCCGTGAGCTATTTAGGAGAGTCGGGGAAGCCCATTTATAGAAAGAAAAGATACGATTCTTGGATGAGAAAGATCGCTGCCAACCCGAGAGTCAAAGAGGTCATTATTAAGAGCGTCGGGAATCGTTGAAAACAGCGATGGCGCGGGAGTGGATGCCTCCCATCCGAGGCTCACGGGTTCCGAGTCAGATTCGAGAGGATCGGCCTACAAAAACGAGAGCGGTGACATGATCGGATATCATCGGCCGATAGCTAGAGGATCGAATAACCGAAAGACAAACGCTAAGTGATTGGGCGTCACTTCGGGGCGAGTTCCAGCCAAACGATACGAGCATGTTTGGTACGAGCTATCCGGGTACATTACAAAGCACACGTCAGAGAAACATGAGCCAACCTCGCAGGGTCGGACATTTTACAACCTTCATTTCTTTAAAAAATCGGCTATCGCCGATAGAGCCGTCAGCCTAACCTGATCGATCTCGCCGATTGCCCTGAGGTCGTCAGCCTCGGACCCCGTCACCGGCCAAGCGCTTTGCACCAAGCCCCCGTAGATGCGCAACGGCCGCTCAGCGCTTCTACGTTCAGCTTCAACCCGGGCCAGCAAATCGGCCATATACCCTTCATGGATATCAATCTCGTTGGTAATGCACGAGGTCGGCTACCGGTGATCCCGACGGGCACGAAGTTGTTCAAGCTTGGCGGCCGGCTCGGTTTTTAGGCGGTCAAAGGCGGTTTTCCGGGCTTCGATGGCGTCTTTGGTCGATTGGATTGCAGCCGCCCACGCCTCACTCTCACGCCGATCGATGGCTCGCTGCCGGGCTCGTTCGTATTTTAGCTGGTAAGCTTCCATGAAGGTCGCCGGCGCGATGGCCTCGGCTACAGCATCCGGCAGTTGGTCTTGGATATCCCGGAATCGTGCGCGTATGGAGCTGCAGTCGACCACTAGTGCATCTAACGAGGCATCCAGTCGGTTGCCGATGTCAGCCAAAGTCGCCTTCAGGTTCTCAGCTGTGGACCCCCGTTTTTGAGACGGGAATCTTTCGTGTTCATAGTACCATTTCCCTGGATCGAGTAGTTGGTACCCACGAATACAGTACTGGATAATCAGGTGCACATGCACGAATAGTCTTACATCAACATTATTACATTAATAGGCCCGAAGGCAATGTTCAACCCACGGGACCTTATGGTCCGAATACAACACAAACGGAATTTAGATACGGCGGCGGAATAGAGGCGGCGGCTTGTCATTTGCCACGAGGCAACGCCAGGAGCTAGGATCTAGTATGCGCCGTCGGTTCCTTCACCCTCACAGTAATACGCGTATGGATCCTCCGGCTCTTCATTTCCACCATGAAGGTTTGTGCGTATAGCAAGGGTGAGTACCAACCGTACTCGGCAAGCCAACACGGAATTGATGCATATGATAGGGTTATTCGAGAGAAGAGTGGGGTTCTTTTGCATAAAGCCAATTTTCACAATTCTTTTCACAAGCCTATCAACTAGCCAAAACAAGTTTTAATTTCACAGTTCATTAATTCGGTGACGGTTCGTCTACCATCCATCGTGATTCCAAGGATGGCTTCCGCCTCCGATTCGTCATGATTTTCCGGGGAATCTACCCTTCTCGCATCTCGAGAAGTTGATTCACCGAATGAAATCATCATGCAAACCCATCCCAGCCGGTTTTAGGTTTTAAAGTCTAGCCAAGCGAAAGTCTTGTCACGATGCTCATTATCCGCGAGCACGGCTATTCGAATAGATTGATTCACTCACCTTTGCGGTGGATGTACACTTTACCCGTACTCAGTGACGGCCCAACAAATGAGCCTACGCCTCAACACATGAGACGGTCACGGCAAAGCCTTTCGATAACCTTGCTTTGGCGTACCCGCTCCATGAACTTAAGCCCTCATGCACTCTAGCCGTCCTTTTCTAGCAGTGAGAGGAGTTCTGGCGCACCCGGGGTAAGGGAAAACTTCCTCAATCTTTAAGTTTGGTTAATATCGATTTAATTCCACCAACAAAGGCCGCAGCCTCTTTCCCATCACATAACCACATCATAGAGAACCATCTATGCAAGGATCTGCCTCCGCTCGACTATCTAGTCGGCTAGGTCTATACCCATTCGAGAAGTACGGTTGTGCGGCTCGTTTCCGGCTATCTCATGGCTCGGTCCTTAATTGACCGGGTCGGCACTTGCCTTTTCCGGAATCCACCCAAATCATCCAGCCGCCCCAGTCTAAAACATTTGTATAGCATTTTCAATTTTCATCAAGCCTAGTTCAACATTCTCATGGCCATGTGGCGCTCATGTCTCCACAGGCCGTATTTCAACTACCTTCCCTAAGGTAGTTGTCCGAGCACAAAGCTTTCTTGCAAAATCATGAGTATGCAGGTATCTAGTATAAGAAGGGCTAAGCATTTTTAGAAGTTAGCCTCCGGTCATATCACGTCGAAGGTTACAAAGAATAATTCTAACGGTGATCAATATCAAGGCGGGTTATATCAAGCATAGGCACTCTTTTGTGTATAGCATGCAATTTGTAATTTTTAAATCAACATTATTTCACAAAGTAGGATCAATATGTTCAAAGAGTGTGATGACTTGCCTTGCTCGCACACTTGAGGGTGGTATCTTCGGCGGGGTCGATGCGGTTTCTTCGGTGCTATCCGTACGTGCGAAAGATCAATTGAATTCTATTAGAATTCAATAAAATACCGAGAGATCGAAAAGAACCATAAAAGCCATGGAAACAACTCCAAAAGTTTTGCCAAAAATTCTACTTGAGTTAGAACAAGGGTCGCTAGGAAAATTCGAGTTTTGGAATTGAGTTGATGACCTAGGGTTTTCGCAAAGACCGCGATCGTAATAATTTGGGAAGTTAAGTTTGAAAATATCAGCGGAGAAAAATTCGCTCGAGGTTTGAGGGTTTGAGCACAAAAGGGAAGCCTATTTAAATGGCGAGAAAGAATTAATCGGAGTCCGGATTTAAAAACGACGCGAAACGGAATCCCGGAAACGTCCGATTCCGATTTTTCAAACTTTGGAGAAAACATGCGAGAAAATAATTTATTTTTGCCCAAAATTTTACTCAAGTTATCCCCAAAATATTTTCAAAATTTTCCACAATTTTTCCTTATTTTTTTCTTTTTCCCAGGCGCCTTGTTCATCGCTCCTAGGTGTTCGGGGCGCTTCAAAACGAGGGCGGCGGGGAGGAAAAGGGCGGCGCAAGGAGGGCTTGGCGACGGCGGGCTCGGGAGGAGCAGTGGGGCACGGCGGGAGTTTGCGCACGGCGGCGGCTCCGATGGCTAGGCGGCGGCGGCGGCGCCCGGAAGAGGAGGAAAAACGGCGGTGTGCGGTGAAAAGGGGCGAGCGCCGCCCCTTTTATAGGCGCGGCGAGGCGCGCTCGGCGCGGGCACGGGGTGGAAGGGGGAGGGGCCAGCTCGGCGCGGCGCGGGGTGGGGCACACGCTGCGCTAGGGGAGGGCCGAGGTGCGGTGGCCTGCACGCGGCGCGGAAGGCGGGCCGGGCGCGGCGCTCTCGGCGTGGTGCGGCGGCGGGACGCGGCGGGGGTCCGGACGGCGCAGCGCGCGAGGGTGCGAGCGGCGGGCGAGGGCCGGCGCGGCGGCGGGCGCGTGGCGCAAGCGCGGCGCGGGTGCGGGCGGCGGCGGCGGGAGCGCGTGGCGCAAGCGCGCGGTGCGCGGCGGGGCCGGAGTGCGCGCGGGGCGCGGGTGGCGCGGGGTCCGGCGCGGGCGGGCGCGCGCCGCGTGTGCGCGCGCGGTAGAGGGCGGGCGCGCGCGTGCGTGCGGGCGCGTGGCGTGGCGCGGCGCGCGCGCGGTACGGTCGGGCGGCGCACAGGCGGGCGCGGCGGCCGGGGCGTACGGCGTCGAGCACCTCTAGCGCAATGAATAGTGAACTTTTTGATTTTCCGATTTCTATTTTAATTTCCCATTTTCTATTTTCTTTTCTTCTAAAAATTCCAAAATAAATCCTAATATTCCAACAATAATTTTTAACATTATGTTTTAATCTTTTTCTTGTCTTTTATTTTTCCATAATTATTTTTCATATTTATTCAAATTCCTTTTGCCTAATTTTTATAATTCACCCATTTTATTTTCAAAAATTTCCCAAATTTTGAGTACGCCTCCAGAGAATTTTATTGTTCATTTTGTGTCTTAATTTATCTTCTCCCAACCAAAAATTTTATTTTATATTTCCCAAAACGCGTTTTCACAAATCCGCGCTTTCCCCGATTTCTTTTTTTAAAAACCCAGATGCGGCTTTCGCAACTCCATTTCGACGACTCCGAATCATCCAAAAACACCGAAAGGGAATTGACCACGACTAAATTTATGCAACGAGCTGGCAAATAAGAAACAACAAACCCAAGAAGAAGCAACCAACAAAAGTTTTTGAAAGTTCCGATTTTACGTTCGGTTCTCCGATTTTCGAGGATGTTACATCGGCGACGCTGCAAGCGTTTCCTGCCCGACATTGCCGGGCTCCTCGAACTCCGACAAGTCGAAGTTGAGGAGATTGGCCTGCGCTAGATAGAAAAGAAAGGGTCGAGGCATGGCAAAATCGATAGGTGGGGCGGTCGGCTTACCGTCGGCACCGTCGTCGGGATTCGATTGGTGGTCGTTCCCCACGGCCGTCTAGTTTTCTGCCGGTATCATCGTCGCCCCCCCAACGGCGCGGTGCATTCATTCAGCGCGGGAAGCGGCGGAGGGTCGCGGAAGCTGCAAGAAGGAAGACGGGGTTAGCGGACGAGGCGATTGGTTATTACGAACAAAGGGGTAAGGGTGATTCTGGCGGAGAGCGGGACGGGGGCACGGCCGGCCGGTTTCTTGAGCTACAAGGAACGGACAAGTCAGATATAGATAAATACCGCAAAGCCGGGAACAATGAAGTAAAAACTTACGGGAGGGCGTCTCTTTGGCGGGCTTGGAGCCGGCGGAACATCGGTTGGGGCGTTCACCGATTCGGGACTCGAAGCCCGGTTTCGGCGGCCGTCTGGACGGCTAATGGCGCCTCTTCGTCGGCGCAGCGTTGAGGACCGCTCGGCGGCGGATCCGAGAGGAGGAGGGCTGTCGACCAAGGCAATCGGTTCTATCTTTTTCGCTCTTTTGGGGGCGAGCTGCCGATGAATGCGACGGTGGCGCCGTTTTCCTTTCGGTGCAATCGGATGACGCACCTGCCCTCGCAATAGAGATGAGAGCTTGGGCGCCCCCGGCCGATAGCTAATGGAGCCGGGCCCCGTGTCCGAACTCCTGTTTTGTATTCGATGGGACGCCCAAAATCGCTTATCGTCGGTCATTTAGTTTGTTTCCTACAAAGTCAAAACACAAATGTTAAATCGGTGAGTACGGTCGGTGAACGGATTGTAGGAAGGGTTAATCGGGGAGGGTAAAAGCATACAGGGGATCTCGTCGCGGGAGCGGTCAATGTAGCAAGACGGTCGTTGGTAGAAAATGTGGCGTCTAAGTTCGACCACCATCGGTCATAAGCGGCGCTTCTCCTTGTCGACGGGGGTAATTCGGCGGCTTCGCCGAAAGGGGGACCAGCTATGTTCAGCGGTGAGTTCATTATCGGATCTTGGCCGACCGCTCCTGCGGTCTCGATCTTATTGGCGTAAAAGAAGCCGATGGGAAGTTGCCGAGAGCCAAATTGCCTCGCGGCCGATCTTGGAGTAGTCAAATTCATAACTCCGAGCCGTTGATCGGCCTTGATGTACCCGGTCGGCGAATACAAGGAGTTAAGCGGATGAAGAACAATTTCCTACACCTTGGGTATGTCAGGCTGAATTGAGGTCGTCCCATTTGAAATCGATCGGCAGCTCGAAAGATCCTTGATCGGAGTAGAAATACCGGTACGATTATCACGGGATAACCCATCGTAGAAAGCTACGAACCAATCGGCCAACATCTCGGATTGTCTTGAACCTGCATGGGCGTGGTGCTTCCCATAGTTGGTGCATCGCTGGTGGTGATTTGGTCGCCTTCCTCGTCTACGATTGGCTCCAACCTTGGGAATCCGGCGTGCGGGCGGGGCCGGCCGGCTACGTTACGGGTAGCCAATACCAGCCAAATTTGAAGGAACCACCGGGGTCCGCGGTGTTGGCCCAGGGCATTGGCGGCTATTTTTGTGGCGATTTGATGCAACATTTGATATGTGTAGCCGAGGAGATATTTTCCCAACGCGAACTCCGTCCGTCGGCTAGGATTTCAGCCATTATTTGCCAATTGGCGGTCGGCCAACGGCTCGATCCGCGAACACGAATTTCTCTAACCACACCATCGGGAAGGCGGTGTATTCTCGGTGGTGGCTGTTCCATCTTTCATATTTTGGGCAATGAAGCCACTCCACCCACCGATGGATTTGGTTTTAGCGGTGTTGGCCTTTTCGGTTCAAAACGCACGGATTAACCGATGATTCAATGTCCAGCCCGGTTGTCATATGCACATCGGCTAGTGTGGCGGTCATCGGCGCTTGCACGAAGAGGAAAGCATTGAAACTATCGTTCCAAAAGTAGGCTGCAGCCGATAGGAGGTGTTCGTCTTTTTCCATATTGGCTATGGACAGTTCTAAGCATTGGGCAAGTTTCCTTTCTTCCCATTGGGTGTACTTGGCCGATTGTATTCTCTTGTACCACTCGGTCCGAGGCCGTGTCGGTGGGCGGCCAAGCTTTGAAAGTCCCGTTCCGGTGGGAAAGAGATGGCTTGGTAGTGTTGAAGGGCATGCGGTTGGTTTCGGCTATGATCACGTCGGTTGGGTCTGTGTCACCAATAGGCCCAAGGAATATTTGCCCTCTTGTGTTAAGTTGGGGATGAGTACTTGGTGAGAGAGGTGCTACGATTCAAAGGAAGGGGGAAAAATACTAATCAGAGATGGTGCTGTTTATAGTTTGAAATGAGAAAAGCATTAATTAGTAAGAATGCGGGATGAGGTGATATTGAAAGTTATTAAGCAAACGTCGGTATAAAGGCGCATGGAGGAGTGAGCTGAGGGTAAGATTACAAAGTAAAAATAAAAAATATATAGAAGGGAAATACCTGAGGAAATTCGTTCATGGCGGTGGCTGAGGCAGTTCCAGCGGCAGCGGCAGGTGAAGTTGCGGTCGCAGTAGGTGCGACAGTGGCCGGTGAGTTGGAAGTGCTGGAGGTCGCGACGGAGGCCATCGGGGAGGTCGGAGATGACGATGGGGCTCGAAGGATGTGGAGGATGTCGAACGCCGATGAGGTCGCCGGAGGAGAGAGGAGGGCGAAGGTTTGTTTGAGAAGGAAGGCGAGCGCACGATGGGAGCGTAGGTGGCTCGCCAGGGAAAGTGGATATTTAAAGGGCTCGTGGGGAAGCCGAAACGATTTGGGCCGAGAAGGGAATAGGAGTTTGAGTGGATAAGCAAATCCGCAACACTTTATGTTACGGACTTGGGGGGCATGTGTTAACACTGGAATTTGGTAATAAGGTCCGTGAGTCCTAAGGAAGCAAGGTGGAATCAGAATCGGCTGAAGACAGGAGTTGTATCGGTGAAGGAGTAATCGGGAATGTTGGTCGGTTGGGAATGGGTTGAATGGAGCGGCCGACGGCGATTCCAAGTTTAAAAGAGATAAAACCGTATTCGGTGCGAAACTTGAAGATTAAGTGGGGGTTCGGATGTTAATAGCGTGTTTTGAGATATTGCCACTTATGGATAAAATCATGAAATGGCGATTGTATCTATAATTTAGAAGTTTGTTAGATTGTTGGTTGTAATGGATCTTGTTAGGGATAATATGATGTTTAGATAGAATGCGAAGTTATTACGGATACTCATATTTCGGGTATAAATAGGACCCGAGGTCCGTGTAAAAGGACAATCGAATCAATCTAATCTTGGCGCATCGCCATCCTTTTCCTTTTGGACGAACACCTGTTTGGCTTTGGGCTGCATCGTCTCGATCCAGGACTCGGGTAAATGTTTGTCGTTAGTGGTGAGATTACTCGTTTCTAATGCTTCCATCGCAATGACACATTGGATTCGAGTAGTTTTGCTACGCTATGTATCATATAGTGTGTATGAATCAATCTGGTGTTTGGATCTATTTTGCGGTTGACTCGTCTTGTGAGGGATGCGTAGTCAGCGATGCTAGGTCTAAAGGTTGGTTGGTTCGTATGCGGTATCTACCATCTTGCGGAGTGTAAATCGAAAGTGATAGATTGAATGCTTCTTTTGAGACTCAGTGCTGCATCAAGATTGAACTATTGAGTCGTCTTTAGAGTCGTTGGCAATGTATTCTTTCGGATTTACATTATCTGGGGATAGCGTCGGGGTTTCAACCGACCTTATCTGTTTTTACGTGTTTCTTTCAATATGATTGTTGTCAGATCTGCTGTAGGGCTGTGGTTTGTATCTGTATTGTGTTTACTTACGCCCTTGATCTGGAAATGTTACGTTTGTGCGAGAGTTATTGGAGCATCGGCTGGTTTGACGACGGTTTCCCGGGGTCGGTTGGTTTATTGATCTGTATATTCGTTATTCTTCGTCGTATTTGGGCCGGATGGCTGATGATCGTCTTGGCGTAGCCGGTGTGCCTCGGTCACTTGGTACAAATATGGCTGGGAATAGCGTGTGTACGATTATGGATTTCCTCGGCCAATATCGCGGGGGTTTGACCTAACGCTTAACGGATGCTTTCTTGTATTTTTTTTCTTGTTGATTGGCAGATCAAATCAACTGGCACGCTCTACACATTGAAGGCAGCTAGGAAGGACCTGCACTGGAGTCAAGCAGATCTCCCAGGCCGGCGCGTGAGAGAGATTTCTCGTCAACATTGGTAGAGCTTCAACTTCAAGCTTCAGCTCCAGCTGGAGTTTGGAGCTGGTGAAAGGTGGTTCCAACTTTCTAGTTTATTTTTCTGAAGTGTTCCATCCAGATCTGTTTAGAGCTGAAGCATTTGGCAGTACTTCAGCTCCACTCCACTAGGATTCAGGATCTGGAGCACTGTCAAACGCCTCCTAAATCTCAATTGTTTGGTCTAAATTTAAGTGGTGCAGATAGCGTCCATTCGGTAACATATATGCAGTTCAGTACCACCCGCAGCTGATCTTAATATTGTGCACATTTGTAAAGTATAGAAATAAAGGAAATTACCATGTACAGAAGTTGGTGGGATGGTATCAATCCAGCTTCAAATGACAGAATTCAGCTTCAATAAACGTTGACACGTTCTGGTGAACTGAACAACACATAAACCACAAACCACAACAATATTGCTCCCTCCAGGCTCAGTCGCTAAGAGAGATCATTTCAAACATCGATTTGGTCTTTTAAATATAACTTTGATTGCTAATTTTTATTGTGATATGTATATCAAACTTGACAGGTAGATGATATTATGAGAGTACTTGGGTGTAGCTATAGAACATTCGATAGTTTCTTAGGTAGGAAACTTTCAAAAATAACTATATAGTGTAATTGTAATTACATTGTAACTAGAATGCAACTTGTAACCATCTATCAGAAACATGTGTTGGCTCAGTTGACAAACACAATTTGTTGGAGAATGAAAGGTCATGGGTTCAACTCCCACAGAATGCATGAAAAATCTTCTAAGTTATGGAGAAGAAAAACCGTCGGAAGTTTTTAGCAAATCCGAGTACTTTTCGAGCCGGATCTACCATATGATTTTTCACTCATCATCAAATCTTAAATGTTTGGGAAGATACTAATATTCGAGTTTTAAAAGTTTGACTCTTGTTTCAAAAAGGACATTTTTTTCATGTACAAAACAATAAACAAATACAATACACTACCCCTCCAAAGAAAACACAATACACTACAATCAAATATGCTATTGAGTTGTGGTTAGGCAAAGGAGTTAAGACTAGGAAGCTTAATTAACTTCTAAGTTTTGGAGAAGAAAAATTGTCGGACGTTTTTAGCAAATCCGAAGTACTTTTCTAGACAGATCTACTGTATGATTTTTCAATCATCATCAAAAAAATGTTTGAGTAGATACTAATGTTCAAGTTTTAAAGTTCAACTCTTGTTTCAAAAAAGACATGTTTTCGTGTACAAAACAATAAACAAATACAATACACCATGTCACACACTGTAGTTTTGCCCCTTTTAAATCATTTAAATAAGTCCCCAATAGAATTGGAATTTTTGGAATTATTACGGAACAAACCATTAATTTTAAAACACAATTAATGAGTGAAAATGACATGGTAGGATTTTTAATGAGTCAAAATACATTTCTTGGATTTTTAATAGAATTTTTAGAGAACTAAAAATATTTTTAATCAATTAAATAAATTATTCACAATTAAATTAAGTACCTGAAATTAATTTCCTAAGTCTCCTATTCATCCCCGTACGGTTCCGCTCTTTTCCCTTGGGCCGCCGGCCCAAAACCCTAACCAAATCCGTCGTCGTATCATTCTCTCTCTGATCCGGAAAGCGACGGCGAGTAATTCGCGTTGATTTCATGCACGATTCGGACTCCAAACCATCCCAATAAAACTCGCGCGTGATTCCGCTTTTCCCCATTGTCGTCGCTAGGTTTTGTGCCCTAAATCGTCGTCGCCCATTCTCCTTGCCGCGTGCTCGCCGTCGTCTCCGGCTCAGGTGAGCCGCGCCCCTCCTCTCTCCTTCCTCTCCAACGCGTGTCCTAGCCGCTCTCGTGCCATCCCGTGCCATCCGAGCCACACGCACGTCGGCGCCGCGCTTCCCGTGTACTACGCCGCTGTCCACCGCCGTTTTCCTCATCGCCGACGAGCCGGCCGGCCGCTGCGCGGCCATGGCCGACCGAACCGAGCTTGGCCGTCGTCGCCCACAAACCCTAACCCTAGCCATGCACCCGCGTCCGATCTCGCCGCCGTCGCCGCTGTCCATGGACTCGGTCCACCATGGACCAAGCACATGCGCCGCTTGCGTCGGCCTTGGCGCGTCGGCCCTCGTGTGAGCCGTCGACATCGGCGCTTGCACAGTCGCGTCAGGCCCTATCCAGGCCAGCGCGCAATGCTTGCGTCGGCAAGGGACTTAATTGAGCAATAAATTAATTTAGGTTTTTGTTTAGTTTAAAAATCGCAATTAAGCTTCTAAAATTCATAGCTCGTTTTAGTCCATTCTAAATTCATTAAATCCAGAAAAATATCAAGAATCCATTAAAAATAGTTTCTTATGTTATTTAGGTAGACTTTTAGCATGTTTTGTTGAGTGCTTTGTTTGTCGTGTAGATTGCGATAATTACAGCGATCCCGTTTACTTGATAGTCGCGAAGTTCCCCAATCTTCATAGCAAGGCAAGTCATACTTTACATTGATTATATTGTACCTATTTTATTTAAATATGTCATTTTCTCAAATCTTGCATATGTTTTAGAATGTCATTTTATGGGACTATTATACCTATTGTACTCAATCATAGGAATTGATTACCTCCTACCATTAATAACTTAACTTGGGTTCAACATGACTAGACATTTGTTTAGGAGATGCTTAGCGACTTAGATCAATTAGCTCACATAAGGGAATCACACTAATCAAATATTACGGTAAGTATGGATTAATACTCGAGATGATGTCAAGTATGTGGTACTATGGTAATGATATTAAAATATGATAATGGTGGGCTGTGGATGCAATGGCTTTGGATGGTAGCACTCATGGCAGTTAAGATTGTTCTCGGGAAACCACAAGAAGAATTACCGTGCATACCACAAGCCGGCATGGGTAATGGCTTTGGATCGTAGTATAGCATCTCTAGCGCGTACCCTAGTGAGGGTGGGCGTGATGGAGTTGGGTCGGCTCCGGTTTTAAGGATTGATTGGCTTCGGATTCACGCGGCACGCGAGGAGGAGGCTGCTCATTACCACGATGGGAATGGGAGCGAAACCTTGGTGTGGTACGATTGGTTAGAGGGTTATGTGAAGGGTCCTGTCACAGTTCCTTTCCGGGGTATCATGGTGGTACACCGGCACGCGAAAACGTGTTGTGGGGCTGTGTCTTGTGGGTACAGTTATACACATCTGATCAGAGTAAAACTATTCAAATAGCCATGCCCGTGGTTATGGGCGATTAACCAGATTCACCGTGATTAGTCTCATTTTAAGTAAATAATTTGACTAATGAAACTTGACTAGTATAGATAGATGGTTGGGCCTATTGCAACGTGGGTTTAACGTTGGACCAGTGTTTATTTAATATTGCTTAATTATTACTACTATTTTACTTGTTTTCAACTATTATTACTTCTAAAATGTTGTTTATGCAAATGAGACCCTATTGCTTCCTTGTGAATTATCCTGCATCATACCTTCTCTTTTGATATGACTTGTTGAGTACAGTGGGTAATACTCGGCCTTGTTTAATTTTCCCCACGAGCGGAGGTTGAAGTAGAGGAAAGTTTTGACGAGGATTAGGCTTGCGTACGACGTCAAGGTTGCATGTGGTGTGTTGGAGTTTCGTCGCAAGATTAGAGTTTTAGTCTAGTTAGTCTTTTCTTTTCAGCTGCATTTATGTAATCTTTTATGTTGTTTCTAAGATGTGGACTCTGTAATATCAATAATTGTTGATTTGTGTGCCTCGGCTGATTCAGGGCGAGGATTAAATATACAAATTATCTGCGAAAATTCGAGTTGAATTTACAGGCGTGACACACCACCCCTCCAAAAAAATACAATACACTAATCAAATCTGCTACTGAGGTTGAGGCTTAAGAGTTGAAAGTTGTGCATATGGTTTGGGGTCTTTTTTACAAAGTATAACTTCCGATTTCTACCCCAACTAATGGTATACGCAACCATAATCTCTAAACATTATGCTTCCTTGTATGGTTTGATAGGTAGATGTGTATATCTTATGTTTCCTGGTTTTTAATAACTAGGAGGTAGCCCCGCATTCACGTGGGCAAGCATCATAGACGAAAGATCATTTGGCTTGTTTGGATTATTTGAGCACATTTAAAAAACCTTAATTAATTGGAATATTTTCTCTAACTAAAGGCACTCTATTCTTTATGCAGTGGCTCAGACTATTCATATTCATATTTCAGTTAGTTATTCTTGCTTATGTAGAGTGTCGAAACTTGGTTTTGGCAATATAATTTCTGGGGTCGCAATCGAGATCGCCAAGCACGATGGGTTAGAAGGAGAAGAAGATTTAGACAGGTTCAGGCCCTCTCGTGAGGTAATACCCTACTCCTGTTTCGGTGGATTCGATCCGCCGAGTGTCTTTATTGATCTCGTGATCTAAGGCTGAAAGCTAAAAGCTGATCTCCTATCGGAATCTCTGATCTAGAATCTGATATCCCTCAAGGGACGCCCCTTACCCCCCTTATATAGTCTTGGGAGGAGGGCTTACAGATAGGAACCCTATCTTACTCTAAGTTGGTTTTCTCAATCTTACCAAACCGTGACTATAGGCCGATTGCCTTATCTCTATCGGCAATCGTAACACCCAAGTCATGTTCGGTTTACGGATATGGTAGGCACAATCTATCCCTACCTTCGATCGGATAAGCTTGCCATGTAGATACCCTATTGCCATAATCTCCACGGTAGCCCCGAGTCCTTTTCGATCGACGAGACAACTCGGCTTAGGACCAAAACGGCACACAACCAAAAACCTCTTTTGACCGAGTGCTTCTCGCGCCGAGTGATTCCATCATCTCTGCACTGAATCTTCCAGTGGCTCCAAAAGGCGTGAAGGGCTGAAAAATATCTAAAAAGTTCTCAAAAATAAATATCTAGGTGCATCTCTGATGCACCTAATTAGAATGTAGCCCCGACTATGTGTTTAGTCAAAAATAGACTAAGCATATAGTCAAGAACTATAAAAATCATTCTTATATAGGTGCTTAGCTCAAGCTAAAGCAACCTCATTACTTAACAAGCTTGTGCTTATCCGAGTGAATTTGCCGAGTGATCTCGAGAACAAATAATTCAATCAACCCTCGTGGGTGAAAAGCACTCGATAAACTCATGCTTATCAGAGTGGATACATCCAAGTCATCCGGAACAAATATTTCAATCATCCCTCATAGGAAAACAAGTTCTTTCAATCATATGAAAAATATGACCAAGTTATTAAATAACTTACGCCATAATCTTGGTCTCAATCTATAAAGATCTTCACCAAGGTGGAAAAATAGCATTGACATAATCACTCAGTCAAATGCTAAAAAACCAAACAGCCCTTGTCATCAAGGCAGCTATAAAAACTTAGCTGTTGGTCACCTTCCAAGTTGCATCGTGTTAGCTTCTCATGAAGTCAAGCAAACCGCGGTATGGAAGGATTTTCAAATGTACAGGGCATTCGTACACGCGCATATTGCCAGGACAAATCTGCTTAAGCTCATCCGCTTAAGTCCCTAAGGACACGCGTCGGGCCACACCTTAACTGGGCCGTAGATTTTCTTATGGGCTCGGCCCAATCACAAGAAAACCTAGCGCAACCCTCAAATCTTTCTATAAAGGCATGAGGTCGTCCCCACCTCTTCATCTTCCAAAAGATTCCCCTTTTCGCGACCTTTGTTCACCGGTTCCACTGCGGAGAACCCTAGACTCGCGCGCTCCCAAATCCATCCATCCGGGAACTCGCTCTTTACAACAACCGGCTTCGCCCAAATCTCCCAAGTTCCTTTGTCAAAATCCCCACTTTTTCCGACCAGATCCACTTCCCATCAACACCACACTCATGGCGGAGGAGAAAAGGATTCCGTTTGACCAATGGGCCGCATCGGATGTAAGGGAATCCACTCTCAAAGAGATGGTGAAGCACGGCGTGCTTCCACCAAAGGAGATCGTGGGTTGGCGCCCGGCGGGTGAGGAATTTCCAACCCCAAACACCGATGAGCTCGTTGTTTTTACTTCTTTCTTCTATTGCGGGTTCAGCCTTCCCACCTTCGAATTCTTGGGGGACTCTGGATTACTATGGGTTTCAACTCTACCATCTGAACCCGAACTCGATGCTTCACATCGTTCTCTTTATTCATGTGTGCGAAGCATTCCTTGGCATCCTTCCCCACTTCCATCTCTTCCGGCGCATGTTTTATCTTAAGCCTCATCCAAATAAAGACCACCCATGCGTCGTCGGCGGGGCAGGTTTCCAGCTCCGCGGATCTCTCCGCAAGGAGTACTTCTCTCCCTCTAAAGTCCTCCAATAAGGGATGGCACGTGGGTGGTTCTACATTAACAACCTCGAACCCGGCACATGCCGGCCTTCGTCGGTCTTCCCCTGTCCCAGGCCAACTTAGAGCACATTCCGGTAGCCCAAGATTGGGACGAGGCCAACAAGGCACGCTTGCGAAGATCACAGGCGATGAAACAAAAGGGTCTTCGCGGCGAACTGATCACTCGGCACTTCATCGGAGTGCCGGCCGGCGCCCGATCAAGGAACGGTCAAAGCCGGCCTTCGAGTACGAAGGCAGGAAGGACCCCAATCGGGAAGATCCAGATCCACTCAGCTACGAAATCCCAAGATCCGGATGTACAAGATCTTCTCGCGGAATTGCAGTTGAGCGCGCCCTCATTACTTAGGTTCTTCCCTTGACATCCACCGACCTCCTCCTCCAAAGCCATTGGTTGCTTCATATTGTCTTTCCATCTTGATATCTTGTCTCTTAGTGTTGTGCATTCTTTTCTTGCGAGAAAAATGCTTGTTACCTCAAGCCGTACAAGGTGTCCCACGATGACGCGCCGCGTCGCCGCCAAGCCAGGTGGCGGGATCAAGATCAAAGCAATCCGGTCGGGAAGCGGGCGCGCCGAGTGAGGACTCAAACAAGCGGGCGAGTAAAAGGAGGCTGGATGACATCCCGCTCCTCCAGTCGAGACCCCTCCTCTAAGGCGATCGCCGCGGACGGCGCCGAAGATCCGTCGGTCGTCCGGTATGCTCTATAACCGAAGTTCGAACCTTTTCGTTGAACGCTTTCTTTATCTTTACCCCAGCTGTATATGTTGTCGCGGGAGGCCTCGGGACATAGATCCTGCCGGGGAGGTGAAAGGCCGACCACACGCGGCTCCCGAGTGCGGCTGCGGAGCCAAAGCCGGAGCCCGCAACCGGCGTGAGCGCTCCGGGCAAACAACCTTCGCCTCCCGAAGAAGGATGCCCCGGAAGGAGCCCCGGCCGCCGTAGGGATGTCCCCGGCCGGAAGCCGATCGGCAGTAGGAAACCTCGGGCGCGGCTCGGCGGCCCGGCGGGGGCCACTCGGCGAGAGAGCCGAAGGAAGGAGGCCGGCCAGGGCCGCTCCACATAAGCGCGCGACCACCGAAGGCTGGTGAGATTTGTATCAAAGTATTCTTTTGCTCTTTCGGTTTGAATCTTTCATGTCTTCATTTGTTCTTCTTATTCGCCGGCCACGGTGGAGGAAATTGAAGGGTTACGCGGAGGCTACGCTAGCCGAAAACAAAACTTTTACCGCGTAAACCGGGGAACACTTGCAAGTAAGGGCCGATAGATCGTTACGGATTGGAGTAGAGTGCGGCGGAATAGCCAATCGGGGCAATCCGATCCGGAGCAGTGTAGCCAGATTCTCAAGCCGACAGTGATACAGGGGGAGCCGGTTCGCCAATCGGCCGATTCACGGATGCGTAGCCGATCCGAGTCGTCAGCCGTGTTCTCGTGCCTCGCTCCGTCGCCCGATCGCAGCCCGATCCGAAGCCGATCAACGGCGCGCAACGTAGCGGCGCCTCTGCCGGTATCCACACGTCCAGGGACAAAACGCCGTACACCCGTGTGCTAGCACGCGATGCAAGGCTAGGGTTTGGCTCGAAAGTGGGGAGGGTTTCCGTGGAGATTGATCTCGGCGACTTCATTGCACGTGATGCAATTGACATATCGCAGCTCTCCACCCTCCCTCCTTTATATAGAGTTGGCCGAGGCCAGGACTAGTGGCCGAATAGGACTCTATTTTGAATCGGATCTCATCCGTATCTCATAGAGTTGGCCGCCCATACGTCGTAAGCCCATAGGACTCTATCCGATCGGATCCCTATCCGTCGAGCCGTATCCAAGTCCAACTCGAATATCTATTCTATCCCCTTAAGCGTGCGACCACAGCAAGTTCGGGTATACTCGGTTTCGGCTACGATCTAACTTAGCCAGGCCGTCGGCTCGAGTCCAACTCAGCGAGCACATCAACATGCGAGCGCCTAGCGGCACATATTGACACCATAGTATACAAGAATATAATATCGGCTCACGAACTTGTAATGTGTACACAAATCCCTTTGCCTCACGATGCAGTTAAGCTATAGGCAAGATGTGTGCCATCCCTTCAATAGCTTAACCATTCACTCGAACCGTATTGGATTATCCGTGCATTGATTGACTCCTCAATCAACTTAGCATGGCCATGCATTTCCATAATCCATTACCTCGAGGGGCGAGAGATATCTCTCCAAAGGAGGGGCAAATTCCATCTTGATCACTCACATCCCACTCCATGTTTCATAGCAAACCCGAAAACTACCTTTATAACTACCCATTCACGGAATAGCGTTTGGTAGTCCCAAAGTAGGCTACTACACATGTTGGAATCCATGGTGATCTCGGGTCTAAGGACTTTGTACCAACACTACACGAGACCAACTAATGGCACATTAATTCTGTAGTGTCTCATGGTGGGTCTATCCAACAATGTGTTCTCCAACACATATGTTCATGTTTATTGATTTGGTATCTCCATACCCATGATCTATGAGACATGATCATCAATCAATAAACATGCCGATCTTAGAATCATATTTGTTCCAACAATATGACATATGATCAGGGATCGTTTAGAAATAGATTCATACATAAAGAGTCTCATAAATAAGTCACGTACTTATTGATCAATACAAGATGTCTATTTCATGAAACTGAATAACACTTTATTCATTTATACATAAACATTGACGTGATATCCAACATCTCCATGTTGCCTCTAGGGCATATTACTAACGAAATCCCAGTTGCGGTCCTACGAAACACAGGTTCCCAATTAAGATTGAGTGGCGGGACTCGGAGGGTCAAAGGCGGGGCATCATCACAGACAGGCAAGCCGAGAGAGATGAAAGGGATGCCCTTGTCGAAAGCTTGAGCAGGCGACCGGGTGCTCAACGTAAGCCTTAGTCTTTCTCTTTTATTGTATTATCATTATTTTTCGATCGGTCACTTTTCGATTTCATGCACGGAAGAATGCTTCGCTTCATGGCAAAGTCCGAGTCTTTGGAGAAGCTAGTTCCTCACTGAACTCCTTAGAGGACGTTCGGCGAAGGCGAAGACCACTTAGGAGGAGGCCGCGTCGAGGAGGCGGCTTTAAGGAGAGAGATCGCGAGCTTCGGGAGGCGAACCTCGACCTCCGAGGATCAATCGGAAGTAAGCCCATCTCTCCAAGTTTCTTCATGATTCTTATGTTAACCTCGGTTCTTGATGATCTTCTTCTTTTGTAGAAAATTCTTCGGAGGTCCATTCGCTTCAAGTCAGTGGAGCGGTCGGCCTCGACAAAGCCGAAATGGAGCCGAGTTTGAAGGTAAGCCTCTTTGAAGTAACATTCCTTGTACCGCTTTATTTTCGAGCGCTTTGCATGATCGAGATGCTTTTGGCGGCTTACAAGGTTAAGACCGAGCTCAATATGACGTCTTGCTTGAGCGAGTCAAACAAACCGGAGAGATCCGGGAAGAGGTCGCCATCTCTTGCTACGCCGATCTTGCTATCCTTGTTCCATCATGGGGTCGGGACCAGCTCACTTTGGACCCAAGGCCGAAGTCTTTGACAAGCTGCTGGTGGCCCCGGCCAATATCGGCCAACATCACTTGAAGGCTGCCAACATGGGGGCTGAGTGCGCTCTTGCAGGACCAAGTCCCTTTACCCAGTGGATATCCACTCGGTCGGGAAGGCTTCGCCGATGGGACCACGGATGAGGAGGCCTTGGATATGCTTGAGTGAGGCGCGGAGACAGCAAAGAAGATATCCATTGATGTAGTGAATAATTTCGGGATTTGTTTTATCTTTCGAACACTTTGTCTTGTAAATGTCGTGTGATTGTGATGCTCGATGTAGAACTGTGATATATTTAGTTTATTTATGTTAATGCCTTGATCCGAGTTTTTGTGTGAAATTTCTTAAGTAGTTTTCGTCATTGTCACCAAGCCTAGGCTCGATTAGGTCATCGAAAAACTCTCGGTCTTAGACACGAACTCGAATCGAAGAACATTAAACAACGATAAACCAAATCATGCACGAAGTTGATGAGGAAACTTGAGCTTTATTGACATATGTCTGACCCCGTTGGCTCAAGAAGTCATCTTGCTTGAGATTGGCGATCAAGGAAAACATGAAGCCTTAGTAAAATTAGGCATAAAATCGTCGAAGATGCTCAATGTTCCGGGAGTTTTCCACCATCGACCCGTCTTCTCGTTTTAGCCGTGCACACGGGCCGAGTCACCTCGGCGATTATGTACGGTCCCTCCCATAAGGGGATAACTTGTGACGATCTTTGGTGGTTTGGATCTTGCGTAGGACAGGTCGCCAACGATGAAAGCTCGTGCTCGTACGTTGCGGCGTGGTATCTTCGAGCCCTTGAAGATATTTGGCCAAGCTGGATGAGGGCTGCCTCACGGGCCTCTTCCAATCGGGTGAGGTCATCCACTCGGTCGAGGTCGTAGCGCTCATCGTTGAAGGCTGCGGACTCGGAGAGATTCGTACTCCATCTCATTTGGCAACATGGCTTGCGTCGTAGACCAAAAGAAGGGAGTTTGGCCGGTAGCCCGGCGGTGTGGTCCGCGGCGACCATAAGGCCGAGGAAGTTCTTGGACCCACTTGCCCGCGTAGGAGTTTAGGCGATCGAAACGCGGCCTTGATGCCTTGGAGGACCATGTCGTTGGCTCGTTCGACTTGTCCATTGCTTTTGGGATGGGCAGCGATGCGTAGCAAATCTTAATTCCAAGTCCTCGCAGAATTCCTTGAAGATGCCTCCCGTGAATTGAGTCCCGTTGTCGGTTATGATTACTGTTTGGGACCGAAGCGGTGCACGATGTTGAGAAAAAGTCCCGGTGCTTTGTCGGCGTGGTGTGGCGGCCGGCAGCTTCAATCCACTTGGAGAACATGTCGATTGCAACGAAGAGGTGTGTAAATCCTCCTAGAGCTTTCTTGAAGGGGCCGACCATGTCCAAACCCCATACCGCGAACGGCCGGAAAGTGGGATTGTTTGAAGCTCTGGGCGGGACGTGGCTCTGTCGGGCAAAAAATTGGCAGCCTTCGCAGGTTCGTACGACTTTGTCCACGTCGGGGACCGCGGTAAGCCGAAGAAACCTTGCACTGTAAGCTTTGCCGACCGAGTGCGTCTTGCTTGCGTGGCTTCCGCATATGCCAGTGGATGTCTGGAGTAAATTTGTTTCCCTTCCTCGGGTGTGATGCATCTCATTAGGATTTCGGAGGGGCTTCTCTTGTATAGATCGGAGTCAACCATGACATATGCTTGGCAACGGCCGGGACGCGTTACGCTTCATCCCGGTCATCAAGCGGCAGTTCTTGCTGGGTTAAGAATTTGATGAGCGGCGTCCTCCGGTCGGTGTCGGTCATGGCGACTTCGTTACATAACTTGCTCGTTAGGGGTTGCCTTTGCCGTGATAGTTGGTTCATAGAGGTGCTCGACAAAGACGTTTGTTGGGGCGGCTTAGCGCCTAGACCCGAGCGTGCCAACTCATGGCTACTTCGTTGTTATGTCTCGGGACGTGTGAGAGTTCGAGCCCGTCAAACTTGTATTCAAGCTTACGGACCTCTTGCCGGTAGGCCTCCATAGTGTCATTTAGACAGGACTAGTCCTTCATTACTTGGTTGACGATCAGTGGGAGTCGCCTTTCACGATAAGCCGACGTATCCCGAGTGAAGCTGCGAGGCGCGATCCATGTAGAGCTTCGTACTCGGGCAACGTTGTGTGAGGCGGAGAAGTGGAGGTGAAGGACATATCTTAGCCTTTCCCCGTCGGGAGATCGGCTAACTCACTGCTCGCAAGCGGTGATCCTCTTGGATCCGTCGAAGTGCATGGTCCGTGTTGGAGGTCTTCCCAGAGTACGTTCTCTTGTTGCTCGATCCACTCGGCGGAAAATCCGCCAAGGCTTGTGACTTTATGGGCGTCCCTCGCCTTAAAAGTCAAGTCCAATGGCATCGGCTCTAGAGCCCGGCTTGGCGATACGTCCGGTTGCCTCGCGGTTGTGGATGACATCGCCGAGTGGGAAAGAAGTGGCAGACGGTGACCGAGTGACCACACGAAAATAATGTGCCAATTTCCTCGCGGTTATTAGAACACCATAGAGTAATTTTTGTACTGAGGGTAGCAAATTTTGGCTCTGCCAATACTTCGCTAACAAAGTAGATTGGCCTCGGATCTTACGAGCCGTCCTTCTTCTTCGCTCGACCACGAGGACCGTGCGGCCACTTGGTGAGTGGTGAAGCATTACAACGGCAAAGGTTCTTGGGGGTGAGGCGAGGCCGGGACGGGCGACGTTGTATGGAACTCTTTGAAATCTTCGAAGGCCTTGTTGGCTTCGCGATCCATTGGAAGTCGTCTGTCTTTTAGCAATCGAAGAGGGCATGCCTCGTTCGCCGAGTCGGGAGATGAAGCGGCTTAACGCCGCCATGCGGCTAGTGAGCTTACGGACGTCATACGGTTACTCGGGGGCTTCATGCTCATGATGGCGTTGATCTTCTGGATTGGCTTCAATGCCGCGATGTGACACCATGAAGCCGAGCGGTTTGCACGATGGAACGCCGAAAGTGCACTTCTGCGGGTTTAACTTCATTACGAAGGCCCGGATGTTTGCAAAAGTTTCTTCTAGGTGGCGATCAGGTCTTCTTTACGCTTGGTCTTGATGACAACATCGTCAACATAAGCTTCAACGTTCTTGCCGATCGCGTGCGGAAGCATCTTTGGATCATGCGTTGGTATGTGGCGCGGCGTTCTTGGGCGAAAGGCATTGTGATGTAGCGGTAGGCCCCAAACGGCGTGATGAACGATGTCTTCAAGCGGTCGGATTCTTTCAAGCTGATGGTGATAGCCCGAGTAACAATCCAAGAAACTCGGGAGTTCGCGGTAGCATTTGTTGAGTCAACGACTTGGTCGATACGAGGCGGCCAGAACGGATCTTTGGGGCAGGCTTTGTTGAGGTCGGTATAGTCAACGCACATGCGCCATTGCCCGTCTTCTTGCGGACCGGGGCTGGGTTGGCTAACCGGTCGGGATGAGGACTTCTTTAATGGCCAGAAGCGGCCAAGAGCTTTGCGAGTTCTTCCTTGATAGCATCTTTTCGATCTGCGAGAATCTGCGTAATCGTTGTTTTATCGGTTTGGCGTCATCTTTGACGTGCAAAGAGTGCTCGATCACCTCCCTAGGAATTCCAGGGCATATCGGATGGTTTCCAAGCAAAAACATCTTTATTATTTTGGAGGAAGGTGACGAGCGCGCTTTCCTATTTGGGATCTAGGTCGGCGTCGATTACGGCGGTTTTCGAGGATCCGACGCATCAAGGGAGATCTTCTTGGTTTGGCGTCGCCGGATCCCGGTTGGCTATCTTCTTGCGGGGACTTCGCCCTGCTGCTTAGATTGATGCGGCCAATCGGACTTCTTGTTGGCCATGTAATCTCTCACGAGATTGGGCCATGTCGCGGCTCTCCTTATCGCGAGGTGAAGGCTTGCTTCACATCGCTACGAAGAGTGATGACACCGTTGGGACCGGCATCTTCATGCGAGAGGTAGGTGTAGTGCGGGATCGCCATAGACTTGGCAAGCGCGAGTCTTCCAATGATGGCGTGGTATCTTGTTTGAGTCGGCCACCTCAAAAGTGACGTTCTCCGTTCGGAAGTTCTCTCGGGCCCAGAAGGTGACTAGGAGGAGATGTGCCCGAGTGGTGTAGACGATAGCCACAGGATGACTCCGTGGAAGGGGGTGAGCTTGCCTTTAGTTCACCCTCGGGATGCGCATCTCGTCCATGGTCTTGGCAAACGGGATGTTGAGGCGCTGCCCCAGCCATCGATGAGGACGCGCTTAAGCGATATGCGGACCACGGGATCCGGGGCGAGTGGGTAGCGCCCGGGTGAACCACTCGGTCGGGGTGATCCGGCGGTCAAAAGTGATGGCCTCTTCCGACCATCACAAATGCGAGGACTTCGGGTTGAGCCGCGTTGACCTCTCGGTCGGTTAGCCTGTTTCCTCTTGGATTCATAGGCTAGCGGTCCTCCAAAGATGTGGTTGAGCTCCCCACTGGGTCTTGAAAAGGTTCGGCATTTTCAGCCACGTTGTTCTTTTTGGCGCCTAACGGACAAGCCTCGTCGGTCGGCTTCTTGTTGAGCTGCGCCTTAGCATCTTGTTCGAAGCTGCTAGATAAAGCAGTCCTTCGCCGTGTGCTTATGATTCGGATGATGGGTGCCTTTGGGCGTTCATGATGGCGTCGTAGGCGGCGACTCGAGGACGGCGTTGAGCGTTGGAGGTTGCGGCCACTAGGTCCTCGGATCGGCGCTTGCGATCTTTAGCCACTGATTGCTGCTTGTTGCCGCCATCCTTCTTAGGATTACGGCTCCCTCCCGCTTGCTTGTCTTCCCTCCTATCGGGCCGGTCTTGGCGGGCAGCCTTGATGGCGTCGTTGGACTTTGCATAGGAGTTCGCCGTCTCGAACATCTGTTTCACCGTCTTCGGTGGTTTGCGCCCAGAACTTCCCGATTAGCGGCTCATCACGGACTCCCTTACCGGAAGGCGGCGATGATGATGTCATCGGTGATGTTCGGGATCTTGTTGCGCTTCTTGGAGAAGCAGCGACGGATGTAATCCTTCGGGGGCTCGTCCGGCTTTTGGATGATGTTGTATAGGTCGAAGTGTGTGCGGGCCTCTCGAAGGTACCTTGGAAGTTGGCGATGAAGTGGTCCCTCGGCTCGCTCCACGAGCCGATTGAGCCTCTTGGCAGGCTCGTGAGCCAGTTTCTGGTTGAGTTAGCGAGGGCTACGGGCAGGTAATTGGCCATGGCCTTGTTATCACCGTCGGCGGCACGGATGGCGAGGGTGTAGACGGTAAGCCAAGATTCGGGGTCGGTCTTGCCGTCGTACCTTTCAATCCTGTGGGCTTAAACCCACTCGGCCGGTGCACTCGGCGGAGCTCCAGTGAAGGCCGGTACTCCGTCGTCGCCGCTATCGGGTGATCCCCTCCGATCTTCCCGAGTGCGTCGGTCCCATCTGGTAGCGACGATCGAGGACTTCCGCGAGATCACTCGGCGGGGTCTTCGGTTAGGCTTGGTTGGGTAGGCTGGGTGTTGCGGCGGGCGGTGGTGGACGGGTGGACGTCCATGTTGTTTGTCGCGGGGAGTCGGCCGTTTGCTCTGGTACCTCGGCGTGGACTCGCGGGGTGGGCCTCTTGGCACAGTCATCGGCCGATCGCTCGGGCCTCTTATAGTCTCCTAACCTTAGGGCGGAAGCCGGCTCTTGTACGCGTTTCGACCACGGACTCGATCGGCCTTCGTGCGGGGTGGTGGGGTGGCCGTTAGGCGTGGTGGCGACGATGGTCTTTATCTTGTCGAGTATTGGAGTCACGTTGGCGGAGTGCCGTCTCCATGGCGGTGTCCAAGAGGGTGACGCGGCAACGAGGCGTTACTGCGTGACGTTTGGAAGATGTTGGTGTTGCGGACCCGTGTAGAAGGATGGCCTCTGGACGGATCGTCCATTGCACGTAGAGTCTGCTTTCTCTTGTCGGCCTCGTCCTTGCGTTGTTTCTCCTCTTCGGCCGTCTTGCGCTCGTGCTCCATCTTGGCTCGCTCTTCTTGGCAAGCCTTGGCCATGGGCGAGTCGGACTCGTCCGGCTCGGCCATGAGTTATCAAGCACTTGCCGGCTCGAGTCCATGCGGCAATCGGAGTTGTTGGCTTTGTCGAAGGGATGCCATAGAGGTTGTCGGGCCGGCGGAGTGAGGTATCCATTGAGCTCCGAAGATGAGCGGGAGCCGAATGATGGGAGGATGACGGCGACCTCCCTTGATCTGGGTAGCCGGATCGGATCGTTCCGTCCGAGTCGAGCTTGGGGGTGTGGGCTCCTCCAGTGGGTTGCCGCCGACTCGGGGAGAGAAGTTTCTTTGTAGATCTCGGCGGCGTTTGGTAACCCAAACGGCACCGAGAGGTCTTCGTCCAGAATAGATTGCCTCCGTCGGGAGGTGAGAAGATTGGCGCAGATTTTGGCGGTATCCGAGTAATCCGAATGGTGCAGTGAAGTCCGTCGTCGGAGAAAGTAGATTGCATCTTGGTCTTCAAGATGTCGATGTAGATCTGGCGTTCGGGAGCCCGAACGGCGTCGAGTGGATTTCTCCTCCCGGCGGTCAGGTCGAGTCGAAGGAGGAATCGTCGGCGAAGTAGGCGACGCGAGTTGCCGAATCTTGAAGGAGATCCCATCACGCTTGTCGGCGAGATTGTTGAAGAAGTCTCGACTCGCGATCCCTACAGGCGCGCCAGCTGCCGAAACTTGGTTTCGGCAATATAATTTCTGGGTCGCAATCGAGATGCGCCAAGCACGATAGGTTAGAAGGAGAAGAAGATTTAGACGAGTTCAGGCCTCTCGTAAAGGTAATACCCTACTCTGTTTCGATGGATTCAATCCGGCAGTGTCTTTATTGATCTCGTGATCTAAGGCCAGCTAAAAGGCGATCTTCTATCGGAATCTACGATCTAGAATCGATATCCCTCAAGGGGCGCCCCTTACCCCCTTATATAGTCTTGGGAGGAGGGCTTGACGATAGAAAACCATATCTTACTCTAAGTTGGTTTTCTCAATCTTACCAAACCGTGACTATAGGCCGATTGTCTTATCTCTATCGGCAATCGTAACACCCAAGTCATGTTCGGTTTACGATATGCGGGCACAATCTATCTACCTTCCCGGTTGGATAAGCTTGCCATGTAGATACCCGTTGCCATAATCTCCACATAGAGTACGTTTAATTTAGCTATACATGTTTCCAAATATGTCATGGTACGACCTGTGTTGTTGAATTATTTCTTTTTCTTTTGGCAGATTGAATATGTAATTTTTGTTTTGATATTATTGATTTAATTTAGCTATGCATTTTTTAAGAATGATTCATAGTATTTAGATGGCGTGCAAAGTGTACGGGTGGACTGTGCCCAAATGCTATCATTCTTATATAGCAAAATATAGTCATATGTATCTTACATTGTTAGTTTTATTATAAAGAGAGAAGAGTTAGATAGAAATCAGACATGTAGCTTATAAAGAAATTATAGTTGTTTCAACGTTGATGGTTTCTCTTCTAGTTTAGTAGCTACAAAAATAAGGAAGGGGAGGACAGTGATTTCTCCATGTGAAAGGGAGGGAGGTGGTGGGACTTTATTTTTCTAAATAATTTAAGTGAAAACCAATGATAAGATGTTTTGTTTTTTCTCAGAATTTCTTTTATTGTTGTTATAACTTTTAAGACATGACACGTGCTGATTCAACTTTTTCTAAAAATATATCTATTTGATGAACATAATGAATCCATCGAGTTAAGTTGAATTGTTTTCTAATTTTTAAACGTGATGCATGGTTACTTAAAAGTGCTCTGTGGACGTTTAATCAATTTTTATCATGTCGACTGATTTAATATGACATAATGCATTTAGTCAACTTTTTTGAAATGTCTCATTCTTATTTGGTTTCCATGCAAAAAATAGGAGTATACGTTCAAAGGATGTATTTTAATTTATAGTAAAATATGGATATATGGAACTTGAATTATTTATTTAGCTATAAATAATTCCCAAATGTTATAGTTCTTATATAGCAAAACATAGGCATATGTATCTTACATTTTTACTTTAATTATAAAGAGACAAGAACTAGATAGAAATTAGACGTGTAGCTTATGAAAAAAATTGTAGCTGTTTCAACGTTGATTGTAGTTTAGTAGCTACATAGATAAGTAAGGGGAGGGCAATGTTTTCTGCATGTGAGAGGGGAGGAGGTGGAGGGACTTTATTTTCTAAATAATTTAAGTGAAAATAGATGATAAAATGTTTCTTTTTTCTCAGAATTTATTTTATTATTTTTATAAATTTTAAGACATGACACGGGTTGACTTAAGGTTTTTCAAAAAATAGATCTAATTGATGAAAATAATGAATCATCGAGTTAAGTTGAATTGTTTTCCAATTTTTAAGACATGATATATGGTTACTTAAAAAGTGCTCTATGGGATGTTTAATCTATTTTTATCATGTAGCTGATTCAAAATGACATAATTGATATAGTAATTTTTTTGAAATGTCTCATTCTTATTTGGTTTCCATTCAAAATATAGGAGTCTACGTTCAAATGAGGTATTTTAATTTATAGTAAAATATGGAAGTTGAATTATTTATTTAGTTATAAATAAAACAACAATTGAAACAAATTGAAACAACTAAAAATCAGATACACCTTTTAAAATTATAATCATTAAGCTATCTAGTTATTGTTTTTTAATGATGTTGTTTGTTAGAAAAATGAGAGGAGGTGAGCGGAGAGAAGGAGAGAAGATACATACGGGCATGTTCAAGTGAACACATACATGACGTGTGAAGGATTGAAGGGGTTCGAAGTAGTGACGGCCAAATTGGCGTCTTGAGGCGAGCGGTTCGAACGCACGCGTGGGGCTTGTAGATGCACGGTCGTCTTTGAGGCGGGCAGTCCGGGCACGCGTGGGAGCTGTAGATGCACGGCACGGCATGACCCGGGAGGCAAACGGGTCGGGCCGACACGGCACGGTGGACGTGCCGTGCTTGGGCTGCCCAGGCCAAGCCGTGGGTCGGCACGGCACGGCAGTCTCTAGTAGCAAAACACTAAAGCAAAATCTTGTAGCACGGGTAAAAGTAACCCGTGGGCCTTTAACAGGCCAAAATCATGTCTCAAAGAGTGTTAAACGGTGCCAAACGGTGTTAGGGCGGCCTCGGCCCATGGGCCTTAACGGGCCCATGCGCGGCCCACGGCACGGCCCGCCACCTCGTGGGCGTGCTTGGGCGGGATGCTAGGCACATGGGCCGACACGACACGGCTCGTTTCATGAAGTGGGCCAAACGGGCCGTGCAAACGGGCCCTTGTCGTCGTGCGGGCACGAGCCGCTTCGTTTGGCCGTCTCGGTTGGAAATAGGCCTTTTCGTTTTTATATTGTTAATATAGTAGTAGAAAAGAATAGGTACACTATGTTTAAGTTAAAATAAACGATGGCTAGGTGCTTTATGTTTTTTCTTCAGAATTTTTTCGTTTTTATATTGTTAATATAGTAGTAGAAAAGAATAGGTACACTATGTTTAAGTTAAAATAAACGATGGCTAGGTGCTTTATGTTTTTCTTCAGAATTTCTAAGATTTATTACAGTGCCATATGACGGCGTAGGAGCGTTTGTAGGAGTTGTTTTGTAAAAATTTTAATGAACTTTCATGCAAGTTGTCCAAATACGCCAAATATATCTCTACAAGTTTCTTTAGGAAATTTAATTCTACAAGTAAAATTACACATGTGTAAACTTTATTTTTCTGGCATTATATTTCTATTTTAGTTACATGCTAGTGAAGTTATATAGCATGAAAGAATATATAATACATAATGTTACTTTCTTTTTATAACTTTTACAAGTTAAGTTAAATTTATAGTCAAAAGGTGTATTGAATTCTAATTTAATATTTTAATCATAAATAACATAATGACACAAATAGAACGTATAATTCGGTCGGATAGCATAAAAACTTCCGTAAAAAGAAAAATGGAGAGGAGGTACGTACATGCGTGTGCACGCTGTATACATGGAGGAAGAGGGAATGACTTTTTTAAGAAAGAGAAAAATCAATCTAATCTAATGGCTAGGAGTGGTGGGCCTATTAATTTTCTGAAAATCAAATGCTACCTTTTGCTTAAAAATCAAGATTTTCTCTAGGGCCGCATGATATCATAGGAGCATTTACATGAGCGTCACGTGACGACTTAAGAGCGTTTATAAAAAGTTAATGAACTTTTATTTATATGTATATATATTGGATATCGTCAATATAATTTAGCGACGCGTGTTTATAGAATTATTTAAGGTGACATAATATATATTATCAACTTTTTATAATTAAAAAATATTTCCTAGTTATATTTTGTTGCCATTTAAAGAATATGGCCCATAGAATTATTTATTTAATTATAAATAAAACAACAATAAAAAAGACATGTAACTATTGAAACTAGTAACATATACGTGCTAACGCCATCATAATTTAATCGATCATAACTTTTTAAATCCAAGCATGCATCTCGGATGCTTAGATAACTTTGTATACATGCAAGCCGGGAAAAGTAAATATCGAATAACCTCTCACAATTAAATCCATGCATGTATACACACAATAAAAATAGAAAATAATATGAAAAAATAAACTTTGATTTTCATCTGTTGGATTATGAGTAAGAGAAAAAACGTTAGATTTAAACCTTGCTAAGAGCATCTCCAAGAAACTCCCTATATAACTCTCTATGCTTAATTTTAGCAATTTTGTTAAAAAATTATGTTCAAATGGACTCCTTAAACCTATCCCTATACTAAGGAGCTCCTTAGATCACCTCCCTCGCTCTCTACATTGGGCAAGCACCCGGCCTCCCGTCACGCCTTGCCATCCCTTTTTTCCTCCCGCATGCCCTCCTCTTCCTCCATCCTGCACCCGTGTCGTTCGTACCGCTTAGTCGCTGCGGCCACGACCTCGTCGCCTCTCGCGGTGCCTCGCCCCTTCCACTTGATTGACCCCACAGTCGTGCCCATGGCCGTGTGCTCCCACGGCCTTCGTCGCGCCGGACCTCATGGCGCGGCCGCCGCGCCCTTGCCAGTGCCGCTCGCTCTTTCCGTCGGCCAAACTCACGGCCACACCCATAAGCACCACCGCTCCTCTTGGGACGGAGAGAGAAAGAAAAAGAGAGAAAGAAACATGAAGAAGAAGAAGGAGGTAGTAAAAGATTGATGTGGGTCTTTCCTGTCATAGATATCAAATAGAGAGCATAGATTAAGAGGTTTCATTGAAGGAGCAACGAGTTAGACTTGCTAAAACAAACAAGGAGCTAGCTATATGATGTTTGTTTGGAGAGCTAATTTAAAAAAGTACATTGAAGGTCTTCTAAGATGCATTATAAGTGGTAGAGAGTAGAGATAGAGAGTGGAAAGAAAGAAAGGAAATGAAATTAGAGATTAGGAAAGGGAAGAGGAGATGATGGGAGCGAGTATATACGTACCAACCTGAGGAGACATAGGTGGGGACCGATGTGAAAAGAGGATTTTATTTTTATTATATCTAATGCTGAAAATATTGGACTCATAGAAAATCAACTGTTAGTTAGATTTTATAGTGTGGTTTAGGAGCGACACGTGATAACTTAAAAATGTTTGTAGGATGTTTAATGAATTTTTATATATAATAGATTTCAACGTTTCTTAAATTCGTTAGTTGAGATGCCAACTGTATCCATCGACCGTGGGGCTGTCAAACCATTGCAAACTGCTCTGATTACACTGTCAAGTAGTTAAAAATGAAATAGATAAAATTCAGACCAGACTCAATTATGCATATGCTAGGTTTTCACAGCTGATTTGAAATATAATGGCACCCTATCAAATTAGATAATTTACCAGACGAGATAAAAAAGAGAGTCTATTATAGTATATCCCAGTTTGCTAAGATGAACAGGCACTCTGTTATTTCAGGTGCACAAGAGCGGCCTCGACTCAGATACAGATACAGTTCTATGTTTGCTCAGAAAAAAAAAGCGCTAATTTCAAGAATAGTCTGATTAAACTCAGAAATAACTAGATAAGCCACTAGTGATCCATGGCACCACCATTGCTCTTTATTAAAAGAGCGAATTGCTATGTAAACCAGATTAACCTTTTGTTATAAAAATTAATATAGTTAGAATAAATATTCTACTCAAACTCCTGAAGTTCTTTTGTTAAATGAAACTATGCAAGAGGTACGAGTTGATGATTCTCACAAACAACATTATTGTTTCTCTTATGCTTATGCTTATCAGCATAGCTTATTAGAAAAAAAATAATTTACGAATAAAACTTATATATATATATATTTTTAGTGATTCAAAAGCAAATATTGTAAAAAAACTACGATGAAAAATCACAAAAACAACTGCAAAATTAAGTTGTAAAATTTAAATAAACATAAATGAAACGATATTGTTTAAAAAGCGGATAAAATAAAAGGAAGAGTCTTACATATGCCTATACTCACAGAAATGTTCTCAACCTAACAGGGTGTGCTGGATCCACTTGTTGAAAATGTGTAATTTCTCAAAGAAGAACATTGCTTTTAGGAGACAACACTAATTTTTCAAAAACATTCATGAGGATCTTTACGTTGCTGTAAATAGTACAAGTAAGTAAGAACTACGAGATTGACTGTACCCGAAAAACAAATCTAATGCAAGATCAAGAAATAAAAATAATACTAGAGGCTTTTCTTCCGATAAGAAGGTGCAGGTGCTAAACCAACAGTACCTGTGAAGACCACACGACCAGTTCGCGCAGAGCTGCAAGGACTGCAAGAACAGCAAAAGGGACATACATCTGAAGCAACTTATGTGTTGCTCGCCCTGAGACCAAAAACTCACCGAGGACTGCAAACTAAAACGATTAAAGTCAAGATTAATGACAAGGTAAGATTCCTAACAGATCATAAAAAAGACAAACCAATCAACCTGCGAAGGCATGTTTCTAACTTAGAAAAGGTAATGTTAAAGTAAGTGGAGTAGTAAGGAAGAAGACCCCGTGTCGCCCACACGCAGGCAACACGGGGGCGAAATCCCTAGCGCCGCCGCTACCTTCCCCTCCTTTCCCCACCTCGCCATCGCCGGGCTCGTCGTCGGAAAGCCGGTTGGTGAGCTAGGATGTGCGGTAGCGGGGTCTCTTTGCGGCGGCGCTTCATCTCAAGCGTGAGAGAGAGAGGCGGCGGCCGAAGATGGGGGCGCGGCGACCGGTGGTTAGCCCTCCCGATAAGGAGGACGGCGGATCCGGCATCACCGTCCGGAGCTGGCCACCCACGGCCACCACTAGGCCAGATCCGGCGAGGCGCGGCTAGGACGGTGGGGTCTGGTCACCCGTCTAGGGCGCGGCGGCGGCGTGAGGGACGGCGTCACGGGGAGGTGCGGCTGGAGGCGGCGAAGACCGAAGTCAACAAGTGGAGGCACAATGGGCAGCGGGAGGGCGCGGCCGGTGCGGAGGCGTTGCCGGCATTGGGGAGGCCAGCGCGCGTGCGCGTGCCTTGCGGTCAAGGATGGCCTTGCGGTCCTTGTCGAGCTTGAGCTTGGTGTCAACGACCTTGGAGGGTGGATGCCGAGCGTTGATGGTGGAGCCATTCACCTTCTCCACCTGGTGGAGGCGCGAGGACAAGTGGCCGGCTATGGTGGAGGCCAGTGCCGCACGAGCAAGCACAACCCAGCAACTATGGAGTGGGCGCCACGCGAGGATGACGGCGGCCCCGGCCGTGGAGCGCGTAAAGGCTCGGCGGATCGATGGTGGAGGCCAACGCGACACGAGGAAGTGCGGTCGAGCGGAGGCGGAGGCCGGTGCGGCACGACGGGCGTGGCCGGTGGCGGCACGCGGAGAGGCGGCCGGCGGAGAGCGCCGACGCAATGGTGCCTACGCGTCGGCGAGGGGTTTAGATGGTGGTGGAGCACTACGGCGGCGGTTGTGGATAGGCGGGCGGTGGACGACGGGTGAAAACCTAGCACTGGCCTTGGCCTTGGCCGGGCGACAACGGTGTCGTTCGGCGTCACTCCCCTCCACGAGGCGTTGCCGTGCCGTCTCATCCCCTCTAGCGGGCGGTCGGGTGAAAGCCGATTACGGTTCTCTTGGAGACCTTGACGGACGGCGCGGCGAGTTCCGTCACTTTTCTCCCTTGGAGACGTTGTCTAGGCAGCCCCTTGCCTAAACCTCTCAATCTTAAGTTCAAGCTCGCTCTAGTTTTGCATCCTCTTGTGTCGGCGCCCTAGTTTGACAAGTTGGCCACATCGGAGGGCCTAGGGAAGAGGGCGTTCCTTTCTTCTCTCTCACCCTCTCTCCCTCAACCCTAAAGATGTGGATAGAATGGGGTTATGTGTCGGTTGTAAGGGTGGGTTTTGGGCGATCTCACATGCAGTTCCTTTGTTGGCCTAGCGGTGGTCGGTCACGTTTAGCAACGGCCGATCGGTGCTAGCCTTCTCACGGTATACGTGTGTGGAGGCTGTCGATATGTAGGTGGTTGTTTCTGTTTTTCGTTTTCTAGGTTACGATGCTAGGGTTGTAAACTTGTTTTTTCTGCTCTATCCATATGAACTTCCAATTGTCGAGTGTTCAAAAAGTTAATTGTTCTCTTATATCCTTTTGTCAATCAAATTCTCCTATTGCTATTTTTATAGATTTCTGAAGCAAGTTAACTTACAGTTTTGAAACATAAGTACTATCTGGGATTATGGAGAGTTGTACACATATTGAAGTTCTACTTCTAAATGAAGACAAAAGCGAACAAAAATTTGGAAACTTCCGATTAAGTTAGAACAGGAAAAATGTTACTTCAACTGAGACATATTACTGCTCAAACTATTTCAATCTATTTGTGCGTATTAAAATAGTATTTGACGGTACAGAGCATAATCCATCAATAGCATGAATGCATGATGAAGGTCAACATAACTATCAGATGGCTGGGGCACATCATGACAGGCAACCATCGAGAACTGTTAAAAACACGCTCACCGAAGCAATGTATAAAACATTACAACTTATCATGATATTTCCCAAGAAAAAACTCATATGCTAAGTAACTATAGATAAAATCTGAGCTAAGTCTAGTGACAAGAAAATCAAGCATAACCTTGCGAGTCCTGACAATGGAACTTCCATTGCGTAAACCCCAAAGTCGCAACGACAAGATGAACCGAGTTACTAATAACAAAACTATTCACCAATCACTCGATTCATTTTTGTACCCTTCTTCCTTTTCAAATCCCCCATTTTGGCCTAAATTCTCAGATAATTAGCAAATGCTAAAAACATGAATTTGAGTATTTGACCTCAGCTTCTTGCAATACCAAATAAATACGTATACCCAGTAAACTAAAAAACTGACAAACATGGACTTAATCTGAGAAACATGGTCACGACTCTACTCACCATCGCGGTGACGACGGAGACCCCAGCGACGAGGGAGGTGGCACGGGCCCATGGGCCTCGGGCGAGCACCCCGTAGGGGTGGCGACGGAGAGCAGTCAGTGTAGGACGAGCTCCAGCCAGACGAGGCCACGGAAGAAGCCCGGCGGCTCGTCTTCCAGGTAGCCGCTGAACTCCGCGGCGTACCACCGGTGGAGCCGCACGAGGGCGGCAGGAAGAGGCGGCGAGGGAGGGCGGCCTGTGCGTCGATCAGAGGCGTCGCGGCGGCGGCGAGGGAGGAGAAAGACCACCGCCGCGTCCGCCGCCGTCGGGAGGAGGCCCATCGTGAGAGGCGTGCGTTCGCCGTCGCGGTCAACTTGGGTGGTGGGCCCGTTCATTTGGACGTGTGGGCCCTTGAGTTTAGTAGGGCCTAAGCCCATCCCAAGCCCTCACCTACAAGTCTATTCATAGATTTTGAATTGAGTAGTAAATCAAGGACATATATAATGAATTTTTAAGGGAACAATTAGCTGATAAAAAGCTTATAAATGGCATTATCTAAAAGGGAGTACAAGATCAATATTGGTTCACTAACTAGCGGACATTTCAAATCTCTTCGCCCAAAGTCTAATCGGTGCCATTGTGTCATTTGTAATGGTTTTCTTCTAATATCCGAATGGATGGAAAAACCCACCTTTATGTTTTTCTAGGTTCATATTTTCCATTCTCTATTGTTAGTCAAGGGTAGATTTTAGCCATGTACATATGTTGGTTTAGCGGCACAAAAATCATGTTAATTTCTAAAAATACAATGTGTCGGAGGCTAAGCTCTAATAGCGGATAGTAGTGGAACTAGTAGGAAGCCGAGTGCGTGGGAGCTAAGTAAAAAAACATATGGGACAGTGGAAGATAAGCAACTTATACAAGTTCGAAGCCGCTTGGAAGCATAACACCTACTTCACCTTTTTCTGTGGCCTTGGTCCTCTCTTTATAGCCAACTCTTTTGGAGGGATACCACAATGGTCGTTGCTTACAAGCCGAGGCCCCACATGCACATGAGGATTATGTATGGAACATCCCATTACATGCTGGCATGTGGACCCCATTACAAGGTGGCGGAACACGGGTTTATGTTATTCCATCGCTCTTCACATCGATGCATGGCTTAGAGTAGGTGATGAGGCATCTATACATATCATTATCACAATTTTTTACCATCTCAAAATAAAAACTTCAGCAATCTATACATCAATCCTGTCATATACTTTTTCTGTTTTTCATAAGGTCACACCACCTAATCTGGATTATCGGAAATGTCAACTCTACCAAGTTTATTGTTTAATTCTTCTAAACAGATTGCATTCTCATCACTCAACTGCCTCCTAAACACCAGGCCCTATCTACCCCTATCCCACACCTTTCTCCCTGTCCTCTGCTGCTGTAAGCTGATTTTATACAGACTAGGAAATTGAACCTTCAAAGAGGTTTTATCTAACCATACATCTTCCTAGAACTGAACATAAGCCCCCTGCCAAACATTCGCATCCACTTTTTGCACTCATGTAGCCCCTTCCAAAACTGTGATCCAGGTGAACTTTTGTATATACTCTTCCCATTCCCTAGATATTTTCTTGTTACCAATTAATTCACAACTCCTGCCAGTAGAAAAATCCTCCAATTTATCAATCCATTTACTCAACAAAGCCACGTTCATCATCCTAGTGTCTATGAAACCTAGACCCCCAAACTCCTTTGGCCTACACAGGGCTTGCCACTTTAACATATGGTACTTCTTCTCTTTCCCCACACCCAAGGGTAAAAGAAATGACAGCCACTTTAATCCATTCTCTATTGTTAGTCAAAGGTAGGTTTTAGCCATGTACATTTGTCTAGCGGCACAAAATCATGTTCATTTGTAGAAATACAATGTTTGTTAAGATTTTTTGAATGTTTTATGGAAGAGATCTGAGAACATCACAAGTACCCCACCTCTTTTTAAGGTTTATTATAAAATGGAGGCCTAAAGAAAAGAAGCGCACGATATGTGGATCGGAAACCTCAAGAGAAATCCCCGCTGATATTCGTATATTTTGGATGCATAAGTTCATATGAATATTGTCCTCTTTAATTTGTATTTCCCATCAATATTATTTTAAATGGAGACATTGTTTCTGTGCCTAATAGAAGAGGCTAGAGATAAAAAATCATTTTGATTGTCTAAAAAAATGTTTGATAGAGAAATACTCTGCCTTTTGAAGTTTAGTTATGATATACTCAAAAAGCTTTTTCTTGTGCAGTGAATATATAGCTGCTGGTAATTCTCTTGTTAGTCTTGGAGAGCATCTATATATAGCTAGTACCTAGCAAGGGCATTGCCTAGACATAATTGGAGAAAAAATGTGCCAAATTTCTAGTTCATTAGGTGATAGGGATCGGAGGTGTTGGGAGTTGAATTTCCACCCTGAAACAAATTGACAGTTCAGTTGCTGAGCCAGAGCTAGAAAGTTAAGAAATATTGGGAGCATCCAGAGCTGTTCACTGAGGACTATTGTGTAATTGGCGGCTGGTTCTCCTTGACTCCAAACTCCTACTGTTGACACTGCTGTGAGGTGGCTTCATCGCTTGCTTCGTCGATTTGCCTAGGCAGCTTGAAAATCTTGCCACGTCCACAGGCATGTATGCAGCAGAAAAAACAAAGACAAGAGAGCACTACTGAAAACAAGAGCCCAACTCCATGCTTGAAATTCTGTGAGACAAGGGAGTCCGACGTATCATAGAAAATACTTCTTCCATTTGATTATTATAAGGATCAAGTGAAACTTTGTAAACATAAAATAATTATCTTTATTTTTGCTGAGAATATTTGAAGTAAAGGCATATTGCCCCTTCTCTAATTGGCTTTTAGTTATAGATTGACATGTATGGTCAGCTCATAACGAGAAGATTATTTTGGAGAGAAATAAAGAGAGGTTATCACCCAATAAATGATCTAGAGGGATGAAAAGACAAGGGGATGTGATCTTCTGATAAACTATGTGATTTTGCAAGTACTAATTGGAGAAGTTGATTCTGCAATATATTCCAGCAAAAGGACATCCTTACATCTGTGATATAATAGGCAATAGTTAATTTTGCCATTAGTTTAAAGGGAACAAAGGCAAGCGCACAATGATTCAGCCCAAAGTTGCTCATGTTTAGGAACAGAGCTAACTGTATCAGACACTACATATAAGGCTAGGCTCATATTGTTTGTTGAGGTTATGGTCACACTCCCCGCATGAGGTAGCAAAAATTTTGTTGATTTCATTTCATTTGTGGTGCCAGGAATAGGAGTTCTTGGGAATAAATCTACTTCGGGCTGGGAATAAATCTACTTCGAGGCTGGAACGGTAGACTTTTCTTTAGCTAACAAGACACGCTCCAAATATAATTGACAAGAGATTCAAGTTTGTTTTGTTTTGTGTGGCTAAACCATAACTACGCAAACGGAGTAGAACCAGAATTTGATCATCACTAGGGTTGAGTTAGCGTGCCCTTCGCCTTCAAAATCTTCACAGTAGTTCGTTAAGATTAGAATGGAACTATAGAGCTAAGCTTAGGGTTTTAAGACATAGTTGCCACACCCTTGTGTGTCTGATGGAAATAGAAGCACATATAGATGGAAATAAAAGCACATATAGATTTAATTTATTCTATAAATAAATCATAACATTTAATATATAAACTAGCAAAACCAAATCATGTGATCTAGACATGTCTACAAGACAACTACACATGAATAGGTTGAACAAGCGAGAACATGGTGGAAATGTACCGAAGCAGGTTCACGGTTGCGCAGCTGCGAGGAGGATCGGCTTGCCGAGGAGCAGCACACACCACCTGAACAACGCACGGTATTGGGTGTTGATGTCATTGTATGCGGCGCGAGGCGGAGAATAGTAAGATGAGCCGTTGTGGAAGACAGACAGATCCACGTGGCGTAGCTTCCAAAAACCTTATTAGTGTCTTCTCAAGCGCTTCCCAAAAACCTTATTAGTGCCTTCTCTCGGTGCAGGACATCAAAGGCGAAGATTCCGATGACCTGCTATCTCGATGCCGTTGCGGCGATAAGCGGGATGGAGTAGACTATGAGCGATGACACGATGCAAAAAGGAGGAGGCAAACCCTAGATTGTTTTCGTGTGTGTTGCGTCGAGGTGGTGGTTCGGTTTATATGGAGATAACATGGCATGTGATCAAGACGTCTGCACGATCTCCATAATGTACAACCGGGCCGAATAAGTCACACGACAAAACAAAACTGCAAAAGACTGTTGCATCTGCACAAGCATGAGCCAATTTTGGTGGACCATTCACGCATGTCATGTACGCGCGCCACCGTAGTAGCGTGGAACACTCCCGTGTCGTCTATGTCCGCCGATCGGTCGGAGCTCAGATGTTGTGACAACATATGCGGTGGATGCACCAGTAGGCCGCCGCTACACAGGCATGGCATGCCAGGAAAGGGGACCACAAAGTGTCGCTCTATAGTTGCTTGAGCGTCGTGATGTGCGTGGTTGCAACGACCATGATTTGACTGAGGTCAGTGAGGTTGCCCTTCAATGCTAGCAGTGAGAGACCTCCGAGCATGTTCCTCATGTCAATTGAAGTTTCTCCAGCACGTAGTCGCTTACTTGGGGCGCCATGGCTTTGCTATTGTCGTTTTCTTCTTGCGTCATGGTCTCTCATACCAAGTTGTTATGTGCCACATGCAGGGAACAGATGGGATATGTACGTGAGGTAGGAGGATGTGGCCTAGGAAGCTTGGCCGACTTTCGGCCCATGATGAACTAGTCGAAACAGCAGGGGATGAGGAAGTAGAGAAGATAGGAGATGAGAATGTAGATTAATGTTGCTTCCTTTGTTCCCAAACTAATGGCTTGCTTTAAATAGGCTTACAATGTACACTGAAAGGATACAAATTCTATCTATTTATGCAAGCAATCCGATTAGTGTTCACCCGTCTGGCATGGGAATTATAGTTCAACTAGCGCGTGGTCTGCTGAAGCTGCATTGCCGTGTGCTTCGCCAGCTTTGGTTGCATCTTCCCGTGCTACTGGCCACCTACTACGATACACAAGTCCGATCATGACAATAAATTATAGTTGGCTAAAAAAGGGATACATGTCCCCTTTTACTTAACATGAGGGCACAACTCCTCTGTTATCGGGCTTCTATAAAGATTGTCATTTTATCACATAAAAAGTGTACTACTTTTACCATAGTTTTTTATGGTGGTAGCATAAAATAATATTGCTATGAAATTTGTACTGTAGTGTTACGATATGCTTGAACTTTGACATTTTTATTTTGAAATTCCTATTTATAGAGTAAAAAGTCAACCTCTTCTAGCTAAGGAGCGAGTTTGCATCTATAAGTATCTAGGTATGATCCAAATTTTAGTAGATGCAAAAAACTTGTGTAATTGATATGAATGCATAATATGAAAGTATTAACTTTACTATAAAATAGACTTTGAAGTCTCCAGCTGAGACTATTGGAAAAATCAAGGGAGCAACAATGGAGGACAACAATTTGTTGTGTATCTGATCATTACCGCAACATTGACGAGACTGTGGATTGGATCTAATTTTTGTCGTTTTCTATTCACTGTACATTACTGCAACATTGATGAGAAGGTATAATTTACCCATTTTTCTTTTTTCTATCCACCCAAAGCAATTTTTACAAACAATTTTTCAGTTAACTACAAGATTGGAAGTTGGTTGAAGGAGTAGTTAATGTATTGATAGTATTTTTGTCTTGTAATGACTCATAGAAAGTGACTAAAGTTGGTATTAAGACTCAATTGGTACTATTTAAGTTATACCTTGTAGTTCATTTTCTAAACTTGTTTCTCAACGCTTGTGTACTAATCCAAGTTGAAGTAGAAGGTTTAGAGGTTGTCCCATAATCAATTTGGAAAATGGTAACGCAGTTGAATATCTTCTAAAGTCATTTGGGTTAAATGACGCAAATGTTCTCCCTATTTATATTGGAGAAAATTGCTCTATGACACTCTTAATATGTGGTTTCTATGTTTTTGACACTCAAAACATTGGCTTCATAAAATGACTATAAAAATTGTGTTGTATTATTTTCTGACATACTAACCCTTTGACGTGTTTTTCCTTTTCTTTTCGTATTTTGACCACTTAAAATGACCATCCTATCCCTATATTGCTTTGGCCAAATAAATACTACACCGAGGATTATATGGCTATGGTTTTGGCCAAATGTACATGCATTAGATGAGAACTTGTTCTAAGCTATGTGCTTCTGACTTTTTGTTGTTTTGCGCCATTTTGTGTTGCACAAAAATAGCAATATTTTTAAAATATCCTGTAACGTGTCACCTAGGATGGCTGCAAAGCTCATGGAAAAATATATCCTGCAATGTCGATGAAAAAAATATTTGGTCCAGCCTAACAGGTGAGAAAAAAATAAGACACTATCAAACATAACTCAAACATAACATAGGGGCAATATAGTCATTGTAGCTTGTAAGTGGCCAAAATGGGATAAACAAAAAGAAAATAGATGAAAAAAAGGTTAAGAATGAAAAAAATAAAATAACCCAATGTTATGAGAGTCATTTAGGCGAAGCTAATGTTTTTGCGTGTCAAAGCATAGAAACCACACGTTGGGAATGTCGATTGAGCAATTCTCTCTTTATATTGGAGATTACTGACCGAATGTATATGCATTTGAGGTTCAATTACTTCCGTAAAGATAAATCTTGAGACCTCTTTTGGAGTTTTAGTTATATAGTATCCCAAATGTATATGATATTGCATTGGTTGCTTTATGAGCACAACAATGATTATAATATTCATGTTACAAGCTATGTCATCGGGATTGAGGATCCAATTGTTAGAATTGATCCCCTTCAGTTGGACAACGGCCCAACGGAGATCCTTGACCGCGCTGATCGGGCGCCCGGCCTCCTGCAGGTGGTGGGTCCTGTCGCTTGCGCCATATAAAGGGGTGAGGGCCGGCGCACACGACACGAGGTTACGTCGCCGCCACCAACCTCTTCCCCACAAACCTAGCCGATCTAACCACGGGGTGCGCGGCGATGGGGAAGCACCACCACCACGCCCGCCACGGCGACGATGGCCGGGCGGGCAATCCTCCTCTCTCGCTCGGCCAGGTAAACCTAATCCGCCCTTTTAGTGTATTACTCGTGATCTACCACATGAACCATACCTAGACTCGATGCCTAGTGATCCTAGCCGGCATAACAATGGTATCGAGCCATCCTTGTGCATTGTTCTAGGTTTTAGGGTTTGAAAATCCGGGAAAGAAAAAAGTGATCCGATCGGATCGAAAAAGGAAAAGAAAACTCACCTCGCGGATCAGCCGTCGGGGCAAGGATAGCGTCGCGACGGAGGCGGTCGCGAGCGACGCGCGCCCAGGGTGCACGCCTGCGCGGCCGCCAGGGGCCGCAGTGGTGCCGAAATCCTTCTCACAGGTGGTCGTCGTGGGGACTGCGCCAGGTCACATTGAAAGGTGTGGAGAGAGAGAGAAAGATGGCCAGCTTGGCCATGGCTCGTCGGCCATGGCGTGGCCCGCAAGACAAGGAGAAGCTGCGATGCGTGGCGGCGAGAAGGAGAACCCTGGGGTTAGGGTTCGTGACGCTCCCGGTTTTGCGGCGAAATGCCGCTCGCCGTCGGATCCATCAGACGGCCGAGATCAACGTGCAGTGCTGTGCTTGCAAATGGGCCGATTCGGCTGGCCCGATTCTTGAGCGGGCCCCAGCAGTGCGCGCGTCGGACCGACAGTCGAAATCTTTTGGGCTGGGGAAAAAAAGAAAAAAAATGTTATTGAAGGTGTGTACGAGGTTTTGGGCCGTTTTGGGCCGGCCTAATATTGAATTTTGTACAGTTTAATTATATATTTTGTTTAAAGTTTATTTTGCAAAATTGACAAATATTATTGAAATTGATGTTTCTAAATTGAATTTCGAACCAACGAGAGAATTTCAATTTTAGGAATTTCATTTATGGTATATGATGTTTGCTATTTTCAGACCAACGTTGTTAATTGCAATATCATGCTATGTATTATGCCTAATTTCTGCCCAACGATGATTTAGGCTTAATGCATAGGAAAGTTATGTGATATTTTTGTTTCTCACTTTTATGATCATTTTTAGGAGGTTACTCCTTGATGGGATGCATAAAAGACATCCCAACCTTACAAGGGGATAACTATAATGAATGGAAAAGAAAGCTCGACCTTGCTTTTATCTTGGGAGAGGTGGTGGTGCTAACAACACTGTCCTATAGAGCCTCTTGCACTAGTCGGAGGCAACACAGAGTCTAATGTGACTATGAAAAGAGAAAAAGAGAATGCTGACCTTAGACAACTATACATAGTTGAAAAGGCAAAGTGGGCCTCAGCCAACAAAAAATGTATGGCTGTGGTAAAGAATACAATTGAGCAGGCTATTGTAGGCTCAATCCCAGAGACTGACAATGTCTCTGAGTACCTAGAAAGGATAAAGACCCAGTTCAGCTGGTTCTTCAAAGACTCATGCCACGAACTCATAAAGGACCATCACTGGACATACCTTTGGAGGTGGCATTAGGGATTTTGTCCTTCAAAAGAGTGCACAAAATGCAAGGCTAAAGCAATGGGACTTGGACTTGAAGGAGGACTTTTTGGTCCACTTGATCATGTCTACGATTGCCAAAGGAGTTTGATGCTTTCATTCTCAACTACAATGTGCACCCAGAGAACTGGACTTTTGATACTCTTCTTGCACAATGTGTATAAGAGGAGAAGAGAATTAGGCCCAAAAATGGTGGCGTTATCAACTACGTTGGTAGCCCAAAGAAAAGGAACTATAGACGATCCTCCTCAAAGGACAAACAACCTCAAAAGTCCCAAGGTCGGCACCAGCCTCGGCCAAAAGCAATTTACGGTGGGGACAAACCGGTGCCTCTATTGCAAGAAGGAAGGACATTTCAAGAAAGATTGTCCACGAGTTCTTAAAGATGATAATGGCAAAGAAAGGCTGAGAATTTTATCACTTTTGTAAATGAATCCTTGTATACTAGTTATTCGAAATCCACATGGTGGATCGATTAAGAGCAACTATTCATGCCTCCAACTCCTTACAGGGATTCCATTTGACGAGGACTACGCAAAGAAGCGAAAGCAACGTTAAAATCGCAAATGGAGTTGAAGTGAAAGTTGAAGCCGTGGAAAATCTCAATCTCAAACTTGATAACGGCTTTATCCTTCCACTTCAAGACGTTTTTATGTCACATCTTTGCATAGAAACTTGATTAGCGTGCCATGCTTGGCGAAGATGACTATTATTGTTATTTTGATAAAGTACAATGTCGCATAATTCATAATAATGAGTGTGTGGGTCTAGCCTTCCGACGAGACAAACTTTATATGCTGCCTATGCATGAAAGTGTGAATGTTATATGCAATGATGCAAATGAATGATGTAAATGATGGGTCCTCGTTGACAAAGGAAAACACGAAAAGAAAGAGAACTCCTAATGTCTCATCGAAATTGTGTAGCATCATTTAGGCCACATTTCGAGGAGGAATTGAGAGACTTGTTAAGAATGAAATTCTTCCTCCATGGAGTTCTCGGATTTAGAACAATGCATAGAATGCATCAAAGGAAAATATATAAAGCACATTAAAAAGTGCAAATAGAAAGCTGTTGGAATATTAGAGATCATTCACACGATATATGTGGTCCATTTCTGTAAAGGAGTGTGGATGGTTATGACTCTTTCATAACATTCATAGATGATTACTCCCGATATGGTTATATTTATCCAATTAAAGAAAAGATCGGAAGCATTGGATAAATTCAAGATATTCAAAGCTGAAGTTGAAAATCAACATGATAAAAAAGATTAAAATAGTAAGATCCGATCGTGGAGGTAGTACTAAAGTCGGCATACTCCTTATGGACAGAGTCCCGGAGGACCTTTTGACAAGGTTTCTAATGGAAAATGGCATAGTCGCCCAATATTCTACACCGGGCGAGCCTCAACGAATGGGGTGGGTGAGCAGGCGTGTCGTACCTTAATGGATATGGTGCGCAACATGATGAGCTACTCCACCCTACCATTGGGTTTATGGATGGAGGCGTTAAAAGCTGCCGTTCATATTCTCAGCAGTACCTAGCAAATCGGTGCCCAAAACTTACCGTATGAGTGTGGACCGGAAGTACCTCGCTAGCTCACCTCCGTGTGTGGGGGAGTCTGCGGAGGCTAAAGTATTTAACCCAAACATTGGGAAAGCTGGATCCCAAAACAGTCGGTTGTCATTTCATTGACTATCACGATAGATCGAAAGGTTATCGTTTCTACGTTGTCCAGAGCAGGTTATACAAAGTTTGTAGAAGCGAGACATGTTGTCTTCTTGGAAGACGAAATGATGAGGAGCACGGTAGCTCGAGTGATTGATCTTGAGGAGAAGCGGGAATATATACCCACTTCGACGGTTAGGGCTACCACCACATCTTTCTTCTACTACGTTGATGTTGCGCACGCAATGCACGACGTTGCGGCTCCAACACTGTTAGTCGCTCTCTGTGGTGAAAACGAATAGAAATGAGGAACCCAGTCTTTCGAGATCCATCCCGAAAACACTACCACACATGAGGAGGAGCAGCAACGGACCTCAAATAGAAGATGTGCCAAATCGGGAGACTTCACAAGAGTCTCAAACGGAAAATGTGCCAAATGTAGAGGGCCACTAGAAGGTCACAGAAAGAGTAAGAAGAAAAGCTATTCTGATGATTATCGAGGTGTATAACACTGAAGAGTCTCATATAGAGGATGATCCCACCTCATATGAAGAGGCCATGAGAAGCGTCCGCTCATGCCAAATGGTGGAAGCCATGGAAGATGAAATGAAATCCATGAAACTAAATGATGTTTGGGATTTGGAGGAAATTCCTAAAAGGAGCCAAAAGAAACAGTGGTTTTTGTAAATGGGTCTACAAAACCAAATGTGACTCCAAAGGGAATATAGAAAAGTTTAAGGCGTGACTTGTGGCAAAAGGATTCACACAAAGAGAAGGAATTGAGGCTACAATGGGCGTTTTCTCCGGATCTCTTGTAAAGATTCTTTCAGAATAATAATGGCACTAGTGGCACATTACGACTTGGAATTACATCAAATGGATGTAAAAACGACATTTCTAAATGGAGATTTAGAAGAAAGAGTCTATATGGCACAACCAAAAGGTTTTATTATAAAAGGAAAAGAGAATATGGGATGTTGATTAAAGAGATCCATTTATGGGTTAAAACAAGCTTCGAGGCAGTGGTACTTGAAGTTTGATGGAACTATAAAGAAATTTGGTTTCCAAGAAAATGTTGAGGACAACTTTGCATTTATACAAAGTTCAAGAATGGAAAATTCATCTTCTTGATTCTGTATGTGGATGACATTCTCTTGGCAAGTAGTGATGTTAGTCTTTTATAGGGAACAAAAGAGTTCTTGTCCTCAAACTTTGATATGAAAGACCTTGGTGAAGCATCATATGTTTTGGGTATAGAGATTCACCGAGATAGAAGAAAGTATGCCTTTAAGGATTGTCTCAAAAGGGATATATAGAAAAGGTATTGAAGAAATTCAACATGTCGAATTGCGGTGCTACGCACTGCTCCACATAGTGAAGGGCGAAAGATATGGGAATGGCAATGCCCCGAGAAATAAGTTCAAGCTCGATGAAATGAAGTCAAAGCCATATACTTCAGTTGTAGGAAGTCTACAGTATGCACAAGTGTGCACACGCCCTGACCTATCTTTTGTCACCGGGTTACTTGGCAGATTTCAAAACAATCCAGGCCCAGAGCACTGGAAATTGGTAAAGAAAGTCCTGCGATATGCGCAAGGAACGAAAGGCCTCATGTTGACATACAGAAGATTTGACTCACTCCAAATAGTGGGTTATTCAGATTCTGATTTTCCTACAGATAAAATAAAGTCAACATCCGGATACGTATTCACTCTTGCGGGGGAGCTATTTCATGGAAAAGCTCTAAACGGACTATCATTTGCGAGGGGGTCTACAATGTACGCCGAATTTATAGCATGTTATGAGGCAACGGGGCAGGTGAACTGGCTAAAGAAGTTCATAGCTGGTTTGAGAGTGGTTGATATTGAGAAACCACTAAAGTTATACTCTGATAATGAACCTGCAGTACTGTACTCTCACAACAATCAGTCAAGTGGTGCTGCCAAACACATTGATATAAAGTACTATGTTGTGAAGGATAAAGTCAAGGATCACACTATAAGTCTGAGCATATAAAGTGAAAAATGCTCGCGGATCCGCTTCAACGAAAGGCCTACCACCCAATTTGTTCAAGGAACATGTAGTCGGCATGGGTTTGAGGGAAGCCTTATGATTCTAGACTCAGGACCCAAAAGTTAAAGTATAAAGTATCTGTTTCTGAACGGAGAAGTGTATAGTGGCTATTGAATCCATCGGCGATTGACCGTGACGATGAGACATGCTCTATACGTTAATTTGTGATAAACATGAGGCAAAGTTAAAGAGTAATAGTAAAGAGATCAAGGGGAGAATGTTAGAATTGATCCCGTTGGGCCCAACGGCCCAGCGGGGATCCTGACCGCGCTGATCGGGCGCGCCTAGCCTCCTCGGGCTGGTGGGTGAATGTCGCTGCGCCATATAAAGGGTGAGGGCCGGGCGGCACACGACACGAGGTTCGGCTCAGCGCCACCAACCTCGCCCACAAACCACTAGCCGATCCGCGGGGGCGCAGCGGCAGGGAAGCACCACCACCGCCCGCGCACGCCGACGATGGGCGACGGGCAATCCTCCTCATCTCTCACCAGGTAAACCTAATCCGCCCCTTTAGTGTATTACTCGTGATCTACCACATGAACCCTACCTAGACTCGATGCCTAGTGATCCTAGCAGTATAACACCAATTATATAGTATGTTAAAAGCATCTCCAACGAAGCTCTAAACGCTTCTCTAAACCCGTTATTTGAGATTTTACTCTAAAAGTTGCTCCAACAAAATTTACATATGCATCTCTAAAAAAGTTCTCTAAAATCGATTTTTAGTTCTCAAAACGGAAAGAGCAGATCCACTCTCTAAACATGATTTCGATAACTTTCCGTGACGTCCGGAGCTTTGGCGTCGTGCTCCTCAAGCTACTCGCCGCCGTCGCGCCTACCAGACGATAGCACATTCTGAACTCATCCTCAAGCCGCGCCATCATGACTGCACTGCGGCCGCGCACCCTCGCCGACGACGACCGGGACGACAACGGCGCCGGCTCCCAACGGCGTGGGCGACGGCGGTGCAAGGCACCGTAGGTCGTCAACGGCGCGGAGGAAGCGCCGCCTCGACACGGTCGCGCCGGCGCCATCTAACAGCATCGGCTCGTCCGTCACCGCGGAGGCGGTGAAGGCGAGTGGTGTGCCGCATCTTCGGGCGAGGAGGCGGGGTTCATGGCACGGGGCTCTCGGGAGAGCTTGTGCACGTGCTTGCATGACGGCGACCTCCTCCTCGGAATCCGCCGGGAGGTAGGGCGCCGACGGGGACGGACTCACAAGCCGGGACGAGGACGATGGCGACGATCACATCGTAGAAGGTCTCGACGTCCATGTCAGCCTTGTCGGACTCCACCACCACCATGGGTCCCCCTTGACGATGTGGTCCCCATCCACGGCCGTCCGAGACGATCCTCCCTCCGTCATCGTTGAGCTCGGCGCGGCATGAAGATCTCCCGCACCTTCGCACGGCGCTCACCCTCCGTTGCCGCCGTGTGGTGGCGGATCCCGCGCCACGCGCACGGCCCGGTGGCACGGTGGAGACGGGAAGCGAGGCGAGGCCGGCCCCCCATGTCGGTCTCGGGCGGCGGAGTATGACGACCTCGGCGGTGCGCGAGAGGAGGCGAGGTGAGGCAAAGACTCGTCTCGGTGAAGGCGACCATCCCGCTGCCGTGTGGGCTCCATGGCGCGGGTCGTTCCCGTGACACTTGGGGCTCTCTCTTGCCGTCCGATCGAAATCAAACGGTCCGTATCGACGGTACTAACCCGAAACTTCGCACAAGAGTCTACTTTAGTTATCAAATAGGGATGTTTCTAGGGAATATGTCGTGTACAATTTTAATTTTATGCTCTAAATATTTAGAGGATTTTCTAAATACTTTTTAGAACCATATTATGAGATCTTGTTGGAGATGCTCCATTACCTACCTCTCATAAGGGCAACCTCTACAAGGGCAACAAGGCAGTTTCACAGGGATTCCCTGCCAGGGTACATCCCTATCTCCGGCTGCTATAGGTTGGAAAATTCTCTGCCCCCTTCCTCCAGCGTGCAACCGAGAAAACATTATTCCCATCCCCACCCTACATGTTGGGAATTATTTTCCACCCCATCCCCCATCTCCAACTAATTAAAAATGCATCTACGCCATATCCAAACTTTATACCAATATATCAGCATATGTCCTCTAATTCACTTGATAAGAATGAGATGTTACCCACAAGGAACGGGAAATCTCAACCGTTTGATCTAAATTTTAGTGGTACAGATAGCATGCAGTCGATAACATATATGCAGTTGCAGTACCAACTGCTGATCATCTTAACGTCGTGTGCACATTTGTAAAGTGACAAAAAAAGAAATCACTATTTAGAGAAGTTGATGTAATGATTTTAATGCAACTTAAAATGACAGAATTCAGCTTTCAATAAATGTATTGATCAACCCAAACAACACATAAACCACAAACCACTGAACCAGGACACTATTGCTCCCTCGAGGCTCAGTCATTAAGAGAGAGATCGTTCCAGACATCGATATGGTATTTTTATATAACTATGATTACTAAATTTTATTGTGATATGTATATCAAACTCGATAGATAGATAGATGATATTACGAAAGTATTATTCAAAACTAATATTACCGTATGATTTTTATGCATCAATCTTAAATGTTTGAGAAGACACTAATGTAGAGCAACTCCAATGGCTTTCCTATAAAATGGTGTCCTATAATATATTTTGGGATACATGTCAAAAATATATCTTTTAACCTACTCTCTCATCCAATGTAACCCCAAAAAGTTTCCCAATAAATTTAAATTCGTGGATGGGCCACCCGAAAATATTTTGGACTATTTTTGACCCAAATACTGATTTTAATCTTGTATTTTAGGCCCATATATCTGAAAATACTGATTTTAATCAAGTATAATAATTTAGAATGAAGTTTAGATGAGATAGTCTATTCGTTTCAAAACATAACAATTTAGAATAAAGTTTAGATTTGTAGTATCTAACCAAAATCTATTTTCAGGAAAAAAAAACACTTTCATTTTATTAATATAACATATTTTTCAGTATCTGTATATTATTTTCTTAAAAAAAAATAATTCATTTTACCGTCAATCCACGCGGAACGGATAGGAGATGGAATCTCATTTCTTAAGTGGGGAATGAGAAGGGAAGAATAGGGGATGAAAATTTTTAAGAAATGTGATAGGACATCCATTGGAAACTGAATTTTATTCTAAAACTCCTAAAATTTAAATAAAATAGGGGATAGATAGGAAAGCCTAAAATAATAAACAAATATAATGCATTGGAATCAGTTCCATTATTTCGTTGAAGCTATGAGGCAAAGGAGCTAATGCTCTGTTCTTTGCTGGTTCTCATGGGAGCGTTTTTTAACACGCTTTCAACCTGTCAAACAATACATTTTTGTCATATACTTTATATAAAAAGGTTTTTAAAATCTAATTTTTAATAGCTAGTTCTTAATTAATTATATGGTAATTACTTACCCCTGCTAAAATGTTCAATCCAGAAGCTGAAATGTACAAAGCCTAGGACTTAGGAGACATGCATATGGTGGGTTCCATTTTATATAAAGTGTAACTTCCGATCTTAGACCAACTAAGGATATACACAATAATATGTAAACATTAGAATTTAAACTTTAGTGATGAAGTCATACACCCACAACTACTTCATCATATCATTTTTCCGTACGATTTGATAGGTAGCTGTGCATATCTTCTGTTTGTTGATTTTTTTTAATTTCATTCAATGTTTCTTAAATTCCTTAGATTCAACGGTTCAAAACGAATTGAGAAAATTCAGACCATAGTCAATTATGCATATGCTAGATAGGATTCCAAGCTGATTTCCAATAGAATGGTACTGAATCAGTATATGATACAGAGACTGAGCTACAGGTGGATGCATCTTCTGAGTACAGATACTTGGGAATGCATCTTCAAGATGCAGCTTCGGCAGTTTCGGTTTTGCAGCGTTTTCTCATGAAAAACTGATTTTTCCAAATACACCTGAGTACAGGCAGGCCACAGCTGGCTGCTTCAGAAAACCGCTTATGGCTGCCTGTGAAAATCGAATCTGTGGTAGTGAACTGAGGAAATGCAAACATTATCAGAAGAAACAAAACATGAGTCTATTAGAGTATACACTAATTTCTAAGAGAAAGAGGCACAGTTCCATGTTCGCTCACATAAAAAGAGCTAAGTTCAATAATAGTCTGATTAAACTCAGAAATGACTAGATACGCCGCTACGGATCCATGGCACCATTGCTCTTTATTGAAAGAGCGAATTGCTACATAAAATCAATATAGTAAGAGAAATATTATACTCAAAGTTCTGAAGCTCTTTTATTAAATGAAATTATGCAAGAGGTACGAGTTGATGATTCTCACTAAAAAGCGGATAATAAAAAGGAAGAGTCTTAACATATATGCTCACAGAAATGTTCTCAACCTAACAGGGTGTGCTGGATCAGTCTTTTGGAGACAACACTAATTGTGTTGAATCATTGCCTTTTAGGAGACAACACTAATTGTACGTTCAAGAAACATTCACGATGATCTTTACGTTGATGTAAATAGTGTAGTGAGCAAAAAGAATACACGATTGACTATAACAAAAAAAAAACTGCAAGATCAAGAAATAAAATTAATCCTAGAACCTCTTCTTCCAAGAAGAGGATGCTGGTGCTAAACCAACTCACACAATCAGTCCGCGCAGAGTTTCAATGGCTGCAAGAACAGCAAAAGGCACATACATCTGAAGCAGCTTATGTGTTGCTTGCCCTGAGACCAAAACTCACCGAGCACCGCAGACTGAGGCGAGTAAAATAAAGATTAATAATTTGATACTAGCAAGTTATAAAAAGTTTAAGTCAAATTCGAAATACATCGGAGCTTTTCCGTGAAGGCCGGTCTGACCGTCACCGTCGTTATATGACCGGTCGACCGGACAATACATTACGATCAGATCACAGGTGTTCGGGTGATCACACCTTCAGTCCAGAGTCTGAGTCCAATTTAAATATTTTTTATGTTTCTTTATTTGAGACTGGAAATTTTAAATCTTAGTTGATTTCTAAACCTAATTAAACATGAAAAGTACTCTGCGAAACAAGTCCTCCCCTTCTGTAGCACGTACATCGTTTCTATATGCATTGTCTGTGATCCACGAAATTTGCAAAAACCCTCAACGGCACTAAAGATGGCCGCGTCGTCGCCTCGTGAAGCGACGGACTCCAGCCCGTGCTCCCAGGCGGAGGAGACGGCGCCGACGCGTTGTATGCGGCGTCTCCAGTGAATCAACGGCGCCTTCGGATCCAGATGCGCGCGCGCACGGAAGTTGTTTTCGTGCGGAATCGCCAAATCGCCCGCGGCAATCTCCCCCGCCGTATCCATCTTCGTCCGCCACGCCCGCCGCCGCATCCATCTCCCTCCGCCTTGGCCGTCGCCGCCGGTTTCTCCACCTCGCCCGCCGCCTCTCCTCCCGCGGCGTTTTCTGTTCCTCGGCGCGACGGTGGTGTCCGTCACTACGTCCTCCTTGCGTTGTTCCTCGGCGGCGGTGGCGACGACAGATAGGAGGTCAGAGAAGAAGAGGACGAGGCCGCGGCAGAGGAGCCGACGGAGATGGCCGTCATCGCGGCGGCGACCGCATCCCGGAGCTTCCGGCTGCGGAGCCTCCACCGGAGCCTGGAGGGCAGGTGGCCGCCGTGGCTCAGCGCCGTCGCCGAGGAGGCCATCCGGGGGTGGGTCCTCTCAAGGCTGACTCTTTCGAGAAGTTGGAGAGTTACTCTGATTCAATTCCAATAGCTCGTCGGTCATTTTCCGTTGCAATTCTTTTCATGCGTGTCAATTTTTAGATGGAGGATGGCTGTTAAGCCTGTAAATTTTGTGGATTGGTTGGCATCTTGTAAATTTTTACTTGCATTGGCCAAGTTGAGATGGATAGTTCAAAACTTTTCTTCATGTTAAACTTAAAAATGTAAAACTCTTGTCATGGTAATCTCCAACATGCAACGAGGGTACACATGTGCAAATTTGTGTGCCTTTTGCTTAAGGATTTGGGCTACATAGATATGTCAGTCACAAAGCTCTGAAAATGAGGAAAATATCTTAGTAAACATGTCAGTGAACTGAGTAGAAACTGCTCATGTGCTATTGGATATCAGTTTTGCATGAAACTGCTCATGTGCTTCAACTAGATAATTCACTGCTTGTTGTCTCATGGCCAAGGTCAAGTTTTAGGACTACAATATATACACTGCAATTCAGTAGCTAATTGCAAAATAATTAGTAGCAGCTTGACATTAGCTACCTGTTCACCTAGCAGCTGAGCTTCAATTGTTCATTTAGCTTCAGTTCAATTTTTAGCTCAGTTTTTGAAGGCTTACAATATTTTGATGGTCTGTTATCAATGGACAAGGACTTGCTGTCAGTGGGGAATTCCATGCTGTTAGAAATTTAGTTTTTGCAATTTCAATTAGCAATTTCAATGTGCAATTTCAGTGAGCACCGAAAACAGATTTAGTGGTTTAATGAATGGTTGGTCTGAATTTTTCATTTCGTTTTTTCAAGCTTGAAAAACAGTATGAGGCAACAATAGCTTATTTATCTCTTTGTGTATTTATACATATACAACAGTAGAAACTTGTTGATGGCAATTTTAGAATCATCTTGACAGTTGAGACATGTGCAATATGCAAGGACCAAAGCTAATGTCCATCCTTCCTAAAAAAAAGCTAATGTCCATCCTTTCTTTGCAGAGGCAAAGATCCACAAACTGGAGGACGGCTTGCCCGTATGTACTTTTTGATGCTTGAAGGAGAAGAGGCCTTGGACTTGCACTTTTATAGGTAGTTGAGTTTCGTTGCTATTTGTTAGAGCACAATGTGAATTGAACTATTTATTCACGATTTGATCTAGCCGTGATAATTATGGCAGTGCTATTATGTATTATATATTTATTATATCTTACTAGCTATTGTGCCTGCGTTCAACGGGTGAAGTCGGGCGCGCGCGATGGGGACGGGAGGGAGGGGCGTAGGCGCAGTGGGAGCTCCGGCAGCTGGAGGGAGGCGCGAGGCGCGGGCGCAGCGTGGATGGGGACGAGCGGGAGGGGCGCAGGAAGTCTTTTTATCCAAGCCCTCCCTTTCTTTTCAGCGTTGGGGCTGCGGGTTAATTTTATAAACACTCAAGGTTTTTGCAAAATGGTCGGCGGACAAAATTTTGGGTAGAAACACTACTTTTATAGATAGTTATAGATATAAATCTATAACTATCTATAAAGCAAGTAGTGTTTCCACCCAAAATTTTGTTACTGGCTATTTGCAAAAACCCTAAGTTTTTCCAAAATTAACCGGAGATGCAGCTGCTATTTTGTAGAAAACCCCTTGAAATTTTACCGCCGCCCTATGTCCCGTGCGTCGACCTCCGGTCCCTCCTAGGCGCTCGTCACGGCCGAGCTCGCCTCCGCGTTCCCACCAACGTCGGCTCACGTCGCTGGGTCTCCGGCGTTCGGCCTCGTGCGGCGTTCCTCGTCGGGTTCTCCAAGTGGCGTCGGGGACGCTCTGCGCTCTACCCGGTGCTCTTCCTCGACTACCTCCGCTGACGACGGCACAGTCCTGTCCCCGCAGGTCCGTTCGCTCGCCATGCTCGCGCTCACCGCGGCGCTCCCTACCTCAACCCGGGGCTCCACCTCGTCGGCCTCTCGCTCTGCAGCGCTCACCGTGTTCTCTCCCCGTTCGTGGCTCTCGCCGTGCTCGCCGTCTCCCCAAGATCCGTGTCCTCGGTGGCTCGCCGTCAATGTCGGCGCCATCAAGCCACGCGCCTACTTCAACTCCATGTTCGGAATCTCAACTCTGGGACAAGGCCGGCACGCTCGGAGAGTGGAGGCCGAGGGGAAGACGTTCCCGAGCGGTGTTCGATCTTGTGGGGCTGGTCGTCGGCCGTACCTCATCCCGCTCCTCGTCGCGCAGGCGCGGCTGCCGTCGAGGCAGACGACGGAGTGGATGGACGGGTTCTTCTCGTGGTGCGCGAGGCAGCCACGGCGGCTATACGAGAGCTACGTAAGCTGCCGGAGAACAGCGCCGTGCCGTGCGCGCCGGGCGCGCCGCGCTCTCGTCGACCTCGCCGCCGCCGGTTCCCCGCGCCGCCGGGTGCTCGCCTCTTCGCCAAGTCCCGCGAGGGCCGCCACGAGCTGTCTAGGATCCCGGCATAGTGGTCATGCTCACCGGCGTCGCCGGTAGCGCAATGCCCGTGCAATCGAGCAGGCTCTCGTCATCCTAAATTTGATTTGCGGCGAGAGCAACGAATTGGCAAGGGAGGCAATAAAGCTTGGAGCTTTTCATCTGTCGGGCTCTTGTCAACGACACAAGCACAAAGATTGCCAAGAACGCGGTCGAATTTGCTCGGACGCTCGAGAAGCTGTAATGAATTCCATCTCCAAACATCAAATTTGTCATAATTTTGATTCGGCGCCTCTTCGAATTGGTGTTGGCCTCTGTGTACAAAGGTAGACACAGCAAAGGTGAACCTTTTTTGGTCTTCTCTTCTTTTGGTTGGGTTCATTTCCTTCTCTTTTCATGTGGTAGCAATAGCAAAGGAAGAAGAAAAACAAGTAGAATTTAGTTCTTTTTGTTCATATGCTTAGAGAAACATGGTCCTCTCATCATTTCACCCAGAGCTTAGGTGGTGTTCTGGATTGAATTCTGAATCCCAAAATCATCCAATCTCAAATGTCGTATGATATGATACATCTCATGATCAAGTGATCTTTTGCTCTCAAGTGTGTCCTGTGCAATTCCTATATTTTTCACTGCAGTGTTGTGTTGTTGATATGAGGAGGATTGGATTGTGTATTTGCTTATCATCCTCCTTTGGATTGTGATGTACTGCTATATGATAAGAAATGGAATTTATTAGAAAAGCGCAAAAGTTGTCATTTGTCACTTGCTCACAAACTCTTCTGTCGTGTTTGCTTGATTTATACTTCATCGGATATTTTGGTTATATGAGGTTTGACATATCACACACTATTTCTTTTTTTTTTTTCAAGTGGTGCACTTAAACCTCGTGCATCTCTATGTTTTCCACGTCAAAATTAAATAAGTGTCATCCAATTTGCTGCCCATATTAAATCTCCATTAGAGATCTCACATCATACTCGTGGATTTCCCTTGATATCATGGACTTTAAATTAGTCTAGATTATCTAACTATAGTTCCTGTTTTTGTTTGAAGTGTCTAACATTTTTCCTCTAAATTATATGTTCTTCTGTATAAGTCCTGGATAAAAATTTCAGTTGCTCTTGCATGGAGAAACAATATGCAATCAGTTTGTAGCCAAGAAACGAGATACTGTCGAGATTGCTTGTGTCACTGTAGTTCTTAAACAAGTGAGCGACTATATTTTCTGTTTTGCAGAAAATATCTTGAGTGTTTATATTTTGATGCTAGCTTTAGTTTGTTTTTGTAATAGAAAAATAAACTCACCTTTGATATCCAAATTAAATTAAATTAAATTCAAATCACTCACACAAACATGTTTACAGTATAAGTGTATGCTTGACAATAGGCCTCGGGTGAAGACATAAAGAAAAAAATAAATTGGAATTACATGAGACTTCAACAACTTTGAATAATTATGATAAAATAAAATAACGCCCGCAACACGCATATTATTTACTATATATATAATATAGATTGTATACGTACGTATCTATACAAAATGTATACACATAGGTTGAATAGTAGGCTAAAAAAAGCTGATTTGGTTTGTGTGAATGAATTGGACCGACACCGCTAAATAATGAAGCCCATAAAATTACAAAGAAAAGTGAAAACGTGCACCAAATTTGGTAACGAATTAATCGCATAGGTCGGGTCGAAAAGAAAATTCCCAAAACAACCAATGAGCTGAAAACGAGTGGTCGCACGCACGGTGGGCCGTGCGCCCTGTCGTCCATTAGGGATTACGTGCAGTTCATGTTGGGCTTGAGATGGCCTCGGAATTGGATCAAATTCGAGGTGGATCGCTGCCAGGCGCGACCCTCCATTTCGGAAAAACTCAAGGGGTTTTCTGCAAAATAGCCAGTAGAATAAAAATTTGGGTGGAAATACTACTTGCTTTATAAATAGTTATATATTACGTTGATGCTTCTCAAGAAATATTTTATCTTTTACATTTTATATCAAATAGCAGCATAATTATACACAAAAATTTATTTATAGTTGATCTTAGTTACATGCAAAACATTAAATAGCTTAAAGACGACTTGTCGTTTGTGGAGTTATGTCTTTTTACCTGACGTATGATAGCTTACGTACGACCTTTTGTCATGGGTTGTACATGTCCTAAAAGAGCCAAGACCGATCGAAACCACCACCAATCAATCGTCAAAATCAATCTAGTATCAAAACCCTCTGTATTCTATATCTCCTTTCTTCTTGCTATCTATCCCAAGTCTATTCTCCTCAAATCCTTCAATTACACGTCGTCTCTCGTCTCTATAGTGTTAGAGGAAGTCCTAGCTGGCCTGCCAAGTTTAGGACGAACCAGACGCGTTCACTGCAGCCGGGGTCCCTCTCGAGTATTCGTTTGGTGGCATCTCCCACTCTCTATGACGATGTCTTCGAGTACCGCCACGGATTGCACATAACGTGCTCAAGATGTGACGGTGTGATTCTACATCAAACAAGCTAAGATTCAAAGCATAACAGATCATAAAAAAGACATCAATCAACATGTGAAGGCATTTTCTACTTCGAAAAAGTAATATAACTTATAGTAAGTAGTAACTGTTCTTTTATACCCTTTCGTCAATGAAATTCACCTGTGGCTCTTTTATGTATTTCTGAAGCAAGTTAACTTACAGTTATGAAACATGAACACTATCTAGGATCATGGGGAGTTCTACACATATTCAAGCTCTACTTATAAATAGATACTGAATCGAACAAAAAATATGGAAAGTTCCTATTAAGTTAGAATAGTAAAACGTTATTTTAACTTCGAGAGAAATTACTGCTCTAACTATATCAATCTGTTTGGGCACATTAAAAGAGCATTTGATGCGTTTCTAAAAAGAAGAGCATTTGATGCTACAGACCATAATAATCCATCAATATCATAGATGAGGTGAACATACTATCAGAGGGCTGGGCACATCATGACAGCCAACCATTAAGAAAAGTTAAAAACGCGCTCACCACAGCAATGTATAGGACTTATAGAACTTGTCAGGATATTTCCCCAAGAAAAATACTTATGTCCTAAGTAACTATAGACAAAAAATTGAGCTAACTCTAGTGACAAACAAATTAAGCATAACCTGCTAGTCCTGACAATGAAACTTCCGTTGCATAAATCCAAAAATCGTAATAACAATGATAAACCGAGTTGATGAAACTAATTCCCCATTTTTTACCCTTCTTCCTCTTCAAATTCCCATTTTGGCCTAAATTCTCAGATAATTGGCAAAGGAGCAAAGGATAAAAGCATGAATTTGAGTATTTGACCTCAGCCTCTTGCAATACCAAATCACGACAAATACGCATACCAACTAAACTGAAGACCCTAATGAACATGGACTTTGAATGTTGAATATGAGGACATCCAGGCGTCCCCGGGGGATCACAACCAGGGTACGTGATACCACGAAAACCACGGCGATTTTTGCGGTTTTCACACGTACCGCGGGGTGCGGCACGGCAACCCCGGTTTCGTTTGAATAATTTCGTGTGAATTAAAAAATTTGAAAAAAATTTTATCACAAAAATATATATTTTATAAAAAAAAATTTCGCGCGGTTTGCCGCGCGAACCGCGATATGTGGGGTTTCGCGCGGTTTGAGAAAAATGGCAAGACACGGATTTGAATTTGGTTCAAATTTAAATTACGTTTTTGTGGTTTCGCGCGTGGTTTGCACGGTTTTGGCACGGTTTCGCAAGGTTTTCACAAAAACCGCGGCACGGCTTACCGTCGCGAAAATTACTGTTCACTCCCCGCGGTTTCGCGCGAAACCACACTACCGTGGAGGGGAGGCGGCACGCTAGACGCGCACGATATAGGGAACCCTGATCACAACTACTCACCATCGCGGTGACGACGAAGAACCCGGTGACGAGGGAGGTGGTGCGGCCCACGGTGGTGGGTGAGCACCTGTAGAGGGTGGCTGTTACAAAACCAACCGAAATCACTATTAGAAACAAAAAATATCATTGAAGATCCAAACATAATGACAACTACATGTGATAATTAATCTTGGTGATGAACAATTATCAAAAGTGAGTATTTGTTGAAAATACGATGAATAGTATTTTTGGATTATGAACGGAGTTGGCTCTCGGGAGGGTAAAGTAGTGGCGAGTGCCACCGGTCGGACCGGTGGTGTTGGTGCGATCGAGATCGGGTTGCCGATAGTTAGACCGATAAACTCTAGGAGGAGTCGGTTTCGGGTTGTTTTTGTGGATTTTCTCTTAGATGGTTTCTATACGTATGTGATATTGTTGTGTGATAATGTAAGTCAAGTTGGTGTGAACTTGTACTCGGATATGAAGTTCCTTTATTATTCATGTGTATGTGTTGCTTGAGGCCATGGGAGTATGCGGTGATGGATCGGGACTAGGTTTAGGAGGCAGGGTCCAAACGGTCACGGAGATCACGCGGGATGCTCAATCTAGAGAGAACAATGCATGTGAAGGTGAAGATTTCCATATGACATATACATGGTGTTGTGTGCGTATGAAAAGAGTAGTCAAATTTGGATTGGAGTTAAAGTTTGAAAAGATTGGAGTTTGGAGTTGTATGGAGATGTTGTTTCCACTGTTTGATAGCTTTCTTATTTGACTAGGAGTCATAGTTCCGCTTGATTCTTAGCTAGGGCGAGTCATGTTTTGGGTATAAATAGTAGAGGGTTTGAGGCTAGAAGTATATCGACTTTTGAGATAAAAGTTAGATTTTGTTTCGAGGCTTCGATTCTAGTTCGTGAGTTGAGAAAGGAATGCTTTAAATGCACTTCGTAAACACATCTTGATGCAATAAAGTTGATCTACTTTCAAGAGTTTCGTCGAGACGTGTTTTTACGGATCCCGACAGTCGGACGCATTTAAAGAGTAGTCTAACCAACGAGCGATCCAACTGGGAGCGGAGGCGGTCCAGCGCGGCAGGGCGGTGGTCGAGCCGTAACAAGCAAGCATTCAAACCGACGGCGTATTACATCGGGAGGCCAGGCGATCTAGCGGTGTGGCTGGTGCAACTTTGTCAAATTTGAGGGTACCTTTTATTTACGCTAAAAGTTTTTTGGTTTTTGATATTCCTACCATTCACCCTCCCTCTTGTAGGTTTGGTTCTTCTATTCGATTGTACAAGGACACCGAGGCACGATATTTGATAATGGAGTTTAGCGAAGCCTATATCTCCAGTATACTAATTACGGCCGCTCCTTCCGATCCAACATAATTATAGTGATCGAGTTACAACGATCCTTAGTCGGACGCCACCGCTGACCACTACCTCTTGCATGTGCTAAGTCCCCAACTTGCCATGTGGTTAGAATAGGTCTGTCTTCACTATTTAAGAGACACTCTAAGATAAAGTCGACTCTAACTCTATTTCTATACCTAGTACAACTTTTAACTACTAAATGTAACCGATTTTGTACATATATTCGACACTAACTCTAACAAACTCCACCTTAACAAATATGTCACACCAATCTGAATTCATTAATTGCTCAAACCTCCGTGTACCAGGACTTAAAGTTAGTTTTTTCGCCGCTCACGTCAAGCTGGCTTGACGAACCTTCGTAACAAGAGACTTCGCTATCCTTATAACGAACCTTCGTAACAAGAGACTTCGCTATCCTTATAACTTGTTTCTCTTGACTCTATCTTCGATAGTCACTATAGCAGGAACCTCTCTAGCAATACATGGTTACTAACACATTAATTATGCATTGGAAAGAGTAACACTAGCAACCTCTTAGAGCAGGTATAATAAGATATTCATGTCATCAAAACTAAGGGAGAGAAAAAGCAAATGACTAAGAGAATTCCCAATGCAGAAACCACCATGGTTTTTCTATCCCTATTAATTATCTTGCCATATAGGCATTTTGCTGATGTGGCAAGTAATTTAAGAAGGAGGAAGGAGAAAACGTAGAAACATTTCTATCTTAGAAACAACATCTTCGTAGCACTAATACAATAGAAACCGCGGTTGGGGAAAAAGCTTCATTTTCCATGGATCCACGTGCGCACAATCGCCCATCGCCACCACCCTTTCTCTGGGTACCCTGCCACACCACTATCATTGCCCCAGCCCACTTCCTCTCTCCCTTCATGTCTCGGATGCCGCCGTCACCCGAACCGGCGCGCACGGCCGCCACGCCCTCAACAACGTCCTTCGCCGCCTCGCTCCACCTTGCCGAGGCTAGCTCACCACGGCGCCGCCATCACCCAACCCGCCATGTCGTTGCTCCTTGGCTAGCTCGCTCGCTGCACTGCACCTCCACCGCCATCGACCAGGGCGCCGCTCCGTGGAGCTTCCTCGGCCGCCTCTGCCTCCGCCTGGCCAAAGAGTGTAACATCCTGAAAATCGGAGAACCGAAATCGGAACGTAAAATCGGAACTTTCAAAAACCGTGGCTTATTGCTTCTTCTCGGGTTTGTTGCTTCTTATTTGACTCAGGTTGCATAAATTTAGTCGTGGTCAATTCCTTTTCGGTGTATTTGGAGGTTTCGGAGTTGTCAAAACGGTGGTGCGAAAGCCGCATGTGGTTTAAAAAAATTTGAGGGAAAGTGCGGATTTGCGAAAGCGTGTTTGAGAAGTATAAAATAAAATTTTGGTTGGGAGAAGATAAATTAAGACACAAAATAAATAATAAAAATCTCGGGGCGTATACGAAATTTGGGAAATTTATCTTTTTATTAAAAATGGGTAAATTATGAAAATTAGGAAAAATAATTTAAATAAGTATGAAAAATAATTATGGAAAAATGAAAGTAAAGAAAAATTTAAAATATAGAGTTAAAAATTATTTTTGGAATATTAGAATTTATTTTGGAATTTTTAGAAGGAAAGAAAATAGAAAATGGGAAAGAAAATAGAAAATCGGGGAAATAAACTAGGTCTGGCTTTGTTCATTGGTCACAAACCTTCGACCGTCCCGCCCCGGCCTCGCGCCGCGCGTCGCCTTGCGCACTGCAGCGCTGCACCCGCGTGCGCCACGTCAGCCGCGCCTGCGCGCACGCCCGGCCAACAAGCCCCGCGCGCTGCGCCCGCGCCGCCCGCGCCGAGCACCGTTGCGCCACGCGCCGCCGTCGTCGCCCGCGCCGCGCCGCCATCCGCCATCCGTGCGCCAGCCACCGCGCCCGTGCTCGCCATCCGTCGTCGCTGCCACCCGGCCCGTCCTCGGCTTTGCCACGTGCCGCCGCGCGCTCGGCCCCCGCACGCGCCCGCCTCCGCGCGCCCCTCGGACGCGCGCCCAGCGTCACGTTGCCGCCTGTCGCCGCGGTCCCACCCCCGTTCCCTCTTTGCCCGCTCGGTTGCCTATAAAGAGGGGGCAAGACCATCTATCCCCACAATCGCCGCCCCCTAGCGCCTCTCCCTCTCCGGTCCCCTTCTCTCTTCAGCGCCGCCGCCGTCGCCTAACCAAAGCCGTTGTCGCCGTTGTTGCCGTGCGCGCCTGGACGCCCGAGCCACGCCGCCTAACCGTCGTGAGCCGCGCGTCGCCAGAGTAGCCCACGCCGCCACCCCTTTTCCTCTCATGCTAGCGCCAGGCACCGCCTCTGTTTTTCTCCTGCGCACCGTCGAACACCTTGCGGGCATTGAGCAGTGCGCGGAAAAAGGAAAAAAGAAAAAGAAAAAAAAAAAAAGAGAAAAAGAAAAATAGGGAAAAATTAGGAAAAATTTTGGAAAATTTGGAAAAATATTTTGGGATGACTTGAGTAAAATTTTGGGCAAAAATAAATTATTTTCTCGCATATTTTTCGGTCACAAAGTTTGAAAAATCGGAATCGGACATATTCCGAATTTCATTTCGCATCGTTTTTCAATCAGGATTCCGTTTGAATTCTTTCCCGCCATCGAAATAGGTTTCAGCTTTTGTGCCTCAAACCCTCAAATTTCGAGCACGAATTTTTCCAGCTGATATTTTCAACGTAAATTCAAATTTAGTTGCGATCGCACGACTTTGCGAAAACCCTAGGTCATCGGCTCGATTCCAAAACCGGATTTTCCTCGCAACCCTTGTCTAACTCGAGTAGAATTTCCGAAGCAAAACTTTTGGAGTTGTTTTCATGGCTTTTGTGGTTCTTTTCGATCTCTCGGTGTTTTGTTGAATTCTAGCCGAATTCAATCGATCTTCGCACGTACGGGTAGCGCTGAAGAAAGCAGAAACATCGACACCGCGAAGATCCCGCCCCCTCAGAGTGTGCGAGCAAGGCAAGTCATCACACTCTTTGAACATATTGATCCCAATTGCGAAATGATGTTATTTTAAGCTCTAAACATGCATGCTATACGAGTTACATATACTTGTTATGTCATACCTTGTCATTGATTACCTTTAGAATTATTCCTTGTAACCCTCGATGTGATCAAATGACCGAGAGAATAGCTTCGACAAAGCTTTGCTTAGTCTGCTAAACTTAGATTATGCATACTCATGACTTTATTAAGAAAAAGCTTTGTGCTTGGGCAACTACCTTGTAGGGAAGGTAGTTGAGATTCGTCATGTGGATACATGAGCGCCACATGGCCATGATGAACTAAGTTGGTGGAAATAGAAAGTACTATACAAATGTTTTAGAAATGGGGCGGCCGGATGATTTGGGTGGATTCCGGAAAAGGCAAGTGCCGACCCTGGTCAATTAAGGACCGAGCCACGAGATAGCCGGGAAACGAGCCAGTACAACCGTACTTCTCGAATGGGTATAGACCTAGGCATGATTAGATAGCCGAGGCGGAGAGCGGTATCCTTGCATAGATGGTTCTCTGAGGTGGTTATGGGATGAGAATGAGGTTGCGGCCTTTGTTATGAATGGTGGGATTAAGCGATGTTAATTAAACTTAAAGACTTGGAAAGACTTCCCTTACCGGGTGCGGGCTCCTCTCACTTTGCTAGAAAAGGGCGGCTAGAGTGCATGAGGGCTTGCAAGTTCATGGAGCGAGTCTTCCCAAAGCAAGGTTATCGAAAGGCTTTGCTGTGACCGTAGTCATGTGTTGAGCGTAGGCTCATTTGTTGGGGTGTCGTGGAGTACGGGTAAAGTGTACATCCACGCTGCGGTGTGAGTGAATCAATCTATTCGAATAGCCGTGCTCGCGGATATTGAGCATCGTGACAAGACTTTCGCTTGGCTATATTTTTAAACTTAAAACTCTGGGATGGGTATGCATGATGGTTTCATTGTTTGGTGGATCAACTTCTCGAGAATGCGAGAAGGGTGGACTCCCGAGAAAATCATGGCGAGCCGGAGACGGAAGCCATCCTTGGAATCACGATGGATGGTAGACCCAGGAAGCAATCGCGGGTTAATGAACTATGAAATTAAAACTTGATTTGGCTAGTCGGTAGGCTTGTGAAAAGAATTGTGAATGGCTTTACGCAAAAATAACTCTAAGCCAGTTGTTCTTTGAATAACCCTATCACTATGCATTAATTCTGTGTTGGCTTGCTTGAGTGCAGGTTGGTACTCACCCTTGCCTATACGCACAAACCTCGGTGATGGAAATGAAGAGCGAGAAGACCCTACGCGTACTACCGGGAGCGGAAAGAACGGCAGGCGCATACTAGACCTTAGCCGGTCGTTGCACAGTGGCAATGGCGAGCGCGCCTCTCTCATTGCCTTATCTAAATTCTGTTTTTATGTTGTATTCGGACCATAAGGTCACTGTGGGATGAACAATGCCTTCGGGCCTATTAATGTAATAATGGTATTGTAAGACTATTCGTGCATGTGCACTTGATTATCGATCTTGTATTCGTAGGTACCAACTACTCGATCCGAGGAAATGGTACTATGAACACGAAAGATTCCCGTCTCAAAACGGGGTCCACAAACCACCAAAACCCACCATCGTCGCCGTCTTCGTCTTGCTCCCGGCCGCCGTCGCGTCGGAGTCAAGCGACGCTTGCTTTTAAGAGTGCGCCACCTCTCGAGCCCAGCAGGCCGCCGGCCCCCGTGTCGAATCCTTCACCACGCCTTCTGAAGCCACTGCCGTAGCCGAAGCTGGCAGAAATCGATCCGTGTTGGTCTCCGTCTGCGCCCTTGGTAGGAAGAGGAAGGGGATCGGGAGAGTGAGAGAAGGGGAAGCAGAAACGAGAGAGAGGCAAGGCAAAAGAGAAAAAAGAGAAAATGGAAGAGAGACATGACAGTGGTGATTCTACCTACCTAGGCCCCACTATTCCCTTAATCCTGTACACGTAATCACCCTCTTACTAGCCCTCCTTGATGAGGTAAGTTTTTTAAGGTCACGTGCCTTGTGATATATTCTGAGATGCATTTTTGTTGAGATGTATACGGTGGATCATAAGGTAATCTGTCATAATTGATCAGGTCTCTTTAAGTTATATATTGAATTTCTTTATCTATAAAAACTATTATTATAAATTATGCATTGAGAATGATAATTTTTGTTATAAGGTTTTCGGTATAGAAAATGAAGGCATCATAAATTGGAAACCGGACTATTATGGGTATAACCTTAAAAACTTCTCACGAACCACATGATCCTCATCCAACGCAGGACAGGAGAGGAGATTAGCTTTTTGCATTTTAACACCCGTCGATCGCACGGAGGTTTGGGCGGGTTAAAATGATAACGCAAAGGGTTAAAATATAAAATATGAATTTGTTAGATGAGGATCGTGTGATTCTGTGAAAAGTTTTAAGGTTACACGATTCGGTCGATTTTCTTGATATGTTCTCATAGAAAATACAATAGTTTTTAGTATTGGGAGTTTCCTCCACACCCATGCAGCCGCGGAGGCAATTAAAAACCCGTCTTCACGCAGACGTTCCTCTTCCGTCGGTCAATCTCTCCGCCAGCGCGCACCAGAAAACCGCCGCTCGCCAGATTGAATCCCTGTGCGCTGCTATCCTCCGCCGCTACGCCAAATCTCCCTAGTGCGATGCGGGCGAAAAACGCCGCCAATATCCAGATCGATGCAAGCCGGGGTGGTGTTGGTGCATGGGCAGATTGGAGGAATACCGGCCGGAGTTCCAGCGGGATGGAATCGGAGCTTGCCTCTCACCACAACGAGCAGTGGCGCCAAAAAATTAATGTGCCCCGTTGGCACTTCTCATCTCATCTAATCTCTCTCCTTTCTTTTCTTCTTATCTGATGTTTGTCATCTAGTCGGTTGAATGCATGTACTAATATAATCATGCGGGTGGCCAACGGTTTTTTCTACATTTGGTTGACTGTTACATGTGTTGTGAATTATCATGTTCACAGTGCAACACAAATAGTCCACAGGGATGTAGTTTATTTTTGATTGTACACACTTTTATGCCTATACAAAAGCAATTATTTAATTAGTATGATAAAATTAACACAACGGATAACCTATTATACTAGTTGGCTTTAGCAAAGTTGTAAAATGATGTGAACATTATTCATCCAGTCAGCGGCTGGCTACACTATTGATCTTGATCTTATTAATGGGTGATCTAAGTTAGCAATAGATAATATGCGTTGCAACACGTGCGTTGCAAACGGCCTATTACCTAGCAACGGCTGAACCCGATTGACAACATATGCGTTGCAAGGGCCAAGCATGACTTGTAAATGTTTTTGGACTGGCTTTTTACTACACGTTTTTACTGGCTAAGCTTCTCTTAAAAAAAAAAAGAATTAGTATGGGCCAATGGGGTTTTGAACCTGAGATGTTCAGCATTCCCCCAAAAATGCTCACCGTGCCCTCAATTAATCACCTGCACATGTTAAGTATCTATTACTTATTACTTAATGATAATGGTTTGCAAAACTATGTTATTATTATCTAATGACAACCAAAACTAAAACTGTGTTTTAGCACTATCGTTGAACCATCAGCCAAGTGGGCTCAACCCAAGTTCCAAGCCGTCGATAATTTTTTTTGGACCGAATGAACAGAAAAGCTTGTTTGCCGAGCGTAAAATTGTTTGTCAAGAGAGTTTTTAGACACTCACGAACTATAAAAATAAACTCTCGATAAAATATATTGTTTGAGAGCAAACACTCAGCAAAAAACACTCGGCAAAGATCGAAGTTTTCCAGTGCTTAATATTGCCCAGCTTGCTCGACAAAGAGACTATTTTGTCGAGTGCCACATTCAACACTTAGCAAAAATGCGGCCGTCACACACATGTGCAATACAACGGCCGTTCTTCAAGATCTTTCTTTTGAGTGCGAGGACAAGGCACTCGGTAAAATTCACTCTTTGCCTAGTGTCTAACCAAGAGCACTCGGTAAAGTTTGAAAATTTTTTTTTCCCATTCTCCAAACTTTCTCTATTAAGTATTACAACATGTAACTACTAATTATAAAATATAGTAATTTTTTTGATAGGTTTTGCTATTTTTTTTTATTTGTTTTGTTCTCACATGAATTTTTTTGACAAGTGTCAAATTTGAACTTTATAAAAAAAGAAATAAAATTAGTGCAAAAATTATATTCATACTATTTAGACCCATTTGAGTCAATATCCTTTAAGTTAGAATAAATTAGAAATATTCTTCGCAGAACATGATTAGAAACCTATTGACCGAATGAATTTAAAATTGTAAAAATAGCAAACAAAGTCAAAAATAATGAAAATTATGCGGATCAGCATGATATCATACGTTGAGGCTATGGTAAAAAGGCTGAGAAGGTTTGAATATTTTTACCATGTAAGGCGCTCATAAAATCGAAGATTCTCCGGAGAAGGATTGGTTAGATTTAGAGAGAAAGTGACGGCCCGAATTTGTCGTTTGATTTAAAAACTTTGCCTAGGCAACAATTAGCATATATTGGATTATGTAAAAATTTGGAAAATTTTTGAATCCGTTTGATAATTTTGAATTATTAGTAAAGCGTAAATAAATTTTTTTGCCAAGTGCTACACTCGGCAAAGGTTGGCACCACAAACAAAACCAAAATAAAAAAATAGATGTATGAAATCTATGCCGAGTGCCCATGGGCGACAGGTGACGAATATATCCTTTCTTAGAGTGTAAATGCATTCGGCAAAGGGTCTTTATTAAGTGCCACCTATGATCGGGCACTCGACAAGGGTGCTTTTGCCGAGTGCCTAGATCGGGGCACTCGGCAAACATTTCAGCGCTTCGACAAAGTTGCGCTATAAGGCCCTCCTCGCGGCCGGGTAAATTTCGCACTTAGCCAAAAAAAAAACTACCTCGGCATTGACCACGCACTTTCAGCGTCACTCGGCGCCCGCACTTCCGCCGGCCCGGCTGCCCGTTGCCCCGCTTTGGCCGTCCGCATCCGGCCGCCACGGTGCCAATGGCGGCGCCACTCCACCGGCCTGCCTCCACCGCCGCCGCACCGGGCGGCGGCCTCGCCCCTTCCCGTGGCGCCACTCCTCGGCCAACGCCCCACCTCCCATCCCCCGCCCCCGGGCAGGGCGCCCCCTCCTCTCCCGGCCCGATGCCCCCTTCCTCGTCGGCGAGCGCCCGCACGGCCGCACCACTTCCCTCCTCCGGCAGACGCCTCCCCACCCCCTTCGCATCTTTCCAGTAAACACGTCTTTTCTTTGTTATTTTTTTGTTATTGCAACATTTAGTTCAAGCGAAATTAGATTTTTATTATATAAACATTTAGTTTAAACTATGGCAATATTTAGGTTATTATTGACACATCGAAATAATATCATGTATGTAGGTGTTTATTAAAATGTGATATTTAGGTATTTATTAGAAACAATGGTATGGTAAAAACAATGGTATTTATTTAGATACATATCTATACTCCTTTGATTTGCGTAGAAAATATATGCTATATGCACATATATATTTTGAGAGTTTATTGTATGCACGTATGTTTGAAGCCTTTTTTTAAGATGATGAATGAAGTTGCATCGCACACGACCATGCCGTCGCTTGTGTGCCCAGGCCATCGAGCCGTGCTTCCCCATTTGCGGGTGCCACTTCCTCTTCACCGTCGTTTGATGCGTATAACTTTAGCCTTAGGCGTCTCCCGTTCGAAAGAGATACGAGATGAAAATATAGCGTAACTTCTTGCATATCTTTTGAATGTCCGTTTCGAATTGTCCCACGTTTTTAAGGCGAAGCCAGAGGATATGTAGATGAGTTTAGTTTCCATGATCTAGTATTCTACAGTCGGCTCGGAATTTCGGCAATATCTCTCCAGTTGTTCTCCGGATACACAATCTCCTGTGGGGCGTGTATTTGGAGAACGGCGGAAAATCTTCTTGAAATTCATCTCAGACGGAGTTGGAGCATGGGAGCTAAACTCATCTACACATCCTCGGAGTGAGATGAGGACCTATCTTTACCTATTAAGACGGTATAGGCACTCGGTAGATGCAAATAATATTTATATGATTCTTCGATATGATAGAGATGGTTGACCATGAGTGAATGTATACGGCCGCTCAATTCACGGTTCGTTGACCGAGATGAATGGATCGAGGAGGACCCGATACTTTCTTGGAACTTGCATTTGCCAAGGTTAAAGGAGCGCGTACCACTTGGTGTCCCTGTAGCAAATTGTGTGTAACATGAAGTGACAAACAAAAAAGAGATCATGGGCAAACACCTTTGCAAGAATGGTTTTACAAGCTGAGTTATACCCGGTGGACGTTCCATGGTGAAGCCTACAGTGGGAGAGAAGAGGTCGTCCGACAACGCATCGAGAGTTTGATTCCGATGCAGGGGTAGGAGACATGTTAAATGACTATGGTGAAGCACACTTTGATGAAGGATGTAGGGAGGAGGAACCGCAGACCTACCACAAAGGCATACGGCATGTTGTCATGTGGCACACAACCCTTCATGGGCATACAAAGGTTTCTCAACTAGATGCCATTGCACGGCTAATGGCCGTAAAATCCAGGTTTGTTTGAGTAGAGAGGGCCTTTGATGTTATGCGACGATTGTTGGTAGCTTGCTTCCGAATGGTCACCTATACGCCAAAGAGCATGTATGAGGCACAAAAACTCCTTCGTGCACTTAAGATGCCATATGAGCGAGATACATGCTTGTCAAAACGGATGTATCTATTTAGGAAAGAGCATGCGGAAGCAAAGTACTATGCAAAGTATGGATCCTCTAGGTTCGTAGTAGTAGACTCACGGTGATGGGCATAAGAGCAGCTCGCTATCCCCGCATTGAAGATCTTACGGTACCTTCCGTTCATGCCGAGGATCAACGGCTTTACATGTGCAAGGCAATCCGCGAAGCAGGATGACATGGCACAAGCATGGACGTCGATACAATCTGAGAAGCTTGTGCATCCATCCGATAGTGAAGCTTGGAGAAGGTTTGATGTGATTCATCCCAGGGAAAGCTCTAGAGGCTCATAATGTACGGGTTGCGTGCAACGGATGGGTTCAATCCTTATGGAATGGAGGCTGCCCCATACACATGTTGACCCATGTTCGTTATCCCCCTCAATCCCCCCAGCATCATCTTCCAACGATCGAATATATTCTTGTCGTTGATAATTCCTGGAAATCCGTGGAAGAATATGAGTGTTTACATGGAGCCTTTGATTGATGATTTGGTCAGAGTACTTGGGAGGAAGGGGTATGGACATATGACGGAGCTACAAAGACAAACTTCAAAATGCATATTTGGTACCATAACTCCTGCATGACTTGGAGCATATGGGATGCGGATTGTGTGTTCACGGGAAGTTTTCATGTCCGGTATGCAAGGCTCTCAAGTTCATCGGTTGGTGAAGGGTGGTAAATATTCTTCTTTTACAAACATCAACAATTCCTCCCTCTTGATCATCCATTCGAGGCGGACATCAAGAACTTTACAAAAGATATAGTAGTGAGGCTGCACACAGATGATGGTGCAAAGAGTTCGTGCTATGTTAGAAGCTCTTGAGATCAATGAAGAAGGCGGTGGTTTTACCGGATATGGTGAGCTGTAACATGCTTGGACTCAGGAAATCTGCACTTCATATTCTGGAAGCTTCCTATTTTCAAGATCTCCTTCTTCCACATAATATTGATGTGCATGCAGTAGAAAGAATATCAATAGAGGCACTTTTTTGCCACAAATGTGACATTCCGATAAGACAAAAGACAACGTAAAGGCTCTAAACAGTGGATCAAACTATGTTATGCAATCCAGAGCATTTCAAAGCTAGGCAGCACTAGGCATGCCTCCAGGGCGGCAAGTCATTGAGAAAGCCTAAGGCCGATTTTGTTACAGCCCGAGGGGCCCAAAGGAGGGAAGTACTCAGAATGGTTCCAGCGTTGAAGTATTTCCACGAGTGGTATATCAGACCCAATTTGAAGAGGAGTGAACTTATCATCAAATCAGCGGGCTCAAGAGTCA